>CM061354.1:37455151-39855151 GCA_030867105.1 Liasis olivaceus
ATGTGTTAAACTTTTTTTTTTTAAATCATTTTAGTGCCTTGCCCTATCATGCATCTTGTATTAGAAGTCTATTCCCATAAATGTAAATAATTTTGTTACTATTAATATTAGGAGACTTTTGGTTCTGGAATTAGCAGAAATTATGCATCTGCTACCAACAAGGAAGAAAAGATTCTGTTTTTATTTCTTGCTATGAACCTTCTGCAGAAAGTTGCCTATTATATTAGCCAGGGCAAATTTTCTGTTTATTTTCTTAGCTGTCATTCTGAAATGTGTGTTTGTCAATAAACCTACTTTTTTGGTGGAGCTTGTGTGCTTAAACTAAAGAAATTCTAATGTCACTGCACATTCATGGCTTCATCCAAGTGAATTTATTGAGGTCGTGTATGGTAAATGCTTTCTCAAACTATATGCTAAGTTGAAAAGAGATAAATGAGCTGAATCCATTGTGAGTCTCTTAAAAGCAGAACTTCAGAAGCAGTCTTTATTAGGAATTCACTGACTCAAAGACCAAGCACAGTTAGGTCACTGGGGACTGGGAGGACTTGGGAGCGTCTGGAGTCAGTGACTCTACTTAGCTGAGCATCTTATTATGATAGAAAATGTAATCTCATCACCCCTTCCCTCCTCTCTCATGCGTTATCCAGTATATATATGAATGATGTGCACATCTTTCCTTAGGGTAAATGTCCCTCGGGGTTGAAAAAAATGTCTTTCATGGCAGAGACATCCACAGAATCTAGGTTTTGACAAAATGAGTGTTGTGATTGCAAAACACAAGTTCTGTCCTTTGAGTATGTGTGTGTGACATCATGGCCCATGTACAAAAGGGGCATAGCTTGAATTGTGATAGTGCAATGCTGATTTCATCTTTGCCCCCTTGTGGACACCTTTGATTCACACACTAGCAAGACCATGAGGATCTGAGTGGCGTCCTCCAGCTTCATGGACTTGGAACATTAGGTGCTCCCAGGCCTGGGGTTAACGTATGAATGGAGCCTCTGTCGTGTTTGTTTGTTTGTTTGTTTGTTTGTAATTGTTAGGGCTCTTTTTGTCTGGGCTGTTATGCTGTGTGATTATGTTTTTAATTGTTTTTACTTATTTATAATTGTATATTGGGTGCTGTAAGCTGCTCAGAGAGTTTTGGAGTGGGACGGCTATAACAAATCTAGGTGGTGGTGATGATGATGATGATGATGATGATGATGATGATGATGATGAGTAGCATTAGCTTTGAATAATTTGATTCAGGATGGTTGTAACAAGGATTCTGGATTCTTCTTCAGTTCAGATTAAGATACTGGCTAAGAATATTTCTTTTGTAACCTCGTCTTAGTCACCCAAACCACACAATTTCTAGCCCTCAAGTTTTCTTCCCTTTCCTTTTACTTTATGCTTATTTTATCAGGCAGTTATTGGCGCTTTCTTGACACTGGGATGAACAGCCCTGTACAAACTGCAGGTGCTTCCACTTTTATTTGTCCCTTTGTTGATGCTGCTGCCATCAATAGATCCGCTGTATAAACACTGTTAAAAAGGAATGGTGTTGAGAACTTGGTAGACTGTGATGAATGGTGGACAATTTCCAAAGTATGATTGGGTTAGAAAATAAACCAAACCATTCTGAACTGGCTTACTTCTTGTTTTCCTTTTTGCATACGTAGAATTAACAAACTAATTCACTTAAAGATTTTGTTCACTTCTGACATTTGGGTTCAACTAAGTCTAAAAGGTGGTTCATGGAACAAAAACAGTTAAAATAACAAAAGCATTCGACCATTACAATGCCATCATGCATTACAATTCATCATAAAAATTATCATGAAAAACCTTGAAATCCAAGAGTCACCATAAACCTAAATCTCTAACCCTAGTTCACTAACCCAAAAATGGAGCATAACTTTCTCCCAGAGAAAGAGACACCAGATCAGGGAGACACTTTTTAAACTATTTTTTTTGTGGGGATTCATAATCACAGTAAGCATAGTGGGGCAACAACCACCATTGTCAAAGTTATAGATTTAACATAATAACAGTAGTAGTAGTAGTAATATTAAAAACAATAATAGCCAAAACTTCAAAATAAACTCGATCTCAAGGTGCATGCAACCTTTCTTTTGTTTGTTTTCAATAAACCTTTAAAATGGTTAAATGTAATCATAAGGAACAAATAATATTTCTTGTAATTTAGTTGGCGAATAGGTATTTGCTTATCTCTCATTCAGTAATTGCAGAGATCATTTCTTTTAAATGTTGAGAGAATTATAAAAAAAAGTTTTGTTTTGCTAGATACTTTTCTTTGTGTGTTTCAATGAGACTTTCAAACACTCTGACCTGAGGAAATTACTCATATACTATCCTTCAAGTCTTTCAGATGTTTCCAATTAGTTTTTACTTTTCCAGGAATGATTGTGTAATTAAGGTTGCTTGTGTTTTTGTTTTCTTTTGTGTGAGCGTTAAGGGATCAAGAAGATTATAATTTTATTCTAAAATAAAATAGAAGTAGACTTTGTATGGACAAGTATAATGAAATATGGAACTCATTTATACAAAATACAGTAGGTTAAAAAAATGACGTTTACACAAATGTATTGGAAATATATATGCCTCTGACTAATAATTGCATTAGATCAATATATACAGATTTGTAACTATTTACTGTTATGCTAAGTTTTTTATTTTCTTTGTTGTATTTTTGTTACTTTTATTTTTGCATTTTGTTTTTCTTTTCTTTTCTTTTTTGTTATCAATTAAAAAGCAATTAAAAATAAAAAAAGATTATAATTTTTTGATGCATAAAGAAGATGTGTCCTATCACTATGTAATACATCAAAGGACATCTGATTGATAGGGGATAATACCTCACTATGTTTTAGAAAAACTAATGGAGGATAACAAAAAATAAGAAAGAATAATGCCCATCTTAATTTTTTACTTTTTTCCCCTTTAGGTTGGAGTACATGGATCTCTTATCCTAACCATTTTTATGCTTATGAAAATTACACTTCCATATTTTGTTTTGCAGTCTAATTATGTATGTTTTAAAAAATAATCAACAATATTGCAAGAATCTAGAAGCAGTCTAAGAGTAAAGGTATGTGAAAATGAGTGAAAGTTATAATGTTATGTGTGTTTGTGTGTGTGTGTGGGGGTGTTTGTGGGACAGAGAGAGAGAAAAACAGCACTTACATATCCCAAATAACTATTCTTTGTCCATAAAGTGTCAGTGTTGTGTATATACAGTACTTAAATATTTGATTTTACAATAACATTTTATTCATTCATTCATTCATTCATTCATTCATTCATTCATTCATTTATCAGTCATATTTATATGGCTGCCCATCTCATGAAATGTGACTGTGGGAGGCATACAAATAAACAGAATAATTTTTTAAAAAACATTCAACAATACAAAATTTAATATTATTATTAAAAAGCTGGGAGAGAGCATCAGGTATGACAAGCAACGGAGCCATTTCATCAGATCACCATTCTCTCATGACCCCCCCCCCCCCAGGCCTGTTGACACAACCAAGTTTTGAGGGACCTCTGGAAGGTCGGCAGAGATGGTGCCAATCTATGCTACAAAACATTTCTTTTTCAACCCTTCTTATTTAGTTTGATGGAAAAGTAATTGTTTTGGACATTTTTTCCTGAAAGTGAAGAAAAATTCAAGACTGATGCACAATTCTTGGTGTCATCTTCGTAGCAAGGTAGCTGAGGTTCCTGCCCTTCCTTGTTCATTTCTACATTTGTCTACTGAGTCAAAATGGACTATCTTTAGAACTACCCTTAACATGTGGAGATGTGAGAACTAGAGCGGAAGGGGTTAAGCACGTACTCTTATCCCCAGAACAAAGAGGAAGAGATAAGAGGATGAGACTGGCACCTCCCTGAGGAATGCAGGATGTTTGTGGGGTGACTCTGGGAATTGCTTTCACTCTGGGAAGATTTCTGTAATGGGAATGAAGCCAATAAACCTTGCTGGATAGAATCTGTACTGTTTCCTGGAGTTTCATGGGCTAATCCTGACAGGAAACCTTCTTTCGTCCCTATTTGCTTGCTCAAGTGATGGACTGTGTATGCGTTCTGAGAACTCTGCCATAGCTCATTTATTTATATTTCCTGGCTTGGTTCATTTTATGATGGAATTTCCACTATTTGTTATTATAGATTGCTTCGTTGCATTTGGTAATGATAGGCCAGTATTTTTTTTAAACAGACAGTACTCATACATTTCTATGCTGAAGCAATGAAAACAACTCTTGGTGGTTTACATAGAAAAAATACAACATAAAACATAACAAATACAAAACATAAAAACAAAAAACAATTTTTTCCTAAACAATGTTATATATTAAAATATAAACAGTCTCTGTCTGGCTTCATACCATGGACAAAAACCTGTTTGTCTTAATATGAGTTTCTTGATGTCAGTGTGGTATACTGGTTAAAGTGGAAACCCAGGTTCACATGCACCCTCAGTCATAAAAACTCACTTGGGTGTCAGTCCAACCTACCCCACAGATCTCCTTCCCCATAGAAAGAGAGAGAGAGAGAGAGAGAGAGAGAGAGAGAGAGGGAATGAGAGAGAGAGATGTTTAATGTGTTATGTGAGCCCACCAATGGCCTTTAATTTTTAGGTTTCATGGTACAGTCATTAAAGCTTCCATTTTCTTTCATGATTTCTATATGAATGAATATATAAGTGCCCCAACTCTTCTTTTAACCCTACAGGATTTGGCATTAAATTATTTTTACTTTAAATACTACTGTGAAAATATAAACCAAACAACTATGTTCCCTAAAATATATATTACCTGTTTGAAAACGATAGAGATGAAATGTGACTGACTGCAGATAAGAACACAATACATTATGAGAGAATGGAAATTCATTATGGCGAATTATGATTAGTCTCAGGCTCCTTCATAGGCTCTCAGTGGCATACTGATGATGAGAATTATTTTGCTTCACTTTCTGCTGAAATAACAAAAATAGCAATGAGTAAAATGTTTTTGTTACTGTCCAGAAGACAATGTTTAGAGATATTGGGTAATAAGGGAGAAAGAGGATTATCTAAAATAGATATTTGCCTTGTACACTGATTAGACGAATGAGGGGATTACAGTTAACAAGGACAGGCAACATTGTCCATGCAACTGTAATAACTTTTATTTTCCAGTTTGACCACAGCATCTCAAGGAACCCTGGCTAACATATTGCTTAATAGAGTGGAATATTTAAAAACAGTATTCCCCAACCTGGTACCCTCCAGATGTGTGGACTTCTATTGCCAAAATTTGCTAGCTGGCATGGCCATTAATGAGCATTCTGGGAAATGAAGCCATTCATCTGGCAAGTGTCCTAATTGAAGAAAAGTTATGTCAAAGATCATGCGAACTCTGCAAATCATTTCTGATACAGGCAGTAGGAAGATATTCCAAATTGAAACAACTCTGTTTCTGTAAAGCTTCGTAGAACAGAGATGGTTAATAGCAACCCTTTCCAATCTAGAATCCTCCAGATATTTAGGATTTCAGTTCCCATTATCTTTTGTCTAGCATGTTCCTTAGCTGTCATTCATTAGCCACGTTACTGATGGTATTAAGGAAATATTATTTATAACAGTATCTTTCTTTCTTTTTCTCTAATCTACCCTAAAAGGACAAAATCAAGCAGTTCCTTTATCAGGGTTGGAGAAGATATCAGAACTTTTTTTCCCACTAATTCTGTTGTTGGCTTGACAGCAAACTCACAAGAAAGTATTGGGATTCAAACATCTTTTGTGCATTAATGGCCTGAATGGTGTCTATAGCGAAAAGAACATGATCTGCTTGCCAGCAATTCTGAAAGGGCTTTGGAATAATAACAGAAATCCTCACTTGCACTCAATGATTATCCCTTCCCCTTTGAGGCTGGTTTCACAAAAGTTGGAGGAGCTGTAAAACATACAATCTGGATTTACCTTAGAAGGCCATCCAGATTGCTCTGGCCTCAGCAACAAGCTCCTCCTTCTTCTCTATATGAAGATGATTAATAAATACATCATGTTCTGATGAACACTTTCAGCAGAAAACAGCCTGGCTTTCTCCCAGAGAGGACTAAGGGAGACTGCAGCTGCCTGGAGAAAAGGGGTGGGGGAAAAACTCTGACTACTTAACCCATACTGATCCCCTTATATCCCACCCTGTCTTTTGACAAGCTGTTAAATTTGTAAGCGATTCTGGCTATTATCCCAAGGTTTCAACGTGATTTATTAATATTCTACTTCACTGGCAAGTTCAGTCATTTATATCCTAATGCAGTTTCTTAAAGTTAATGCACAAAGTCCTGATCAGATAGAGCAGGGGTTTTCAAACTTGTTTTCCACAGAACTTGATGGGGCTCCATGACAGAGGCTAAAAGAGAGGGGGAAAAAAGTTCACTTGAAGACAGCTAATTTTCTATCCCTAAAGCTTGGCTTCTTAATCAGGGTTCTGTGGCCTGAAAAAAAAAAAAAATCGAAACCCCTGACATAGAGGATCATGGCTTCTGACTGTATATTAGTGGCAAAATGCACTATAATCTGATCTACAATCTGTTCAAGCCAACCACTAACAATGGCACCCACCTGCTGGCACAGTGAGCATATTGAATATGAGTATAGAAGTTTTGATCATATTCATCAGAATTAAAGTCAGTTCAACAGTGGAAAAATGCATCATAGTGTTTTGCATTGTTTTTGTGTTCTTGTTTTGTTCCTTGTTTTTAAATGTTTTTAACAATTTGCAAACTGCCTAGAGTCACTGGGAGTCAAGCAGCATATACATTTAATAAATTATTATGGTTGGTCGCCCAGTCAGCCAGATGTTTAGACTGGATTTGGCATTTTTATCCACCTATTGAGTCCTTCCCAAGGACCTGGGATAGGCAGATGTTGTTGTTCAGTGGTGTTAAAGGTACCATCTCAGGATGGAAGCTGTTCCAAGTAAAGCTGCCTATGACATTGCAGTTGACTGATGGTGATTTTGTCAATGCCTGTGGTCTTCAAGCGGTGCTCCAGGTGTTTTGGGATTGCACCCAAGACACCTATTACTATTGGTACTATCTTTGCTTTCTTTTGCCACAGTTGTTCTATTTCTATTTGCAGGTCTTTGTATATTATTATTATTATTATTGTTGTTGTTGTTGTTGTTGTTGTTGTTGTTATTGTAAGCTGCATCACAATTACTGTTTTTTACTGGCAAACAGGTTAGTCTTCCTTTGTGGGAAAATATGGAGCTCATGAAGACAGAATGGTAGGGTACTTGTCAACAGAAAGCTGCCAGACCTTTTTCTTAAAATCTCAGAAGACAATCATGATGAATTTCTGGAACCGAGCAGAGTGCTGCAGAAGTATGCAAACTGCTGGCCCAAGGCAAGAATCAAAAAAACATCTAATGGGAAATAACAGCATGAAGAACCTCCAGGTTTAATTCCTGCCATCTTCATTTGGCAAAATGTCCTCTTGTGTGGTCTTGCAGAGCTGCTGTCAGTCAGGATTAACAGTATTTGACTGGACAGAACAATGGTTTGGCATGGTCTGGCAGCTTCATCATATACCAGATGAGTTTATGTTATGCTCAGCCATGCCTCCAGTGGGTGTGTAATCCTTACTCAGAATTTGTGAACCTGCCTGTAGTAAGACTAATTGCAGATTGGGCACGACGGCTCTTCAATATCTCTATGGCGAAAGAGGACTTTTAATATGACAAAAGGGAAAAATTACCATATATACTTGCAGATAAGCCAACTCTCAATTTTTTTAAACTAATATACCATGAAAAATGAGCCACTGTGGATAAACCAACTCTCAACATTTTCATGTTTTAATTTTCCCAATTGGCTTATCAGCAGGTGGTGCATTTTTCATGGTATTTTGGTTAAAAATTCAAGAGTCTGCTTATTCACAGATGGGCTTATCCATGAGTATAAATGGGATATATGAATACTTTTTAAAAAGTATTACTGTATATACTCACAGATAAGCCCATCCGCAGGTAAGCTGAACTTAATTTTTGGAGTGTATTTTGGTATTTAAAATTCTTGGCTTATCCGCAAGTATATACAGTATTAAATACATAACTGGAGAGTAATTATATTTAATTAATTAAATATAAATGGACATAGAATTAAATCAATTATGTTTATAACTTGGAGTCATCCTCCACTTTTGGAATGTAGCAGCATCCTATCAAATGCAAAATGCAGCCCTCAGACACCCTCTTCCCTCCAAAACACCCTTTGTGTGTGGATATAAGAAGTTTTATCTGTAGTTATTTTAGAGCTGATTACTCTGGCATTCTAGGAGTCAAAATAAGACTCAGGGTTGCTAAGGCCCAAGAATTCCTGAACATTTCTGAATGTACAAGTGGGACAATTTGAGCCTCAGAGAAAAAAGGCTGGATTTCCCTGTCTTATCTGCCAGGTCAACACATATGTCTATTGGTGTATATAACAGGAACACAGAACCAGAGGCAGTCTGATATAATTCACATTAAGGAGTTTAATCTGAAAATAGAACTCTATAAACAGTGAGAAATAAACAAATAAAGCTGGCTTCCCATAAATGAAATAATAACACGAAGGATAACATTAATCATTGCTCATTATTGTCTTGCTTTTAAAAAAATCCATACAATAAAAAAGTTGTTCTTTTTAAAGCAAAGGCACCTGTGAAATGGTCATAAGGCAACAAAGACTAAACTGCAGCCATGTTTTCTCATTCTAGAATGTCATCTGGGCAGTTTACAAAGATCAAGGGGAAAAAGCTAGATTTAACATTAGTCTAAACCACAATCAATAGCTGAAGAGAGGAAATCCAGAGCATATTCTATTAATTACAGAACATTACTGAATTCATTAACACAGATAAGAATCCATTAAAATATTAGCATGTAAGCACATGTTCTCTACATCCAAATCTAGAAATGCTCAATTTTAGTACTGACCCAAAATTTTTACTAGTTGGAAATGGCTAGATTTTTTTTCTAACCTTGACATGATTGGCGAGTTTAGAAAATGTATGAGGAATCATATCTAGATTCCAACAGATAGTAGCATTTAAAAAAATACTTTAGTTCTCTCCTTGTAGAAGGAAACACAGCTTAGACTTCCTGTGTCTTTTCTACAGATCAAAGACATTTAGGTCAGAAACAGGTTTTTCTCCTGCTTGCTTTGATGAAACTCCAGTGAGCCTGCAAGAATTAAACCATACAGCTGCTTAACTAGTCAATAACAACAACAACAACTCAATACTACACATATATTATTAGAAATATTTCAATTCATTCAGCAATATCAGAAACTTTAAAGATAATTCAGATCAAAAGTTCTAGTGTTTTCCTGCCAATTATAGTAATATCTGAAACAAGTAGGTAATAATAAAGACAAATAACATAAGGAGGAGAAGACGGGATTTACAACTAGGTCTCCTGCTGTGTAGAAGACAATATTGAGGAGACAGTATTTCTTCCAAATGAAATGACTTTTACATATGCTAATTCAATCAATACAGTGCAGAATTTATTGCATCTACAAAACGAACACAGAACACACAAAAGTATTCATGAGTGTTAGAGATGTTTAAAGTTATTTGTTATTTTTGCCAGACATAGCACTACTGTTGTAAGCTTCAGGTACTATTTTTTAAAAAGTCTATTAATTCTCTGCTTAGGTTTCAAACTATACAGAAACTAGATTTAGGAGCATTACTGTTAATAGTGTCTCTATTTACAAAACACCTAGCCAATTTCACAAGCTATTTTATCATACAAGTGACTTACTCGATTTCATAAACCCTTTCCAGATAATTTTACAATGCAGTTTAAAAAAACCTTTGGCTTCATCAGATTAGATATTTTTTCAAATCTGGTGACAATGTTGTAAAGCTCAAAACTGCTGAAAGATGATTTATTATAGAATGAAACAAATCCTCAAGGTTCAATTCTTTTTCTTGACAGCTGTTTTCCTGTTAAACATTACCAAACCTTATATTCCTACAAAGTATATGGAGTTGGAGGGACGCGGTGGCACAGTGGCCAGAAATGGCTGACACTTCGGCGGTTCGAGTCCAGCCTTCGCGTTAACAGGGTGAGCTCCTGTTTCCTCCCCAGCTCCTGTCAACCCAACAGGTCGAAAACTCATGTGAGTAGATAAATGGGTACTCTCACTCCGGTGGGAGGAAAAATGCTGGCAGCGCCTTGCACAGAGAGACGGGACCAGTTGCCGGTAAGCGCGAAACCGCACTCGCCCGAAAAGGGCGCGAAGCAACGGAAATCCCGCCTCCTGCGCTTGCCAGCTGGGCTATGCTCTAGGAAGGAGGCTCTGGCAAACCACTTCCGAAAAACAATTGCCTTGAAAACTGCAAGGATTCGTCCAGGCAGTCACTGCAGGGTCAGTAATGACTGAGCGCAGACAAAAAATAAATAAATATGGAGTTGGCTTTGTATAAGGATACCTTATATGTTTTACTGGAAATCACACATAAGTTCTTCTCTACAGGAATGATAGACCAAATTGTGGAAGAATGCATTAAAGTCCAAAATAACTTTCTATTTGAAAAACAAATCTGAAACAGAACAGAACTGAATTCAATTTGGAAACAACTCATGGATTATAATTCTGCAGATGGACTTGTACTTCATCCAAAGTTTGACTTTCTCTTAACATAAGATTTTAAAATACTAGATCTTGCGTGATTCATTACAGTAAGGGTAGACTTTCTTTGATTAGACAGGAATTCTGATTAAAAGAAGTACAATTCAGCCAAAGAGACTGAAACACTTACGTTTTATCTGAAAAATTTAGGGTAGAGATATTGTACATGTTATACCTTATATCTAAAGCAATAAACAGCTCCACAAATAATAAAATACAGCCAATTAGTGTGTGCATGCATGCACATAGAGATACAGATACATACATACGCACAAATAAATACATTCTGGAAAAGGCTTATCTGTGTGATCACTAAGACAAACACCAACTTGATGGCAGACATGTACTCACACACATACGCACATACATACACAGGGTGTATGTGTGCATGCATATGGATGGAAATATTAAACCTTCAGCTTTACTTTGTCATAGCACAACTAAACTCCAAAAATGAATCGAAATGAGTGCTTTGGGACTACCAGAGCATAGCATCTCTCTATTATTAATTAAAGCAGCCCACAGCTTTCAGGCTTCCATGTGACCTTGAAAAAAAAAAAGATGTTTAAGAAATCTACTCATTAAACTAATGCAACTTTTTTTCAGGTTCCACAGAGCCTATTTTCTTATTGTTTTCTACTTTTTTTTTTACCAGCAAAAAGTGTTTGTTGCCCAGTGTTATTCTGGAGTCAGGCAGCCTCTAAATCCAATCAATCAATCAACCAATCAATTAATATATTACTAAGCAGTAACTACTACAGAACTACTTCAGTTCTGTAACTAAATCTGCTCTGGATCAGGACATAAAAGTCAAAGTCTAGATATTTTTGTTAAAAGTACATTTCAAAACCCCTAGGTCTATTAATGAAACTGCATAGAAACTTGGCTTGTCCTGTGGGACACTTTGCTTATTGCAAAACACAAACTCTAACTGGAAATAAGCAACTAGTAAAAATCCCTAATATATCTAGGAATAACCCTGATTGTCATTATTTCCTCAGTTTTCAAAAAACCAATTATTATTCAGCTCTCAGCCCAGTCATATTAAGAAGGAAGGCAGAAATCCTACAAATAATGTGAAAGTGTTGTTAGGTATTTCAAGATGTGACACTGAAAATCATTCACCAAACTTTTGTTTTTTTGTTTTAATCCTGCCATGCAATTAATCCAGGTTGGGCGGCTGTGTTGCAAAATGCAACATTTGTAAGATGGATTTCTTCTTTTGCAAAACCTAAGATCATAATTATTAAATGCCGCTGGGCATACAGTATCCGGGTCGCAACAATCCAGATGACCCTTACATGGCAGCAAAAAAGTAGAGAAAGCTCTAATTCTTTGCTACCATCCAATAGTTGTTTGCATTTGCAGACCACAGAAGGTATCCCTCAAAGAAAACAAAGTGAATAGACTGGAGGCAAAATTAGATTTGCCATCAAATTTCTCATTATAAACTATGCATTTAAAAAAGTAGCTCATGCAACAGGTCATCTGATTTTCACTGAAAATATCAAACAGAGAGACACTGGGTTTAATCAAAGATTTCCTACCACTTAGAAACTGATGAACATGTTGCAAAGATGAAATATGCTACATTTGAAGTATACAACACACAGTTTTTATTTCCTAAGAATATCTATGACATTTTGGTGATACAGAGTCTTTTTTTTTTTAAGTCAATGCTGGCAGGTGGCACTTTGTTTTGCAACATGCCAACTTCTTTAAATATATATATATATATTGTAAAATAGAAGTATGGTGGGGAAGAGAGTCTGACAGATGCTGAGGACAGTGCCTATGGGCACACTGGGGTCTATCAACATCGCATTTAAGAATGTCCATTTTAACCTTTCCTCCTGTGGTTCCAACTGCAACTTTTAGATTTGGGGAGAAAAAAGACATTGGAGTATCACAATGTGGTGGGTATAACGTGAAGTGAATGGAAAGGCTAAATTTCTACTATTTATACAGTATTGTCTCCCAGCTTCTTTGAAAAAATCTACATCTTCACTGATTTTTAAATTTAATTATGTGTTTAGTATGGTATTTGGTTTGGCCTTAAGGTTTGTCAGCTGTGATCAAAGGAATACTTTTCTATGGCAGATTTCAACCACCCCCCTCCCCGGGGTAACCAACGCTCCCCTTGTCACCCTTCCAAGGAAAAGATGGCCTCCCCTGGTATGTCTTACATAGCATACAGGAAGGAGAAAGTGTGTGGGAGGCCAAATAAGCCAACCTGATCCCTAACCCCAAATCTGGCCACTCTCTTCACAATATATGCAGCAGCTGTCTGCCCTACTCAACATCTACGTGCTCAGAGTAGATGAAGGGGATCTCTGCATACAGTATATATTAATAAAGATGTAGAATCACATTTTGTGATGGTCAATCTCAGGTGTTGGGAGTCTGATCACTGAGAAAGATGTCCCAGTTCTGCTAGTTCAGTATGTGCTTAATATTCCAATTGGTTCCATGGAGTTCAACAAAGATCTCCAACCTGATGGTGTCATACAAGAAGCTGTGGGAGCAAAATATTGAAGCCCAGAGGTAAGGAAAAGGTTGATTTTACCTCCTCTATCTTTCCTTACTCCTACATAGATAAATAGAAGAAAACTGTCTAACTGAAATCTTGAGAGTTAACCAAACTACTTCTTGAAAAAAGAAAAATAATTCCTACCCTACTCCCAAAATTGAGGTTCAGAGATGAGTTGGCTTTTCAGCTCTAATAAAGAGAGGAGAGTTAAGTATTTCCTGTTATAAAGCGGAAAATAATCCAAGGGAGCAAACCAAAGCTGCCCTATTAGTTCTAAAATAATAGAAAACAGGAAGTGGTTTTTTTTCTTCATCAGTCTCCAAAAGTAAAGGATCTTGTGATAATGATTATAAACCATAAGAATTCTTATTATGTCTCCTCTTGCCAACATCTTCTACAGCCCTCTTTTTTTCCTTCTTATCATAAGGATTGTTGTAGTTTATGGCAAAGATCTGCATGCACAATAGTATATTGCCAAAACATAGAACTATTAAATTAACATAAATATTTATAAGCTTAAGGAAAATATTTTCTCAGAAATGGATAATGCCAATGAAAAAAAGCAACAGTCTTACAATTACTATTATTAGGATATGTTCTACAACTGGGTGCTGGCATGAACTGATGGAAAATATCAAGATCTCTTGGTTCTAAACCAAGCTGGTTTTCTTGAGAAAAGTAAACATTTGAAGAGTAGAAAAGAGTTTTTTTTCCTGACTATTATTCCAATGAAACTATTTTTTAAGCTACTGTCACCCTCTTTGAAACTTAATCAACACATATGTGGCTATTGTAGAAGATTGTGGATGAACATAAATGGAAGTTTCAGACTGATTCTTCTGCAATGGGATCCTCCGTTTATGAAAGTGACTGAAATCTAGCAGAGTTTATTATTAGTGAAGAGAAATTCTACCATTTATTCCTTTCCCCTGCAGTTCATCACCACTTATATGGTTCCATAGGTTCACACAGTCTTTTTTAAGGGCCCAGGAGAAAATACACTTTTCCTTCCATTAGCATGAACTAATAGAAACCCTGAATTCATCCCTATGTCTTTATTCTCCTTTTCCCTATCAGGTAGATTAACAGTGGAAAAGAAACATTAAAAAGGAACATAATAAAGCTCCTGCATAAATTTGAAAACAAAAAGGAAATGCAGCTGTCATTCCGTTATTGAGTTCTTATTAATTTAGGCCAGGAGTGGGGAATGGGATAGGTAGGCACAAAGAAGAAACTGGTTGACTGAAAAGAGGGACAGATCAAAAGTATATGTAAGGGTTTCAGGGAGTCAGGCCTATCTCTGGATTAAACCTTCAGTCCTTGTTTCAGGTAATATATCTAAATGAAGACAGGCCACCAAGCCTTATTTAGTAGGAAATGTTTGTTAACTGTGCATACCTGGACTTAGTGGGGTTTGATGGAACGTGCACTACAATGTGGACCTTAACTTTCAAAGGATATGGGAGATACTGAATAAGGACATTTTGGAATTATTCCTTCTAGATACTGGCAGAATATTAAGATTCTTCTGGAGGCAAATTTGGACTTGAAGGCTACTTAAACAGTAGTTGTTTTGTTTTTTTACAGGGGAGAAATCTGTAGTTAAATGTGTCTGAAACTAGAAAATATAATTGGTCCTAATTGTTTTGCAAAATGCAGCTGAATGAACTCACACGGGTTCTATAGGCTTTTATCTCCCTGCCCACTGTTAACACTTCCTATTGACATATATCAGATTTATCCATCATGCTAAGCTATAGTTTGCTTAATGATAGTTTGTTGAATATATACAACCAAGGTAAGATATAGGTTACATAGTATCGGTTACATGCTATAACAGCTATTTTTTTACAATGTGCTACAATCAAGCTAAATAAATCCACAATTTGGTTTAGCACAATGCATGGATCCAAACATACAGATACTAGCACCAGAAAGTCTGATGTGCAGAATGGTCCTACATATAATGTGTCTCATACAATCCTTCCATGTACAGTAGCTTCTTACTATGAGAACAAGATTTGAAATGACTGCATCAGCTTTTAGAGCATATCCCTTCAACCTAAAGTCCATATATTATCTAAGAAGCACATACCACTTTCATATTTGCTCAGTTCTTAACATGTACTGTATTCTTCTAGTCACAAAAACAGATGTTAATCCCTAAGTAATCCACCTTAACAAGACACAATAATAGCATCAAACTTTGGTGGTCCTATCTTTGATCATTCAACAGTTATTTTAAAGTGTATGAAATATTCCCCACATGGAGATCAGTTTAAATCCAAGCCAAAACATAAGTCATGGTCTGCCAAGAAAAACTGAGTAGAACAAAAGTGCAGGAAGCAATCAAAGCAACTCAGAGATTCTTCCTCCCTGGATCTGTTTCTTTTGATACAAATAGAGATGCTTTCGTCAGACCTGTCAGTTCTCTCAGTCAAATCTAGTGATAGCATATCTTCATTAAAATATTTTTAAAAATCTGTTAAATCAGACTTGGCCCACCTTGTTTGTGGCCAGTAGCCACACTCAAAAAAATTTGGGGGGGGAGATTAAAAACTGTGCATAATACATATGCAATACTCAGGCATGTCCTTTTCTTTATTTTTGGGATTGGATTGTCCTTTTTTTTTTTTAACACTGCATTAAATCTATTTTAGGATGACAGTTTTCATGAGTTTTCCATCTGAAAAATTTTTGGTAAGACAAGCGGTTTTTAGGGGCTGTGAAAAGGGAGTCAGGGTCATAGGTAGCCCGGGGCCTACAAGTTGCTGAGCCCTGCAATATTTGTGACAGTTACAAATGCTCAAATTGCAAGACTACAACAAAAATATGGCAGTCAAATATATTACAAGTAGCCAATGCCCCAGAGCTAGCAACAGATGGGTAGAACTGGAGGAAAAAAAGGAAACGCCACCTGCTGCTGCCGCCTTCTGAAAGCCTTATGAAATTCAAAGATACGTAGACATGAGTAAGCCCCTTTAATTATTTTTGCTGACGTCTCCTTGCCCCCCCACCCACATTGCCACAGCATGAAAACAATGAAGAATAAAATCTAGCTGCCTTTTTCATTTTTTTGCTGGCTGAAATCGGTAGTCTTGGATGGTTTGATTACAGCCATGATTAAACTCCTAAGGCTAATTCCAGAATAACTTTTCTGTGGTTTGTGTCTCATCTCTGCAATGGTACAAAATAACAATAGAGGCTCCAACAAAATGTTTTCTTTCAAAACTGCCAGATTCAATTAGCCAGAGAACAAAGCTAAGGAATCCCTAAGCTACTCTATGGTGCCCCCATCCAGGCATATATTTAATTCAACACAGGAAGCATGGTGGGCTGCCCTTCCCATCTTCTCTTCTCTTAGTCATGGGTGAAACATAGTCTCTATGTTTAAAGAACGATTGTTTGCAGTAGGAAATCTTCATGAACATTTACACCTTTCCCACATGGAGAGTTCCAGCTTACATGTAAGTAATCATATGTAGAGATAGGCTTCCACTGCAAAAAAATTAACAATCACACCGTAAGCACCAAAGCCATCTCTTTTCTTACATTACCAGCATGACTATGAGAGTTGTCAAGAGATTAAGCAGTCCTGGGCCAATTCTGAGCTGCTGCAAAGCTTCATATGAAAGTAATACAAATGTTTCTGATGGAGCTGAAAGTAGACAGATAAAAGATGCATTGCAGCCCCATAATTAGATCTTATATGCAGATACAGTAACCTTTTTCTGCCTGCTATGGTTAGCTGGCATTGTACAAAATGATCTTTTAACTAGTGAATCAGAAAAGGAAACGTCTTTTTATTGGGAGAAGATAAGGAGGGTTCAAATTTTATAATAAAAAGGGGAATATATTTATTTTTTGTAATTTAATTCATTAGTTACAGAAGCTGACCAAGCTGACTAGTAGGACCATTAATTTTCCACATTATACACCTCTACATGTCCTATTTAAAATCCATCCTCTTTTAGTGATGGATTAAGTAAGAATGCTATATGATTATAAGAAACTTGAAAGTGCTTTTCCAGATGTTTCAGTTTAAGACAGCAGAATAGCCAATATAAAACAATCCTTCAAAACCTATATATGTTCAGATCTATGGTTATTGAACCTGTGCCACATTAAACAGCTTCAATGAAACCAGCACTGCAACATAATAAGTTGGCACACTTTAACCTATAATACCTTACTTGGGACTAAGCTTTACTGACCTCATGGAGATTTAATTCCAAGTAAATATGAACTCAGTTACAGCGGCAGTGGGTGCACCATTAGAAGACTGGAAAGATCAGGTCAGGGACAGATCATCATGGAAAAATATCTGTCTATATGGTCACTAAAGGTTGACACTGACTTGATGGCATATAATCAATCAAACAAACGAACAAACAGAAAATGAAGTTACAACATAGGTACACGATAATTTTGTGCAGAGGAGAACCATCCTTTTAAATAACTTTTAACCAATAACAATTATAATATTTTTACAAGTTTCACGAAGGGGATGAGATAGTAACACTGAAATTTTTGGCACTTCCTTCACTTTTGGTACTTGCTCATCAGTCACCTCATGTTTGATTACTGTAATGTGCTCTACATGGGGCTGTCCTGGAAGAGCACTTGGAAGCTGGAGCTGGTCCAGAATGCAGCAGTTTTTGGTGTTTCTCATTATGCCAAGCAACACCATTGTTCCATGAGCTGCACTGGTTCCCAGTAGGCTTCCGGGTGTAATTCAAGGTGCTGGTTGTCACCTATAAAGCCTCCATGGCATAGGGCCAGGCTACTTGCAGAACGGCCTTTGTCCTATTGTTTCTTCTCACCTTGCCAGATATGGTAGAGAGGGGTCCCTTCTGTTAAACAACGTCATCTTGTTGGACCCCAGAGTTGTGCTTTCTCAATGGCAGCTCCTGCCCTGTGGAACAGTATCTCCCTGGAGATTGGGATGGCTCAAAGCCTGTTAGCCTTTTGCAAAGTATTGCAAGACCTGGCTGTTCCCCCAGGCATTTGGGTAATGGGGGAGATGAGTTCTACTATTATTGATGGTTAATAGTTAACATTTAATCTTTGGGTGCTGGGAGGGGTGTGTGGTTATGTTAGAGGGGTTGTTTGTTTGTAATTTTGTAAGCTGCCCAGAATCGCTGAGGTGAGATGGATGGCTATATAAACAATATAAATAAATATTTTTTTTGAGAATTTCGGGCTTTTAAAAAGTGAAATAAACATTAACGCAATTGGAGGTTTAATATATCCTTTTTCTGTTATTTTGCCAAAATGCCATGCTAATTCACACCACTATTATTCTGTGGTTTGTTGCCAAATTTAGGTTGTGCAATCTTAGCAAAGGGAAAGGGCATGAAATCAAGGTTCACCATGGGTCACGTGCAGCTTATAAGCAGCAGGGATTGCTATAAGACACTACATTTCCATGAATTTTTTTTTTTTTTTGTCTGCGCTCAGTCATTACTGACCCTGCAGTGACTGCCTGGACGAATCCTTGCAGTTTTCAGGGCAATTGTTTTTCGGAAGTGGTTTGCCAGAGCCTCCTTCCTAGAGAAGAGCCCAGCTGGCGAGCGCAGGAGGCGGGATTTCCGTTGCTTCGCGCCCTTTTCGGGCGAGTGCGGTTTCGCGCTTACCGGCAACTGGTCCCGTCTCTCTGTGCAAGGCGCTGCCAGCATTTTTCCTCCCACCGGAGTGAGAGTACCCATTTATCTACTCACATAAGTTTTCGACCTGTTGGGTTGACAGGAGCTGGGGAGGAAACAGGAGCTCACCCTGTTAACGCGAAGGCTGGACTCGAACCACCGAAGCGTCAGCCATTTCTGGCCGGCAACTTTCAGCGTCATTAAGCCATGAAATAGACAAAACAAATTTACTCTTTCCACAAAATTTGGGATAGTGACAGATGTTCAATTGGATTACATTTATGGGCTGCCCCAAATATTCTTGGCCCTTTTTGACCAGTTTTTTCCCTTTCACTGTGTTCTCACGAAAGGACACACCAGTCAACCACATTTCATATTGCGTGAGCTTAGCCTGTGAGGTAAGTTTATAGTTTTTGACTGCTATGCTAACCCAGAAAATTACATTAATTTGATAAACCACAATTAAACTAAGTTTACCATGGTTAAATATATTGTGCAGACACAGCCTTTGGAAAGTAACTAAAATCAAGGAAGGCTAGAATGAAAAGGCATTTTGATCAAATGATGATTCTAAGAGAAATTATTTTTGCATAGCAGCTCCTAAAATGGAGGCATATCTAGGTTCTAAGCAGTCTATCGAAACAAGGTATCTAAATATTTCCCATATTTGTGTTTTTGTTCAATATACTCATTCTGAAACAAATTACCATTCCTATGTTGCAAGAATATATAAACAATGACTTCTCAAAAAAATTCCATATTGACATTTATAGGGGTACCAACAGGCTTTATTTTATACCTGAAGGATATGATAGCATTGCAGCTCTGCATATGTTCAACCCCACAGTTTTGAATAAGCCTTTTTCCTGGTTAAGTGTAGCTTTAATGTATCCCTGCCCCCTGTTACCTATAGTATTTTGTTGTTTTAATCTTAAGAAATAAATGTTTTTACATGAAATGATATTTCCTTAGTAGCTCATTTTACATTTTTTACAAAATTCCTACATTTCATTTAGATGTTTTTTACAGGGTTGTTCATATGCTATTTCAATGAAATATATTGTTCATATATATATATATATATATATATATATATATATATATATATATGTATATATATATAATTACATAATTATTACATAAATAAATATTATTCAGAATTTCCAAGGTCTTAATTTTAGGGGTCATATTCTCTTAATTCTGGCTTGTCATTGTTAGCATGTCATTGTTGATACTGTAACATAAATAGAACATCAAACAGACAGCATTCATAAGAAGCAGCATTTATAAAACCATTCTTTTAGCTGTATCCACTTCTACGTTCCTTAAATTTTCATGTTATTGACTACATTTTTTTAGGCAGTCTTCGATTTTATGGTTTAAATTGTCGCTTGCCTCCAATGACTTTTTATACATATATCTTTTGGGAAAGCCTTATGAAAATTGAAAGAAATAATGAATAATGACAATGGCTTATACATAAAATTAAATAAATGCAATCCAATATATCACATATAAAAATAAAAAGGAAACACAAATGAATAGCTACTTTTGTTCTTCTTGTGCTTTGTGATAAGCTTGGTAGGCTTCAAGAGCAAATTTCATATTCTCTTATGCTTTCCCCTGGTTTTACAGTATTCTCAGAATCTAACATTCAGTAAAGATGAAAACTTATGCACACATACTGTATATTAGCAAAGTAGCAAGAAACAACTGGCCTTTTTCATCCTGAAAGCATCCAGGTGTGTTAGATTACTCTACATGTTTTAAATCAGGAAGTATCTGATAGCATTTTTTCTTATTAACAAATGTTTAGAAAAGGTGACACTAGACTCCTTTTGATTTTTTGCTTCCATATCCTAACATAGCTCTACTAGAATATCTACATGTTTGAAAATTTTGGTAATGATACTGATTTGATAATTGTAATGACTTTCATCAGTTTTCTAGCAGCACATGTTAAACCTAACTGGCTTGTAATTCTCTAGATTTTTCTCTACCTCTGGAGTGTCTTTAAAAAAAAATGTGCTAGATTGGTGACTTTCTAATTTACTGATTCAAAGGATGATGTTATTGAAATGCTTTTGCTGGAAGATCTGATCTAAATTCTTTTAGAATTCATGAATGGATACAATCTGGTCCTAGACATGTGCTTGCTTTTAGTTTGTCAAACTGTCAAAAGTTCATTGTCATCACTATTTGCCTCTGTTTCTCAGCAACCTTCCTCAGTTCAGGCAAGGGGACATTGTGTTCCGAAATAGCTTAATTTAACAGCACTTCAAGACAACAAGTCTTTCCATCAACCAAGTCTTCTGATTATGCATTTAAATGAAACAGAGCTAGACTGCACTGTTTGGTCTATTTAAGGCAATGATTCTTAAACTGTGGTCCCTGGACTACTGGTGATCCATGGACATCCACCATAGCTTACTTGCATTCACCATCAGTCAGCTGGCTAGACCAGAGTCCACTCACCACCTCAACCCTACCTCCCCATATTCACTGCCAATGGCTAAAAACTGATTCATTAAAATACATAAATGAGTAGCAATGTGAACACAGAAAACTGACAATAGTGAACAGGTCTCAAGTGCAGTTAGTAACTGTGAGTTTACACATACTGTGACTAAGTGGAAGTGTGATCTTGCACAAGCACCCAAAAAGAAAATTCATAATGCAAAATGTTTGAGAAACACTGATGTAAGGTTATTAGAAACAGGCATATTTATTTTTCTTTTGTGTGTGTGTGTGTGTGTGTATGCCATTGAGTCACTGTTGACTCCTGGCAACTGCCTGGACAAGTCCCTGCAGTTTTGGGGGGAAGATTCAGAAGTGTTTTGTCACTGCCTCCTTTCTAGGTCTGAGAGAGACTGGCCCAAGGTCACCCAGCTGGCTTCGTGCCTAAGGCAGGACTAGAATTAATTGTCTCCCAGTTTCTAGCCTGATGCCTTAACTACTACACCAAACTGGCTCAATAATTGCTAATAATTGCTAATAGTACAATTAAAGAATCATTTAGATTCTTTTTCCCGGGCAATCAAACATAATCTTCAGAATTAAGGCTGATTGAACTAAGACTTTGGGGGCAATTGCTGGTTTATTCCCAATTATTCAGCTGTGCTTGAGTTTCACACAGTGAAACTGAATGGCAATGGAATTGGTTTAACATCATTTCTTGCAATCTCTAGGTTTTCTATTTGCTTGTTTATTTTGAAGGCAAAGGTCCAGTTAACCTTGGTTTGGATCCAGAGAACCATGAGCAGATTTGACATTGCTCCTTCGTCCTCTCCTTCTCACTGCAGTCAGTTGGGCATTCTGGAAAGTCATTTTTGAGTCACATTGTGCAAGACGAAAAGGTGGGGAGGACTGGCAGTAGAGTTATTCGAACAGGATAAGGGCGGCTATTATGGACTCCCTGGAAATATTTCCAACTATATCATTTCTCCCACACCTTACAGACATAGATTTGTATTTAATGGATATAATCATACTCTTACTCTCTTTCTCATGGTATTTGCAGTTAGTTGCTACTGATCAGCAAAGGAAAAAATGGTTTGGGGAGAGGGGTTTCCATTTGCTCCCACAGGTGCTTTGTTGGATCCACGCTACCCATTTCTAAACCTTTTCTTTACATTATCTGTTAAACCTTTTGAGGACCATAAGCCAGAGCACTTATCCCTTAAAATGATACCTCCTGGACCATTTAATTTAAACATTAAATTAAAATAGTTGAATTATTGTATGATAGCCAACTTTTAACATTTTGGCATTTATTTTGATGTCTTTACCAGATACCATCCACAGTAACCTTGTCAGCCCTAATCCTGACCTGAATATAAATTGGGACTCACTGATCAGCTGTTGTCCTTCTGCTATTGATCTGGCAGACATCCATGGAGAAGAAAAAGAAAGAAAGGGGGGGGGGGACCCCAGACCTAATGAGACATTGCATAGTCACTTGCATTTCTTGTGCCATGTCACATACTGAACTGCACTAATTCTTGCACAATAATTGTGCAAGGGGCAGCACCATTGCCGGAATTTCTCCTTCTTACAATTCTCCGGACTCAAACTGTTATTGTTACATTCTTTCGGAAGCGTGCCAGAATCCCTTTCCTAACAACATGACTGGGTGACTGAACTTGGGAGACTGGAGTTCATCTTTCATAAAAACATCTTTGCAGTTGACGAGAGATTTGAAAGGAAGATTTTCATGCATATGATTTGATGACCACATGCCAATTAAAAAAAAAATCACTTCAGCAAATTGTTTAGGGTGATAAATATCACACAATGAAAACATAGGAAGTCCTTCGTTGTCATTAGCTAGATAATCACACACTTTATTGAAATGATAACAAGACCTTTTGGGATGATGAAGACCTTATGAGAGCCGAAGAAAGCCAGTGGCTGGTGGTATATGTGCAAAGGAAACAATTATTTTGATCGTAGAATCTGTGAGATAATTGACGATTATGTAGTGACAACTGAGAAAAACCTGTGACTTGCAGCTTATTGGGGAAACAAGAGAGTTAATCATTGCACTGAGAGATGATAACGTGGCCACAGTGGTCCTAGCAATTTACGATTGGTCTCATCAAACAGCCCCGGGGTAGAAAAAAGACAAAAAGGTTGGCCACCGGATGACTGGGTTCACACAACACGCTGAATTATAATGTGGTTGCTCAATTATAGTTCTTGCAGCGGCTCGGTTTGGGTGGAATTCCCTGCCCCCACCTTCCAAATTTGGAGACGGGAGAGGAGGGGGTTGATGCAGCCGCTCGCGCGCTCTCGATTAGTGGAGGTGGAGAGTCCCAAACCCACCCAGCCAGACGGAGACGGGAGGATTTGCAAAGTCTTTTTGGAGGAAACGCCGCCAGAAGCCACTTCCTGCCAACTTGCGCTGCCGCGCACCTCGAGCCAGAGCTTTCCCGCACCGCCCGGGACTGGAGCGGCCGCGCGTCTCCCCGCGCGGCAGGAGCGGTTCTCCGGTGGGGGCGCTGGACCGAGGCGCGCGTTCCCTTGAGCCGAGGTGTGGTGCCTCCCCGTCGGCGGTTTAGTTTTGCGAGCCCGGGAGCGGCGCGAGGTGAGGATCAGCGTCTTTTTATTTTGCAGAAAGATAGCGAAGCAAATAAGCTCTTCTCGTAGCTGCTAAGGCGAAGCCTCTGGGTTGAAATGTTCCGCTTGGAGTCGGTTTAGCTGCAAAAGAGGGGACGCAGCTCTTACGCCCCCCAAACCGTCTCTGGTCTTGTTTTTGTCTGCAGTTAGGAGAACAGAAATGTCTGGCCAGCCACGACCTTCGTGAAAGGCTTAGGCTTGAATTGGGACGAGGCGCCGAGAGAGGCTGGAGTGGAGCGAGGGGCAGAAGAGCGGGAGAAAGGCTACCCTAATCCCCTGCCCTGTAAGCCGCCGCTTCCCCCCACTCCGCCGCACACCTACGTTGCCCACCTGCGGGGACGGGAGGCGTAGCGGCCGGGGCTTCGCTTTGCTGCCGGCGACCTGTTACTGCTGAGATCAAACGTCCACGTGGGACTGTGTAATATTGAAATGAATGGGTCCTTCAGATCAGCCGTTCCCCAACTTGGAGCACCCGCAGGAGTATTGTACTACAAGTCCCATCTCTGTCAGCCAGCGGACTGGGAGTTGCAGTACAGCACATCTGGAAATCGACACTGGGTTGGACAGGCAGTTGACTTTTTTATTTTGAAGCATCCAGTTCTCAAGGCATAAAAGGAAAACTGAACTTCAGTTCTTTTGACTTTGGGAGACTCTTTCCTTCTCTCACGTTAAATTAGGGGGGGGGGGGATTGTGTATCTCTGAAATGAATGATACTTTCTTAAAAGTAAAGAATGGAATTCTAATGCCCCCCTTTTTTTCCCTTAGGCATTTGTATCTAAGCTGGAACAATAAAAAAAATATCACTCTGAAATGTACACTAGTATGCCAGCATTTAAATAAGCAAGGCATTCATTGTAGTCAGTGCCAGGTAAGTTTACATACACGTAAACTTGTATCTTGCAGCTTCACCGGTGATATGCCTGTGAATATCTTTTAGTTCACTGAGACTTTCTGTATAGTGTGTTTAGAAATATTTATTCAGAAACCCTTTACAGTTTATTATGTCAAAGTATCCTTGTATTCTGGAGTTTATAGAAACTCTTTTTTTTTTTAATCCATTGCTTAGCCAAATAAAACCCCCAAATGCCTGGATGATCATCAATATCAATATCAGTTGGTATTTCAGTTGTAAAGAAAAAAAAAACCTATTTAATCTGAATGTAATTCCAAAACTCACATACAAATTTAGCTGAGATCAGGAATGGGCATAAACCAGCAACCAGAGGGTAATTATAGATTACATTCTGAATGACTTTAAGTGTAAATGAAATCAAATTTAATTTTGTTTTTGCTCTAGTCCTGCTCCACACTTATTGGAGCATGGCCATCAACATACTACTGAAAGGATGGTTATGGCCATCTGTTCCCCACAAAGTTGCACATCTTTGACTTAGCAGTAAATACCACCTCATTCAATTTGCAACCATTGTCATAATTGGCTTTGCTGAAATTCTTCATTAGATTAAATTAATGTTAGATTAGAATGAGTTCAATTTACACTGCAGTCTACACCTTACAAGGGAACAAGTGCCACTTTGGAAATTACTTCTGAGCAGACATACAGAATCTTGTACTGTGACAGGCATAGTCATGTCTAAAAATCCATTTATTTCAGTGGGAACTAAAGCAAACAATTTTGCTTAAATCTAACTTAATATCTTTAAGACAGTAACTGTAGTTTTATTCAAGACAAGAGAACTCAACCACTAAAATGAAAATATGGCCAATGTGGTATAGTGGTTAAGAAGTAAGTTCAAGTCTGCCCTCAGCACTGAAGCTCACTGAGTGACTTTGGTTCAGTCACTCTCTGTCAGCCCACCTACCTCACTGAGTTGTTGTGTGGAAAAACTGGAGTATAAAGTGCACTGTATACTATCTTGTATTCCTGAAAAAAGATGGAGCATAAATCTAAGAAATAAACAATTAACTTAGGGGTTTCAGATAACTGCTGCAAGGATATAGATAGCCATTAGATGGCAGCACAGGTCCAGAGAAAACACTTTGCTGCCATCTAGTGGCCTAGGCAAAAAGGAAGTAAACAATGAAGTGTGTTATGTCATCATAACATAAATGCATGATTTATATATTATATCAGATGCTGTGACACAAGTATGTAATTGCATGGTGTCATTGTTGCAGATGTTGCTCTCTATTGGTCCTTAGGATGTTTGCATCCTTCACCTGATAACCTATCTTCTGCTTGAAACCAGTTTAAGATGGCAGGGCTAAACATATTGCCTTAGAAGTAAATGCCACCAAGTGAGCACACTCTCTGAATATTCATACATAGGATTGTATTATAATTACTGAAGTAAACCAAAGCTGGAGTTTATGGAGTCCCATTTGGTTCTCCTTAGGTAGCAATACAGTACTGCAACACAGGCACTGGCAACACAGCATTGGGTTTAAGAAATAACATATTGGTTTGGGAATATGGGACTTGTAGTCCAACACCTTGTTGAAAAAAGCTGTCTTAGACAAAGGATATGACAATATAGATGGAATATGCATAGATTTAAAATGCAATTCCTGGAGAGTTCAAATAAGTAGAAATAGATCACCATAGAGACGCACCACTTCAGTCCAAAGGAGCCTGGATAAGCAGAGGAGCAGTACTGCCTGTATGAGTCCATAACTGTGGATACTAGGATTATTATGGATCAGGCAAGTAGAAGGAACAATTGGATGACTATTGAGAAAGACAGTGTAAGTGGCTGCAGGAAAAGGTTGCAAAATACTATGGCGAGGAACATGGCAGTAGATTGTTAGGAAGAGGGAAACGGTAAACGGGAGCCAGTTGATCACATTAGAATTTCCCTCTCTTATGCTGAATGTCAGGAAACAGGAATGTAGTAATCTTCCTCCCTTGTTTCTTTATGCACTTATAGTTAGTCACTGAAGCAATAAATTGTAAAGCTAGTAGTATATACTAAAATGATCCCATTCAAACACAACACCCTGATTAGAGTCACGTATAAGTAATTCCATGTGTCATATTGCCTCACCTTTCAACAGCTGCTCTGGAACTAGTCATTGAACTCATATCTCCGAAGTGAGGCATAGTCAACACCTGCAATATTGGCCAATATGAAGGTGAAAAGTCCAGACATAACCCAACCAGGCCCTGCATGTTTATTAAGATTAATTCCTACTGAATTTTGTAGAATTTATTTCCAAGTATACATGCATCGAAACAGTCAAGCTTGAATCTTAATTGCAGTGGGGGATAGATAGATAGATAGATAGATAGATAGATAGATAGATAGATAGATAGATGGATGGATGGATGGATGGATGGATGGATGGATGGATGGGTGGGTGGGTGGGTGGGTGGGTGGGTGGATGGATGGATGGATGGATGGATGGGGTAGAGATATATAAATATATAGATAGATGATATAGTTACACGTATGTGTATAGCTAGGCATTGTGGTAAGGGGAAAGTCAAGACTGGGTTACAATCCAACCAAAGCACTTAACTGTCCCTCATTGCAATTAAGATTTAATTAAGCCATTATATATATGACTTCTTGGGCTTGATTTCAGCCAGCAGCCCTAAGATCAATTTGGTAACATTTTCCTCTGTGTTTTTCATCTTGGTTGGAAAAAGGAGAGGCTCTTTAGGAAGGAAATAGGATTTTGTTTTCTGATTATCTGCTTTTAAAAATAAAAATATTTCTCTTTTTAATTAATTAAATAGAAGTTCTGATTACAATGCTAATACTACAACATAAATCTATTTTTTTCTCATAGGTGTTTAAGTAAAACATAATACTAATTCTTGATTTTGAAGATTTGAAAATGGAAACATTTCATTTCCGGATAATCTTGGCACTTTTTGTAACTGGATCTGTCATCAGTGAAAGTTCTGAAAGAGACTTTTCCAGCCTGAATGACTCTGGAATCTCTGTCATTGGAATAGAACATAAATTAATTACTCCTTCCAGTCAACCCAACAAAAACGACAGTGCTTGTCCACACAGTCCTAGAATTGGTGATACTTTTAAATACATCAATACAGTAATTTCTTGTGCAGTGTTCATCATTGGGCTTGTTGGGAATGCAACTCTTCTGCGGATAATCTACCAGAACAAATGCATGAGGAATGGACCCAATGCATTGATAGCTAGCCTGGCCTTGGGAGATCTCATCTACATCATCATAGATATTCCTATCCATGTATATAAGGTAATATGCCACAATACTTATGCTTTCTGAATCTTTTGTACAGGATGATAACGTATCGCAATAGTATTGCATCCATAAATCATCATTAACTCTTCTTATGGCCATTGGAGGACTATGTGTAAACAAACATTTATATAAAATAGACTCTTAAACACTCACAAGTGAACTGCCTCTATTGAGAAACATTGTGGTTGGAGTGAAAATGAAAGCTTTATGTTGCATATGTGATACCTGTTACATATATGTTAGCTGATGTCCAGTGTACACATGCTCTTAAATGTGGAAGCATGTGATTATTGGACATATGGTTAGTGTTTATTCTGTGGCAAATAAGTTACTCTATTTGCATACTACTATAAACATAATAAAGTGGGTCAGGTAAAGTGTAGTTATTTAATATCAGTTAATAAAGTACTTGTAACAGGTCTCTTCAGAACAGAGCATTCTATGGTAAGAACTTTATGTGACTCAATTCTTAACTACAACACAAACGATACACATACTTGATGGTTATGCACAGAATAAAATAGCTTGGGGAGGACAAGCAGATGGTGAGGGATCAGCTCTGAATATGACTAATGTTACTGATGTCTTGGACACATTTCAGTCTGACCAGAAATTATTTTGACCACCGTAGCAGAATCCATGTTATGAAACTGTCAGGCTTTTTTGTGATTTTGATGTGTTACACGTGGCGTCCTGTTGATCGCAAGTTGGAGGCACTTTTGTTTAGTGATTCTGTTTCTGTATGGCTAATAGATTTCAGAAGATGGTGCTGAATGCTTGTCATGGATTTTTTGTTATTGTGCTATACAGAGTTTATAATTTTACCGATCATGCTGTTTAAAATAAATATGAAACTTCTGAATGTTCATCGGCTGTGTGTTATCAGTATGTGGATGATACTCAGCTGTCTCATTTCTATACATCAGAGCTTAGTATAGACACAAGCATCTTTACAATGATGCTGCCATGTTGGAAGAAATGGCTTTGGAGGTTTTACATTCTTAGGTTCTCCGCCTTTATTTTCCAACAAACACACCATATATTTTCTTCTGGCACATAGACTCTTAGTTTTCTGTTCTTTATTTCTACACACCTTAGGAGACAGCAATATTTGCACTCCTTCCTTCCTTCCTGCCTGCCTGCCTGCCTGCCTGCACTTGAAGAGTTTGGGTGGACTAAAGTATAGTTGCAACCATGCCTGACATGGTGGTTTCCTCAGTTGGCCTTTGGGGCTTGGAAGAAGAGAGGAAGGAAGAAGAACACAGCACTTTTGCTGATGTATAAGAAATCCTTATAGTTGCAGGGCCTTAGAGTAAGATCTATTTCACACGAATAATAGTTGAGTTTTGGGCTTTGGACTTGTTGCCTTTTAGAGTCATAATGGATCCCTGTCTAAGTGCTTAGTGGTATCTAATATGAAATTGTTTGGGAACAGCAATTATTTTGAAGTTTGGAATTTTTTAGGATTTATATATAATGTGTTGTTTAATGAACCAAAGATCATTATGATTTCTTTAACTTCCTTTTGATTGTGTCTTTAAAGATTTTATGAGTTATGAATGAAATAAAGGAACTTTGAATACATTTGTGACTGTATATATAGTATCTAATATAGGAATCTATACTGGGTACTCTCTATAAAGATAAATAAACATAGCTATATAGAAAGCAGACATGCTGTGCTTGTTAAAAGCCACACATCAGATCTGTACTTGGAAACAACGTTATCATCACAGGACAGGGGAAAACAAAAGATAAATACTTTCTCTTGTGGAAAAGTACATAAATAGTAATAATCTTTGGGGCATAGAAATATTAGCCTCTAACAAAATTTTAGAGATGAGATCAATACTGAAAAAGACCTTTATTTATATAATTCTAAATTGATTCAGAATCACAGGGAGAGGCAAAGGATTCAACTCTCCTTTATTATGGACCTGTCAAATCAACAGTTCTCACAGCTGATTTTTAACAAATAAAAGAGAAATAAATTAGCACAATTACTGGCTTAATGTAGAACGTAACGTTGTTTGTTTATTGTAAGAAATTGGTTGCTACAGTAGTAGAGATTCATTACTTATGTGATACAATATAATTAAATGTAATTTTTAATATTGTTCTTCTTAAAACAGACCAACTATGCAAGAACTGGGTTGTATGAAAATGGATACATTCTTCTACTCTTTATAGTGAAATAATAAACTATTCAAAATCTTTCAAATGCATTTCTTATTGTATTCTCATTTTCATACAGCAAAAGGTTTTGTAGTTTTTATTTACCGTACCTTGTAGATCTCTTTACTTTCTGAGTAATAAATATGTAATAAATAAATAATTGTAACTATATTTAATTTCTAAGATTCATTGCGTAGCTTTTTTCATGAAATGCGGCCAAGGATACTGTACTTAGGCACGATGAGTCTATTTTGTGTAAAGTATGTGGTTATCTGTGTTTCAAAGTAACACTTTCAGCTATCAGAACTGGCACGTTGTACTTCTGATTTATGATGTGTTCATGTCTAAGTCTCAAATGAGCCGAAAATGGCTTGAAGTGCTGGGAAGAGTTTTAGTCATTTTGTATTACTGGACAAAATGATAAAATTGATCTCATTTTTTCCAGTTTCTTCTGCTGTTTCTTGGATCTTACAGTTTAGGAACTTAATGGTTATTCCTCCAGCCTTTCCAAAACTCTAGATAATATTGGCTTCTGGTTTTATATCATTTCCTATAGTTTCACTTGTTCACATTAGGTTTTAGTTGTAATGGAGATTGTTTATACAACAAGCATGAAAACAACATGGTTCCTTATGGATTCCGCTTTTCAGTCCTCTGGCTTTTCCGCAGTATGGGAAGGGCAAAACTTTACTTCCAAATCAGCTGATTGGGGATGCAAGTTTCTCTGGTTACAGGGCTTTACCCTCTATGGATGTTGAAGGAAATATTCTAAAACTTCATTGTTGCAGGAGTATTTTGAAAACTGGTCATTTTGAGAGAGGGAAAGACTAATTCTCCTCAATTCTGTGATATCTACTGAGAGAAAAAGTCTCCTACAAACTGGTGAAGGTTTAATTAGTCTCCATCAACATTAAAAGAGGCTGAATTAAAGTATTACTTGGGTAATATGTGTTCTAGTGCATTTCTCTTTTATTTTCTATTGTTTGAGAGTAGTTCTTTCCTTTTTCCTTTCTGCCTTGGTTGCAGGGGGATCATGCAGAGAGAAAAAAGTAAAACACAGCCTTTCTTGCCTTATCTTGATGTACCTCATTGCTTTAAGTAATATTTCCCTGCCTGGTTCCCTTTCTGCATCACAACTAAGTAAAAAATACACTTTTTAAGGTAGAAGTGCGCAATAAATTAAAGCAGAGTACTTCCTTTCATAAGCCAAGAATAGCCCTTTAATATGCCAGTAATATGGCAACTGTTCTGGTAAGTTCATAGGCATTTTTATCATATCCCATTTGCTCTTCGGAACACTGAATCATAGGTTCAAGAGGACTTGTAACTGTCATCTCTTTTACCTCTTACCCAGTTCAGGAACCGAGAGCTAAACTGCACAACTTCTGCTTGAAGACCTCCAGATAACACATCATTCTGTTAATTTTTTTGTTCCACTGTTGAACTGTTTTTACCATTAAGAGCTTTCTGCCAATATTCAAGCCAACTCATTAAAATTAGTTGAAATAGTAGCATTTTGTGCCTTCTTGTATGAGTTATAACAGTTCAGGTATTAAAAATAGCATTATCATGTACATCTGTTCCTTTTTCTTTAATTTATCAGAATATCTTTTAGTTTTCCCTTCCCAGCATCATGCTTGCTCTTTAGGCATTACCTGAGTCAGCCCCCCACCCCCACCCCCACCCCCAGGCCAATAAGGAAATCCCTACTTTTTTATCCATGGACTTTACAAATTAGTAGCATTGTGCAAATCTTGAAGTTTCCAAAGAGGTACTTTGGAACAGACAGTTTGAATTGTTAAAGCTTAGAAAAATATGTTCCTGTTTTGTTTTGTTTTTAAAGTAATCCTGCATGTTCCAAAACACCTCTTTTGAAGAATTTCCACATCTGTACCAATTAGTACAGATGGTATATATGCACACAGAAAACTCAGTGGCAGATATCACTCAGATATTTGGCTACAGGTTGCTAATAAGCAGTTATTTCACCTATTTAAATCTTTTCCAAAATTGTTAAACAGTACAACTGTATATGTACAAGAAATTGTTACGTTGTATATAAGTGGCTATAAATATTCTTTACGTATGTTTACTCAAAAGTTCCACTATGTTCAGTGGGGCTTAATTTTGTGTTAAGTTAGAATGAAGTTTTATCAAGATTATAAAGCTATTTTCTCTGTAAAGTCATGGAAAGGAAGGCATTGTTTAATGCTTGCTTTGTAGGTAGACTATCCCACTTAGTTCCAATCCTGTGCTCAGCAAACAGGGCAAAAAACTAACAGACAATAAAAAATTTGTAACTATTCAACTCCTGTTTGGCTCATTCACCTCTAAGAAGATATATGGTATACTGGGCAATTCTGAAGAGGTGGTTCAAGGAATGGAATTGGAGCTAGATGGAAAGATATGTAAGGAATACCTACTGACCTTGAATGAATTCAGATATGAATTCAGAATTGAATTCAGATGGATTGCAAGCTAACTGCAGATGGACTAGCTATCCATTATCTTTGAGATAGCCTGGAAAATGGATGAACTAGAGGAGGGCAAATATTGTCCGTCTCTTCAGAAAGGAGGAAAAAAGAAATTCTCATCTGGCATCACCAACTTAGAAAGAGGCTAGAGCAGATAATAAAAGAAATTGTTTTGTAAGCATCTTGAAAACTGTGGGTTAGTCAGTTTAATCTTATTTCTTTTTCTTTCTTTTCTTTTCTTTTTTTGCTTGGGTAGTTTCTTTAGTGGATTGTGGGAATAGTGGGGAGATAACTTGTCTTTACATTCTGATTAGAAAGCTGATTAAGTAACTATCTCTCTATCTCTAAGAGATAGAGAGATAGTTTGATATTTGCAGATGGCACATACAGATTACAAAAGTGGGGTGAAAATAATAGAAAAAATTTAGCGGAGGTTAATGCAAGTTCTTCCTCAGAAAAGAAAACAAAATGGCTAGGTACTGTTATCTGGCCTTGTAATAGTACTTGTGAAAAAAGATGTTGGAATAATAGGTTACCACAATATAAATAAACAGTGTAACATGGATGCTGGGGAAAAAAATCAGTTTCCAAATAATAGTTATTCACAGTTTACTATATTCTTCATTGGTCAGACCTACCTTGAGTATTATGCCCAGTTCTGGGCATCAAACTTTTATCAGTATCAGAGTAACTGGAATAGGTGCGAAGAAGGGCACTGAGGATGATCTGGGATTGGTTACTAAATCATATAAGAAGTATGTTACATTTTTTCAGGTAGCTGAAAGAATGTCACACACAAGGTCAAGACCTAATCTCTATTAAGCCAGAGTGCAGGATATGGAATAAATTACAGGAAAGCAATTTCCAATTAAGTGTTAGAAAAGGTAAACCACACGTAAGGGATGTGGTGATCTCCTTTTTGTTAGATGTGTTTCTGCAGAAGCTGGACAGCCAACTGCTTTACTTTGGATACTTGTACTAAATAGGGGATTCTAGCTGATGACATAAATGGCCCCCTTGGAGAAGTGGACTCTGTGAACATTCATATCTTAATTCATATTTGATGTTAACAAGAACTTACCTTTCTTTCTACATATCACTGTTCTACAGCCATTTCCTCCCTTACAGCTACTCAATCTTTTTAACCCAGTGGATTTAGTTATAAATCACTTTTTTCATAGCATTCTTTGAAAATAAATTCAACTCTAGCAGACTAAAGTTCTGGCATAAGTACAAAGTTTTAGCTTTGCTTGGAAATAAGTTTAGATATAAATGTCTTGGGCCAGACTTCCTCCCACATGGTTCCTATCACAACTCACGGGAGTGATTTGTATCCCACTGACACCACTTTTAGATCACTCCCTGTCACTTTCCCTGATTATATGCATGTGTTTAGGAGGGAGTCAAGGAACGTGTGCACATGTAAACACAATCCTGAATGTTCTCAAATAATGTGTGTTAGAGGGTGTGTGTGAACATAGATCATAAGGAGAAGCCTGCTGTATCAGGCCACAAGCCTAACTAATCCAGTATTTTCAATCACTCAGTGGCTAACAATGTATTTGAGTTGCTGGGAGTCGGGCGGCATATAAAGTTAATAATAAATTATTATTGTTTGTCGCACAGTCAGCCGGATGTTTAGACTGGATTTGGCATTTTTATCCACCTATTGAGTCCTTCCCAAGGACCTGGGTTAGGCAGATGTTGTTGTTTGAGGGTGTTAGAGGTATCGTTGCAGGATGTAAGCTGCTCCAAGTAAAGCTGCCTTTTGCAATTGACTGATTGTGATTTTGTCAATGCCGATAGTCTTCAAATGGTGCTCCAGATGTTTTGGGATTGCACCTAAGGTGCCTATTACTATTGGTACTATCTTTGCTTTCTTTTGCTACAGTTGTTCTATTTCTATTTGCAGGTCTTTGTATTTTGTAATTTTCTCCAGTTCTTTCTCTTCTGTTCTGTTGTCTCCAGGTATTGCAACATCCACTATCCAGATTTTTTTGTCTTTCTTATCAGCAGTTGTTATGTCTGGGGTGTTATATAACAGGTGCTTATCTATTTGAATCCTAAAGTCCCAGAGCACTTTGTTGTTGTTGTTTAGTCGTTAAGTCGTGTCCGACTCTTCGTGACCCCATGAACCATATTGCGCCAGGCCTTCCTATCTTTCACTGCCTCCCTCAGTTTGCTCAATTTCATGCTCATTGCTTCAGTGATGCTATCTAGCCATCTCATCCTCTGCCGTCCTCTTCTCCTTTTGCCTTCCATCTTTCCCAGCATCAGGGTCTTTTCCAAAGAGTCCTCTCTTCGCATTAGGTGACCAAAGTATCTGAGCTTGAGCTTCATTATCAATCCTTCCAATGAGCAATCAGAGTTGATTTCCTTTAAGATTGACTGGTTTGACCTCCTAGCAGTCCAGGGGACTCTTAAGAGTCTTCTCCAGCACCACAGTTCAAAGGCATCAATTCTTCGGCGTTCAGCCTTCTTTATGGTCCAGCTCTCACAGCCATACATTACTACTGGAAAAACCATAGCTTTGACTATGCGGATCTTTGTCGGCAAGGTGACGTCTCTGCTTTTTAATATGCTATCTAGGTTTGCCATAGCTTTCCTCCCAAGGAGCAAGCGTCTTTTAATTTCATGGCTGCAGTCTCCGTCTGCGGTGATCTTGGAGCCCAAAGAAATGAAGTCTGTTACTGCTTCCATTTCTACCCCTTCTATTTGCCAGGGATTGATGGGTCCAGATGCCATGATCTTAGTTTTTTTAATGTTGAGTTTCAAGCCAGCTTTCGCACTCTCCTCTTTCACCCTCATCAAGAGGCTCTTTAGTTCTTCTTCACTTTCTGCCATTAGGGTGGTATCGTCTGCATATTTGAGGTTATTGATGTTTCTCCCTGCAATCTTAATTCCGGCTTGTGATTCTTCCAGCCTGGCATTTCTCATGATGTACTCTGCATATAGGTTAAATAAGCAGGGTGACAGTATACAGCCTTGTCGTACTCCTTTCCCTATTTTGAACCAATCGGTTGTTCCATGACCGGTTCTAACTGTTGCTTCTTGGCCCGCATACAGATTTCTCAGGAGACAGGTAAGGTGGTCTGGTATCCCCATCTCTTTAAGAATTTGCCACAGTTTGTTGTGATCCACACAATCAAAGGCTTTTGCATAGTCAATGAAGCAGAAGTAGATGCTTTTCTGGAACTCTCGTGCTTTCTCCATGATCCAGCGAATGTTGGCAATTTGATCTCTAGTTCCTCTGCCTCTTCGAAACCCAGCTTGTACATCCGGTAGTTCTCGGTTCACGTACTGCTGAAGCCTAGCTTGTAGGATTTTGAGCATAACCTTGCTAGCATGTGAAATGAGTGCAATTGTGCGATAGTTTGAGCATTCTTTGGCATTGCCCTTCTTTGGAATTGGAACGTAAACTGACCTTTTCCAATCCCGTGGCCACTGTTGCGTTTTCCAAACTTGCTGGCATATTGAGTGCAGCACTTTAACAGCATCGTCTTTTAGTATTTTAAATAACTCAGCTGGAATACTGTCATCTCCACTAGCTTTGTTGTTAGCAATGCTTCCTAAGGCCCACTTGACTTCACTCTCTAGGATGTCTGGCTCAGGGTCAGTGACCACACCAGCATGGACATCAGGGACATTAAGATCTTTCTTGTATAGTTCTTCTGTGTATTCTTGCCACCTCTTCTTAATCTCTTCTGCTTCTGTTAGGTCCCTGCCTTTTTTGTCCTTTATCATGCCCATCTTTGCACTAAACGTTCCTTTGATATCTCCAATTTTCTTGAAGAGATCTCTAGTCTTCCCCATTCTATTGTTTTCTTCAATTTCTTTGCATTGTTCATTTAAGAAGGCCTTCTTATCTCTCCTTGCTATTCTCTGGAAATCTGCATTCAGTTGCTTATATCTTTCCCTTTCACCCTTGCTTTTCGCATTCCTTCTTTCCACAGCTATTTGTAAAGCCTCATCAGACAGCCATTTTGCTTTCTTGCATTTCTTTTTCTTTGGGATGGTTTTAGTTGCTGCCTCTTGTACAATGTTACAGACCTCCGTCCATAGTTCTTCAGGCACTCTGTCTACCAAATCTAATCCTCTAAATCTATTCATCACCTTCACTGTGTACTCACATGGAATATGATCTAAGTCATACCTGAGTGGTCTAGTGGTTTTCCCTACGTTCTTCAATTTAAGCCTAAATTTTGCAGTAAGAAGCTCATGATCTGAGCCACAGTCAGCTCCTGGTCTTGTTTTTGCCATCTGTATAGAGCTTCTCCATCTTTGGCTGCAAAGTATGTAATCAATCTGGTTTCGGTATTGACCATCTGGTGATGTCCATGTGTAGAGTCGTTTTCTATTACTTTGTCTGTTTTGTGGTCCCACCAGTTCTTGCTTGCAGGCAGATGATATTTCTTGCAGATATTCCAATGCACCATTGTTGCTACTTTGTCATGCCATTGTAGTCAGTCCTGCAGCAGCTAACTAGGTGGTCCACTGTTTCTTCAGCTTCTTTGCAGAGGTAGCATTTGCTGTCTGTTGCTGTCTTCTCAGTTCTGGCTTTGCGTGCATTTGTTCTTAAGGCTTGGTCTTGTGCAGTCAGAATTAGCCGCTCTGTCTCTTTCTTCAACTTTCCTGCTCTTAGCCATTGCCATCTTGTTGTTATCTGCTTTACCTGCTAGTTTTGTGTGTGTGTGTTGTGTGTGTGTGTACTGTCCATGTAATACTCTGCCTTGCCATGTCTCTTTTCTATTCTTCATTTGGTCTTTCTTGTAGGCCAGTTTGGTCTCTTCAGTATTCAGTAAGCCTTCATTGTGCATATTCTTTACTGTCCTTCAGATATTCTTCTAATGCCCTTTTTTTCCTTCTTCAACTGTCTGGTGTACTCGTAACATTCCATGCCCACCAATGCTCCTTGGTAAATAGAGTCTGTCAACATTGCTGCATGGATAAAGGGCACAATTCATTGTCATTATTTTTCTGGTCTTCCTATCCAGGGCTTTTAGTTCAGCTTGAGTCCAGTCCACTATTCCAGCTGTATATCTAAAGAGTGGAATTGCCCAGGTGTTAATTGCCTTGATGGTTTTTCCGCCACTGAGTTTGGACTTTAAGATCTTCACTCTTCTGATGTATTCACTACTAACCTACTTCTTGACTTCAGTGTGCTTGATGTTGTCAAGCACACTGACAAGCCTGAAGGATGATGATGCCGATGATGATGATAGCAGCTCAGGCCTGAATTGGGTGGTGATATCCCCCTTCTGCTGTCGTCAACAACCTGTCAGGTCCCCTTTTAAAACCATCCATACCAGCTGCCATTTTAAACTACCATTTGCAATGCTTAACTATGTACTGTGTAAAAAAGGGTTGTCTTTTGTTAGTTCTTAATTTTTTTTGCATTTAGTTTCAGTGGCTGTTCTAACATAACTTTTCTGTATCCACATAATCCATACCATCTATGATTTTATTTTTTATTTATTTATTTATTTATTAAATTTGTATGCTGCCCATCTCCCCCAATGGGTGACTCTGGGCAGCTCACAAATAAAACCAAAGACCCAAAACCCATATATATACCTTTATCACATATCCCCTTGCCTTTCTTTGTTCCAAGCTAAAAAGCCCCAAGTGCTGTGGTCTTTCCTTTTAGAAAAGAAGCCTCTATCCCCTAATCATTTTGGTTGCTTTTTTGTATAATTTCTAACTCTATAATACCCTTTTTAAAATTTAGGGATTGGAATTGTACACAATACTCTGAGTGTGGTCTCCTCATACTCTTGTACAAGACATTATTATATCAGCAGTTTGTTTTCAATTCGCTTTCTATTGAAATTCCTGTCCTAAGAAGGGAATTTGCCTTTTACACAGTAATTGCACACAGGGTGGTATTTTCACTGAATAGAGTCAATCAAAACTTTAAGATCTTTTTCCTAATCAGTCACCACCAGTACCAATCCCATATGAAAAAGATATATGAAAGCTGAGATTCCAAGAAATTAAATATTAGATCACATTTTACTTATTGCAAAATATAGAACAAAATGTAGTGCAATATTAATGGTGCCAGAACGCTACAGTCTGGACTGAGGTGCTCCTGTTAGAATTCCATCCAAGCTTATTTTTTCCCAAGAGAGCTCATTTCTTCTCTTCCCTCAATTTCATTTCCCCCCCCCCCCCCCCCATTTTCAGACACTTGGTGACACTTGAAAATGCTCACTCCTCACAGGCCTTTGTGGGTAATTTCTCTTTTTGCTTCCTGACCCTATTTTTAAAATTTCATTTATGTGTATTGCTCTCAGTTTGCTGATTGCATACTTATATAGAGATGGTGTGGTTTTGTCTATATAAGGTTTGGCAATTAGATGAAAGTGTGGATGTTTTATTTTGATACAACTTCCCCCCCAAAAGGAACTTTCAAGCAACTGGGTCAGGTTATCTTTATTTGCTTAATCTGTGATTATATAGTTTATAGAAGTTATTATTTCAACTTCATTTAGCCTTTAATAATATGTATTACATTTACTTTTTTATTCTATTAATTTATAACATTTTGACTAAGGTCAAGCCTAATGCTAAGAAGTTGTTTTCTTAACCTTGGTTTACTGAATAAGCCTTAATTAGTTGCATTAAACCACATACTGAGTTTTAAATCACAGTAGTTGAATGCATAGAGCCAAATTACAATAGTTGAATGCAATGTGTAATCTTACCATAAGATTTTTTTTTTCTGTTTTTCTAAGATGAATTTTTTCTGAGGTTCATTTATAGCCAATAAGCAATAAGACAGAGCTATCAGCTTAAATATTTTCATTTGTTTGTTACACATCATTAGTAATTATTAGGAAAGAATGCTGGATTAGATGATCTAGTCCTACAAGAGAATTCATAGAGGCTTTACAAAGATTACTATCAATGTTTGACCATTCATAAAATACTGTGTGACTATGATCCTATATGGAAGGCTTCTGTTCCAACAAAATAAAACCAGACATATTGACTGGCTCCATACAAATCTTTAGGAATGCCTGAAAGATACTGATATGTGCTACCCAAAACATAGTTAAACATTAATTTTCCTCTTCTGAATCAATACTATATAGTTTTTTATATGTTTGTATGATTCAGTTATAAAAAACATCTCCTATGCAGCAGCAGCAGCAGCAGCAAGAGTACCAACAAACGTAATACCCAGTAACTGAAGCCACTTAGTGACTTTTAGAGAACTCATCCAAATGGAATGTTCTCAACATTTGTGTCTTGTTTGATACAGTTCCAATGTTAGTATGGAAAAACCAAGGTTAGAGGCGGGGGGAAGGCTTGATAAGTTGTGGCTGTCTGGTCAGTCTTCCTGAATCCCAGAAGCAAAGTGCTGAAATATTTGAAAGTTTCTGGTTTCAGTTTATAAATTTGTGGTCAGAATTGTCTATACAAGACATTACTCAGCAGACTTATCTTGAGCAACATAGTTTCAAAATTGTAATAAAGATATATAGTATTTAATGGCACATTCATTAAAGAAGATTTTGAATTTATTTTTGGATTTATGTTTGTTAAATTTCATCAACAAAATATTGTAAAAAGAAGAAAAAAAAGCATGTACAGTAGGTTTCCACCCTGCCCTGAAAAGCTGTTCACCAAAGTCTCCTCAATTAATATATTACACACATGAAGTCCCAACACCAGCCCCCTGAACAGAAAATTGGGAAGAAGGAACAATATATTTGTGTATTCAGGTATATTTGGGAAAGATATGTACTTGTTTTGGACTTTCCTTTCTGCAGTGTCCTTGACTCTGAGCCCTGCCACTTTACAAACCATTTGAGGTGGAAGACATTGGGAATGCACCATGTGCCACCCCTCTCCCTCCACATTGCCTTCACCAGCTGTGGACTAAGTGGCTGCACACTGGCATTATCTGTGGGAACAGTTGCCAGCGAGCCTCTAAAACCTTCCTTCTGTTGGCCCTTAGGTTATCAAACTCTGAAGGGCTTGTAACTGACAAATCCTATTGCATAGCACTTGTCTATTTTCTGATTCTGCCAATTCTCCTTGGGCTGGGCTGAGAAATATCAGCTGGAAAGTGGGAAATTTGGGATGGGGAGAGTGGGCAATTAAAAAAAAAATGTAAATCACATTCCACCTGTTTTCCCAATAACTTCCTGCAGTTAGACTTCCCTGCGGTTTGTGATGTGGTACTGCTATCTTACTGTGGAGTCTTGCAATGGATGAGGATACATCAACTGACTAACTTGATTTACCACATTTGCACCAAAGACTGGCATTCATAGTCAACAACATCAAAGTCATTTCTCTATGTGGTAGACTTCAATGACTAGAATGCCACTCTTTGATAGAAATGTGGAGAATCAAATTAGTAAATAGGATAAAATCATTATGTACATTGAAAGAAGCAAAAGAATAAAAGGCATGGTTCCACTTTTGTTTTCCATGAGTGCAACATATTGGTGGAAGTGATAGCATGTCAACAGCTTTTGTCATTTGGATGGACAAACATATTAGCTGCTCCTGATAGGCAGTATAACACTTTTCCATCCCACTGGGCTTTTTTAACACCCTGATTGGCTCTTTTAACACCTGATTGGCTCTTAGGCTGACATCGTGATTTATGGAAGTGCTTAGGTACCTTATCCAAGACCATATCCTGAAGGCTTGGGTGGTACCCTTTGGCTGACCACAATATGTATATAACAGTTTTAGAAGGGAATCAGGTTTCTTTCCTTCTGTTTTGTGGGTGGAGGTTTTTTTTTCTTTTACATATTACAAATAATATAGGCTTCCACTATAGTGTAAGTGTATTGTCTGCTCAATATGACAAGAAATTTAAATTGGTGAATACAGAGGAAGGGGATTCCAAGGACCAGAAATAAAGGAGGCATGGCTACTTGCTCCTCAGAATCAGTTTTTTTAGCATTGTACAAATCAGAGAGGCGATTACATTGCTGGTACACTATGGATAAGGAGCAGAAACAAAATTACGCTGCGCACTGCTTCATAACAAACCTGGAAAGTTTCACAGCCTACATGGATAATGAGGCATGCTGCAAAAAACGTTAATATTAAGTTTTAATAATGTTCTGTGTTCTGCAGTTTTTCCCTCTTGAATATATTCATTTATATAATTATTGAAAGCATGCTTTTTTCCTTCCCCTTCCTTTCAGATTGCTCTCAAAGTTATGTTATGCACATATATATTGTGATTCGATTTCATATACAAACTTTTGAAATAGATTTTATAAAAGTCAGTTTAATGTGAGATATTAGAACAAAACACTTGCACACATCTGTAAATGTTCAAAGCATTTGCAACAAGCACAGCTATTATCATGATGTCCTAATTACTCAGAAAAAAGTAGAGTATGGATCATTCACATCTGTAATGTTAAAACTTCTTGAGGATAGACACAATTAGTTGGAAAGGAATTTATGACAATGTATTCATTCATATGTGACTGAATTATGCTTGTTTCCAAAAACAGACTTTGGTCTATGTAGCATTTCATGCATACATACTCCTATTGTTCCATCAATTTCCTTGTAAATAATATTTAGAAAAAAACACATATAAGAAAATTGCATTTTTTAAAATGCTGTTTATCCTAACAGATGCATTGTGTACACATCTTGCATGCAGCTGTCTTTAATATATGTTGTTAGGGTTTGTTGGTATGTTTGTTTTTTAATGTGCCACTTCTCAAATCTCTGCTATTGTGTACACATCTTTTTCAAATATATGTGGTTCTGTATGAAACTTTGGAGTAGAGTTTGACAGATAGTGCTTTGTGCACAATTGTCATCTAAGCCCTGTCAGAGTCTTTATTGCTAAATAATGCTACCCTGCTTAAAATCCATAGCACGTTTATTTTGCATTTCTAGAAAGTAAACATCCCCTTCCTAAAATGTTGAATGAATTAAGCTGTGCATGTGAAAATATTTTATTTAGTCAGTCGTTCTAATCACACTGGCCAAACTTCATTTTCTAGAAATGAACTATTCTGAATTGTAGTTCAGGATGGTTATAAGTGCCTGAATCCCACTTAAATCCACAGGGTGAAACACATTACAGTCCATGCTAAAATGTGGGTACTTCATGCAAAGTTTTAGAAGATCATAACAGTAAGGTGCAAACAATACTGCATATATTTTGAACCTTCCTGGTTCCATTGCATGTTCATGTTTTCTGTGTGTACATTTTAACATTTCCTATTTCTTTTTTCTGCCAATTAGCTTCATGTTCCATGGCCCTTTGGGATGACACCTTTTGAGCAATTTCTTTGCCGTTGTGTTCCTTTTATTCAGAAGGCATCTGTGGGAATCACTGTTCTTAATCTATGTGCTCTGAGTGTAGACAGGTAAGGAATATATTATTCCCTTCTGTGAATATTTTTCTTATATGAAAAATGATCAAGACAGTCCGTAACTGGAATGTTATGTGACCTGGAGCATTTTTAAAATGTTATTTGAGATAAATAGCTTCTAGCTTAATTTTCAAATTTGGCTTCTCATCCTGCGCTGTGTTATTACACTGTATGATTATTTTTTTCAGTAATAATAATACTTCATTGATTAGCCATAAGAGACCAAATTATTTCTCTAAGTAAACTATAACAAAGGAATGGGAATGAAATTATCAGTCACATTTTTTATCATATCATATTTAGGGCAGCCCCAAAGCCCCCAGGGCCCCAAATATCTGGTTTTTGGATAAAATTGAAGGTCCACCTTAATTTAAATGTATTCCACCCCTTTAAAAATCACTGATTCTTCAACCACTAGCAAAATGGCTGGTTTTTCGCATTGGAGGAATTAATGGTTAGAGTGGATACCCTAGACTTTGCACGGCTAAAGCAACCATTTTGACTCTTAACACACTTCAAAAACTTCAAAGTGTCTACAGTTTTAGGGACATCCATCTCAGTGATATCATGACATCACCAGTCAAACCATTTATGGCCAGAGACCAAGCAGAGAGGTGCAGCCATGGCTACAGGAAAATTGCCCTCTCTTGTTCTTAAGCTTCCAGGAACAGGGCAAAGGAAGAATAACTATAACTGAAATGCCAGTCTTTGAGCTTGTGTATATTTTGAAAGGATCTTGTGGCAACAAATGGTTATCAGAAGCTACTTTAGAGGTGTATTATTATTATTTGTAGTAGTATCAGCACAAAATAAACACAAAATCGTTCCAATGTAATTATAAAATTGGGAGGTGTATTTAGCAAATATGTATTTCTTTCTCAGTGTGCCTATAGCTAGAAAGCCAAGGCAAAGATATCATCCATTCATTTTTTAAAATTAAGATATGACATGGGTTGAAACAAAGGCCACAGCCTGGTCAATCAAAATTGTAAGAACTTCTATGAGATAATAGATTGTTTGTTCATCCAATTCAGCATCATCTTGGATCAATATTAACTGGCTATACTCTCAGTGCTTCTCTGAGTATTTCAATAGCCCCTGGATATTTTGAACAATCTTGAAATGTGCCTGTTGTATTACACCTGTCTTGAAAACTCCAACTTTTATAAAGTATTGAAGCTGCCAATGTAAATTTCTGTATTTATTCTAGGTACCGAGCAGTTGCTTCCTGGAGTCGAGTTCAGGGAATTGGTGTCCCCTTGACTACAGCTATTGAAATTTTTAGTATTTGGATTCTTTCTTTCATCCTGGCTATTCCAGAAGCAATTGGTTTCACCACTGTTGAATTTTTTTATGGTGAAAAACGTCTCATATCCTGTATGCTATTAGCAAAGAACAGCTTCTTGAAAGTATGTACTCTATCAACAGTGTAAAATAATTTTGTTGTGATTATTATTTGTCTTTTAACCAGTAACAATGGGACAATTTAGAGAGGTAGGATTAGGAAAAAGTAGAAGGGTGGGGGGAAGGATAAGTGTCTTGTGGGGCATGATAAATGACAAATTTATCAAAGGCTATTAGTCTTGAAGGTTCAGTGTTACCTATGGATTCACAGGTGGCATGCCCCAAATATCAGTTGCAGATGGATGTGTGTGTGTGTGCGCCTTTGGGTCAGTGCTTACTCCTGACGACTGGGTGGACTAGTCCGTGCAGTTTTTGGAGGAAGATTTTTGGAAGTTGTTTGCCCTTGCCTTGTTCCTAGGGCTGAGAGAGAGTGACTGGCCCAAAGTCACCCAGCTGGCTATACTACTTGCAGAAGAACAACTGGCCCAAAGTCACCCAGCCTCCAAATACTACTTGCAGAAGAATAACCATGTGAGAAGGAATGTATCCTCTATCTTCTGCTTGTGAGTATTCCAAAGGCATCTGGTTGTTAACTGTGAACAGCAACATGCTTGAATAGGACTGCAAAAATCTGGGCAACTGCAAGTAGGATCTTAACCCCAGCTTTGTTTCACTAGCAGTTTAACATTCCAGAAACTTGACCATTTCCAAACTAGGTTTTAATCAGAACATTGGCCTTTCCCCATTTGCACCTAACCATAATAGGAATATGGTCTGGCAGCATCTTTTTTCTAATATTGCTTTCACCTTGTCCCCAGTCCATGACCCAGACAGACACTGTACCAGTGTGAATGTTTTTCTCCTTAAGCTGGCAACATCCAAGAGCAATTGCAGAGGGGTAAAGTCAAGTGATTATAAACGTGTGGGATCATTGTAGTGTTTATTGGCTGTCTCAGGCTGATGTGGACTCACAGTCTTCACACACTGATTCCTGGTTTCACTGTTGACTCCCTCAAGAGTTTGATGTAGCAGCCCACTAATCTATCACAATTGTGTAACAACTGTAGATTCCTGAGCTTGCAGGTTTGACTTAGTTCTTTAACTCTTTGGCCCTTATTACTTTAGCACAAGGCTGAAATAGTGAAACAGTGAACAGGCTGAAATATCAGAACACTAAAATGGTGGAACCAATTCCCCCACCCACACTTTTGCCTTCTGAAAAGAACATGTAGGAACCTGAAAGGTAGCATTTGTTCCTATATATAACAAAATGCTGTTGGTGACTCATCTACTTTCATAATGTCATATCTATCTATCTATCTATCTATCTATCTATCTATCTATCTATCTATCATCTATCATCTTTATTCAGCTTAGGCCATGACAGAACGGGGTATAGGAGGAAAGAATAGGAAGGAGCCTAGAGGAGACAGGCAGAGTCCTGCAATTGGACCTGTCCAGGTCCTGTTACAGTGTTGTGGTTGCAGGTGTTTTTTTTCCTGCAAGCTGGGGATGTGCTAAAGAGAGAGGACAGCCCAAAAACATAACCATTCTCTTTGCTGATCACATGCTGAGTATGTATAATCAATATAGCTCCTCAAAACAGATTCTGTAAAGGCAGGACAGTATCTGGCAAGGATGACAGCTTTCAAACTGGCATAGTTTTATGCCAACTCAAGGATGGGTGGATAGTTCATGAATTCAGCAAAGGAGGTTTCCATCTCTTCTGTCTTCAAGCTACACTTCAGTAGCCCCATATGAATACATTACACATTGCCTTAGATACTTTTTCTGTTTTTTTCCCCCTGAATCCCTGATAGCTTACATGAAAGAGTAGCATGTTTCAGTGGAAGCTTTTTAAACTTTAGCTTTCTGACCATTCCCTTCCCCCAAGACAATTTCTGCATGGATCATAATCACTTCTCTTCCATAGGGAAAAGAAACAGTAAGAGGGACTAAGTAGAAAAATCAGCTAGAAATAGTTAAATAGTTTCTTCCCCTGGCATTCCTCTTACAGCTGTTGGAAGTTTAACAAAACAAAGCATTGCAGAAAAGATAACTGACTGCTTATAGTATGTAATTTGTTAAATCCTTAATGATTTCTCCTTCCCATTTTGCCCTAAGAAAAATAGCTAGTTCTCTTGCTTTTCCAAACATATTCAAACTTGTACAGTATTAAGTGGTTCCAAGAAATTACCTTTTCTTGTGTATTTTGGTGACAGCCAAATACACACATACAGATGTGTCTAAATGAAACAGAATCAAGTCCAGGAAGTTTTTAAATAAATGAATGAAGGCTAAGAGGATGATGCCAGACTTAAATTTGATATGTATTTTAGCAAATCTTTCAATAAATCATGTCAGTTAATATCAATAAAACTTCATGATTCTTCATGGTTGATTTCTTTATGTTTTCTTAGAAAACACCTCATTATTTTTAAGTTCGTCTTTCAAATGTTTGTTTTAGAATGTAAATCCCAAAAGGCCAAGTGCCTTAGGGAACATGGAAAAAGCACATTTCCTGGAGAAAACTAGTTCCATGTGGACTTGTGTGCCGCAGACAAAAGGATGCCTGTGTCACTTATATCAAAGTACAAAATTGGGTTGTTGCAAGATCTGTGTAAGCTTTAACAGCAGTAATTCATCATTTGCAGATATATTGATTTAGTTCTTAACTTAAAAACATTTTAAATGCTAAATAAGATGGACTTTTCATATTTATAGCATTCATTTTTATTTAGTACAGTGACATAATGCTAGTGGAGGGGAGTTTAGTCCAAACAAGGTATATCATTTTGGGAAGAAACTAGTTATATATCCTTTTGTTTGCAAATGTCTTCAGATTTTTGATCCTGTAAGTCTTTAGTGATAGAGTCATTTAATTATGCTTAAAAGCCTTGGGTTCTGTCCTATTGGAATTTATATTATAAACAGCATGATAAATTTAGGGCCGGAAAAGACTGAATTTTTAATTACTGCCTTCCAAATAGACAGTAGTAGACAGGAGAGATCCATTTGTCTTATTGTAAGGCATCTTCATCTAAAAGTTGAAAAGGACCCATCATCGTAATCATTGTAAAAATTTGCTCTTATTTTGTGCAAATGCTTTGCATGGCTGCATTCAGCTGATGGTTGGGCTCTTTAAAGATAGAGATATAGTGTATTCCAGAGTAGTGTTAATCTTGTATGCAAAAGCAGTCCAAATAACAGCTGGCAGGCACGGGAACATTTGTGCAATGAAGCTGCAGAGAAAGAGCAGCCATTTCTGCCATTACCACTGGTCACTTGCTATACAGGTTGATCTGGAGATCAAGTCAACAACCTGGCAGATACAGGGAGAGAGAACTCAGATGGAAAGAATCAATGATGAAGCGGTCTGATACAGTTTTGGATTGCATACCATGCCCTTTCCAGTTATGAAGGCATACTAAATGTGTGCTTGCATAAGAGTATCCAAAATTCCAGAACAAGCATTAATTTTCTGCTGTCATCTGCACTTAAGATGCTCTGTTGTCATCTGCTGATAAGAGTATCTTCTCTGCATATGTACTGGGTTCAGAAGGAACTTCAAGAGCAGTCCATTCTGCTAGAGTTACATTGGTGCAATTTACATGTAGATGTTGCTACCAGTTTCTGGAATCTAGATCAGAGAGCCTTCTTAGAAGAATCCATTTTGAGCACATTATGCTAAATTTGCCCTGCTTTTAATATGAAACATCTCTTTAAAAATTTGCCTTTAGTTCTATTGTTGCCTCATTTAACTAACCAAAACTGTCTCACAGACATTCTTACTGATTTCTATAGCATCATTTGTGAGAAAGACCATGTTGGTTGGAAATTTTAGAAACGGTAGCCCTCATATATCTAGCAGGATCTGGTAAGGAAAGAAAGGGGCAAATTCCTATTTTTTGTGTGCTGACTTCCACATGTAAACAGTGCCTATAATTGGGGGGGGGGGGGAGGAAATCATTATTTTATTAAGATTACATTAATTTACAGTAAAGGTTTAATCTGCAAATTCCAAAGCTAGCTCTTCTGTTTAGTTACGCATAAACAAAATAGCAGATTTCTGACTCCAAAGAGCCAAACATGATCCTTAGCTATTCACATTATGATATTCTAGTATGGGAACAAGTAAAATAGCTTGAGAATAAACAACTAAATGGAAAGAGGATGAGAACGAAGAATCTCCTTTATACCGATCCCCCTCAATAACGAATAATTGGGAAATAAGAACTGTTTCACTTGAAATGTAAGTGTATGTTTGTATGTGTGCCTGCTATTCATATATAGAAATGAGCAGAAAATGCGTATACTGTATGTAGGACTGGTTTTGTTGAAGATATTCGCTCAAACCACTGATAATTCCCCTTCTTCCTGCCACACGATCAGCATACCGTGCAAAGGGTTACATTCCAGGCAGGGGGTTAAAACAACCAGAGAATCAGAATAACTGGAAAGAGCAGGCTGTACTCCACATTTTCCAGACTAAGACATGTTTAAGTGGCCTCTTTCTGCTGGGTACATAAGCAAGACAGTTAATCTTTTTACTGATAGTAGGGCACAATTATACATAGAAGACATTCTTAACCGGGACCTTTTGGAATCAAAGCCATTCTTAAAAGCCTTAAAAGGTAGCAGACCAGGCTTTCTGCTGGACAGACAATCAGCATGACTCCCGGTGCTCTGTGATTTTAATACACAGATTAGGAAGCATTTAATCACTGGGATTTAAAAGTCAGTTTTGATAATACTATGATGCCCACAAATAAACACAACTCAAAGAAATGCCTTAATCACAAGTCAAGACAGATCCGAATCTAAGCACGCTTATTCTCTGCAAGAGAATTATCTCTTCATCTCCAAAGAGATTTGATTGGTTGCTTAAGCACCTTCCTTATTCATCTTCTCTCAGTTCAACCTGCTCCACGCTCCGTCCCTCAGTTTTACTTTATTTCTTCCTTTGTTTATATGGGGAATATATTTATGGTGAGATAGGGATATGTTGAGGAATTTGTAGTCTGGGATATTACTGCATTTCCCCACCCGTGGGCCCTACTGTGTTGAAACTCTTGAGAGTTTTAATTCAGCAACATCTGGAGGGCCATAGGTTCCTTGGCTCTGGGTTAAGAAGGCTGTAGCACAGATCACAGTTGTTTGCTTACAAGTTATATAATCATTCAGAGACTAAGCTAACTGTAAGAAAGGCACTTAATGCTATTTTTCACAGATTGCCTCCACATAAAGCATTAAGCAGGACTGCTTAACCATTGTCAAGCCTAGTTTGTACATGACACATAATGAGTGAGTACACAATAAGCCAAAAGCAACCATGTTAGGACTTAGTGCATTATGTGAACCCAGCCACTCTCCTCAGCTCAAGAAATTACAGTTATGACTATTTATGAATGTCTGGTACAGGGTGATAATTTTGTCTGGAAAAGGAATGTCCTAATGAGGGGAGCCAGGAAAATGATCTTGGAGAAGGAGTCCAGAGGACATTAGGAAAACAGGTGCAGAAGAAACCTGTGTTTATGCCCAGACAGGCAGGTCATCCAAAGAAGCTCAGGCTAGCCCCTCCCTGACTCCTTGGAGTATAAGAGGGAGGAAGGGAAGACATAGGCAGACTTGCAAGATTTTGTTACTAAAGCCTATCACAATGAAGTGTAATCTTCCTGTGGATTTAGCTTCCTGATGTAGCCCTAGTTGTAGGACTGACACTGACCTCCTAGTCTTTGGTCTTACCATCTTGAAGAATAATTACAGCCTGTAAAAAACAGTTGAGAAAACCAAAATTTTAGTGGAGTTGTTATTGAACAGTATCATATTAAAGATAACACCAATATTAGTAGTGTATCTTTCTATATCTTACTCGTGCAATAGAAAAGCTATCTAAGTTAACAATTGGTTAAAATTACCCATTAAAGGGGTTACGGTCATTAATCATTTGTATTTAATGTAGAAATGGAAATTATATTATGGCTGAACTTATATTATTTCTGAACTGATTGATTTGTTACATTTGTATCCCACTTTTTTCTCTGGGAGTTCAAGGTGTCTTACATGGAGAACTTCCACTAGTTTTATTCTCACAAAAATCCTGTAAATAGGCTGAACTGAGAGATAGTGACTTGATGGTTAAATGGGACTTAGATTTGGATCTCTCTGGCCCCAACTTAACACCTTTAATCACTACACTACACTGCACTGGATCTTTCATGCAAATCAACAATATATTCCTAAAAAGCAGGGAGACATATATATTTAACACTAAAATGTGTCCAGCATTATGTATTCTGCTTGTGCAGTGATCTGGTTGTCTGCCTCTGTGTGTGTGGACAGATTGGGTGTGCATATTATGTGTATGAGAGGGGGAAATTGAGGGTTGTGCAATTATCAAAAAGAGGGAATAGAGGGAGGAAGACTTGGTTACAACCCCATTTATAGATATTTTGGAGCTCATCTTTTCTGAATACAGTGGGACTTCAAAAAAATAGATATGCAGATCTTTGGATTGTAAGGCTGTTACTCAACAAAGAGTAATCTGGAAGTATGTTTAATGAATTCAATTTATTTTAGTTCTAAGTAAATATTGTACTGGATTGGGCTGTTTTTTTATGCAAAGATGTAGTTAGGCCTTCTTTTCTGAAAATGTTCTGAAAATGTGTTAGGAAGATTTACTATGAACCATTAATAATACAATGTAATTCCATTATGACTTCAGATTAAATCCTCCTCCCATTATTTCATTTTGTTTATGACAAATGTATTAGAAAAAATATATATGCAAAAAAGTCTATTTTAGTGCATGTTTATTCTGCCTATCATCCAGGAGATAAATGTCTAACAACCTTTGTGAGATAATTCTACTGATATAACTGGCCCAAGCCCATTTATTTAGGAACAGGAGGTATATGATGTAGCACTTCAGGCAGTAGAATGTCTTAATCCTGTATGTTGGGGAATGGTCATTTTCAAGTCAACAGCAGAGATGGAAATATTTTCTTAACAGTTTCTGATTGTGATCATTTTTGTGGTCAGATGTATGCCAATTACTATTTTGGGTAAAGCAGTTTTCTCAGCTTGGCATCCTCCAAGCTGTGAGGTGAGAACCAACCCCAAAATTCTCCAAACAGGATAGCTATTGCTGTAAATCCTGAGAATTGAAGTCCACAGATTTGGACGCTTCCAGATGAGAAGGCTGGTGTAGAATCTAGCCTCCGCATTCTACGGAAATCACAGAATGACACTGCAAGTTACTGAGCAACAATTTGTCACATTTGATGTCTTTGCAGTTTTATGCAAAAGCAAAAGACTGGTGGCTCTTTGGTTTCTATTTCTGCATGCCACTTGCTTGCACGGCATTCTTTTATACCCTGATGACCTGTGAAATGTTAAACAGGAGGAAGAGTAGTTTGAGAATTGCTCTTAGTGAACATCTTAAGCAGGTAAGGAGAAAACACTTTTAACATGCATTTCCACTCACTGTCATTAAAGCTTTATCCTGCTAAACTTTTGATCTCAATAAAATGCATTCTGAGAATAGATAGTATAGCTAAAGCTGAGTTTTGACTCAAAGGTATTGATTCAAGTGTATTTGGGTAATCATAGAACATTAGGGCAATTTAGAGTGCAAGCAAATAGTGCAGGTAACCTGTTTGTTTGTTTGTTTGTTTGTTTATTTATTTAATTTATATGCCACCCATCTCATTGTATAAGGGACTCTGGGAGGCTTACAAAGAGTTAAGAACTTGTTATAGAGTTCAAATTATTTCCTTTTCAAAGTAAGTGTGACCTTTTTGTTCACTCTCATTATCTAAGAACCTTCTTTGACCTAATCCCCACTATATGTGTTGGATCTCAGCTGCCAATCATTTATTTATTTATTTGATGCTGCCCAACTCCAAAGCACTCTGGGCAGTTTACAATACACCAGAACAATATAAAAACAGTGAAGCAGATGCAAGCAACAACACAACAAGAAGACTAAGGCAAAGAAAAAGAAGAGCAAAAATGGCAAACGTGGCAAGCCCCAAAAGATGCTACACAGCAAGTGTGTCCAAGGCCTGGGAGAACAGCCAGGTCTTTATGGCTCTTCAGAATGCCAAAAGAGGGGGAGCCATCCAGGACCAATTTTTCTAATATTTTATTATCAATGTTATCTAGCTCAAAGAGAATTCTTTATATTGAATTTCCCCCTATTGTTCTATCATTGTAAAACCACTGGGTTTCTCAAGGGTCTCAATTTAACTCCAGTTTAATTGTATTATTTAGACCAAATTCATGAATTTTTGATATCAAGTTGAAGAAAAATATGAATTCTCTTTGAAATTTTAGGGGATTACAGCACCACAAAGTTTGATAACTTATGACTTTTGGTGCTGATGTGGCTTGCCTTATTTTTTAAGCTTTGTTGAAATAACACATGCTTTTAAAAGCATGTGGATATGGTCTGATCATTAATTATTTGGCTATTTGTTATTTTGAAGTGCTGACATGTTGAATTATGTTGAAACTGGTTGTTGTCTAATTTAAATACCACCTCTGCTTCTGTGTGGCCCTCAAAAAAAGATGTCAGTGCTTTTAAGAGTGATAGTAACTTTAATAAATAGAATGCAGCAGAGATCCTAAACTTGTGTAAGGTCCAAAGTTGTCTTCATAATTTTTGAAGTATAGGCAATAACTTTCTTGGATACTTTTTAAACTGTAATTTTTCTGTCACATGTGTGAATGTATGAATTTTCACAAGTTATTAGAAACAAATGCACCTTTTTTTCTTGCCTATTGCTAATTTGGGTAACTTCCATATTTTCCTCCTCAGCTGCTTCATGTTTGCCTTGGCCTATGTTTGCAGATCATTGTCTTTTTTCCCCCCATAGCGCCGAGAAGTTGCTAAAACAGTTTTCTGCTTAGTTGTGATTTTTGCTCTTTGCTGGTTTCCTCTGCATCTGAGCCGGATACTGAGGTCAATGCTGTATTACGAACATGACCCCAATAGATGTGAATTACTCAGGTACTATTTTAATTTGAGATATTATTTAAATTGATGAGAGATGAATGCAGGAACACAAAAGGTGAATTAGCATCAATACAGAACATTTCATTATTTATATTTTACACAAATATTTATATACTGCCTACTAATGAATTCTGGGCTGCTTGTGATTATAAAAACATGACCCTTTAATCACATAAAAGCATAATCAATGCTGCTTAGCAGTTAGTAGTTGTCCCCTGATACTGCTGGTTGCCTTATTTAAGGTTCTCCTCTCCAAAGGATCTGCAGAAAAGTCCCATTTTTATTGCTTTCCTAAATGCTAGATGGGAGCTATCTTCACCTGTGGGAGCAAACTGTTCCTAAAGGAATGGGAATCCAAACTACTCCTTAGCTAACACATATAAGATGAGCAGATTCCACCTGGAATAGATGGTCCCAGAGGTAACAAAGAATTGAGCCAAAAATGGCTTTATAGATGATAACCAGCATCTTGAACTGAGCCCAGAAGCTTACTGGCAATCAAAGCAGCTTGTGCAGCACAGGTGTTGTTCTACTGAACTGGCTTCCACTAGGCCACAGACAAGCATCTACATTCAATGCCAGCTATAACTTTTGGGTCATCTTTAAGGGCAGCTCCATGTAAAGTTAATTGAAGTAGTCTAACCAGGAAATAACAGGGGTGTGACTCACTGTAGCCAGTGTTCCTGTTCCAGAAGGGTCACAACTGTGGACATCCAAATCTGGCCAAAGGCTCTTCTGCCCACAGTGTCCAGTTGCTGCTCTTATCAGGAGCCATGTATTCAGGACAAACCCCAGCTGGCTCACTGGCTTTTCAAGGGAAGTACAACACCATCAGAGCCAGAGATGTAATTACCTTTGTATATCAAGATTTCTTTTCTTTTTTTCTTTTCTTTGTATCTTTAAAATAATGGAGATTTTGGCACTTAGCCCAGAGATTCCCCCTCCTGAAAAATCTTTAAAATTCTTTTCCTTATTGTTAAAAATAGCTTACTGTGTATATCAATGATATACTGAACACTAACTGTATAATTTCAATAACTTATAAATTAATTAATATAAGAAATAAATATGACTATTCAGTCCTTCTACTGTTTTTGCTTATCTCCGCTTTCTCCTTAAATAGGGGTGTGCAACTTCTTGTGAGACTGCAATTGCATTTGATTTTTAAGCAATATGCTGGGGCCACTTTCCAAAAGGTGGGCAAGACTGGGACAAAAATTAAACTTGATTTAAATTTAAATTACATTTTACAAATTAATTGTACAGTTAATGCAATTATGCCTCATGTATTTAATAGCTTCCCCCTTCTTGCACATTAAAATTCAGCAGCTATTTTGGGGAGAGCTAAAGGGTGGTGTTCCCAAGGATTCAGGGGCCACATGCAACCTAAAGCTACAGGTTGTGCACCTTGGCCTTATAATATTGTGCTACCTGTTTTTTGAAGCAAGTTGCCTTCCAGCATTCCAGTAATTATCAGTTGCCTTCCAGCATTCCAGTAATTATCCATGCAATCTTATAATCAACCTCAATTGGGCTTACTCCCAAGTAACTGGAAAGAAGGATAGTAATCTTTAGGGCCTATTTCTTCTTGATTATCTTAATTATAATTGATTATCATTTTTCCTGTCACGGTCACATTATCTTTCAGACAGCTCCAGAGTACTAAGTTTAATAACCCAGGGTTTTGTATTATGCTTCTGTTCATTTTTAAATGCTCTACCTTTTGAACCAGGGGTCTATAGTCCTAATTCTCCATAGCTGACAGCTAAGCACTTCCAATTCTGTTATTCATTTTTACCTGAGACACTTGAAGAAGATACAGCTATGGCATCAGAACTGCACAGAGTTATAACGTCTGAGGAATACTTTTCCACCATTACATGGTTGTAACATTTTCCATTCTGTTTTTGATCCTAGCTTTTTGTTGACTTTGGATTATATCAGCCTTAATCTAGCAACCATAAATTCTTGCATAAATCCTATAGCGCTCTATTTTGTGAGCAAGAAGTTCAAAAACTGTTTCCAGGTAAGAACCATAAAGATGCATGAAATTAAACCTATCAAAAGTAATATTGAGGAATAAAATGTGAAAGATGAGTATAAAAGAATATTATTCAGTCCTTTTCCAAGCTGATCACATGTTTTGAAGTATTGATGTTTGAATTATAGAACCAGCTTTCTGCCTAAATAAACATTTGCCTGAATGCTTTATGGAAGTCTTCCCCAACTTTCTTCCCTTCATTATGTTGCACTTTGAGAATTTCCAGTATTTTGTCATGGTAGCTGGCAATTCTGAGGCTTTGTCTGATACATCTGGAAAGTATTGGGAAGGCTATTATTATGGTCTGATGTAATTACACCTTAGATTATTCTGATAAACATTTAACACAGTTTAGCCATAAGCCTGTCTAGTTTTAGACAGATGAAGAGTTATATTAAGGTTTATTCCAGAAAGAGATGGGGTTGTACCATTTTTACTAGCACCATGGGCTGTTTCAGTCATCACTAATGCTGATGCAGCTATTTACAGAAAATAAATAGGCTGGTTCTTGGTTGGTTCTTCAATAATTATACATAACCTCAGAACTAAAAACTTGAATGTCTCCATTTCACACTATAGTTCAGATGGAGATGACAATCATCAGTGGAAGGTTGCCCAAAGGGGGAGGGGTATCAGGGCTAGTCAGAAAGTGCCAAAGTGACAGAAGCTCAAGAATTGTTATATTGTACTAAACTCAGTATAATTCAGTCAGCTCTTGCTACTTCTTTCATAATTTAGTCCACTTGACTTGCTTGCTTTTAAGAGAAGAGAGGACTAGCTGAAATACAAATCATATATTTGTTTCTAACAGCCCCTGTTAAAAGGAGCCATATTTTTCCATCAATTTCAAATCTCTTTTCCAAGTTTCATGGTTTTCTAGTCTAGTTAAGCTGGAAGTATGTACAGTAAAACAAAAGAAGTACATTATCCGTATACATTTAACTACATATTAGTCACAGTTTAGCAAAGAATTGAGTACACTTAAGAGTAAATTAACCCCATATTCTATTCAGATACTACACCTTTCTACATTTTTGAAGTGTAATTTCACTCAGGCCTAATTCTATTTTCTTCACTCTGGAGACTTCTGTACTCCACTGAAGATGGAAAGTGACCCTTCACGAAATTAAATTAACCAGCCAACAAACCAGTAATGTGGAGTCCTTGGGGTTCTCTGAGCTTGGTTGTTTTCTTGCAGACGTTTCATTACCCATATAGGTAACATCTAGACGGGTAATGAAATGTCTGCAAGAGAACAACCAAGCTCAGAGAACCCCAAGGACTCCACAGTTCAACCCTGAACTACATATATTCTCTTCTATTGAAACCGGTAATGTTTGGAAACTTTTCTCTTGCCAGTCATGCCTCTGCTGTATTTGTCATCGGACAGGAGGTCCGATATCATCTGTTCCTATGAATGGAACAAGCATTCAGTGGAAAACTAATGAACTGAACAACCACAACACAGAACGGAGCATCCACAAGGACAGCTTAAACTGAGATTTGGTAAAAACTGTGCTTCAGAATTTAAGGAAAAGACAACATAAATGATATCTAGGATTCAACAGACTTATTTATTTGGAAGCTCTGTGCTCTAGCACTTAATTCCAAAGTTGACCAAAAAGAACAGATGTGCATAAATGAATTCCTAAATGGATTCCAAATGGTGCCATGGAAGGTTCTTTTTCTTATAAAGATTTTCACCTCTTGGCTGAAGCAAGAAGAATCAACCCAATACCCTACAGAGTCTTCACAGATTTCAGCCAGAACTTCTAGCTGTATGTTATGTTGCGTATTCTGTTGTATCATTTTAATTTTCTGTTGTATCATTTTAAATTTCCATTTCCAAGAATTGCAAAAAATGGGACCTGCAGCTACTCTATAATGACACCATTCTTTTGTCAGGAAATAGTTTAGTTAGTCTATTTCATGTTTAGAAGCATGTTCAACAGAAAACATTTTTATTACTATAATATATATGTTAGATTAGATCTAAGCAGCATTTTATGTGTTGTAATGTAAGAAATGAGACATAACTTGGACAATTATCTTTTGTGGTGTTTTGCCAATCACTGGTTTATGGGTACAGTTATAATATTAGGACTTAGCATTTAGGACATAAAGTTATGCGCAAAAGGTACAGCAGTGCATTAGCAGACACATTTTAAATGAATCATATGCAGATACAGTATCACCATAATACATGTTCTCTGTGAATATACCTTTCAAGAGCTATTCATATTTCTCCTTGGCAAATGATTCCACTGTTGAACTGTGCTTACTTTTTGTAACATTCACCTGGAGTCTGTCTTCCTACAACTTAAGACCATTTGCCATATCTGGCATTCAATTGTGTGATGCCCCTTCAGGTATTTAAAAAATGCTTTTAAATCTCCCCTCAGACTTTTCAAGGCCAGACACACCCACTTCCTCCCATTTCTTCTCAAAAGACCTAAGTTTACTTGTTATCCTTCTCTGCATCTTTTTCAGTTTCTCTGATTTTTTTTCTCTTAAAATGTGCTGCTCAGAACTGGACACAGTACTTGAGGCTAGGACTAATTTTTTACAGCTGCAAATTTAAATGGGAGTGTATCAACATGAAAACAAATTACATATGATCTTGTTACCAAAAAATTGTGGAAAATGGCAATGTGTGTAAAAACACTTTTAAGTTTTAAGTTCTATTTCATAAAAATGCTACATTTGCAATTGTTAGTGATATACCTTAGACTGATAATTCTGGCATTCTGTTGCAGACAAATCCTAAAACATAAACCTCTATTTATGGTGGGCAGAACCAAGAAGTGAACCATTGTCTCTCTTTTTGGCACCCCTTTTTCCTCTTTTGCTTGGACATTCCCCCCCCCCCCCCAATTTCTCTTTCTTTTGATACCACAACATGCTGCCAAGGAATGGAGAGATCCATTGTCCAGAGTTCTGACTTAGTCTCTTTCAAAGGTCTGCTGAAATTAGTCTGAGAACCTCATATGGCCTGAATATCAGCCAAACATTCTTTGTAGTTCATTTTGGAGAAAAAGAATTTTACAGAAGGACTTCTACAATAAATCACATAGCACTTATGTGCACTTATAGAAATCATTCCCTAACAGAACGGCACAAATAATTCCTGCCTGGGTAAATGTGTATAAAAAAACTCTCAGGAGTCTAACTGAATTTCTCATAGGAGTGCATTGAACAGGATGTTCTATTTTAGTTAAATTAGTCAGGGTGAAGACTATAGGGATGAACAAATGTGTTGGTTTTGACTTTATTCTGTTTCTAGCTTTCCTAGTCTTAATTTTTCACATCAGATTGATAATTTTGTTTTTTAAAAGTTTGCATGAAAATTCATTTATAAATTTATGAACATCTCTCACAACAGACTTATTATATATAATTTGTGGATGCCTAGAGAAAGCTGGACTGTTTTAATGAATAGCAAAGAGATGCTCTGTGTTCACACAGGGTCCAGAACACTTCTGAATAATTTTTCAAAGCTCTTCATAGAAATAATTAATATTTGGACTGAGCTGAGACAAATCCCAGTGAATTCAAATTTTGTTACCTGTTATGCATGGGTAGCTCAGCAAATGACAGCACCCAGCTTGGCTGCTCTTGGCTGCTCTTGAAATCTTAAGCAGGTCCATTCTGGTTAGTTGGATGGAGATCGATAGGAAATACCACGACTGAAGGCTAGATGGGGTAGTTAAGAAAACACTCTGGAAGAAGATAATAACAAACCATTTCTCTACTGCTGTCAAAGAAAGCTGTATGGGCCTTTAAAAAAAAAAAAATCTGTTGAATTGTGTCTGATTCTCAGAGATCGCCTGGACAAGTCCCTGCAGTTTCCTTGGCAAGGTTTTTCAGAAGTGGTTTGCCACTGCCTCCTTCCTAGGGCTGAGAGAGAGGGAGTGGCCAAGATCACCCAGCTGGCTTCATGCTTAGGCAGGACTACAACTCACAGTCTCCTGGTTTCTAGCTTGATGCCTTAACCACTACACCAAACTGGCTCTCATATGGGCCGTTAGACGTAGCCAATTCAAGGGAATCTTTACTTTTTTAATAAGTAAATAACAGTATAATTCTTTGTCCCTTGGAGTGCCTGATGGACAGTAGGATACCTGGTTCTTTCTCCTAGTGGGGAGAGTGGGTTCCAGTTTTAGAGGCAAGAAGTTTTTATTAACTTTATTCTTTCCTCTGTGTCATTCAGAGCCACTGTGTCCAGTGTTAGAAACTCTGTGTTGGGAAGGTCTCGAAGTAAAGGACAGGATGGAATGGGAGGGTATGATCTATAGATTTCAGAAAAGACTTAGAACAATGAAATTCTACCACTGCTCCAAGTAAGTATCCCGTTACTGAGTATTGGTCCTAATGCACTGTAACATTGATGCGCTCTTCCTGTTTTTAGTTTAGTTCATTAAAAATATCGGAGCTCTCTATCAGAGTACACTAAGAAACTGGTCAAATTGCTCTATCCATTGTGTTAACTTTAATGGGAAGGACAAGCGAATATTAAGAATTGCAGCCAATATGCTTTTTAATTACATGCTGAGCTAAGATTAGTCCAACTATTATTCTCTTTTCTCTATAGTGCTCAGTTTTAGGTAACCTTTGGCATACCTCAATGTTCAGAATTCCTCTGCAGCAATTATAACTTAAGTAGGTCTTTGACACTGGTAATGTGGCAATTGAGAGGTTCTAAATGATATGTGATCAGTTTTATTCATTGAATTCATACATGATGCTTCAAGTATCTTCTGGGAGAAATTAAAATCACAAATATAGTAAATATGTGAAATGTGAATCCATATAAGTAATTATAATCCAAAATGACTTCTTTATTACTATCATAATGTCTACAGTGTGGCCCTTATAGGTAGCATTTTATTTCCCAGTAAAATGAATTGCTTAGAGCAGTGTTGTCCAAACTTGGCCACTTTAAGATGAGTGGACTTCAACTCCCAGAATTCCCCAACCAGTCATGCTGGCTGGGGAATTTTGGGAGTTGAAGTCCACTCATCTTAAAGTGGCCAAGTTTGGACAACACTGGCTTAGAGCAACAAAACTCACAATATACTGGCTGCAGAATAATATCAGCCAATTTATGATGTCTGCTATGCCTAAGTTGGCAAAGTAACCATGTGGCTCTGAATCTTCAGCAATTTCAAATAGATTCCATTGGGTGCATAATTACAAGGCCAAATGCAAAGTTACATTTGGCAAACAATTACACCCATTTTCATATAGAAGATAATATTGTAATTTGTATATATAAAATGTCTATGTGAATGTCTGTGAGTATTTTGGTACATACTTCTGATAGCTTCCTTCTGTTTCTATACATATTTCTTGTTTTCAAATAAAATGTAATACGTTGACATTGCTCTATAATAAAACAGAAGAGCATTCTGTGAGTGATTTTTTCCCCATGTTTCTACACAGAGAAACAATAGAAATACAGAAATTTTTATAACTTAGGAATTTTTGATATAACTCCATGTGTGCTTGTGTGTATGTATGTATGTATGCAATAATACAAGAAAGCAAGGCAACAATCTGGTTTCCTTAGATAGGCATTTATATCCCTGATCATCTTGAGCAGATGAAATCTTAACTCAAAATACAAGTATTTTGTTTTTAGTTCCCCTTCCAAATATTCTACGAGTCTGTGTTTTGAAACATAGTCACAAGTAACCCCTACAATGAAAGTTTTTCTTTATTATACCTATAATGTTTAATTTTAAAAATAGTAATTTTTCTTTACTATTTTCCAATCTACGTTGATAATATGCTCAGTCTGAGGGACTGATATTTTACTCTCAGCTGTTTAACAAATAAAATAAAAAGGTATTTATTTTCAACAAATAAAAGATTCCCCTTCCTCTAAATTTGATTACTGAAAAAGAAGACTTGAAGAAAAATCAGAAGATGGGTTGGATGTGAAGGACCTTGGGAGCTTGTTTCGGGTGAACATCATAATTTTCCAGATTCAACATATTCCCAAATACATTCTTTTCTCAAATCTGAGCATAGGTCAACTTTCCTGAGCTATTATTTTGTACCTGGCTTCATTTGGCTTGCTTTTAAGTAAAAATAATACAAATGATGCAAGATAAAAATAATACAAAGCATGCAGGGTTAAAATAATGTATGTAAGAACATAAATGGAAGAATAGTGATCTAAAAATAAAAGTTGACCCCATACAGAAAAAGAAAACATATTGACCTCAACTTCCTCTCTGGAAATTATTTTTATGCTGTTGAAATCAATTGCTGATTGACAGGTAATTTTCAGCTTTGTCAGTCTTTTATAAACTACACAATGTGCTTAGCTATAATAAAACTTCAGATCAAACCACTTCTTAAATCTATAATTACTCTTGAAATAAATCTTCAGCTAGAACTCATCTGTTGAATACAATAGATATTTCTCTTACAGATATTACATCGATTTAATTTCATCTTTCTGAATTCCAAGGACAAAATTTGCACCCAAGAAAAACTTTTCCTGGGAATTTCCCATTCAGATAGCCATGCTGACATTCTGTGATGCTTTCCCCACTCCAGATGTGCTAGAGCTACAGCTTCCTTAGTCACTGATTATGTCAGCTGGACATTCTGGGAATCTAGGACATTTTGAGAATTCTGATCCATCCTATCCAAATAGTTTGGCTGTCTTCATAGGAAACAACAGCAAAACACATTAATTAATAATTATCAGGGCAGTGATGTCATGACACATACCCCATGCTTACATACTTATGTCCCAACACTGGATGCAGGGTTTGCATCATGATGGCATGATGCATGTTTTATCATGCTCCATGCCCAATCCATGGAGGTCTAGGGCTGTCTTTTACTTGAAGTGTTAAATACACATGACCTTTTCCAAGCACTTTATCTCTGCTTCCACCAGTCTCCTAAATTTCAACTCACTCAGGATTGCTAATATGTACTGACTGAGTCAGGGCTAAACTAGACAGGATATACATTATGAATCATCTGCTTAAATATGGGAATGTATTTGCTGCATTATAAGCACATAGCTAACTAATCTACATCAAGACCACTGTAAACCCAAAGGTAGACTCTTTCTATATGGATATAGAATTTGGTTTTTAATCATCATCACCGTCATCACCACCACCACCACTACTACCCTCTGTGAGTGTGCTAATTAAGAGTTTTTAAGGTTTTTTGGGAGAGGGGGTAACCAAAATGGCTGGATTTGATTTCTTGTTCCCCGTGCATAACCCTGATCCAGAAGTTTTACTTAAATAAAATCAGAAATGGAAGCAGGATGGCACAGTCAGCATGATAATGTGAAGTTTAACCATATATGTCAAATTAAACAAGGTACTATTCTAATCATCTGGTTTCCTGTAGTGTGTATTTTTTAACATGAGGGAGGAAGCTCCATAGACAGATAAGTTTCCTTGTTAAAACCTTCAAGTCTTAAGAGAGACTTGATGTCTTTCATGTAAGGACAGGACAACTTCTTGCTGACAAAACTGTCTCAGGAACAGATCTATTACATACCGCTTTCAAACAGGCCCTCCCCCCTTTTTATAGCCTGCCATTTAGGTACCAGAAGTAGCAGGCCTGCAGTTTGTCTTGGCACGACATGTCATGAACTAGATAAGGGGAAAGAAGCAATCAGCTTCCACCTTTCTTTCCACAGTGAATCATCCTCCTGCTCAAATCCATAAAAGCACCTCTGCACATAATGTTTCTTCCTTTGAAAATAGTTAAACAAAGGCCCAAATCCTAACTTCCCCCACAAGTGCTTCTGTTTATTATCTGAATTCTACTTGTAATGGATCAGCCTATGCCATTATTTTCTGCTTTTAATAGTAATTTTATTAAAAATTACAACTGCAATGATAAAAAACTAATACAAGCTAAAAAAAGAAAAAAAATAGAAGGTGCAAAAAAGAAAAAGAAAATAGAAAAGAAAGAAAAAAATAAGAATATAGTACAGAAAAAGAAAAGAAATATATAAAGAAATCACTTCCCCCTTCATCACAACAAGTATAAACAATTTTAGTAACTTATCACCTCTTAAAATACAATAAATGATCTTTTCTTCCCATATCCCATCTTTTATCTATACACAAATCCTTAAAAACCTTGTCATTTCAGTCCTGATCAGCAAAAGTCCATTAAGGGTTTCCAGACATAACAACATATCTATTTTAACCTCAAAGCTTCAAACTTCAAAGCTTTAACAAGCCTCTTTTGTAAATCCAATATAGGAAGTTTATCCAGGTCACTCTCTTGGTTTGTTATTTCTATATCTCTTTTAATTATTAAGATATCAGCCAATTTCTTTTGTATGTCCAGTAGAGCATCTTTTTCCATATCATTCTTGTAGTTTGTCATTTTTAAATCCACTTTCAGATCAATCTCAGTCTCGTCTAGTAAAACTTGTTCCTCTTTCATAACATCTTTTAAATACAGTCTATCTATACAGGCAGACACTATTAAAATTAACTCCTGGGTCCATTGTTAAAAAATATCCTTCAATATGTCAAATATTAAAATATTTTGTTCCATTCTGTATTAGTAGGTCAAATTTAAGTGTTTTTCTCTAATTGTAATCTTTAGTTCCTTCTAGTTCCTTCTAGTGTCCAACCTTCAAAGTCCCATGCTATCATGTTTTTTTTAAGAATTCAAAACAATAGCATTCCAGAATCTTATTTCAAATTTATCTGGACCTTAGTCCATTTGTAACTTTCTAAAATCAAAGTTTTAATCACCCTTTTGCTGTTTATTCCAGTTTTTTTTTTAAGTCCTTAAACTTGTATTTAAAACTTCTTTCACTAAGGATTGAAGGAAATGCATCTGGTGAAGTAAAACTTGTCAATCCAAAGGTTCCTAATAGCTGAAAAGCAATTAACAATCAATTTACGAAAGTGATTAGAAAAGGAAGTATGCAAACCCAGTGTCTGTAAAGGCATTGACTGTGGGTTGAACAAGATAGCTATTCCGTTATCTCCCAGAGCTCTAAACCTGCTGGAGGTTGCTGTCTTGAGGTGTCCTCATGAGGAGCAACTTCTGGGTGATCTCAAGTCTTCTCCTTGTCTGCAGAGGAATTATGAAGAACTGGGCTATTCACTGGTTCTTCATTCCGCCGTGGTCATCTTCAGTTTGCCATTTCTTCCCCAGAAGTCAGCCTATGCCATTTTCCTAACAAAACAAACTTTCTTGGCTTAATACTGATGAGAATACTGTATTATCAGGCAAAACCTGAGGCAGACAGACTTGTGTTAACTGCCATTAAACTATCTGAGGATAAGTTGTTGGCTCAACTTTTATATGCAGCTCAGTTACTTCCCAATTACTTCCCTCTAGAAACAGAGAAATCTAAATTCCTGAGGGCTCTTCAGATTCCTCCCAAGTGGAATTCTGCCAGCCAGAAGTATAGAGACTTCTGGTTGGCCGATGAACTTAAATCTTGGCTTCTCACTGCTTCTGCTCCTTTAATGGTTCTTAATACATTTGATTCAACCTGGACATTATTGGATAATTGTGGACCTATGGTATCTTTCCATAGATCTTGCCACCCATGAGCTACTATCAAGCTAGACCACTTCTTAAACAGCATGTCCTAGATGCTCAGTGGCAAAAAAGCTAGCCCTAGTTTCTAACCACAGTAGCTGCTGGAGACTGAATCTTTCAGGCCCAGCCCAAGAAGAACAGGGAAAGAGTCCAGCCGAGTTCACTTCTTTTTTGCTTACACCATATAGACAGATTCTTGCCAGACTAAATCTGTACTACTCTAACCTAGTGGATATACCCTGGCAGATTCCAGGAAGTGGCTATCCTAAATCTCTTCCTCTTCCCACACTCCTGCTCTGGACTGTGTTGCTTCTTGTCTCCTCCCCACCCCTCCTGGAATGTGCTCCTTCCTTCCTGAGAACCTGGTGCTCTACTGCATTCCATCACAGAATCTGAGTCTGCTTGCCCTCTTGGAACTGCCTACCCCTTGCATAGCCCTCTCTCAAATCTGATTTAACATTTACCTGTGTTCTACTGGAAAGTAGATTTATTAGGGGCACTGGGAGGTGTGTATTTGTCCTATGAATCAGATCAAACTGTTGGCCATGTCCTACTATGTTACAGATTCTATAGAAATCTATGCAATACGTTCATTGTATACCTTCTAGTAAACTGCTAAGGCCACTCTAGTGAATTCCTTCTCACCATTTTATTTTCAGATAGCCTGCTACTCTCTACAAGATAGCAACAATTAATATAACAGCATGTGGAATGGAACAACAATAGATATCTGGTTATCCCTCTTCTATAGAATTAATGCACAATCTCTTATTGCTTTTACCTTAGTGTTTGTTTTATTATTTATTGTTTTATTACTATGTATTTCAGCCCTGAACTACTGTCGGAACTTTTTACTTCTACTAGGGTATTTTAAGCTGCTGGTCTTTCACTCTGTTCAAAAAAATAATTCATGGATGTACACATGGACATGGACAAATGGAATGACATAAGAATAACATTGTTTTCTGAAACGGACACCCTTTGAAAGTCTGAACAGACTTTGCTTCTCCAATCTGGAAACTGTAATCCAAAGCATCTAGGTGATACTAGGTTTGGGAGGGTCTTCTTTATGGACACATTTACACTATCAATGTGTAACATGATTTAAAATATGTTATTTAGTGAGGATGACTAGAATTCTCTCTTAGGAATTTTCACAGAATTACAAAATGTCCAAGTATCAGTGGCAAAGGAAAATAACTATTAACCAAGTTCAGATATATAGTTTAGATACTATGTGACCAAAGAAGGTTTAGTTTGTTTTATTAAAATATACAGGCATTAATCACATACTATTACCAAAGTAAAACAAGAAGAAGCTGTTATCATGGGATGGCTCAATTGAATTCATGGATAAGAATGAGAATAAATCATGAATAAAAATGGATGTTTACTAGTAGGTGAAAATATATGGTCAGAGAAAGGGTGAAGAAGGTTGAACATCCTATCCCTAAAAAGAACATGGTCCACTGTTTGTTGGTTTCCTAGATTTATATATTGTTCCAGTCATTACCAACTTTAAGTACTAGGATACACAATGCAACAACTTACTAGAACTGAATCTGATGATCAGGTCTCATGATTGAGAGAAGGTCTGTTGTGGGTCCTTTCTCCTTGAAAGATATATGGGATATGGACTAACAGGCCTTTTCACCAGTAGTCCCTATTCTTTAGAACACTTGAAGGTATGGATGACCACTACTCTATAGGCCCTTTTGTAAACTAGCCAAAGAAATGCTGTTTCAGCACCTTTAAAAAGTCAAAATTGTTGGGTTCGTGGTATTCTCTAAGCTTGGTTGTTTTCCTGAAGATATTTCATTACTGGACTAGGTAACATCATCAGTGTGAGGGACAGTGGTGTTTGCTGGCTGTTTATATTTAATAGCTTGCCCTGCCAGTCTTGGTTGGAATGTAGCTCGATGGTTTCTTTATTATTTCTGCCATGATTGTTTATCTAATTATTTTCCTGCTTATATGGGTGTTGGATGCTATGGTGGATACGGTCTGGGCTATTTGTTTCCTTCCTTGTCTTTTGGCTGCATCTTTTAAATAGTGTGTAGATGGGGTTTATCTCTATGTATCTGTTGATGGCTGATTTGTCAGAATGCCAAGCTTCCAGGAATTTCCTAGCATTTTTCAATTTGGCTTGGTCTAAAATGTCAAGAATTTCCCAGTTAAACATGTGGTTAACTTTGTTTACATGTTGAAATATTAAGGAATTTTCATCACATCTTCTGGCTGCCAGTTGATGTTTGTGGATGTGCTCTGCCAATCTCCTACCTGTCTGTTCCACATAGTGACTGTCACATCCCTCCAAAACATCTTAAGCAAACCTAAATACCCAGTACCAAAGAAGAAAAAAGGCAGAAGTTGTCTACAACATATCATTATTAAAAAATGTCAGAAATGAAATAGAATTCAAACATCATGTTAACATTGAACAAATCTCATTATGGTTAGTGTAATATGGATTAAGCCTGTATCTGGACTGTGTCATTTCAGAGTATAAGATTATGCTGTTTCTTCATAAGCAGGATAAAATATACTGTATCCTTGAATTCTTCCTGCCATACTGGCTTGCTATATGAAAGAACCCTTCAGTCATAAACACTATTACCTAAAGACTGAAATGGTACAGCCCAGACATGGTTTACCACCTCAGGGTGAAGTAGGTCAGTATTTCTTCTGGGAAAAGCAGGATTGAAATCCAGTTTTCACTCAAAGTTTATTACAGTTTTGTGGGAAAAGAGCTATTTGGCAGCATCCCAGGCATAAAGGTCTGAGAACGATGTGTCAGAAAGACTCAAGAGACCCTAAAAGCTACTTTATAACAGAAATTTGTTTTTCCAGAGGCCCTGTTTTAGTGACTTTTAAAGATGTCTTCTCCAAAGTAAAAACAAATAAGCTAGCACAGCATTCCCTAAATATCCTAATATATAAATCAATGCTTATATCTGTATATGTTTTTGAAATAAGTTCTTCTTTATTAAAATGGTATTTTTCATTCAATAAGTGCTATGAAAAATAAACTTGTATTAATATATTTAGTGCAAAGGTTATCTTCAGTCAGGTGTTGCTTATATATATATTACTGGAATTGAATTCCATTTGCTCCATCTTACAGGCTCATGTTTTTCTGTGCTTCTGTTTTTTTAAAAAAAAATGCTGTGTATTTTATTTTGTATTCTACAATGACTGATTATGGTTAATTAAATCGCTAGCACATACCATAACTGCAGTTAAATCTTTACCAAGCTAAAATAAAATGTATCTGCATATCAACTAGTTTATTCCTTTTTTGTTTCTTTAATATAAATTTTATTAAAAGATTTAAAGAGAACATAAAAAGTAACACAAACTAATATAGAATAAAGAGAACAAAGAAAGAGAAAAAAGAAAAAACAAAAGTGCAGAAAGAAAGAATAAAAAGAAATAGAAAGAAGCATCTAATTTCCTTTGCAGCAAATATAAATATGATTACAAAATTATCTCTTACTCTATGATTATTAAAAAAGCTCACTTTTTTCTATTATCCATTTTTTTCCCCTAAACATCAAAACCACAAGTTATAAGTGCATTTTTTCCCATTTCATGCAAAAAATTTATAAGGGGTTTCAAGTCAGCCATAAATGCAGATATTGTCTTTTCTCGGATTAAGGATGTTAATTTAGCCATCTCTGCAAGTTCCATCAACTTCACCAACCATTCCTTCATTGTGGGTAGTGTCAAGCCTTTCCACTTTTCAGCACATAACAGTCTCACTGCAGTCATCATATATAAAAACAAATGATTTTTTTTCCATGATTTTTTTTTCTATTTGCCCATTGTATTACTTTTTGTTTTGTGTTTACATATCCTTTGTAGAACAATTCTGAAGAGGAGTCACATCAAAATCTTTCAGAACATGCTCTTTAATGACACTGTTTCAAGGTGAAAATCTATCTATCTATCTATCTATCTATCTATCTATCTATCTATCTATCTGTATATTAGTCACCAATCAGCAAATTTAAAGAACAAATATATTCTTGGACTTCCAGAAGCCCTTGACAAAGATATTTGCTAAATATTCCTCAGTACACTGAGTTCTAATTCTAGGGATTGGATTGATAGCTGGTTAACATACAAGAAGAAAAGAATAAAAAGAATGGATGGTTCTGTAGGTAAAGAAAAGTAAGTAAGATATATAATGCAATTAGCCCTATATAAAGGAAGTTTGTTCAAATTAGTTTATTCAAATGTTCAAATGTTATTAGTTTTCAACTGCAGCCTTCAATGGCCTCCTTAGTTAACAAGATACTAGTCAAATCACCTTCCACAAAAGGGCTAACTGGACTACATGACCAGCTCTACCATATAAGTCAGCTGCCTAAAGAACCAAATGAATAGCCAATCCCACAAAAAATAAGTTTTGGAATGGCTGAGTTTATACATTAAGAAATCCACAATATTGTTTGGCTTAGTATTTTGTATGAATGTAGCCATTGCGGTTTTTAAAGCATTGTTTCCACATGGATTATACTTTCTTCCAATAAGATTTTAAGGAGGAAGAGGGCATCAACATATTCACTGATACCTGAAAATACTTGTTCTCCTAATGACAAATATTTTAAAATAAAATTCACATCCCTGAGTGTGTAAACTTCCTAGATAGTATGTTGACTTGCAAGGTAGTTTCTACATTAGAGTTCCTAGCTTGCATATCTAAATGAAGGCATAGGTTAATTATGAGTGAAAGGTCTAAACATATCTAAGAAAGTATGAGCTAGTATCAAATTATAAAATAGATGAATTATGAAAGTAGCATTCAAATCAGTAATAGTTGCACATTACACTCCATCATCATCATCATCATCTTCATCATCATCATCATCATCATCATCTTCATCGAATGTGATCTGGAAGAAAAAGTTATGTAAGATAACATGAATGAATGAATGTGAATGAGATGATTGAACCATTCAGGGATCTACAAATAAATGAACATCTGCATTTTCTAGGGTCTGGTTTTATTGAATATATGGTTTGAGCCAAAACCTATTCATACATATATGACAAAAGAATGAATCTAAAAGAATGATTGATTTCTGATGAAAAATTGAGTGGTGAATGTAGGACAGAACATTATTCTACAGTGGAAAGAATTATGTGTACAATTTGCCCTAAAAGAGTATGGAATTATGATAATGAGAAGTATGAAAAAGGATGCTTGATGGAATGATGAAATGAAAGAGTGTGAGGGAAAAGAATGCATACCAGAAAATAAGTGCTGAAAAAAAAAAGATGAAGGAAAGATATTATATAATATGTGCAGAGAGAATAAATTGATTGATTAATTAATTGATTCATTGACTTTGTGCCATTAAGTTGATATTGACTTTTAGTGACCACACAGATAGAGCTTCTCTAGGATGATCTGTCCTCAACCTGGCCCTTCAGGTCATCCAATGGTGCACCATCACCACTATAACTGATAGTCCTCTTTCCTTCCAACACTCCCAGCATGTAAACATCTCAGGAGAGCTATATCTCTGCATAAAAGTGTCCAAAATATGATACTTGGAACCTGGGCATTTGTGCCTAGTGTAAAACCTCTGGATTGATTTGCTGTATGATCCAGTATATTTTTAAGAATCTTCTCCAACTCCAACATTCAAAATCATCAATACCTTTTCTATCCTGCTTCTTTAAACTCCAACTTTTGCTTTAGAGTATCACAGAGAAAACCATTGCTTGCATGATTCTGATCTTTGTAGGTATATAAGACTTGGGGGTGGCTGGTGCCTCGAAGACACTCACCGAGTCTAATAACTCCTAGTTAACATCAGTCTCTTGGAAGTATTATATAGGAATCTTGTTGTAGTGTTTTTAATTAATATTTATTCTATTTTAATTAATATTTATTCTTTTTACAGTAAACCGTCCAGAGTCGCTCTGTAGTGAGATGGGCAGTGACAAATTTGAAATTTAAATAAATAAATAAATAAATACATGTCCCAGCATCTGAATAACTTTTCCAAGGCCTTCATTGCTGCAATACCAAGTGCTAGTCTGTGGTGTATTTCTTGGCCACTGGTTCCTTTACTGCTGAAAGGCAAAGCTATCCACCACTTCAATATTTTCACTGTCAATTCTAAAACTGTTTGCTGCATTTATCATTAGTTTATAAATATTCTTTATATTTAATCTTGGTCCCATTTTCTACTGTGCTCCTTGACTTTTATTAGTAAAGGTTGCAGATCATTTGCATTTTCAACTATCAAAGTAATGCAATCAGCAGGGCTGTAAAGGAATGGAGAGATGATCTTGGAATGAAGGAACCATTAAAGAAGTTGAAACAGCAACTCAGTCCTGGAAAAGTGGAGAAAGAAATTACTCTACCTTAATTCTGTTTTGTATTAGATAGAGTAGAGAGATACCCTGTCAGGCTTTCAAGACTGAAAATGTGAAAGGTTGTGTGTTCTGCTGATTTCAAACTGAACTTGGCCATAAAACTCATCAAATTCCTCTTGTTCTGCATCAGTGGTTGAAGCATAAACTTGGATAACAGTCATATTAAAGGGTTATCTGCCAAGTTTATTTGGTTTGGTCATTGTACCCAAGTAGTAAACAGTCTGATTTTTCTCATTGAAAGTGTCTTTTTCAGTCTATTTCAATTCATGATGTCCGAGATGTGAACGTACAGTTGATTCATTACATCTTTCAATACACTGAACTACAATTCCCATTTTCATGTTTGTTAATGTTAATGTTTCATGTTTCTTAATGTTAATGTTAATGTTTCATGTTTCTTAATGTTCGATGTTTCCATTGTAATTTTTTCTTTGCAGTTTCTTTGCAGTTTCAGATTTTTTTTCCCTGTATGGCAACATCAGTAACTAGACGTTAGAAAGGCTTTAATCTAGCCATGTCATAAATACCATTAGTACTCCAAAAGATCCTCAACTCAACATGCTACTGAGTTGAGTGCCATCTGACCTGAGGAACCCATCATCCAGTGCTATAGTATCAATCATATAGTATCAATTTATTGTCTTTCCATGTGAGTAAAATCTAAGAGTGCTTTACCATAGCATTTTCCCACACAGCATTTCCTTTTATTTTTCTTATCTCACATCTTTAATTACTTGGGCTTTCCCACCCTCCCTCCCTCCCTCCCTCCCTCCCTCTTCCTTCCCTTCCCTTCCCTTCCCTTCCCTCATGTCATGTCATGTCATGTCATGTCATGTCATGTCATTTTCTTTTTTCTTTTTTTGTGCTTTGCACAAAATTCAGCAAACCAGATAGTTGGCTTATTGGCCTTTAGTGGAATGGAGCCACTTTTTATGCTGAAACAAAGTATTTATGATGATTGCTGTATATAATATCATTAGCTATTAATCTATTTTTGCTGGCCTAATGCTGTTATTAAAGTTTTCAAAGAAAACAATAGCTTCTTTTGCTAGTACTTAACATAGATAATTGCCACAGGACAATTGATCAAGGAATATTAAATACCACATGTTTTTGAAGTATCAAGTTTTTTAAAAAATAGTTTCCTATGCAGGTATACAAAACTGTGTTTATTGCTGGTGTTTTGAGGGAACAAAGAAGGATATGAAGACAGGCCAAGACTTAAAATACAAATATACAGAAAGTTAAGAACTCTTGACAACAGGGCTGCCTGCAGAGGGAAGTGGGGTTCAAAAAATTCAAAATGGCCCTGGACACCATCTTGACTTTTTTGAACCACTAGTGGATGCTCCTTATCAAGATTTTCTGTGATAAAGATGGGAGATGTTGGATTTTGTTATAATAAATAGAAAAAGAATAGGAATTGTTTATATGGATGCTATGTGGCAGTTTCACAAGCTAGAAGAAAAAAATGAAAAATGTAAAGCAAAAAGACACTAGATAAAGAGACTCAGAGTATGTAATAGCTAGAAGTACAATTCAAGAGATATAAATTTAAGTTCATGGTCAATTATGGAAGCTCACGTTGGCTCAGTCGGTATCTTTCAATCTGCTCTGCCTCATAAGCTTGCTGTTTTTATTTCTACATATTCTTCATTAAACTCCTGAGGGAAATATGGGATATAAATCTAATTTATAACAATAACAACACATTTGTACACAGTCGTTGTACAGGATAGGTATCATATATGGTTAAGTACTGCATAAATATAGGTAAGTATCTAGCCCTCCAGATGTTTTTCAACCAGAGCTGTCAGCAGCCACAGTTCATTAGGCCAATGTTGAAAACTGTAATTCAGATATATCTGGTAATCCATAAATTCCCCCCATTCTGACGTGAACAAAAGAAAGCTCATATCTAGACATAGCAATGGTGCGACGCAACAAGATTTTAAGCAGATGCATTTATACTGTCTTGCACATGATGACAATCCTAAATCCTGAGATAAAGTACTAATATAACGGCTTGGATTCTCTTTGCAAGATTAGCCTTTTTTGCTTGAAGAAGGGATTCTGTTCTTGTGGAAGCTACGCTTATGAAGGCATCTGTGAATGTCTGATGATGACAGGATGCTCCATCCAAATGCATCTGTTCAGATAATTGTCATTGAATTTAACTGGGTCATTGCTTGGTGATCTCTTGTTCATAAAGCCTTTTAATCAATTATTACGAAAGCCTTAACTGAAATATCTGAAACAATTGAAACATAACTGAGATGAACTCCTAATATTGTTCTTTGACATCTTCTATTAAAACTGTGTTTTCAGGATATCTTTTCAAAAAGATCTATAAAGGAAAACAAGGTATTAAAAATTTAGAATTCCTTGCACACACAAGCACACACACATATACCGTGTATGTGATTTGTTCATTGGTTTCAGTTTTTAGAACTGTAGCACACCCTAGTGGTAAACAGAACATTTATCTTTCAAACTACAAAGATCAGAATGCTCAAATACTTACTGAACCTTGCAGTATATATTTTTTTAAGTTGAAAATCATACATATATAAAACCTAGAATTAAACATCTTATAATAACATATTTAATGACACAGAAAAAAATCTTAAAGCTAATATAGATGCCTTTCAAGAACCTAGTTTTGCATGGGAGGGGTCCTCCCTTCCAACCTTTGGAAAAGGTTGATGGAAACTAGCATTTTGTTTCTACTTGATTTTGAAATAATAAAGAATCAGTTCTCTGAATGGATTCACACATCATCTATGCCAGGTTTTACCAAAGTGCGATATGAGACCTGGTAGAAGGCAGGCAGGCAGGCAGGCAGGCAGGCAGGCAGGCTTAAAAAATATACATATTGCTCTCGTTCTCCTCTGACCAGGCCAGAGTATTGCAACTGTGATTTTACAGTCCTGTTGCTAAAACATTTTTGTTGGCTTCCTATAAAGGGTCTAAACAGCAGAGATATATTATTTTCATGCCATCAGAAAAAGTTATAACCTACTGGACTGAACATTATTGTATCCTTGGTTTGGGGAAGAAAACAAGCGAATCAGATTTTATGACTTTATCTAAAAATTAATTGAAACATACAAAATATGATGAAAACTATTAAGAAAGCTCTCATTCATTCAATACAGAATAGTCAGCTGTTTGTATTACAAGTAGATGAAGACACAGATACAGCAATTCTGCCAACTGGATACTTATTAGAAATGGTCATGAAGGACCCATTCAGGAAGATCTTCAGTATACTATCTTTAACAAGAACAACAGCTAGTGTTTTTTTTTTAACCTAATCAATCATTTTATCATTCAAAGCAATATTATCTGGAGAAAAATGGACTGAGAAATGATACGGCTTGAATAATTGCAGAGATCCGACTGGATTTGTGCTAGACTGTGCATGGTTACATTATAGTGTTCACAGAGAAGCAAGAGTTGTGAAAAATATGCGTCAGTTTGAATTCCACTCCAGAATGTGTCTATAAATTATATAAAATTTCATTTCAAATTCCAAAATATTGTTTTATGAAAATAGTTAGAAAGTAAACATGATTGTTTTTTCTTACACTGTGAGTTTGAGTGGTTAAGTAAAGGAAATATTTTGACATTACGCTTCATATGAAAGATGAAGTTTTATTGCTCTTGGAGCCAGAGGAATCTGCAGGAAGCCAATATGATGAAATGTGTGTCATGACATCATGATACAAGTTCCACCCCCTATGTCCTTGCATGCAATATTGGGATACACATTTTGTCATTGGCCTCCATTTGGTTCTATGAATTTTATTGGCTAATAAGGGTGGCTTATTCATGTGACATATTTTGCCTTTTAAATGGGTTAAGTCCTCCTCTTAGCACCTAGACTGTCACTGTCATGGCAAATTCTCCTTTTAAAAGTATGCAAAAATATTCTTCTGCAAGTCCTGCCTGCCCTCCCATCCTCCTCCTATTCTTCCATGTAAACTACAATTATCCACCCCCAGCAGCAACTTGCCTTGGAACTCCTGTAACACTCCTGAACCCTACTCTCACTGGGGCACTCAACTTGAACGTCCCTTGCATCTTCACCACACATATGGTCCACTTCTCACCTGGTAAATATTTATCCTTTCCTTGCAACAATACCTTCTCACCAGCAAGCCAATACATACAACCCTAGTGGGCAGAAGAAGGCAGTGGAGGTGGGTCACAGACAACAGTTCTTCCTTTTTGCAGCAAAGATACTCCTATTTGGCCATGGCTGGTAGCTTCAGGAATATCACCATCAGCATTAATAGCATCCTATGTTCAGTGTCTGGACTATATTCATTGATTCAGCGCAAGCTGCAGTATCCTGGCACAGGGGACTACAGTGCCTTCCACCACTATTCTGATCAGTGTGCACACTGTAGCAACGATACCACCAGCCTTGAATCTGTATAGCCACAAGCTGTTTCTTTGCCACAGCCAATCCATATGCTCAGCCAGCTGGTTGGCTCAGTTGTTGATTTGCTGTCACCTTTCTCTGATCTCCAACCTTCTCATCACTGTCTTCTTTCCACTGTTCTTTATTTCCTTAAATTTTTAATCACATCTCATTTTGCATTGTACATTCAAGCTCTCTTCCTCCCACCAAGTATATTCCATCACCAACCTCTACTTCCTTTAGAAAAACCAACCATCTGCAAATCAGGACTTTTCCCTGCACGAATACAAGGGTCTACTGTAATTCCAGCACTAGCTCAGTTACTTGATTTATTTTGCAAACTACAAATTCTGTCAATGCTGACTTTTCTTCTAATTGCCTGTCAGTTTTACAGAAGCAATGTGTCAGGATAGATGGAAAACCAAAGGAAAGGGTAAGAGATGACTCACTAAAGCTCCAGTACTATGGGTGTGTACTTCAGTTGGAGTGACACATATGCCCTTTGTGGGTATAATAGTCTTCATGGGTGTCACCTCCTGTCTTCCCTTTATTACAATATGTAACAAGAAGGGGCTAGATGATTGCTTCACATTCCCCATAGGTCCTACTCAATATTGTAAGTTTGGAGTAAATAACAGGAAAGTTGACTTTGTAGTACCTTTTACAATGCCATCATCTTGTGCAGATTAGCCTCTAGTGGCAGATTTTGAATCCTATTTGGACTAACCCTGTGCTTATTTGAGTTGATTGGTAAATGCAGCCACAATAATGAAGGATTTACATGCATGTAGCAATGTCTATCAGCTTATTTGTGGTGGTCTACAAAAACCAGAAGAAACAGAACAGAGATTGACATTATACCAAAGTTTACATATGACACAAACAATCCTGCTGGATTAAAATAAAGGTCTGTCTGATGGCCAGCCAGATACTTTTATGGCATTTTCAAGTGCTGAAGTAAGGACACCAGCTTTCTCCCATTGCTTTTCTCCAGAAACTCCTCAGTGGGATAACTGTATTAGTCTAATGCAGAAAAGATGACAGAGTCTGGTGACATCTTAAAGACTAACAAATATATATTGTCCAGATGCATGGAGTATTATCCAAAAGATTGTTGTTGTTGTTCGGTCGTTAAGTCGGGTCCGATTCTTCATGACCCCATGAACCATATTGCGCCAGGCCTTCCTGTCCTTCACTGCCTCCCTGAGTTTGCTCAGTTTCATGCTCATTGCTTCGGTGATGCTATCTAACCATCTCATCCTCTGCCATCCCCTTCTCTTTTTGCCTTCAATCTTTCCCAGCATCAGGGTCTTTTCCAAAGAGTCCTCTCTTCGCATTAAGTGACCAAAGTATCTGAGCTTGAGCTTCATTATCAACCCTTCCAATAAGCAGTCAGGGTTCATTTCTTTTAAGATTGACTGGTTTGACCTCCTAGCAGTCCAGGGGACTCTTAAGAGTCTTCTCCAGCACCACAGTTCAAAGGCATCAATTCTTTGGCACTCAGCCTTCTTTATGGTCCAGCTCTTACAGCCATACATTGTTACTGGAAAAACCATAGCTTTGATTATGCGGATCTTTGTCGGCAAGGTGATGTCTCTGCTTTTTAATATGCTGTCTAGGTTTTCCATAGCTTTCCTCCCAAGGAGCAAGCGTCTTTTAATTTCATGGCTGCAGTCTCCGTCTGCGGTGAACTTGGAACCCAAATAAATGAAGTCTGTTACTGCTTCCTTTTCTATCCTTTCTATTTGCCAGGAATTAATGGGTCCAGATGCCATGATCTTAGTTTCTTTAATGTTGAATTTCAAGCCAGCTTTTTCACTTTCCTCTTTCACCCTCATCAAGAGGCTCTTTAGTTCTTCTTCACTTTCTGCCATTAGGGTGGTATCGTCTGCATATCTGAGGTTGTTGATGTTTCTCCCTGCAGTCTTAATTCTAACTTGTGATTCTTCCAGCCTGGCATTTCTCATGATGTACTCTGCATATAAGTTAAATACCCAAAGGATAGAAGTATATATAAACACCCCTCACTGGGGAAGGAAAAAGAAAAGAGTAGCAATAACCTGTTGATATTTTATTTTCATACTGCAATCTCTTTTCTAAGGGCATAATTACCCAAGTAATGATAGATATTTTGTTGTATCAATATGGAATGGATTTTATATTACTTAAAAACTGTGCCAGACAATTCTTATTTTTGTAAAAAGAAAAAATGGAAATACATACACATGTATATTCACATACCCCATCATATCTACTGTGCAGTGAAACAATAGGTGACATTTTTCTTTTAGTCAACTACACAGTTCTCAAGATTGTAGTCAAGATTTATTGTGTTTCAGCAAATAGTTGGTGTGTCATTTATCCATGGCCGCCAGGCTTATATGATGAAACTTTGGAGAGTACTCCAGAAAATTGGACCAATGCTTCCTCGGAGCACTTTGTGGGCAGGCTCCAAAATAGGCTCATTGAACACCTGAGCATTTGTGCTCATTCTCTGAACATTTTAAAAGTCAGTGGAATGACATATGAGCCCTATAAAGAGCTTCCTGCATGTGACTTATTTATATTTTATTGTTTTATTGCCAGAATTTCTTTGTTGTACAGCCCCTGGACCTCTGACTACATAATATAATTTGTATCCTTGTATTTCAGTTAAATAAACCAACTCAAGACAATGCTGAATCAAGAAAATAGAGAAAATACTTTATTATATCAGGAATGTATGAGTAGAAGTCCAGGCAGGTTAGTAATAATGAGAGTAAAATGTCTCCAGTTTTTCCCAAGTGACAGTTATAGAGATCACAGAGACTTTTACAAAGCAGACATATTTCTGGAATAGGGAGAAAAGGCTATCATCTACTAAACAGACTTGGAATACACAGGCTTGAATGACAGCCTGGCAACTCATCAAAACAAATCCTATGTGGGTTTTTTTTAGAACAAATTCATTGTTTAATACATGACTAAAGCCAACTTCAGGGAAAGAAGCTGTCATGAACCCAGGAAAATTGTGCTAGACAACACAAACTTTGATTTTAATGTCAAGATACTCTTTTCAGAGAGTATTTATAGAAATGGGTATATTCCGTTCTTTTGTATGGAACCAGATATAAGCTAAACTTCTGAATCAGAACAATGACAGTGTCTCACAGTGCACAGAAAACAAACTATTATGTGATAACGCATGTACCAGCACTCACTGTCAAGTTTATTAGGCCTGTCAAAGCAGCTGTGCCTCTGGGACAAAGCTTTTTGCCTTGTCAAGGTACAGCAATAATACAATTTCTCTTTGCAAAACTATTGAGCATACCTCCAGCAAGCAAAAGGCCAGCCACTGGACATGCTAAAAAAGCCTCTAGAAGCAATGTGAAGCAAGGCAAGGTGGCAGTTTTGTTTTCCTCTTTTGAAGCAGAGTGTGTATAATTTTTTGAAGCAACTTCAAAGGAGTCCTTTGTCTGAAGCATCACTGATGTGAAGCATCACTTTATAGCTTTGCACGACCTTACTTTTTATCTGTAAAAAAGGAGCCTTGGGAAAGTACAAAAAAAATAAAAATAAAAATAAGGAGGAGTACTTAATTCTTCCCCATCCACTAGTCATCTGCTTCCACATGTCATTGTATCTGTTCTTTAAAGAAATAAAAACTATATGGAAGGAACAGTGATCTGGAGAAGGAATTGGGATGGAGAAATGAAAGTCTGGGGAAAGAAATGAAGCATTCACATCACATCTCTGTTCCCAATGGTCTTCACTCAGAACCTTTTTCCTAAAAACATGAATAGTATTGTATACCATCCACTCATACTGTGTAGCTAGGTCTCTTAAAAGTGGTCTCTTCTATCATCTACCTACAGGATCTGTTTGGGGCCCAGAGGTGTTCTTAGAAAGAAACATGATGCTGGAGCTGGAACTTTGCTTTGCAGCATACCATCTTACTGTTTTCAGAACACAGTGAAAAGAATAAAGTTATCAAGTAATCACAGAATTATACAGAGATACATTGTAGGGGATTATGAAAAAGAATGTTTGGAGGAATTATGAAATATACTGTATATGAAAAAATGTATTAAAAAAATAATTGCTGGAAAAAATGAGGATAAGAGAAATATATTTTGTAATGTGTTTATAAATGCCAGCCCCACACAGTTGGGTAAGATCAAAGAAACAAAAATTAAAGTGTATTTCAGTTAGGTACATTTAGTGCTAATTTTGGGACAAACAGAATCTTGGAAACACCAAGAATTTCCAACCCTCATTTATGGGACTACATTAAGTAAGAGTCTGTTTGAATAAATTGAAATGCTTCTTCATATTGGAAGGGGAAACTCACAGTGACACCTTTTCCCTCCCTCACAAGAGCTTTGGCACAATCACCACAGAAAGCAACAGTGTACAATACAACAATTACACAGGTTTGTTGGGTCACAGCTCAATATATCTGTCTCTTTAATACATTTCTCAATTCCAGCACAACTAAAGATACACATAACTGAGCAACACAATTTTCTGACCTAATGTAAGCAGGGAGATTATATAAATTAGTAATCAGATACCAAAAGTTGTCTCATTGATTCCAGAATAGAATCCCAGTATAGAAAAGACAGTGAGAGAAGTAGCAGACAAAAAGCAACAAATAAAACGGCAAGTTATAGATTAGAGAACGTTTTACACTCTACATGTACACACACACACACACACAGACAGACACAAAGATGTGCAGAATTCTTTTTATTTTCTATGTTATAACCTGAACATTGACTCTGACCAGCTGTATTTCATCATTCTTGTAATGGAATATTGTTACAGTTTAGAAGTCAAATTAGGGAGGAGTCTAGCTGTTCTTGGGCAGCTCTTGGTCATGGAAGTTCATGTCCTGTCACCTATCAGTTATACTTTGAGCTTCTCCTGGTTTGTGGCATACTTACACTTTCCATGGACCTGTACACTCAAATGGACTGTACGTATTTCATTAGACTTGAATATTCAGTGTATGGATCATTAAGCCCAACATCTATCTTGATCAGCAGAAAAAAGTATTTCCTGGGCAAAAAAAGCTCCCTTCCATTCAAATATGGATTCTCTCTGGTCTAAGTACCCCTTGGTTTTGTATATCCAAAGTACCTTTCCAACAATTCCCAGGTTTCTTGCCATCTGGACTGAATTGCTGTTTATAAAATAAACTAACAATGGGCTTCCTTCTGTCTTTTGATTGTTCATGCCCAATTTCCTTTTGTTATCTTCCCATCCTTCCAACAATCTCTCACACTATTATTATTGTTATTATTAATAATAATAAACAGTTGCAAAAAAGTAATTAAGGGAAACAAGGAACAACTGAGATTAAAAGAGGAAGAGAAAATGCAGAACAATTTTGATGGAGATAAAAACATGCTTTGGAAGTAGGTTAAAAGGAGCATCCAGCAAGGTGAATGGAATTAAGATTAAAAGTAATGACATGATTTGGGATAAAACTGAAATGAGGAAATGGTGAATGACTAATTTAGAGAGCATATGGGAATGACAGTGATATAACAATCAGTGAAACTGAAATGACTGCTATAAACTAGGGGTGTACATGAAACGAAAAATGGATTTGTTTTTCAGTTCAAAACATAACTCCTGGAAGTTCTGTTGAGCTATTTCAGGTTGGTTGTGGTTTGGCAAAAACAAACGCTTGACATGATTTGATTTTTTTGCGTTTCGTAACAAGCAACTTCAGGTGTTTCAGCCATGGAAAGAGAGGGATTCAGAGCCTACTGGACTCTACAAATGTGGATGACCACTAGATGGCTGCCAAGATCGATCTGAACAATAAATTCTACCAAATAAGGAAACAGGACTTATACCGGGGGGGGGGGGGGGAGTTTTGAGGGGCAGAAATATTATTTGGGAGGTGGCTGATTTGAAAAGCAAGGGTGAAGGAATCCCTCTGTATTTTTCTATCTCACTAAAACCTCCACTCATTCCACTCAATCAAAGCTGAAACAAAACAAAACAAAACAAAACTGGTTTAGGGCTGTGGAGGTTGCGTCAAGGAGACACAGGCAACCAGATACTTATAACCCATCACCACCACTGTAACAGCACCAGTCCACCAATGAGTCTACCAATTTCTAGGGCAATTTCTTCCATAGCTCATTCTTTGTCCAACAGCAGTTAGATATCAAATGCCTTTGTCTGCGGAGCGTGCTCATTAAATGTCTTATGCTTCACTCCAAAATTTCGCCAGATCACACACAGGCACACATACCCTGCTAAAAGGGGTAAGGACATGACAGATGCTGCCTGCTGTATGGGACAAATTCAAAGGATAATAACAAAAGACAACTTTCAATCACAGCTCTGATTTGGTTTGTATCTGGAAAATCCCCAAATAGTTGATTGTATACAAAGTATCTGAAACCAGCTGTTCTGTGTATAAATATTATGGTGGGTGGCGGGGGGGGGGGGGGAGAGAAACAATTACAAGAAAGTACTGTCATGTGGAAATGTAGAAAAACAAAACAAAACCCAAACCTGGTAAAGTTGCAAATAAAGAAATATTAAAATATTTGGTCTGCTTATGTAGTGATTGTGTGACTTGTTTAATGTGTATGTGAATACTGCATCTCTATCTAATTATTGGAAAAATCCCATTACTGTTCACCTATACCAATTAAACGTCAGCTAAAGTGAATTAAAGGGGGATTAATTTGTTCAACGTGCAGAATTCTGATCAAAAGTGACAATGTGCAAAATTTGGGAAATGCAGTGCAGGGTTATGTTAAGCAAGCTACGTGCAGAACAGATTTTTGCTCTTCAGCAAGTTATTGGGAAATGCATGAATATAAGAAAGAAATGTTATTGTATATTTATTAATTAAGGATATGAAAAAGTAAATAGGCTTGAATTATGGAATATTTGGTGTTGAAAGGTGATTGCTAATGCAATAAGACTAGTATAACATGGAACTAGAGTATGTCTAAGAATAAAGATATGCATCACCTAGTTGTTTAATGTATTAATGGATATATATTTAAGGAATGTTTGTAATGTTAGAGGTTTGTTGGCTAGGAATTAGGATATATATACATGTGTATATATATATATATACATATATATATTATATTTTTGTACACCAGTGAAGCCCAGTTGTTGGTTAAGAACACAAATATTTACAGAAAGAAATAACAGGTAGCAAGGACTAGCTGAAAATTAATATATAAAAGACCAAATAGAGCTGTGCTTGAGAGAGAAAATTCACTAAACAACTGCATGTTGTATATAAATGGTGGGAAAACAGAGGAAGTATATGAACCTTGGCAGAAAATGGAGATATTTCAAGAGTTGCAAATGTCATACAAAGGTAGCATAGTTTTTTCTTGTGAGAAATGAATGCGTTTTTTGTATGGAAGTGAGAATTGGGAATGTCAGGAAATATGTAACAGTAGGTTGAATGTAGTGATCAGTATATAAAACAGGAAGAGTCAGGATCAGGAGTGGATGTGTGTGAATGAACACAAAATACATGGCCCACAAAAGAAGTATGAGATAGCTTGGTCATATAGACAGAATTAATGAGGATCGGATCACAAAACCAATCTAGGAAGGAAGAGGGAATGGGGAAACAGGAAAGACTGAGAAATCTGTGGCTGGATGTAGGTGGTAGGATCCATCAAGAGATGCAAAACGTTTAAGGCAGGCAAACTTAGAAAGGGATGGAGAAAAGCATATCCGTCATTCGTACAATAATATGTCACATCCTAAACGACATTCATTCATTGTGGAATGATTAAATTCATCAAACTGTGAAGGTACATAAGACTGCATCAATCCCAGTAATAATAAAAGAAAGTAATAATAAAAGAAAGCAGGTAAAGCTATTACATCGCGCAGATCGGCCCAAACTGTAATAGGTATTGTTGTGGAGGGGAGGAATTGAGCGGAAATCAACTTCTTTCAGGGAAGCCTTCCTTATTCCTACACGTGACACTAACTTTACTTCCATCGTACGCGCCTACGTTGAAAAGTATGGGGAGCGCCAAGAGGCACCACGTGACCATCACATGACCTGAGGCCAGCCAATGATGCCCTGGCTGCGGTCGGGGAAGTGTTGTTTATCTCAAGGTGCCGGAAGTACTTCTGCGCGCTGTCTTCTGCCGCGCTGCTGGGGGGAACGGGGGGAGCCGGTGCGAGTTTCCGCGCCGGGGGAGTGGGAGCCGGAGTCGGTGCAGAGGGAAGGGCGGCCTGCTTTGTTTGTGTGGGGCAGTTGCGCTGAAGAAGGAGGGCGGCGGATGGCGGCGGATGGGCGGGGCTGGGGGCAGCCCGCGGCGATGCAGCTGTGGGGCCTTCCTGGCCGGTTCTTGACTCGACGGCCGCTCTCGACCGTACCGAGGCGGCGTTGAGGGTCGGGAGCCGCTTGCTCTCTCCCCCTGGGGCTGCGCAGGCGGCGCCATGCCGTGCACCTGCGGGAACTGGCGGCGCTGGATCCGGCCGCTGGTGGCCACGGTGTACCTCGTGGGGTTGCTGGTGGCCGTGCCGCTCTGCATCTGGGAGCTGCAGAAGCTGGAGGTGCGTGAGGGAGGGCGCCGGGCGGGCGAGGCCGGTGGAGGGGCGCTCGGCTTCCTCCCCTTCTGCTCCAGCGCTGCCGTAGGATGAGTCAGCCCCGTCCATGGATCTGCGAGAGCAGGACGGAAGCCTTCCTCCCCTGTTCCCTCTGCATGGCTGGGTCCTCGTGGGCTTCGACGGGGAAGGGGGATTCCCTCTTCGCCGCCGCCGCAGTCCCCCCCCCCCCCCCCCCCCGGTTATTTCTCCAAGTGCGCAGTACAGTCGTGACGGGGCTCTTTCCATCTGGCGTCCTCCAGGCTTGATTACAGCCTCCTGTTCCGATCCATCTGAAGGGCATCGGGGTCTGGGAGGCAGCTTCCCGCGGGGACAGAGTTGTTTTGAGCAGCCTGTTTTCTAATGGCATTGTTGGGGAACTTGTTTGGCAAGCCTCTTCCGATTTGACTTTAAAAAACATCCGTAAAACTTGTGCAGGCTCCCTATGCACCTATCCCAACTGACAGTTCCAAACTTTTGAAGCATTCAGGAGCCAAGTTGTGCTGACCTTTGTTTAGGGGTAACCAGATTTGGGCCACAAAAGTCCGGACGACCATTAGGTGGCACCAAAGTTTCTTTGCTATCTTTTGGTCATTGTCTGGATTTTTGTGGTTTAGATCAGGAAGCGGTACATTTGTTAGCTTTGCTGAAAGTAAGCTGTGTTGTAGAGTCAGCAAGGTATTATGAAAACCCTGCAGTTCAGTAATAGATTGGACATTCTGAGATTTAATTTGTGTTGTTGGAAAGACTTTTGCCTAAAACTTAAAAAAAAAAACTTAGTTGATGTAGAATATGGTTTTGCAGTTTCTGCATCTGAAGTATGAAGAAATGTGGTTTTGCAGTTTCTGCCAGCTAAAGGCTGAAAGGCCTTGAGTAGTGTGATAAGAGCTACATTTTCCCACATTTTTTAGAGACTCGGGATTTTGGGTGTAAGCTATAAGGCATGAGGCATCCATTTGGTGCTTTAAACCTCCAAAATGCAAAAAAAAACCCACCACATTTTGGTCCTGCTTATAGAGAGAGAGTTCTGGAGGTTGCAAAAGGATGCTGGTGGACTGCACACAATCTTTGGCCCACACAGCTTGCACCTCTTATATAGAGTAAATCACAGTTTCGCCATAATGGTCTGATTTTGTACAAAGCCGGTTTGCTGAACACAGTGTTATAGAAACAGGACCTTCTTTTTACACACTTCATTTGGAACTGTTGGGAAAACTCTGATATAAGTTAAAAACAAACAAAAGAGAAAGCTAAAGTTCTTGCAAGGCAAACATTTTTTTATTTTCCACTTGATGTTTACATTACTGAGGTGTAAGGAAAAGGCGTAAAACATGCTTCTCTGGTTATTGTCATATTCATCCAGTGGGACATTGTATTCATATATTTTTTACATTCTGTCTTGAGGACTCAGAACATCTGATCACAAGCTTGAATTAGATATGTAGACAGACAGAATATTGTGTTCCTAAGTAGTTCGTGGAAAAAAATATACATTTGAGTGGTAATGAATTTGTCATCTTCCTCAACACTTAAAATCATATCCAGAAAACATTTTCTCATGAATGGGGGGGGGGGGGGGGATGAAATCCTTAATTTAAAGAAAAGGAGACACCAGAAATTCTAATTTCCAGTTACTCCTGAAATCATGTATGTAATGCTGTGTTTTTCTGTTACCATCTCCAGCATTATTTACACGAATTTTGTTTTGTTTGCTCAGGGGTTTATTGTCTAGGTAAGGGGTGGGTAACCTGTGGTGTTACTCATATTGTTGGATAGAAATTTCCAGCATCTGTTGCTATTAGCCATGACAACTAGTCTCATAGGAATTCAAGAAAATCTGGACCACATATTACCAGTCCCAACTCTAGGCACTACCTGTTAATTACCTTTTTAATAATTACCTGATGAAAAATGTGTGAGACATGACTTTCCCTGCAGCTATTCATCATTGCTTATTTAGATTGAATAGCAGTTGGTTAATCGATAAAAGAAACTCAATATATCTGTCCGCCCCACACGCATTAGTAGCTGCCTAATCCACCAGACATTTCTATCTTTTCCACTTTCTTGTGTTTATTCCTATTACTGCTATGGGAAACAAGTACCTGGAAACACATTTCATGGATGGCTTGTAACTTTCAGAGTTTGTGCAGAATGCCCTACCAATTAATGATCATTCTGGACCTGAAGTAATTTATTCATAATCTGGAACTTTAATCTTGGATTTGATACTCCTTTGTTTTCTTAGATCTGTCATAAAGTTGTGCACGAAGAAACTCGCTAAAATGTTTCTGCTTTTCCTATCTGCTTGGAATTGTTCATATGATATAAGGAATTCTTCGGTGTGTTGGCCATAAATGAATAGTAAGATGAATACCTAAGAGCACACAAAATAGTCACTATGGTGTTCCGTCTTCCATCTATATCATATTTCCCGTTTGTTCGCATCATGCCTTTCCTTTTCCAAGCTTTACTGGTAATATGAGGTAATATGTATTGTACGTAGTGTACAATATATATTATATAATAAGCCTCCTATTAAATGATGTACTGCTAGGAATATTAAACATGTGCTATGCCGTGAATTGCATTGTGGGTGGCTTAAATCTTGATGGAAAATGTACGTATTGTAGATATTTGGATGTAATTGAAATTATTGCAGTTGTGATTAGTGGTTGGGATCTATGTATATTTAAATGTTTGTTTTAATCACAATTTGTAAAGAAATAATAACATTCGTAATGCATATTTTGTCCGTGAAATAATAAGCCTACTAAAAACAGACAGACTATTTCAGAGAGTTAGTTGTACTGGTAAGATCACAGACTCCTTTATCCATGTAGGATCATTGTTTTTTAATCTATTATTGTGCCTATGCTCTCCTTTTAATGTGTATGTGGGTCTGTTTTTTAAGGTCGGAGTTCATACCAAAGCATGGTTTATTGCTGGTATCTTTTTATTGATGACAATACCAATATCTCTTTGGGGGATACTACAACATTTAGTTCATTATACTCAACCAGAATTACAGAAACCAATAATAAGGTAAGTTTTTGTAAGTGTTATAGCTGGTCATGCTTCACTACAGCAATGCAGACACTTTAATTTATTGCAAACATGTTTTTGTTATTTACAGGATTCTATGGATGGTGCCAATTTACAGTTTAGACAGTGTAAGTGGTTTTCTTTTCTAGCCTGTCAGGTTGTGCAATTTATTTGACATAGAAAATTCTTGAATAATTGTCACTTTTCATGTTGTTGATTTTTCATAAGTTTTATAAAATAAGTTTTACATTTTTACAAAAAGTTAATTTTACTTTTTGTAAAAATGTAATAGACATGCTAGAGTAGAGTTATTTCTGTTGAGGTCATCTGAAGAAAGCTGAAGGAGAGGTGAATGAAAAGGTACGTGTAAATGAATTACTTCTACAGTATGGAATGTTAGGGGAACACATGCCGTGCAACTGAGTGTAAATATGCACATTTCCGTATAATGAGGTGTTGACTTTTGTTGCTTATATTTGGTACTCTACCATTTGAAGACCAATTTTAAAAGCTTTTTGTTATTAAATGTTTATATGCAGTTTTGAGATGATTAGGATGGAATCTCAGTGTAAAATGATTTTGAGTAATAGTGTTTATTTGCTTGTTCTTTTTCCTTGTAGTGGATAGCACTGAAATATCCCAAGATTGCAATATATGTGGATACTTGTAGAGAATGCTATGAAGCATATGTCATCTATAACTTCATGGTATTTCTTTCAAATTATCTTACCAACCGGTATCCAAATTTGGTGTTAATCATAGAAGCCAAAGATCAACAGCGACATCTGCCACCATTATGTTGCTGTCCACCCTGGACTATGGGAGAGTAAGTGCATCATACATTTCTTCAATGTTGTTTTCACATTTTGTACTAGAACTTGCTTCTTAAATTAATGTATTCAAATATTTCCCTCCTCCTGACTTGTTAAGAAACTAGATTTCAATACAAATTTTAAATAACACACTTCGTTGTCCTAAATAATTTAGGCAAATATTGATTTCTCAGTAAATCATATTCTCTTTGCTTTTCCCGAGGACTATTTCAGTAATCAGAAATCTTTAAAGACTTTTTGTGCAATGTAGTTCCATTGATTTTGCTTTTATAGAGTTAAGAGTTGTTTCAAGATGCTATATTACTTAGAGTTCATAACTGCTTACTCAGAAGTTTCTGTCCCATTTGTGTCAAAAGGCTATGGGGCTATTTTCTTCTAGTATTGTATAGTAAAGCAAGAGTGATGAGCAATATATCCTTGCAGTGACAGGACATAGTAACTTGCCTTGAGAAGGAATAGAATAAGCAGAATTTTCTTCTTATGTTTGCTGTGTAAATGTTTTGATACTATAGCAAGCCGTTTTTCCAGTGAAGACTCCTTTTAATTGAATAGGCATGGCAGAATATGAAATAACAGACAAAATCTTGGCTGTGTAGACAATAGCAAGTAGTCAATATTCTTGTATTAATATTTCGAATAAAATTTAGCAACATCTAAAATTTCTGAACATTATCCATATTGGAATGTGTTTTGGATTAGTATAAGTCTACAGTATTATTTTTTGTAAACAGTTAAAAATTGCTAATATGGATATTAGTTATTTGCAAGACCTCTGCAACACAGACTTGTAATATTCCATGTTAGCAAACCATTGACTAAAGGCCTTAGAGAATATTAAGTATGTTTCTTATGATATTAGGATGATACTAATTTAACAAAAGATTCTTTTTCATATTTAGTAGATAACCCCTGAAAGTTGGCTGTCATGGATGAAAGGACAATTACTCCAGTGATATGGCCTTATCCCACTACTGCCCTATTTTGGTTTAGTATCATTACAAAGATCAATAAGGCTTACATATGTGATTGTACCTTTGAATTATAAATCACAACCTTGGAACTTACTACTATATAAAGAATTATGGATATATTGAGCACAGGGCGCAGCAAAATAGAATACTTTTCAATATTGGAAAGACAGCGCAACCACAGATTTACAGTCTGGATCGTTATTCTCTTTATGAATTAGTTCAATATTCTCTATAGTCAAGGTTTAATTATGTACAGTGGTACCTTGGTTCACGAACGCTTCTGTTCAAGAACAATTCGGTTCATGAACAGCTCCGGTCGCAAAATTTTGCCTCCGTTCGCGAACTCCGCATTGGGTTACGAACAGGATCCGCGGCCATTTTCCCTCCCATGACATGTGGTCACGGCTTCCTGTAGGGAGGGGGACTCTCCCTCCAAGCAGTAACCGCCTCCCCACCCGCCTTCCTGTCCTCCACGCCAGAAGTCGCGTCGAGCAAGGTTAGCTTTCTCTCTCTTCGTACTGTACTTTGTGTCATATTTTTGCGGTTTTAAAAAAACAACAACATATGGTTCAGAACGGATTAACCGTAATTACATTGAACCTTATAGGGAAATTTGATTTGGGACGCAATCAAAAATCGGTTGGCGACCAAATTCGTAGGGGTCAGAACGGATTAACCGTATTTACATTGAACCTTATGGGAAAATTTGATTCGGTTCACGACCAATTCGGTTCACGACCAGAGTCGTGGAACGAATTAAGTTCGTGAACCGAGGTACCACTGTATTTAAAAATAAGTCTGAATGATTTTCTACATGTGACAAGCTATGTTTTTGTTGTTTTCTTTTTTCCTTTTGATTGTCTTTGTGTCTCTCTTTTTTTAATTGTTCTTTCCCCCTTCTTTCTCTGTATTGTTTTGTTTCTCTTGGAATAGTAAAGCAATAAAATAAAATCTGGAGACAAATTGTGTTCTTGAGTCAAGTTCATCAATGTCTCCTGTAACTGTCCTCTATGATAAAGATTTTGAAATGGCTGGAAATTGTTTTACATGCTGGGAATTTTTCCTACTAGCTTATTTCTGTTCTTTCTCCAACCTAGTTCTTCTTGTTTTATGCTAGTTTTAGTGAAAAGATCTTAGCCTGCATTAAGCTAGAGTTTTCTATTATGTCTAGACTAGTCTTTATGTTGGCTTCCTATTTTTAATAGATCCTAACTTAGTCTTCTACTTTGTTAACTAAGACAGGTCTTTCAAGTTTTAACATAACATGGAATTCTAATGGAAGCTATAACTTACATGCTAAAGCCAATGTATAGCCTAAGGGAGGGAGGAGAGTTCAGCCAAGACAGTGGTCTATATCTATGGTTTACAAACCATAGATGAGATTCTAATTGTGGATTAGCTTATATAGAACAGCAAACAATATTGTAGTTTGGTGAAATAACTTCCAGGTGAAGGAACTCTGGAACGGAGCTGGAACTCACCGTGGCAACATCAGTCAGTCAGTCAGTCAGTCAGTCAGTCAGTCAGTCAGTCAGTCAGTCATATATATATGTTATAAAAATAAAAATGAGCTGTGGAGCAGAATGGTTACAACCAATCACCATGTAGATGATAGTTTCTTCCTATCTGAATTATTTTGATGCTTATTAATATTTATTATCTTTAATAATTCTGCATATATATGTTACATTATGGAAGGATACTGACATTCCCCAGGTTTATTGTATGATCTGGCCCTTATGATTGATATTCAGCCAGTACCCACAGTCTTATATTTTAAAGCCTAATATTGCTTTTCTGTTCTAGCATGGCTAGTGAAACATTAGCACATACTCATTGTCTTATATGGCATTACCCAGAAATAATTTCACCAATAAATAATTTCCACTCTATAATATTACAGTTTGTTTCCTTTTTGTTAGTATGAGCTATCATTATAGCTTAGCATATTGTGAATGAAGCCCGTAACACTCAAAGTAGCTAGAGTAAGGGGAGTCCTAAGTATACCCTAAGTCTTTCACTGAAAGAAAAGATACTTAAAAAGTACACTAAAAAGCTATCCATGTATTGATAAAGATCAACAATCTACTGATGTTTACTTCTTTTACATGGTGGACCTGCAAGAAGGCAAAAATATATTGGGAAAAAATATTAGAAGAATAGATTGAGAACTATTAGTTGACAAGTGCTTGCTGGTAATTAGAATAATGACTAATTATTGGAAGAATAGCATATTTCCTGACATTTAAATGGCTGAGAGAATAATAACAGGGCTTTTGAAAAGCAACATTTATATTTCTGGGATGGGAATATATTCTGAACTGATTATTATTTTATTGGATCTTGTTAACTTGGACAGAGCTAAACATGAATAAAAATTCAGCAAGGAATACTAACAACGTTATTTTAAGTACAGTTTGATTTTTTAAAAATAGTGAATAACTTGGATTGTTCTTGCTATTTGTTTTGATATTTTTATTGTATTGATCCCTTTCTCTAGCTCTTGCCGTCCAATCATATAGGTAGTTGCAATATTCCAGATTCTAACATTTGCAGTACTGTTGCTTATTTTGCTGTGTTTAACTGCTTGAATTCTTTCTGTGCTTTTTCTGTAGAGTGTTGTTATTTAGGTGCAAGCTTGGTGTTCTACAGTACACAGTTGTCAGACCATTCACTACTATTACTGCTTTGTAAGTATAAAATAATACAAGAAACATTTTGGTCTTAGAATGTAGTGTTTACATCGATTGGTCTCTCTCCTGCTATACTGGTAACTGCGGTGACCTTAGAGTCTTAAACCAAAAATTGTTAATGCGATACCCACCTATGCAGATAAGATAAGTAAGATCCCATCAAATCTTAAAATTGGCAAAATTCTGTGAGATCATGTGAATATGATTGGTGAAATATTTGACTATTTTTTAAATAGGTGGTTGACCCCTTCTTAAATACTTTTTGGCAAAAGTATTTAGCAGTGTTTTTCTTGTAGCCTTAAAGGAAAACTTGCCAGCTTATTTAAGGCTTGAATTTAGGGCTATGCAAGAGCCACCTAACCTCCACTGCAGCTGGATTTTCAGTTCGGATCTACCTTTTATCAATCCAAGATGGTAGTTTGTTCAAAGTTCATTCCCAATTTAGGAGTGGGAAATTAAAAAAACAGAAATCCTAGCCTGTGCTGCTAGTGTTAAAAACACAACCACACAAAAACACTATAATGAAATCCTTTTTCTTCTTCTTTTTAATTAAGAAAGTAGTTGGGGTCTAGTCACTGGCAGTTGATCAGGTTCTTTTTTTACTTGCCCCAATAGCGAGCTCTCCAGAATTTATAGAGATAAACTGTATAGAATCAAATCAGAGAGAGATATTTTACATGCTGCCTCTCCCATATTGAAGGACAAGTTACTAGTGCTCTGGTGGTAAATGGAACAGGTTGATCATTTGCTGAAGGATGAGTGAGGGATAACATTCTAATTTTTGAGTGGTTGTTGTGTTTGTACAATATAGCTGACCAGGTGAGGGTGCTTTAATTTAGGACTGTTTTTACTTAAAACTAACCTTTTCCTACCTGATCGTTGTATTCACACAATACACTTACCTAATACTGTGTTGTGTGGGCAGGACCATTATGGCTACTTTTGCATCTATATGGATTTAATCTTTAGAATGCTTCTTTGAAATTAATAAATTAGTTAAATTCTGATAGCAACATGATAGAGAAATGTCCGGGTTACTTTAATATTTTTAGTGAGCATGAATAGGAATTATTGTGGATTTATTGCATTTAATGTAAGAAACAATAATAGAATTGTAGAATATTGTCTTTTTTACAAACACAGTGATAGTCCATTTTCTTTTGATATTTTCTTATTATACAGACAAGGTTATCAGTTGACCTACTTGATGATAAAGATTATGTAAAGATTATGTTATCTGCGAATAAAACTGAAGATAAAAATCAAGGATCACAAATACAGTTTTAATGTTACCAGCAGGAACTATTTGAGAAAGTTTCTAGGGTCCTATGTTTCATCTCATGGTTTACACTTTTTAAAACTATTTACAACACAAGGATATATTGTTTGAAACAAAGTGGTGCCAATCTTTCTTTTATATAGGAATTTTAGCATTCCCATGACCTGGAAGAAATTTTTTTTTAAAAGAATATTTGTTCACTAGTGCTTGGCTATAGGATTACATTTTTGGCAGATCTGAAAGGGATACACTTGCTTTGAAGTCTAGAAACAGTTGTTAGTTGTTCAGTCTAAATTTGTGGATCTCATGTGTAACAAAGATGGGTTTTGCATCTCTTCCTTGTATGAATTGCACTGTTCTCTATTCAATTCTGTTGATTTCAATAAATACACAGTACTGTGCAAAAGTTTTAGGCAGGTGTGAAAAAATGTAAAGTAAGAATGCTTTCAAAAATATGTATTGTAATTGTTTATGTTGATCAATTTACAAAATGCAAAGTGAGCAAACAGAAGAGAAACCCAAATCAATATTTGGTGTGACCACCCTTTGCCTTCACAACAGCATCAATTCTTCTAGGTACACTTGCACAGAGTTTTTGAAGGAACTCAGCAGGTAGGTTATTCCAAACATCTTGGAGAACTAACCACAGATCTCCTGTGGATTAGGCTGCCTGAAATCCTTCTGTCTCTTCATGTAATCCCAGACAGACTCGATGATGTTGAGATCAGGGCTCTGTGGGGGCCAACCCATCACTTCCAGGACTCCTTGTTCTTCTTTTAGTTTTAGTTTTAATGACATTGGCTGTATGTTTGGGGTCGTTGTCCTGCTGCAGAATAAATTTGGGGCCAATCACATGCCTCCCTGATGGTATGGCATGATGGATCAATATCTGCCTGTATTTCTCAGCATTGAGGGCATCATTGATCCTGACTTGCAAGTTTGCAGAAATGCAGCCCCAAACTTGCAAGGAACCTCCACCATGCTTCACTGTTGCCTGCTGAAACTCATGATTGTACCGCTCCCTAGCCCTTCGGCGAACAAACTGCCTCCTGCTACAGCCAAATATTTCAAATTTGACTCATCAGTCCAGAGCACCTGCTGCCATTTTTCTGCACCCCAGTTCCTATGTTTTCATGCATAGTTGAGTCACTTAGCCTTGTTTCCATGTTGGAGGTATGGCTTTTTGGCCACAGTTATTCCATGAAGACCACTTCTGGCCAGACTTCTCCTGACAGTAGATGGGTGTACCTGGGTCCCACTGGTTTCCACTAGTTCTGTGCTGATGGCACTGCTGGATATCTTCTGATGTCGAAGGGAAGTAAGCATGATGTGTCTTTCATCTGCTGTATTAAGTTTCCTTGGCCATCCGCTGCATCTACGGTCCTCAGTGTTGCCCATTTCTTTGTGCTTCTTCAAAAGAGCTTGAACAGCACATCTTGAAACCCCAGTCTGCTTTGAAATGTTTGCCTGTGAGAGACCTTGCTGATGCAGTCTAACTACCTTGTGACTTGTTGCTGTGCTCAGTCTTGCCATGGTGTATGACCTGTGACATGAAACTCTTCCACAATCTCACCTTAGTAGCAGAGTTTGGCTGTTCCTCACCCAGTTTTAAGGCTCCTACACAGCTGTTTCTGTTTCAGTTAATGACTGTGTTTCAACCTACATATGAAATTGATGATCATTACACCTGCTTGGTATAATTGGTTAATCATACACCTGACTCTAATCCTACAAGATCCCTGACTTTGTGCAAGTGTACAAAGTGTGCAAGTGTAAGAATTGATGCTGGTTTGAAGCCAAAGGGTAGTCACACCAAATATTGATTTGGGTTTTTCTTCTGTTCCCTCACTTTGCATTTTGTAAATTGATAAACATGAACAATTACAATGTATATTTTTGAAAGCATTCTTACTTTACAGCATTTTTTCACACCTGCCTAAAACTTTTGCACAGTACTATATTTTATTAAGGAGTTAAATTATTTTAATATTCGTAATAATTAATTACAAACACAATTTAATATGAAAGCTTGAAGTTTTCTTTTAAGTATATTTTTAATTTGATCTGAAATATCTTGGTTTCCTCCACCTTTACCATGTATTATCTTTATTAATAAATTGTACCCAGCATATGACTTCAATAAAGTGATTTATATAGATGTTTTCTAATACTGCTTTTAACTATAAAAATGAGTTTGTTGAATTATAATAGAAAGTTCTGGTCACTGGATCTATTTGTATCTTGTCCTATCTTATTTGTTTAGAATTTATATATCGTACATGGTAATCTAAGTCCACAAGTGTAACTTCTATTGCAGCCGTAATCCATGAGTTTCTGTGAAATAATTTGTGTTCAATTCTTTTAGAATCTGTGAATTGATTGGTGTCTATGATGAAGGAAATTTTAGTTTCAAAAATGCCTGGACCTACTTGGTATTTTTCAACAATATATCCCAGCTTGTAAGTGGTGAAACGTGGATATTCTTTCTGTTTACATTGAGGTTAAATAAGTTTTTGCACCTATTATTTTAAATTCAGATTCTTGATAAGAAAATTATGCAAGTACAAAAATAATAAATCTGAAAAATGCAAGAAATCATATGTATTTTCTTAAGCAGATAAATCTAGAATTAGATTTAGCATTTCATGATATTTAATTTCATGATGTTTAATGTCTGGGGGAGATGGGCGGCATACACATTTTATGAATAAATAAATGAATGTTTGCGGGATTGCATGCAAGTCCGAGAGATTTATGGAAGGAGATCAGTGGTAATGATATGTGATCAGGATGTCAGTTGCATTACTTGGTTCTGTGTGGCATAGCATTTAGTCTTCTTTATCTCTCTCAGATCATGTTTCTGCATACAGTATATATTTAGAGAAGTAGAGACGTTTGTCTAGAATAAATGTTCTGATAAATGCCTGAGGTTCTGAAAAAAGAAGTGTAAAGTTTTTAAAATAAGAAAAAATTCAATCATCATGCTAGAATAATGTAGCAGTCCTTTTTTTGGATATGCTAAGGAAGATGGGATAATACATTGGCTTAATAAATTCTGAAATGTTATGATATAAAGAATAAAAACATTCCAAATATGAAGTGGCAGATAAGCATTGTTACCCCTCTGTTTTAGTTTGCCATGTATTGCCTTGTGTTATTTTATAAAGTACTACGGGAAGAACTGAACCCAATCCGGCCTGTAGGAAAATTTCTCTGTGTGAAGATGGTGGTTTTTGTTTCTTTCTGGTAAGTGACATACCTTTAAAACCTTTAACTAAACAAAAGATTTTTTGTAAATCCTGTTACATAAATTAAAATGTAAAGAGTTACCTGTCTTACTGGCAGTACAGAGGTGGCCAAAAATACTAATACCCCTCCACTTTTTGTCGAAGAATTCCAATTTGCTGTGACATAAGTTGAATCTGACAGAAATAAACGGTATTTACTTGTGTCAGTTTCACCTTATGTCACTGAAAATTGGATTCTTTGAGAAAATGTGGAGGGGTACTAATACTTTTGGGCACGTGTATAAATAGTTTTTCCTCCATCATTTTGCTAAGAAATGTAATTTCTGAGATATTTTTTTTAAATACAAAATTTTATTTTATTTTTCTCAGGGTGCACACTGTGATTTCATGCTGAAATCATGTTGACATGTAAGCTCCACATTTTCTGATCACTCTTCTAAGTCCAACATGTAGTTTGACTTAAATAAAATTCTGTTATTTTGGTGAACGCACATTCTCTGTATACATTTGAACCAAATTACTACAATTCTTACTTCTTCCACTACTGGGTTTTTTATCTTAGTCTTCCAAACTTTATTATATGTATTCATTTTTTTAACTTGAAAATATATGCACTGTGTCATGCCAGAATTTTTTTATATGACAATATAGTTTTAGATGTGATAACTAATCTTGTTTGATAATTTCATCTTTTTAAAACAGGCAAGCTGTACTTATTGCAATATTGGTGAAAGTTGGTATTATCTCTGAAAAGCACACATGGGAATGGCAGAGTGTTGAAGCTGTAGCAACTGGTCTGCAAGTAAGTTGAAACAGCTTTTTAATCATAATATTTTATTCCCTTACATTGCATAAGCTCTCCTACTCATCGGAGCTGGGTATAAGGAGGTAAATTTCTTTCAAGCTTGTAATTGTAAACTGCATAGTATTTCCTTACTATGCTGCTTACTGGTGCATCTTTATGACATAGATACTTTCAGTTCTTCAACTCTTTTCTATTAGCTATAGATAAGCAGTGGTGTTGCAGTGGTCACATCTTTTGGTCTAGGTGTGGGTGAGTTCAGTCCACCTTAGCAATGGAAACTCTTAGCGTGACTTTGGGCCACTCACTTTCAGCCCAAACTACTTCATAGGATTGCTGTTACGAGGATAAAAAGAAGCACCTCTTGCTCCCGGTATAACAAATAGATAACAATAAATAAATAATATCAGCTTTAGGTAATGCTAGCGGTTTGTTGCCCTTATTTATCTGGACTGAAAGAATAAGCTTAAATAACTGTGCTGCTATACAGAACCTGGTAGTGATGCTGCTCTAGATGTTACTTTACCTACCGAGTGGTTTCGACCTTATTTGGGACTCGATATAAGGTGTAATGTATGATATAAGTATCATACATTCTATATATTTTCAATGGGTTTTAATAGGTTTTTAATACCTACACCTGTACCAATAAGGCAGAGGTTCCTAAACTTTATTGGTTCATGGCACTGTTAGTGTCTTAGTAATTTTTTCATGGCTCCCTTAGACAATACCGGCGTCCAGTGTTGCTGTGTTTCCCTCAAAAATTTAAAATGTGCCTCAGCATCCCTGTTCACTGCAGTATTCCAGAACGCTGTAATAAAGACAAACCTGGTCCTAATGGTCAGTAGCTAATATAACATCTAAGGGCTGTATAAGCCTGCCCCTTAACGGGAAACAGTCTTAAGGCATCTAGTATGAGACTCAGACCAATAAAAATTACAACAAAAACTGTCTAGCATGAGAGCATATGAAAAAAAAAATGGATGGTGTACCTGCATAGCTTTTATAAGTGATGCTGATCTTCCAAAGGAGCCCACAGTGGTTAGAAAAAATGATTAAAATAATCTTAAATAAAAGTAACTATTTAATAAAAACAATAAATAGAAAGAGCAGGCATTTTGAAATAGTCTAGTTCTGCAGTAATAGTTATTTTACAAAGGTCTTGCTAAACAGGCACATTTTAGTTCTCTCCTAAAAGATAGTTAAGGGTGAGGGGGGGCAGCTTAATTTCCTCTGGAAGAGATTCAGTAATTGGGATGCTCCTGTTGAAAAGGCCAATTCCTGTTCACCACACGGTAAGCCAAATTAACTTGTAGGATCACAAATTGGGCCTCTGCAGCTGATTGACGCAAGTGTACAGGGAAGGCAGTTTTATAAGTATGTGAGTCCTAAACCATGCAGGCTTTATGGATTAATGCTGATATCTTAAACTGGGCCTGGCAGATCATAGGCAATCATTGCAATGCTCCAGAACCAGTATTATTTGTTTCCATTTAAATACCCATTCAACAGTCAGACTAGTTGTGTTCTGTAATAGATGAGATTTCTAGTCTGTGTTCAAGGTAACCCCATGGACCAAGTATAACATCATAATTTGGAATATTTCTTGGGTATTACATTATGGCCCTTGGGACATTGTCCCCAAAATCAGAAACTAATAGCTTCTGTGTTCTAAGAGTAGGGACAGGTTTACAACCTTGAAAGAGAATTGGGCATTGGATTCTCCCCTTCTAGGTTTTTGCTGGTCTTCAGTGCAACTCTTTTTGAAATTGGAATTTCACTCAGAAAGTCATTCAAGAAAAAGTAGTGGCAGTTGTGCCCCCATCATATGCCCTCATATCCTTGTCAGTCTAAATTGTTTTTTCAACTGATTATATTTGGTGAAAAGCATGTCAATCTAAAGATGGTTTATATAAAAATGGTCATTAGAGTAGAAATTCCTGAAGTTTGAAGTGGCTTAATTATGGAGTGAATAGGAATATTTTTTTTTCTTTTCTTAGGATTTTATCATCTGTGTTGAAATGTTCTTTGCTGCGATTGCTCATCACTATAGTTTTTCCTACAAGCCTTATGTGCAAGAAGCTGAAGAAGGGTCATGCTTTGATTCATTTCTTGCAATGTGGGATATTTCAGATATCAGGGCAGATGTAACAGAACAAGTTCGCAACGTTGGTAAGTGAGAAATGAGAAAAATATACTTTTAGCAAATAATTAGTTAAACATAACTACTTTAGCTGTTCAGTTAGTATATTTTAAAGTTCTTTTATCATGTTTAATTAACTGAGGTGGTAGAGCTATGAGGATTTCTTTTAAAATTTCTTGTCTTTAGGGAGGACTGTGTTTGGCCAGCCAAGGAAAATGTTTTTTGGTGAGGATCATGAACAAAACGAACACACAAGTTTGTTGTCAACATCCAGCCAAGACCCAATTTCTGCTGCTGCTTCTGTACCATCATCACCCGTGGGTCACTACCAAGGATTTGGGCATACCATGACTCCAACAATGCCTTCTGACCCAATAGCTGCTGATTTGTGTAATTCTGCAGAAGAGAATGAGGATTTCTCTGTTCAACCAGAAAAGCCAATAGATAAAATTTAAAATTCTCTTTGCTCAAATACCTTAGGGGATTTTCTTAGACATTATTTGCTACCTTTTTTTCTTATCTTGGAAGCACATTTTTTCCAGTAGTGTCAATTGGTTGAAGAAATACTAAAATAAGTAAGACAAGTGGTTGGGATTCACTTTAAATCTCTTTACTAAAGTGAAAGAATATGCATTTGTCATTTGATGAAATTAACCATGCATATAGAACATAGTTTTAGTGCTATAATATAGTACATAAATCAATATTGAATTAAAATAGTAACAAAAATAATATGGAACACATAATGTATACAGCTGAAAAAAAAATCACTGGCATAGAATTACTACAGTAAATGAATAGAGAACACTACTTGATTAAGGGAAAAAAATACATTGAGATTTGGGATGGGGAGGAGATTTAGATAGGATTCAAATTCTGATTTTCTTTCTTCTTCTAGTCAACTTAAATATACCAGAATCTTTATAGAACTAATAAGTAAAGTCTTTAGTTGGGAGTAGTGTCTTGAAATTGTTCTTAAAAAACAATGGGCATGATCAGTATATAAAACAGTAAAGCTAATTTGTTCAGGTTGGCCTTGTAGATTCAGTAATCTAAAACAGTGTTTTCAAACTTGGCAACTTTAAGATTGTGGAATTCAGCTCCCAGAATTAAGCATGCAGGATGGGAATTATGGGAATTCAAGTCCACACATCTTAAAGTTGCCAAGTTTGAAAAACACTGATCTAAAATCTTTATTAAGATTGTATTAAGTATATGTTATACACTTACAGGTTGCTCTAGAATGAGTTTAAAAACATTCTAGTTAGCACTATCAAATGGAAGAAACTTGTCTAGATATAAACAAATAATTACGTTATATAGTTGTAAATACATGGATGTAATAAATATGGTTTTAAGTAATTTTCTTACGTTTTGTTTGTTTTACTATCATGTTATATGTTTTGCATGCTTGCTGTCTTATGCATCTAAAAATTTGCACCAAGACCTGTATTTTTGAAATGGCATCTTGAAAAGAGCTTAATTAAACACAAGTTTTTAATTGATTTTGGAGTGGGCACAATGAACTCATGCTACAAGTATTTTGCAGTATTACAGTAGTGTGTTTGTAAATACTTGGCCTTATTTACTAGACTGCATATTTTGTTTAACCTTGTGTCCTTAAGTGAAATTGTTTAAAGAGGCAAAAAGTATTTACTTATTGTCTCTTACTGTATATAAGTAAATAAAATTTTATTTAAAGTTTTATGTTGCATTTTCCTAACATTGAGAAAAATAATACTCTTGGGCTGTCCATTAATAGATTGCAAAAACCTTGTTATTGGCTCTGATGAAGGATCTGAACTTCACTTTCTTGATTCCAGGGTATAAAAGAGCCCAATAAGTTATTCTTAGTAGTGTTTTATATTACTTTTTAAAATTAGGTATTCATACCTTGGGGTGCATTGTTTACATTTATAACCTCTGGAAATGCTTATAGGTCTAGATTAATAGGAGTCATAGGGGTTCCATGTCTTTAGCTTTTTATAAGGCTGACATGTCAACAGCATAATATTGGGCATGGGCTTCAACCCTGGGATGTTGAGCAATTCTTTTATGGATTTTTTTTCACTTCAGATCACATTAGGCAGGTTGCTCTCATGCATTCATGGCCCAGCACACTCATTACAATGGTAGAAGGTGATGAGGCTGAAACTAGATTTCTTTTGACCTTGGTAACTGGCCAGAGTCTTCAATTGCACTGGAGGAACAGGGTGGGGAGGGGACGGAGTGAACCAGATTACTACCAAACAGTAATTATCCTTCAACTCCATGTTTCTTGGCATTGGCCACTTTACAATCTAATATTCAAATGCGAGAAATGACTAAAAATTTATGCCTTTGGGTCTTAATTTTCAATCCATTAGTTCTGCTGTTGCTATTTGTAGGTATTTTTTAGGCAGCTTATAGGCTGCAGTTCTTAGCATCCTTGTTCTTTCTCTACTTTATACTTGTTTTTTCTTTTGCTCTCTATCCTTGTATCCCCATTGCTTTTATTCCTCCTTTCAGGCTGGTTACTGGCAACACTGGTTTCTATACCGTACTGCTCAGCTTTATCCTTTCAGTTAACTCATCAAATTCCCAAGCAGATACTACTGCTTGCTATTGTGTAAATGCAAACAGCTGTTCCCCATGCCCTTTGTGCTTCTTACATAAGGAAAAGGAAGATCCTACTAGTTAAGTTCTCTACCCAGCTGATTTGATAATATCTTTTATGCATAAACAGAACTTATAAAACATAACCTGTTATTTAAATGTCCTTAATTTAAAAAGCTATTTAGGAGGCAATAAATTATACTTATTCCATTTTTTTCAGTTGCTCTTGTGTGACTTGAAAACTTCCTTTAAAAGTTTGTTTAGAAGTAATTGGAAACTTGGATGGCTCTGTTACTTTGAGTACTTCTGCAGATGGTGCTGGCATGTAGAATCATTTTCTAAACAGGAAATGAAGTTTTAATGGAGATTGACAAAAATATGCTAATAAAAGAAATGGCTACTGGATGAGGTACAAAATGATTATATACTTTGCTCTTTATTTTGTATTCTATTATAAAATATAGTTGAACAAGAACATGCCTTTTTTCCTATCTGAAACCAATTATTACAAACATTTACTGGTTCTCTCAAAATGAAGACTTATAAATAGGCTAGAACCATTTTAACATTATACATCATATTGTGACAAAATATTTTCAGACTCTCTTGTAAAAATAAGCATTACTAATTTCAGGATCTTTAGGAGTAATTAAAATAATACAGTATTGTTTCCTAGTTAATTCACTATTGTTTTAGTAATCTGCAAAAAAGTAAGAGCAGGTATATTGTAGAATCCACATTTAATTTTTTTTTATACTTTTTTACTCAGTAATTTTTTACAATGCAAAAATAAAAAAAAAGTGGTTCATGTATAGTATATGTTGTCCATAGCCTTTTTGCAACTGAGAAATACAATTCCTGCAATATTATAAAATGTCCTATACAGAATTAACTTCTTGTTCTGCAAACTGACCAAGTAGCTTAAAATTAACACTTTACCAAGGCTATGATTACCGAATCATAGATATTAAATTTGCAATTTAGACATTAAAAACCGATCAACTGAAGCGCTTTATATCTTATTGTTTTACTACAACACTGATGTTACTTTTATAATGCTGAATACTGAGAACAAGTTTTTCTCCTGCTTGAACCTGAATGGGCTTATCAAGCACAATGGCAGCTTGTTTCCAGTGAGATGATTTGCTTGATGTATCCAAAACAATATCCTCATCCAGATATACATGATACCAAAACGGAATACCAGTCACTTGACCTGATTTACAAACCTCCACCTACAAAATCAAGATGTGTTAAATTACTGTTCAGCAGTCAACTTTTCTTTGATAAAATTAAATGAGCACATTTCTTTAAGGAAAAGCTTTCCAATTTTTCAATAATACATTTGCTGATTTCCGACCTATAATATTTGAGTTGAAGATTCCTTCTTTGTACAACAATCCAATGAACATTATGCTGGGCTTTGTCTTCCCCTGGAGGAGTTGCTAAGATTGCTACTATTGTAGTCTCTTTGGGCATTGATGGGAACGATACCATCAAGCAAATGCTGTAACTACAGTTCTTGCTCTAGTTAAAATTGAATCATTGTGATTCAAGTATGTAACTGGCATGTGCACAAATGCATGCCATTTTGCCATTTTTATGGTTTGTTACGGATGCTTCTGAGGGAGGAAACATGTATAGGAACTACACAAAATTACCAATAAAAGGAACACCTTTTATTCCAGAAACAAAACCCCCTGCTCAATCAAACAGTTAACTGAGTCATATCCATTAGCAGGGACAGTGTTCCTGGGAAATTGTTTAAGTTAACATCTTGATTTTAATGAGTCACATGGAAAAGTACAGATCGGAGACAAATTTAAAAACACGTAGTTGTTCATATAAACCTGTATCAAAATCTTCAGTGGAAACTAGTGCAAGAGTAAAGCTTGTCTGTATTTTGCACTGAGCCCACTCCATCATGTGTTGTTCTAGTTAGTATTTCAGTAAAAGTTCACTGAGCAAGTGAAAAGGGAAAGTAACAGGAGTTTTCCTGGGGAGTTTAACAGGAGGAAGAGAGAAGAGTGACCAGAGAAGCTCTGTGTTCTGAAGCACTGTGTTCTGAGCTGAGGCTGAAAGGTTATCTCCTGAATAGTTGCTGATTGCTATTGTATGTATTATGATCTCCTGATTGTATGATTTTTTTGGTTGAGTAAAAAGACTATGAGGAATAAGACAGTGAAGTGCCAGTGCAAGCTGACAGGAAAAGCTTGCAGGAGTTTTTATGCGAAGTTTACCCTCAAACCCATTAACTTATAATTGACTAACATTAGATCCTGAGAAAGAAGCACAAAAGAGAAGTAAGAAATTTTCTACTAGTGGTGCTTTAAGAAGAAAAATAAAGAGGCAGGAGTCTCCAACTGTGACCTGCAATACTTGCAGGTTGTCTTCCTGCCTGAAAACAATCTGGAGTGTATTTGCAGCAAATCAAAATTTGCAGCAATCCTTGATGAAAAAGTGAAAAGATTGGAACACTGAATGTTATCTTTTCAAAGAAACAAAGATATACATCAGAAATGAACAGTGAAAGCAATCTTCCACAAGGTAGAGAGAGAGAGGAACAAGCCAAGTAGATGAGAGTAATACCTAGAAGCAAGAAACACTTAAGATACTCTGCAGTGCTGAATACAGAAAGTTTTCATGCACTTGAGGATAAAACAGGCTCTGAGTGTTCAAGGGGAAAACAGGAACTAAGAGCTAACAAAGAAAAGATAGAGCTACTTGGTTCAGTCTTCTCTAACAAGAAAATTATGAAGGAACAGGATGAACTGTTCCTCCATCTTGGCCTTCACAATTTCTTGTTAGAGAGGACTGAACCAAGTAGTTCTAGCTTTTCTTTGTTAAATATTTTTTTTATTCTGAATGAGTTTAAATCTCCAGGACCACAGGGATTGCATTCTAGGTTACTGCAGAAGTGATTTGAGTGAACTCAATTTTTTTGTGTTCACAAGAAGCCATCTTGTCCTGTGAATATATCATGACACACTGAGTTATCTGAAGTTCTTATAAAGTTATGTGGCTACATAATGAAGTTAGCAAATTACAAGGACAGGGGCTAGAACTTGAAACTGGTTTGTATACTGATAAGCAAAGCATGAGAATAAAAGAATGTTCAGGATTTGTTGAAGCTTGTAAAAGTTTTAATTGCTGTTCCTTGCTAGCAATTGCTGTCCAATAAAAAAACCCTTCTTTACCAAGACACGGAACCAAAGCATAGGTTTGAATTTCTTCCAAGTACTGAAGGAACTAGCTAATGTCTGGATCAGCCCTTAATGTCTGGATAGCCCTTATCAGCCCTATTTTTTATTTTAAAAATCTTGGAGAGTTGTGAATTAGCAGATGACTGAAGTGCAAATGATTACACTTTTAAAAGTGTAATCTTTAAAAAGTAAGAAAATGAAGATCCAACAAATTACAGATTGGTCATGTTGACATCAATACTTGGGAAGTTTCTAGAGAAGATCATGAGGGCATCTTGGAAACAATGTGCTAATTACAAGAAGTTAGCATGGATCTATCAAGTACAGTCTATTGCCATCTCTTAAAATACAACTGATCTCTTCTGCCCATATCTCATCATCTATAAACAAATCCTTAAAACCTCGTCCCAGTCGGCAAAAGTCCATTAAGGGTTACCAGAGATGACAACATATCTATTTTAACCTTGATCAAATATTTATTTGCTTCCTTTTACTTTTAACAATCTTAATCTTTGATCCCTTCAAATAATGTCTTAAAACTTGATTTATTTTAATTTTTCCTTTGTCCCTTCTCACAATATTCTTCAAAGCTTTAACAAGCTTCTTTTGTAAATCCAATATAAGAAGATTATCCAGGTTGCTCTTTTGGTTTGTTATTCATATATCCCTTTTAACAGCCAATTTCATTTATATATACAGTGTAGCATCTTCTTCCATATCATTCTCATAGTCTTTCATTTTTAAATGTTTCTAAAATTATTTATACTTAAGATGAAGGGAGAAGTCATTTCTTTGTATATTTCTTTCTTTTTTCTTTCCTATATTTTTCTTTTTCTTTCCTATTTTTCTTTCTATTGTTTTATTTTATGCACTTTATATTTTTTATTTTTATTCTTTTACTTTTTTTAGTTTGTATTAGTTTTTAGCTTTTTAACTGTAATGTTTCCTAAAATTACTATTAAAAAAAAGCCAGACTATTGCCAGATAAATTTTATCTCATTTTTTAATGAGCTAAATTTCTTGTCAAAGTGCTATATACACAGTATAGCAAAGCTTTGACAACACCTCATGACATACTGATTAGCAAGGTAAGCATACAGACAACATAGCATGACAATTCACTGGCTATGTAGCTGCTAAATCATCCTCAAGAATGCTCATCTATGAATGCTAACTGCACTGTAGGGGTATCAAGTAAGGTGAGGAAGATTAAGTCTTTCACTTGCCAAACTTTCATTAATGATTTTGGAAAAAGAAAATGCTTACTGAATTTGGTGGGATGAATAATACCCTAGAATACAGAATTCAAACAGAATTCAAAACAATCTTGATAGGTTGGAAAAATGAGGTGAAAGTAACAATGAAATTCAGCAGAGACAAACACAAAGTTCTTAGGAAACAAAATTCAAACACAGAGATACAGGATGAGGGATATCTGGCTTAATAATTCTTGCAAAAAAGATCTTGGCATAATAGGTTACTGCAAACTGAGTGTGAGGCAACAAATGCAATTTTAGGCTGTATCAGTAAAAGTATCACTTCCAAATCATAGGAAGTAATCATTTCACACTATTTTACTTAGGTCAAACTCTATCTCAAATACTGTGTCCATACTTTAAGAAGAATTCAGAGAAAACATAACATATTCAGAGAAGGACAATGAAGATTATCAGGGAACTAGAACTAAATCCTATGAATTAATGCAGTTGGCCATGTTTAGCCTTAAGAAAAGACAACTGAGGGCAACAGTATGGCCAGTTCAATCCAATTACTCAGACAGATGGTAAACTCCACTGGGTATATTCAAACAAAGACTAGATAGCCATCTATCTGGGCTGTTTTAATTTGGATTCCTGCACTGAGCCGGACTTAATTTAAAAGCCCCTTCCAATTCTATGATTCTAAGATTGATTTTTGTCTGTAAATATAGGCACTTCTCCACAAATCAGAACTGAGCAAGTAAACTGCACAAACTAATAACCTGATTAAATGTTTGGATACCTATTTTGTAGTGTTGGTTTCTGCTTAGAAAATAAAGCAGCTTAAGCTTCACATAAGTACTGTCAATTAAACTAAGCACAGAACATATGCCAGATGCCTGCAAACGTCTATCTGTCAAAAATGAGAGTGTAGTGAACTTGAGCATTCATTTCTATTTTGGGGATTTACCTCAACTTCGGTACTGCTGTTATTCAAGTAAGGATTCATGAGATCCACTCGCATTAGTTCCACCGAGTTGCTTAAAGGTATATATGGGAGTGTGGAGAGATCCAAAAAAATACGGATAGGCACCTGAAACAGAAAGTTTTAAAATTCTGCATACAATAAGACTGTACAACACACTACAGAAAAAACAAACAAAACCTTCCAACTATGTTCCATCCTGACATTTATGTACATTTCTAACCTTAAGAATTTGTGTGGATGAAACTGCAGGTGTTAGACCTATACTAGGTGACTATGTGCCTGTGCCCAATATACCATACTGATAGTTGCAAAATAGTTGCAAATCATATTATTTTGTTGACAGAATCCAAGTTACTACAGCCAAAATCGTATCATTAATACTTTACAATTAAAGCCAATTGAGTTCCAATGGCAAGATTTATGGAACGCCAGAAATATATACTGTTAAAAAAAATAAATGGCATTAGTTACACATAGGAGGAGGTGGCCAGTTTTATTCTGGAAAAAACTATTAAAACCAACCACATTTCCATCAACTTTCTATAAATTGTACCTCTGTTGAATGACCTTATTGCTATGCTTAGAGACTCTTTGCATAACAAGAAATACAAAGATTTTTGATATATACATGCCCATTAGGTCTCCATTATTTTCTTTAATCAATTTTATTGTTTTTCAATAAGCAGATTTTCAAACTCTGGATAACATATAGGATCACACAGAATTGATGTGTCCCTATTTGACTTTAAAAACTTGGCTTTTTTCTGGCATCTCAATATTTGAAGGACTGTCTGACTATATAAAAATGCAATTTATTTCAAACCTTGAACCGGTTGATAAAAGGTGCTATGTTGAAATCAAGTGTGGGATCTGTCCCTTGAACGGCAGACTCGAGTAATAATAAACTGGATTCTACAAGCATTCCATACATTTTCACATGTTGTGGGAATATCTTTCCTCCAGAGTGAAGCAAACACCTAAAGACAAACATGTATAGTGAGTCAAATAAACATTTCAGCTTTCATTTGTTTAACAATAGTATTAATGTATTAGTTTCTCTAATTTTTTATTATGCTACTGAAACAGAAAACTGGTAAAGGTAAGTAGACTTTTTAATGCGTAAAAATGCCAGCTCAGTTGTGATGCTGAAAACAAATTCTCAGAGGTTTTTTGTTTATATATTCTGCATTTGACTTCAATTAGTGGACCTCAAGGTTTAAAAAAAAAAGTGATTCTGAAATCATGAAGTTTAGGCCAAAATGTTTAAAATATGTATAAGCAAGAAGCATGACTGGGCATTAAAAACCCAACTTTTATTTTGATTCTATGATTTTATTTTGATATATGATGTGGATATATAATTCTATAACACTGAAAACATAGTAACAAAGCAAAATCAAAATTTTTAAAATTCTAATTAGGCAGAGTGGGCATGTTTCAAATCCCTTTGATTAAACAGTATCATCTATTGGGACTTAGGGAGTGTTCCTTCTTTGCTGCAGCACCTGTCCTTTGGAAAAGCTTCCCTCTAGAGATTTGTGTGGCTCCCACTCTAATGATGTTCAAAAAGGTGTTGAAAACTTGGCTATTCTCCCAGGCATTGAGACACGATGGGTGTTAAGCCCCTGCAAGGATTTTGCTATGACTTTTTCTAGACGACTAAGTTCTTTGTTCTTTTAATACTATTTCTTGCTTTTAAATCTGTAAGCTGAGCATAGTGTGATGGACTTGAGCGGTCTCTAAATTGTAAAATTTAATTAAATATGGACCTATTGGTAAATAAGTGTATTTTTAATAAATTTCAAATTATATTTGCCATGTAACTGAATGGTGCAATAAAATCCAAGAAACTTATTTCTTACATTACCTAGATATTGCGGCCTTTTCCATCACATCCTGCTGAATTAAACCAGAAGTTTCTATGACATCCAGAATTATAATACTCCATAATTTGTCAGACTTAGGTCTTTGTAGTACCTTGTTTTCATCTTGGAGATGGCTAAGCCAAAACTCTAATGTTTCTTTGGGAAACTGGTTGACTTCTGAAATCAAACTGAGTGCTACTTGGTGTTGATCTTTTTCAACTGAGCTGTATGCTTTAACTGCTCCAAATTTACCTGCAATTACTGGCAAAATTGAAAAGCCTTCTGATACATCCAATACATACAGAGGATCAAGAGATACAGAATTTTTGCTCTGGTTCTTTTCAAGTTCATGATGGCAGCCATCCACATCCATTGAATATGACTGTTCATGGTGGCTTAATGATGACAACACTTTTCCTATTGCAATTTTAAAGCATTCATGATACTGCAGATTATTCAGTAAAGCAATTTCAGTGGATTCCAGCATACATTCTTGCCATACATTTTCCAATGTGCTTGCTGTCTGAAGGCTAGCTAGAGCACTGCAGAGTTCAGCTTCACTGTTCTTCTCCCTCAAGTTTCCTTCAACATCCATTCCATATCCTGAAGTCATAACAGAAATTCTTTGGATCCTTAGGTAGCAGTCCTGGCAGCATATTTCCATTGCAACGCAATCTCCAGATTTCACAGAATGATCTGTAAACCATAAAAGGATGACAAATGAAATACATACTAATTTATTCAAGTCTCTTTTATAAAATATGCAATATGTAAAGAGTTGTTTGGTACATGCTGGAGAATATAATTCCTCTGTAAACTTTAATAATGTTCAACAACATATGCCAAGGAGCTTTCAATAAACTGATCCACACATTGCAATATGCAATGCTTTATTTTAGCCATTGCTTGTATATATATACAAAATATTGAGCTACAAAGTATGATTTATAAACAATAATGTAATAAGCAATGATCCAGCAAACTATATAATTTGCTGTGATGTTTAAACTCAGACAGTTTTGTAAACAAAAAGGCGTAGTTGAATCCAGATGTTGCAAGTTAATATTTGTGTAAAAATTGCTCCGAAATGGCATTTTAATGAAGCAATTTACAATGATAAAAGCAAGGAAAGGTTAGAAATGGGATAAGAGAGGCAAATAAACAGGTACTCTAGTTAGCTATCTAGCCCCACTCATCTTATAAAATTGTGGAATTTGCATCTCAGTCTTTATATCCAGGATAACCATCAAATTCCCACAACCTAGTTTCAACTTAATCCCTCATTAAGAAACATAGAAAGGCATAAAGGGACATTATATCTATTAAATTATCCACAATAGAAAGTTACAGAGGTTACTGGAGATTAATGGCTGTAGCTGCTTCAAGGAATGGGTCCTTAAAGTGCCTTACTTGAATGACTGCACACACATACTATTAGAGATTAACAACATATTCTTAAGCATGTTTTTTTGGGTTTACTCCTAAATATGTTTACTCTGAGATCTGGGTGGCTCCCACCTTACTGACATTTCGGAGGGCCTTGAAGACCTGGCTATTTGCCTAGGATTTTGGCTAGGATGGGTGAAGGAATGGGTGTGTGCTTTGTTGCTTCTCAGGTTTTGCCATCTTTGTTTTTTGGGTTTATTCTTTTATTGCTGTATTGTTTTTATTGTTTTATACTTTTCATGATTCATGTGAACCACCCAGAGTTGTTGGGAGTCAGGCAGTGTAAAAATGGAATACTTAACATTTTTTTTTTTTTGCTAGACTAAAAGCCACAAATAATTAAGACTTTAGTTACACATGAAAACAGCAGATTATAAAGTTACAACTACCAAGTTGAATTAAGTTTCATTTTTCTTAATTGTTCTCTATTTTTAATTTACCTCTCAGTTGTTCCAAATTCTTTATTGCTATCTCAAGTCCTAAGGAAGCATGGCATTATGATTGCTTTTATTGAACTCATTCTAAATCTACAAATTTAGCTACTTTATTAGATCAAGAAATGACACGAATCTATTTCTATAAAAGCAACAAAACCTACACTAATAACAGCCATTCATAAAATCTTGCACTGATCTAATTAACATGTGCGGTGTGATTAAGGGGAAAAAACAATAAAATTTAACTTAATTTAAGTCATAGGAAATGAACTGTACTTTATAAATTATAGTTCAGCTGTCTCATATGTAATTGATCTCTGAAGTTTCTTTTTCAAGGACTTGAAGGACCATCTTAAGAATGTTCAGTTTTATTATAGCCATTTCTATGTCAGATTTTTGTTATTTGCATAAAAACTATGGAATGTAATGAATCATTCTTCCAAAAGCAATGTTTGTTAAGTCAGTGCATGTCCAATGGCATACAGGAAAAATGATATTTTTGTGTTGATGTATCAATTAATGTCATACTAGAATATTTGAATCATAAATGGCAAAAAATGCTCTCCAAATCACCATACGTGCAGGCAGGATAGGCCCAAACAAAGAACTGACTCTACTCTCTAACCCAATGTGTGGTTGAATAGCTCTATAATACTATTAGGTAAATTCTGTGAAAGTCAGTGCTCACATGAACATTAAAGAACAAATTTGTTGCTGAACCAGATGGAAACAAGCCCACTCAAAATACGGGGCCAAGTAGTCTGTTAGGTAGGGTAGGAAAAAACCTTAAGTGCAGGAAACTTTGGCTGTATAATTAGGGCTACTCATGATCAGTGTTGAAATTCTTTTAGTTACGTCTTCCTAATTTTCTTCAATACGTATCTCATTTCTTGGATTTTCTTGCATGGTTCAGTTTTGAAATGTGACAAGTTTAGTATTTCCTACTGTGGTCAGTGGAGTTGTTCATTACTTTTTTATTTTTCTTTAGAAAAGAAAATTGTGTATTATAGGTTAAGCTCTGTTAATTATATGGAGTGCATCTGGGGAGAGAAATGAATATTCCAGCTGCACATGCACGGCCTCTCAATGATTGGCCCAGTCAAGGATGCAAGGCTGAAGCTAGGTTTAGTCTTACCTATCCCCTAACTCTCTGGGAGAAGATTTATTCTCTTTTACACAGAAGGCATAATCTTCTCTTTGAAGTTTCAGTCCTTTGAAGTTAGATAACGCCTTCAAAACAAAATAAAAGAAGAATAACAGTAACAGGTATAGAGTCCAGATTATTTAAATTACCAGCAGGCATTATAGCTGGCAAATTCTATCTGAAGCAGCAGCCTTGATAGACCAGGCAAGACCACTCACTTTAATATTAATTGTTCCTTAGTGGGAAACATATTGTCTCCAGCAAGCTGGTAATGTCTCTTTAAAGGGAGGCTTTTGGAAGAAACTTCACAGATTCAATCCTACTGTTTGCTAGCTCCAGACAATGCAAGACAGCTCAACATTTTCTGGCCTTTCCTTTTCCTCCAACATTTCTTTTCCTTTGGTGTTGGGGGAAAAAAACCAAAAGAAAAAACGTATCTTTTCACAAGAGAATAAAGCCTTGTTGGACTCTCTCTTTCCTCTTCTACTGTTTCATAACCCCACTCTCAGCAGTTGACCAGGTCTTGACCTGCTCTTGACCTGCCGAGACTTCTATGTACTTGTCAAAATATTCTAAACAGGCCTGTACTTCTGTCCACCATACTGAAATTTACTTTTTAAATTTTCTATAAAGGATGGGGATCACATATTTAGAATTTGGCATAATTCCCATAATCTGTGTAGCACGATGGCTTTTCATTTTTAATTTCTTAAATGATATCCTGTTGTTTGGTTACAAAAATGAAAAAGATAGTATTTGGTTAAGCTCCGCTGTATTAATTTAGGACAATATGTGTGTGAATACCAAAAATGACAAAGGTAAGTACCAATGAATAAACAAAAAGGAAGAAACCATCTTCAAAATACCTTATCTTAATTTTATAAAATATGCCCACTGTATTTTGGGTCTGCCCACACTTTTCAAGAGCTCAAATATGCAAAGACAAGTATATATCAACTGTTTTAGGGAGGTGGAGTCCTTGAAAACATGGCACTTCTGAAAACATTCTAGGCCAATTAATTCAATTTTAAAGACTGTAAGCAGCTATGATTATGGTAATTATCTCTATATTTCCTTTTAATTTCTACAATTTGTTCCTTCTCCAAATATGTGCTATATCTTAACTGTGTGCATATGTGTGACACAGACATACACTATTGTCCCAAAGCTTACACCATATTTATTTATTTGACTGATTTGATATCGCTCATCTCCAAATGATGCTGGTCTGGTCACAATACACCAAAACAATATAAAAATAGTATAACAAAGTCAAACAAGCAACAGAACCAGACTCAAACGAAGAAGAAGAAGAGCAAAATGGTGAACCTGGCAAACCCCAAAACAACCCACCAACAACTATTATCCAACAAATGGGGTACCAACCACCGAAGCCCAAGGCCTGGGAGAATAGCCAGGTCTTTATGGCTCCTTGGAATGCCAACAGGATAGGAGCTATTTGGATCTCAGACGGAACTTCCTTCTATTTTTATAAGTTAATGTAATCAAATGACATTTCTTTTATCTATAGATCTGTACTTTTACATGATTGATTTCCTTTTTTCCTCAAATTTAAATAACCAAAAAAGAGAAAATAGAGTTTTGATTTTAATAAAATGAAAGACATACCAAGGAGGCTTTGTACAGGATAGACTGCTTGTTCCCAACAGGTGTCCACATTTGGACTTGTAGAAAGAATATGTTCGTCATCAAGATGTAGTGTAAACCAGACTACAATAGCATCTAGTATTCCTTCTTTAATAATGGGTATCTTAATCTTGGATGGGTTACTAGTTGACAAACTTTTTAGCTCCTGGTCAAGTATAAAAGAAAAACATGATGGTAAATTACAGTTAATTGTTAATCACTTTCCACCCTGAAAACATAATTTACTAAATATTTTTCTCTAAAACAGCTGAAATATAGAACTTAATTTATACCAAAAATTAGATAAACAGTAATAGATTATGTAATATCTGTAATGAAATAATTTTAAAAGAAATAAAACTAATTTTTGTTCACTTTTCTTAAAATTTTGCAGTAGATACATTGTCATAACATTTATTAGAACACAATCCAGTTTTTTTCCCATGGAGTGCACGTCCATATCCAAAGACCAGCTACATAGTAGCCCCTAACCAACCTTGGCTGGTTTGGAAAAGTTAATCAGAGTTGAACTTGCTTAAGATTATTAAGAAATACCAGAGCTGTAGGTTATATTGGTAAGTCAAGAGTGTATTCCCAAAGAAGGTGGTAGCCAAATATTTCTATATTGTTGCCAAAAACCTTCATGGATATGTCCATGGAGACATCAGGAAATGTTACATTTATTTATTGCCAGAATATCATAACCAGATAAGTGTCTACAAACAAAACACATATACTGAATCTGGGAATCGTGCCCAGCCTAACAACTGTGCTACTTTTGCTGGATTAAAGATGTTGCAACTGACTGAAGAATGCTGCAACCAACTATGTGACAATAATATGATTATTGAGGCATGCAATAACACCTGGATTCCCAAGTATAATTTGTGTATGCTAAGATTTGGCTGTCTTTAACTGGGGTGTTGAAAAAAAAAAAACTGTAATAGGATTGTAGTTATAGATGTCGAAATATTTCATACAGGATCTGCTGAAAGCAAAGAGAGAAAAAGAGAGAGAAGGTGTGTTTATGTGTGTTTAGTTTCAACTGCAGGTTATGGTTACACCGTACCCAGTGTTTTACACTGAAAGGAACCAACAGAAAGTCTAGGTGCAATGGCTGATTTACCTATTTCTAGCTTGTTCACTTATTTATTTCTAAAACATTATCCTTTCATGATTTTATGCAAACTAAATTCAACATGCAATTTTGGAAAAATAAAAATCAAACACCTAGTATTAAAAATTTAGCAATCTAGACAGAACATATTATGAACCATTGCATTATAGCTTTTAGGCAAGTTCAGCCGAGTGTTCTGCTTTACTCCAATTATTAATCTTAGATGTCAGGTAAGGTGTAGGGAGAGCTACTGAGGCAACTCATTATCATTCCCATTCAAACATATTACTTAAAACCATTAACTGTATACAGGGGTTGCATATCAAGATTTTGCCTTTAAGGCTAATAAATAAGGACGGTGCTTATTCTAGAGAAAACATTCATCCTCTTCTAAGGCCTATTATTGGCTTACAGTCTATCTGCAATGATTATAGTTACTTTACGTAGATTTTTTTCCCCAAAGAATGAAAATAAATTAATTGGTGGAGCTGTTTGAGCTATATTGTTTGTAGTCTTTTAATGTGTTTTGTAGTTTTTAAATGTGTTTATGCTTATTTGTGAGCCGCCTAGAGTCACTGATAGTAAGATGGGTGGCATATACATTTTATTTATAAATAAATAAATAAATAAATAAATTCCAAATTCTTCTCTCTTTCTAATACGTAATGACCTGTACAAATCTTCCTCCACCTTATTTTTCAGGTGCTTCTGCCTCCCCATTTTCCTGTTCCCAAGTTATGTTGTTTATTAATCTTAAATTTTTATTCTACAGTTGTACTTCAGTTGAAATTCTGCCTTAAATATAAGAACTGACTCCAATAAGTATTTCTTTTGTTTGAGCAATAACAACAGTTCCATTCACACATATTCATGTCAAGGAGGTAACAGTGTTGTCTGCACAGAAAAAAAACTATTGTAGTGGGTGACAAATAGTTTGTACAAGATTTGGACAGCCAATTGGGTGAAGGACAATAAAATTTCAGCTGTTAGGCATGCACCTAAAACATCCACACAATGTTACTAATAAATACTTAATATGGAAAATATGCTCTCATTCAATATGGCAACATTTGGATAAATGTTAAAATATTGTATGGAATAAAGGCATTATGCTAATGAAATTCTTTTTCAATTCTATAGTAACAATTGGTAATTATTAGTTTTTTCTCGTGCCAGTAAATTACCTGCAAATTATTAAAATTGACTGTCAAAACTTGAAAAGTTTCTGTAAGAGCTTTATAAGCGCCAGGTATTCTGTTGATTTTTTCAGTAGTATAAGGTTCAAGGGTTTCACTGGAGTTTAGAGAAGCGTAAGTTGGACTGCAAAACTTCAATGTTTCTGGCAAATGGACACCAGCAATTTCTTTTACATCCACTCTGAAAAAAGGAACTGATAAAAATTAGAGTTGACAAGACAAATTCAAGCACACCCTCTTTTCATTATAAATAATTTATTTCTCAATTAGGTATAATGTTTTGCATATTAAAAAGTCTCATTTGGAAGTTTTGATAGCTGAAAAGCAGGAGGTTAGTACTACTGTTTGAACTTTCAGAGAAGATAATTTTTAGGGTAAGGATGAAATGTTATCTCTTCTCCTGAAGCCTGTTGTATGTTGAAGAAATCTGATTTAGGCTAGCTTTACTTAAATATAGTTGGGGGTGGGGTGGCTTATGGAAAAAGGGAAAATATCCTTTCCCATTTTATTCCTATTGAAACCTCCCTGTATAGCATAGGATGAAATTTCAATCTCATGTCCAAATCTAATAATCATTTGTAAGAGTATACTCAACTGGGGATTAAGCAGACCATTTCTCTTAGTCTTCTATTTCCCATCCATTGTTTTCAAGTAATGTAATTTGTGACTCATACCTCTTAATATCTTGTAAATCACTGACATTCAGTATGTTCTTAAACTTTTGAAAAATTTATACGTCATAAACCTTAGAGTTTGAGCACTCACACAGACAATCAGACATCAAGCAATAAGAAAAACTGTAATCAGCTTCTGAGATGCTCCTCTATAGTCACTATATAGAGCCTATGTTTTAAAGAAGAGGCCCTTCTGATCTAGATCACCTGTCTTTTCAGCAGCAGACTGTATTTTTATCTTTCCTTTTATATAATATATTAATGCATGTGTATATTTATTTATTTGTTAGATTTACAACCTGCCTTTCATTCAGAAGCCAAGGCAGTGTATAGAATGTCCCATACTATTGTCCCTGACTCCAACAATCCTGGGAGGTGGGCTGGGCTAGAGAGTGTGGCTGGCCCAACTCATCAGTGAGCTTCTGTGACTGAGGCTGGACTAGAACCTAGGTCTCACTGCTTTTCGTCTAACATTATAACCACTACACCACGTTTGCACATATACACAGAAACATATATTACCTGATTTGGGAGAATTTATTATTTACAGTTATTTATTTAGTGTATAACATATGCAAAGAAACTTTGCTAATGAATGGATAAAAAATATAAAGAGATTGCATGTATCAGCCTAGAAGATACAAAAATTGCCCTACAATGTGGAAATGAGGGAATTGTGTTTTATGAATGTCAGTACAGTATAAAGTTATTATCAGCATTTATATATACATAGCGATATTTCACCATGCTTACTAACATGCTTTTAAAGTTGTTCACTATGAAGTTAGTGAAAAAAGTACAGAGACAAAAATATTTTATTTAAAAGTAAGACACTTTCTGTTTCTTGTCTAAAGTTTAAACAAATTTTTCCACATACAACAGTAACAAATATACCTATGATGTCTGCGTATCTCTTTGCACTCCACTGCCATGCCCCACATAGTAGCTCCTGCTGGAATAACTTTACCATAGTTTTTAGAATCACCTTTGCCATCATTAGGCTGCAAAACAAACATAGATTAAAAACTATACAACAACACTTCATTTACTGTTCACGTATACTTATATTTTAGCTGATGGACTGCTAAAATGTCTGCAGCTTTTCATACTAACAAATTTTTTGAAGAAACATAAGCTTTCATGAACTTTACAATACAAAAATAACATATCTTTTCCTATCAAGCCTTAGATACTAAGAGATACTTACCTCTGGCGGTAAAAGTAAGTGTTCCCAAGCATGGATCAAGCTTTCTACAATTCCCTCACCAAATAATCCAGCATCTACTGTTTCAGTGATAACAAGGGAAACTCTATTAAATATAAAAATATGGTTATAACAAGAAACCTTTAAAAATTATAAAGCTTAAATCTAGTAACTTGAAATTAACAGTCCTTTCTTAGGCAAACTAGTTGTGATCATCTCCCAAGTGAGCTTCTTGGATAAAATAGTGTTCCTTCTTACATACTTGCTCTAAAAACTACTTCTTAGTATTTTAATATAAAGTATCAAAACTGTTTAATAGTAGATGTTTGGAATTGGAGTCAAGGCGAAGACACTGTCATGGTATCTTTTTTATTTTGGATTTTATGTAATGATTTTGTTTAAATTGCAATGCTCTACCCACTTAATTTGAATAAGTGGGTGATTCATTAGATCAGTGGACTAAGTCACTGTGAATTCATTAGATCAGGTTTCTGAATAAATATGCTTCAGCTGCATGGCACAAGGCTATTACATTGTTTCAACATAAAGTCAATAAAAGACTGCAATTTAAAAGCCCATTTCAGGAGAAGCACAAATGTAAAGAGTAACATTTTATAAAACACTAGGATTTAGGCTGCTATTTTGGAGACTATGAGTAACATTATTCATAACTTCTTCAATGAATAGCGTATTAATTGAATTAAATTAATTCAATAAAATATCACAATAAAATATAAGATATAACCTTTCAGGAATGTGCTCTGGAATTTCTATATCAAGGGATTTCATGTGAAGAAGTTTGATTTCTTCATCCAAATGGTTTGCAGCCAGCACTTCACAAGCCAATTCATACATAGTCTTCGACAACTCACAGGCATAGACAGAAGATGCTCCAGCCTTTTTAGCAAACATACTGAAAAAGCAGAAAACATTCTGTAGAAATTCTAATAAATTTTTGTTTGGACAAAATGGTAATAATTTAACTTTAAATGTAATTTCTGCATTAAAATATTTGATATTTATTCTTAAAAGTCCTCTGACATAATAGGTGGGCGGAAACATAAAGTTCAGGTAATAAGAAATAATATAATTAATTCCTTAAACTTTTAAAACGAGAAAAAAGCTAGTTATATCAAACCCCATTTTAAACCAAAATAAACAAGAGCGGTGAGCCATCAGTCTTATTTAGTGGTTGTCTCCCCAACTTTATCTGCTATGGAGATAGAACCTCAAATGTCAGGATAGCTAAAAAACTGTAAGGGAACAATGGCTGTTCAATCCTGCTACAAAGGTTATAGGGCTAAAATAGTGGAAGTCTATCAGCATTTATTTGAAAGTATGTTAATGAATTTATGGTAGTTATTCCAAGATACTAGGCACAAGATTAAAAGCACCTTGAGTGCAATCTGGCAACATTTTATTGAAACTGGGATACTGAAATGTTTGTCACTAATACTCAGTAATTATTACTTTGTAAATAAACATGACAATATTAATCTCATGAAGTTTCAACAAACCTAAGAATTCCTGTTCCTGTTCCAATATCAAGTACACTTCTATATCCTGAATGGACTGCTTTCTGGATTGCTTTTTGATACAACAAATTTCTATTGGAGTCATTAAGCATGATGAAATGCCATCGTTCTACCACCCAGTTGGCAACCCGATAAAAGTTCTCCTTTGCATCAGGAAAGTCAGGGTTTAGCTTCACAGCTTTATGAAAATACGCGGCTGCTTCGTCTCTAAAGCCCATCCTAACAGAAAAAAAATTACATAACCAATAAAAACATAAAAGTTTAAATTAATTTTTGGAACAACAGAATGTTGACAAAAATCTACATTTGTAGTATGAAAACACATAGCAGTTTAAACTATAGAAAAATCTAGATGATAATTCTGGTTTACCATTGGAAATGAACAAACAACACCTAGCTGTGTAAATAAGTCTTGGAATAAGTGTTTACAGGAAGTCCTCATCTAATGACTGCCCTGTTTAGCAACTGTTTGAAGTTACGACAGTGCTGAAAAAGTAACTTTATGTCCAGTCCTTGCACTTCTGACTGTCACAGCATCTCCACAGTTACATGATTGAGATTTGGGTGCTTCACAACCGGCAGGCATTTACAACTGTCACAACATCACGTTGTCATATGATTGCCATTTTCATGCTTCATAGCTGGTTTCCAACAAGCAGAGTCAGTGGAGAAGCAAGCAGTAAAATCCAAATTGTAGTCATATGATGTTTCGCTTAATGACCTGTGGTGACTTGTTTAACAGCAGAAGTGACGTTGTAAGTCTGTCGCTGTCACGTGATATCTCACTTAACTGTGTCGCTTAGTGATGAGTTGTCAGTCCCAAATGTGGTTGTTAAGTGAGAACTACCTGTACTATAAATTATGTCAGTAATGCTGAATAAAAATAAAAGTTTTGTTCTTGTGAAAGCATGAGTTGATAAAAAAACTACTGAGATACACAGTTGCCCATTTCCACTGTGGAAATTAGCCTTGGAAAAACAGAATATTCCTATGCACAGAATGATCATGAGAATGAATCTTAAGACTAAACATAAAATACAATGAGTGCTAAACAGCAGCCCAGAAATTATACTATAATTAAAGATATATTTGCATTTAAAGTTTGCTCTAATGCAGTGATGGCGAACCTTTTGGACTCGGTGTGTCAAAAACTCAGAAAATGCCTAACTTGACTCTGCTGGCATGTTGCACACACACAGCCCAAACAAAAGAGAAACAATTCTTAACATATTCATTTATTTTTTTAAAAAAATACAGTCCAATCATGTGTGATGCTATGTATTACATAAGAAATGTCAAATAATTACAAAAATAAAATATGAGTAAATCAAACTCAGTTTCTTTGGTAATGCAAACAGGGAGAATAGTTGTTCTTGGGTGTTGGTGAATGCTGGCATGTCAGGTTTGCCATCACTACTCTTATGAGTCTGAACTAAAGAACAGAGGAGAAGCTGTCAGGCTCATATGGTTTCACAAGAAGAAGAATTAAAACACAAGTAAACACGCATTTAGAATGCATATTCAGTTAATAACTGTGCAATATATTTAACTGAAGACCCTGACTCAGAAGCTTTATGAATCTTTGCTAGAATACTTAAACAAAATACACCTAATTAAGGATAACTTCACACCTGAAAAGATGTTCCCCCATACTGTTACATATGACTTCATCATTAGGATATAATTCCAGGGCATGCTCATAGCAATCAAATAGATCTTGAATTCGTGCAAGAGAATCCAGTTCTTCTGCCCATTTAAAAAGGGTATATTGAAACGTTTCCTGAAAAAAAGGAAAAGTTATTCATAAATTTAGAGATTTATTATGCAAATATATTTCCAATAAGTAAATAAGTAAATTAATAAATAAATTACACACAATGGCCAGTGTAGTATTTTAAGTATGCACATGGGGCACACATATTTATTTAGGAGAGGGGAAAAAATGAACAGAGAATTTCTCACCTTGACATCATTTTTAAACTCAGGAGCTATGTTTAATACCAAGAGATAGTGAGCATATGCAGTTCCAAAGTCCTGATCCTCCAGACAATGCTGAGCACTTTGCAAGGATCTGGAGACTAATTCACGCCGGCCAGCTTCTTGACTAACTTTATGCCTATGCCGAGATCTGCTTTTAGAGTTAGGCATTTTTAATTAAAAGTAACTCCAGTTCTCCTGCAAAGACAAAACGAATGTTTATTCTATGATTATGACCAAATTCTATTATTTTATTAACATTCAAAAAAATCAGAGTTAAAAAATAAAATATTTTAAAATATTCACTATTTTGCATTATTCTTGTTCTCATTGCAGTTATTCATAAAAAGGATCTATAGGTTACTTTGCACTATTTTGAATACTAGTTTCATTCTGGTTCCCAACAGTAGGAGTGCAGATGAGTCAAAATATAGCATAATTCTTGCTTTTGTGAATGCAACAATGCACTCTAGAAGTCAAACCTGGAAAGCTATATTTTTTTTTCTAAAGACAGCTGATTGGTACATAGTCATACATAAGTAAATGAGAAAGATACATATTATCTTATTTAGCCTGGCTAGCAGTACTGAATGAAAATAATCCAACAACTGATTTGTAGGTGACATATTCTAGCACAGGTAGTGCTCCAGTTATGACAGCAATTGGGACTGGAATTGCCATTGCTAAGCGATGCAGTCATAAAGTGTGATGTCACATGACCACAATGAGTAGTGACAATCCTGGTTGCCATTGTAACCCCAAAATGTGTGGGTCATTAAGTGGGAAGCAGCAGGAATCCCAGGTAAGGAGCATGGAGGTGTCAAGGGGGACTGCCGTGAGGGGGTGGGGGAAGTCCTGGGTGGCCCAGTGCAGGCTGTGCATGAGCGAAGGGAGGCCAGAGAAAGCAAGGTGCAGTGCCAGTGAGCAAAGGGAAGCCAAGGAAGCAGGGTGCAGCACTGTGAGAGCAGAGGGAAGTCGGGGGACTTCTGACCTTCCCTGCCAGCTTTCCACAAGCTTGACTTTGCTTGTGGAAAGCTGGAAGGGAAGGTCACAAATGGCAATCACATGACCACAGGGTGCTGCAACCATCATAAGTGCAAGCTGGTTGCCAAATGCCCAAATCATGATCATATAATTGCAGATGTGGTATGACGGCTAGAACTTCGAGGACCAGTGGTAAGTACCATTCATTCAGCGCTGTTGCGACTTTGAACAGTCACTGAACAAGTGGTTGGTAAGTGTGGACTACCTGTAATGAAATTTACATATAGCTAGAATTTTAATTTGAGTCCATATTCCATATCCTTTCATAGTGAGCTTTTCTACTTAAAATGTTATTAGCTAAGCAAATTACTTCTATACCCTCACAACCATGAATAGCTGGATCAAATTATGCAACTGGAATACACAGTGCCCACCATTTTGACAAAATGAATTCAAAGAACAGAAGTAACGAAATCACTAAAATATGTTCAACGAATTTTATGAATTTCTGAAAAGTACCCAAGACTGGCCAAAGAAATGAAAATTAAATTAAGTGATTAGGGTAAATCCAGTTAGATACACAGTAGAGAAAGGAATATATTCAATTCAAACAACTGTGTGCTTATTTGTTTAAAATATGTATAACGCCCCAACAAAGTTAGAAAGAAAGAAGGAAAGAAGGAAAGAAGGAAAGAAGGAAAGAAGGAAAGAAGGAAAGAAAGAAAGAAAGAAAGAAAGAAAGAAAGAAAGAAAGAAAGATTAAATTAATATTTAATCAATCAATTTGTATAGCTGCCCATTCAGCACATGACTCAGGACAGCATACATCATCAAATAACAATAAATTCCATTAAGGTGGAATACAAAATTATACAGGTACATTATTGCAAAAGTGTTCAATAATACTCAGTGGCATAATCGTAATAATCAGGGGCATTTCGAAGAACCTTCAAGACCTGGCTCTCCACCCAGGCCTTTAGTGAGGATGAGTGATTGTTTTTTGTATTTTGTTGTTGTTGTTGTTAAACATTTCTAACAATTGTAAACCATCCAGAGTTGCTGGGAGTCGCGTGACATATAAATGTAGCAAATTATTACTATTATTGCAGTATTATTATTATTATTATTATTATTATTATTATTATTACTAAATTGTGACCAGCCATGAATGGGTTGTGACCTGCTCAGATGTACTTGCACAGGCATTAATTACATTTGCACGAGCATTAATTACATTATCCCAAATGTGAAACATACCAGAAGAATAAGTAGAATTAAACTGCCTGCTCCAACTTGTCATCCAAGGAAGTTCCAAAGCCTGATTTGGCTAAAATGGATTCATGTGTCAGAATGCCTCAACTCCTCATACAGGAGTTATTTACTGCAGCCACAACTGCAGCTGAACCCCCATCTACTGCAGGCAATGTTGAATATAGCTTACAAAAGAATGTTTCATCGTATCTCAGTCACCCTGGGCCCATAAATATGTAATATAATGTTGTTATAATAGGTTCAGTTTTTTAAACTAGACTTAATGCCTTTGAGTAAGCCTAGTTATCCTATTTGCAATCACCACTCTGTACTTTTCACCCTCTTTATTCTTTCCTTCATCTTTGATTTTTAGTTTCTGAGCTAGCACGGAAAATATATCTACAATTCCTCTCCTCCAATTATGCAACCCATACAGGAGTCGTGTACTATGTCTTCCAGCAAAAGATTAAGAAATGCCCCTGGAGCCATTCAAGTCTACCATATAATAATTCTTCCCATGTCCCTGCCATGTTAGTTACACATTAGGCTGCCTTTTGCAAAAATTCCTTGGAAACTGAAAGCATTGACCCCGCTTCTTCCAGCTGGTGGTGACTAAAGCACTGCATAGGACTTAAATGATTTGTAATCCGATTCTAATAATTCTGTACTGGGTGACATCAATAACAGATGATACAAATGTTTACCTAGAAGATATTACTGCCATATCTTGCTCATCCTGCTCTTTGGGAACTTCTCTAAACCTAGCACATTTTCAACATAACTCTTTTCCTCAGTCTACTTCTGTAACTGTTGAGAACAAAATGTTCAGGATTCAGGCTTGCAGGATCTACTTTGTTTTTCACTAGAACTTGAGGTTCGCAGCTGGAGGCTGGTACAAAACACATAAACTTGAAGCAAATAGTTCTACAACAGATTTGTTTTGTGTACAATATCAGACATTAATCTGTCAATCAATGCTACTTCAAACATTCATACTTTCAACAATTCAATTTAGACTGGTTATTTTTATTAAAAATCTGGAAGGTTTAATGACTTTTGATTCCTGTTAGTAGGCATCATGTTTTCAAACCTAATAGCATGTCACACAGAAATGCTCCTGTATTCTCTATACAGGTTAGCTGGTACCAAGTGAATTCAAATTTGGTTCTGTAAAGACCACTTGGTGTAGACTATTTATCCTATGCTCTGGACATTTTGGAAATGGAAGTATCAAGCAACAAAGGAGACAGATGTTAAAGTTAAGATGTTAGTCTAGGACTTGGGAGACCAAATTCAAGTCCGTCCCATGGAAACTCACAGGGTGACTCTGGCCATTCAGTCTTTGTCATTACAATCTATCCCATAGCATGTTCCTGTGGTGAAAAAGATGATTGGAATCCTATGTATCAATGTTTCTTAAAGTGTGGTCCTAGGGTTCCTTGAAATCAAAATTATTTGCCAGCCTATGTTGACAAATAATATTAAAATCCCATCAAACAATTGTGATTAGTGGTAGAGGCAGAAAATGGTCAATTTTAATTTTTAATACAGTAAACATCGATAAATATAACCCATACGATTAAAAGCTCTTTTGGGATCTTCAAATTTAATTTTTAAATACCAGTGAAATAACATGTAAACTTTCTGTGTTTGTGAGATTAACAGAACTACTTCTGTGCCTGGCATTTTCAATTTCCCTTGTGACAAAGATGCCACCTAACTCGAGAGCAGCGATTATAATTTGGTAATCCTTTATAATCGCCAGGCTTGATTCAGGCCTTCACACACCAATCGCCCTCCCACCCCTTGCAAAAACAAATGACATGGAACCGTAGCCTTTTTAAAACTTCCTTTTACTGTACTTGACAGCTCAAGGCGAAAAGGAAGCGGACCGAAATCATGGCGCGTCTCCGGCTTCTCACTTACAAAACTACGCCACCAGGAATACCCTCTGCCGTGCTATCTACACACGTGCTTATGGCAGCTGGAATAACGTTTCGAGTCCCCCACACTCGCCAGAGCTTAATCTGACAAGGGGGGCAGGTTCTGGAAGGAGAAGGAGCCCAGGGAGAGCAGGAAACGGGACGCAATCACTGACTCCCGCACGCACGCTTTCCTACTCCACCTCGACGTCTTCTCTCGCCGCTGCCACTCTGAGGAAAGACGAAAGCGGAGCTTACCGAGCACGACCGCGGCTGAGGAGGAGCTGGCGGAGGCCTCCCTGAAGCAGGAGGTAGACCGGGATGAGGGGAAGGGGCGGTGCCACGTCGTGCGTGGCCTCGCGGCGCTTGTCGTCATCTCTGCCCCCCCTCCGTTTAGTAAGAGGACGTTCGGGTCTCAGTGCCCGTTCCGTCTTTTAACAGCGGGGTTTTATCTACGTCAATCCATGTTTGTATCTAGTTTTTTATTTAAGGCTTATTTCTCAGTAGGTATATACGCGTGTACAGTCAGAAGTCAGCCTTGAATGCAATGGACTTACTCCCGACTTAGTGTGTACCCGAGCCTTCCAGGGTGAATTAAAATCGTGGGGCTTAAAATCGGGGAAATCCGATAGTTGCGAGAGTCTGCTTTAAAAATCAAGATTCGGAAAACTGAGTTTATTCAGTGTCACTGCCATGGCATGGGGGGGGGGGCTGTAAATTCTTTTATTCAGAAATAAGCCCCCGCGACAATAACTTAATGGGCAGAGACCAAGAACTGCAGCCCAAGCGAGATTGTTTGGTTTGGCCAAGTAATACGTCGACCGATGTTTATTTGGGCTGACTGACTGATACCGTCGCCGTCTGTTCCTGCGGCTTCTTCTAAAGAGCTACAGAGCTGGAGGACCGCGGCGTCGAAGGCGGAGGCTGAAGCTGCCGACCCGCTTGCGGCCCGGGAGAGAGCCCCTCCGTCGCCCTCCAGAGCGTGAGAGCAGCACGACCCGGACGGCCTGAGGGAGGAGCCGAGCGAGGGCAGCTCGGAGCGGGATAGGGCTCCTCTCGGAAAAATCGGAGGCGGGAAGGCCAGGAGTGGAGGCTCACCCTGGGAGGGAGGCGGGACTGGGGGAGGGAAGGCAGATGCGGGCTGCCTCCGTCCTCTCTTCCAGTCGGGCCGCGGGGAGAGGCTTTCCTGCGCACCTTCCTCAGAGCAGCCCGGCTCCTGCCTCGATTTCCCCGGAGCACCGAGGCGGTCCGAGGGTGCGTGCAGCGGGTGGCGGGTTTTTCAATGACCAACTTCTTCCCCGCCAGGCTCCTCTCCGTGGCATTGCTGGTCGGCGGCACTGAAGCCGCCTGGATCCCACGCACAGCTTTTAGAGGTGCTGGGACAGTCTCGGGCGGCTGCCTGCTTTCCCCTGGTGAGGCGCTGTAGGGACCGGCCCTGGTCGGGAGAAGAAGGCGAGCGCGCTCCCGCAACCTCCTGGAGAAGGACTGCACAGTCTGAGGTATTTTGGAGTAGCCCCGCCGCCGCCTCAGCAGCCATGGGACTGCAGCCTTTGGAGTTCAGCGATTGCTACCAAGACAGCCCCTGGTTCCGTGAAAGGATACGAGCTCATGAAGCGGAGCTGGAGAAAACCAACAAGTTCATCAAAGAGCTGCTCAAGGATGGCAAGACCCTCATCGCCGCGACCAAGAGTGAGTGAGAAGTTGGGAGAGGCGGGAATCAAAAGTATGTGGGGCGGGTGGGGGGGAGGCTGGTTTTGGCACTAACAGGCAAAGCAAATAGTTGAGTTTGCGGCAAGATTCCCTCGCGCACATGCCCTGATAATCTTTTCTTGCCCCTACAAGGTCTGGGGGCGCTGGTTTGCTGTTTGGATTATTTCTCCGACTCCTCCTCTTGCTTGGGCCAAAACAGCAGATGGGAGCGCAGTTTGAGAAGAGTGTAGGGTTTCTTGGATTGGGTGATTGAAGCGCAGAGTAGAAAAGAAGTACGACAATAATTGCTAAGGCAGGATGGTGTAAAGGGAAAGGAGGACTCCGAAAGTTCACCAGTATTCCGCGTTTTTACGCTGTTGACGAAACGGGTAGGCGTTCTTTGGTATCTACTGCAATGCACACACAAATTCATAACGATAACACAACACAGTTAATATTTAACTTAAGAAAGAGCTGTAGTTAACTTAAGAAAGAGCTTTAGTTTTCCAGCTAATAAATTTGCATAACTGACGTAACATAAACATCCCTCTGAAGTATACATTAAAATCCGTCTTGAGGCAGTGCTGCATCTGAGTAGGGGAACGCTGTAAGGAATCCCACAAAATGGAATCATTTCCTGAAATCCGTGTGAAACTTCTTATTTTGGGCTCATCAGTATAGCTTGAAAATCCTCTAGCCTTTCAGATTATATTTCAAAGCTTTTCACATTTTAAAAAATATGTGAAACATATTCATTATTGAATATGAGTTTGTTATATATGAAAAGAGAATTCCCATAGCTGCCTTTCCTGATTGTCAGTCAGGCCCTTGGTACTGTAATCAGAGTTTATGAGATTTATGTTTATGCACAATATGGTTTCAGTATGATTTTATAGCTTTATTTATCTTTTGGTATTTCTATTGAAATTGGCATAGATTGGCATAATCTGCATAAATTGGCACAGTTGGCATAAAATATTTGATTTAAATATTTTAGGAGTACACACATTGCTTCTTGACTTTAGTTTGTATTCACTATAACAGTACTGTACAGATGCATGTAACTTAGTCTGGAACCAGGAAACCAAATATTGTGAGGAAATTCAACAGATTAGACTAAATAAATACATTCTGGTCCTCATTTGTATAAGGTCATAGTGCATGTACATCTGTATCTCTGTGTATATAGTTAGACGTTTGCTTCATATAATTTGAATACTTTAACTGGATCTGTAAATGTTCTGTGTGTAAATCTTGTGTTCAGTTTTCGTATAGTGTTTGTGATGAGAGTAATTTTTATTTACATAGTAGATCAAGATTGCTGATAAAAATTGATATGATTTTTTCTGTTGGTCTCAAAAGATAAAAATATTACATGTTTTCTATGGTAAGATTAAAAATGAATGTATCAATCATTCTGGATTACCCTAAACAGTACCTGCTTTGAGAGACAGAAACAGTCTTCAGGTGTTAAAATGTGTGCTAATAAAGATACTTTGGAGTGTATCTGTATTTTCCTTTCAATTCTAGTTTGGGGATAACTGATATGATGTCTGATACCAAATGTTTCTGTATGTGTGTGCTATATGTATAATAATAATTTTTAATGGGCTAAATAACCTGATGCTTCTACATGTTTGTACTAAAAGCCTACTAATCCCAGAGTATTTGTTATACTTGCTGGGTTTAAGGGGATAGTAGCCTATATCATACAGAAAATAAGGTTGCTTATTCTCTAAACATTTTGCTTAAAAGAAGAATAAACCATAGATACAAAATGTTTTTTATAAAGTTTTGCTAGGTCTTTGGGCACCATTCTGCACATCTGGGGGGCTGTAGAATGGTGTAGAATGATGCGAAGAAAATAGGTACAGTATTTATATGAGAAGCTAAGCTATGCAAATCTCAAGTTTGTTGATCTCTTATTTCTAATTGTATCCTTAATGGCTTTGTGTTTTATATGGAGACTTTTTAATAAACACTGTTTCTTATTGCTTTCTTTTTCCTGGTCTTGTGTTCCATAGACAGATGATTGTATTCCTCATAACTGCAACTTTGATTTCTGTCAGTATATACACTGTGATAATCAAGATTATTTCTGGGTTCATATTTGAAATAATGATTTCTTGATTGCAGTGTTGTATCAATTCAAGATCTGGACCTGATAATTGTAAATGGGATTTTGCTTTAAAATTGTTACTCTCCTTTCCTCTCCTCTCCTGCCCTATTACAACACAGATCTGAGTTATACAATAAGGTTTTGCCCTGAAACAGCTGTATGATTGCAATTGCATTGTTGTTGCACTGGTTTAACATCCTGGATATTGTGCTGACGTAATTAAACGTTGGAGCTTTCTGTCTTCTGCCAGGAATTACATCCATAATTCTTGTTATTATTTGTGAGTTTGAGGAAGAGCCCTAAATCAACAACAAAACAAATTGGAGTGGACTAGAAAATACAGTCCCACCATAACATTACTGTCTGCTGGATATCCACATGCTCTATAACAGAACTTTGGTTTAACAAAATCGTTTTGATTTCTTTTGTCTGCCTTCAAGTAATGAAAGAGGAGTAGGATTTATAATTTATGTATATTTTGTATATTAGTGTCCATTGATATTGGTAAAGGATAGCAATTGATTTTTTTCTTCCTGTGTTGTTCCTGTTTATGGTTTTTATTTTGCCAAAGTACATTGAAGATAATTCTAATTACATATTCCTTTATTTAAGCTTCATTCCATTCATTTTACTGTAGTACTAATGTTTCTGTTTCCTCTTTTATATACTACTAGCCTTGAAATGGGCCCCATTCATATATAATATTGAAGTATAATTTGGCATTAAAGGAATAGATTCTCAAAAGCCTTGATCTTGCATACTGTCTCCCTTCCTGTGTTGGGATCTTTGTTGTTGTTTTTGTTCTGGTAGGTATCAGAAGTTGGACATGAAGAGGGAAAGAGAACACAGGCTATAAATCCAAAGCTTCTTGGGCCTTATTTGCATAATATTCTTTATTTGTTAGATTTATATCCTGCCTTTCATTCAGAAGCTCAAGGAAGCATACACAGTACTCCCTCCTGGGAAATTATGTCTGAACTGGCCAAATGAAAGATACTTTCTGTTTCGTACTACATGTTCACCAGACCCCTGCTTTCCACATATTATTTCCCTTGTGGCAATATCATGGCTGCACACTTTGTTCATAATTGGCCCTGGAGAATGAGATGTAGTATAATGTGGCAAGTAAATCCTTATTACTACCTCTTACCTAATTTTTTTTTTTGGTGCTGTTTTTGAGTGTGGCTATATACCCATTCCTTCACTCAATTTCTTATTTGTTTCTAAATCAAAGACTGCGATTTTGAGAATTTTATGATTAAGGCATAAGAGCTTCTATATTGAAAGAAGCTGGAAGCAGATACTCTTGACTTCCACATGATGATGCTGAGTCCTCTGTTACAAGGATAGGAAAGGACCCTTCATAACAGTATTGACAATATCATAACAGTGTAATCTACTATCATTAAATTGTTTGATTTAGGCATTGTTAGTGATTAGTGCCTGTTTTAGCCATGGTACTTGGATTGAAATAAATGAAATAGTAATTTGAAAAGTAGATAAAGTAGTCAATATAGCAGAGTAAATGTTTTTGCCTGATTAGACATTTCTCATTTTATTGTTTAGTCAAACTTTGAAAATACTGTGTTTGATGTTCATTCTGTTTAGAGTTCATTCAGATTTTGATTAATCTGAAGTTAAATGAAGGAAGTAGCAGAAAATTAAGCCATATACTTTGGTTTTTGGATCCCTTAAGACAAGATCAGAGAAAGAAAACTTTATGTGTCTTAATACTATACTATAGTTTTGATGTAGCATGAAATATTTATATATGTAAACAACTGTGCTGACTTAAATTAACATTGAACATGCTGGTTTCAAAAGTTTGTGTTATATTGACAGGTAACTAAATTCTAACATGAGAGTGTTATTGCTTAATAACTAGTAATGTTAATCAAACTCTTACATTTGGAATGTTTACTGGTATATGCAGTGCACATATATTTTATAAGCACATGAATGCAATAAAAATTACATTTTTTGCTGTTTTAAAAAAAATTAAGATGGAGAAAACTAATTACAGGAAATATAATATGCCTATCATATTTCCAGCAAACATAATTTCCAATGTATGTATATTGAAATACCCCTTTCTGTGTGTCAATAGTAGTACATCATATTTATTTATTTATATAATTTGTATAGCCATTTATCTCATACAAGTGAGTCTGGGTGGCTTACAGGATTAAAAACTAATGCCCCAAACATAACCCCCCTGGCACCCAATAAACAATTAACTATTAAACACCCATACTAGCAGAATTCATTTCCACCTTGAGCCCAATGCCTGGTGGAACAGCCAGATCTTCAATGCCTATATACTATACTGTATACTCAACTAAAACTGGACTATTTATACATCAGCACCACTATATATTTAGTTTACATTTTATGTTTCTCTGAAACATAGTCCTCAGTTCCTAGTATGGTATTTTGCAGAAGCCTTCTTAATCACAATTTATTATCCTGACTAAATACTTCATATAATTGCTATAGAACAAATACATGAAAAATAATATTTCTGGACTTTGAAGATAATATATGTTTATATTCTTTCTTGAGAATTGTTCCCGAGACATGGAAAAATACATGACAAATATTTATGTAAATGCTAACTCTGTGCTGTTGCTTTCTTCATTTAAAAAGAATCTAATAATTCTTTTGTAACCATAATGTTTAGGGTCCTGTAACTTCTTTTTAAGATAATTTTTATTGATATGTTTAATCATCTTTGCTTTCCTTTCTTTGGAGATGGTAATGTATATACAACTGGAAGCTATTCTGAATCAAGGAGAAAGCATTTTTTTAATTGATAGCTTAAACAGTAGCAAACTCTCCCTTATTCCTTTTCACATTTACATGAAGCTGTTGGGTATGTTGACGAAACCCGAGTTGTATGTCTACATCCTGGCGCTGAGAAGGAGATTCAGTGGAAGTACTGATGTGGTAAGTGGAGGCTGTGAGGCACTGGATGGGACAGAACATGCTTACAATCAATCATAACAAGACAGAGCTGCTGTTTATCCAGAGGCCATTGTGTGTCAGGGTAACTTCCAACTTTAGCACTAGACAGAGAGGCATTTCCCCTGGAGGAACAAGTGTGTAATCTGGAGTTTACCCTGTCTTGTGGGTGCTGCTAGAGCAATAAGTGGCTTTTGGCCACTTTGGCTAGTTTAACAGTTACTGCCTTTCCTAGATCAGGAGGCTCTGACTATAATAACTCATGCTGTTAGTATTTCCCACTTAGATTACCATAGTTTGCTCTATATGGGATGTCCTTAAAGATGATTTGAGAGCTACAGCTGGTACAAAATTGGCCACCTGCCTACTTGACTAGGGTGAACCAATACAGCAGTGCAAATGCTGTATGATTGCCAGTCTGTTTCTGGACCCAAGTCAAGGTGTTGGTTATTACTTGTAAAGTCCTTTACATGGCTTAGTTTCTTATTATCTTCATTGTAGTCAGCTGCAAGGGGAATCCCCCTGCTCACTGTGTGCTGCTTAAGAGTGCATGTTCCAGGTCTTAACCTCCTTGGAAGTAAGGGTAGTGGGGGATTGGAAGCTGATCTTGGTTGCAGCCCTCTCATTTTATATCAACTTCTCCCCTGAAGTCAGGATGGCTCCTATCCCATTATTATTTAGGAAAACATTTAAGACTGCATTTCCACAGAGCTTTTGGAAAGATGAATGCTAAATAAGGTGACCAGCATTTTACTGGGGGGGCTGTTTTCTTGGCCACTGTGGGGTGTTGTGGTGCTTGCTGTTAATTGGTTTTATTGGTGTTGCATTATTTTGGTATTTCAATGCACCTAGAATCAGTAACATAGAAATAATTGTAAATAAACATAAAGTTAAGGAATATGTTTAATGAGGAACAGTCCTGTTTAGAGAGGTTGTATAAACAAAAACTTTGCTGTACATCTGTATATGCTGGGAGATAGATAAAATGTATTCCATTAAAAATGCTCAATTATACAGTGGCATCTAAAGAGAAACTTCCTATGGAGTGACGTGATTTTTAATATTTACATATTTTGCATTTCTTTTTTATGGAAATTGTTGAAAAATAATACTAATGTGATTTTACAGAAGTTGCAGTTTTAAAATATTCAGTAATATTTAGGAATGTGATCATGTTGTGTTACAGTGATATGCAAAATATTTTAGCAATGTTAAAAAAAAGTCTTGATTGTAAAAGTGACCATAGTAAACTTACTAGAGTAAACTTTTAAATAATTCGAAAATCATTCTTTTATCTGTTATCAACTTAACTAGCTAATGTGACAGATTTTGTAAGACAGATTTTTTTCCAAACAAAAAATTCCTTTCTGTTCCTAAAATGTATTTTTCATTAAGAATAAATAACTGATTTCAAAGCCAGTCCAGAGTTGGAATTAAACTCACAAATAGTCTAGTTGGTGTGTTTAAATGAGCATTTTCATAGGTTGCAGTTACTTCATTTTATTTTCCTAAAACTTAAGCATGTGTGATTGTAAACTTATAATACTTTAAAATATGTAACAAATATTATTATAAAAATAATTTCCAAGTAAATATTTCTTTTAACACAAATATTTCTTTTAATCAATAAGTTATTCAAAAATAAAAGCATGATATAAGTCTAATAATAGTAATTATTATTATATTTTATCTATCATTTTTATTTATTCAAGGCAGCAAACATACTTAATACAGTATTCCTCCCTTCTATTTCTCCGCAACAACAACCCTGCATGTAATTTACTATTCGGAGGTTTGTTACTGGAAAATATTTGTCAAAAAAATCCCAAGTGTTTTCCAGTTCAACATTTTCCCGCAAATCCAAACCTCTGCCATGTAATTCCTAGATAGTGCCCCTTCATTAGCTAACTTTGCTTACTGTACCAAAAGCTGTACAACTGTGCATACTGCTTTGCTTTACCAGTTGTGTTTGCAGTTGTTTTAGTTCTCAGGTGTGAAGCGTTGCTTCTCTCTCAATTGCCTTTTCTGACATTTTGTAATAATTCAGAAAAGTAAGTTATGGGATCAAAGCTTGACTCTCTGTCCCAGCATTCTGTCTCAGGCATTTTCAATGTATTGAGTTTCCAAGTTCACCAAAGGGGCAGATACTATTTTAGGAACAAGAAGTTCTCAAACACAGTCTTCTTCATTGTGATTATTGGAGAATGTCTGATTAATATGATTGAGACAAACCTGTTTATCCTATAGTTTGATGCTATTCACAGATTAGTGAAACACCACACACTCGTACAATTTGAAAATCTTTATAGTAAGTGGAACACCAGATACTGGATAAACAAAGCCAAATTTAAATCAAGACATTTTTTGTTAGCAAGAAAAAAGCCAGATTAAATAAATTGCTCCAAATAAGTTTTCCCTATGTTACTACTTCATATGCAAATCTCATCTCTGAACCATGTTATAGTTAGATTATTATTTATTTACATTGTTGCATTCTTAAAACATGTTTTACATCTTTTTGCCCATTAATCCTTTTATCTAGAGTTTCTAAAGGATTAATGCATGACTATTTGTGAAATTAAATATGAGAATATATGAAACTATACTCAGTATCATTTGGTATTTCCAACATTTCCCCTTTCTGCTTCATTTTGCCTTAGCCAGTCCAAGTGTCACAAAAGCAACATAACAGACAAAAATGAAATGCCTCTGATAGGTTAATACAAAGCCTAATTTTACTGGACATGTTATCCTAGTTTATTTTGATCAAGGGATATATAATCCTTGTGTTTTTAAGTTTGTGTTAATGCTTGTATTTAAGAAACATGGTAAGAGTCACAGTAGGATAACGAAGCGAAAATTCCTGAAATCTTCTATTGCTTCAGTGATTATTTGCCCGAAAGCTTCAGGGGATGGCTCAGACTTTCAGTGTGGAGGCAAGACATACTGTTGAACAGACTGTGGTTTGAGAGTAAGATCTCTTTCCTGTGGAGGAGAGGATTCTCTCCTGCAATAAGGTAATCAGGGAATTTGTATAAAGACAACCATCCCCTGGAGTGCCTGTATGTTGGAGTGCCCTCAGTTGGCTGAGTCCTAGTGGGCCAAGAAGTTGGTGGAAGAATACTCTCAAGAGCCCAGAAAAGGTAGGGCAAGGAGGTACAAGAGAAGGAGGTTGGGAAAAGGATTATTACAGTGAATGGCTCAGAGAAGTATGATGGGGAGCATTGGGTGGGCTGTTCTAGGCAGGGGGGATCAGCAATTGAGTGCTGTTCCCCATTGCTGTAAACCATGACCTCAGTCTGTTGCTGCTAAATGCAAAATATTTGTTCAGCAAGAACATATTCCTCTGCCATTTTTGTCAAGGACAAAAGGCAGACTGGTGTGTATTACCGAAACCTGGGCAAGGCAAGGGCAGAGGAGGTGCCTTCTTGGAAATTTGCCAGTCCTTTCCTCCATTTAGTTTAACATATATTTGAAATTGCTGGGAGAGGTATCAGCAATATACTGATGATATCCAGCTGTACATTTTGATCTCCGATTGATAAGGAGATGACGTGGGCTTTACATGGTATCTTGAAGCTGGGATGGATAGTATGGGAAGAAACAGGCTCAGATTAAATTTCATCAAGACAGAATGGCTATCCAGAAATCATATGGATCCAGGTTAGTTAAAACTTTGACACCCTCACCTCTCTGGAAAGAAGAGAATACAGTCTAGGGGCTCTCCTGGATGCACGGATCCTGCTTTAACAGCAGGTGTAGGCTGTGACCAGGAAAGCATTTGCTAAACAGGCTGGTGTGGCAAGTACGGCCTTTCCTGAAGCAAGATGCCCTCATATTTGCAGACAGCTCAGTCCAAATGGACTGCGGGTGGTACCATTACTGCTCCGGAGAGTAATAGTCCAATGACATCTAGAGCAAGCATAAGCAACCTTTTGGTCACCAAGGCCAGCCTTAACATTTTTTGGAGGGCTGAGAACCACAAAGTGTGTTGCTCTATATCATATATGTGAGCAGAACTCACCTAGGGGAGGAATATTAAGATTTTCTGTGACTTTTTCTGTGACTTACATGTGTCTCCTGTGTCAAAATGGTAGGAATTTGTATCGCCAGCTTTCAGCTCTCATGATCAGAAGCTTTTCCAGAAGCCATAAAAAGGGATTCAAATTAGTCCAACCTCCCTGTATCACCAGTCCCTACCCTGTCTGGGTGTTTGTAGAAGGTATCAGTTTAAGCTCTTGGATGTTGACTCATCAGGCCTTGTGAACAGGCACGCCTTGTTATTTAAAAATTCTGTTTGTAGTGCTGTGTGATGATCTGACAGTCTAAGCAGGGGTTACTTGTATCTCCAGGCACATTGTGGTTGAGAGTACCCTTCCATCTAGCGCCAGCCCCCTGCAACTCACTTCTACCAAAATTATGTCTGGAACCTCATTTATCAACATTATCAAAGGCATTTTTATGAGCTTTTGTGAAGCTAGTTTAAATATTAATTCTTAATCTTAATGCAGAAATGTACATTTATTTAGATACAGGTTCTAATAATTGTTTAAAATGTTATGGGTCATTCAAGTTACTGAGGCTATCTAGTTTAATGGGGCTTTACTTGCTGTTTAACAAAACTTATCAACATTGATTGTTAACCATGCATTTATAAGTATTTAGAAGTAACAAGAAATAATAAATACAGCTGTCTTTATAGAAATTACAGCGTAGCAATATATGAGTTGTTGTTTTGATATTCTTGTTTTGTGCTTATTTTAATATAATTTCACTCTGTCCTCTGATATTTTTGGCTTCAGGTTTGATAAACTATGCTTCATTTTCAACTTAAATGAGAAATGACTTTAACGTTTCACTTTAGCTTTTAGGCTATTCTTGAAAGTTTTATATATTTATTCCAGCCAGCCATTAATTAATTATATATTTCTGTCCTTCCATGAATTTAAGGCAGCTTAGGCTACTTTTTAAAATATTATACATTTATTCTATTTATTTATTCTATTTATTAAATATTTCTATCCTGCCTTTGTAATAGAGTTCAGAGCTGTTTACTTGGCAATCTTCCATCATGGTATGTTTAAAACCAACCCTGTGATGTAGGTAGGCTAAGAATGAATAACCTAATCCATCTAGTCAGTTTACATTCCCTTCAGTGGAAATGAGATAATAACTTTTTTCAAAGCATTAACACTTCCTCCCCTTTTTCTTTAGTGAGGAAGAAATATGTTGTTATTATATTTAAAAATACCATTCATATAAAAATTTCAGAATAAAAAAGAACACTAAAGATAGCTGTTTCTAGACATGTTTGCATTCTTGTTTTTTTTAAATTCCGTAAACAAAGTTAGTTGCATAATTTTTCTTAGTTTATGGTTTCTATCATGATCTAAGTGTTTTCAATATCTTATTTTATTCCAGACATAAAGTAACTTCATTCTTTTCCTGATTGTATGTGGGTTTTGCTTTCTTTCTCTTTCAGCTAATTTGTTTATTATCTTAAGGCTTAAGGAAAGTTTTCTGCCTTTTGCTAGTGATCTTTATGAGAAATGTAGACTTTTCCAAATTTATTTGGAAACAGTTGGTTTGGGTGTATTTTGATATGGCAAGAAAGTCTGTGCTTTGCTTAGTTTTCCTGATAATGGATCTCTATAACCATGTGATTATTCATCATTGGTGTTATTGGACTACTGCGTCCTAAAAACTATTATCAGTACTTTAATTGGGAAAGATGTGAACAGCTGCTGAGTTTTTAGATTGAGTCACTAGATGGGTAAATCTGCTTGGAATCTCAAAAGAGTGGAACCTTAGGTGGAGTCTTCTGAAATATATGTTGACACTAGATTAAGGTAATATGTAGAGTCACACTTCCCTGTAGGTCTAGAATGACTAGAAAATTACTTTTCTAGTCATGCAGTTCTTCTGATCTTCTCCTCCTTCTCACCTTCATGCTTGTTTGATCTTTAAAGGATATTCAAGTGTTAATTAGGATTTTAGAAAATACTACTACAGTTTTTCAGTTTAAGTTTTTAAATTTCTCTATGATTTATTTGTTAAGTAGGTGTTGTTTCTGTTTTGTCAAGATAGTATCATAAAAAGGGTATTTTAATCTCAGAACTGAACTGTCATGCAAAATAACCCTTGCATGGACATAGGCTAGTGGACCTTTTTTTTTTCTGTATTCCATAATGAAGGAACAGATTGTACGTGAACTGTTGTATAGGAAACTGTTTTAAAGTATTCTGCCGTTGGTCTTTTAGGTTCTAAAAAGTTTCTAGCTTGCATATAATAGCATGAGTATTGTATACCGTGGGCTTTGGATATGCTGCTGGCATACTCAGCAAAGCATGTTCAAATTGACCCATATTCTCCTCTTACAGTAAGCAGGGAATGCTGCATGTGGCATGGAAATCACTAAAGTTGATATATAGACTCCTTGCTCTTTATCTTATGAAAAAGCATTATGTGAATGTTGTGGCTTATTGGTAGTGGAGGTCAATATTCATAGGCCTACCTGTTGACAATTATGGCTTGTGGAAGATTAAGGCTAGAATATAAGAGTGTATAATTAAGAGGGTGAATTAAATGAATGAAATAAAAATGGATATGTTGTGTATTTGTGAAACTAAAAGAAAGCAATAGCAATAGATTAGCTATTTTGATCATATCAATAAGCAATAAAATAGTACATATTAAAACGGGAATAGAAAATACAAAAACATTCATGAAATCATTATTTTACAGTTAGCCCATATCTGTTCTAAATTTTATCTCCTCTTCTGGATAGTCATTGATATAAAAGAGGCACTCTTCCTAGTAATATGCAGGCTTGAGAAAAATATGACAGTTTGTTCTGATTGTCCCAATATTTCTTAGAACCTAAGCAGTCAGCCCTTGTGGCAGAGTATAGTTGGCAGTCTAACAGGATATGTGCAGTGTCTTCAGTAGTTGAAGCACGACATATACAGTGGAACCTCGGTTCACGAACTTAATTCGTTCCGCGACTCTGGTCGCGACCCGAAATGGTCGTGACCCGAATCAAATTTTCCCATAAGGTTCAATGTAAATAAGGTTAATCCGTTCCAACCCCAAATTTGGTCGCCAACTGATTTCTGGTCGCGACCCGAGTCAAATTTCCCCATAAGGTTCGATGTAAATACGGTTAATCCATTCTGAACCAGTGAAAGCAATGGGGGGGAAGGCTTATGTAGCACGCACAGCAGAGCGGGAGCTCCCCCCCCGCGCTGATTCCTCTTAATTCCGTGCTCTTTCCTTTGTGCATAGCCCTTGGCGCGCGCGACAAAAGCACAGTGAAAGCAATGGGGGGAAGGCTTATGTAGCACGCACAGCGGAGCGGGAGCTCCCCCCCCGCGCTGATTCCTCTTAATTCCGCGCTCTTTCCTTTGTGCATAGCCCTTGGCGCGCGCGACAAAAGCACAGTGAAAGCAATGGGGGGAAGGCTTATGTAGCACGCACAGCGGAGCGGGAGCTTCCCCCCCCACTGATTCCTCCATGCTCTTTCCTTTCTCCATAACGACGAAAGCACAGTGAAAGCAATCAGCACGCTGGGGGGAAAGGCTTATGTCACGCGCATGCACAGCTGGGAGTGGGAGCTTCCCCCCCCCCGATTCCTCTGCGCTCTTTCTCCATAGCGACAAAAGCACAGTGAAAGCAATCACCAGGCCAAGGGCTATGGCCAAAGCAACGAGCAAATTTCCCCATAAGGTTCAATGTAAATACAAAGTTCTGAAACATATGCATTTTATTTTTAAACCACAAAAACATGAAAAAAAGCACAGTATGAAGAGGGAGAATGGGGTGGGGAGACAGTTAGTGTTTGGAGGGAGAGTCCCCTCCCTACAGGAAGTCGCGACCATGTGACACGGGAGGGAAAATGGCCGCGGTTCCTGCTTGGAGGGAGAGTCCCCTCCCTACAGGAAGCTGCGACCACGTGACACGGGAGGGAAAATGGCCGCGGATCCTGTTCGTCACCCGATCTGGCGTTTGCGACCGGAGGTAAATTTTTGCGGCCGGAGCTGGTTGTGACCCGAATTGTTCGTGAACAGATGCGTTCGTGAACCGAGGTTCCACTGTACACAGTGTTTCTGCAAATGGAACTTGGTGAAACCTTCCATACCATACAATGGAATCAAGCTGTTCACATCATACTCTGGGAAAAAAACCTCTCCTAAGATGTGGCATATGAATTATTAAATACTTTTCTGTTTTAAACATTGATTTAAATTGTGCCAACCACTTCAGAGATTTAGTACATTTAAAGAATGTGATGTCATCTTGGGCAGCGACATCCAGAACCCTTTGTTTGAAAATGTTCTTGGCGTTCAAGCCAGTCTGAACTAAAATTGGAGAGAAAAGCCATACTGAGAGATGGTATTTTTAATATAAGCAGCCCAAGTACAAGCAGATTTATTAAAAGTCTGCTCTTCAAAACCCAACTTTGGTAATCTATCTGAATCCATTGATAAGACTTTCAGCCAGTATTTAAAGGCTTTGATTATGAAATGACTTTGTATTACAAGTTTTCCCAGGTCACTTCAGCTGCAGAACTGGAGTGAATTTATCTATCCTCCAGATATGTTTCAGAAATTAGGATTGTATTTGTTCCAATAAGGGAACATTAATAAGTTCCCATAGTTCTGTACCATATAGTATCATCAGAACTATTTTGACTTGTAAACCTTGTAAATTAAAATTAGAGATCTTGGATAACTGTGGTTGATGAGCTGCATTATTGAATTGACACTGGTGCTCTTAATGAGCTCTTCTTAAAATGCAGAATCCAAGAGACTGTCTTTGAGAAGACAACAGCTAGATAATAATAGGATTTAACTTGATCTATGTGCTTCCTATCCCGACACCAATTATATATGGTCTGTCTCTTCCCAGTTACCTTGGATTTAGCCTTATTATTCAGGAAGTTAATTTCACAAGAATAGCTAAATCTACACAGCTGTTTTCTCATCCCCACCTGGGTACGGAACATCAATACCATGTCATCTGCATAAAACAGGATGTTTACATGTTTGTTTTTTTACTTTTGGCATATGTACATCAGTTATTTGAAGGAATTTTGGGATATCATTTATGTACAAATTAAACAAGTTAACAGCAATTACTCATTGCTATCTTACACTTTAGAGATGCAAATTTTCCAAGTTAGGGGACCATTCAAACCAATAAAAACTCCTTGATAGGAATTTGAATATAAAACCTTGATTAGATAAAGGAGCCTGAGTTCAATATTAAGGGCCATTTTTTTTCCAAAGTCTCTTTATTGAATCAAAGGTTTCACTGAGAATTATAAATGTTGTGAACAGCTGACTCCCTTTAACTGTATATTTTTCTGTGAAATGCCATAAAATGAAGCAGTTATCAGTGGTACAGCATGTGGCCTAAAACCAGATTGCTCTTCTGCTAACAAGCCCTATATGAAAATTAGGGTTTATGGGTGGTGGAGGTCAATATTACAGGCCCATCTGTTGACAACTGTGGCACATGGATGATTGAGACCTAGAAATATTAAAGGAATACATGATAAAGAAGGTGAATGAAATGAATGAAAGAAAAGCAGTTATGTTGTATGCTTGTGAAACTATTAGAAAGGGAAAGATGTAATATATATGTGTTAAGATGGTTTGATATTGTGGAATGGAGCTGATGCATGCATATAAGTGAGCCTATAGATAAGAGGGTAAATTGAATGTCAGAAAGTATGAAATGGTGCCGTCTAGATTGTTATAAGTACATATGAAAGTAGCAGGGGTGACTGCAGGGGTAACTAAAAAAAGTGGCACAAAAGCCCTGCCCCTTTTCACATGCATCACACATTAAAAAGGGATAAGATTTCAACCATCTTGACTTTTTGTTTACATCCCTCCTCCCTCCTGGCAGACATCCTTGGAAAGTAGAAATTCATATAATGGTGGCAGTTACATGTTAATGGTGCTGAGTTTTAAGGAAAAGAAACAGGGATGAGTTTTGAGAAAAAGTATATAACATTCTGAATGAGTGCATTCTAGTAAAATAAGTTGTTCTGCTAGGCAATATGAATGGATTTATGGGAATGAGATGGCAGACTACAGAGTACAAGACATGCAGAGACCCAAGAATGAATGAAGATGGTGATTGTTTTGTGAGTATCTTTAGGGAAAAAAAAATACATGGTTTAAGCATAAGTCTATTTATGCATTCTCATAAAAAAAGGAATGAATTGAAAAGCATGATTGAATTGATTGCTTATGACAAAAGAATGAGATAATTAGTGAAGGAAACATGGGTAATGAAAGGTTCTGAATGTGGGACAGAACATTATTTGATAGTATCAAAAGTAAATCTTGGGGAAAATGGAAATGGAAGAAGAAATAAATAAAAGAAACTAGAATGAAATTATCACAAATACAGGAAGAGAATGTATGAGCTTTGAATGAAAAGGTATTAGAGAAAAGGTATTAGAAGATAATCCCCCACAAAATGACTGGGATATGGATATAAGCAAAGATATATGTGGAAGCTGCTGGGCAGAGCAGAAATAATTATGTTACAAAGTGCCAAATATGCTAATAGGAAGTATGAAAAAAGATTCCTTGATGGAACGATAAAGTGAAAGAGGCTGTGGATGATAAAAATTGCACATAAGAGAATGCAATAAGTTTTAAATTAGGATGTGTGGTATGGGTTTTCAGTGAAGGAAGGAGAAACAGGACTTTCTGCCAATTTTACCAAAATAATTTTAGTTACTTGTTTATAAAATAAAGGCATGGTGGTGGCTGTTGTTATTATTATTTTTAAATAGTTTATTTTATACACTAGAAACAAAGGGTATATCCAACAGTCTCAAAATTGATAAGCATAGCAATTTTTAAAAAGTAAAGAAAACATAATATTCAGAGCTTTTTTTTTCTTTTATCAACAGAATAAATTCAATGTTGTTTGAAAGTTTCTTGCCCTTCTGTACAGCTGTAGCTGCAGATCAAGTGTAGATTTCATAGATTTATTTTTTCAGTATTATCTTGTAGTAATTATTTTGACCAAATTATTTTGTAGTAATTATTTTGACCAAACCCTGTGCGTCAAAAATCCACAGATCTTGATATTTTGATGGATTCCTAATCATGTGGATATAGCCTGGGGGGGGGGGGGGGGGGAACCATAGGACCTTAGTATGCAGTGATTGATTTTTTTTTTAATGTAATGGTATATTGTTAACAGGTGTGTTAATGGTCATCATCAATTCCAGAACGGTGTTATGTTGGTCTGGGAATATGCAGACCAGATTTTTGTGCTTCAGCATGTCATTGTGGCATGTATGGATGTGACAATGGAAGTTTTTTGTACAGTCTTTGACACAGAGAAAGGTGCATAAAGGAAATAGGGTTGAAGTATAAAATGTTTTGCATGAACATGGAGTTGAAGGTTGGTATTTAAATGTGATAAGAACAGTATTGATAGAAGCAAAGCATGTTTAAGAATAAATAGAATGCTTAGAAAATGTTAAGCATTGAATAGGAATAAGATGAAGATGTGATATATCCTCTTGGTTGTCTAATATATTTATGAACAAACACATAAAGAATTATTATTGTAACATCAGAGGTATGCTAGTTAGTGACCGTGTTACATGTTCTTTTGAATACAGACAATGCCAGCTCAAGAGTATTGAACTGAAAATTAATAAACCAAAGATTGAGGTAGCTGTGTTTGACATGGAAAATGGAATGAATGACTGCAAATAATGCATATGTGTGTAAAACTAGAGCAAGTAGATGAATCTGTGTACTTGATAGAATGTTTATTAATTATGGGAAAATGGTTTGGAGAAATTTCAAGATGTTCAAATACTGGTAGGTGGTATGCATTATATGGTCAGTTGAAAACAATATTTCTCAAAAGAAGTGAAAATGGCTATGCATAAGAGAATGGTTTACTATACTTTATTATGTGGAAGTGAGAGTTGAGTATGTCAGGAGGAATATAACAGTACTTTGAGTGTAATTGAAATGTTTAACAAGTGATGAAATAAGAAAAGGTAGGGTGAAGAATGTATGGTTGCTGAATTAATGGGGATTAAATATAAAAGAGTGACTAGTACGAAGGTTTGGTCGTGTAGAGAAAATGAATGAATGAATGAAAGGATTGAATTGCAAAAAAAAAAGGAATGAAGAGTGAATAGGTTGAGAGGAAAAAGATAATAAGTTGTTAAATGGTGTTGATTAGGTTCTGAAAAAGAGAAAAGTGACAAGTTTAAAGAATAAAAGATAATGTATGAAGAAGTATATGGATATAATGGAAGTAAGGGTAGTTTGGAAGTATAGAAAAATATGGAGAAATGTTCTGAATATTGTTGGTATAATTAGACTTACAGTAGTTAGGCATTTGCTTTTCTTTTACTATCTGCCTTTAATTTCTTTTACTCACTATTTATTACTGTTGTTTGGCATTTTCATAATATTGCTTGTCCTGAAATGGCTGATGATGGCTACATGTGCTTTCATGTTTGAAAAAGTTACATAGGCAATGCTGAACCACCTTTCCTAATCGTTACAAAGCTGCTTCCTTCGGGATTTTACTTCCCCCTGGGCAACATCACCAGAAGTGAATTTGGCTGGGCAAAAAATGCCATAGGAAAGAGACTTCATAGATAGATAGATAGATAGATAGATAGATAGATAGATAGATAGTTAAAGCATCATCTTTTGATGTGGGAGACTGGGATTAGAATCCCAGCTGCTACCTACCTTACCAGTAGGGATCCTTGGGCCAAGACCCCCTAATGCTTCACCTGCCTACCTTGGATATGACGTTGACATGAACTAAGAGTCATGCTGGCTCAGATATCACCTGGATTAACAAGGCCCACGCCAGATGTTGGAGAACCAGGACAATCTGACGATAAGTGGGTTACTGGAACAAACCATACATGGACGAGGCAAGAAAACCTGGAATTGATGGAATGCTACCACAACAGTAAACCTAATGAGAGGGGATATATGAAACCTCTGAGGGAACTATGGATGGACAAAAAATATACATCCACACTAACTGAGAAACAGCTAGTTACCCAATGTTTCAACATAGTAAAAAGGAACCTGCTCTCATAACTTGAGATAGACTAACTCCACGTTACATCCCGGACTCAAGAAGTCCTGGAAGAACAACTGGATGTGCAGCCAACATGTGAAGTTGGAACGTCACTGCCACTCCCTCCATTACAGAGCACAGCAGCTGACATGAGGCATAAGATCATGGATAAACTAGATATGGTCAGCCTTCAAGACTGATTACCAAGGCTCAGTGGAGAAGTACTATCACATAGTATGCTAGAAGATGCCAATAGACCCCTCACAACGATCCCTACTGCTATCTTAACTCAAACCAATGAACTGGTATATGCTCCAGCCGCTGTAATCCTGGAGATCCTTGGCAATGTGATCAAGAACAGCGGTACATAACCCCCCTGCAAAATGATGTTGGAGGCTAAGATCAAGGCAACTCCGAAAAAAGGTAGTCAGCTGGTGGAACTACAGAAGGGTATGGAGATTAAGGATAAGACTCAACTACTGAAAAAATACAAGGGTCTGACTCCATCTGAAGCTCTAGAGACCACTAACAAAGGTTCACAGCACTGGCTACCAGGTTAAGGAGATACACTAGAGAAGCAGAGGCCAAGAAGATAAATACCCTGTTTTCCAAAGAACCATCCAAGGTGTACTCCCAACTGCAGTTCAACAGCAGAGCCACCAACAGCAAAAACTGAACAGTACTGGAAGACTTACAGGAGAAAGAGAAGACTCATAACACAGGTGCAAAGTGGTTGCAGGACCTGAGAGCAGACCACGGCAATCTCCCAGAACGGGAACCAGTCACCACCACAGTAGCAGACATCCAACAGGAGGTCAGGAATATGAAGAGCTGGACAGCACCTGGTCTGTACATGATCCACATCTACTGGCTAAAGAAACTAATAGCAGTGCATGAATGCCTAGCAGCATAGATGAACCAGCTGCTAGCAGCAGGCTCCCACCCAGACTGGCTAACACAAGGAATGACAGTGCTGATCATGAAAGACCACCACAAGGGAACAGCACTGTCCAACTGCCGGCCAATAACCTGCTTCCCCACAACATGGAAAGTCCTGTCACGCATCATAGCTGCCAAGTTACATGACCATATGTGCCAATACATGAGCATAGCTCAGAAGGGAATTGGGAACAACTCTAGAGGTTCAAAACACCAGTTGCTCATAGATAGAGCAGTTGCCCAACACTCAAGGTCTAAACAGACGAATCTCAGCACAGCCTGGATTGACTACAGGAAAACCTTTGACTTAGTGCCACACACATGGATCTGTGAATGCCTGGCGCTATACAAAGTCAACAAGAAACTAAGGACCTTCCTCAACTCAGTGGGACTGTGGAGGACAACACTGGAAGTAAACTCAAGACAGCTCACACAAGTGGCCATCAAGTGCAGCATATACCAAGTTGATGCACTGTCCCCACTGCTGTTTTGCATAGGCTTGAACCCCGTCAGACAGATAATCACAAGGACTGGATATGGATACAAGTTCAAGAGTGGAACTACAATCAGCCACTGTGATGGAATGGAATTATGAAGGCCAAACTCAGGGAGAAAAACATTTTCTTTTATCTCATGAGGCACGAGGGAAAGATAAGAGGATGAGACTGGCACCTCCCTGAGGAATTCACAGTGTTGTGGCTGGCATTACTTGGGAGCTGGGGTTTCAGTCTGGGAAGATTCTTGCTAGAGGTTGTAGCTAATAAACATTGCTGGACTGAATTTACATGGTCTCTTGGAGATATTTGGGCTAGGCCTGACAGCCACCTCCTCTACATGGATGTCATCAAGCTGTATGGTAAGAGTGAACAAGACATCGATTTGCTGATCCACCTAACACAGATCTACAGCGAGGACATTGGGATGTCATTTGGACTGGAGAAGTGTGGCCGGATGGTAGTAAAGAGAGGGAAGGTAGTTAAGACCAATAGAGTGGAACTACCAGTGGGCAACATAGCAGACATACAGACTGGCTACAAGTACCTTGGTATCCTACAGTCACATGGCAACCATGATGAGAAGTGAAGGAAGACAGCAACATCCAAATAACACCAAAGGATAAGATAGGTCCTGAAGAGCCAGCTCAATGGGAAGAACAAGATCCATGCCATCAACATATATGCCTTGCCAGTTATCACATACTCTGCTGGTACAGTGAGCTAGCCAAAGCTCCTTACAATATATGGAGATTTCCACGCAAGTCCAACACCCAGAGACTGTACACCAGCCAGAAAGAGGGCGGGTGGGGTCTGGTGAATGTCAAAGTCATTACCCTCGATGGAATCCAGAGCATTCAGGAGTACATCAGTAAGATGGCACCCAAAGATGAGCTGCTGAGAGAATGCCTGAAGCAGCAGCAGACATGGGAGGAAGTTCAAGCAGAGCAAGTACCATGGCAAAACAAGACCCTGCATGGGATGTACTATCAACGGATAGCTGAGGTGGTTGACATTGAGAAATCCTACCAGTGGCTGGTAAGGGCTGGACTAAAAGACAGCACCAAGGCACTGATCATAGCAGCACAAAAACAGGCATCTATAGAAGCAGAGACCACACTAGAAAGGGCCCAAGGTGCAGATTGTGTACAGAGGGCTCACAGACAGTCCAACACATAGTGGCAGGGTGCAAGATGCAGGCAGGAACAGCTTACACTGAACAGCACAATCAAGTAGCTGGCATTGTATACAGGAACATCTGCACAATGTATGGACTAGACTCTCCCAAGTTCATGGGAGATTCCACAGAAGGTTGTATAGAATAACAGGGGCTAAGATCCTGTGGGACTTCCAGATCCAGATGGACAGGCAGGTACTGGCCGATCAGCCAGACATCGTGGTAGTAGACAAGGACCAGAAGACAGAGGTGGTAATAGATGTAGTGTTACCAAGGGGCAGCAGCATCAGGAAATAGGAGTATGAGAAGCTGGAGGGGTCCTAGGCCTGAAGGAAGAATGAGAGAGGATGTGGAAAATAAAGGCCAAAGTAGTCCCAGTGGTGGTAGGAGCACTCGGGGCTATGATTCCTAAGCTGGGAGAGTGGCTCCAACAGATCCTAGGAACAACATCAGAGTTCTCTGTCCAGAAGAGTGCAGTGCTAGGAACAGCTAAGATACTGTGCAGAACCCTCAAACTCCCAGGCCTCTGGTAGAGGACCCGAGATTGAGGAAAATACATACCACCTATGACCTAAGTGAGAGGGGATTTTATTTATATATGAATGTCTGCATCCTTTTGTACATTTAAATAGCCACTCCTCTCCCTGGGTACAAATAATAGAGTTATTATGAATAATACAGGTGTCTGCTGCCATTACATTGAATCTTGTCTGAAATTCTAATAAAAAAAAAAAGAAAGAAGAAATTGGATAGTCCGTCCTGAATTCATTACAATTCTCAGCACTATAGAATAAGAAAGCGTTTACTGATTTCCCTTCTCAAGATGGCTTTCTCTTTTGTGTAAGTCCTGGAGAAGTACAAGAGTCTTTTATAGTTTTCCACATGATAACATGAGTTTATGATGATGAGAGCAATAAACAGACTATTACTGTCAAAGGTAAAGTGACTTAATCTAATATGTGAATTCAGTCTACAACTTAGTGACGTCTGAGAAATTGTGGAGCAATTCTCATTAGGTGGGTTTTATAACCAGCCAACTATGTAAGAGGGCTTGATTGATCACAAGGAGATATTGAGAGGTGGACTTTGCTTTTTTAAATACCTTGCACTCATTAAACACAAACAAGCTGAGAGCAAAGGTTAACAAAAGACAGTAATAAATATAACTTTTGACAGCTATGTTTCTCAGAAGTACTCTCATCTGTGAACCCTTAAAGGATTGAGGTGTTAAAAGTGAGTCCTGAATGTCTGACAGGATGACTATCTTTCCTAGGAATTCATCCAGTTGTGTAGATCCTAACATGAATTGCACATAGGCACTTTACTTTTTTTAGAAGATGAGAAGTCAAAGAGTTTAAAAAGAGACTGAAGGAACATAATGGAATGTGTGGGATAGTGTAATTATTTGAAGAATAACTACTTTTATTCTGTTCGTGAAGAAGAAGCATCTGTACATCTGCATGATGGAGGAAAAGTGTGTTGAAGGAATGACCCAGGACTTCCAAGATGTGGCTGTTCAACAAATTGGCAGTTGTGATCTAATATCCCAGAAAGAGAGACAGCAGGACTTTGATTCAAAAATCCCAGAGAGACAGAAACAAGCAGGGCCATTGACAACAGGAGAGTGACTGGCCAGTTGGTCTGATTGAGATGATTTGGAAGCTGACGGGGTTAGCCTGCCTAGCTAATTGAAAATTAGGAGAAGTTTCCCATGCATGGAACTGGGGAATAACTGTAATAAAATCAGCACCTAGTGAAAGGTTACTTAGCAACAGAGGAAAGTAAGAACCATGGAATTTGACGGAAAGGAAAGAAACACAAATCAATCTTTATTACTGTCATAGACTAACATAAAATGAGACATAGCATTTAAGAAAAGGAGAATCCTTAAAGTACCAGAATAGCAACTTGGGAAAATAGAAGGGTTTAAAAAAAAATCACTGAAAATAATAATTCCCTGAACACTTTAGGATACCAATTTGTGTAATAAAAAAATCAAATCAAAGTGATTGCTCCACTAGACTGACTTGAATTTACTGCCTGGCTTTTTACCATTACAAATTTGAGACAAATTTGAACCGATGATTCTGCCTTCAATTTTGCAGGTATTTTTTTGTTATATCAGACAATAAGGAGCAGGACTATTTGAATAATTACCTTTTTCATCTGGTGTTATTATCAGACATGCAATAAGGAAACTAGAGGTTTACATAAACATTAAAGTATTTTTTGTGTTTGGTGTATAATTTTGACAAATTGCAAGACTCACAAATTGAGCCATCTCTCAAAACTTGGGTTTTGGTTCTTGCTCTGAACTTTGTTCCTTGCTGTGCTTGTGCTAGCCTGTTAAGCTTAAAAAAATATGATACCTCTTCTAAGTTGCTTGGGATCTTCTGGGTAATCATGCCTAATAGTTTGAGAACCCCTTGATTTGAATGTGGTGTGAAGCTAGCTAAGCCATGGTTTCTAACTGTCTTGTGTGAACTCAGCTAATTGTGGTCTGTTCAAGAAATTATAATTACATAATACGGAAATGCATCCTGTGACTTCTTATTACAAAGAAGATTGCTAGTTAATCTGTTTTTGTTTTGCTTTCCTTCAGATGGAGAAGAAAGGTAACTCAGAAATCTAGTCTAAACATTTCTCCCTTAAATTTAACTTCTTCCTTAGTTGGAGCCTTCAAATTATTTTTCGCCAATCTCTAATTATGTCTGTCCATTCCATGAGATTTGACAGAGTTGGCATGGTTTGGGTTTCAGTGTCATCTAATGAGACCGAGAAAACATGTCTTCTCTTGTGGTGCCTGCCCTTGGGAACAACATACTCTCCAGGATTTGGATCATCCAACTCTGCTGGCCTTCAGTAAGGCTTTAAAAATTGTTTTTTTTCCTAAGCACATTGGACATTGGATGTGTTGCTATGGTTCTTTTATTCTTATTGTTTATCTTGTTAATCTTATGTTAGCTACCCAGCATCACATTTTGTGAGGTGGGCAGCCATACAAATAACCTAACTGAACTAAAACAAACTCTCTCCATGAGAGGTATTATACTCTGTGGATAGAATATACAGGTGAAACTCGAAAAATTAGAATATCATGCAAATGTTCATTTATGTCAGTATGGCAACTCAAAAGGTGAAACCAATATATGAGATAGATGCATTACATGCAAAGCGAGATATGTCAAGCCTTACTTTGGTATAATTGTGATGATTATGGCGTACAGCTTATGAAAACCCCAAATTCACAATCTCAGAAAATTAGAATAGTGTGAAAAGGTTCAATATTCTAGGCTCAAAGTGTCCCACTCTAATCAGCTAACGAATCCATAACACCTGCAAAGGGTTCCTGAGCCTTTCAATGGTCTCTCAGGCTGGTTCAGTAGGAATCACAAGCATGGGAAAGACTGCTGACCTGACAGTTGTGCAGAAAACCATCACTGACACCCTCCATAAGGAGGGAAAGCCCCAAAAGGTAATTGCAAAAGAAGTTGGATGTTCCCAAAGTGCTGTATCAAAGCACATCAATAGAAGGTTATGTGGAAGGGAAAAGTGTGGTAGAAAAAGGTGCACAAGCAGCAGGGATGACTGCAGCCTGGAGAGGATTGTCAGGAAAAGGCCATTCAAAAGTGTTGGGGACTTTCACAAGGAGTGGACTGAGGCTGGAGTTAGTGCATCAAGAGCCACCACACACAGACGGATCCTGGACATGGGCTTCAAATGTCATATTCCTCTTGTCAAGCCGCTCCTGAACAACAAACAACGTCAGAAGCGTCTTACCTGGGCTACAGAAAAGAAAAAAAGAACTGGTCTGTTGCCCAGTGGTCCAAAGTCCTCTTTTCTGATGAGAGCAACTTTTGCATCTCATTTGGGAACCAAGGACCCAGAGTCTGGAGGAAGAATGGAGAGGCACATAATGCACGATGCTTGAAGTCCAGTGTGAAGTTTCCACAGTCTGTGTTGATTTGGGGAGCCATGTCATCTGCTGGTGTTGGTCCACTGTGCTTCATTAAGTCCAGGGTCAACGCAGCCGTCTACCAGGAGATTTTGGAGCACTTCATGCTTCCTTCCGCAGACGAGCTTTATGGGGATGCTGACCTCATTTTCCAGCAGGACTTGGCACCTGCCCACACTGCCAAAAGTACCAAAAGTACTGCTTCAATGACCATGGGATTACTGTGCTTGATTGGCTAGCAAACTCGCCTGACCTGAACCCCATAGAGAATCTATGGGGCATTGCCAAGAGAAAGATGAGGGACATGAGACCGAACAATGCAGCGGAGCTGAAGGCCACTATTGAAGCATCCTGGTCTTCTATAACACCTCAGCAGTGCCACAGGCTGATAGCATCCATGCCATGCCGCATTGTGGCAGTCATTGCTGCAAAAGGGGCGCAAACCAAGTACTGAGTACATATGCATGCTTATACTTTGCAGAGGTCCGATATTGTTCTATTTCCAATCCTTGTGTTATTGATGTCATGTAATATTCTAATTTTCTGAGATTGTGAATTTGGGGTTTTCATAAGCTGTACGCCATAATCATCACAATTATACCAAAGTAAGGCTTGACATATCTCGCTTTGCATGTAATGCGTCTATCTCATATATTGGTTTCACCTTTTGAGTTGCCATACTGACATAAATGAACATTTGCACGATATTCTAATTTTTCGAGTTTCACCTGTATGCTACAACTTTCAAAATAGGTACCAACATTACATGGAAGTTTCTATGAAGGCCACTAACATTCTTCGTTGGCAGTGACTTAGGATATGCTTATCTTTTTACCACCTCTGTTGACAAGTGCCAGCATTATTTTAAATAATGGGAACAGGAGAGACTTTAGCTGCAGTCCTAAGTAGACTTTCTGTGGAAGTTAGTGAGATGATGAACAGGTATTAAAAGCGCTCAGGGTATAATGTTTGTGTGTTTGTCCAGAATGGTAAAATAAACAATTAAGAACAAAATAGTACAGCTGGGAACTGCAACAAAAATGTTGCATTATGCCTGCCAACTGCATATGCTTCATGGATACTCAGTTCCATTCCTTCTTATCTCAATTTCCATAATCCTTTCCACAAAAGACGTAGGAATTTTTGCTTTGCAGTTTACCAAATTGCTGTTCCCTCTGTATAATTTTCAGTGGCATCAGTGTAGATTCAATCTTTCTGACCTCAACAACTTAGTTTATTTTAGAACCAGGGAATCATAGTGTTGGAAGGTGCCAATTAGGCCACCAAATCCAATTAAAGCATCTCAGACAGATGACTAACTAGCTTCTGCTTGAATAATGAATGAAAGCAACCTACCATCAGTCTAACTATTTCAATTGCTTACTATTAGGAACTGGTTTTTTTTTTTTTTAACAGTCAGAATGTGCCTCCCAAAAACTTAAATCCATTATTCCATACTGTGTACTCTGAAACAACAAGTTACTTTTATGTGATATCCTATAAGGTATTTGAAGACTGACGCTGAAAGTTGCCGGCCAGAAATGGCTGACGCTTCGGCGGTTCGAGTCCAGCCTTCGCGTTAACAGGGTGAGCTCCTGTTTCTTCCCCAGCTCCTGTCAGCCCAACAGGTCGAAAACTCACGTGAGTAGATAAATGGGTACTCTCACTCCGGTGGGAGGAATAATGCTGACAGCGCCTTGCACAGAGAGACAGGACCAGTTGCTGGTAAGCTCGCCCGAAAAGGGCGCGAAGCAACGGAAATCCCGCCTCCTGCGCTCGCCAGCTGGGCTCTGCTCTAGGAAGGAGGCTCTGGCAAACCACTTCCGAAAAACAATTGCCTTGAAAACTGCAAGGATTCGTCCAGGCAGTCACTGCAGGGTCAGTAATGACTGAGCGCAGACAAAAATATATATATATATATATATATATTTTTCACATTTTTTTTCAGGTATAAACGGGTCCTGACTCTTCAGACTCCTTCACAGGTCTTAGTTTCTCATTCTCATTCCTGATCATCCTCATTAGCCTAATCTCTTCTTAGTGTAGTGCCCAGAACCTCAGTACTTGAGAAGGGCTTTGACCATGCAGAACAGAATGGAATGATTACTTCCTGTCATTTGGAAATTATACTTCTGTTGCTGTAGACTAAAATTGTATTTGCGTCATTTTTTTCAGCTACATCATACTAGTCACTCATACTTTCTTTCAATCCACTATCATTCTGACAGCTTTTTCTCAAGTATGACTACCAAGCTTGGTATTTCCTGTCCTATTGCAATGCTTTTGAGTGTTGCTTTTTAATTTTGTATTTGTTTCTGCTGAATTTCATTTTATTACTTTCATCCCATCAGTCTATCAAGACTGTTTTGAATGTTAACTCTGTCCATTTTATCTCTGTCCAATTTTATATGATTTCATAAGCATTCCCTCCAACTCTTCAGCCAAATAAATAAATGTGAAAATGTTTGTGAAAATATGGTAGAGTATTTAAAGTAGAATACTTTATCTATCTTACTTTATCTATCAGGCTCCAGTCTCCGACTTTACATACTCAGACTTTCTAGGTTAGAATGAGGCTGCTAGCTTTAAATTTGGCAGAAGTCTCTCAGACCCTCAATACAACGTAGTTAGATAAGAATCTATTGCAAATGAGACTAAAGCTGAATTAAACAATTGACTTATCTCTTGTCAGTGTGAAGAAGCACTTCCCTATTACACCACAGCATTTTAAAACCATTGTTTGTTCTTACCATTATACCCACCTTTATTTATTTATATAGCTGCCCACTTGTCATGTGTCTCAGGGTAACATACATAATTATACAAATAATGGTTCTTATAGAAAAACATATTGTGCCCAAGGCAATTCAGACAACTAGGTATAATCAAGATGGACTCACCAAACCTGTCTTGGGGGAAAAGCCAGGTCTTCAGAACTTTTCAGAAGGGAGGCTTGGTTGAGCGATGCTTTCCAAAACCTGAATGGTCAGCCTCTGTCAGAAATAAGACAGTTGGTAAGCAGTGTTACTGAAAAACTTGTTGCATGAATAAGACATTTTTTTCAGGGCAGAGAGGAGGCAAATGAAATAGGCCATTTTAGAAGAGAAATCAGCTACCACCAGAATGGCATAATTTTTCTTACGAGATCTACATGTAAAGGATTGGAAACTATAAAGTAGCATTATTGGTTGGCAATTGTTAATGGGTTTGTTTTCTGTCTGACTCATTCCATGGAACTTGGCTACCTTGTTGTTCTGGCAAAACTCTAGCAAAAATAACTCATGTTTTTGGCAGTGTATGGCTGAATTTGTACATACATATATAATAAATAATATTGCAACAAATATTCTTGTCTTTCCTGTCAATGGCATCTTTATAGCTGTGCTGCCAGCTTTTTTAGCTAATGTAACTAAAAACATGAAATGTTAATATCAATTTTAACAGCTGTAGTTTTCAGTCAAATCAGACAGTTATCTAATGGAAATCTCATTTGTTGGCATGCAGTCACTGATTTAATTGAATTATAGTGCCATTGCTGTTTCCTGAGCATTAATAGAGAATAATCTGAAAGCTATTGACATGTCTAAATGAATGCATTTAGAAATAAAAAAAATCACTATTTTGATTTATGATGTCCTCATAAAACAATACCTTTAGCTTACAAGTTCATAATGCCAGTTTTAGAGAAATGTACTATGTGTTTTTGTTGTTTGCTATCTTGTAGCATCATACAATATGGAAATTCTAGTAATGGACTTGGGTAGTCAGGCCCATGTTACATGCCATTATAAACATGCTACTATGATCAGTTGTTACAGAAGACAGTTACTGTACTGATTTTCTCCACTACTTTTTGTATCTACCACTGTGGCTGCTCTGAGGATGGTACTGTAGATATTTTAAATAGAGAGCAGTGAAACAAATACCAAAGGAATTTTGTTCCTATTAGAACCTGCTCTTCAGTCTTTTTTCTGAAGTTGTATAAAGTTTAATTGGGTTGTAACTTCCAGATTATCCATACACCTACTTAATTGCCAGTATGGTCATCAGCTCAAGTGGTTGCTTGATTAATGGCAGCAGCAACATTTATTAATATTACCAGTTTGAATAGAAGAAAAAAGTACTCAATTCATCTTACATAAGAATGAGTTTAATATTGCAAAGTAGTCATAACTCATAAAATACTGTTGTTTTTGGCCAAATATCAGAGAAATATGTAGGCAATCTATATCTACAGCAGAGTTTTCCTGAATGTAACAAGTATCCATAGGATTCTAACATTGCATATAAGTCTGAAAAAGATATCTTGACTGCTTCCTGTTGGAAAATAAATGTGCCTTTATTCCAATGAGGTAGAACTTCTGAGAGTTTCCTCTAAGATAATAGGTTGCTATTACAATACTTTTTGTACATATAATACAGTAGTTTTCTCTAAGTTGATCTAAATGCAGCCTGAAGACAGGAATACTTATATGTTCTATTTTTTTTTTTTTAATCTGTTCAATCATGTTCAATTCTCAGAGACTGCCTGGACGAGTCCCTGCAGTTTTCTTGGCAAGGTTTTTCAGAAGTGGCTTGCCATTGCCTCCTTCCTAGGGCTGAGAGAAAGTGACTGGCCCAAGGTCACCCAGCTGGCTTTGTGTCTAGGCGGGACTTCAACTCACAATCTCATGGTTTCTAGCCTGATGCCTTAACTGCTATACCAAACTGGCTCTGTATGTTCTATTACTGTAATACAAATCAACAGTAACATATTTTAGCATGGTGCATGGAATAACATAAGGGCTATAGAAAGGGGTTAAATTAATGAGACTTTTATATGCACAAAAATGGAAGCATCCACAAATACCCATAGCTGAAGAATGGGTATTGAAATTAATGAAATTAGTGGAGATGGCAAAACTGACTACTTTGAGTAAAGAAAGGACATTGTCTAGCTTTGTTTCTATATGGAAACCACTCTTGGACTTTTTACTTGATACACAAAAAAAATGAAATTTTGATTTTGGGATTTGATGACTGATTTATTCTATAATTACAGAAATATCTGGTGTTTCTTTTCTTATATTTTTGCTGATATAGACTTATTTTGTAAAGTTCTTTTTAATGTTAAAGGATAGTTTTTATTATATGATTTTTTTTTAGATATTGGAGTGAGTGGTGAATTTATTCCATACCTATACCTGTTCCAAAGAAAATTGGAAGTTACTTTTTTCTTTCTGCATTTTTTTTCTTTTTTGTATTTTACTGTTTTCTGAAATTTAATAAAAATTTATAAAATTTTGGAAAAATAAATTTTATCTAAAAAAAGGGGATTAAATTATTTCTCAAAAATTAACCATTGCTTCTTAAGTTTAAACTATGGCTTATTTTTAAAATTTGTACTTTTGCATGCTTTGGATTTTTTGTTAATATGTCCTATTTTGCTACATAAGAACTGTTTTGTACTATGGGTGTATCAGTGGTAGTATTTTTAAGTAATGTTTATATTATTTATGGAGGCGCCTAAGGAGACATGAAGATTAAGGCTGCTTCATGCATTGTGTGAAAATGTTCCATGTAACTAGAGGGGTAGTAGGACTCTGATCACAACTAGCCCTGAAGTTGTCATTTCCTTATTCCATGATGCCCACACATTAAGAAGGGGCATTTCTCATTTTATTATTGAATATTATTGAAAATCTGTGGGGAGACAATACATGCAAGTGGGTGGAATAATATTTCTGAAAGACTTCTGCAAGGAAGAGTGGGAAAAAACATCCAAAAGAATGAAGAGAAAGACTCTTTGTTAGCTACCGGAAATCTTTGCACATTACTTATGAGAAGGTGTTACAAAGTATTCATTGAAGGTGTGTCCAAATTTTTGCACCTGGCATATTCACTGTTTTTTTTTTTAAATTTGGAATCCATAAACAGAAATATGCCTTGTTTAACTTTATACCATACAGAGTTTATCAGTTTCTGTTCTGTTCAAAATTTAACAAGTTTGCCATTTGCATGCAACTGTAGAAATTGATATAGAAACCAGACTGTGAATCAATATTTTCTTATTCCAAGAGAGCTTTTTTCATAAAACTTACTGTTTAAGTTTATTTAAGATAAGTAAAGTTTAACTTAACTATTTTAGTATTGTTATTGTCTCAAATGAATCTTAACTGAGGACATGAGTCTGCATGATAGTTATACATTTGACTGATAATAGACAAACATTGGCCTGGTATTTAAGGCTTAATCCTAATAGAACAACATTTTCTTGCTGATCAGCATTAATTGTCTTTACTACAACAAAGAAGTTACATTAAATAATCATGGGATTAATCTGTTTATTATCAAAATAACTGTTTAAAATGATGATGAAAAACTAACTTTAAACATTGGTAGGTGATGATTCTATAAATATGAATTATTTAGTACATGCCTAGTATTTATCTTGGTAGATCAAGTTTTGCCTATAGGTAGAATAAATCATAAAATTAAAAAAGAAGAAAATTAATGGCAACCCTAGAGGTCATATTATTTAAGTTTCAATAAACTCCTTGTTTGCGTTTGTATTTTTAATAAACATACCAAAGTAGGTATTTTTAACAATATAAGACAAATAACTTCGGAAGAACATTTTGTGTGTCTTTATCTTTACCAGTCACGAGCATCATGAATTTTTCAACAAAACCTACATTTTTGGCCCTATTTTTCATTAAAGCGGTAATCCTGCTTATTGTGGAGAAAAATAAAGATGTTGATTTCCTCTGAACAATGGGCAGGTAGAAGAAGGAAACTTGGGACATATTTGTATTTGTTGGTTGATTATGTGCCATCAAGTCATTGTCAACTCTTAGCGACCAATAGATAAATTTTCCCTATGACCATCTGTCCCTAACCTGGTCTTTCAGGTCTTCCAATGGTGCATTCATTGCCACTGTAACTGAATATATCCAGTCGTCCTCTTCTCTTTCTTTCCAGCTTTCTCAGCATTAGAGGCTTTTCCAGAGAACATATTTGTGTATCTATTTATAATTTATATTGTATTGTACTGTTGTCAGGTGATACCAGAGATGATTTTGAACTGAAAGGAAAATTCTGAGCAACAATCCTTATGAATTGAATCAACAATGCAGTCACGAGCATGCTAACTGAGAAACAATTTCTATTGTATTCAGCGGAATTTATTCTTGGATGCATAGAATAATATATGTAAATTTATTTAATGAATTGATAGGGACTCCAACTCAAACAATGCAACTCTGGGTGGTATACAGCAAAAAGCAAACAATAAACCAAAAAATTCTCACATAAAAAAAAACAACTACCCAATATATAAAATATAAAATGATGAGTGAACATAATAATTAAACAATCAGAAGGAGACTTCAGTCATCTAGACCCAAACACCTCAAAAAGCCAGATCTTAATGGCTTTTTTAAAGGCAATCAGAGTTGGGCCTGTCATATATTGGGATGGGGAGATCGCAGCCACCAAAAAGGCCTGTTTGCTATGTCCAATAAGAGGTCAAAGTTTAAAAGAGGGAACCTGAAGCATGCCTCCCTGTGGGGCCATGTGCGGCAGGCAGATGTTCTTGGGAGAAAGTGGTCCCACAAGTAACCCAGTCCTGTGTCATGTAGGGCTTTAAAAGTGATAACCAGTACCATGAATTGTATCAGGAAGCCTATTGGGAGCCAGTGCAGCTTATGGAGTAGTGGTGTTGCATGGTCATAATGAGCTGTACCCATAACTCTATGTCATGGCATTCCGGACCAACTGAAGTTTTAGTTATGAATGGTTATATATTTAAGATATTGTTTGAAGAAATCACTGTTTTTAGGTTTAAATTCCTTCGTTAATGGGCAATTTCAGTCCATCATCATAATGGAGAAGAGGTTGGTTTTTTTTCAGTCCATTCTCTCCTGTCATTTAACAGGAATCATCTGTTGGTATGGAATGGTATCAGCAATATGCTGGTGATATCCAGTTCTACATTGCTACCCTAAGCCAAGTTAGCAGTGCTATGGAAATTGTGTCCCAGTCTCTGGGGGCTATAAAGATCTGGATAGGAGAAAACAGGCTGAAGTTGAATTCAAGCAAGATGGGCCTGCTGTTTGCATAACAACATTCATGGGCAGCTCCTGTGTTGTCTTTTGAGACGGAAGGGCTACCCCAAAGGAGCAGGTCCACAACTTGGTATCTTCCTGAGTTCATGGCTACCACTAAATGGGCAGGTATAGGCTGTGGCTGAGCAGTTGTTTGCCTGGTTTTGGCTGGTGCTCCAGTTGTGGCTCGACCTGGAACCTGAAAACTTTTGCAACAGAAACTCATGACATCATCATACAGAATACTGCTGCCTCTGAAGACCACCTGAAGTTATAATTGGTACAAAATGTGACATCCATGTGATGGGGGGGGGGTCAACCACCAGAAGCACTTTATATCTTTCTTTAAGCTTTGCTAATAGGCTTCCAAGCACAGTTCAGTATTCTGGTTTTGACCTGTAAAGCTCTTTATGTCTTGGCATCAAGCTATCTCCAGCCTTCTCCAACTAAAACCAAATCATATGGTATATTTGTCATGGTAAAAACGCTCGAGAACCCCACATTTTAGCAGATAAGGAAGGACAAGATTTTTTTTTTTTTTGGTAATGGTTTTAAATATCAGGATTGTCTGATATCCCTTTGAATATCAAGATTTACTTCAATATAGTGCCCTTCCAAAAGGACATTATAAATTGGATAATTCCAGAGGGCCTTTGGTAGTTGAAGTAATTTTGCTGGGATTGGTTGATTTTGAATCATGTGTTTTTCTTTATGTTAATATGTGTGATAGGTACAATGATTATTATTTAGGTACAATAATAAATTAATTATTATAATGTAGTTTGATGTGTGTTTATTTTTACCAAGGATGCTTTGATACTGTGGATACTGTTGTTAGATTTATTCCACATTGCTTTACCATTCATGTAGTTATGTTACAATATGGAGGTTTTTAAGTTTATTGTAAACAGTTATGCATCTTTGTGAAGTTGGAAGGATATAAATCAGTAAATAAACATATGTAGATAATATTTGCTAAATAAAATTTACTAGTCAGCAAAATTAGGGAAAGTCATCTACCTTGAAATTCACTGCTACCTTATTGGTTACTGACACTAAATCTCATTGGATGATCAAGCACGTAAAGCATATTATTTTGCCTGATGATACTTTTTTCTTCTTTGAGGGGTTAAGAAGTTTGAAGAGGTCCTTACTGCCTCCCTACTCCCAGCTGCTGCACAACTCTCGATCACAAATAATCATAAATTACTTCAAAGAGGAAGCAAAATATTGTCCTTGATAAAATGCAGGCTTGCCAAGTAATGATTTGGACTGATAATATGTTTTGCTTTAACTTTGCCATTTGTGCAATTTGAGAAAAATGTGGTTAACTGCAGTGAGAATTTGATGAGCTATAATTAACAGGATTATAACAATCTACAATTACAGTATTCTTTGTTCTGTTTTAGCATTCCTATAGAACAAGTTTTATTTAGCTCTGTTTCCAGCTTTAGATTAGAGGTTGGCATCTTTTTCTTTTTCTGGGTGCCTCCCAGGTAGCCAGTGAAGACCCCAACTCTTTTGTGAAAAATATCAGATCTTATATCAAAGTGGAACCCTAGTCAGGGACATACAAGTTGCAGGTTACTGTACATGCCTTATTTCTAACACATCCTGGATATTTCAACTAAGGCAGTTACTGTAGCCATATTTTAATTGTGCATTTACCATGTTGATTGTTGAAAAACATATGTGGAACTGGTCAGTCCTCACATGTTCTTGCTTATTTTTAATGCAAAAACATATATTAAGAAAGATACAGAGTTTTGTTTTGTTTTTGACAGCTTGGATAAAACATTGCCACTCAGATTATTTCATTGGAATGTTTTGAGTTGGGTATGTTCTATTGAAAGAAAGTAAAATATTTTTAGGAGTTTCACCATGGGAACAATGAGAATTCAAAGCAAGCCTACAGCTCCCATATTTTTTTTTTTCAAATTTAACCTAAGGTCATAAAGGCAGGCAGTATAGTAAAATACTACTTACTATCCAGTCTACAGAAAAAAATGGTCAAAGGTAATGATTGAAGAAGCAGGCATAATACATTCACTTCAGTAAAGTTTATGAAACATAATTGAGTAGAAATACACTTCTGTGGCCACTAGCTTTAAGCTTCTTCATAATGCACAGGTTTGTGTAGTGAAAATGTCTTGCATTTGTTTTTACCTACAAAACAATGGGGTGACATAGGTTTTGCCTTTGGCATGCTGAAAGCTTAACAGTCTAGCAATATATCTATAACCCATACACAGACAGACACACACACACACGTGAGATCTATACATGTTTATGGTATTTTCTGAAAAAAAATTGTATTCCTTTGTAGAGAACATATATGAAAAATAACCAAAAATGAAAAAAGCAGTCAATGCAGATTTTTAATCGAATTACAGAAAAAATGGTAGTAAACTTTTTTTTAAACTTTCTAAAAATATTTGATGTTTGAGGGACCACCTCTCCCTGGTTATATCTACCCATCCCATTAGCAGGAGAGGCATGTTACGGTTCCCATCTACTAAGAAATGTCATCTGATGGGACCCAGGAAGACAGCCTTTTCTGCCATGGTACCCGCCCTTTGGAACATCATTTCCCAGGAACTTAAATTGGCATCTTCAGGAAGGGCCTGAAGATTTGGCTTTTCCATCTTGCCTGCGGATCCAGTAGTGATGGTGTGGAGCCTGCTAAATTTTTATATTGTTAGTAAGTTGGATTGTACTCTCACAAACTATTTTTTTTTAATGTTTTTAATAGTTTTTAATGTGTTTTCATGATTTTTGTTGTATGATTTTTGTTATTTTTTACATTGTTTTTTGTGTTTTAACTTTGTGAGCTGCCCAGAGTCACATATGTGAGATGGGTGGCTATATAAATTGAGTAAATACATACATACATACATACATAATTACTAAAGACCTGCGTGAGAGGGTCCTTATTAAGTCATGGTACAAACCACAGACCAGGAGGCTGAACACTTTCTTTTGATATTTATACAAGGGTACTTTATTATACCAAATATACACTTCTAATGTGTTAAACCTAATATACGGTATACAACTAATTACTTATTTGTGCCTAATCATACACTTATAGGTGACAATGTTATAGCTGTAAGTGAAAAGTGACACTATTTAACAAAATTACAGGTTTCCCTGTGTTTTTTAACTGCCCACCTTTTCTAGTGGGTGCGGGAGTGACTTCCAACTTCATGCCACCTTCCCCATTGACTTTCCTTGTCAGGAATCTCCCTTCCTCTCACCCTCCCTCCCCCCCTCCCTCCCCCTTTCCCTTCCCCCTCTCCCTAATAAGTCTCCCCAACCGATGAACCCTCTCATAATCAAGTTTAGACTTCCTGCTGGCTTTCCCAGTGACTTGTGGGAAGCTGTCAGGGAGTGTTGGAAAGGAGGATCACATGACTGTGGCTGACCGCATCAGCATGATGGTGGTGCTGAAGCAGTAGCAGCACAGTGGCGCTGAAGCAGCAACCACTTTCCCAAATTTCAATGCCGCGGGTGTAATGGGCCCCAGATTTTGGATACATTCTGTAAGCTAACCCATTTGAGGTAACTTGATTGAAAAACTGTTGCCCTGTGATGGAGTGTTTCACCCAATTGAAGGTTACAAACAATCAAACAGACACGAGAGTGTTAGTAGTATATAGATTTCAGTGCTACTGCTTCAATTAAAAGAATGTTTTTTTAAATTAAACATTAAGCACTAGAACATCTAAACATGATCTTTCATATAACATTAAAAAGACTGCTGACCTGAGTTTTCCTTCCTTATGGATTGTGCCCCTGGGACTTTAAGAGCGCAAAGGACCACACCTGCACTGCATACACACTTCACAACAGTAGCTAATAATAAGAGAAACAAATATTTATTCATGTTAAATATTTTATACAGCAATATTTTATACAGATTCCATTATGGAATCTGAATTTTTATATGGTGAATTTCATGAGTGCCAGTTATAATAAACATCAGTTGTTTTAAGTAGGCAGAAAAATCTGCATGGGTGTGATTACCATGGCAGCATGGAATCTAACTCTGTAAAATATAATGATGTGGCAGAATCTTAGGAATCTTGGCTTTTATGGAAAAATCTGTTTATTGAGATACAGTGTTTCAACAAATTCCGTTCTAATTTAAACATTCTGTTGGATTCCATAAAATAGTTACCTGGAATAGCTTATACATGTTAGTATACCTTCTTATATAACATCTTTTTGATAGCTATATAACTGTTCAAACAACTATATTTAAAAGGGAAGATAATTTCATTTGCCTTCTAACTTCAGGACAGGATTAGAATATTTTGTCTGTATAACTCTAATGTGTCTTACTTTCAGTCATGCCCTGTTGAATATAAATAAAATGAGGGTTTGGAGTGCTGCCTTTATATTAGATCTGATTCTTTGCCTGTATTCCAGGTGACTGTATCTCATCTTCTTTTAACAAAAAATCATTTGCATCCATAATGGAGTGTCCATAATGTTAAGGGTTTACCTGTCGATGAGTATTTTTCTGTCTTTAAGAGCAGGTGTATAGTATTTAATTTCATACGTGCCAAGTCCTTTTTGAAGGGAAAAACAAAATAATTAGAGCAAAGACTGGCAGATTCTTTGCATGCAAATCAGATGTTGTGTTTTATTAACTGTATTTATTTGTTATAAATATCTGGTAGTGGTGGTGTGCAGCCTGCTAAATGGTTATATTGTTAGTAAATTGGATTGCACTCTTACAGATTATGTTTTTTATGGTTTTAATAGTTTTTATTGTTTTTAATGTGTTTTAATGTTTTTTTGTTGTATGGTTTTGGTTATTTTTTTATTGTATTTTGTATTTTAATTTTGTGAGCCACCCAGAGTTACATATGTGAGATGGGCAGCTGTATAAATTGAACAAATGAAGAAATAAATTAGAATATTTTGTCTGTATAACTCTAATGTGTCTTACTTTCAGTCATGCCCTGTTGCATATAAATAAAATGAGGGTTTGGAGTGCTGCCTTTATATTAGATCTGATTCTTTGCCTATATTCCAGGTGACTGTATCTCATCTTCTTTTAACAAAAAATCATTTGCATCCATAATGGGGTGTCCATAATGTTAAGGGTTTACCTATCGATGAGTATTTTTGTATGCTGCTAAAGCAGATTGATTCACAGCAATTTAAATGCAGATAAAAACAGACAAAAATTGCAAAGATAAAACAGTCAAATAAAACAACAACCAATAAAACAATAATAACATAATAAGGATTAGTTAGGGCCCCAATGTAATAATTAGCAGCAATAATGACACCTCAAGGCCCTACTGAAAAGTCCCATTTGATAACCTTTTCGAGGCTGTTCCAAAAGAAGGAGCTGCCACAGAAAACCTTCATTGCTCACTGCCCACTCACCTCACATTTGTGAGGAACCTTAACATCCTCACTTATGATGATTGTTGAAGAGAGGCTGATGCTGCGTGGAAGAGGCAATCCTGAAGGTACTTGGGAGACAAATCATGTAGGGCTTTATAGTTAAAAGAATCCTTTTGATTTGCACCAAAAAACTTACTGTAAATCAGTGTAGCACCCACAACACTAGTGTTATATGGCTGTAGCAGCTCTCACCTGTCAGCATGCAGGTGGCTGCAGTTGTATAAATTTGTCTGTATAAATATGTCTATGTATCAAGACTTGGTGCCTAATCTACTGAGACTGTGTATAACAAATATAGTTAGGTGATTAAGATGTTCAGTGCTGTATAGTGGTATGAGCCAGACTTTGGAAGGGTCCATTCTCCAGCTCCACTACATTAAATATTCATTCTCAAAATGATATTTAACACAGCTGTGGTTTGTACGTATACTATAGGATATGCTTACTTAAGAACACTTTGTATAGTTTCAGTTGGTATGTGCCTTCTGAGCAGCTGATCTCTGATGAATCGTGAATATTGAATACATGTGATTCTGAGCCAGGGAACAATTTCTGGGGGAAGTAATGCACAAGTTCTTAATATAGCCAAACTGAATTCATGCTATCACCAGATAATTACAAGTGATGTGTTGTTCAATAGTTAGAAGAGATTTTAAATGTATTTTACTAATGCATATATAGTCACATAAACTTTATTACAACTTAAATTTCTGTTCCATTTATATCATGATGGAGCTTCTAAGGATTATAGGGCATATGTATATTAAGTATAAATTAAGGTATCTTATTGTGTCCATACAGCTGTAAATGTTAGTAAACAGTAACAAAATACTAAATGTTTCTCTCTCTCTTCTCCCTCTCACACTGTTACATACAAGATTGAAATATCATAAATTAGTTTATTCAATATTGTTTCTAAAATAAAATAAAAACAAAACCATAGCCAAGTCCATTAAATAATGAAGAGTCAAAATTTAACTTTGTTATTGTACCTTAATAATATATTACAAACTCTTTTATTGAATTGGAGAGCACTATCATGCATTTTTTCTTTTTTCTTTTTAGATCTTTCAGCTGCCCAAAGAAAGTTTGCTCGTTCACTGAGAGACTTTAGGTTTGAATGTATTGGTGATGCAGAAACAGATGATGAAAGATGCATAGGTATGTTAGTATATAGGAAAATTGATATGAAATCTCAAATTTTAATTTTTTCTATTTTATTTGTAATATGCAGTGTCTAATATTTATTCCTCTTACAGATGCAGCCCTTCATGAATTCTCTAACTTTCTGAAAAATTTAGAAGAACAAAGAGAAATAATGGTGAGTTATTTCTTTTTAAAATGGCAGAAGACAAAGTGTGGTTGCATTCTAACTATTAAGAGAGGACTAATTTTGTATCCAGTTGATAAAATATAATAGTATGTAATCTGTCAGTACTGTCATGTATATATTTTTAGTTTTCAAACTGCAAAATTTTCTTATGTATCCATTTGAACTTCTTGAAGAAAATCTTTTAATTTAATCTCTTTCTCTAAAAGTTTCAGCATTTGACAGTACTTGGCCAAACTTGTCTGGGATCAGAAACCAAGCAGAATTGGGCTTGGTTAATACTTGGATGGGAGAACTCAAGGGAACATCAGGGTCTCTCTATTCTTTGAACCCAGCTCATGTAGGTTACTTTAGGGCTCAATAAGTGTCATTGGAAGTTAGCCAGTAGTTGCCCCATTTGATATCCTCTCCAGGTATGAGATTACAGCTCCTGTCATTCCACAGCCAGTCTTCTCTCTTAGTTTGGTTTCTATAGCCCCCTTCCCAGGCAATGAAAACATCTGAGGAAAGTTTGAAGCAGAAAAATTAATCCTTGCAAATTGGAGTCCTGGAATGTTGGACTGTTCTACATACCTTTGTCCTTTGAGAATATACACAAAATGCACATCAGAAGTTCATTATGCATTTTCTCACTAGTGAAAATGTTTTTAGCAGTTTACTGCACCATCCAAAATATGTTTTAGTAAGCTGACAGGTGGTTCAAGGGGAGTTTCTGTCAGGAATTCCTAAAGCTGCTGTTTCAATTCAGGAGTTCTTGATGTGTGATTCCTGAGAAAGACGCCTCTCTTATGCAAACATATACACCCAAGTGCTTGAAAAGTATTTTCATACACACCTTGGAGCAAAGGAAGAAACAATGTGAAAATTTTGTTTTGAGCTGAACTCTCCCAATGCAAATATGTGCTTTTGTAAGATTTATTAAGTCAAACTGCCACTCCAGGGTCTAGGCCTTTCCACTAGAAGCACCCCCAAGTACTGGAGAAGTATCTGCCCTGATAAATTAAAAATGTAATTAAAAAGTCAATTGCTTGATAAATTTTAGGGTAAAATCCTTTCTCCCCTGTTTTCAGTTTATAATACTACAAGCAACTGGGAAGGTGACTCTGCAGTCTCATGCACATTTAGATAGAAATAATCCCATGCAAAGCATTTCTTCTCACTCTCAGCATTTGGCATTTCTCAGAGAAACTAAGCAGGATCAATTCTGGTTAGAACTTGCATGAAGGACTCTCAGGCTAAAGACTAACAGGGAATTCAGAAAAAAATTCCTAGAAGAAAACAGTGGCAAATTATTTCTGTATGTTGCAACCCTCCCCCACTCCAAACCTTGGGTATTTCCATTTGGTCACTGAGATGAGCTAAATTTGAGGGACACTTTTCTTTTTAGACCTGCATAGAATTGTGATAAGACCATAGTCTTCATAAAAACATTCAGAAAATAATCTATAGTGTAACCAGCAGGGATAATTTCTTAAAAAAATACAGGTAAGGTTCAGCTTCAGAGCAGCAGCCTTATCCTATTTCCAAGCACTACATAATCCTTTGGGCAGTAATAAAATCTGCATCAACAATGTGCATCCTTACTTTCATTCATTAAATCTATCACAAGCCTCTAGATGTGAACAAGGCCTCCTTCCTTCCTTCCTTCCTAGAATAATGAGAGTTTTTGCCTAATAATTTATTAAACTTGTATGCCGCCTGAGTCAGTGACTCTGTGTGGCTCACAATGATCGAAAAAATAAATTACAATTAAATCAATAAAACATAAAAGATAGAGATACCAGATGGCAAGTGCATGAAACAAGAGGTCCCCCTCCCACTCGCCAAAGGCCTAGATGAAAAGCCAGGTCTTCATTGCTCTTCTAAACAACAGCAGAGTGGGGGCCATCCAAATCTCGGGGGGAATGTCATTCCAGAAGGCAGGAGCTGCTACAGAGAAGGCATATTTCATTATAATTAACAATAATTGAAAAAATATATATACACACACACACACATACATATATGCATACACACCCACACACTATATATATCTATATATATCTGCATATATCTATATGCAGTATATCTATATGTATATATATATAATATTTATAAATAAGCAAAATACGTATGGATGTATACTCTAAATACATCATTGTCTCAAAAAAAAAATGGATTTATTTATTTCCATGTGACAGAAATTTATACCTAATAGAATAATTTACATACATGTGTGCTCTTTTTCTTAGGTCAGCAGCAGTTTATTAACAGAAGTTGATATGGGTTTGTTTAAAAAATGTATTTTCATTTGGAAAATACTGTTCAGTACAATGCTTTCTTACTATCGTACTATAATTGTAAGCATACTTGACACACTTGTGAAGATTCTGTAGTATTTATTTTCTTCTTCCTTGAAAGGCCCTAAGTGTAACTGAAACTCTAATCAAGCCTCTGGAAAAATTCAGAAAAGAACAACTTGGAGCAGTAAAGGTTTGTTAATAACTTTTGCCTTTATAATTATAATTTCTACTTCACCTGTTTTGTTCTGCAAGTGAAATAATGAAAATTTAACTTGAGTAGGAATAGTTGAGAATAATACTTTCTTCAATACTTGATAGATACATGCTTTTAAAAGATTAACAAAATCTAAGTGCTAACAAATTCATGAGTGGCCTAGACGGTAGACGAACATGGCTGTTTCCTGGAATACTGTTTGCTGTGTTTGAGGAAACAGTAGCTATAATAGACATTTTATACTTTCTGATGCTCAGAATTTATACCAGGTCAAATCCCAGCGCTGGCCTCTTGGAGATTTTTATTTCTTCTTATCTCCAACCTGCATAGTGTCTGCTGATGATGGATGCTTGTTTAGATGCTCTGCATTCCTGCTTTCCCATTCAGAATGTTTGCCAAGTTAGCCCAGATTCTTGCAGCTGTTAACTGAGACCTGTGAGGTGACTTCAAAAAGCCATTTTTAATTTTTACATAAAATGCAGTGCTCTTTTGTAATGCTGCATACATTAGTTGGAAAAAAGTAACATTTTCTCCTGAAACTATTGTTTTATTTACATTTATGCAGATCTCATATTTTAATACACTTGGTTTAATTTCAACTTATGACAGTCCATTTTATTGAATCCAGTACAAGCTTTTGTTTATCACATGCCTATGCTGAAAGGTAGAATACATCTATGTATTCTCTTATCTCATATTTTCAATATCTTGGAGTAAAGGTTCTTGATAGGTATTATCCATAAATCCATTATTTGTACATAACAAGGTGATAAAATTAAAAGGACTAACTTGATATATGTTGGTTGTCTCTCTGTGTGTTGCTATTTGTGTTTTATATTTTATTGAACAAAAATAACTTATACCAAAATTGGTTATAGTTGCCTTGTACTAAACTATGATGTTCATGTGAATCAAAGTTCTTCATTTTTACAAAAAAAATGTATTATTACAAATATATTTTATCTTCTTTCCATTTAAAAATGTTTTTAGGAAGAAAAAAAAAAGTTTGATAAAGAAACAGAAAAGAACTATAGTTTATTGGAGAAACATTTAAATATGTCAGCTAAGAAGAAAGAAACACAACTGTTGGAGGTATTGTTTATACTATATTGTCAAGCAAATCTACCATCTTTTGGGGAGAGGATAAATGTAAACACTTACAATAATAATTCTTTTGAAAGTAAGTTGCTAGCAGCAATTTTTTTCATTCTGGGTTGGGAGGGGGGAGTTAATAGCTGAAAACTTAATTTTCAATAAAGTACCTGCCAGTGCTTAGATTATATATATTTTTTCTGGGACTCAAAATGCAAGTACATTAGGTTGCTGATTTTGATTAGATGTTGGTCATTAAAATTTCTTGTGTGAATGCATGTTTATATATTTTAATAAAATGAAACCCAAGGTCTTATATTTCCTGATAGCCATTTTTGGTGGAAATTGTGCCCTTTTTAATAAACTGTTCCAATGATTTACAGTTCTTTGCTCTAATTCATTGACCAAAACAAAAATAGTTTATGCCTAAACCATGATAACTTTCCTGTCCATTCATTTCATCTAACTAGTTGACTTGTCAGTTTTTTTCCCCCATCTGCTCTAATAAATTTATTAAATAAATGCAAAAGTTAATATAAACATTTGGGCCATGAGGCTAATTTCATCTCTTGCCACCTGAAATCCTTCAACCATAGTGTTTGGTGTGTATAGTTCCATTAAAATTAATGCAGTTAATGATTCTGTGTTAGATTGTGATACTTGACACAACATGTTTCTATATTGGATTTCTGAATCTTAAAAAAACCAGTGTTTTCTTTATGCAGGCAGACAACCAAATAGAGCAAAACAGAAAACATTTCTATGAGCTGTTACTTGAATATGTGTGTAAACTGCAAGAAATACAAGAACGAAAGAAATTTGAGTTTGTAGAACCTGTAAGTAGAATATTAAAAACATTTCTGAAAGAAAATAAATGTTAGGAAAGAAAACAAGTAAAAGTGGATCAAGAAACAAAACCATTTGCATTTTGCTCTATATTTCCCTTTGCTATTTTATTCAACCACATTTAATTATGCTGTCAATTACAAGTGTACAGATTTTGTTATTTTTAGTGAATAACAGTGGAACCCTGTGCTATGCTCTAAAGTCCCCCTGGAGGCAGGACTAATTGCTTAGAGGAAAGCAAGAAGAAATTACTCCTTTGCCATCTAAGCTAAAAAAAAAAATCTTATTGTGTTTTAGGTCCTGTCATTTTTTCAGGGCATGTTCACTTTCTACCATCAAGGCTATGAACTTGCCAAAGATTTTAACCATTACAAAATGGCTCTGCAGATCAATATCCAGAATGTAAGTGAAGCTATCCTTTGATTGTAAGCTATGTCAGTTTGTAATTCTGTTCCTGCTATTGCAGTTTTGTATCTCTGTAATTCATGGATGATGTTCTACAGAACTATAGAAATGTAATGCCATCTGCAGGCTAATAGGCTATATGACTTGTTAAGCCTTTATGCAGTTACCAAATGGAATACCTCTGCCACATTTTGCATATCTTACCAATCAAAAATAGAAATGAAATTATTTTATCTATTAATGTTTAACAAATTCTATTGAATTATTTTTAAATATGTGGAAATATATAATAAAATATGATTTTGTTGGCAGTTCCATATATTGGACATTGTGTATCAAACTAATTGGAAATTGTAATATAAACTATGGAGATTTAATTTTCTGTATGAAAGATTGTGGTATTATGATCTCTTATTTATGATGCTTCTGTTCATGTTTTAAGTTTTTGTATGAAACCAAAACTGTAGCTCTTAATAGCCATTAGAAATACAAATATTAAGATAGCTTATATATATAAATATAAATATAAATTGCCTTTGAGTCAATGTTGACTCCTGGCGACTGCCTGGACAAGTCCCTGCAGTTGTCTAGGCAAGATTTCAGAAGTTGTTTTTCAATGTCTGCTTCCTAGGGCTGAGAGAGTGACTGGCCCAAGGTTGCTCAGTTGGTTTCATGCCTAAGGTCTCCCAGTTTCTATTTTGATGTCTTAACTACTATACCAAACTGTCTCTCTTAACAAATTATTAATTATTTATATAATTATTAATCCAAATTCAGCAGGAATTAGCAGTGGTAACACTGTTAACAATTGGCGGGCTTAGAAGTATGTGATTTAGACTCAATGATACCTTCAAAATAAATATCATCCAATCCTGAACTGTTTCTCACAGTAATTTTTTAACTTGATAGTCCATATGCTATGTTCTGTATTTTATTTGCTGTGTAATTCTACTAATACTTCTATAATAGTTCATAGAAAAGTACTAGCACTTTTTATTTTAGTAGTTACTCAAATTTTTCCAACAATTTTAATAAAATAAATAATGCTACAATATTTGATGGTTTATATTACTTGTAGTCCTCATTTAACGTCCACTTGTTCAGTGGCCAAAGTTACAATGGCGCTGAACAAGGGGTGCTTACAATGGCTCCTCATTATAACTTGTTCATGTAGTCTCCAGAAATCAAGACAAAGGTGTGCACACACACACAAAGTTAGATAGTGCCCTACTGTCTCCAGTATGTAGTTAGTAAGTATCAGCAACCAGAGTAACACTCTGGAAAATGGTCTTTTATAAGTTTGTAGCAGTATGCAATTGACAAAAAACTTAAATTGGTTTTAGAGATATTAAATACCAGGAGACTATAAGTTGTTTTGATTTTTTAATTATAGAATTACTTGTTTATGGTTTTCTGTTGTAAGTTTTTAAAAATTTTTCTTGTAGACAAGAAATCGTTTTGAGGGAACAAGATCAGAAGTGGAAGACCTCATGAACAAAATCAAGCAAAATCCCAAGAAACATAAAAGAGCAAATCAATTTGCAATGGAAGGCTATCTTTATGTGCAGGAAAAAAGTAAGATCTATGTTTAGTTTCATGATGGGAACTTGTAAACATGTACAGAGGCTGTTTAGCAATGTTGTTTATCATGTTCAGAAAAAGTTGAATGAACTAGTGATTGCTTAAAGACTGCCTTGTTTAGTGACTGTTCAAAGTTACAGTGGCTCTGAAAGTCACTTTATGACTGGTTCTCACATTTACATCCATCACAGCACTCCTGGGCTCACATGATCAAAATTCGGGTGCTTTGCAAGCAGTGGGTGCTTACAGCTGTCATAGCAACCCACAGGCATGTGATTTTCATCTGCATGCTTCACAGCCAGCTTCCGAAAAGCAGAGTCAATGGAGCTGGCAGTAAAATAGCAAGTCGCGGTCACATGATGTCTTGATCAATGACTGCGGGTGCTTCGCAACTGGTGGACATTTGCAAATGTTATTTCCATTTGCATGCTTCCCAGCTGGCTTCAACAAGGAGAGTCAATGGAGATGGCATAAAATCGGAAGTTGTGGTCACATGATGTCTTGGTTAATGACCACGGGTGATTTGCTTAATGACCACAGCAGAAGTACGGTTGTAAGTCTGTTGTGGTCACATGATGTGCGACCACATCATTTTGTGACAGAGTTGCTGGTCCAATTGTGGTAATTAAACGAGGACTAGCTTTATAGAGGGTTTTTATCTGTTCTTCATTCTAGCTCCCTACATCTGCACAAGATACCTCTGCTCAATTTTCCCATGTTCGTATAATTCTTTTACATTTTCTTTTACCTTTACTGTTTTGATTCTATTAACGCCAATACATAAATTGTATTTTTTTTTTAAAGAACTTTGAATATGTAAGAATCTGAAAAGCAAATTCAATGCAAAAACATCTGTATATAACTAACAATCTGAAGTTTTAATTATTATTGTTTTGTTGAAGGACCAGCACCATTTGGCTCCAGTTGGATAAAACATTATTGCAGGTATAAGAAAGAGTCAAAGAAGTTTACTATGTTACCATTTGAACACAGATCAGGAGGAAAAAGTGTGAGTACATTTCATATCAAAAGAACAGTAGAAGAGATATATCCTGTATTGCTTCTCTACGTATTTGACGTTTTCTTTTAAGTATAGTTAGAAACAATATTGGGAATTACAGATAATAAATCTGGAAAGTTCTGAGGTGGAATTTTGGAGAGCTTTAACAAAATATCCTTATTTTATCTATAGTAATTTATTAATACCAAAGATATTTGAAAGTTTATTTGAAAAATAAGATCTAGTAAGGCACAGAAATTTACATTCAGTTGACCAGCTCTTACTACATTCATGTATACATTTGCATAATATATTTTTCCCCATAAACCTGTTCATATTAGTGGTTTTCTAGGTCAAGAAGCTCTTTAATAACTGTTTGAATCTTCCAGAATCAGCAGCATTTCAGTTTTCTTACAATAATCATCTTCCACATGACCTTCCAAATTGTCAGTATAGGCTACTGTATTGGTAGCAAGCAAGGCAGAGTAAAAGACTTGATTTTTGTTGGCCTTCTGGTATCAGGATTCTTTCCCTTCTATGTACGATATTCTGAAAGATCAATTAGCCAATTTAACTTGAGAGTCATACAAGATGATGATGATGATGATGATGATGATTTTCTGAAGTTACTCATCTGTTATTCAGTAAGAAATTCTCATTCCTGTTAGAAATTCATTTTATGATAGAGTGAATTCTATGCATAAATTATATTCAGTTCCAAAAATTCTACAGTATTGATAGATGCTTTCATTCTGGGAAATCAAACAATAGCAACAATTAAACTTCTGTTATTAATCACATTTTTCCTGGCATTTTTAATAATAGTCTCTGTCCTCAAAGTGTTCGTGTAATTAATTTATTGCAGGGTGAATTGGAAGTCTTTCTCCTTCAGAACTGTACCAAAAGGAATACTGATTCTATAGATAGGCGATTTTGTTTTGATATGGAAACAGTAGAGAGGTAAGTTGGCCAGGCATGTCTTAATATCATGTTTTAATTGAATATAATTCACATTTTGAGGAATTTCAAATACTGAAAACTGAAGCAGTTATCCACCAGGAAATAATATGACTATGTTCCATATTGCAACATACCACTTCATTGGGTTTGGTCACTTCTTTGTTCTGATAGACAAAGACCCCTAATGATGATAATTTCTATTTATTTAGGAAGCCTACAAGTCATTCTGTTATTTCTTGCAAACCTCCAAACTAGTTTTCAGGACATGATAAAATTCATAATAAACCAATAAACATGTTACAATATAATTCAGTCCTTTTACTACAATAAGAAAACAAGAAAGCCCATAATTTAGGTAATATCTTCACATAGCATATACAGAATGCTAAGAATACTTTAACTATTAAGTAGAATCATTTAAATACTTGTTGAACAAGTGTAATGGCCTGGTGTACATACCACACTAAGTTGTAATATATTAGCTGACATCTATATTGCTAAGCCAAAAACATAATAAATTACATTATAGCTTAGTTCATTGTGTAAATCCATCAGAGTGACTAATGAGATATCTAAAAGAAGCCTGAACAAAAGGTTGTTAATTGTGATACCTGCAAATTCATTGCATACTGCCTGTGTACTGGACATAATATATAGCTGTCATGATTAACAGCCAGTGATACCTTTATTCTCCTTGCATTAGTCTCTCCCCTTTTAAATTTTGGGGCCATCTAACATCTTTTGGTAATTTTTTTAATAGTTCAGCTGTTCACTGCATGCAAAAGAATTTCTCTCTTTTTCCTTATTCTTCATCTGCATTGGATGACCTAGACTCTAGTGTTATAAGAGAGAAACTTTTTTTTTCAACATTTGCAAAATGAATTCCTGATATGATACAGGATATTCCAGGTCAGGCCATTTCCCCACTAGTGACTTATAGCACTTTCATAGTATCACCCAACCATTACTGAAGTGACATAAAGCCTGTCCTTATTACAGGTAGTCTTTGCTTAACAATTGCCCTGTTTAGCGAACATTTGAAGTTACAATGATGCTGAAAATGTAATTTCACAACCAGTCTTTGTCAGGGTCAGCCCAAGAACAACAGGGAAATAGTCCAGTTGAGTTCAGTTCCTTTTATTTGCTTACACCATATAGACAGAATCTTGCCAGACTAAATCTGTATTATTACAAATAGTGGATATACCCTGGGAGATTCTAGGGAGTGGCTGTCCTAAGCCTCTTATACTTCCTACGCTTCTTCTCTGGATTGTATTGTCTCTTGTTGCTCTGCTCTTCCTGGAATATACCCCCTTCTTCCTGAGAAACCTGCTGGCCTCTGTAATCCACCACATCACCCCCCTGCTTGTGTAGATACATTCCATCACAGTCTTTGCACTTATGACTGTTGCAGTATCCCCACAGTCATGTGATCAAGATTTGGATGCTTTGCAACTGGCTACATTTACAACTGTCACAGCATCCCATGGACATGTGATCACCATTTACGTGCTTCACAGTCAGCTTCTGGCAAGCATAGTCAATGGAGAATCCAGCAGTAAAATTGCAAGTTGCAGTCTCGTGATGTCTCGCTTAATGACCATGTTGCTTAGTGATGGAATTGCCAGTCCCAATTGTAGTTGTTAAGCAAGTACAGTACAGTTCATTTGGCACAACCATTCTTATAGGATAACCCTATAAGACCTTCTGTGATCATATAAAGGTAGATTTGGAAGGAGCCTTAAAGTCCATTTAGCAGCCCTGTATAAAATGCAGGAAATCTAGAGGTAGAACAATCCAGACCACCGACCAGATTCTGCTTGAATATCTGCAGTAAGAAAGAGACCATAACCTTTGTGGTCATAGCTTCACTGTTCACTGTTTTTACCACTATTAAGCTTCTCCTAGTGTTCAGTCAAAATCTATGGTCCTGTAATACAATATGTTTGCCATCTAGAACCAGGCTTTTCCATTTTCAGTGTGATAACCCTTCATATATTTGAAGAGTGTATGATCCCTCCCAGTCCTCTTTTCCTTGTACTAAATATACCTTCTTCCTTTGGCCTATCCTCATAGGAATGTTTTCCATACTTCTGATAGTCTGATCCCTAAAAATTGTAGCACTAAAAACTAGATGAAGAGTGGAATTCATGTGCACACTCAATAAACCAGGAATATTCACAACTTCTGTATAAGGGTGCACGAGTAGACTAAATATTCTAATAAACTAAAAGATACTCAGTCCTTTTGGAATTTTGAAATGGGGACCATGTGCAAAATGGCTGTAACTTGTGGAGACTTTCTCATTCACAAAGTATCAGAACACTATCTGCTACTTCCTCTAACAGGATGTTGTATATATCCCCTCCCTATTTTTCTCATTTTTTTCAGCAGGTAAACACACTTTCAACACATTGAAACTGCCCATCATTTTTATTTTTAAAGATACAGTAAGTGGTAGGGCAAGGGTTTTTGTGACTGCCAAGGGAGATGTTCATGAGCACATTAGCATTCCTAGATCCCATAGTGGGGATCCCAGTGTGTGCTTTTAGTGGTTCAATGAATTTACTGTCTTTCCTAGGCATGTATATCATTTTATAACCAATTCACTATTCCTTTTCAAAATAATGCAGGAAAAGAGTAAGAAGTACTAAGCAAAATAAATGAAAGGGATGAGAGAAAATAAAAATGAATCTAAATGTAATTGACATCAATGCCATTGAGTATCCCTCTTCATACCTTTCTGTCCTTTCAAACCATCCTCGCTTCCCATCATGTCCATACAACAAATCATACATTGTTTTTTGTTCTTTACATTTCTGACACCTTTCTTTTTGAGGATCTCATCAACTCAGTCCAGCCCCAATTTTCCTACTCTTAGCTTTCTTCTCAACCATTCAATACCAACAGCACATGAATCAAGGTGATCCTGTTGATTTTGTATGGTTGGATTTTCCAAACGCCTTTGACAGAGTTTATCATAAAAGATACTTAAATCATGGGATAAGAGGACCTGTCCTTTTATGGATTGCTAACTGGTTAAAAACAGAACAAAGAGTAGAAGAAAAAAGCCTAGAAAAGAATTTCATAAATCAACTCCCTAAAACTTAGTCAAATTGCTTTAAAGTCCTCTTCCTTAACTCTTTATCAGAAATCAACAGCATCCTGACTCTAAGGTTGACAGAAACATCATAAATCTATTGGTGCAAATCAGATGTAAATGTATCATTCTAGTATTGTAGAATAATGACTTTGGCCATTCCTCCAGTCAAAATTCCATAATTATTGATGTCTTGATAAATTTCAAATACTAGGGAGGTAGCCAGAAAGAATATATGAATCTTTTACTTACAAAAGTATTTTAAGTAATGTGAATAATCCATTCATAGACATATTTAAACTAGGTATCATTATATGCTATGGAATGGGACAGCCTAATTCAGCCTTCTAGTTCATATGTCTCATTTCTTGCATAGTAGAGTGGTATCGCTTAAGCATAATGAGACGTTATAGTACTTAAACATAATGATACATTGCGGTTTTGTTTTAATGAGCTTCAGTGATCTTTGAGCTCGTGTACTCTCTTTGTCTAAAATTTTTTTTGGAGTTGACTTCAATTAACTTTAGTTAAGGCTATCTAGAATTTCAGGTTCAGATATAATGGCTTGCTTCATGTACTGTGTTAAACCATTGTGTGTGTGTGTGTTTGTTTTTGGCTTGTGCACTCTTTTCTTTTTGGCTTAGCACTACGTACTACATTATAATTTCAATGATATTTGATAATTTCAAAAATGGATATGATGCATTTTTAGAGTATAGTAATGAAAGAATTACATTACATGAAAATTAGCATTCAGTAGTGATTTAAATAACTTTTATACACTGTGCTTTTCCAGACCTGGTATGCCTATGACCATGCAAGCATTCTCAGAAGAGGACAGGAACATGTGGTTTGAAGCCTTAGATGGGAAGGAAACTGTAAGAGAATTATGATTTTTAAAAATAAATAAGCATGAAGGCAAACCACTAATACAACATAGGCCATATTTCCTATTATTTATATAGTTTGTGTGACACAATTAATGTATTATATGCTTACAGAACAAAAATACTGTCATATTTAACATCTCTAATATGAGTCATGCTGCATGAAATCAATATTCTTTTGCGCTGAGGTTTCAAATGCTGTTCAAGTATAATTGCAATAAAGGGCTTTTTCTGAAGGGCTAGCCATTTTATCCTATTTAATTAAAACAATAAAATACATCACTGTTAAATACTAACCCATGCATATTTGGCATAGAATTTTATGGATCAGGTGTGTGGGACATTTCGATTTGGAGGTATATGTGTATATATGTGCAAGTGCATCTGTCTATCTGTCTTTATGTATATGTATGGAAGTATACAGAAAAAAATACACCAAGAATAAATAAATGTTCCATCTAAGAGGAAAAGCTATTTATGTATAAACTGAACATAGACTAAAACTATGAAAGTTTGTTACTAGATTTTCTGAATTTAAAATTCTCCGAACTGTTGCAGCATACTTTTTGTTATTGTTATTTTTGAAGAAAATTATTCCAAAGTAAACTTGTTTACAAATGAAGTTTGGATAATTATTATCAGTTAGAATATAAATTGACAGTCTTACTAAAAAGATTGTATCTCAGAAATTTAACTGTTGATTTATGTCTACAATTTTTAAGAGAGACTTCAGTTCTTGGTTTATATCAAAATACTTGAAGTATCAGTATGTGTGGAAATAACAAATATATTTATAGTGCATTATTTATCTTACATTTGTTGGCAACATTATAATTTAGCATAATTTAAAAGATACAAGTGATGGTAATTTATTGTGTCAAAATGCCAGTCTTCTTTCCTGTCCACTCCTTTCCAGATTATACAGTTTAGACATGCAGTTATTAAAACATTATTGTCAAATCAAGAGCTCCTTTTTAGTGTGATACTTAAAAATTTTCTTCTTTTTTAAATGAAGAGAACAGAATAAAAGTACAAATAAACTTGAAGGATTATCTTCCCTTTGGAAAGATGCTAGTTAGAATTAAAAAATCCAGCAATACCCCAGGAAACACCATAGATAAATACAAATGAGGAGGAGGAGGAGGGATTATCTAAAGTCCCTTAGTATAGATTTATTTGAAACAGAACGATAATCAGTAGGGAAGTTCTTGCAAAAGTCTTAAAAATGGAATAGACATACAAAATAATAAAGCCACAAACTTTTTGGCATCAATGTTTGTGTGTGTGTTTGCTTGCCATTTAATTCTAGTCCTTTAACTGATAATTTAGAGGAGGGATGAGACATCTGTCTTGTAAAGCTAATCCAAATTGCCTGTCTGCCCAACTCACAGGACCTCAACTAAGCACAGCCCCTTTTCACCTGCAATGTACTATCATTTGGGGAAGGATATGAGTGGACAAAGCTAAAACACTAAAAGCTGGCATTTAAAGGCAGTCCAGATTGCTGACACTTTGAAGCAGCTTCTCCTCAGGTTCCAGATGATGTCTGGAAGAGGGTTTGGATTTGCCTGTACCTCTAATACCCTTATGTGGATTATGGGAGGGAATTTGGAAACCAGACCTTCAGTGTGATCCTGATGTGAGTGGGGTTGGTAATCTATTCCATTCAGAAGTATGCTCATTTATGCATACAGAAACAGATGAAAGTGTAACTGACCTAACTGGTACTTTGATTCAATTCTTAGCAACCCATTTTTGACATTTAATGATGGGGGAGAAGTTCTTCCTTACCTACATTTTTAAAAGCTAGTATTTTGAGTGCAGTTACATGTTTATCTTTTTGTTTTGTTTTGTTTTGTTAGGTGTTTCTCACTTTGAACAAGACTAATACAAAAAAAGAAGGAAGTAAGTACTAAAGTTGAAATAATCTTTATATTAAAACTTCGATGAAAAAATACATTTTCCAGAAGTATTTCTGAAGATAAACTTTAGTCTGTTGGGCCAAAACCATTTACTGTTCCAGCTTTGAGATAAATAAATCATTTGTAATAAAATTATGTCCCAACTACAACACTTGGTTCAGACCTTGTTTTAGAAAACAGCTCTATTTGCCTTGAGTGATTTGATGTCCCATTATTTTGACTCAGGACCTAAATCTGTATTTCCGTTCATAACTTTGAAGTTCCATTGAATATCACTGGAACACATGATCATTTTATTGTTGTTGTTTAATATAACATTAATATAAAATGTGCAGAAATAATACCTTTTGGTTAAGTGTTCATTAATGCAAAACATTTTGTTTGTTATGCACATTTAAAATTTTTTTTCTCAGTAACATTTTTATTTTGTGGCACAACTAGATGAAATTTGGGAAAATATAAGCAGAGAGACAAAGCAGTTGGAGAAGGCTGCTTATTTATACAAGCCAGGCATGGGTTGTGTTAATTAATATATATTAGTTTTAAAACCCATCCCCTGCTTAAATGGTAAACTGTTTGAATAGCTATAGCTTTACAATTATTTGTACAGATGATCTTTTATTTTTGTAAAAGAGCATATTTCATTAGATCTGAAATATTTTCAATTTTTTCTGTTCTTAGGTGCACAACTAGATAAAATTGGGCTCACAATTCTCAGAAAATGCATTAATGCTATTGAAAGAAGAGGTAAAGACAAAGATTCATGGATTGAGCAGAAAGAAGTCATCTTTCATCTTGGCTGTAGTAGACCTTTTAGTATTCATGAAAAAAAAAACAGGGTGGAAAAGTGGGAAAATTGTAACTTCTACTCAGCTTTGCTCTTTTACGAATAAAGGACCAAGTAAATTATGGGCAGGGAACTTTTTCGCCCTTCTGTCCCCACATATTGCCCCCCATGTCCATCTTATGCTTTATAGTCTTCCTATGTCCTGCACAAATGTATCTTTTTTTCATGAGAGGAAGGGAGACTAGGCTTCTTACTTGCAGCAATCCTGCTTAAAGTCATTGGATTCGTGGGAGGTAGGAAGGAGTCTTGCAATGCCCCTTTTTCTCTAGCAGTTCTGAGCAGGCCCACTGGCAGAGAAAGGAAGCCAAGTCATTAGACTGTTTAGGAAAAAATAAAAACCATCTGGCTTCTTCCTTCCTCTCAGCAACTTTGTTTGCAGATCACACTTTTCTCTTTCCAAAAAAGCAGTGCTTTTCACAGAGTTGCTGAGTCCCACGCAAAATTTACGCAGTCCGGCTGATAAAAAAAACTGGAGCAGAACACTCATCTTGTTCCCATTATCAGCTGCCTTATCACAAAAAAGGGAACCATGTTGCCCACCTATGAAATAAACACAAAACTTACAAGAAGATGACTAAGAACTCGTGGGAGCGGGCAAAATAGTGTTTTGCAGATTTGTACATAGCAAGCCAATATCTTACGAAAGTTATTATAGCAGCTTGAAAATAAAGAATTGGATAAGACCGTAAAACTGATGTGTAATTACTTTCTAAGGCTACTCTGTGACCCTTGGCTGAATTCTGATTCATATTTCATATAATTAACTGCCGTGCTACTGTAGCTTTTTTAGACGTGGGCTGGGAGATGTATTTATAATTTAGTATTCTAATTAGGAACTGTTTTTAAATTTTGGGTGTCCTATGTTTAAAAGTAGGTATAATACAGAATTGTTCTTAATGTATATTTCCCCTACATATGTCATTAGGTCTTATTTATCAGTTGTAATTGTTGTAATACTTTTTTATTCAGAAACAAAATCTTGCATGTAAAAGTAAGACCCTACTGCCCATATATAGCAGAAACTTGCATTAAGATTCTTTGAAATATTGTGCTATTTTTGTCTGTATATATATTTACTTTATGGCTGCCAAAGATTAATTTTTTTAATTTGCTGATGCAATAAGTTGTAAAGCAGGCGCAAGTTCTCTTGGCCGGTTTTTCTGTTGTTCCTGACAACTGGTCTGTCTCCAGGTCTTCTGAAGCAAGCAGCTGTGCTGGGCTTTTGAGGCATTTCAGTGCCTAATGAAATTATGACATTTCTACCAGTGTCCTTCCTTAGGATGAAACTTGGGCTGGAAAAAAGGATCAGGATTTTTTTCCTGATCTTGTACATAGTTACAGCTTACAATTAAGAGCCACCTGAAACAGTCTCTTGATTTCTAGTCTGGCACATTTAACAACTACACCAACTTGGCTCTACAAACTGCTTTTTGCATAATGTAAAATTCTCTTGGGAGCTTTTATTCTGTTTTCTGCAATATGAATTGAATCTTTGCAAACCTAAATTTATAAAAAACAGGGAAGGTTATAATTTTTTATGATTTCTTTTAAAATGTGTAATGAGGAACATGTTAGAACCTTCACACATCCTGGTTGGTATACATCTGTGTGCATAACCTTATTTGTCTTTTGTCATAAACTCCATCATGTACTACCTGAAAAAAACCAGATGTCTCTTCAAAGTCTGTTCAAATTTTTTATCTTTTAATTTTAAGGGTTATGATATTGATACAAATAGAAAAAGCATTGTTGTCTAGCATAATGGAATCTGAGGATAATTTTGTTGTGTTTGAGAAAAGTCTGCTTTGCAAAGCAATACAAGAAAGAGTGAATTTTCTCAGTAGCTGCCACAATAACTCCAGACATCTTCCATTAACAAACAGAATGTCATCTGCTTTCTTCTAGCTTTCCCTCTGTCATGCAAGTGGAGAAATGAACCATCTGATGGGATCTAACACTTAAACATAGTTTCTGTGACCTGCATATTCAGAACTATACTTTCTTATAAGCTTGGGCAACAAAGGAGAATAGATCTGTTCATAAGATGTTTAAGAATTAGATATATACATAGACATTAATGTAAGTATAATGTAGAATAGGTTTAGTGGCAAGTGTTAGGTAGGTAAGTTTGTTAAGCTTTTTTGTATAATACAGGTGCACATTTACACCTTTGTAGCATCTCTCTCAGTCATGTGCTTGCCATTACATTCAGTTAATACACGTCCTTTGCCTGGCCCTTTTTTCCCCCTTCTTCTCCCCTCACAGAGTGGAAAGGTTGGATAGGAAGGAAATTACAAGAGAGTAAGTAGGCATACAATGGGGAATATGCATCGAAAGCTGGTGTAAGCCCCATTGTGTGCCCGCTTACTCTCTTGTAGTCCTTTCCTCTCTAGTCTGTCTGCGGGGTGGGTGGGAATAAAAAACGGGTCAGGCACAGGAAAGATTGCCTAAAGAGATTGCTTGTTTAGGCAATCTCCTGTGCCTGCCCTGTTTTTTTTTTCTTTTTTCTTTTTTTCCCCCCTCACAGAGCAGAGTTTTCCTCTGTGGTGTCCTCAAAAGAGCCTCTACTGAGATTTTTTTTCTGGCTGTTTTTTTATGCCACTGTACAGATTTGTATTAAGACAGTTGGTCCTTTAGATAATTTTTGTGCTTTTAAAAACAATTTCACACTTTTTGAAACTAGTCAAACTATGAAAATGGGGCAACTTAGAAGTGATTGGTGTAGTGTGGATGTAGACAACATTTTAATGGCTGGAAGTGAATGTTCCCAATGGTGAACATTTTCAAGGGTAAATAGACCAAAGGAAGTGTGTCTGTGATGGGTGATTGAGGCTGCTCGCTCCATGTGGCCCCATGGCTGTTTTATTATGACAATGAGCATTTTTAAAAAAGATCAAGTATGTTAAATCTGTGTTTCCTACCTCACAATGGCAAAAAACACTGATGCTTTTTTGTTAACCATGTCATCAAAATTTAGCATCATGAAATGGAGATAAGTGCTCAGGTTGCTTAACTTCCTCTTAGTTTTCTCTCCATGTTTGTCTGCAGGCCGAAGAAACAGGTAGAGATGAAAAAAGAGGTACCATGTAAGAAGCTCTGATCTAGTGTATGATATTATATGGCCTAGTACAGGTAATCCTCACTTAACAATCACAATGGGGACTGGAAAATTGGTAGTTAAGTGGGGGTGGTCATTAAGCAAGTCACCATGTGACCAGGCCTGATTTTATGACCATTTTTATGATGGTTAAGTGAATCACATGGTCATTAAGTGAATCATGTAGTCCTTAAGCGAATCCAGCTTCTCTAATGACTTTTTTGCCAAAATTCACTTAACGACCATGTGATTCACTTAATGACTGTGGTGATTTGCTTAACCATCGTAAAAAAGGTTGCAAATCGCAATCATGTGACCGTGGGATGGTGTGATGGGTGTAAGTGCAAGTACAGGTTGTAAAGCACTTTTTCCGAGGCTATTGTAACTGAACCATCAGTAAATGAACGTTCATTAAATGAGGTCTACCTGTACCACTAAGGGAGTTGATGTGATGGAATGGACTTTTGAAGGCCAGGCTCAGGGAGTTAAGCGTGTTCTTAGTTCACCGGAGGAGCGTGGGAAGTTCAAGAGGATGAGGCTGGCACCTCCCTGAGGAATTCACGGTGTTGTGGCTGGCTGGCTTGGGAGCTAGGTTTCAGTCTGGGGAGATTTCTGTCTAGAGGTTGTAGCTAATAAACATAGCAGAACTGAATTTGCATTGTCTCTTGGAGTTCTTTGGGCTAAACCTGACAGTTGCTTGCTTTTTTAGCCAATAGGAAGCTGCTTTCTTTCTTAACCAGTCATTGCTTCATCTAACTGAATAGGACCTACACTGAATGGCAGTGGATTTCTAGGATTTTATTATAGGATTTTTTTCAGTACCACCTGAAAATGCTAAGGATTTGATATGGGATGTTTTCCATGCAAATGGAAATATTAAATATTGTGATTATGGGATTTTTTGAGACATTTGTTGACCTATTATGGCAACTTGGAACAAATGGAATGAAATAACATTTGATACTTGTTTAATCAATGTGATCTCTTAAGGCATCAGATACATATTTTTTTTTTGTATTTTCTGTACCAATTACACTTTTGAACTAGGTGAATAGTTCATATATTCTTAATTTATCTGCATCCTCAGCAATTCTGTGTGGTGTGGATGATGCATCTTTTCCTTTCCTCTTCTGAGAATTCATAGTTCTACTTCCCAAATACCAGTTTTAAAGGCTTACATGCATTTTCTGCATTTTGTTATAATAGTTCATCGCTGGAAAGATAGATGGCAGCAGTAAGCTATCATTCCTTGAAGTTTTTACAGCAAAATTTTCACTGGTGAGGAATTGAAAGGAACATAATAAGAGTCTTGAAACTGCTTTTTAAAGGAGCTCTAAAAGAGTACTGAGGACTGTCATAAGCAGTAAAAATATTCGTTCTTCAAAATATGCTATTAGTGAAAGAGCTGAGATTTTGTAACTTTCTAGGACTAAAGCTTGTATCTTACCAACCATTGTCCATCCTGGCTGGGCAAATGGGAGTTTAAGTCTAATAACATCTGAATAATTACAGGCCCTCTTTTGCTGCTTTAGGACAAGTTATCAGCAAATGTTAGTTTGATCTCCTATTCACATATAAGCCTTACATCTAGGAGATGCCAGTAGTATTTGGGAGTATACAAGATGCTTTATGAATAACAAATGTTACTGTTGATCAGATCCACCAAAATTTATGTTTTATTACTTTTGTCCACTAAGAATTTCACTATTACCAGGTCAGTAGTTGAATTCTGTTAGTATTCAATTTTTTTACCATATCATGTTTTTCAAAGGGCTCAAGCTGTGACACATTGAGATTCTCAGTCAAAATAGATGGAGGAGTATCTCCAATATCTTCTCAATATATTACAAATATCTGAGTGGTGTATCATGTCCAGGGCATTGTGCTCCACTTGCAGTGGAAATCACCAGATATAAGAATTTATATCAAGTCACCAGTTGTTTCTCCTAAGGGAAACAATGCAATACTAGCACTTGCTCACGCTACCTTAGGACAAAGCAACAAGGAGAACTTTGGTGTTTTCACTGACTCCGGAGAGGTAGCAGTTCTATTCCTTTAATAGTAGAAGACATTAGTTGGAACACCACCAGACAATGGGCTAGGAATAGCGGACAACTGTATTGCCAGAAATTTTGGTGACTAAAATGGTGTTTCAGTGTGGGATAGCTTGAAAGGTGGGATGTTTTTGGGGACCTAGGAAAGACAAATGGAGATAGTACAGTGAGAAATTGTCTCTGCAGTGGCTCAGCAATCTCATCATGTGTTAATCATTAGTGTCTGCTGGATTGTTTCCCAACCAGCAGTATGCTGTATTTTGTGAGGCAGTCCCCAGGGTTTTAATGTTGGTTGTTTTCAGTTGCCTAGATTCTGGGGAGGATAAACAAAGTAATACTTTTTGGAGTTAATCATAGCTGCACTGAACTGTTGAAGAGGGGAAAGTTAGAAATGGTATGTTTCACAGAAATGTACATGAAAAGTGAAGTATAGGGAGGCTTCATCTGCTTTAGACAGAGAAACAGATGTCTGGAAATCTCATAATTGTCTCCTTTATTTGGCATTAACATTCTATATATTGGAGGAAATTATAGCTGCCAGCAAATATTTTTATAGTGCAATCCTGTACTGCAGAAATGGTCAACCTTTTGAGTGACCAGGGGCTTCGCTTATACTTTGACCAAGGAGACTGAGGGCTTCAAAGTAGTGGGGGAAAATGTGGGTGAGGCTGGGATTTGGGGGGAAGTTTTTATTTTTTAACGATGATGTGCTGCTTTTAAAGTTCATGCTTTTCCAAATGGTAGGAATTATGTGTTCAGTTGTCAGCAGTCCTGCTCTGACAGGGTTTTGCAGGCCAAAAGGACAGTGTGTGTCACTGGGGCTGCAGGTGGTCCCTCTGCTGTACAGGATACAGTTGGCAAATCCATTTAGTGCAGCCTATTTCCCAGGCACATGTCCTCCTTCCTCCTGTTTCTTAAGAATATAAATTCATTAGGCTGCCCCAAGGGTGGTGTTGGTTTTCTACTCCTTTTAGGTTATGTGCCAGGAAAATGAACTGCTTTGGATTTAAAGCTTCCTTTTATCTTTCCAAATATAGCAAAGATTTCTGTTGCCAACCAGATCTCTAGCAAAGAACTATCCTCTTTGTCTTTGAAAGGGAAGAAAGAGCTTCACAGTAACACTTTTGCCGTATGTTTTCAGGAACAAAAATTGAGGTCTTGTGCACAATTTGGATATATTGATGTATTTTCTTTCTTTTTATAACTCTAAAAAGCATGCTGGTGAATGTAATTACTTTGTCTATTATCTAGTAAAACGAGCTGGGGTTTTACGTACAAGAAATTAAAATTTGTCAAATTGCCTGATAATTTTAATTTTATTTTAAAATTTATTTTGCAGGTCTCAGGATTAGTGTGACTTTATAGCAATGCCTATATTACTATCAGACTTAATATTCTTGTGGCTTGACCTATATTATTATTATCTTCTTGATTGAACTTACTTTTGTTTTTAATGTCTTTAATTTTAGCAATGCAGGAAATAAATACAAATCCTAAAAACATACTGATTTACTATATTTTCTAACAATTACTTGGAACTTTTGAGATTGTGTCATAGAAAAATGATTAGAAATTATGAGACCTGCTATATCACCAGTATTAGCATTTCCATGTTATAAAACTATTTACTGAAAAAGCTTAAAATATAAACACTGCAGTTTATTATATCTATCAGCCCTAAAATATATTTTCTTCCAATCAGATTGTATACAGATAGTTAAAAGGTCTTCCAGTCATCTCCTTCCTGTGCCTCATGGTGTATTTTAACAAAATCTCTTCATGTAGCTACCTGTACTTGTAGATGTATGTTTACACATGCCTAGAGTTTTCTGTTGCTCTTTAAGTTCATAGAGCCAACAAGTTTGTGGGGAAAATCACATTTAAAATTCTTCTGATTTTTTGCTATTGGCAAACACTTCTCTTACCTTCTGATTTTTTTTTCTGTTTTGTTTGGTTTGACTGAAATTTCCAGGGTATCTGACAAAATGCAGCAAATTTGGAATAGGTACTGAATACAGATTACAACTACATGTATTTATCTCCTTGATAAGTCCCTAATAGTGATTAAATGCCCAAAGTTGTTGGGAGTTGGGTGGCATATACATTTAATTAATAATAATAGCAACTAAACTCTTCACAGGCAAGCTGTGATTGAAGTTTACAGTGGTTGAGCAGTGCCTTATATTTAGGAGTATCTTCTAGGTTAGTATTTATTATAATAATTCCCCTCTCACCCCTATGGGTGGTATGTGTCTTCCTCAATCTCAGGTCCTCTACCAGAGGCCTGGGAGTTTGAGGGTTCTGCACAGTATCTTAGCTGTTCCTAGCACTGCACTCTTCTGCACAGAGAGCTCTGATGTTGTTCCTGGGATCTGTTGGAGCCACTCTCCCAGCTTAGGAGTCATGGCCCCGAGTGCTCCTACCACCACTGGGACCACTTTGGCCTTTACTTTCCACATCCTCTCGATTTCCTCCTTCAGGCCCTGGTACTTCTCCAGCTTCTCATGCTCCTTCTACCTGATGTTGCTGTCACTTGGCACTGCTACATCTATCACTACCGCCGTCTTCTGGTCTTTGTCTACTACCACGATGTCTGGTTGATTAGCCAATACCTGCCTGTCCGTCTGGATCTGGAAGTCCCACAGGATCTTAGCCCTGTTATTCTCCATGACCTTCTGTGGAATCTCCCATCTGGACTTGGGGGGGGGGTCTAGCCCATATGCTGTGCAGATGTTCCTGTACACAATGCCAGCTACTTGGTTGTGCCGTTCAGTGTATGCTGTTCCTGCCTGCATCTTACACCCTGCCACTATGTGTTGGACTGTCTCTGAGGCCTCTTTGCACAATCTGTACCTTGGGTCCTGTCTAGTGTGGTAGACCCCTGCTTCTATGGATCTGGTGCTTAGTGCCTGTTCTTGTGCTGCTATGATCAGTGCCTCAGTGCTGTCTTTTAGTCCGGCCCTTTCCAGCCACTGATAGGATTTCCCAATGTCAGCCACCTCAGCTATCTGTCGATGGTACATCCCATGCAGGGGCTTGTCTTGCCATGGCACTTCCTCTGCTTGAACCTCCTGCCTTGTCTGCTGCTGCCTGAGGCATTCTCTCAGCAGCTCATCTTTGGGTGCCATCTTACTGATGTACTCCTGGATACTTCGGGTTTCGTCCAGGACAACGGCTTTGACACTCATCAGACCCAGCCCGTCCTCTTTGCGCCTAGTGTACAGTCTCTGGGTGTTGGACTTGGGGTGGAAACCTCCATACATTGTGAGGAGTTTCCGGGTCTTCACATCAGCAGCCTCCATGTCTTCCTTTGGCCAGCTCACTATACCTGCAGGGTATCTGATGACTGGCAGGGCATACATGTTGATGGCATGGATCTTGTTCTTCCCATTGAGCTGGCTCTTCAGGACCTGTCTTATCCTTTGGTGGTACTTGGATGTTGCTGTCTTTCTTGCCTCCTCCTCATGGTTCCTGTGTGGGACACCAAGGTATTTATAGCTGGTCTCTATGTCTGCTATGTGGCCCACTGGTAGTTCCACTCCATCGGTCTTAACTACCTTCCCTCTCTTTACTATCATCCTGCCACACTTCTCCAGTCCAAATGACATCCCAATGTCCTCACTGTAGATCCGTGTCAGGTGGATCAGTGAGTCAATGTCTCGTTCACTCTTAGCATACAGCTTGATGTCATCCATGTAGAGGAGCTGGCTGATGGTGATTCCACTCTTGAACTTGTACCCATATCCAGACCTTGTGATTATCTGGCTGAGGGGGTTTAAGCCTATGCAGAACAGCAGTGGGGACAGTGCATCACCTTGGTATATGCCGCACTTGATGGCCACTTGTGTGAGCTGTCTTGAGTTCACTTCCAGTGTTGTCTTCCACAGTCCCATTGAGTGCTTGAGGAAGGTCCTTAGTGTCCTGTTGACTTTGTATAGTGCCAGGCATTCACAGATCCATGTGTGTGGCATTGAGTCATAGGCTTTCCTGTAGTCAATCCAGGCTGTGCTCAGATTGGTCTGCCTAGACCTTGAGTCTTGGGCGACTGCCCTATCTATGAGGAACTGGTGTTTTGAACCTCTGGTGTTGTTCCCAATGCTCTTCTGAGCTGTGCTCATGTACTGTCCCATATGGTCCTGTAGCTTGGCAGCTATGATGCCTGATAGAACTTTCCATGTTGTGGGGAGGCAGGTTATTGGCCAGTAGTTGGATGGTGCTGTTCCTTTGTGAGGGTCTTTCATGATTAGCACTGTCCTTGTGTTAGCCAGTCTGAGTGGGAGCCTGCTGCTAGCAGTTGGTTCATCTGTGCTGCTAGGCGTTCATGCGCTGCTGTTAGTTTCTTTAGCCAGTAGGTGTGGATCATGTCCGGGCCAGGTGCTGTCCAGCTTTTCATGTTCTTGACCTGCTGTTGGATGTCTGCTACTGTGATGGTGACTGGTTCCTGTTCTGGGAGATTGCTGTGGTCTGCTTTCAGGTCCTGCAGCCACTTTGCACTAGTGTTATGCATCTTCTCTTTCTCCCATATGTTCTTCCAGTACTGTTCAGTTTCCGCTGCTGATGGCTCAGCTGCTACTCTGTGGTTGCACGGCAGTTGGGAGTACACTTTGGATGGTTCTTTGGAGAACAGGGCATTTATCTTCTTGGCCTCTGCTTCTCTAGTGTATCTCCTTAGCCTGGTAGCCAGTGCTGTGAGCCTTTGTTTAGCAGCCTCTAGGGCTTCAGATGAAGTCAGGCCCATGTATTTTTCCGGTAGCCGAGTCTAATCCTTAATCTCCACACGCTTCTGTAGTTCCACCAGCTGACTGACTTCTCTCCGAGTTGCCTTGATCTTAGCCTCCAATCTCATTTTCCAGGGTGGGTATGTACTGCTGTTCTTGATCGTGTAGCCAAGCATTTCCAGGATTACAGCGGCTGTAGCATATACCAATTCATTGGTTTCAGTTATGGTGGTAGTAGGGATTGTCTGGAGGGCTCTGTTGGCATCTTCTAGCATACTATCTGATGGTACTTCTCCACTGAGCCTTGGTAATTGGACTCGAGGGTTGACTGTAGCTAGTTTATCCATGAACTTATGCCTCATATCAGCTGCTGTGCTCTGTAATGGAAGGGGTGGCAGTGACATTCCAGCTTCAGGTGTTGGCTGCACATCTGCTTGTTCTTCCAGGTCTGCTTGAGTCCGGGTTGTAATGTGGAGTTTGTCTATCTCATGTTGTGAGAGCAGCTTCCTCTTCACTATGTTGAAGCGCTGGGTAACTGGTTGTTTCTCAGTTAGTGTGGATGTAGGCCTTTTGTCTATCCATAGTTCCCTCATATGTTTCATATATCCCCTCTCATTAGGTCTGCTGTTGTAGTAGCATTCCATCATTTCCAAGTTCTCTTGTCTTGTCCATGTATGGTTTGTTCCAGTAGCCCACTTAACATCAGATTGTCCTGGTTCCCCAACATCTGACGCGGACCTTGTTAATCCGGGCGACGTCTGAGCCGGCATGACTCTCTTAGTTCATGTCACTCTCATATTTTGAGGTAGGCAGGTGAAGCGTTAGGGGGTCTTTGCCCAAGGACCCCTACTGGTAAGGTAGGTATCAGCCGGGATTTGAACCCCGGCCTCCTGCATCAAAGGCGGTGTTCTAACGACTACGCTATCCAGGTGGTGTTGTAAACACTACACGCGCGCGCACGCGCGCGCTCTCTCTCTCTCTCTGAATATGAATATGAATATGAATATGAATATGATAACTGAGCTCAAATTGCTTGTAATTTAAATCATAGACTAACCAGGGAGAAAGATAATTGAACTTATGTTAGTGTATTGAACTGATAATGTTTTCAGTGATACATGGATGTATTTGAATTCTTTAAAGATGTCATTATCAGTTTATCTTATCTCTTATATGTTATATATAATTCCATTGGAACAGATAAAAAAACCCCTACACAATGTAGGATTTTGTCTCCACAGTAGCCAAACAGATGACTATGGGAAGACTCTAGGCAGGACTCGTGAAAAAGTGAATTTGCAAAAGAGTTTTTAGTTGTCAACAAATAATTGTTTCAAATCTGTTCATCATTCCTGAACCGTGCTAAATGCTTTAGAATAAATATAAGTGACTTGTTTATGTCCAATAACTTTTATTTATGCTTTTGTCTCTCTACTAGGTATAAATGATCAAGGATTGTATAGAATTGTGGGGGTGAGTTCAAAAGTCCAGAGACTTCTGAATTTGTTGATGGGTATGCACATTTTTAAAATCTGCTTCTATCATGATATATGCATACATCTTTTTGATGGCTTTTCAAGTTTTACTTGCCTCTTTAAATCACCCTGAAATGAGAAATTGCTTGATTTGGGGGTATTGGCTTTTCTAACTTAAAGGAAAACTTAAGGCACCCATTGTGCCCTTTAACTTTCCAAATGTTAAAGAAAAAGTGGGGGGAAATCTAGAAAGATTAAACTGATTGCAATTTGTTCAATATTTCTCCAATTATATAATGACAAAATTTTGATGAAATGAAGACAGTATATTTAGATATTTTAAAAATTAGATAAAAGAATATTTTCTAAACGTTGCTCCATATTGAAATTAATCTAGTTTCACTGCAAATATATTTAAATGTACATATCTGTATGTGTTTAAAAATACCCTTATTTTGAGTTCTGGTGATTTTCTAAGAAGTTTTATATCCTATCCATTTGATAAAACTTCATTTTCATTTAATCTTGAGACAAATATAGCTATACCTTATTCTTCCTATTGCGTGGGTAGTTAGATGAAATTGTTCACCTGTGTTATCCAACCTCACTACAATAGTCAATACTGCGAAATTTTCAGATTTCTTGTTCACAACTTTCAGCAGTACATGCAATCTGATCAGACTACTGGGATTACTTCAGCTCTCTGTGTCTTCCAAGCCTGTCACTTGATAGAAGCACTGGTCTGACTCTCAAGGATTCATTGATATTCAGAGAAGCTAGTTTGCAACAGGCTTCTCTCCAGGAGCATGCATGCTCCATCTGTGCTGATAACACAGTGTTCTTTGGCAGAGAAAACTAGAGGAAACTAGCAAATGAATTCATTTCATTACTCCAGACATTATGTGAATGGCAAAGTACTTTATTTTACTGTATGTCAAATCCTTGCCACCTGTATGATGCTGGCTGTCTCTGCTGGAAATATGACAGATATGATAGACTATATTGCTTGCCATATTAATTTGTTAAAATGGTCTGGCTAATTATTAATTAACTATGTATCTTTAATTGCTATCAACAATTAAATTGAGTTTAAGAAAGGTATATAGACCTCTTTATTTCTTAAAGCCTCAGGAAGAATTAAGAAGTAAAAGGAAGTGGTGCCATTGAAACAAAATACATGAATCATGCTGAAACTTGGTATTTTCATAAGAAGCCAACTTGGTCTACTGTTTTGTTGGAGAAAATGATTGAAACAATTTATACCTTAGAGAAATAGCTCCTGCTACACACATTTTTGACAATGCAGATTATTTCTTTTTTTTTTTTAATTTTGTTGCATATGCTTCAAATAGAGTCTTATTTTATGGGGTTTTATTAAATTTTATGAAGAAAGGTACCCACTATCATCCTATGATCTTTCCTTTGTCTAAGGTCTGTGCTTAAGTCCTTGAGTCATTCTTCTTTAAAGCTTGTTTTTTATGGGAAAGCAGGAAACAAAACCCCATTCTGCTACTGCATCGTGTTTCAGCACATCTTTCTGTCTTACGGAAGCTTTTCTGGATAGGTATGCAACCATAGGAAGGAATTCCCTCTCCTGGCTTAGCTTCCCTAGATTGCGTTGTCTTCAGGCTCATCAAGATTTGCAAGAGGAAATGAATGTTATGGGCAGAAAAAATGAATTTAGGCAGAGAAAATGCCTAAAATTGACATGCATTTTAAAATAATTGATCTGGTGAAAAAGAATATTCCAGTAAGAAGAATTAAATGGATTGCTGCATCTGTTAGAATAATACTGTAAAGTTCTTCTTAATTGTCTCTGTCATTACATATAAGGGTTTTAAGCCTGTGCTACAGCCTTGTCAGGAGCTTCTTATAGCTGAGGACATTTTTGGTGTCCCTGCTGCACATGTCCGTTACGCTCTCACATTCACCATATCTCATCTGCTCAGAGGACGTGACTTATGTGTTATGTCTTGTGTTTGTCCTACCCATAATTTCCATTTGTTATGCATGAACCTAAGTTGAGATGGCCTTCCTCCAGGTGCCAGAATTCATCTTTTGTCAACTATGGCTCGAGATAATTTACCATTCTTGAATTATGGTTCTTATAGTACAGCAGTAGTTTGGCCTTAGGACAGCTACTACAACTGTTGTTCCCATCAGTAAATATCACCTGAGGCCTGTTCAGCATTGGTTTATTAGGAATACTTGCTTTAGATCTCTTTGCAACAGCACACATTGTCCTCAGTCCTGCAGCAGAGAATCAAGCAATAAACAATATATTGGCTGGAAATTCTATCCATTACCAAGATCCTGCAATACCTTGATTGCTTCCTGGTGGCCAAGATAAGTGTGGTTCTCTATACTATACCAGTTGTTTCACAGGATCTAATAACAGAGAGTAGTAAAAACCTGCACCCTGACCTTCAGTTAGTTAATCACTTAGTTTTAAGGCCTGACTTTTAAATTTAGGTTGGTCCTGAGAGAGATATCTCAAATATTAGACACTTTATAAAGACCAACCATATACTACTTTTATGCTCAAAAGTGTCTCACCTTAGTGTCTTTTCATCTGTACTCTATTGGGATATCACTGGATGGCCACTGAACCTTGGTATTTTATGCCTTCAACAGAGTTATGTTGTGATATGCAACAGATGTTTGTCTGCTATTCTGGATTGAGGAAAGAATCCCCTTTTGTCTGCTGGATTAGAGAGAATGTATTATAACCAGCCAAAACCATAGAGTTCATGAGAAGTCACTCTACTATAGCTGGTTTAATATCTGCAGTCCTGTATCTCTTCCAGACTCGTTCAAGGGAGCATTCAGCATTATATATTGAATGTTTGACCTCAAAATGATACTTTGTTTGATACCAGCGTTGCTTTTCATTCTGGATTAATATGTGGCATTTGTCCCAGAATGTATGTAAGCCCAAGTAAGCCTGCTAGTCACCCAGATCTAATGCACAGAGACCACAATAGAGAACAGGTGTAATTATGATTCTTGAAGTAGTCTTTTGTGCACTCAGTTAACTCTCCCCCGTCTCCCCTGCAAGTACCTACATTAATAGGTATTCTAGATTCCAGTATTGCTGTATCAGTCACTTGGAATTGAGGGGAAAGTGAGTGTATCACCTGCAAGTATGCACAGTAGGGCTAGAAGTAATGAAAAAAACAAAAGCAAAACCGTCCATTATAAGCAATTCCTGATGAGACTTCAGCATAGGCATAAAATCCATACTTGTCTATGCATAGAGGATTACTGAAAGAATCATAGTTACAGGTATATGGCTTATTCTCTTAATTAGAATAACTTTATGGTTTGATTTATTGCTGCTTTCATAAGCTCAGTCATACAGTATCTGAAATCTAAACTATAACTGATCAAATTTCGAGTTGATTACCACTTCAGTAATTACCTGCTTATGTTTCTTTTCTAGATGCAAAAACATGTGATGACGTTGATTTGGAAGGTAACACAGAATGGGAAGTGAAGACAATAACAAGTACAGTGAAACAGTACTTAAGGTGAGATTAAATATGCCATGATTTCTGTAATTCAGTTGAAACTAAAATAGATATGAAAGTTGTCATGTTTTTTGAAAAATGCAAACATAAACAATTTTAGGAAAGCATGTAGAACATTATTTCTGGCATTCTTTCCAACCCCTTAAAATCTGCTCCAAGTCAGATGACCCAGAAAGAACCGGGAGGGAGTTTAGAATGGAGGAGTCGACAACATTCCAAACTGCTGCGCAGTTGCCTCTCCTATAGCAACGCATGGGGAATTTTTTTTTCTCTATGGCCTCAGCTGATTTATTAACTCAATATTTCTTTTGGCTTATTCTGCCACACCCAGTTTGGTCCCGTCCTAGGTTTAGAGAGTTGTCCTGCTGATAGATAGACAGACACTCAAGCCCCTTTACATAATTTCTTTTCAACATTCCTTCTGTGGAAATAGTCATGATAAAATTTTGTGGTTGAAAAAAATGGCATCCTTTTAAGAATATATTGTTTGCCGTATGGTGATCATATCTTTATATAAAGGAACACCTAATTTCCTAGCTCTGGTGGTAGAAACTCCAAGGTTTGCCAAGACAAATAGCTGATGAAATGAGGATTCTTTATACTTTTTATAAAAGGCATCCTAAGTGGAAGGTTAGACTCAGTGCAAAATTAAAATGAATACAGTGTTGTATGATAGAGTATATAGTTGTTTTTTTTTAGGATGTTTGTATGTAAACTTGAACGTAAATTTAAATAGTCATGATCTTTTTTTTTTTCTTGATTATTCCAATGCTTTTGTCTTAACAGAAGCCTTCCAGAGCCATTAATGACATATGAGTTACATGGAGAGTTCATCATTCCTGCCAGTAAATATATGACTTACTAGATTTTATCTCTTTTAAAATAATAATGATTGGAAATCAGGGAAAGCCAGTTAAGTAACTTAATACTCAGAATCTTTACCCAAAATCATTTACAAATCATGGATACTTCTGCTCCTAATATAAAGTTTGCTGTAAATGCACACAGTATTCAGAATGTTAAAAACATTCTATACAGTAGAACAACATCACTGCAAACCACTACACAATATAGATTTCATTTCATGTATAAAAATAGTAGGGGTATTGGTTAAATAGAATGATTTTGCAATATATTCATGCATATGCAAGTCAGGAATATAATATGAAAAGTGCAAGAAGGAGGCTGGATGTAACCTCTCAGAATGCAATGAAGTTGAATTAGAAGCTTGAACTTTGAGTCAAGAATCTTTCAAAAAGACTGTCACAATAACCATATTTAACAGGAGGAGGGAGGAGGAGAAGGAGGAAATGATTCAGTGTCTTTTTTTTTTTTCCCCTATTAGAAAATCCATATTTTAATGTAGGGGGAAAAAAAGTCCTAGACATTGATTGGGTGGACTGTTACGTTGGCATGAAATACCCAGTTACTCATACATTTAAGCCTACCTTTTATGAGAGAAGAAAACATCAGTTTTGCTGTGACTGTAACTTCTTAAAAGGGAAGGCTAAAGAGGTTTATGACTTGAAGAAGCTAATGGACTGACAGCCTGCTGGTAACAAGGGGGAGAAGAATATGCAATGGTTCAAAAAAGAAAAGAACCCGAGGCATGGTAGTTGGAGGATATGAAGAAAGGAAGAAAAAACAAAGATCTGTAAAAGACAGATTTGCAGGAACCTCTTAGCATTTAAGCTTGAAGCTGGACAGAGATAATGATGCCAAAGGATATGGGAGGTAAATGGCTGGAGTGGATAGTGTGTGTAAATTACAGGGTTGCCACCTAATTGCTTACAAATCTGCATAGGTTTAGTGGGCCTCATTTGCACATCATTTCATTCCCATTGTGTCCCATGTGGGGTTGTGACATATCAGTATTGTCTCAGTGTAATGCACTTCAACAGAGTGCTTAAATATTATACTCAGGGTTGTTTTCAGGAACACAAATGATACTTGGTTGTATATTAAGGAAAGTCATAAACAAGGTCAAGAGAATAAAAAAACCACCCTCTTATGATAAATGTCCTATATTAACAATTCTTAATACTGAAGTTTCTTTCTCAGGAAGAAGGACACCAGAATAACAACTTAACTGATTTTTTTCCCTAGCATCTGGGGAGAAGAAAAGAAGTGTCAAAATACCATTCCACTTCATATCCCTAAAAATATGAAAAAAAAGACAAAACACTTATACTTAATTTTTATCATATATTGTGCTAACTGCATAACTAAGAATTACTGCTTTGTTCTCTTATATAGAAAGTGGTAGCCCTGAGTCCCGTGTTAAAATTATCCACTCCTTGGTTCATAAACTTCCAGAAAAGAACAAAGAAATGCTTGATATTGTTGTGAAACACTTAGCAAAGTAAGCATCCTATATCATAATTTAATGTTTACATGTTTTCCTTTGCAGTCCCAGGAGGCTGATTATGATCAGAGATGAATTTTATTTTATATTTCAGTATAAACAGCAAAAACAAATGTGAAGCTTGCCTTGTTGTATATATTTATGTTAGTAAAATTTAATCCATAAATACATACATAGATCCCTACCATGGCATTTTCTTTCAAATTAAGCACTGTTAATGCAGACCACAGAAAAGATTAAGAAATAGCCAAAGTAATAAAAAGCATTAGAGAAGGAAAAGAAACATAGCTAAAACCATTGCCATTTATTCCAATACCATTCACTATACCTCTCCATACAACCACCTTAATGTACATCTTTCAAATTGGTCATTCACTTTTATGTTCAGCCCATGTTTATTCAGCATTGACCCTATTTCTTCTTGTTTTACCACACATACTTCTTAATTTGGTCTTCAGTATTTTAATTTTCAGATCTGTACATCTTATCTGATTTATATAATGTACACTGCAAATCATTCAGGTACCAACCAACAACAGAACATGGTCTCCAACACAAAAGTATACACATGTGCACACATACATATTCACACCAAAATCTTGGTGGTATGCACTAGGTCTGCTCACTGTTCCTCAACCAAGCCATGTTTTACAGAGAGACCTGGAATTCAGGTCAATATATCCACTGATACAGCAACCAGAACCTAAGGGACTAGCCAGTGGATTAGAAGAATGGACTGGCATCACATTGATTATCTCCATTCGCCTATAACATTCAGCCCAGTGCTTCCTCTTATATATTCCTCTACCAGTCATTCCTACTTTCCTAACCACTTCTTGCTGTCTCAGATCCTCTCCTAATTACAGAGCTTTGAATAGAAAGTCCATTGGGCAACATACCCTCCCACCTCAGCAAAACTCCAGTTGCTATAGCTGTCCAATCAAACTGCTCTGCCAATCAATCCTACCTACCTTCTTGAACTTACCCTATACTAGTCACTAGACTATATCCGCTTTACCTTCCTCCTCCACCTATTCTTTCTCTTTTCCTCTTCCTAAGGACTTCTTCTCAATAGGGCCACTCTCACTCCAGAGAAGGAGGAAATAGGAGCTTCCCCAGCCACACTTTGACTCTTACCAAATGTCTTCTCATTTATCCAAAACCTTGGCCAACAACAGATACGTATTTAAAAGAAATATTGTGAGCAGTCAGTGACGCTGGCTGGGTTCCATTTTCCAGGAATATGCCTTAGAAGGCCAGAGCTTTTAGCAGCACCTGTAATAGCAACTGGGCAAAAGTGGTGGTGGTGGCAGCGGCAGCAGCTGCTCCTGGTAACTTCTTTCCTTTAAGTTTAACAGACAAACAGCATCTCTCTTTCCATTTTAGTTGCTGACTAATATTCTTTGTTTCAAGTTATTTACTATTTTCTACTCTTAAATTCCAAGTCACTGTCTTCCATATGCCATGGCTGTCTCTTACATGAGCATAGATATTGCTCTTCACTTCACTCAGATCGCTAATCTGGAGGTTAATTTGCAAGCCAGATATTGTTGCCTACATGCATTCCACCAACATGAGCTATATGCAGTATAGTGACACACAAATCAGGATGTAATCAGTTATCTATGTACTTCATTAACAGCATTGTTGTTTTTCAGGTTTAATAGAAGTAAACAGTGTGTTCCCTTCCAAAATGATATAAAATAGTTGTTAGCATTTTACTAACAACATTCATTCATTCATTCATTCATTCATTCATTCATTCATTCAAGAGGGAGAAAAAGTTTGTTAGCATTTTGTATTTTTTGTTAGTATTTTTCTAACAACTGTTTGAAATTTTTGGGGTAAATTGGCTTGGCACTTCTGTCTATGAAATGAGGGTTATTAGATTTTGTTGTTTTAAGAAAAGAGAAGAAATGCACAACCTCATCCTGAATGGTTGCAAAAGTTCAATGGTTCAAGGAAATGTAGTTGTATTTTTTCACCTTGAAGTAGCTCATCTTCGTAATGCTGGTTGTTTTTTTCTCTTTCTGTTCTTGAAAAGTGTTTCCGATCATGCTAAGAAAAATCTTATGACTGTGGCAAATTTAGGAGTTGTATTTGGACCAACATTAATGAGGCCACAGGAAGAAACTGTGGCTGCTCTTATGGATCTGAAATTTCAGAACATTGTGGTGGAGATCCTAATTGAAAACCATGAAAAGGTAAATATGGGAAGTGGAAAAAACTTTACAAACATTCCGTACTTTGTATAAGATTTGATATAAAATTCCTGTGAGTATGTCATGATCTTCTCAACTTCCACGCTGGTCCACATCATATGAAGCAGACAGACCTTAATTTTAGTTGATTTTTAGGCTTTGTAAGGAGTGATGTGGACACTTTAAGCCTTTGTAAGAATTACAGCATCCGCTTTGACCATTAAATCTCCCCCCTCCCCCATGAAAAACATTGCAGTGAGTGAGTGAGAGAGAGTTTTTAATTTCACCCTCTTGAGAGCATAAAAGGGATGCTAGTGGGTCTTACTTTTTCTATCACTTGCTTAGCAGAATCCTTAAATTCTGTTTTGTGGAAAAATGGAAAATGGGTTTCCCCTCAGGCACTACTGATGCCCCTATGTCGAATATCATAACAGCTCCTTCCCTTGCTCTCTTCTACTATCGATATCCTCAAAATTTTCCCATCCCTAGCTAACTGTTTCTACCCACAACAAAACAGCCCTGGTTTTTTTTCTACGCATGGAATAAAATAATTGTGCATGGACCAAAACACCTGAAACATGCATGTTTAGGTGTGGGCATGGACCATTCAAAACCAGCTGTTCTGTGCACAGAATATTTTGCATATTCCTACTTTGAATGTATATGGTACAGCAATCGCAGTCAAACTAAGATGACCTGGATATAGTTAGGACTTGGTAAGTAAACACGTGGCGATTCAAAGTGTGGCAGATATGGAATAAAAGTAGTCCTGAAAAAGTTGAAGACTTGTTTCCAAAAGAGTAGACCTGTTACAAAGTTATCTCAGAATTCAAAGCAGTAATTAGCTCCTGTGAGATTCATCAATTCATAGTAAATCAAATATTAACTGAAGCTTGATAGATTCATCTAGGCATGATATGAATAATGTAATCACAAATTGGTAATATCTGTGAATGACTGATTTAGACAATGGTAGGTACAGCATTATTCATTTGCCCATAAGAGTTTATTAGCATCTGAGCACAGGCTATTAATAAACAGATGTTTGCAAGTATCATCACTGGTCCCTTCATTTCCACATTATTTATTTATAGGTTGAATAAATGGGAGCAAATAAATTTTTTCACTTGTTTCAGTTTTTATATTACTTCAGAAAAATATTATAAGTTTCATGTTTAAAGTTGCAGTCTCAATATTTTTATCCCTTTTCCAAAAAATAAAGATGCAGAGAAAAGAGAATGAAAACATATGTGTTTGCTTCTATAGCCATATCTTTATATTTCATTAGGGTTCTGAGAAGTATAACTTATATATTACTTTAATGTCTTTAATTCATTTTATGTTTCTACTATTGCTTCTGCACTTGCCAGAAAGTGTCAGCTTGTTCAGTTGACTCCTCTCTCCCACACACATTCCTGCTGCTTTCCAGACTGGCAAAAAGCTTGCTTTCAGTACAGTGGAAACGCTACTAGATTCATTATAGTCAGACTGGCAGACAGATGCCTGTAGAAGCATCACATCAAGTCAGGCTTAAAATGTTTCATTTTTAACAATTTATTTTATTTTCCTACATACACAAAATAACAGAGAGGTGGCAGTAGAAGCAAATGGATTTTCCACTAGTCTCATTATATCATAGTAAAGAAATTCTGCTTATTCTTGGCAATCCAAAACAAGCCTCTCTTTCTCTCTGGTTGAAAGTGATATGAGGTTAGTTAATACTAATATTTATAATAGAACATTTAATTATTGCTAAATATAATGTCTTACATGGATTACAGTACTATTCCTTAGTACTGCCATAAATTATTCCCCTACCCCACCCCCAATATTGAAATTCAAAGTTGGGATTTAATCTGATTACCTATAACATCTGAGAAAAGTTCATCCAACAGTCATGCTTTTAATCCCAAGGCCATACTGTTTTTGAAGAGTCACAATAAATATTTATGTAGGTATATATTTGATTGAGGGTGGATTTATGGTATGGGATATCACATTAATGTGGTATGCTACAGTTTTTATATATTCAGTAAAGTTGGTTGAACCCACATTTTTCCTTGTGTTAGATTAATATAAGAAGAGTTAATGTGGCTCATGAATATGAATGTGAGTGTGTATGTTGTATTCGGTTAAATATTACACTGCTTTTTTCTTCATATGTAGGGTTTTTCATATTTAAATTGTATTAGTGATCCAAACAACATTGACTATAAGAAATGAAGTTGATTCAAAAATGGTTATTGTTTTAAACTGCTAGTTGATGTTAATTATTACTGAATTTGTATTTTTACCATCCATGTACTCTAGATTTTGGATGATACTGGTATTTAAAAAAGACTTAATGAATTAAATGAATAACTAAGCCAAGTAGAATCCTTGAAACCAGAGCTGGGGATTGGGGAAGGGAGGAGAAGAGGAGGAGAAAAAGATTAATTATTTCATTTAGTGGAATATTTCTATTTCTGTTGTATGTGGTAATAATTATATATTCCTTTTGTGCAACTCTATATATGAAAAGCACATCAAGCAGATTTTCCATATGCTTTTTATGTTGGACAGAGTTGCTTTATAAAATAAAGACCATGAAATAAAGCATCATTTTTATATCTTCATCATGTGGTTTCAATAAAATGCTTTACAGTATAATGCAGTCAAACTTAAAAGCTAAAAGCCTAGTTAAGTAGTTTTAGAATGGTTCATCTGTTAAACCAGTAACTGCTTTTATAAAAGAGCTTTATGTCATCCATATGTTCTAGCAGACTTACTGACATATTCTTAAAATAACTAAGTGCAAAATAATGTTCTTTTTTCCAGAGTTAAGGTAACTGAAAACAAGAAAATTTTGCTCAGTAACTCTGAGTAATGCTTACCTATTTTTTAAAATCCTATTTCAATTGTATGCTAGATCAATCAAAATCTATTTGCAGTCCAAGACCTAATTGTATGTTAGTTTCTCCCCAAATATGCCCCTGAGAGTAATTTGTAACATAAATATCAGTCATAAAGCATAATATAGCTTAGGCAATTTTGGTAAGAAGCTAATTGATTGACCTACAGAGACAGCATTTCTAATATACTCTTCCTTACTAAATATAATTTTAGTCTTAATAAGTTCTAATATATTTGCTATAGAAGGCAGTGATGTAGCTGTTCTTTTTTTTTTTTTAATTTATTAAAAAAATCAGGCCTGTGAAATAATTTCATAATGGTCTATGAAATCCTAAAAAGCAATAAAAATCAACTAGGGTGAAAGATTTAGAGGTTATTTAAATTAACCTGATCTCAGCCTGTGCTAGAATATCAATGACTGTTCTTTTCTTCCCAAACATGGTTCTGTTCCTTTTGCTCAGTTTAGGTTCATTCTAAATGAATTGAATCTTGATCTAGAATCTTGACCTTGAACTGTTAAGGAAGGTAGGTCTTCCTAAATGGGTTGCATCAATTAATAGAAGTTCTTTTCAGCAATTCTCAACAATATATACCAAGACAAATCCCTCATCCTTGAACATTTGATGATTAATGAATTATTTTATTTTGAACTGACCTGACTTGCTATGAAGAAAGAGCAGAAGGAACAGCAAAATATTGTTTAAGCAAAAAAATGAGTAGCCATAGTTGCAAGAGGCCCATGACTAAAAACAGTGCAACACAAAAAGTCCTGTCCTCTTTTCCAGTTGGCTGTTAAATTAGCAGTCTGCCAGCAGGGTCAGTAGGAGTGAAAAGCTTCATGGCTTTCTTTTCTGTTCCAGTAACTCAAGATATTTGAAATGGAGTGGTCTAAGCTTCAGATCCTTGTTCAGCAATCCTGATTGTCCTCTGTGCTTTCTGAGTATTATACTTACGGAGAGGTTCTGTCAGAATTTGTAGAGATAAGGAAGAATTTTCAGTAGGACATCCACCCCCGGCATATGTTCCTAGGTGCAGTTCTCATCCTTTGAACATTGCAGTAACAACATGGTTGGGAATCTCTGTGCTCTTCATATAAAAACTGAGAGATTTTCTTCTTTTATTGGTCTCTCTTCATTTCTTTAGTTTAGGTGTATATTTTTCTTCAGTTGAAAAGAAGGATAGGCTACAGACAACATTATAGGCCATTTGGGTAATGGCTCTTCCTCCTAATTAGTGGAGCATATGTTTCCAATTGTTTCCAAAGTCCACAAATTACAGAAGTAAGTTGCCTTCCAAGTGTAAACATTCCATTTGTCTCATATGCCTGGGAGAGGGCCATGTCATTGAAAACTGATCTCATTGCCCACCTGCCTACCAGTGTACCCGTGTCATGGTGACTGATTCAATGAAAAAGTTGTTCAGTTCAAATTAGGTTTAGGTTTGTTTTACCCTATTTCACCTTTTCTGCTGATTTATTAGATAAAGGATACAATTACAATAAACATATGTTTTTCCCCATTTTTATCCTTTTAGTCATCTACAATTCTTGAAAAACCTGTGGTTAGCAACTGTGTACATAACTTGTACAAAAGTATAATTTATATTTCCAGAAAAGTATATTTTCCATGTTGACAGAACTTGCTTTTTTTCCCCTTTATATTCTCAATAGTTAGACAATAGTAGAGAATACTAAGTGATTTAATTATTTTTGTTAATGTATTTTGGGTCTTAGTCAAAATGCAGTAGTCTCATTAAAATGTAGGAGTGGGAATATTCTTGGGGATATTCAAATCAAGAATTGCCAAACTGGGGCATGATTATAATGCAGAAAATGGTGAAACCATTGTACTAAGTATCCATTGCTACTTTTAGAAAAGACTGAGTTAACACATTCATAAAATTGAACATGAAAAGAGCTTATTTTACATGTTAACCTTGTTTTCTTCATGCAGTCTCATAGCTGGCCATTTAGAAATAAGATGGTTTCTTTTTCTTTTAATTTTTATAATTATGATAGAATAGGTAGGCATACATAATTTATGTGCTTATACCTTATTATGATCTGTGCAGAAAAATCACAGTAATGGTCTTCTTTTATTTCATTGGGACAAGATGATAGCTACCTATATGTCATGTTAATTGCCATATCAATATAATTCATATAAATATAACACTATCCTCAAAACTGCAAAGTTTACATTACTTGAATTATGGAATGACCTTCAAGTCAAATATCAGAGCTAGGGAGCAGAGACATTATCAAGGAAGCATTACAAAACCAGTGAGGGAGCACTGCACACTTTCTGGCCTTTCCTGTGAGACATTTCTTTGACAGTCAGAAGAGAATTGTAATAGAATTCTTTGCACTGGCAAACATAAGTTCTATCTCGTAGTTCTGTCTGTTATTTTTGTGTTTGGATTAATGGGTATTTTCTGCTTTTTAAAAAATCTATATTAATATTTTAAGTGAACAGATAAAAACATATATAAAATTTGTATAAACATAAAATATAATTCTGTGAATGAATTTGAAATACAGTTTACTGAAACTCTCATATTAACCTCTTGGCCATTAAGAGTACATGGCCCTCTACAGGTAGTCCTTGGGTTACAATGGCAATTGGGACCGGAATTGTCATTGCTAAGCAACATGGTCATAAAGGGTGATGTCACGTGACCTTGTTGCTTAGTGACAGCAGTCCTGGTTGCCATCATTAAGGATTGTGCAGGTCGTTAAGTGAGGACCTCACATGACCATGCCTTCCTACTGACTTCTTCATGTACTTTGCTTGTGGGAAGCCATAAGGAAAAGTCTGAAATCATTATCATGTGACTGTGGCTCACTGTGATGTCATAATAGAAAGATGTGACTATGGTCAAAAGTCCTCACTCAATGCCATCACAAGTTTGAACAGTTGCTGAATGAGTGGTTGTAACCTGAAGACCACCTGTAGTGACAAAAATGAATTCACAAGCACCTCCTGATTCCAATGGAGCACACCTCTATACAGAACAGATAAATTGTTCCATGAGTAACCCCAAACCACCCATCACACCTTGTTAACAACACCTACCTGCACACAGTTCTGTTTTCTCAGTTTCACAGAAAAATAGTCTGAAGTTGCACAATTTTACTTCTATTTTCTTGTAATGATCAGACCAATTCATGCTGTCATGTAAACTTGTAATACTGTTATTTTCTACAGAAGTAAGAAATCTATGAATTCCATGGATTTTAGAGGGTTTTGGGGGATTTTCCATGCAATAGTGTACCAGTTGAAGTCCTGATTAAATAGCCCATCTTAAAAACAAACAATTTATGTATATTGAGGAATCTAGAATTTAACATGTAGTTGTAAAACAAACTTCTATTTAAAAAAAATAACATTTTATTATAATAAATATCTACTAATTTAAAAATTTTTAAAAATTCAAATTGGTTATACTCTTCAAAACCAGGAAGTAAGGCTGTTGTTTTAAGAAACATATGGGAGTCAGGTGGCATATAAATTTAATAAATCATCATCATCATCAAACATGCACCATAATAGGCATTATATGCAGTGTCATATATTGTATGTACCTATAACTTTATCTTACAAGCCTTCGCTTTTTTTTTTTAGCCTGTCACATTGAATTTCTGGAAACATGGAACACTTGGGATAATAAGAAGCATATTGACTTGGTTATGTATTGTCGCATGAAACACATAAGCATATATGTATCTCAATGCAAACATGGTTACAGATTATGAAGCAGATCTACCTTGTCTTCCAATTTCTCAGTCAACAGAAAGATGCTTTGAGTCTAGCCTTAAATTGGCAAGTTTGTAAATACTTGAACAGAATAACAAAATGTTAAGATTCATTTCTACAACTAAGTCTCTTATCAACTCTCTTGTCATGTTACTTCAGTTCCTATCTCTTTCATTTGTAATTTGGAATAGCGGAATTATCAAGATAGCATTATCAGGGTGTAATGTGCATTATATCTCCTTATCTCAGCACCATATACACTATGATTGTTTTTACTCAATTTTGCTTAATTTCATTTGTCATTGTGTCATAAAAGGTAACAGACCCGTTTCTTTCTCTGCTTTTTTAGTTTTTGGTTTGTTTTCCACCAAGCCTGTTTTTGGTTTCAGAACAGAACACTAAATGTAGATTATAAACTCAGTGTTATTTACTTATACAGTCTTAGATTTAAAATGGTGCCAGTTAATTTCCTACTGACTTTTGTGATTTAGGATTGTATATTTAGATACCTTAGCAGCCCAAGCCTGTTTTCAAAATTCATTTAGAAGCTAGAATTCACAGTCTGACATGAGAGATTCATACTGTGAGATCTGAAGATCAAATATATTTTGCTTACTACTTATTACTGTTTTTCTGCTCTTTGCATGATATTGCTTATCCAAAAAAGAAATAGCACAATGTGTTTATCTATATTTTCTTTAATATTGATGTTCTTTGTGAATGTTTCGTTTCTCAATATGGGTAACATGATCTGTTCTCCACACAAGTCCTAAAACTAGATAAAGAGAACCCAGTAAAACAAATGAATCAAAAACATTATACTTGTTCATTTATTTATTGAAGAAAATGATCCCAAGCTACAGATTCTTAAGCACCACTGTATATATCATTTAAAGTACTAGGGTAGCTGACAAGTGTGTTAACAACAGTTCAAGTGTTAATTTAATCAAATGAGTAGTTGATTTGTGCTGAAAGCAGGAATACCAGTTGAGGGCTAAGGTTAAATACCTTGAGTACAAATTCAAAAGCTTACCTGAAAATATTTTAGGTGGTGGGAAAAAGTATCCCAGAAAGTAAAGATTAAATTGTTATTGGTATTTTAGAATATTAAAGGATATAATAAAATGGCCACCACATTAATAAATAACTGATTTCAAAATAGTGTCACCATTATTTTGGAACGGAATAGAAGACAAGAAGTTTTGAGAAGAAGTTGCGGGAAAGTAGATTCAGAGAAAAGGAACTGAAGCCAGGGTATAGTATAGGCTAGAAGATCATAATTTGGCTTTGAGGAAGGAATTTGGTGGAAATAAGGAGAAACCTGGCCTTTGTTTATATATTTATTATATTTATCTCCCACCTTTATTTTGTACAACTCAAGGAAGTGTACATTATGCTCTATCTTTCCTGTTTTTCCTGTAGCAACAACCTTGTGAGGTGGCTTGGTCTGTGATACTGGCATACAGGTAGTTCCTGGTTTAAGAATGACTTCTGTTCCCAAGGTCTATCCTTAAGTCAAATTTTTATGTAAGCTGGAAAACAGTGTTATTGTATAATACTGTATAAGTAGTATTGTGTAATGAACTCGAACCATTGTGTATTTAACAGTAGGCTCTGTTTTTAACTATGGGTCATCTGTAAACCAGGCATTTTAACCCAGGGACTACCAGTAATTCCAAAGAACTACACCTACATTTCCTGTTTCTCAGTCCCATGCATATTTTTATCCATGTTTTGTTCTATATAATTATTTCTTGTTGAATATTTCAAATTATTTTATTTTGCTTTCTGATTTTTATGGTAATGAACAGGCAAGAATTTTATATCTGAGACCTGTAAGATGAAAAAGAAGGATGCTTTGGGCTTTAAGGTTCCTCTGTTCCCTAAAGTCTGCATGCATTCTTAGCTCCCTAAAGTCTGCATGCATTCTTAGCACTTCTATGGAGAGGAATCCCCTCCACCAAGAAGCTGTAGTATCACAGATTGCCTCAGCTGTGGCTACTGCAGTGGCTGCTTAGATTGTTTCAGAGCAAACCTGATGTGTTTATTTTTATCTTCAATGCTTTAAGGTCAGATATTGTGTGATATTGCTATGATGCTCTTGGGAACCATGACATGGCCCTTTAGAGTAGTTAGGCTTGTACTTTTCTTCCACTTAACAACACAGTAGCTCCTCTGAGCTATTCTTAGGACAGTTATTTTGGACTTGCAAAGTAATGTCACTGCTTTGCAGTTCGTTTGTTCGTTCTATCTATCTACTAATTTTTTTACAACTTTAAATAAATTATTATTACAGTTAACTATAATAGTTCACCACTCTATTACCTATTCCTACAACAATGTAATTCATTTTTCAATATTATGCATATTTATTTATATTTTCCTTATTTTGATTCTTTTCCATATTACCACATACTGTTAGACTAGTACAATGCAGTTTACTTGAGGCTACTTTTGAAGGCCACTCTGAAACTGCAGTTGGTATAGAAGTCAGTGGCCCACTTATTGGCAAATGAAAACTTTCATAGTGACATAACACCTGTGCTGTAGGCCCTGCATTAGCTTGGTATGTTTCTGGTGCAATTCAAAGTGCTAGTTTTTACTTACGAAGCCTTATATGGCTTGATTCCCAAGTGTCTTCAGAATCACCATCTCGAAGTGGAATTGACCCATCCAGTGCATTTTATTTGAGGAAGTAATTATTCTCCACTTGAGGGAGATTAGGCATGCCATGAGGCATAAACAGCATTTCTCAGTTGTGGCCTCTGTTTAATGGCCCTCCCAATGTTTGATTAGCACTACTCTGACAACTTTTTGAAAACTGGTTAAAACCAAATTTTTAAGAAAGTATTTGTAGGATAATGGGCTGTCATTGTCTGGGTTAGTAGAGTATAATTGTAGTTTTATAAAATTGAGTTTATTTTAATGTTGTTGAGATGCTAACAGTGGGAATGCAGAAGTGTACAAAATAAATGAATAAGTGAATCTCACTTAGCCTGTAAGAGAGAGAACAATTGATAATAAAAGAATAGAGAAAATTTACCTGGTTTATGTTGAATAAAAAAGACATTCTCAGTCAAGAAAACAATAATTGTTTATTTACAATGTGTGTCCAATACATAAAAGATGATATTAAATATATCATTAAATATAAAACAGTGATATAAAATAACAATAAAATAAAGCTTATACAGAGAGGTGTGAATTAATTGTGTAATGGAAGCACCAGATAATTTCTGCAAGGCATGTCTACTGTTAAAAATTTAGCAATCTTGTTGCAATTGGGACTGGAATTTCCATCACTAAGTGACGCAGTCATAAAGCATGACTTCACCTGACCATACCACTTAGCAACAGAAATTCAAGTACTTCTGGATGCCATTGTTAAGCTAATTACCGCAGGTCATTAAGCGAGAACATCATGTGGTCATCACCTCCTCCTGGCTTCTCCATTGACTTTGCTTATCACAAATGGTGATCACATGACTGTAGGGACCCCGCGACCGATCTAAGTATGAGGACCAGTTGTAACTACCACTCGTTCAGCACTGTCGTAAGTTTGAAAGTTGCTGAATAATGATTGTTGAACAAGGACCACCTGTAAAAGCTGAAGTTTGATTGCCTAGGAGAAAAAAGATAATCTGCTCGGAGGAGTAGTTTTGATTTCTAACAATTGGTGTTATGAATTCTGTCCTACATTTATTGCATAGAGGCACTCTAATTGTGAATGTGAAACAGACTGAACTTCTATATTAGAACATATACAAGTGTGATTTTCATAGGGAATACTGATATATCTACCAGTTGTTGCCCTCATAGGTAATTTGCTGGTTTGGATGAAGTTAAAGTGCCTGCTGTATGAAGTGTAGGAAATGTTATAAAAATATCTGGTGGTTACTGAGCTGTAATGGAGATGGAAAATTTGGTTCTATCAGGTCTAGGTCCCATATCCTCTGCTGAAGGGTAACTATGGCTTTTTCAGGAGTGAGGCCAATTAATGCTGGAAGAGAAAAGTTGCAGTAAGCTAAATTGAGATTGATTTTCTAATTAGGGAAGATTGAAATGGAGAAATGGACCAAAGATATTCCCCAAAGAATTTGTTTCAACCAGTATCTGATGTGACAGAGCCTCATGTGAGCTCTTAAGGAAATGCAGCCCAATTCCAGCCAATTAAGCAAGTTAAGGGTGGAATAAGGAACTCGAGTTATAGTCTTTAAAAACTCCTATTAATAGCCTACAGTGTTTTCTTCCTTTCCCCCCAAATCCTTTTTGCGTATGGAGGAGACCTACATCTTGTCCCGCACCCCCAAATTATTGCTACCACAGCTTAAAAGTCCTTTTTAAGGACTTAACCCAGGCAATGGAACATCAGCTGTGGCCAAGATGAGTGGAAGTGATTTATCATTTATTTATCTTATGAAGATTTATGTTCTGAAGCAATGAGAATTGAGCGTCTATGCACGTACCCACCCACACATATATTTTGGAAGGCCAGCATTTTCAACAGAACAAAATGCTTTGGCTTCTTTTTTAGATTGTGATAGCAACAATTTGTGGAAATGCAAGGGGGAAGGGAAAAACATTGGATGCCAGACATGATTGCCCTCTAAAAGCAAAAAGGATTTCGCAGAGGTAGGGCTTTGCAGTCTGGGAGTTTGTCCATATAGAAAAGCATGAGATGCACTTGTTGCTGTACTCAAAAGGTTTTAAAAAAAAGATACAGATAGATGGAATCTCTGTGATTCGGTTTCAAACATTCTTATACACAGTTCAAAGTTTTTATAGCATTTTTAACTATCAGAACTATGATATTAAAAAAATATCTAAATGTAAAAAAAAATTACAGTGGGGAAAATACATCTGAGCTTAAAAGCCTGGGAGAACTAAGTGTTATAGTAGCATAGAATTATAGAACTAGAAGGGACGCCTTATTAGGTGCCTTAGCTGAAAAAGCCCGCTTCTTGGTTATACATTTCACTTCATAAAATGGGGCATCAGGAGGATGTATCTATCAGGAGGATCACTTGCCTCACTTCATAAATAAATCTGATTTGTCATTATTCTGCCATCTGGCAAACATAGTTGAACATTCTTTAGTCTGTGAATTTAAATGTTTTGCAGAACAGTTGATATTTATGCTTATTTTAATTTTGTATTTATTAAAAAAAATCATATCATTCAAAATGTGAGAAATTGAATTGAATTTTTTCTCCTTCCTGTTTTGAATCAAATCCAAGCAAATGTTGTTTTGAAAATGGTTTAGAGTTGGATTTATACGGGTTGTTCTTCATAGTAAATAATCAATGTGTTTGATATTCCTCTTTCCAGATTTTCCACACTCTGCCTGATACTTATTTCTCTGAGTCAACCCCTGTGTCAATCTCTCCTCCAAATGCCCCACCGCGACAATCAAGACGACAGGGGCAACGTAATAAGAGGCCCGTTGCTGTATATAATCTGTGTCTGGAGCTGGATGACAGTAAGATGTTCATTATATTTTCTGTCTTGGCAACAGTGGAGTTGCAGTATATCTTCTGTCATCAGGGCAGTCTACAGTAGCTTTCCATTTTATTATTTTTGTTTCTAAAAATTAGAAAATGGAGGGAAGAATCTGACAGAGTGCATTTTTATAATATACTATGTACCTAACTTAAGGAGAACATGTATGCTTTAACAATGCACTGAATATTTTAGCTAAATCTATTTGACCTCTGACAAGAATAATAAATTGCAAGATAAATGGAATAAGATAAGAACCAAAAGCAAAGCCACCCTTCCATGAGTTTGAAGAGATAATCACTTGAATTTCATTTTATCAAGGCTAAAAAGACAACTCTAATAGTACCAATATTTTATTTATTTATTTGACTTGTCCCCGCCCATCTCCCCACAACAGGGGACTCTGGGCGGCTTACAACAAACTAAAATCGGAAATACATAATTAAAAGTTATAAAAACCAGAGTTACAAAGATAAAGATAAAAAGGCTAAAAAATCCAAGAGGCCGATAGAGGCCACACCAGGCCGCTAAGGGGCCAGCCAACCCCATTTCTGATATCCTCCCTCCCCGCCCCAGGCCAGATGGCAGAGCCAGGTCTTCAAATCCCTCCGAAAGGCCTGGAGTGAGGGGGCCTGTCTCATCCCCGGGGGCAGGATGTTCCAAAGGGTGGGGGCTACAGCAGAGAAGGCCCGCCTTCTGGACCCCGCTAATCGAAGTTCTTTTACTGCGGGGATCTGGAGCATGCCCTCTCTGTGAGATCGGGTGAGATGGGTTGAAATCATGGGGGCGAGGCGGTCCTTCAGGTAACCTGGCCCCATGCCATGTAGGGATTTAAAGGTGATAACCAACACCTTGAATTGGACCTGGAAGCAAACCGGTACCCAATGCAGCTCACGGAGCAAAGGTGTTATATGGGTCCTTCGGGCCCCAAAAATTGCTCGCGTGGCCACATTCTGGACCAGCTGAAGCTTCCGGATACTCTTCAAGGGTAGCCCCATGTAGCCACTAAACATCAGATGTTTAAACATTTGCATATATGGGGTTGTATGTGGGTTATGAGAAAAAACAGAATTCATTGCACAAATAAGATGTATCAGTTCTTCAGGCTAGAAAGATTACATTTGCATTTTTTTCCATTAAAAAAAAACTTTATTTAACAATGATATACCATATACTGTACGCACATAAAAATATAGATAGAGATACATATATTCATTTGCCTCTTAAGAAATTCATCAGCAGTACTATGTGCTGCTATTATTATTATTACTATTATTATTATGTGTTTTTATAAATCCCAGGCATTTTTCCAAAGTTGGGTATTTGAATTTAGTAATTTGTTTTAGCATTTTCAGTATTTTTTTTCATTTTTTCCTATATAAATTAATTACAAATCTACATAAAGAAAAAGGGGCTCAATACCCAGAAACATTGTGGGTGACTTAATTTTAGGAATATGTAAATAGATGAAATGCATCAATAGTTTATAACGGTTTAGTTACTTAATCAGATTCATTTTTTGATGGACAAATGGTGCAAGCAAGTTGTGAGCATGTAATAAATCTGTCAGCTTTTATATATAAATACAAGTGATACCTTTTGTCTCCTATACATTTCATTTTGTCTTTAAATAGCAGATCCAACTTGCCTCCCAGAAAATCTGTATATATGTACATACATACATACATACATACATACATATATATATATGTATGTATGTATGTATGTATATGGGATAGGAAAAATGCTAGATATATGGTGGTGTGTTTTTAAAGATTGTACGGTCATAAGTGTTTAAAAGAAATAGGTTTTAAAAATAGGTTCTCCACTGAACTTGTTGGAACCACCATAAACTTCCAGCAAGACATCTGTAGTTCTGTTGGAGCAAGAATAACAGCCCAAAAAAGCATGGTGGCATCTTAAAAACTATGTTATTTGTCATGGCATGAAAGCTTATTCCATAATAAATCTGTTAATCTTTAATTTTCCATAATACCCTTTGTTCATTTTTTAATTAAGGTATCACATTTCATGGCAACTTCACTTGCTTGCCATAAGCTTTGAAGTTAAATTCCAATAGGATGCCAATAAAAACCCAACAATACTTTGGGAACAATAAGTGGTCTATCACTATTCAGACTTTTAGACATCTTAAAACAGGATCAGGCTAGGGATTTTAAGCTATTGTTAATAAAATTGTTAATAGCAACATTGAAATCCCCATTGACTTTCTTCAGCAATGTCAGATGGCATGTTAAATTCTTTGTACAACCACAGAGAACAGAGTTCCTTTTATAGCTTTTAGATGAAACTCCTGTAAAGTAGTGTTGGCTCAGAGTGAATTCCAACTCTGGAGCAAATAGTACAATTTGGCATAGATTTATATTCACCCAAGATGAAGCGAATGGCTCTAACCTGTGCTGCTGAAATTCAGTATCCTCTGTGAATTTTCATTGATTTGTAAATGGCGGTGCAAGCAACCTCACCAAAAAAGGATTAAAAAAGAAACTTCTGCACTTCCTTGCATAAAGCATCTTGGTGGTTAGGGTTAGGAAGAGAGTACATAAAGCAGCAGGTCTAGAGCAAGCAAGACTAGAGCTCACTATTTTCCGTTTTCCTAGCCTGCTGCTTTTACTGCTTCAACAAACTGGTTCGTTTCAACTTAGTACTGTAGGGTTTTTTTAAGCAATGGAAAGAGAACCATTCCAGCACAGATAAGTGACTCTCACACATAGAAACACATCACATGTGCACATTTTTGTATTTCTTATAGGAACAGTAAAAGAAAAGGGAAGCAAGTGGCAGTGGTGAGAGGGAAAGGAGAATCTGTACTGCGAAAGGAATAGAAAGGAGGAAACAAAACTGTGTAGGGAACAAATATATGGACAGAAAAGGAAAGAAAAGAGAATAAAGTCCTAATTATATGTTTAAAAAGAATTAAATTGACCCGGCTAACAGGTACTCTTTTCCTAAAACAATTTCCAAGCAATATCTAATCTTCAGGCAAGGGGATTACATGTAAGAAAGGGGTGGGGCTTCAATCACCCAGTCATAGCCAACATGTTGAGTTTTTGACCTCCCTTGCAGATGTGACTTTTCCCTCTCACCACTGCCACCTGCTTCCCTTTTCTTTTACTGTTTCTATAAGAAATACAAGAATGTGCACGTGTGATGTGTTTCTATGCATGAGAGTCACTTATCTCTGTGAAATAAAGCACATTGAATATATGCAAATTGGGGGTCAATTCATTTTATTAAAACATTACAATAATAGGAATCTACCTTCTCAATTCACAGGTAATTTGCCTGAGAGCGGGAAGAATTTTCTATCAGGTAAAAATGTGCAGATTAATCTTCAAAAATATCCAGCCAGTGTGTACAGTCATTTGCATCATGGGTGCCTGCAGGGAGAGCAAATGTTAATGTGTGTATCTTGATGTAATGATGCAAAACTTGCAACTTACATACTTAATTACATACTTAATTCTGGATAGAATTATGTAAAAATTAAGTTTGCGTCATGACACAAGCGTGCGCTTGTCATTTTGACTCGGTGTCAGTTTTCTGTGGATACCCTGATGTGCATGAATGCCTATTCACATAATGTTTTCTATTCCTCATAATAGAGGAATAGTGGCTTCTATTCTCAGCCAAAAAAAAAAACCAACCAGCCACCACCACCATTCACAGATATTGGGAGGGACCTTTTCTTCCAATTATTAGTTAAATGTTTTTTATCTTCTGGATGCTGTAGCAGATAAAATTTCCACTTGTCACTTTGATCTTAAACTAGTGTGGAATTCATCTTGCTCTGCTTTTATCTTGTTTCTTTTTATATGATAACCATTGGATCTATCATATCTTGACATTTTAATTATGTGGTCTAAAATAATACCCCAGCATAGTATCTGATTCTGCTGTGAAATGTTTTCCACAGCTTGATGAGATTGTGAGTTTTTGATCCTTTATTTTTAGCTACCTCAATGAGAAGTTCACGTAGGAGGATGCTGCACATCTGTATGCTAGCTATTCCTTTAGCATAATCTCTTAAGATGTTAATATGAATTTTCCTTGCAACCGGAGTTCTTGTCATACAGCCTGCATTATAAGCAAAGCTGAGATTTAGAAAAAGAGGAAAATGGATTGATTTAACATGTAGTTGCAAAACTAGCAACTGCAAAGACACAGATTCTGTTCTGTCTGAATCACAGACAGAACAGACTCCTTTTGGGAAGTGTGTGGCTTGACATTCCAGCTTCCAACCATACTCTTCTATTATACAATCTTGTTAAGAGAGTAGAATGAACTTTGGGCATGTATGGGAAAATATTGCAGTATTGCAGGGAGTGATATATAAGTAATATATAATAATGGAGTGATATATAAAGTCTAGTAAATAATGGTAATAGATATATAATTCTACAATATGAGACTCAAAGATGTGAAAACAACATGTATAGACAGAAACAAGAAGGCAAATCATTGCCATGGTGTTAATTTATTTTGGTGAAAGAACAGAAGCCAAGTGAAGGCATTAAGGTAACTTTGCTTTTTTTTTTCCTAAGCAGCTGTTTTTTTTTTAAACTAATTTGTAAGTCAATACTACATCTTCCCAATCCTACATTATGGAGGAAGCATGCCATGAGATAGGATGCTACAAGAAGCATGCATAAGATACTGTAGCATATGGCAAACTACACCTTCTTACTGCATTATACCTATCAGTTTATATAAGTAGGCAGCGTTCCATGCAATCATATGTGCATAGAAGTGTTGAAAACCTGTATTGGAATCCATGCACAGCAGGGCTGAATAGTGTTACAAAAATGTTTGTCATCTGCTATATAATTAGAAGTCTTTAATACAACACCAGAGCAAACTCAGTGAACATATACAACAATTCCAGGAGATTATCAGTAGGTTTTAAAAGCTTTATTTTAGCAACATAAACATCTCACATTCACTCTCAATCATTTGGATTGTACATACCAAAGACACTTACTGTCATTGGCCAGGCAACAAAAAGGTGCAGAAAGTCTCCTTAGACCATTTTTCAAGATGATTTGATAGGACTTCAAATTTCTCTTTCGTCCAGCTCTCTTTTATATGCAATGCTGGATTAATTTAGCTTGATTGCTGGGTTACCTCAGCATCCCAGATCATGTCATGATCATTTATCAAAGTCTCTTGGTTATCTCTATCCCTTCATAACTTGGCTTGGAACATTTCATATCTTGAAATCTGTTTTTTTTCCCCCTTCTTCCCAGCACAACTTTTTAACCCTTTATTGTCTGGCCATTAACTTATTCTATAAAAAAAGAGATGAAAATACTCTTTACCTCAGTTAATGGCTATATTACCATTTAATTCACTCAGGAATTTTTTTATGTTTATGTGCTGCTCTAAGCTCCATCATCTAAAGGTGGAGAGTAAAAGCATATAAATTATGCTCACTTAAATATTTGCTAAAATATGTAAAGCAGATAATAGTTCTTTAACACTTACTTGAAAAGGATTTTTGCTTTAATGAAGGAGCTGGCCATCTGGTGTCCTCCTACAAAAAAGAATGCCCTGATTTATTTTTTATGTTAGAATAGACTTTTTTTTCCAGTGCAACTTCTTTTATACTTTAAAATAACAAAAAGAAGCCTTCTGCCTAACTAATTTACTTATTTACCTGTGGCTCAAGGAATCCTGCATTTAAGAATATTTCTAAAAATTAAAAATATTTTGAAATAACTAGTCTCCAAGATTTCTTTATTATTGCAGAAATAGCTTTACAGTCAGAAAGTGTGTATGTACTTGTAAATTATATACAGTACTGTGCAAAAGTTTTAGGCAGGTGTGAAAAAATGCTGTAAAGTAAGAATGCTTTCAAAAATATGTATTGTAATTGTTTATGTTTATCAATTTACAAAATACAAAGTGAGCAAACACAAGAGAAATCCAAATCAAAATTTGTATTTTGTAAATTGATAAACATAAACAATTACAATATATATTTTTGAAAGCATTCTTATTTTACAGCATTTTTTCACACCTGCCTAAAACTTTTGCATAGTACTGTATATAATTTTCAGAATGAGCCATGAGTACTGGTAAGTAGAATTTGTTTGGTGTGACCACTCTTTGCCTTCAAAACAGCATCAATTCTTCTAGGTACACTTGCACACAGTTTTTGAAGGAACTCGGCAGGTAGGTTGTTCCAAACATCTTGGACAACTAACCACAGATCTCCTGTGGATGTAGGCTGCCTCAAATCCTTCTGTCTCTTCATGTAATCCCAGACAGACTCGATGATGTTGAGATCAGGGCTCTGTGGGGGCCAAACCATAATTTCCAGGAATCCTTGTTCTTCTTGACACTGAAGATAGTTCTTAATGACATTAAGATAGTTCTTAATGACAGGCTGTATGGTCGTTGTCCTGCTGCAGAATCAATTTGGGGCCAGTCACATGTCTCCCTGATGGTATCGCATGATGGATAAATATCTGCCTGTATTTCTCAGTATTGAGGACACCATTGATCCTGACCAAATCTCCAACTCCGTTTGCAGAAATGCAGCCCCAAACTTGCAAGGAACCTCCACCATACCACTCTCCAGCCTTTTGGCGAACAAACTGCCTCCTGCTACAGCCAAATATTTCAAATTTTGACTCATTAGTCCAGAGCACCTGCTGCCATTTTTATGCACCCCAGTTCCTATGTTTTTGTGTATAGTTGAGTCACTTAGCCTTGTTTCCACATCAGAGGTATGGCTTTTTGGCCACAATTCTTCCATGAAGACCACTTCTGGCCAGACCTCTCCAAAGAGTAGATGGGTGTACCTGGGTCCCACTGGTTTCCACCAGTTCTATGCTGATGGCACTGCTGGACATCTTCCAATGTCAAAGGGAAGTAAGCATGATGTATTTTCATTTGCTGCATTAAGTTTCCTTGGCCAACCACTGTGCCTATGGTCTTCAACATTTCCCATTTCTTTGTGCTTCTTCAAAAGAGCTTGAACAGCACATCTTGAAAGCCTAGTCTGTTTTGAAATGCTTGCCTGGGAGAGACCTTGCTGATGCAGTCTGACTACCTTGTGTCTTGTTGCTGTGCTCAGTCTTGCCATGGTGTATGACCTGTGGCATGAAACTCTCTTCCACAACCTCATCTTAGTAGCAGAGCTTGGCTGTTCCTCATCCAGTTTTAAGGCTCAAACACAGCTGTTTCTGTTTCAGTTAATGACTGTGTTTCAACCTACATATGAAATTGATGATCATTACACCTGCTTGGTATAATTGGTTAATCATACACCTGACTCTAATTCTACAAGATTCCTGATTTTGTGCAAGTGTACAAAGTCTGCAAGGGTAAGAATTGATGCTGGTTTGAAGCCAAATCACCAAATATTGATTTGATTTAGATTTCTCTTCTGTTTGCTCACTTTGCATTTTGTAAATTGATAAACATAAACAATTACAATATATATTTTTGAAAGCATTCTTATTTTACAGCATTTTTTCACACCTGCCTAAAACTTTTGCATAGTACTGTATATAATTTTCAGAATGAGCCATGAGTACTGGTAAGTAGAATTTGTTTGGAACTTAGTCCAAATGCTGCCCAATAACTTTAATAAAGTTGCTTTATTCACGCATAAATAGAAATGTCTTCTGTGATCTCAGATAGCCACAACAAATTGATTTTTGCAAATGCCCGACCTACAGAGGTTGGGTGTAGCCCATTGGGTTAAGTAGCTGTCTTCTGCATTGTGAAATGAATTCCTGTGCAATGTATTTCAGCTCAACTACAGATGGAAGCATGATTGGACTATTACAGTTGATATTTTGGAAGAGAAGGTAGTTTTGTGATGTACCCATTAATCCTGTGTCATTGGGTTAAGTGCTTCTTTAGATGTCACTGGATTGAGTTTTTTCTTGTGCTTCTCTATATAACTTGTTGCCACTATGCACTGAGCTGAAAAGAACAATAGGATCATGCTCTTCTTTTCACTGTTGCTCAAAGGCAGCATATAGAGCCAGATGTACTGACTTGAGTATGAGAATACCTGTTTATTTAAGAAATAGTTCAGCAACTCATAAGAACAATTTTGATTTGAATTACCAATAACAGCTGGTTCTAATTTAAAATGCACTTTTCTCTGTTCTCCCATCTTGCTCTTTATTGTTCCTCTTAACTGGTATTTCTTTCATTCACCATTCCGTTCTGATCATTAGTGTCAATAATTCATCAGTTTTTGTCTTATCAGAGTAACACTTGAGTGACATTTAGCTGCTTTCTGACAGTTTCTTTAGACCAATTTTTTTCCAAGCGTTTGTCTGTCTTTGTGATTCCACTCTAGATCTGTGTTAATATTGGCTAGCAAAGCTGAATATCAACAGATACACAAAATGCCTCCTTTGCAGATTTCTTCTTTAGGCTCTCAGTTTGTTTTGTATATAGAAAAGAAAAAGATTTGTCTTTTGATGTCTGGTTCTGTTATGATGTAACTGCTGGTTCATATTATAAATTAATTTTATTTGACTTGTATTGACACTGCAACCTAATTTGTCTTTTGCTTCATGATCTAATTCCTGTTATCTTCCTTTAAACTTTCTGAAATGGGACTTGCTCGTGGCGTCATAATGGTGTCAAAATCTAATACAGTGTGAGTTTTAAAAACTTATCCAGACATTTCAGGACAGCTAATTCTATAATTTCTCCAACCATTTTAATATAATAATGTAAATTAGTAGAGTTAAGAAATATTTGCTAAACTTTAATTTCAATTTTGGCAGACTCTTCACAATTGCACACTGTTAAGCTATAGTCTACTTACTTTGATGAGAATCAGAGGAAACTAATGCAGACATTTTTTGCTATTCAAAGCCATGCTAGTTACAACATTAATGGAACTTACTCCCAGATAAGAGTATGTATAATTTTTTAGTTTTAGCTCTTGATAGTTACTTCGGATAGGGATTACCATCTTCATCTGTATAACTGAACATGGTTGGATTACCATTGTAATAATAGCTGCAAAAGTATACATGAAGCATCTTCCTTGTATGTTTATTGTAGAAAGAAGGAAGCTTATACAAGGAGACTTTTGCACCATTCCATCGTCCATCCAGCCTTTTTTTACATCTTTACATCCTCCCCCAGTGAAGCAACATTCCAGAATATCATGAGATGATGCTGGAAGAGAAGCAGCTTGCTCAAAATTATATACAGCCATGTTGTGCAAGATTTACCTCAACCTGGCTAGGTAGTTTCTCTCCTCCCCAGCATCACTGTCAGCTGACGTACCTCCCAGGAAACCGAAAATGAACTGATAGCTTAGAATTAGGATCCATGTCTTTGCAGTGCTTTTCCAGAGTGGCTGTGGAAAAAAAAAATGCTGCAGGTTTCACATTAGTACAATTTTAGATATGAATATTAATCTGTGTTACAAAAATTAATAAGTGGAATAGATTTAAAAAGTTAGCATTTTACTAGTATATTCTCCTAGAATGTATGTTTTCTGCTGTGAGTTTTGTGTCTGAAAATTAGATGTAGGATTATCACACAGTCTAATTTACTACAAGGTCTTGTAATGTCATGCAAGGATGCACAGCAGGGAACATCTGAAAAAATCAGCTTAGAGTATCTAATGCATATAAAAGGTAATAGATCTGTTGTACTAGACAGCACAATATGTCTAAATCTAGTATGATTAATTTTATATATCTTACTATGTAAACTTTGTTACTGCACATTTATCTAAATAAAAGTACTAGAAAGATACACTTTCAGATTAAATTTTGAAGTGGTGTGCACTTTCCTTTAAATGTTAAGAGAATGATTTCCTTAAAAATTGCCAAGAAGTCTTTTGCAAGGTATCTGTGAAAAGATTTTGTTACATAATTTTATATTTTTATTACATATTGGTATATCCCAACATTGCTTCAACTTGAATTAATTTAGTGTAGCCAGTTCATACATTCTACTGATAATTGTTAAGAAAAAAACTAATCAAGCCTATTCATGTTGCTAAGCCCGATATTAAGATGATAATTTGGATATTAAAATGAATATGTTGATAGCTGGCCATCTGCGAGTGATAGTGTTAAAGAACAAAGGTTTGGGATTTAAAAGTTTGTACATGATTCTCATTCAATTCCAGTGTACAGCAGTTTCATACATTCTTAAATATTCATTTATCTTAAATGACTTGTAATGCAAATGACTGTAATCCTTATAATATTTTTCACAAAAGTCAGAGATTTCAGAGCAAATATTCTGTGCCTTATACTTTGTATAATAATGATGATACATTTTTAAAAAGAAAGCAGCTGAATAATATTTATTCTTCAGGTGACAACCTTAGTCCTCCCAAAGAATGCACGCGCTCAGGTAGCATGGATTCCCTGTCTTCTCACTCTCCCACAACTGCTGCTCCTACCACCCCTCAAGACACTGAGAAAAATAATCTCATAACTGACAGTGGCAATCTGTAAGTAACATAATTTTTGTACAAAAAACTTGTACAGATTTCTTGTCTTAGTTAAAGCATTTGTAAGTACCAAAAATGTGGAAAGCAATTCTGTTAGTTCCTTTTCAAGTGGATTCTCTAAATACAAAAGAGTTAAGGTGATTTCATTAGATTTAATTAGTAAAAATGATGTTGCAAGTTCTTGATTACTTAGTGGCCCTTCAGAATGTCTTTTAAAATATTTAATTCAGTAAGAAAAGTACTTATCACTGTATATTTTAAACATATAGCCAGATAACGATAGCTGAAATTATATTGGGCTATTTTAGTAGTGACCTTGGGTGTATCTTTCTTGCATAGAGGGTTAGGGTTAGGGTTAACCCTAACCCATAAAATTAAATATTTGCTTCATAAGCCTTCCTCTCCTTAGCAGACCACACAACAAATAAGTGTTCTGTGTGTCTGTTCAGTCCAATCCCTCTGTCCTTCAGCAACATACAAAATGCCCTAAGTGTTTTATTCCTGATTGTCAGAGCAGGAGACAGCAGCTGGATGAGCTTGGCTAATCTTGGAAAAGCTAAGCAGGATTGTACCTTTTTAAGTCTTGTAGAAGAAACCACCCAAAAATCCAGTTATGGATTATACTGTAAAGTCCTCCCCACCCCAAAAGAACTCATGCTGAACGAAGGTTATGGTCAGTCACTTCCATATTGTTGCCAAGAAAGCAACATGGGCATATCCATGGAATCATCAGGATTTATGTTCCTCTTAGTACTTCAACTGATTCCTAATTAATCTACAGATTTTCATTAGAACTCATCCCACTATTATTTTGGTTACTACTGGTCATAAAAAGGGCATTATTTTTTTATTTGCATTTTGTAAATTTTATAAGGATCTTCATATTTTAGAAAGTGCAGAGAAGCACAAAGCATTTTGGTAATTAACATGAAGCTTTTAGGAAGAAAAGCATTGCCTGCAGAGCAACGTTTTCTCCTTCCCACTCCCAGTAATATTAAATCTAAAAGTTTACCTCTGTATGCAATCATTTGGAAAAGAAAAATGCAGAATCACAGTGGCAGCCACAGTGGAAGATTGAAGACTGTGCAGTTGCATAGAGTTTTTGGTAGTGCATCCAGGGTAACATTCTATTCTGGGTTAAGATTTATGTAAAAAGTGCAATTCACTTTTTAAAGGAGTGAATCTTTTACTGCCATTTGGAACACTCAGAAGAAAGCCTGTCTAAGTGGATTCCTTATTAAAATGTTACCATTATAGTTATGAGAAAGATCTCACCTGATTACACTTTCAGGGTTTATAAAAGTGTTCTCCTCCTTTTGCCAAGCTTACAGTCAGTGTGATTCATACATGACAAATTTCCTATATAACTTTTTCTTCAATATTATATATACAAATTTCAGTTGACATGTGTTCATGTCATTCATGATAGCATGCAAGTAAAGGTAAAATTGAAGTGAAATCCATGTATTAAATACATTATCATGTGATCTTAAATAAAACATGTAAATATTTTATTCAATAATATTCAATATATTATTCAATGTATTCAGTATTCAACATATTCAATATTTTGGACACTGTTGAATTCCAGAAATATTAGTTTGAATTTCTGTATATTGTTAATTTTTAAACTTTCAACATGATAAAAATGGAAAGATGCTATTTTATTAAAATTTGGAAATATAAGACAATGCACCAAATTAATGAAACCAAGTGTCAAATAATGTTAGAAGAAAATAAACAGATTAAAGAAACCCACAATCTTTACAGTGTGACATAATTCAAGTTTCCTGTGTCAAATGGAAATAGGATATGTACTACAAAGCATGTAAAGATGTTCTAAGTTAGCTAGCATACAATGATTCTCTTTAGCACATAATGTTCTTTTAGGGTTTCATTGGAATTGGTAGAAGTTTACATAATTCAGCTCAGTTCTTATAAAAGTAAAGGAATTTATTAAGTTATTTGATTTATATCAAGATGACTAACAAAATTTTGAAATAAAACCAGAATATAAATTACACATACAGACTGAAAAAAATAAGATATCTGTAAAATCGTGTAAAAAGTCAATGATTGTGGAAGAGAAGCATGTTTACAGAGTCTCTAAACTCAGAGGATCCACGCCACGTCTTGGGAGTGCAAAATTGGTCTCTCTCCAACATGGTACAGTAGAAAGATGATCCTCTTACAGCGGCAGCACATTCAACAGGGCACTTCCTGAGAATCTTAACAAGATTCAGATAGGCTTCCAACAGGAGAGGGTGTTCTTTAGATTGGTAGGCCCTAAGCCAGGTAGGACTTTAATACCAGCGCCTTAAATTATAGCAGCTACTGTAGAACTTTTGGTATAGTCATCCTAGGATTGTTATATAGGTAGCAACCTAGCTTTCGCATTTTATGCCAATTGTAATTTCCATATATTTTTCAAGTATAGTCCCCTGTGAAGCATATTACAATAATCAAAGCAGGAGGAAGCATGACTAAACATTACCAATGCTACCAGATCAGAAAAGGATTTTGTGAAGGTGCCTTGCTGACACGTGTGAATTCAGTGATGACTGGAATCAAGTCAAATTCCCAGACTGTGAACCTGTCTTTCCAGAAATCTACAGCCCTTTCAAAAGCAGACTCAACCTCCGTCCCTGTATCCAGTTTCTTATTTACAATCAGCATTTCTGTCTTATCAGGAGATGAAGAAGGATTTTTAAAATTTTATTATTATATTATCATTACAATTCTGTTTTTAAATTATTTTGCTAATGCTGGTTAATTGTACTGAAGCTAGTTTTATTTTTAATTCAACTGAGTATGTAAAAGTTTCAAAACCTACATATTATTGTTGAAAGTACGCTATAACTATAGCATATAAAAGCAGCTATAACTGCTGTAAAACACAATTCTCTTTTGAAGTACGCCTAAAGTATTTTTCCTGTATTTTTTCATTAATTACTGAAGAACAATCTTTTAATTCTTGGTATATTCCCCCCCCCCCCCAATTAAGTTGAAATTTAAAATATGTAGAGAGCATCAGGTTGGAAAAAGCAGTAGTCAGTATTCTGCTATGATAAATAAATAACTTGGTAGAATAAGTAATTGTACCTTTATTTTTTTAACAAGAAAATTAAAGGGCTTAACTTTTTCAAGCTCTTTAGATAGAACTCAAGAATTATATACATCATATTAATTTTAGACTTGTTTTTATTATTTATCAGTTTTATGATGCTTTATGGGTAATATAGTCTTTATTGGATTGGTTGCAGATTTTATGTACTATTTTTATGCTAGTTGGTTTCTGTTATCTATATATCCATCCATCCATCCATCATTATGCTTAAACAGATTAAGAAACAGGCATCAAAGATCATTATGCTAATATACCTGATTCACTGGAAGTTCATATATCAACAACATGCTATTGCAGTGTAGACTGGTCATGCCTTTCTCTGTAAGTGTAGATTTGTGCATATTTTGGTTCTTGTATGTAAGTGGTCTGTCTTCAACTCCCAAGAAGTATTTCTTCCTGTAATCAAAAGAAAGAACTACTGCCCTTAAATATATCACCCAGTCATTACTCAAGTAATATTGGTTAAAGTCTTCCAAGAAAATTCATTATCTTCCTGTTCCTGTTTTCATCTAACAGGATACGCTCCCATTCAATGTAGAATATTTTATATGTAAGGAACAATTACTTCTTTGTTTCTTTATTCAGTCTAAATGTATAGTGATAGAATTTTTAAACCACATGGAATTGTATGCCTTTTGTAAACAGACTTCTTGACAACTACAGGCTGTGGCTGTTCTGTGGAACAAACTGGACTTGCCCAAAAGCTGGTGTAGATTCTTCCCTTGGCCTTTGTCTTCTGCTTTCCTTGCTCACTGATTCTCGAGATAAGGGGACCCAATTTAGCAAGGTTACCTTGGCAACAAGTCAGATAACATCCAATACACTTTCCTTTTCTAGGATTTAATTCCTGAATATCAGTTAAGATGTCTAACTTAGTTTTGTCAAGTTTCCAACTTGTCCTTTCAGAAGTTGAATTATACCTTGCAATAATTCCTTCTTGTCAAAGAAGAATGACTTTGACAAATAATTTTTCTTTTTTAGTAGTTTTCTACATTCATCCCTAATTATTATTTTTTCATATAAGCTACCATGTTTTCATTTCAATACTTTTTGAAAATCTTACTGTACTGTTTATCTTTCAGGAATTACTGTTTTGTAAGCCAAATACAGCAATTTAATTTAATGGTTTTATTGCTGAATCTCAATCTTCTATTTTAAAAGGGAAACAGGAAGGAAAATTTTCTAATAAATATTTGAGAGGCACACTCTTTCACAAAAAAAGGTTTCACAATACCTTTTTCAAAAATAAGATTTGTCTCATTGCTGACCATGAACTTTTCATAAGAAATAAAATTAAATTAAAATTAAAATATATATAATTAAAATAATAGAATAAAAAGTCTAGGAGCAAAGTTTAGGAAACATGCACGCACAGCTTGCTATCTTGACTTCTCCCCTGAACTTCTCATATATATCTGGAAGCATACTTAACAAGTGCATTGCAGTGATTTCTCATTAGCAAGACTATATTTCTCATAAAGCAAAGCAGAAAACAGCTAAGTTGTTTGATGTCATGTTTAAGAAGACATAATGGCAAAACATGCATTATAATGACTGAAATCAATAATTTCATTAATTTCATAAATCTCAGAACTAATAAAGGGCTGCATTAAAACCATTAATTATTCTCATAAAATGTGTTTCAGATCCAGTGAGATTCATTCATCAATGGTTTCGTGGATGAATCTAAAGTCACCTACAGCACAAAGTCCAGTCACAATAAATCCATCATTTTCATTTCCCTCTCCTGCTACAGACACTGACAGACCAGTTGGAAGGTAATATTGGAACATTAATTTACTTTATTTTCACTGTAATTTATGCCTCGTATTACATAATAGAAACAGGACTGTTCTTTTCTATTATAACAGTTGCATAGACATAATTATTCTTTTACAGTTAAACTGTTTACTGCAGTAAGATCGTATTTCCACTCTTGATACAGAGCAGAATATTCAGATTGGAGGAAAGCATAAGGCCTTAGCAACAAGGTGCAACTCTGGTCACATTGAGTGAAATTTTCTCTCAGAATACAATAATAGCTTTAAGAATATAATTTTCTTGTAATTTCCCAGCCAAATCTTTGTCCACTGAAAATCCACCTGGTCAGTCATGTCCTAGTGAACAAAATATGGAAGTCAGGCTCCGTAGTATGCAGGCCTGACCAAGGAAGATAAAAATTCTGAGTTGCATACAAACCTCATTTGAGAATGGGAAGCAGGATAATGGAATATTGTTGAGTTAAAATCTTTGTATTCACCATGATCATTGGAAAAGGAGTCATTCTTTAAGTCTTACAGAGAAAATAAGGAAGCTTCATGTAACTTCGCTTTGTAACCAGATTAAGACAATGAGATAAAATAAATTTTACCAAACATTGCTAAGGATTTTAAAAATGCGCCATTTCAGATTCTACAGCTGGAATGAAAGATGTTTAATTTTGAGATAATTGCTGAAATGAAGAAAGATATAACAACTGATTGGCAATAGTATAATATAACAAGAGGAGAAGTTTTCATTGTACAGGTAGTCCTCACTTAACAGTAATTGGGACTGGAATTTCCATCACTAAGTGATGTTGTAAAGTCTGATGTCATGTGACCCTGCTGCTGAGCGATGGCAGTTCCAGCAGTCCCCAGTTAATGTCATTAAACGAGGACCGAGCGGGTCTTTAAGCAAGGACTTCATGGGATCGTGATTTCTGACTTCCACCCGCCTTCCCCATTGACTTTGCTTGTGGGAAGCTGGCAGGGAACGTTATAAATCACGATCACGTGACTGCAGGATGCTGCACCGTTGTAATCAAGAGCCAGATGCTGAGCACCCAGATTGTGATCACATGACCGTGGGAGTGCTGCAACAGCCAGAACTTTGAGGATTGGCCAGAACTACCACTTGTTCAATGCCGTCGCGCGTGCAAATGGTTGCTGAACGAGTGGTCACTAAATGAGGACCACCTGTACTGATTTCACATATTTAATGAAAAATTCTGTATATAATATGTTTAAACTTTCTTTTGCAAGTACTTGGATGGCAGCTTTTTCCCATTCATGTAAATAACAGTTGTAATTTAAAGAGAAAATTATTATAATGGTTTTCAGTTTCTTAGTGTTTAACAGCCAAAATACTGTTTTTATTTAATATGTCAAATGCTAGAATGAGTGTATCCTGATCAGCTCTTTAAATGCAAATTTGATTTTTAGCTACAGATTGAATAAAAAAATAATAGAATATAGATAAAAACCCAAACCAACTATGCTGACTGAAATGTAGAAATAAGTTTAGTGACCTTCAGTAAATAGGCTTCTGCACACTTTTCAATTTGCTTGCAGGGAAGGCCAATTATGGGCAAGTCAGTGAATGAAAATGGGTGGAATAATGGTGAAAGATGTGCATGCTGAGAGTGAAGCCTCCCAAAACACTAATCCCTCTTCTGAACAAAAACTTTTACACTATCTCACTTGGGATAGCAGTTTTCCATGTTTCAAATAACACATTAAGCAAACAGGACTATTGATTATCAGTGGGAAAAAATGCTGCCAATTTCAGCAGTGCAAGAAATGCATTTGGAGGTACATGAAGCCCTTGAACCATAGGTTTCTTCTTGCTCTGTGGTCTTGTATCTTCTGCATTAAGGGCTGATCATTGTTTTTGTAGATAAAAATAAATACATATATAAATACAGTGGGTTTTTTGCCTATATGAGTAGAATCAATATTATTTCCTTTTGTTGTTATACAAAATTGAGGATCTGTAAAATAATCATGCAACTTTTTTCAGTATTGTCAATAGAAAAGCCAGAGCAGTGTATCCATGTGAAGCAGAGCATAGTTCTGAACTGTCTTTTCAAATTGGGGCAGTTTTTGAAGATGGTAAGTAGTTACTGCTTTTATAATCCTACAAATAAGCAAATATTTTAAAAAGTTGACATGTAGTGTCATGCAGACTTCCTAAATGGGGTCTGGAGCAATACATGGCAGCATCCATTGTGAGCGTATGTTTCCTGAGCCAATGTCTGATGAAACTGGGGGGAAAAAAATAGCATTAAGGCAATCTGTGCACAGCTTGGGTCTAATCTTATTTGAACATTTAATGGAACACAAGGAATTTTTATGCAACTCATTTCTGGATCAAAGAAGAACTTGAGAGATATGAAGAATTTAATTGGAAGTCCATATTAGCCTTGGTTTTACCTCTCACTTACCTTATGAGTACGTATTACACTGTAGAAATATAGCGTAGGGAAAACGGTTTTCCTAGTTGCATTCCCTTTCAACCTACAGCAGCTTTCCCTAATCTAGTGCCCTCTTGATCCCCAGATTTGCAATCAACAGCCATGCTAGGATGGGAATTCTGAGAGCTTCTGACCCAACAAATTTGTAGGATACCAATTTGGGAAGATTTAGTGACAGCTGGTAGAAATGAACTACATTTTTTAAAATGTATGATAATAGGGCTACTTCTTACATATTTAATAACATATCTGAGTGAGAACTGCTATTCAGCCCATACTACATAGATTGTAGTGGAGAAATCCAGAATCTAAATATAGTTGGGTTGAATGCTGGAAGCCAAATTTAAGAAAAGAGATGGGAATTTGTCACTGACTATCAACCTTTTGAGGGAGACAAGGTCAAGAAACAGAATTCCTGGATTTCAGGAATGTTCATTATAGTTGTAAGGTAGAATAATAGAACATTGAAAGCCATATTATTCTAAACTAAATCAAGGCAATGTTATTTTGAGTTTCTTTCTCATGCTTTCCACTTTCGCAGGGCTGAGATGCCATTTATTTTCTCTTAATATTTCATTGCTTTCTTCCCACTTCCCAAGGCCAGATCTGCATTTTCACACTGACACACTTGTAGTCTTTATCTTTCCTATCAACTCCAAGTTATCTCTTACTGTGATAATACGTGCTCACTTAGAGTTCCTTTGACACAATGTTGAGTTGTACCCCTCAGACTCCACTCTTTTATAGAAGATCGTGAGTTTGAGTAGCAGAAAGAATGGAACCAAAATATTTTCTTTCCCACTCTGGCCACTTTTCAAAATGCTGTTTTCCCAGTGCTAATCCTATTGGGAACAAGAAAACAGGTGTTAACTATAAAGTGGTTTCATGTACTATGAAACGGAATAGATTGCTTATTGCACAATATTAAGCAGAAAGGAGTGGAATGGTAATGGTGATGGAAAAGAGTTTTAGATCATTCTAAAGTAGTATAACTTTTACTGCTGTTCTAGTTTTGTTAGAGCAAACGTGTGAGCAAAGACTTTGGTTTCCCTCATAAAATACATATCCCAGGCTTCCATAAAGACAGGGAGCCTATTAGGTGGTGTAGATGCAGAAGAGTGCTTATACAGGGCTATAAATGCTTAAGACAGCTCTGTGTACTTGGTTTTTATTCCAGTTTCACTATCAAGAGCTTTGGATTCCAGGAGGTGGTTGGTTGATTTGTTTAACCACCATTTCATAACATTCGTGGGACTATCTGTCTCCAGTTGTTTCTCTCCATGTCCCATACTCCAACAGATCCAGGTCCCTTTTTTGAAACAGTATAATCTGATGGAACTTACAAAGTAGGTCTTCTCTGTAATGGCACCTGCCCTGTGGAATGAGGTTTCCCCTGAGGATTGACTAGCCTTGACCTTAGGAAGCCCTTGAAAACCTGGATGGTCCCTCAGGTGGCGGACCCAGGATATTGATGAGCTCATCCTGTAAGGTGTGAGATATAGTGGGGTTCCCCAATTGGATGCTTTGCTGTTGTGATTTTTTTTAGTTGTTTTGCAGGTTTATTATATCTTGTTTATTTTTGTACACCTCCCAGAGTTACTTTGTGTATGCATGTGTGTGTGAGCTCAGCAGCTATATAATCTTTTAAATCAATCAATCAATGAAAATAAAACAGCATTTCATCTAACTTAAAGTCAGCTTATGTTCCTCAGTCCTGATCTGACTTAGCATTTATCACAGAAACAATAAGAATGTATTGTATGATAGTTCCACTTTTATTTTGTCATATAGAAAATTTTATTTATTGGGTTGCAAGAATAGAGGTGTGCAAAACATTTCACAAGAGAAGACATACATCCAGGATGAATTGGTCTACAAACCACAAGCAGCTACTATTCCTTTAATTCTGATGTTCAACCATTGTCTTAAAGGTGGCATTTGCAATACAACAGCCTGTGACTGAAGAAGATGCTTCTGTAACAGGGCAGGATCTGTCAGTGATATATTATGATCCCAGGATACTTTTTTTCAAAGCAGCTGCAGATTGGCTCCTCTGCAGTTGGCTTTATATATGTTGGACGGGGTTGCACTGCCCCAGACAGACCTGATGCATAATCTGGGGATTCTCCTGGACTCACGACTCCTGCTTGAGGAGCCGGTGGCAGTCATAGCCAGGAGGGCCTTTGCCCACCTTCGTGTGGTGCACCAGTTACACCCTTTCCTGGATCAGGAAGCTCTCCAGTCAGTCACTCATGCCCTGATCATCTCTCGGTTAGACTGTTGCAATGTGATCTACATGGGGCTACCCTTGAAGAATATCCAGAAGCTACAGCTGGTTCAAAACGTGGCCGTGTGGACCATCTTGGGTGCCCCAAGGATAGCACATATAACACCTTTGCTGCGGGAACTGCATTGGCTGCCAGTTTGCTTCCAGGTCCAATTCAAGGTTTGGTTATCACCTTTAAAGTCCTACATGGCATGGGTCCAGATTACTTGAGGGACCGTCTCACCCCCATCACATCAACCCATCCCACCTGGTCAGGCAGAGAAGCATGTTGCGGATCCTGTCAGAGAAAACGTTGGCTGGCAGGGCGCAGGAGGAGAGCCTTTTCTGCCATTGCCCATGCCCTTTGGAATATTCTCCCCCCAGAGGTGTGGCAGGCCCCTACCCTCCCAGTTTTCTGGAAAGGATTTAAGACCTAGCTCTGCAGCTTATATGGGGTAAGAAGAGTTTTAATCAATCCTGAGGGTGGCTGGCGTCCTGATGCCACTCCCTGAGCTATTCGCCAATCTCATCATTCTTGAAATTTATTATTTATTTAATACTGTTTTTATATTGTATTTTAATTGATTTTATCTCCTCTGTAAACTGCCCAGAATAGCTTTTTAATGAGATGACGTGACTAGATAGATAGATAGATAGATAGATAGATAGATAGATAGATAGATAGATAAAAATATAAGAGAAAACTAATACTTCTAAGTCTGGAAATATATCTCCCTTTTTGGCAATTATTAACTGGTGGACAGCAGCAGAAATGGTAATGAAGTTACACATTGACTGTTGCGTGCCCACTTTAAAAAAAAAATGTATGTGAATCCTTTTATGCAAGCTGTAGCACATTGATAACTTCTTAATGAGAAAAAAAAAGGTAGGGTGGTAGTAAGCATTTGAGGAAAGGAAGAAAACTGACAGGGGACTTATTAGTTGTGCTTTCAGGTAAAGAAAATTTTGTGACTAGCCATACTTCCCCAATGGCTAATACATTATGTCAGTGTCCATAGATTCTCTCAGAATCCCATTTTGCCCACTGGTTCAAGAAGGTGTCTACTCTGTGATACAGATTTTCCCATTCCTGATTCAGTTCATTGGCTGCTGTCTGAAGAGGCAGATGAAGTATGAGAAAGATTGAAAATCTGAATTGTCCTACCCTTAGTATGAGAGAACCACAGAATTTTACAGATTTTCAGGTTAGATGAGTCATCTAAATATGGTCCCTGACTTCCTACTGGGCATTATTCTTTTATCTCAAAAATAGAAATAAGGAAAGTTTCTCATGAACTTAATCTTTTCATCATCGTAAGTCTTGGCAAAGTCTTTGCAATTTTTAAACAAGTTAAGGCAGGCAAAAAAACCAAACCAAAACAAAACTGGAAATGATCTAATTTTTTCCCCTCATTTTATTCCTTCTTCTGTTCTCTGCATATACCCAACTTGTCTATTTACCATTAAGAAAATGAGAATAGTATAGTTGCACCTTGTCAAAGTTACCTTATAGACAGATTTTGTCTGAATCAAAAGTAATAGAAGAGGAATTAGATATGTATTTAGTTGCTTCAAAGACTTCTTTTAAAAGCAAGTTTAGTTTAAAGGTGTGGCTTCTTGGCATGTGTGTTGAAACTTCTGTAGTCAAATCTATTGTCAAAATTGTTGAAGCATGTGGTTCACAAAGCAGGAATTTAAGAGAATGCTTTCAGGCGTGTCACACCTTGTGTCTATTCCTCAAAAGAAGAAAGGGAAATGCATTTAAGGCCCTATTTAAATGTTCCCTTTGGAAAATGGGAGCTTGCATCCTTGTGATTGTTTCCACATCATTAAAATTATACCAGAACACCTTCAACCTGTGGATGCAAACTATTCCAGCAATGCCTTTAGGAATAGATAGTTGTCACAAGTGAGATTGAGAAGCAAAAAGACTTTCCAAATGTCACATGAAGTTTTTATGCATGACCTAATAGCCTAGGATAAGCCATGTTACGTTCTGGTATCTACTACCAGAACTACGTTGCTGAATAAAAATAAAGCTTGTGCCTCATAGACTTCCAAAGGCCATTTTCTGAGCTACTGGAACAATATAGTGATAAGAATAAGATGGTTCACTTTTATGTCTAAAATTGATTATCCTAGTATTTCACTATCAAATGTCTACAGGGTTCCCCTCCCCCCAAAAATCCAAAGTTCATGGAGATTGTCTGTTCGGGTGTCTGACAAATTAGATAATGTCTGCCATGTAAATTTAAAATTACTTACCTAAATACCTGAAAACTGTATGGCTCTAGTTCTGGCCAACTGAAAACCATACAAAGAAGACTCCAGTTTTCATTATTGTAATTTATAGCCAAATATTCTTTATGAATTTGTCTAATAGTTTTTGAAATGGTCTTAACTATTAATTATCAATATACCTTGTGTAAATTAATATAATTAATTATATGTTGCCTAGGGAGTACTGCGCATTGTTTGCAGTTGAAGATGGCCAAGATAATTATAGTGGATCAGAAAATGTCTACTCCTGGCCACTGCTATATGCACTTTCTCAGTTCCTCTCATAACCAGGATTTTTCAGAGATTACCCAGCATTTCTTCCCATTCCATACTGATCACCCTGGTGGCCAAGCAGTCATGCTCTTAGTTTTATTCTCAGTCTAGTAGGATTTAGCACTTACTTATGGCATCAGGTTTTCTTTTAGCACAGTGGTTTAATTCATCCCTTGTTTGTTAATTTGTTTGTTTGTTTATATATCAAATTTGTCACCGCCCATCTCGGTAAAACGACTCTGGGCAGTTTACAAAGCAGTTAAAATTAATTAAAATTACAGTATAACAATAATCCTAAATAAATAGAGAATAAATTCAAGGATAGATGTTAAAATTGGCAGTCACATGGAGAACGTCATCAAGGCGCCAGCCACACCCAGGATTGGGTAAGATTGTTGTCACCCAACGCAAGCTGGCAGAGCCAGGTCTTTAGTCTTTGCCAGGAGGGTAGGGGCCTGCTGCATCTCTGGGGGAAGAATATTCCAAAGGGTGGGAGCAACAGCTTTCTCAATTGTGGTGAGTGGATTGTACAGCTTTGCTTCAAATTGATCAGCTTATTTGCAGTTCTATAGAGACATCATGGCTCTTTATATCCCGTTAAAAATGTCAAGGTAAATCCTATTTTGAAGGTTGCATCTTTGATAATATCTTTCCATCTTCAAGTTTTTTGTGTGTGTCATCTGATGTTGAACAAGTCTTTCATTTGTTAGGGGTGCCTGTTGCTTTTTATGCTGATGAAATTTCTTTTTTCTGACACTATCTGGGTTTGCTTACCTGATACATGGGAACAAATAATATATTCACAGTATTTCTCCGAATGGGTGAAATCCTCTATGTTTTAAGTGATAAGACAATAATGCTCCTGTGGGCATAAAAGGATACATTTTAACAGCAACAGTTTCTTTCTGCATTAATTGCTTGATACCACAAAATCAGTTCAAACTTCATCACTCTGCCTTTGGGGATGCTGCTCTTTCTTCTGTTCTTGCGCAGTATGAACACCTATTCTCTCCTGCTGGCCAGGGAGTTTACTGTCATCAAAATACATTTTTTACTGGTGCTCTTCATTCAGCCATGCATTCACATAGCCCTCCATTTGTAGGCGTTTATCCTTACAGATACTTGGATTTCATAGCTGCTTCAGTAGTCCCAAGCAAATGAGATGACTGTTGGAAAGTACTTTGTATATGTACATGTGATTCTCCTCCTCCAAAATATCATCTCCAGAAGGTCCTAATATAGGCTCTGAGCAGGCAAATAATCCACATATGTAAATGCACAAGGACCAATTAAAAAAAGATTTTGCAAATAGCAAAACAAAACGTAGCCACATTCAGAGAAATAAAATAATATTGATTGGATAGTAACAACTGTATTTAAAATGGATCCAGGTAACCTGGAAATCTGACTAGATGGAGAGTTAGTATCTGCAGCTGGGCATCTTTATAATGGAAGCATTATAACAAAAGGGGATTAATGTTTCAGGAACTCCTTTACCACAGGGACTGGGTCTTTGTTCAAATGGGGTACCCTGTAATTTTTCCTCAAGAATAGCTATTGGGAAAACATTACATTTGCCTTGGTTAGACTCTTTGAATTTGGAACCTGTGATTTGGCTAAGATTTGCCAGCTTGAAAAAAAGTTGCATAACTACCCAAGAACACATCTTTGGGTATGGTAGTCAGGTCTGATTGGGCTTCCTGATCCTTGGCACGCTGTTTAAAAGCCACCCCTGCATCATCAGGATTGCATTAAGTGAAAGGGGACAGCATTTCAGTTTCTCATGCAGTGTCCTACCCCAGGATTAAACAAAGTCATCACTTAACATGAGAAGTAGCAAGCTCACGGGGGGAAAAAAGTAGATCAAGCAAATAATAGAGAATGCATGTCCAAATGTAAGTTTCAGTGTTGATCACACCAGCCTCACGCACAAGACCACATAGGAACATGTTGTGGAACTTGAAACTTCTTGTTTAAGAATTTAGATTGCACCTTCTCTAAAGGCGTAAAGGAGCCATATGGTCCAATTAAGTTCTGAACAAACGTTGGGCCTGAAAATACTTTTAGTGCAGTAGACATGAATAGTGCACCTCTAGTGTAATGCAGAACCGTTGCAGACATCTGCGTTTTGGAAAAAATACTCCACATGTGCCCTGCATTTACTGGTAGCATGACATGCTATCCCTAAATTCTTGAAAATTTGTTACTTGGCATGAATTTTGGAGCGCTTAGCAAATACTGGCAAATCTTAGTTTCAAGCTGGCAAATCTAAGCCAAATCACAGGTTCCAAATTCAAAGAGTCTAACCTAGGCAAATATAATGTACTCCCAATAGCTATTCTTGAGGGGAAATTACAGGGTACTTTAGTTTTTGCATAATTAATTGTGAGTGCTTCACTACATTGTGCAGCTAAAGCATGTAAAGCTCACTTTAGATCATTTGGTGTCTGAGAAAACAGCATGGCATCATCTGCATATAGGAGAATTCCAACGTGTCTGTCATTCAGTTTTGGAAGATGATGAGCTAGATTATTTATCTTGGCCACAAGAGGACTTATACATAGCCTACTAGTGAAGCCAAGATACATCCTTGCTGATACTGACAAAAATGTCCTTAGTGGCAGGGATTAAATTAAAGTGGCTCCAGAAATGAATATGTTTTTAATAATTTCAAATATAGTAAGTAGAATATTTTACTATCAGAGATAATTGTTAGCTAAGCTGTGATATTTACTAAATCTGTAAAGCCATCTCATTATTTCTATTTGTCCTTCAACAATCCTTGAGAAGAGTGTCTTTCCTGCATCTTTTCCTGATGCTTATCTGCCCATGTACTTAGAATTCAGACACTGCAAAACCAGTTAATATTTATCACTAAATTCCCATATGCTTTAATAAGCCTTTAAATGAAGAATTAAGAAAATAATATATCATTTCTGCTGCTCTACTGATAATTTGAATTATCAAACTGACAGTACATCTATCAAATTGACATACTGCTAATATTAGCCACCTAAAATAACTGCTAAATTAGTGATTGACATGAGGCACCACTTCCATAAAGGAAGATTCTGAGTATATACGGGTACCTTAAAAAAGTATTACTGTATATACTCACAGATTATCCCATTTGCAGATAATCCAAACCCAATTTTTTGGGTGTATACTGGCACTTAAAATTCTTGACTTATCCATGAATATATGATATTCTATTTTTTTCCTTCCAAAGCCCCCCAAAATGTAAAATTTAGCAGAAACAGCAAGAGTGGGTGGAGGGGGACAGGTCATCTGAGAGCAAACAAGGATTAATCATTTTTCTTTAAGCAGTGGTTTTTCTCTTTATTCATGGAATTTGGTACAGGTAGTCTTCAGTTAACTATGGTAATTGGGACCAGGAACTCTTATAGCTAAGTGGTGTGGTCGTTAAATGTGACGTCACGTGATTGCCATTTGCAACCTCTTTCTGGCTTCCCCATTGACTTTGCTTGTTGGAAGCCAGCAGTGAAAGTCACAAATGTGACCATAGGATGCTGTGACAGCCACAACTTTAAGGACCAGCCGTAAGTCTTCTAGTTCAAAGCCGTCCTAATTTCAAATGGTCATTGGAGAAGTGGTTGTTAATTGAGGACTATCTGTATTAATATTTTAAATCTTAAGACTATAAAGCAAAAAATAGTGTTTTTTAATACTTTTTTCCCCCTTATTTTTCAGAGAATCAGGGCACATTGACTTGGGAGGAAAATACTTATATTTTCAGTATATCTCTTTGGCAATGGGGATATACACTAGGGGTATAGTGTAGCATTAATCTTTTAAGTTTTTTTTTCCCTTTAAAGTTTATTATTTTCTGTCTTTTTTTTAATTTAATACCCTTTTGTGCATATTAGTAGTTGTGTTTGTTTTTATCAGGCAATCAAAGGATATTATGGACAAAAAGGGGCTGGAGTTGAACACATTGTTATTATGCGCTGCCTAATTTGGTTATACTGTATGCAAGTTTATGTATAGAACTTACAAGCAACATGCTGATGTTCACTTATGTGTGTCATAGAATCACAGATGCAGAAAAAAGAACTTTTTGAAATGAAATCATAATGATATATAAAATATGTTCATACCTTATAAGCATGCAATGACAAAAAGGCAAATGGGTTATGTTAGCAATAGCTCTAATTTTTTATTGTAGAAGGGTATTTTCTGTTTTTTTGGTTTTAATCAAAACCTCTCATTATCAGATGCATTTTTAATTTCTTTTAACGTCCATTCCATATAAAGATTGATTTTATGATTTTGAAACTTTTGTGAGATAATGTATGTGTCCTTTTTTTCTCTAAAATATATACGAGAATTATTCTTTATTTTTTCAGTACTAGCATTTGAAAATGCCCAATCTAAAACCAGTTACTTTTCTCTAAGCAGCTATATTTCTCTAAGCAGCTGTATTCTGCTTCTGCTATCCTTATTCTTGTTATATTTAATTCTGAAAAGAGAATCTGTTCCACTTTGCAAAGTGGGAGAAATAATTGCTCAATAACTTCCTCTGAAACATTTCATTTATAATTCAGTTTTGCTGGGTATTTTAAGTGCTTGAATTGTTGTCTTTTTCAAGTCTTTTAATAACTTAGCTTTAATATCTTAAATATATGGGCTGGAAAATTTGAGTCATGCCTTAAATCTCTCTCAGAGATGCAGGGAGTTCTACACAGTGTCCAGTTGCAGTCATTAGGTGTTTCAACTAATAGTGTAATTGCTCCAAAATCAAAACATCCTAAAATATTTTATGTTGCAAGAATACTGTTTTATATTAGGCATCCTCATTTTCATCTAACCACTTAGATCTGTAAGATCAGAAAATACTATAGACTCTGAATATTCATGTTGTTTTAAAGTATTTCAGTTATAAAGAATCTGGTAGCACCTTTTTTGACTAACACATTTTAAATGCATAAGCTTTTATGAGCTGCAGCTCACTTCATCAGAGTGGCTAGACTGATGTAGGATTTAAACTGAGGTGAGGCAGGATGGGGAAAAAGAGAGGGGAAGACAGGTTGGTTATGGAGATGCAGATGACATATGAAACAGATTACAAGTACTTTATCATTTAATAATTGTAATGTGTTTAAAACCCATTGTGTTTGTTGAGACCTTCTGAGTTTGCCAGAAACTTTTGATGTACAAGTAGTCCCTATATTAAGAATGCCCAGTTTACAGACAACCCATAGTTAAGAACGGAGCCTATTGTAGCAAAATTTAAATTAAATACACAATGATTCGAGTTAAATACACAATGGTTTGAGTTCATTACACATACTACTTATACAGTATTATACAGTAATACTGTTCCAGCTTACATACAAATTTGACTTAAGGACAAATTTGGGAACAGAACTCATTCTTAAACTGGAGACTCCCTGTATGTGAGTTCAGCAGTTTCTTGCTCAGTGGTGGAGTTAAAGACCCACATTTCCAAAACAATCACTTTAAAGCCTGATACTACTTTGGCCTTGTTTGGAGTCCTGATGTCAAACTTGGTTCCCCCCCAAAATAATTTTATTAAGAATTATAAATGAAAAGAATAAAAGCCAATACAAAATACAAAAAATGTAAACAGAAAAATAGAAAGGAAAAAAAAAAAAATGAGTGGTGTGGAAAAGAAAAGAGAGAAAAGAAAAAGAAATAAGGAACTTCATCCCAGCAAGTAAAGAGAATTTTAATAAATTATCATATCTAAATACAGTGTAATCTCTCTTCTCCCCATAGCTCATCTCTTAAGTAAAAAAACAAAATCCACATGCTTTGTCTATTGTTCTTTTTCAGCAAAAGTCCAATAAGGACAACCAGATATAACTATTTTTCTCTTTTAGCCTTGATCAAACAAAGGGACCTTATATTCCTTCCCAGAGTTTTTAAAAATATTCTTTAACCCCTTCAAAGAGAGTCCCAGAGGTAGTTTGCTGGTCATCTGTGCTTCAAAGCAAAAATCTTTCAGAATGTTAACAGGTTTCTTTTGTATATCCAATAAGTAGAGTTTATCCTTTTGCTTGTTACTTGTAATAAAGTCCTTCGAAACCTTAACAGAGTTCTTTCGTATATCCAGTAAGAAAAAAATATCCAAATCAGATTCCTGGTTTTGTATTCTTTAGGAAATAAACCATCCATCAGCTCCATTTGTGTTACATTTTAGTCTCCCTTCCAAGTAATTTCATAGATGTACTTATTTTATAACTTCATTACAACACACTCTGTCCATCTTGTCAAGCAACTGATCCATTCTATTAAGAAGCTTAATAGAGATATTCAGAAGTTTGCAATATAGATTTCTGCTCCATATTCTTTATCTGCTCCATACTCTTTATCCTCTAGCTCCCTCTAGTGTCCAACCATCAAGGTCTCCTTATCGTAAAAAAGTCAAAACAGTTGCCTTTTTCTCATAAGAAAATATCTTCTAATTAATTCAAAGCTATAATTCCAAATCCTTCTGGCCCCTTAATCCATTGTTTTTTAACTTTCCAAAATCCATATAGTAAGCACCGTTTTGCTGCATAGACCAAAAAATTATTTTCAAAACTTAAAATCAAATTTATATTACCGTCCTGTAAGGAGGAGGAAACTCACCTGATGAATACAGTAAAACCTTGCTGGTCTGAAAGGTTTGTCCAGTAAACATTAATAAACCAGAAAAGTGATTAAGAAATGAAGCTTGGTTGAGCTTAATGTCTGTAAAAGGTTGCTTTGCAAGTGTGACCTTGATGTAATCCTGATTCCCAGCCACTCCACTCATAAGCCAACCACAAAATGGCAGTTTCTGTGGTCTACTCATGAATAGTGGCTGTCCGGAGTCACGTGGATAATCTCAACAATTTCTCCTTCTTCCAGAAAAATTTCTTCCAGGTCATCTGAGAGCAAACAAGGATTAAACATTTTTCTTTAAACAGGGATTGTTTTCTTTATTCATGGAATTTGGTATAGGTAGTCTTTAGTTAACTATGGTAAGTGATGTAGTCATAAGGTGCAATGTTACGTGACCATGCTGACGTACGATGGCAGTTCCGGCAGTTCTAGTTGCAGGCATTAACTCCCATGCGGTCATTAAGTGCAATGACACGTGATTGCCATTTGCAACGTCCTGCTTGCTTCCCCATTGACTTTGTTTGTTGGAAGCCAGCAGTGAAAGTCACAAATAGCGATTACAGGATGCTGCGACAGCCATAACTTTAAAGATCAGCTGGAAGTCTCGTTCAGTGCCTTCACAACTTCAAATGGTCGCCAAACAAATGGTTGTTAACTGAGGACTACCTTTATTTAAGCTTTTAAATCTTGAGACTATAAAGCAAAAAATAGTTTCTGTAGTCTACTCATAAATAGCAGCTGTCTGGAGTCACATAGATAATCGCAATGATTTCTCCTTCTTCCAGAGAAATTTCCCCTAGCAAACGCTGTCCTGCTAGCAAGCAGGATGTCAGCTTGCCATGGCACTCACAGGAAGTGTTGATGTCAAACTTGTGTTCATTAATTCTTTTGAGGAAAATTTGTCCAGTTTGTCCTACATAAAATCCAGAAGGGGTATTGCTTGCAGATGATGGCATATATCACATAAGATGAAGAGCGTGTGTAGGTCCCTTTAATCTTGTATGTGTACTTGTTTGGGCCTGTGATGGTGGTGTTGGTGTAGACATGGGGGCAAAGTAGACCTCTGGGTTTGTTGTAGGGTCTGATTCCCATGTTGGTTGAGAGAATCTGTTTCAGGTTTGCTATGTGCATCTGATGAAATTTGCTGTATGTTATAAAAGCTTATGCTTTTTAATAAAATAAAATGTGTTAGTTGGAAAATACGTTACCAGACTCCTCCTGATTTTTTGCCACCATAGACTAACAAGGCTCTCCTACAGTATTTCAACCATATGATTCTATCCTCCACTATACATTTATGATTAATTAGTGTTCCTGGAAAATGGAGATTCAAAAGATTTATTTTAATCTGTTATGTGAAATATTGGTTAAACAATTCTGAAAAAGTTTTATAAATTATGGATTAACCTAATTAACCTAATTAACATAAGTTTTTCTTCTTTCTTTCTCTCTGTTCAGTGCATTTTTCACGAGAACCTGGCTGGTTAGAAGGAACTCTAAATGGGAAGAGAGGACTCATTCCGCAAAACTATGTCCAGTTTCTGTAGTTCTCTTCTGAATGCTTGGAAGATGTACATGGTATCCATGGATATAGATAGATAGACATTGTATATTGATTTTCTTGGCCTTCAGATACTTTTAATCAGTAAGCATTTGAGATTAATATCTTAATATGTATAAAGAGTTAATAATAGGAACAATGCAGTTGCATGTACTTTTATATGGAGTAGCAGGAAGAGAGAGAAGGTGATTTAATTTTATAAATAATACTTTGTAAAAACTAAGAGTTATATATACGTTTGCATGTGTGTGTTTGTAAGAACTTGAATCAAAGATCTGTTTAAGTTGTTAACCAAATACCAGTTAAAGAAGATCATAAAGATGTTTACTCTGCTTTTGTATTTTTAAATTTGAGAGGTATAAAACTTTGGAAAGTGGACTTGAAAAACACCTTTGCAAATACTACAAACAAAAACTGTTGGGAAATGTCATTCATATGGGCAATTCATTCTGAAGATTATAGTTGATCTAAAAAAGGTAAAGTTCTTCAAGTTGAGCTCAAGTCCAGATGACTTCATGAATACAGTCATGTAACTTACTTAACAGCAGTATGGGAATGGTTTGCTCTTGCCTTATGGGTTTCCTTTTTTATTTCCTGCTGTAATCTACAGTCCTGGTAGTCTCTGGAGGACTCCCATCCAAGTACTAACCAGGCTGGATGCAGTGTATTAACTGTGAATATCCCTTAGTTTGAAAATGAATAAATCAGATGGAAAAAGTGATGAACTTAAATCTGCAGAAGGGATGAATCATATGTGATTTTCAGATGTCCAGAGTATGAAAATAAATCTATATAAATTATGTAGCTTCACTTAAATGTGTATATGCCCTGCATGTTTCAATTAACAGCTAAGCATACAAAAATTGACATAACTTCTACAGGGTACAAGGTTAAACAAGCATCTTATTGCAAATTTGAATGCATGCTTACTATATATTTACAAATGTTTAAGATTCAAAGAAGATGAAAACAGTAAATATGGTAGGTGCAGAAGTTTGGACACTCTTTCTGTCAGTACTTTGTAACATCTCCTTCAACAGACAAAACAGCTTCCAGGTGTAGCCATCTTTAAATGTTTCTCTTCTTGCTTTTGAAACTTGTAGCTCAGAAATTTTCCTAGGGCTACTTGTATGTTTTGCATGTAAGTACTTCATAGTCGATTTGAGGGTATGTGTCAGATTATTGTGTTACTAAAATGTCCAACCTAAACATAGTTTCTGTTTCTTCCATGACTGGATATTATCTTCTAGGTTTTGTTGATGGTTAGTTAAAAGTTCTGTCCTGCAGTATTCACTGTTTTATTATTTTTAGTCTCTATGTAAACAACTGCACACAAATAGTAAGGGTGCATTCAAATTTGCAGAACTATGTCAGTATAACTTTATACCATGCAGAGATTGGGTCAGCTTCTCTTCACTTAGGATTCATTGAAATATAATTGAACCAGAGAGGCCAACATTTTTGTATGATCCCTTGAGAACCATTGATTAAATGAAATATAAACTGTAAGAATCATACTTATTATTGATTTGAGACCTTTTTCTCTATTGTGTTTGGAAAGGGTATTTACTATATTTCCAATCGGTTGGTGGAAATTCAGGTTTTTTTTTCCATGTTCAACCAGGAACTGTTTAAATCCTAAGGATAATGTAAATGAATTGAATGGATGGGAGACTGCTTAATTATTTCCCATGTAACTGTCTTGAATCTTCTGTTACCACATTTTCCATACAGAAGATGAAAAATAAGACAACCTTATCTTTCTGTAATAATTTAGTGTTAATTACCCCCTAGCTATTTTGAGGGTTTTTAAAAGTTAGAAACATCTAGTTTGAACCTTAAATTATACACAGTACAGTGTAGTACATAGTTCCAGTGAATATGACTGTGTTAAGCTTCAAAATACTAATTTAAAATCATGTTAATAACAATAATAATATATGAAAAATATTTTAATATACTGTTCACTTGTGATGTAAATTTCCACACATTTTAAGTCATGATATCACTTAAATGTACTTTTTAAAGAAAAATAGTTGGAAGTAATTGGATTTTGAGGATAGGAAATAGAAACGGTAGAAATACTTATTTTAAGTACTTGAATAATGGTTTCTACCAACATGTACATCAATTGATCTTACTTTGCATGATCAGTAAGTTCTTAATGACTTTCAGCCAAAACTGTACTGTCTCAGTTGGAAAATGCTGATTCTGAGATTATAGTGAGAGATGTGAAAAAATTATCTTTGGTGGCTGATTTATGAAGTGCTATAGTCAATGAACAGAATGAAAGACGTATTTTTATTTGTACAGCACTTTTCAAATGTTTTGCTTGCTTAAACTGTTTCAAAACTGCCTTCTACCATAGCTATCTGAGATAATGCATATAGGGGACCTAATCTATTACAAACTGGAGTGTGCATTTCCCTTGATACATATACGTGACTTAGTGCAGCTTTCTATACTAAGTCTTGACCACAAGTCCTTCAACTGTTGAAGGCAGAGTGCTGTTTAAGAAGATCATGGTATTTTTCCCAGATAGATTGGACCACAGTTTTCTTCAGAGCTATGGGAATCAGCACATTAGGACTATTTATGTTACAAAAGTGATTTGGAAGAAGTGATTTGGAGCAAGTAGAACAGCTGTTTGCTACTTATGAAAACAGCCATATCATTTTTCAGCTTGCAAAGAAATCTGAGAAACCATGGCTGCTTTTGTCAGTAGTAGAAAGGTGCTGTGCTTGTACAGGTTCTAAAGCGCTACTTTCAAATCATTTTTGACATATGCAGATTGCCATACAATTACATGCATAATCCTACAATGAAGGATATTCAAACATGTTTCAAGGTTGCAATCATGATAGCTACACTCAGTTCATCCTCAATAAAGCTTGCTACCAAACACACGTTAGTAGGAAACTTATCTCTGCATCATAATCCAAACTTGGATCACATGATCTCTGCATTTTACTGGATTGCCCAATAAAGCTGTGTTGTAATGAAGAAAATTAGGCAAATACTAGTTTTTAAATAGTAAATTCATAGGAGTATAAGATCTTTACTATTGTTAACCTTAAAAAAATCAAATTAAAAATGGGTTTGAAAAACAAATCACAACTATACTTTTACATTATTTTCTTTAATTAGGTTTAACTGACAATCATTGGCTGCTCTTTTGTCCAGCCCTTTGAGTGTACACAAATTATTTCCAGATGGCACAGTTGTGATCCAACATAGTGCTGCTTCTTTAGTCCAACTGGAACTCTCCCAGACTGTGGGGCATTAATATAGTTCTTTGTATCTAAAGCTATAATCAGTGCCAGATAGCTTTAAGGTGATTCTACTTGGGAGATCATCAAGCAGTTTGGAAATGTTACCCAAAATAGCACAGATGCCTGTGGAATAATGTAATGGAAATCAGGTTGTTTGAACTATTATAAGGGCAACTGAGACACACACACTGTTCTGAGCTCCTTCCTTTATCTCTCCTTTGTAGCCCCAGTATAATGATTGTACTCAAGGGACATAGAGTCCCCATGATGCCTTTAGCTAACACATAAAAGTATGCTCATAATTTTCTTCATGCAGGCATGAACCTGATTAATCAAGATTCTTTGGGGTGATGCATAAAAAACTATAGACCTTTTCACAATTTCATGGAATAGTTGAGAATTGTGGCAACAAGCATTCTACTCTCCCTTAAGTTTGGGGTAGAGTAATTTAGATTGCTAATATGGTATTGTTCAGTTACATCTTTCTAATGAAAAGATCCAGTTCAAGAGTTTAAAAAATAGCTGCTTCTCAATGACCTCAGTGAAGCAGTGTTATTTAGAAACAAAAGTGGAAATAGGCCTCTGTTCCAAGGCTGGATCTGAGCAGAACTTTTTTATACAGAATGTGCTAGAGCAATTAACATAAGCAGAAAATTCAAGAGTAATGTTTCTTAGATACTATTACTTTTGCCTGTGGTGTAGTGCTTAGGTAACTAAGAGGGGCCCAGGATCACACCTCCTCCCTGCATAGGATCTAGAACCAGGAACAGTGGCCAAAGGATTGCTGCTGATGTAGTAAAGACTTACGCTGTAGGGGCCCCACAGTCCAGTTTAATGTAGACAATTGTGTGGCTGTGTCATTGTTAGAACTTACACAATTTGTGTACTGTTGGGGTCCTTAAAATGTATCTGCATCTCATCAGTTATACACACTTTACTAAAAGTCATTAGAGGAAAGTTCCTAGCTTGTCAAATTGAGATAGAGAATTTTCCATGATCATCTTCTACGTTTTTCTAGTAGTATGTTATTAGCATAACAACTGCCACACATGTGGAGAGGGCATTCTTGGCTGTTCCCATGTGATGAAGCATTTAAAATCTTCCAAAAGGCAGGAAGGTAATTTCCTAGAACAATGAAGATGCAATTCATCAGACTTTTAAGGTGGTGATTGATTTTCATTTACATTGTTGAAACAACAAAAACTCAAAAGGAGAACGTGCAGAGAAAAAAAGTTTTGATGGTTCCAAATTTGTAATATATATCTGTTTGAACAAGACTAACTCTGTGTCCTTCTCTATGGTTGCTTCACATACTGTACTAAATCATTGTGCAATTTCTTTGGTTTGGCTTATGTGTTGATCCAATCATCAATGCTTTAGTCGCTAAACTGCAGTTAAGCCATGGCTTGGTGTGTTATGTGAATCTCAAAGGCACTTCAAAAGCCTTTTGCTCTGTTCAGACATAGCAACATAAACTCTATTGGTGATCAGGAAAACAGGGTTTTTTGAGCATACTTATTCTACCATATCACTCCACCATTGCTCTCCAATGGAGAATTGCCTCTTCCTATGTTCGCTGCAAGATTCAGAGCCTTTAACTCCATGCAATTAAGAACTTTGAGAAAATCTCTACAGCCAATTTTTGCTTCATGTGATTTAGAAGCCTGGGAAATTGGGATTCTAATGTGACACACTTCCATAGCTAGACAGAAGTGGTCCTGCTCTGTTGCCACTAGCCCTTTACACGCAGAGGGCACGACAGTAGCAAAGAATAGGATGAAAGTCAACTTGCATGTCCACCCATGCTCAGAATATCAAAAAAAACCCATAGCTAATCTAGTTTTGTTTGGAAAAGAAATCTTCCCCCACCCACAATGAGTCACAGCTATATCAGTACAGCTATCATTGAACATACTAGCCCTCTAGTTACATGTCTACTCAGAAGTTCTACTGCAGTTAAAGAGGCTTAGCTCTAGGTGAGGGATTTTAACTGCCGTGTTAGAAGTGAGTTGCCCCTTTTGTGCACTTTAAAGAAATGTCCAGTATAGCAGAGCCAAATGAAGTAACATCATCATAAGCCTGCATATTACAAAAGCAAAAATTCAGACGTGTAGGAGAGACAAGAGTGACACAAAACAGCATCCTGGACATAATATATTGCACTCCAGTGCATCTCTGCCTGAGGAAACAGATGCATAATCAGATTAGTCTGACTGATACCAAAGCACAAGAGATTGCTATGATCACACCATTTTAATTTGTGTATATTTATACAACTTATAAAAATTATGTACTTAAAGACAATAACATAAAGGCCAAACAGTAATTTTGTATTTATTCAAAAGGTTTAAACATACAGAAGCAAGCTCCTAATTATTAATGCATCATTATGCATAGATGTTGCTGTTTTATACTGTAGTGCTGGCTGCTTTTTATTTTTCATCCAGTAATAATAAGACACAACCACTAAGAACTTCCTCTGCACAAGTGCTGAGTTCCCGGTGGAATGTGCTCTTCAACTCCATGAACTTTGAAACATTACTCTGAGAATCCTGGCATTATAACTGCTGCCTAACAAGTTAGTCATCTGCCAGATAACATTGCACCCTTCCTTCCTTTCTTTCTCCCCTCTATCAAAAATGTCACATATTCAATAGACAATTAAAAGTGCATTAAATGTAGAATGGTTTAAATTCAGAAAGGTTTCGAAAAGTCAGTGAAAATACCACCCTGTGAATTAGATTTTTGCATTATTGATTATAAAGTATATTTTATTTAAGATTTTGATATTGCAAGCTTTTAGTCCTTTTTCGGTTTTGTTCTGTGCAACAAAATGGTTACACACTGCAATGCAATATTATTCTTGAAATACCCACTGCAGTAAATTAAAACTATTTTACATTTATACGAATACAATGTTCTTGCTGTATAATTTCAGTCATTGCCACAAAATCATTACACTCAATCAACACAATTATTTTCACATTTTGAAGTTGTTTATCTTATTTTGCAGGAGACAGATATCTATTTCTTTCTAAGTATAATGTACTCCTGATACCTTCCTTTCATTTGAAGTTCATTTTAATGATTTCTAAGCAATAATCAATGGTTTCATGAACAGGTGATTAAACAATTTATTATAATCTGCATACTTTTTTTTTTTTTTTGCAAAGACAGCTATTTTGCATAAAGTTATAAATTGTTTTAAAACTAATTTAGTGTTTTATTCATGACAGTTCTGAGATTTATGAATTGTACCACAATTAAATGCAATAAGGTACAAAAAATAAGAGTAACCAGACAACGGACATCTACCAGTGGATTTAAAAAAAAGAAAAGAATATGGCTTTAATATTTTAAGCAAAGTTACTTGGAGATAGAAAAATATTCAGTAACTTTGCTAATAAAAAAACAGCTGCATCATTTACCACAAACCTGGATAATTTGAAACTCCAATTTCAGTAAGTTTTTTTTTTAAAAAAAAACTTAATAAAAAGGATTGTTTGGGACTACTATAAACAATCATGTTGCATGCTATATATTTTTATCACTGTAGAAATGCAGTTTTATATTGCTGTGCAGTCCAAACAGTTGATAAATGATTTTGATTTTCAAAACTGCAAATGAGTTTATTTAAATTCCATTAATTTCAGCTGGAATTAAGTTCAGCTAGTATTGTCAGGATCCAACCCAATATATGGCTGTGTAATTTATATCTTGATTCTTCTGTGTTTCCATAGATTTCCCATTCAGAAAACTGTATGGCTCAAAAAAGGTCATCTTGAATTGAATTCAGTTCTGCTTATCTACCACTGGGATTAACAGTACTGACAGATCAGATTCTCCCTTCCCCTATATTCCTCCCAAAGCTGTTTCAGATGGGTGGGGATCCTTAGAAGAGATCTGGGGATGGGTATGTGTGCACAGGAAAACTGGTTTGAGTAGAAGTCCACTTGCATGGTATGGACTTAGCTAAATTTTGTGGATGCAAGATGGAAATGCAAACACCTGTTCAAGTTTCAGAAACTTGATGTACATTTGAATGTTGAGAAAATAATGAAAATAATGATAGAATCCAAGGAAGTACTTAGGCTTCTATTCATGCTGCTTAACTGCTTTTGAAACAGAATACTTTTAAAAGTAGTTTGGACATTAGGAGATTTGTTGCTGAATGCAGAAGGTTCCAAGGAACACACCCAAACTTTAGGCACGCCTAAAAAAAACTTTTGGATCCCAGCTTTGGTTATTAATAACACAGTGCTAAGCATGGTTACTGAGAAGTAATTCCACTGGGACGTATTCTCAAATAATTGTACATAGGATTTCAGCCTAAGAGATCCTTTATTTTTCTCAAATTAAAGAAGCTATCTAGACATTGGTTTAGAGAAAGATAACTGACAATTATTGTATGTAATATGAATTATAAATTTTGTTTTAATAATTATGCTCCATATTTAAATTATTCATATGATATATAATAATGATGATCATCCTAAAAAAGACAGTCTGCCAGTAATATAGTTTTAAGGGAGATCCAGATTTTGAAAGTTTGTAGCCAGCTGGGTAATCTTGGGCCAGTCACTTTCTCTCAGCCCTAGGAAGGAGGCAATGGCAAACCACTTCTGAAAAATCTTGCCAAGAAAACTGCAGTCTTGTCCAGGCAATCTCCGAGAATCGGACATGACTGAATGGATTAAAAAAAAAAAAAACTATTTTAGGGCTCATTTTAAGAGTAGCACTGTATTTTGTACTAAATTAGGTTTCAATTCTATACACAGTTACTGAGATACTGACCTAAAAATCAGTAGAGTCAATAGCACCTATTCTTGTATCATTCCAAATGTGTCTAGGAAGTAGGATAATTTTTATTTCCACTTTTATATTCAGATTTATTGTCCACATTTTTGGCAATATACATTGATTCCAGTTCTTTAGCCACAATTTTGATATAAACCCCAGAATAAAACCCCAAAATGAGTAGATCACTATACTCTGAAGGTCTTTGTACTATTAATGAGACTTGCTTGGAGGGCAATGTGTATGAGGGTTTTGTTTAGGTTTGCCTGTGTGTAGAACCAGGGCCTTCAGATTGAACAGGTTGGGTAGCAGAATTTCATTTGATCCTGGGATGCCAATCTTTGAAAAAAAATGGGCACAATTCATCATATAGCTGACTTAAATAGGCTCCACTGAAATGGGAACCATATTACCCACACAGCTTTATTAGCTTCAATGGAACATGTAGAGAACAATGTCTTGGTGGATTCTGTCCTTTGAAATTTGTCGTTAGATAAAATGTGTATAAAGCTGCAAACACAGCGAGAGGCCTGAAGCAGACTCATTGTGCTCAAAGGATGTAAAAAGTAGTAGACAAATGCTGAGGAAGTTGGACGGAAAAAAGAACAACTGGAAACAATTATGGGTGGTTATTTACAACAGACATTGTGAGATAGTAAATTAGATATGATGCTAAAAAGGCACAGCTTTCCCTTTCTTAAATACACTGTAAACGGTTCATTATGCATGCAGAACAATTCACTTTACAAAAAGAAAAAAAAAACCTTGTGTTTAGACAAAAAGAGTAATTAAATAGTCTCCAGCAAAATAGAATTCTTCCAAAAATACTTTCCCATTCATCCTATTAACCATTAAAGATTTTAGGTCTCATTTACAAAAGTTCCTTATACCATTTGTTTCAGGTCCTTCAATTTATACATACAGCATTGTACAGTACAGCAAAAGACTGCAAAAAATTATTGGTAAAGCCAGCACAATATACTATAAATTGAAACTGAGGCATTTGTTTTAACATCTTATCCTTTCAAGTTAAATAATAAATGAACACTTAACACAGTGTAGATCATCTATGATGGATAACATGGGATAACAAATGCCGCAAGTGAATATACCAAGATTATTCCACACCAAAATGTTCCATTATCTATTTTACACATCCAGGAATTTGATTTTGTTTCTCTGTGTGTATGTGTTTGCGTATAGTACAAGAATTAATGCCCCATATTGACTTTATTTGTGTGCAAACCAATGGTAAGCTTTTTTTAAAGTTCATAATAGTTCTTAAACCCTTTTAAAACAAGCAAACAATATCAGAAACTACATGACATATTTAAAATGTTCTTCTGTTAATATATCAAAATCAAGGAGTTATTTGACTAGATATGGCTTTTCATCCAGAGGAACAGGAATATTTCTTTTTTTTTTAAATGCTGGGAGTATTTGGGATGGCCTGATGTTCATAAACATCTTGGCTATTTTGTCTTACCAAGTTCAGATAAGATGCTTGTTTTCCATCCTCCAAACCTTCATATCGTCTTTAGACTACTGAGACACCGTTGAACAATTTTGGACAGCACATTTTAAATGTGGTTTCTTGGGTCTTTCATGGGTGTGGAATAGCACAGGGGAACTTAAGGCAAAGTTTTTTCTTTTTCTTTTTTCCATTAAGACATGTTCTGTCACTTCCTGTGGAAGTAGAGGGGCTTGGCATTCCCAGATTCCACTTTGGGTAACTGGTCACTGATGATTTCTACCAGCATGGCTGGAAACTCCACTTTGAGAGCTTGAGACTCTCGGAAGGTGTAAAAACAAAATTCCAGCAAATCGCTAACAAGCTGAAATGGAATGGGAGAAAAAAGTCAGGAATGGTGAGCATTAACGGATGTTGAAATAGTTTGGAATACTGAACAAGCAATGTGACACACATAGTACAAGAGATGAAACTTTAGGGCTGGGCAAATACTGAAAAGAAGGGTGGTGAAACACCTGAGAGTAGTGTTCCTCAACCTTGGCCACTTTAAGATAGGTGGACTTGTGAGACTAGGCTGAAGCTGCCATAACCTAAAGATGAAGCAGGCACATAAGCAGAGAAGACAAAAGCCAGGAAACTTATCTATGGGATCCCTTCCGGGAGGTAGATAAGAAGGAAGCAAGTCATTAAGGAAAAAAACAAAGGACCAGAAAAAAAAGTTGGGCCTGAGCACATGGAAACCCCAATCCCATCAACAACTGCCAGACTTGTGAATCAACAAAGCAAGGACTTTTGGGGATAAAAGGGGTCCCAGGGCCCGCCCACTCTGAGTCGTCTGAGCTGAGTCACCTGAGTCACCTTTGGAGCAAGACTTGGTGGCTTCCGTCCCTCTAGCTAGTGTCTGGCAGCCTAGTTGGGAAGGACGTGGGTAAGTGTGGATGAGTGCGCGTGTGTGTGTATGAGAAAGAGCAAATGTACCTTGCAACCAGTAAAGTTTTGCTGTTACTTTAAATTCACTGGGTCTCCGTGTATTACAAAGAACTTCTTGTGCCTCAGTGTTCGGTTGGAAGTGATTTGTGTGTATCCCCAATTATTTCCCGGCTGTTGACCAGGGCTGTGTGTCTGTCTGCTCCAGCTGCACCTATCTGGAAAACCCAGGTAGAAAGCAAGGGGGGCTGACAAGATCCGTGTGCCTCAACAGGCTGTGAGTGTGTGAGTGAGTGACCATAAGCCGAACCTGGGAGCAGTATGTGTAACAGACTTCAACTCCCAGAATTCCCCAGCCAGCATGGCTGGCTGGGGAATTCTGGGAGTTGAAGTCCACCTATCTTAAAGTGGCCAAAGTTGAGGAACACTGCCTGAGAGCACATCTGAAGCTCCTCTCTTTGAACCCTTAAATAAGTCCTGTCTTTTTCCAGGCTTGCACGTTTGTCTGAATGCTGCCTGTGAATCTTTATACCTGCATGTGCTTGCACAGCCACCTCACATGTGAAGACAACTAGAAGCAATGTCCAAAGCAGCAATGCAAACCTTGACAAAAACTAGCTGTTGTAATGCTTTGAAAATGGCTGCTTTGTATACGCTCTAGCATGTTGCAAACCACCTCTTTTACAGCATTTGCACAGCCTTACAATGTTTCTTCCCAGCTTTCAGCTTATAAAAAGTAGCTGTGAACTGAAGAAAATTACTTCTGCTTCAGGTTCACTGAAAAAAAACTAGCATCTAATTTACTCTAGATTGTAGCAAACATCTTGGTTTTACCATCATGGACTGGGAGTAGAGCAGAAAGAGAAAATGGAATTCTTTAATCAGAAGGATGCTGCCATTTTCCAAATACTTTTGGCTGCTTAACAAAAATGGAAATTTTTGCCACATGCATCTTCTTTTTTTTTTACTTCTGATTGTGCACATTTTATGTTTGAAGTGAGTGGTTTAAACCTGTGAAACTGCTTCTAATTGTCCTAAGGTTATAGTCTTTACTTTTAGCCTCATTTTTTATACAATCCTTGAAGGCAAGGTTTGGAAAACTCATTAAACTACATCTAGTTTACAACCATTTCCTTTATTCTCAGGAGCTCCTCTTTGTTATAAATAATGTTTCTCTTTCATTGGCCTTTTACTAATAAATCACATAAAAAGTAACAGAAAATCCATGAAATACACGTACAATAAACTTTTCTAAATTATACATACTTTTCTAACAATACTGAGCGTGCCCTATTTCCATTAGCTATATACCTTACACTGTTTCAAAATTTAAAGGAGAACAAGTTCGAACTTTCAGTATGACATGCAGGACTCCACAAGCCTTTTTGGATCATGGGCACAGCTGGAATTTGGAAGGATGCCACTGGCACCATCAAGTTGGTGCTATAGGGTAGGAGTGTACGCATTTACCAAATAGCTTCTGTGTTGGATGTGGGTCAGTCACAAAGTACCTATTTTAGTGAGGCTGAGAGAATTCCTAAAGCCAGAGATGGAGTCTAAGCACCAAAAGTAAAACTGGTTTTTTACACCATTTGCTCCAAAAAACATACCTTTCAAAGAAGGAGACCAGCCCCATCATGCTCTTCATCCCTAAATCTATTTCTCTGTGTTAATCCAGATTCCTGCCTTCACCTGCCTTCCTTTTAAAGCTGCATTCCTACACTTTCTTCTGGGCAACTTAGATTGCTCTGCCTTGGCCATACAATAGTCTCCCCACTGCTAGATTTTGTTTCACAAACATATCTCTGAAAGCTGCTTTGTTGTATCTGCTAGGTTCAAGAGAGAATTTATGGTGATGAAAGAAGGCAGGCAGAAGCAATTTAAGGAAAAAGAAAAAAGAAAGGAGGTTAAAAAGTAGGAGAAAATGAAAATAAAGATGCAACGGGCAATGCAAAGCAATGGGTACGTGGGATGAAAAGGATGGGATGCTGGGCAGATGGAAGAAAAGGAGGAAAGACAAATGTATTTGTCTACAGTGGAAGGAAGAAATAAGGATAACATGAACAGACAGCACAAAATCTCTAAGTATGTACAATAACCTAATTGGGTTGTGGGCAGAGTTAATGTACTGTGTGAAGCTAAAAATGTTGTTTAACTCAAATCAGTCCCGGGCAGCAATGTCATGCTAACATGAAAAAGAGTTAATAGATGGTGAACCCTTTTTTCCCTGCTCCTGGCCCAGAAAAGCAAGACATTCCCTTCTTCCAACCTAGGCAACTGAAGATGGGACTAAGGCGAGCAACAAGATGATGGGAGCATACATCTCCTTTTCTGTCTCTTTCTTGGTCCTCTGAGCTCAGTAGTTTGTCACTGCGTTTTCTGAACTATAGTCCCCAGAACTGGAACCATAGTCCAAGTGGAATCTGATCAGAGCAAAATGGAACAACTATAATGTGCTTTATGTTTGTTAGAAGACAGCATTTGCCTTTTCAGCAGCTGCATCATAGGACTGATGTTTAACTTTGGTCAATAAGGACACCCAGATTCTTTTCACATTTACTACTGCCAAGCCAGGCTTCCCTAACTTATACTTATGCCTTTCATTTTTCCTATCTAGATGTAAACTTTACATTCTCCCTGTCAAATTACATTCCATTCATTTTAGTCCACTGCTGAAGTACCTCTAGAATATTCTTCTCCTCTAAAATATTTGCTACCCCCCGCCCCCAGCTTTGTGTCATCTGCAAACTTTGTAAGTATCCTCCGAACTCCATCATCCAGATCCTGGTGGCATCTCACTTCCCTTCAAGCTTATTAGCAAGGACTCTTTGAGTGTAGTCATAGTCATATGAATCTAACATCTAAAGTAGCTCACATTTTACCATTTTATTAAGCAGAATGCAGTCAGAGGCTCTGTCAAAGGCTTTGCTCAGGTCCAGTTACACTATGTCTGTGGCATTCCTCTTATCTACTAAGCTAGTAATATTATCTAAAATGGTCATAAGGTTCAGTTGCCAGAATTTCTTTGAGACAAACTCACCCTGGCTCTTGTTAATCATTCTATGGCTACCCAAGCACTCACAAATATTTAATTTTAATCCCACTATGATCTTGCAATTTTCAGCAGTTATAATGTCAGAGTAAAAATAAAACTAATAAAATTAAAACATACAATCCAAACTGCAAAACAAAAAGTATAATAATAATAAGAGATGCAGATGAAGTTACTGAAAGTCTTTTTGAAAAAGCTCCATTTTTAATAACTTCCTAAAAACCACCAGAGAGGAAGCCAGTCTTATCTCAGCAGGAATCTTATTTTGTAGGATTCGTGTTGCTACAGAAAAGCAGAGCCTTCAGGCTTTGGTTCTCCCAACATTCTAGAAGCAGGGAACAATAAGCAGCCCCATAATCTAACAGCCAGGCTGAATCCAGTTGGAGACAGTGGTCCCTTCAGTATCCAGTGCAAACCCTACAATATAGGTGTTCCATGCTTCAAACATTGGGACCCCATTGTAACACAGGTTGCCACATTGAAGACTAATTGTAATTTCAAGGTGGTCTGTCGAGGCAACCCATGTGAAGCGTACTGCAGTAGTCTGTCCAGGGGGTGATGAGAGCATGAATGACTGTATCCAGATCTTCCTGTACCAGTTAAGGATGCAACTGGCATACTAGCTAGAGCTGGACACACACTCCTCCCCCAGCTGTGGCCTTCAGCTGCTGCTCAAGCAGGAACTGAGAGTCTTGAAGGACACCCAAATTACTAACCTGCTCTCAGATGGATAGTGCTGTCTGCCCAAGAACAACACGGGCAGCAAAGAAAAGCCCCAATGTACAAATAGTAACTCTCTTACATGGTTCAATTTGAGTTTCTTATATTGACAGCTTCCAGACACCAAGACAGAACATCAACAGCATCTCCCCTCACAGGCTGAGGTAGTAATGTATAATAGGATATCATCAATATATTGATGCTACTGCAGCCCAATCTGTTAGACGAACGACCCTAGCAATTTCATTTAGAAGTTAAAAAGCAAGGGACTGAGGACTGACCCCTGTGATACCTCATTGTGAGGAGCCACTGAGCCAACCTTTCTTCCTGAACTAAAACAGAGTGAAATCATCTACAGAGGAATGAGCAGTACCACTGCAAAATAGTGCCCCCAATCCCCAAACTCCACAACCAGTCCAATAAGATGCTGAGAGGTCTAAAAAGGAAAGGATCCAATAAGATGCTGAGAGGTCCGAAAAAGGAAAGGATCACTATCCTCACTGAGGTTGTGATACATCCAGGAGAGAGATCAATGCCATCTTTCCCATATACAAGAATGAACCCAGAGTGGAAAAGTTCTAAATAATGCTTTCTCTAGGGTGTTTTGTTATTATTTTTGGTATCTGTATTTGGTATCTCAGCTCTTTCTGAAAATCAGCCTTTCCGACCCATCTTCTATAATTTCTGGAGACTACCTTGTATTATTCTTTGATTAACTTCCTTTTCTTCCATTTCTTATTCATGTCCCTTTTTCTATTCGGCATTTTACAGAGCTCTGCATGTATCCACATATTGTCTTTTGATTTTTCCCATTATTGCCTCTTCTGGGGATGGTTTGCTATTGAGCCTTTAATATTTTTTTTCATATGATTTCCCATTTTTCCTGGCACTTTTCTCCTTTAAAGTTTCATGGCATTGGATTTTATCTACAAATTCACCAAAATTTGTTCTATTGAAGTCCAGTATATAAGACTGACTCTTCTAGGTTTATCCTCTCCTGAATATCACAAATTCAGGAGTAGGAATGTCACTTTTCCGGAAGGGGGTAGTTATCTTAACTCCTTTAACCAACCACTGGAGAAGATTAAGTCCAGGATAGCAAACCCCTTGTTCTTTTGAGTAAGTTGTAGCTTTCCAATGCTATGTGCCAGTCATGAATATCATCCCATTAGGTTTTGGTGATGCTTTTTTGCACATTTGCCTTCATGAGGTAATGTCTCCATATTTCCCTATTTATTTCCCATACTCTCTACATTGGCATAAAAACATCTGAGGTTTTGAGTAGCACCACTACTGCCCTCTCTGCTGTAGTTTCCTATGTAATCCTGGCCTCCTGCTTCTCCTTTGGCCCCAATCTTTGGCTTCTGCCCATCTCTCCCTTTCTGTTCCAGTACAATATTCTTGTGGCGAGACTGGAGAATTCCCTACCATCCACTTTCTTCGAAATCCTGGTAAGGTGTAGCTTAGGGTTTAACTTCTTGAAATAGAAGTGTACCTTCGGCAAATTAATCTTAATTTAATTTATATTTACAAAATGTAGTTAAATCCAATTAGTGTTATTGTTATTTTTGTTAGCTTGTTTATTAACCAAATTTATTTCTGACACGCAGAGGACAAGACAACAAATTCCATTTGGAACGACAGGCTGTTAAGTCTTTTGTGAGCAGTATTAAGCCTCAAGCATTAAGCCATTTATCTCCAAAATAGTGTCAAGAAATTGCTCTTAATATTTTTATGATAATATCTAAATAAACAATTATAGTTATACTTAAATCATACTATAATGAATTCCAGCTAGGACATTTTAAATCTGCACCTACCAGTAATTACATAATTCAAATTACTTCACATATTGACAGAGGGATATGAGATGTCTTGATTCATGTAAACTGTTAAACAGCATACAGGTGAAACTCGAAAAATTAGAATATCATGCAAATGTTCATTTATGTCAGTATGGCAACTCAAAAGGTGAAACCAATATATGAGATAGACGCATTACATGCAAAGCGAGATATGTCAAGCCTTACTTTGGTATAATTGTGATGATTATGGCGTACAGCTTATGAAAACCCCAAATTCACAATCTCAGAAAATTAGAATATTACATGACATCAATAACACAAGGATTGGAAATAGAACAATATTGGACCTCTGCAAAGTAGAAGCATGCATATGTACTCAGTACTTGGTTTGGGCCCCTTTTGCAGCAATGACTGCCGCAATGCGGCGTGGCATGGATGCTATCAGCCTGTGGCACTGCTGAGGTGTTATGGAAGACCAGGATGCTTCAATAGCGGCCTTCAGCTCCGCTGCATTGTTCGGTCTCATGTCCCTCATCTTTCTCTTGGCAATGCCCCATAGATTCTCTATGGGATTCAGGTCAGGCGAGTTTGCTGGCCAATCAAGCACAGTAATCCCATAGTCATTAAACCAGGTTTTAGTACTTTTGGCAGTGTGGGCAGGTGCTGGAAAATGAAGTCAGCATCCCCATAAAGCTCGTCTGCGGAAGGAAGCATGAAGTGCTCCAAAATCTCCTGGTAGACAGCTGCGTTGACCCTGGACTTAATGAAGCACAGTGGACCAACACCAGCAGATGACATGGCTCCCCAAATCAACACAGACTGTGGAAACTTCACACTGGACTTCAAGCATCGTGCATTGTGTGCCTCTCCATTCTTCCTCCAGACTCTGGGTCCTTGGTTCCCAAATGAGATGCAAAAGTTGCTCTCATCAGAAAAGAGGACTTTGGACCACTGGGCAACAGACCAGTTCTTTCTTTTTTTTCTGTAGCCCAGGTAAGACGCTTCTGACGTTGTTTGTTGTTCAGGAGTGGCTTGACAAGAGGAATACGACATTTGAAGCCCATGTCCAGGATCCGTCTGTGTGTGGTGGCTCTTGATGCACTAACTCCAGCCTCAGTCCACTCCTTGTGAAAGTCCCCAACACTTTTGAATGGCCTTTTCCTGACAATCCTCTCCAGGCTCCGGTCATCCCTGCTGCTTGTGCACCTTTTTCTACCACACTTTTCCCTTCCACATAACCTTCTATTGATGTGCTTTGATACAGCACTTTGGGAACATCCAACGTCTTTTGTAATTACCTTTTGGGGCTTTCCCTCCTTATGGGAGGTGTCAGTGATGGTTTTCTGCACAACTGTCAGGTCAGCAACCTTTCCCATGCTTGTGATTCCTACTGAACCAGCCTGAGAGACCATTGAAAGGCTCAGGAACCCTTTGCAGGTGTTATGGATTCATTAGCTGATTAGAGTGGGACACTTTGAGCCTAGAATATTGACCCTTTTCACACTATTCTAATTTTCTGGGATTGTGAATTTGGGGTTTTCATAAGCTGTACGCCATAATCATCACAATTATACCAAAGTAAGGCTTGACATATCTCGCTTTGCATGTAATGCGTCTATCTCATATATTGGTTTCACCTTTTGAGTTGCCATACTGACATAAATGAACATTTGCACGATATTCTAATTTTTCGAGTTTCACCTGTATGTGTTATTTTAAACTATGCAATAGGATAGTGATTTTTTGACCTTTCAAAAAAACCCAGTGTGTGTTGTTCTTGAACAGTCTTCAAGAGTCCAAATAAACAACACAGCAATCATATGCATTAGCCAAAGTAGCAATGAAGAGTGAGAGATACCTCATGCTGATCAGAATTTCTCTGGCATGCAAATGAATACTTTTAGGTTCCCAGCTTCTCTCACTGGGAAAATGTCCCTAACTAATGCTGGGCTATTCCAACCTCAGAGAGCACAAGCCTTGAAACGTGATGGACAGATGGGAAAAAAATAATCTGATTTCACTGATTTGAGATTGGAATCCTGTCTCTGACTATAGAGGAAGGTGCCCAGTGAATTCTGTCACTCTGGGATGCTGCCGTAGGAGCCACGGATTGTCATCCAAGTATACCAGAATGGCTCTATATACTTACTGTCTCAAATTCATTAAAAGCACTGAATTCCAGTTTTATAACAATTTGTTATAATTATATAACTTTATATTTTAGAGATAAGATTCCATACATCCCATTTTCTAATTAATTAGAAGTTTGTGAAAAACTGTTAGAATTATTTCTGTTTTGAAATGCTAGTTTTGTACTATAAAAGATGCAACAGTTCCTTCCTAATCAGTATTATAATTATTGAAAATCCACAGTGGCATAACTATACTTCTCCAAGATGGCAGACTCGACTAGCTAAAGAAACAGCTGGCCTGAAAAGGAATTGCTGAAATCTCCCTCTCCATTTCTCACAGCACAGTGAATTATTATCAGCATCTGACCTAATTTGTGAAATGGAAATAAGCTTCACACAGCAACATGTATTCAAATCACATAATGTTTCTAATAACACCTTAGTATTAAAATTTTATTTCTTCATTTAACTAAGAGCACACTACCTTATCAATTTAATTTTTGTTTTTGTGAATTAGTTTTTTAAAAAATGTGAGAAATTATAATGGCAAATCCCTTTTTTTAAAAACTCTCTGAGGGGGCAAGAATGAGTCCACAGAAAATGAAGGAATAATTTTTTCCAATTCTCTATCAAAAGAAATAATAATTGGTTTAATTGAATTGCATAACATACTAACACTGGGTTTTGTATTTACAATGATACAACAGGCTTAAAATAATCATCTAATAATTATCACTGTAATGGTCTACTTTGTCATTAATAATTTGTTTTAAAAAGGCAATTTATTCTCATGGGCAATTTCATATTAGGCTTGATAGCTAAATTCGACCTTCTGAATCAGGGACCATACCTTAAAGATCAGAGGCTAGGGAAGAAAGTTACTATGGAACAGAGCTGTGATCTTTTGCCTGCTTGTGAGTTTTCTGAATATAGTTAGGTTGCTACTGTGTGACACAGAATTTTGGAGTAGAACAAGCAAAAAACCCCACCAAAAAACAGAAAACAAAACCCCAAACCCTTTCTCCTATGAACAGAAAGAGGAACTAAAGTATTTAAAATTCATTTTATTTGTATATATTTTATGCCAGTTTATCAATACAAGTCTGGTAAGTGAAAAAAGACACTGAGATTTAAACTTAATTAATATACACAGCTTGATTTGCTGTATCACAGAAAATGTACTATAGGTTTTGATTCAAATGACTGCCCCAGCACTGTACCATCTTTCTGCTGTGAGGATACAGCAAGCATTTGTGCAAATGTACAGAAATGAGATATTTGTCCCAAGGCCTTTATAGGGTCTACATCAGTGCTGTGACTTTGTGTCTGAATTCAAACTGTTCAATAATTGCTTTGTTTTGTTTTTAAAAATTAGAGACTCTATAAATAAATGTGCTGATATTTTACAATTTTAATCTGCTTACCTTTTCTTTCTAGGAGCATTTTCCTCATCTTGGCAGTTTTTGGCATTCACATATGTTCCCCATGAGGAGAAGACCAACTAAAATAACTAATGTAAAAATTTCCTGTTGCTATTACTGCCTAAACTGCAAAGAATTATTATATTTATACTGTGCCATTGTATTTAAAGTAGCTCAGACCCATCTTTGTACAATTTAGTCTCCAAGGATTTTTTTTTTTGCACATGACCTTTGAATTATTCTAGACAGCAAGTTTATTATGATATACAGTGCATTCAGAAAGTATTCAGACCCCCTTCACTTTTTTCAATTTTGTTATGTTGCAGCCTGATACTACAATCATTCAAATTCATTTTTTTTTCATTGATCTACACTCAGTACTCCATAATGACAAAGTGAAAACAGAATTTTAGAAATGTCTGTAAATTTATTAAAAAAGAAAAACTGAAATATCACATTGGCATAAGTATTCAGAGCCTTTGCAACAACACTTGAAATTTAGCTCAGGTGCCTCCCATTTCTCTTGATTGTTGCTGAGCTGTTTCTACACCTGATTGGAGTCCACTTGTGGTAAGTTAAATTGATTGGACATGGTTTGGAAAGGGACACCCCTCTCTATAGAAGGCCTCACAGCTGACAATGCATCCTGTATCAGAGCAAAAGCCATGAGGTCAAAGGAACTGCCTGCAGAGCTGAGAGACAGGATTATTGCAAGGCACAGATCTGGGGAAGGCTGCAAAAAAAATTTCTGCTGCACTGAAGGTTCCCAAGAGCACAGTGGCCTTCATAATTCTCAAATGGAAGAAGTCTGGCACAACCAGGACTCTTCCAAGAGCTTGTCACCCGGCCAAACTGAGCAATTGGGGGAGAAGAGCCATAGTAAGAGAGGTGACCAAGAACCCAATGGTCACTCTGACTGAGCTCCAGAGATCCTGTGTGGAGATGGGACAAAGTTCCAGAAGGACAACCATCACTGCAGCCCTCCACTGATCTGGGCTTTCTGGCAGAGTGGCTAGATGGAAGCCTCTCCTCAGTGCAAAACACATGAAAGCCCACTTGGAGTTTGCAAAAAAGCACCTGAAAGACTCTCAGACTGTGAGGAACAAGGTTCTCTGCTCTCATGAAACCAAGATTGAACTGTTCGGCCTCAATTCTAAATGTTATGTCTGGAAGAAACCAGGCACCGCTCATCACCTGCCTAGTACCATCCCAACAGTGAAGCATGGTGGTGGCAGCATCATGCTGTGGGGGCGTTTTTCAGCAGCAGGGACTGGGAGACTGGTCAGGGTTGAGGGAAAGCTGAATGGAGCAAAGTACAGAGATTTCCTCAATGAAAACCTGTTCCACAGTGCTCAGGAGCATAGACTGGGCCAAAGGTTCACCTTCCAACACGACAACGATCCTAAGCACACAGCCAAGACAACACAGGGATGGCTTAGGGACAACTCTGTGAATGTCTTAGAGTGGCCCAGCCAGAGCCCTGACTTGAACCCTACTGAACATCTCTGGAGAGACCTGAAAATGGCTGTCCACCGACGGTCCCCATCCAACCTGACTGAGCTTGAGAGGATTTGCAAAGAAGAATGGCAGAAAATTCCCCAATCCAGGTGTGCAAAGCTTGTTGCATCATACCAAAAAAGACTTGAGGCTGTAATTGCTGCCAAAGGTGCTTCAACAAAGTACTGAGTAAAATGTCTGAATACTTATGCCAATGTGATATTTCAGTTTTTTCTTTTTAATAAATCTACAGACATTTCTAAAATTCTGTTTTCACTTTGTCATTATGGGGTACTGAGTGTAGATTAATGAGAAAAAAATGAATTTGAACTATTGTAGTATCAGGCTGCAACATAACAAAACTGAAAAAAGTGAAGGGGGTCTGAATACTTTCCAAATGCACTGTAATTGTAGGGAACCACTAGCACTATATAACATATGCACTGTAGGCACTATAATAATAACTTATTCTCTGAAATATATACTATCCTAAACCAAATTGAAAGACAATTTTCCCAAAGATATTTCCAATCTCAGAAAATCAGTTTTCTCACTGCCAAAATTTCCCAGTGACACAGACATTTTGAAGAGGAGATCCTTTCAATCAGTAACTTTCTATGTTCAGGTGGAGGTGATAGGGAATGTTAATGGAGAATAAGATTTTTCTCCCAGTTTTGACCCATTACTTATATACTTTCCCCCAAAATATAAAGGGTAGTACCACAATGAAAACTATTTGTAAGAGCATCTACCAACACCTACAGGAGGTTTGATTTCCTCTTAGAGGCTTCTTAAAGCCAGTCCAAGTATGCATGAAAAGTACACATAATCCTGACTCTTAAAGTATATGACAATATTTTATTGATGTGGATCATAACACACAACACATATGCATACACCATCCCAAGTTTCAGCCAACCTGCTACATAACCTAGTTAAATATTTGGATAGTTTCAATGAAACTCTACTAGCTTTAATCCAAAAACGTTTAATCTGATTTGCACAGCAAGCTGATGTTGAACAAAAAAAAAAAAAAAAAAATGATTCTCCTCCTCAAAGCAAAAGCAAGTCTCTAAAGAATGAGCTGTTACTGCAGTACTAATAATACTCTGACTCCCACCAAGATTTTTCAGTGTTTTAATTAACAGCACATTACCCAGAAATAATTCCATATGTATGTTCTGTAAACAAACCTCGGGCTTTCATACAGATCTGACCTGAAATGCACCATACTGTACTGCGTGTTCATAAATAAGCCAGTTAAGTACAAGGAGACACATTTATATGCAACCTCTTGCACACCAAGGCCAAAGTTTCTGAGCAGTATATTAAAAGTGTATTTCACTGCTTCTATGCTAGCAAGAATGGGGCAGAGAATTTTCTTTATTTTTGCTAAGCAATTTAACAGCTTTTAAAGAGATATCTGCAAATATCCTCATGTAACTGGCAGTTCAATAAAACTGCAAAAACAAAAATCTAACTTGTACTGGGAAATAAAAGAATTTACAACAGTTATTGTCATCTAAATTACTGTAGTACTATAGTCATGTAACCAACTCATTATGTTCAAAGCTGTTTATAAGACCTTTGGAATACTGAAGACACTGTTTCACAAGTCATACTCAGCAAGGGCTTTGAACAGATTACTCAGAAATTAGGAATGTAGATTCCATGTTAAGGAAAGCAATTGAGAACTAGGTTCCATACATGCCATATTTTTTAGGAATTCAGAAACATGTCACATTTCAATGAAATTCTAAACAAAGGCCTTCAACTGATTTTCAGTGACTTGTAAGGTTAATTCTGGGAACACAGTTTGTGGATTCCCCCCACCCACATATCCTTGACAGGGACTGGTTGAAGTGTTTAGTAACAAGCCCTAGAAATGAGGGCATGCGATATTCATTCTTTGTTTTAATATGCATCTGGCTATTCCTCCTTCGCTTTATTGGTTATTACCAGCAACTAGTGAACCAGAGATAAAATATGTGAAAATATTATGTTTTGTCAATCTTTTTCCATAACAAATATTTTGCCAATGAAGCTATTACTGCAGTACTAACTTCATACAATGTGACCTGGTATCATCTCATCTTTTCTAACTATTAGAGCTTGAGGGGGATTATTTATATGATTCTTCCTTATAATACATTCATCTATATTGTAAGTTAAATTACTTACATCATGAATAGAGTCCAGGAGCTTTGTCAGTTGATAAAATCGCTGCCAACTTTGCCCAGAATTGTTTGGATGTTTAGTTACCATTTTTCTAAGTTCTTTAATATAATTTGCCCTCATTTCTTCAAATGCAGCTTGGCTCTTGAGGCCATCCTTGGGAACTACAACAAAAGAAAGTAAAATGTGCATTATTCAACCTTTTGTCAAACATAAAAGAAAAGTTGTTTGCTACAAGTAAGATCATTTGTTAATGATCAAAAAACAAAAACAAAAATTTGGTGTAATACAGTTTCCGTATTTCCTGGGCACTGTGTATGTTGGCAATTATATAGGCCCTTTGACACTTGCAAAGTGTTCATTACAGATAAATGTACAGGGAAGGGTGAGCAGGAGTATTTAATAACAGAGGGCAAGTTTTGAAATGTGCCTGCTCATGCTCTCTTTCTCTTTCACACAAACATCACATAGGAATGAAATATCTTTTACAATGCCAAATCTTTTATAATGTTCCTAAACTCTAGTCAACTCTTACTGTAATTTATTTTAGTTCCTGAAATCATTTCCAATACATATAACAATTCCAGAGTGAAATTGATGTATACTCTTAAAGATGGAAGAAACAATGTATTAATATTTACTTCTATATACAATACTAAAAATAATACTTTTAAGTCAGAATTCTTTTACAACTTAATTCTTTTAGGTTGCAAATATAGTACAGATGAAAAATATCTGAAAATCATACCATGCACAATAGAAACATTTTTTGCAATATTTTTCCTTAAATGTTTGATCAGATCTGGCATTTTCTTCTTCTTTAGAGCATTCTCATGCTATTTTTCTTCCCAGAATGGCAGTGCCATTATTCTGGCTATGTTTATATAATCATATACAATTATATGGCATATTGAATAGATTGCCCCTAGAGTATCTACAAATATCTGACAAGTTAACAAACTTTAATTATTACACAATTTATTTAATTATGTAAGTGTCATCTCAATGGTTGTGTATTCTTCTACATTGTGATAAGTCAAAATAAGCAGTCTGCAGTTTCAGGATTCCTTCCTGCTTTTTACAGGCCCTGGAACATTTCCTAATACCCATACCATACATATACAAAGTCTATAAGCATGAGATAGTTTTGAAAAAATACAAGTACTAACCAGATGAAGGACACCCCACTCCCACCCCACCAATTTGTGATGTTATCCTACACAGTTTTTTCTTTGCCTGTTAACAGCAGCCCTCAGTCATAAAACTGTTGTATATCAATGCAAAAATGCATTGTGTCAAACAATTTTGTAACTTACACATGAGTCTCAACCATCATTCTGGAATCAATTGTGAAATAATACAGCCTGTTGTTGAAAATATGTGGAAATGAGAACCTCGTATAGTATTCGATAATGCTATCAGATGCTACTTAATACAAGAAAATATTATGGCAGCATTCTTACACCTGGGCGTCATCTTTTTTTCTTTTTTTTATAATAATTTTTATTAGAGTTTTCAAATACAAGAATAAAAAACTAATACAAACTAAGGAAATTATAAAGAGTAAAAGAAGAAGAAAGAGAAGTGCAAAGAGCTAGAGAAAAGAAAAAAAACAAAAACAAAAACAAAAGATATATAAAAGATGACTCCCTCCCCCCAGTATAAATAGTTTCAGTAATTTAACACCTCTTCTTCCCATATCTCATCTCTTACCAATAATCAAACTGTAAAAATTCATCTTTCAATCCTAATCAGTAAAAGCTTATTTAGGGTACCAAAAATAATAACATACGTATTTTAACCTTAATCAAAGAAATCCATTTTATAGTCCAGTTTATTACTTTCTCTAAAACATAAAGCAAAAAAAAAAAAAAAATCCCTCCCCACCTATACACAAATCCTGAAAACTTTGTCCTTCAGTCCTGGTCAAAATGAAATCCCATTGGTAACTTCCAGAAACCACAACTTATATTTTAATCATAGTCAAATAGATTCACTTTATGCACCTTCTTTTTACTTTTAAAAAGTTTAAACTTTAATCCTGACAAATAATGTCCCACAAACTGATTCCTTATTATTTTCTCTTTGTCTTCTTTCCGGAACAGCCTCAGTAGTTTCTCTATGTCTCTTCTCAGGAATATTAGTTCCTGAACATTCATTAGTTAAACACATCCCTTTTATAAATCCGTAATAAAAAGGCTTTCCAAGTCACTCTTCTGGTTTATTATTTGTATGTCGCCTTTCATCTGTAAATCCATTTTAGCATCTTTTTCCATTTTCAGATCCACAACATCTTTTTCCAAATCACCTTTATAACCCAGCATCTTTTAAAACTCCAAATCTACATTTAAATCAGCCTCTGTTTTCACCAATTAAATCTGTTGTTATTCTATATCTTCTATTAAAATGTCAGACAGTCTTTCCAGTAATTTCTGGGTACACTGCTCCCAAACTGTCTTAAACTCTTCTATAGGCAAATAGTATTGCTCTATTGTATTAATTCCCCTTCAAATGTAATTGGTTGTTCTCTCTGGTTCCCTCAGTCCCTTTATCATCTGTTTATTTTCCAGACAAGAAAACTTTCCCACAGGAAGATTTTTTTACAATTAATTTCAAAATCTTCATATATTTTTTAGTAATTTTTAAACACCCCACAGGAAATATTCTTTTGAGTCCATCTACCTTATCAAATCCTTTTGCTGTTCAAAAAGTAAACCTTTTCTTTTTAATCCTTAGATTTACATGTAGCTTCTTTCATCCAAGATAGAAGGAGATTCTCCCAGTGTAATAAAAGTTGCCCTTCAGAAGGTTCTTAACTTCTAAGTAATCCATAAAAAGCAACTTCCTAAAGTAATTATGAGAGGAGGAAGGCAGACCCAATGTCCCTTTGAAAGATGCCGAATTGTGGCTTGGGCAGGATGTCTTTCCCTCAGCTCCCAGAACTCTCAAATCCACTGGAGATCGCTATTTTGCAATCTCTTTGCAGGGAGATTCTGTATGGAATAGACTTGTGGGCAATCCTTGACTTCCCCTTTATCCAGAGAGGGGTTCCGAGGAGCCAATCCCTTCACCGGCTCCTCTTTTTGACAGGGTTGTCAGCTCCACAAAAGCGGAGCCGTCTTCAGTCTGCCATTACTGTCCCTGAAGCCAGTGTCATCTTTTTCTTGTGTGAACTTCAGTGATATAAAAACTCTGAAAACCGTTCCTCCTCTTGGTGAACTTACAAAAGACATCTTGGAACTAGGAAAAATAGAATGATGAAGTAGACATGCCCTTGGCTTAATCCAGAACAGCTTATTTCATATAAAAAGTCAGTTACAATGTTTTAAAAGTTGGGCAGGTGATCTAGAATGACCCAGGATATTTTTAGATCACCTCCAGTTTCATGAAGACAATCACCGAGATTGTCTCCATGTATTATTAGACGCTTCCAAGCAAACCTCAACTGATTTTTATGTTGCTTCAAAATCTTACCAGTACTGTGCAACATATACCAACATATACTTCCTAATATGTAACCTAGTATGGTAATCATATGTCTTCAGTCTAAAAACAAAGCTCAAAGAACTCCAACAATGCAATATATTTTTCTGATGTTCAGTTACCTGTTAGGTAAACAAATTACTTCCCTTCTGCCTTGTAAACCTGGATTCTTATCCCTAATCCAACATTCTTCTATTATGATCAATTGCAAACAAAATTGCATATATAGATAGTGTTACTTTCATGTTATTAAGAGAAATAACTTGCAATTTCATTAGATATACTGTAGGTTTCATGGTAAAATAATCTAAAGGGAGAAAACTGGTATGGGAAGAATAAGCAACATATTTTAGCATGGAAGTCTCCCTGCAAAACTCAGGCTTTTGTTCACTAGTAAGTACTGGAGTGTGACATCTAAAAGCTTGTACCCTTTCTTATTTTTCAAGTCCAGATTACTCAATGAATACCTCATTTGTTTGCTTATTTATTTATTTTTAAAGAAAAGCTGAACTTTGTCGAATAGTATTCCAAAATGTTGATGACATTAAAAGAGAGATTCAGAGGCTCAACAGCTGTTCCAAAAGAGCAATAATGTTCTAAATGTTTATCTAAATAATTTAGCAGCTGGAGACAAGCAAATAGCTGGTCTGGGAACTGTTATTAGATCATTTCAGTTTTGGAAAAGATGCTAATGGGAGGTAAATGGCACTTCATACATTTAACAGGAATCTACCTGGACCACTATTTGGGTAGGGGGAGGAAAGAATTTGAATGGGCAACCTGAGAATAGTAACAGTTAAATTGTACTGATGCTTTTCTGAGGGAATTGACAGTGTAGAAAGAAGGAAGCGCTATTTGGATCTACAAGCATCCTATAGATCTCAGTGAGGGTATAAACTTGTTGCTTTTGTTCCTAGTATAATTCCCTAGGCAGTGAATATCAGAATGGTTACAGAATGACAGGCTTCTTGCCTTCCTAATGAGTATGTTCTAATTTCTGGCTATGGTACTATTACTGTGCTGTCATAATTAGTCTTTGACAATGGGAATAATCTAATTATAGAAGATACAGGATGGGCAACTTGCACCTCTGAACACTCTCTGAGATCAATGTTGATTCCAACAATGGTTCCACCACTTTTGATGTGTCATTAAGGGCAGCTGTACAATTAGCTTGCTCTGTATCAACTCTTTCAAGCAGTAACTTCACAGAAAAGTTGGGCTATTACATCATTTCCTGGACTTCTACCCCTTTTTTCTCAGTCGTGTTCTTGCTATCCAATATATTTTGAGAAAGTTGTCACATTTTTACTGCCAACCTATAGTATGCATTGAAATCTCCTTTTTCCACCATTCAAATGCTATACATCATTTTCATTCATTATTCAAGATGGCTTTCATGAAAAAAATGTTCATTCTTTGTGTGTGTGTGTGTGTGTATGCATGTGTGTGCGTGTATGTATATAATTCAATATCAACAAAACTGCAACAAAATCTGTGCTCTTTTTAAATCAAATGGATCTACTGAATATCCAAATGGTACCATGCTTCAGTAATATATCTGTAATCATTTCACTATTTATATATAACCAACTAAATATGATTAAAGAAGGATTTCCCCCCCTATTTTGGCTTGCCCATTAATGGTTCAGTCAGCAGAGAGATGCATATATAAAATATTTTAGGTTTATATAATCAGACATTAACTATACAACCCATTTTAGAAATATTTCTATGTTCTATATACTATCTAGGTGAAACTGGCACAAAGTAAGAGTATAATGACATTGTGTATACTTTTTTAACAGGCAAATCTGAAAATTATTACACTAGCATCCACAGAATTAAATATATAAAAACTGATAATCAGAAACACAATTGAAACTCTAGAGTTTGGGACGTAAGCCCATTGGCTTCTCATTTTGATTATTGAATCTGGCAACTAGCTATCCTTCCTGTTCTGTGGGCTGGAGAAAAGCAAAAACAATTGAGATATAATGTGTGGTTTCTTCTATGTTAATTGAGAGAAGTTTCCTTCACGTGGCTACTCTTCAAGTTTTTAAACAAATTCCAGAAACTGGTCACATGATTAAGCAACATCAACCAATTAAAACAAGCTTGGAAATAGTTTTACAGAGCAAGTTACTTGACACAGCTAACAGAATGGATAAAAAACCCCAAACCGCAGAACATTAACACTGGGAGGCGCTGGTCTAGCTAATTGGCTTCATAGATACTTATGGTACAGAGATACAAAAGAGAACAAAAAATTAAAAGGACATATTATAAGACAAAGTTTGATAGAAGTATAGAAACTTATGAGAAAAATAAAAACTGCAGTAATCTTACAGCTAGCCTCTCCTTTAATGCTTTTCATGTTGGAGATAACTACAGTAAGAAAAGTGCAATTACATATGCAGATATGGTCCATTCAGATTCCATGAATAAACCAAAAACACATCAAGAACTATTTGGCAAAGGTTGGAACGTACTATAGTTGATGTACCTACAAATTGCTGGAAGAATAAAAACTGACCTCAAAAATGAGGTCAGAATTTGAAATGCTCATACAGAATCAAAACTACCTACAAGGCATATATTGAAACTGTAACTCAGTTATGGCGAGTCAGGGAGAGAACAAATTTAAAATTGCACGATAAAATGGATGCAAAACTAAAAAAACAGACATAACACAACAATGGGAAGAATTATGGGACAAATATATAAAATTTAGACCATGTTATACCTTAAGAGAAAACTGGTATAAAACGGTTTATAGATGGTATATAACTCTGTCAATAATTACCAAGATAGTCAAATCATTTAGTAATAAATGCTACAAATACCATGAGACAGAAATAACATTTTACCATATGTGATAGACATGTAAAATAACTCAAAAGTACTGTAAATAATACATAGTGTTATTCAGATAATGTTAGAAATCATATTTGAAATGAAACCACTATTCTTCTTACTAGGCATAATTCCTAAACTTATTAACAAAAACCCATACTTTACTAAGATACATGTTCACAGACACAAAGATAAGCCTAGTACAACATTGGAAAAGGGATATGTTACCAATGATATCAGACTGGGAACTTAAACTTGGAGAATATGTAGTAATGGCAAAATTAACAGCATATATTTTACAACTGAAGTTTAATCAAATTAAACAAGAATGGCTTCCATGTATACAAGGCAAATATAGACTATGGTTTTTAAGGGGAAAAAGAACTCTCTAAAGAATTGAAATGAGAAACCACAAAAAGTTTAAATGTTTATAAATATTGTACATCAGTCAGAATACAATAGGGCAGTTAGGAAATTAAGATTTGTTAATATTGTTTTTAGTAGCCTGCCTGCCTCCCCTCCCCTCCCTTCCCCTCCTTCCTCTTTCTCTCTCTCTCTCTCTCTCTCTAACAAATAGTGGAAATTTGAGGATTCAGCTCAGAGATTCAAATCTTTTTCATACTGTTAAAATAAGCTAAAGCACTTTGTTTTTCATTGTTGATTTCTCATTAAAGATATACTGAACACTAACTGTACAATCTTGGTAATTCTTTTATCTACAGTGGTACCTCGGGTTACGAACGCTTCTGTTCACGACCAAGTTGGGTCACGAACAGCACCGTCCGCAAAATTTTGCTTCCGTTCGCGAACGCCGCATCGGGTGATGAACAGGATCCACGGCCATTTTCCCTGCTGTGACACGTGGTGGTGGCTTCCTGTAGGGAGGGGGACTCTCCCTCCAAACAATAACTGCCTCCCCACCCACCTTCCTGTCCTCCACGCCAGAAGTCGCCTCGAGCAAGGTTAGTGTTCTCTCTCTTTGTACTGTACTGTACTGTACTTTGTTTCATATTTTTGTGGTTTTTAAAAAAATACATATGGTTCAGAACGGATTAACCGTATTTACACTGAACCTTATGGGAAAATTTGATTCAGGTCGCAACCAAAATCGGCTGGCGACCAAATTCATGGGGGTCAGAACGGATTAACCGTATTTACATTGAACCTTATGGGAAAATTTGATTCGGGTCGCGACCAATTCGGGTCGCAACCAGAGTCGCGGAACAAATTAAGTTCGTGACCCGAGGTACCACTGTACTTTCTGATGTTATATTTTTGTATCAACTATTTTCCCTTTTTTCCCTTTTCTCCTTTCACTTGCCTGTTCACTGTTTTTTCTTTATTTCTTTTAAAATTAATAATATATATTTTTTTACTTTTGCTTTTACTTAACATTACTTAAAATTTTACTTTTACTTAAAATTAAGGAATGGCTATATCAGGGTTCCTTTCCCTACCTCCTGTCTACCCTATGTCAATTTATTTCTGGAAGCAATTTATTTCAGGTTATAGTTTCAGTGATGGGAGAGAGATCCCAGGATTGTGCTAGACTTTCAACAAAGTTGAACACTTGATCCATAAGCATTTCTGTCCTACAGATACTTTGTATACCTTAAATCACCAATTATTTCCTTACAAGAAGGAAGCCCAATTATAAGAAATACATATTATAATACCATATATAATCAAGGCTATAGACCTCTCTCTCATAAGGGGATGGAGGAGTGGGGCTATACATGAAGGCCTCTATCTCATTTGTGGAAATACTGACAGCAAAACTGAATGACCAGCACTTTTTCTGGCAATAGTGAGCACTTAAAAGATTTATTCTAAGGAGTTCAGTGAAGTGGGACAGAGGTGGCATTGAATCTGCTGTATCCAAGCCTCTTTTGTTGACCGGAGAAGCTTCATAGTCTCTCCCTTATGGTTAATTGTATTAGAGTAAGTACTAGAGATACAAACAAATGAACTGAATTCTACAGGACAAATATACACCACCTGCTTTTTTCTTGCTCAAATCAGCATATCAGGACATTCTAAATAGTAAATTTTAACTATTTAGATTATTCAGGCAGAACCCTGGTAAAAATTGAATTGTAAACAAATTGTATTTCCTGGTTAAGATGTTACTGTATATATAATATTCTTTGCAACTTTATCACTTTCTCTGTGTATTAGATTAGTAAATAATCCAAATCACACCATGAACATGATGGATAAGTGGGGGTACATTGAAAAAGAGAAAGCCTCTAGTTATCAATCATCTCCTAACAACTCGATGGGCCATTCTGAAGACAATCTTTGAACATAAACTTATCACATCAGCAAGTTCATGTAGGTGGGCATAACTGGAATCATGAAAGCATATTTTACAGATTCTTAAATATGGCTGATGTGGGAGTTATGGTTACTTGCAATGTGCCCATTTAGCAGAAAGCAAATTATCCTTTTCTCATATTTATATATGTATACATGTATGTGTATAGTTCAGGCACATATACACATTTCCAAACACAATACTGGATTGCGACTTCCCTCTTGTTTTAGTAATAACATATATGAAGCTCACAAACATTCCTAGAAACAACTATAATGCTAGAGGTATACTTTGAAGCATGCAGGATTCCCTTTTTAAAGATTTTAAGCAAATTAACCTTAAAGAAATGCAAATAAACATGTCAGGAAGAGAAACTGGACAAGTGCCATTTTGGGGATCCCAGCTTTAATACAGTCTAGGGTTTTAAAGGTAAAAACAAATACAGATTTGTAATGAGCAACAGAGTCAATGCCATCTTCCTATGGGCTGCAAAACAGGAACTTGTACATTCTCCCACTGAAGCCAGAAGGCTTATTGTCAATTACCAGCCCCTTTTAGGAGCCTAGCAACTACAATATATTTTGAATTAACTTCAAAGCTATCACACAATACATTAAAGTAATCAATCCTGGTTTTCAAAAACTGCTGTAGATGTCAAGTCCAAAACACTGGAGCAATTACTTAAAATGGATTTAAGCCTCTTCTAGCTCTTAAAATCAAATTTCTTTTCTTTTGTTGTACAATTTATTGGATTCTGATTAATTAGTTATTATAATAATATATGATATTATAGCATTTAAAAGTTGTGACTGGAATTATCAAGAAACATACCTGTGCTTAACAGCAACAAAACTTTCATTATAGTGTATTCTTCAAAGCTAAGCTGCAAACGAACAAATTGAAGGCTGATCTGGTGCATTCCTTGGCATAATTCAAACATTGCAGAGTGCCGCATCCTTTCTCTGTAAAAGGCAAGATACAGATAAGAATAAAGATATGCTGAAACTTTTAAATGTGTTGTTATTTAATGTTTTGTATCGAATATTGATATGCTGTTTGCTGCCTAGAGTCGCTATAGTGAGATGGGCAACCATATACATCAAATTAATGATTTCTTATTATAATTATGAAAATAAAATAATTTATGTTGTAATTAGACAAAGGGGATAGCCTTTTCCTCAAGGAACATTATCACCTCATTAATAACTGTTTATAGACTACACTCAGAGTTTGGTTAACATCATAAAACACTGACTGAAGTATGACCCAGTCAAAATTAATCCCTCATAAGTGTCAATGGATTCTCTTTAGAGTGAAGCATGCAAAAGCTTTTCCCATGAAGGCTGCTAATATCTGTCCTTTGACAGGTTGCCTGATTAACTCAACCAACATTTTGGATGAAGATGCTCTTTTCAATCCAGTTCAGTCCAGATTTAGGCCCAGTTTTGGAATAGCAAATGCTTTAGGTACTCTGTGAGAAAACTTTTATCAAGAAAAGAGAGTAGAATCATTTGGATCTCTTTGTGTTGGAGATAAAGGAATTATTTTACACTGGTTCTATTCAAATCTGATTTCTCATTGGTTGGTTTAGGAGGATTACACCTATTTTTAGGGAGATCCAAGAACTACAGTATGGGATTCATCAAGATTTTATTTTATTCCTATTTAATATTTTCTTGAAACCACTATAAACAGTTTTAGATGGATGTAGGCTGAGATTAGTATAATGATAACACCCAGTTTTATCTTCCCTTTTCAACTAATCCAGCTAAGATATTGGATGTCTTCAACTGACTATATAATGACTAGATGGGATTCAATAAATAGAAGCTCAAACTAGACAAGCTGGATGAACTTTGACTCTTCTGACGGGAAGAAGGTTGTACTTCCCCTGAACTATCAGGCATGAAGTTTAGGATATTCCTGCACTCATAATCACAAGGGGCATAAATAGCTTAATTAAAATATTCATTTAAGAACCCCAGCTGATATAACAGCAACTACATTAGAATAAAGTTAGTTTGGTTTGATTGTTGCAAAATATTGTACTTGAGATAAAACCACAGTTTTGGAAACTTTGGGTAGTTCAAGCCAGAACTATTAACTAGGATTGGTCAACATGAATATATTTTGCTAACACTTGTGTCCACTTCAAGGTCCAGTGCCCACTTCTAAAGTAAAGATACTGCACTTTAAAGTTTAAATGAAGACTTGGCTATTTAAAGCAACATCTTCTCTCATATATATCTGTCTAGACTTACATCTTCTGTAGCTCTTCTCCTGATGCTCCCATCAGATGAACTCAGGCAGATGGCTACAAGAGAAGGGCCATTTTCATTTCCAGCAACCAAATTATGGAATGGCCTTCAGAAAGAGGTGTGTCTGGCATGCAAATATTTTTTTTCACTGTCATGCTAAGATATTTTCCTTCTCTCAGGAATTTTAGAGCTTTTTAAAAAAAGTTGCTGAAGTAGTAGATGAACCAAATTTCAAACTATATTTTATCATATAATCAGGCAGCATATTAAAATATTTTCAAATTGTCTTAAAATTTCTCATTGTAAATTCATAATTCATTTTTATTGGTAAGAAAGCAAAAGCTGCTTAAAAAAAATCTATCCCCTTTCCCCAAAATTATTTAGAGAAATTGAAAATAAATGCTACTTGAAGCAGAAATTGAATGCAAGTCAAAATGGTAATATTTTTTAAAAAATTTAACTTAACTTTAATTTATTAAATTTTCTATAGCTGCCCACTCTGTTAGAATCTGGGTGATTTACAAAATCTAGAAAACAACTAAACACACATAAATAGGCAGCCCAGACAACCAAAACAATAAACCATACAAATATGACTTGGGCTCCAGAAGTGCATCAATGAACACATTAACCTCAGGCCTGAGAACAGAGCCAGGTCTTAAGTGCTTTTCAGAACCCCAGGAGAGTGGGCATCATTTGTATCTCTGGAGCAACGCTTTTCTAGAGGGCAGGGGCAGCAACTGAGAAGGTATGCTTCCTAGGCCCTGCAAGATGCCAACGTTTAATAGAAGGGACCTGGAGTGCACTTGCTCTGCCAGAACATACCAGGCAGGCAGAAACAATTGGAGACTGGCAATCCCACAGATAACCAGACCCTATGTCATGAAGGGCTTAATAGGTGAAGGCCTTGAATTGCACCTAGAAGCCCACAGACAACCAATGCACTTCGCATAACAGCAGTGACACATGGGCTTAACATGAAGTGCCTCTTACTGCTTGTGCTGCTGCATTTTAAAGCTGTAGCTTCCAGATGATATTCAAGGGCAGCCCCATGCAGAGCACATTGCAATAGTCCAATCAAAAGGTGACCAGGGTGTTAGTGATCATCTGAAGGACCTCCCAGTTGAGGAGAAGGACAACTGGCACACAAGATGAACCTGTGCAAAGCCCTCCTAGCCACAGCTGTGAATCCGGGAGGTCCCTCAAGTTGTGCACCAGTCTTGAATGGGGAAGTACAACCCCATCCAAGACCAATGATGAAAACATCCCTGAACTGGGGGGGGGGGGGGGGGCAAACAGTCTTGTCAGGTTTCAGCCAAAGTCCATTCCTCCCATCAATACCGAACAGTCTCCGGGCACTGGATTAGTACACTGACAGCTTCATCTGTGCAGCCCATGGTTGAGATATAGAGCTAGTATCATTAATACACTAAACTGACAGATAACCTCATCTAACAGTTTCATGTAGATGTTAAACAGGAAGGGGGAGAGTGTTGAACTCTGAAGTGCCCCATAAGTGAGTGAGGATGTGATCTCCCCTCCTCCATCCACATAAAGTTTAATACTAAGTTCACTTTTCCAGCTAGAATTAAAGCTCACATATGAAAGGAAGATGAGCGTATAATAGAACAATAAAAGAAAAGCTAGTATTTTGATTCCACAGAGAAGCAATGTATTTTTTCATAAGCAAAAGTAAAGGAAAAACAACAAAACAAAATAAAACAAATATAAAGGGTTAGTGGCCAAACATTAATTATACTAATTCATTGATTTTTGCACCAACCTAGTACAATGTGAAAACGTAAAGAGAAAAGAAATCAGGCAAGTAATTCCTTCCCAAATCAGGCAATACATAATTCCTTCCAGATAAGTGAAGATTGAACCTTTCAAGGAATTAGCAACTTAATATGGAAAGGTTTGCTGCACATTAATGTGGCTATTGAAATGAATAAAGTAATTCCTCAATTTCTGCAACTGTCCAAATGGGCAGTGTTAACAAAACCCTTTACATACATTGTAGGGCGTACATGTCATACATACATGTAGGACAGAGGCAGAAGGCTAGCAGAGCACACCCATGAACACCAACTAGCAGTCAGAAGACACAATGAAAACTCCTTAAATTCACAACACATGGACAGACTCAACCATAGTTTCAACTGGGAAACTGGGAGCATCCTAGACCAAGCTAAATCCAAAAACACCAGGAAATTTCTGGAATCTTGGCACTCAAACAAATCAGCCATCAATAGACATATAGAAATAAACCATATTTACACATCATTCAAAAGAGACAATAAAAAAGCTAAGAAGGAAACAAACCAGAAACACTTCCTCTCCAGCAGCCTACACCCAGATAAGCAGGGATTAACACCAGACAAACACTCAAGCAGAAAACAATACTCTAATCAAGGAACTACCAAAGAGAAAACCCTACCCCACCAACACTGTCAGGGCAAGCTACTGTATATAAACAGGAACAAATCCCACACTCACTAGCACTGATGTTACCTAGTCAGGTAATGAAATGTCTGTAAGCAGACAACCAAGCTCAGAGAGCACCAAGAACTCCACAGTTCAACCCTGAGCTGCATATATTCTCTTCTATTGGAACAACCCATTTTCTACACCTCTGCATTGGAGGCTACAAATGAATAACTATTTTCTGGAAACACAGCAGATAAAATTCTTGGATAAATATGTGTTAAAGTAGAATAAGCAATATAAATATAACTGCTGTTATGAAGAATTTGTTGATATCGCTTACTGGATGGAACAATGAAAACAAAAAGAACAGCATAAATTTGAAGTTTGGTAGGAGAAAGCTTCAGAACTTTCACAATTTTCCTCATTACTTATTCTCAAATGAGGAGGATACTGTTATACACTGAGCTGTAAGTCATATATTGAATGTATTCTCCTACAGATAAAACAATGTAATTTTGTCTGTTTCTAAATACTAAAACTCTACTAACCTAGAGCTAAGAAAAGGCTTAAAGATATTATAGCTGGCATCTTTCCAGCAATCACCACAGCAACTCAATCTGCTGGCTTTTCTCTAGCAGGTAAACCTTTGACCTTCTTATCTTCCATCCCTCTTCAGTTCTGCTGAAAGCTTTCTGCATTGAGTAGAAAGGTCAACTAGCACTGCTTCTTCTTCAGCTCACTTCTTCAGGTAGCACCCAAGAAATTATTTTTAGCAATCTTCCCACTTGCTCATGAACTAACCTAATTCAGATTTACCAGCCCAAACTGAGTTTTACTAAAGCCAACAACCCACTTTCACTAGGACATTATCTACCTCCATCTCATCTGTTAGGCATCACCTCTATCTCCCAGCTTCTTCTTCTCCTCACAATTCTCTTTTTCAACTCTGTATATGCTGCCCCACTGCCCTTCTTCTGTGCCCTACGAAAATTTAAATTATCTTCTATCCCCAGCTCCTTATCCACAACACATAGCACAGAGTGTTAGTTCAGTACTTTTTGGGTGTTTGGATAAATACATGTATACATGAAAAATAAGTAAGATGTGATGGTATACAGCAAGTAAGCAATGGATTGAAAAATCCAGAAACTTGGATAAAGAGATGCCAATTAAGTAATCAGCAAACTGAACCACTGGTGAATCCTGATTCACCTCCTAATGTAGAGTTGAGATGCTGTTGCACAGGTAATTTTGGTCAAGGTATATCCTATTAAAATAAATGCCCCTCACCCCACCTTATCTCTAGAACTAAAGGCCTACCACACTGACTTGTAGAGGTTTGTATTACACTAGCATTTTACTGCATATACTGGTGTTCTTAACTAGAAAGTAAGACTCTACTACTTAATATTTCTTTTATAATTTTACTGAAAACCAACACTTAAAATTAGTATTTTAAAAAGTAATAATAGTTGTTCACATATATTCACATTTTCAGTCTAAAGTCCCTATATAGTAATTATAGTTCTTTCAGATTAAATTTCTATCTTTCTTTGCTGTGTATCACTTCATATTCATTCATGTCAGGTTCAATATAGCCCTTTAAAAAAAAAAACATATTCTAAAAAATATGCCACTTAGTGGCCTTTTTACTTTTTTATGGCACTAAAAAATTCCCACTTTCCAGTATCTCTCAACAGTAGTTTTAAGCATTATTTCAGCATTACATAATGAAAATGTATTTCATCCCACCTATAAAAGTCAACCTTGCACTATTCACTTATTCCATATAGATACTCCAGCAGCCATAAATGTTCTCTTGGTCATTCTCTTTGATCATTATGATTTCTACAATAGCAGAAAAATCTCCTTTAGTAGCAGAATTCAATGGCACTTACATTTGATTATTTCAGTTATTGACAATTATGTACTAGGCCGAGTTTTACAGGACCAGAATACTAAACGTCAGAATAAACTACAGCAGTAGAGTTACAGCTACATTTGAAAACAAAATGCAATGGCATATATGCTATAAAAACCCAATCTACCCTTGAGACAAAGAACAATTACGCCTACCAATTGACTTGAGTATTAATTCCCCTTTTCCTGAGAAATAGACAAATAGCCTTTACCTAGCATGAGGTGGTAGCAGGAATGTTGCTATTTACATCACAAATGTATATGTGTGGACATGTAATATTGCTACAATATTAATAGCACACTAGCTCTGAAGAAGTGGACCTCTGTTGGAAAGATGAAGGGGACCTCTAAACTAAATCTAGGACCTGCTTTCCCCTTATTTCTGGTCCAGGAGTTCATCAGTGTTGAAGAATGGACACTGGTTATCATCTTTCCAATACCTGCCCACTATATTAGCTTTGTATTAGTGTAATGACAGATCAGTGAGTAGGAATCTGTGTATGAATCTCACAGCAGAGCTGTAAGATCTTTAGTTTGTATGCTTTTACACGGCCACTGCAGGATTTCAAATGGGAATAGATAGGCACTTACATTTTAACACAATCTACCAACTTACACAACTGATATAGCCCCCATAAAAATTACAGAAAATGATATACCTATTTTATATTATATAATAATTTGCAGACATTTTTTTTCTAATGAAACTGATAATTTTTCAAATATAAAATGTAACATTTTCTTAATTATTTACACTTGCATACATGTCCCTAATTATGAAGACTGTGTCATTGTGAACCACTTGCTAATACATTTCCTTGAGATATAGAAGCAATTTCCATTAACAACAGTAGCTGGATTGCTGATTGTGAAAACTGGTGTTATATTATTGTATCCATGAATGGACAAAATTGATCATTCTCCAGGGCATCATAGTTGAGGCAACATTTTGTTTTGGGACATTGTGTGTATACATCCTTGTATGTGGATTTAAGTAACTGTTACTCTTACCGATTTGTCAGATAGAGAGACAGAAAAATAAGTCAACTATACCACATCAACAGCATGTACATGCACTGAAGTATTCTAAATATTCACTACATGAATCCTCTCCACAAGCCCCATTCAAACTAGGTTAGTCTCCACAAAATGCCCAGGCATTCCACAAGGACATCTACAGAGGGGAAGCCTTCTACACATACACTGGTTCCATACAAGCCAGAGCCTGAAAGTGCAGGAATCTAGCATGGATGAAAGCTAATGCACATACAGTTATAGATATGAATGCAGGAATTGGGATTTGGGGAATACTCTAACCCAGTGTTTCTCAGCCTTGGCGACTTTAAGATGTGTGGACTTCAACTCCCAGAGTTCCCCAGCCAGCTTGGGGAATTCCATAGCCAGCATGACCTTTGATGAGAATTCTGGGATTTGAAGTCTACACATCTTAACATTCCAAGATTGAGAAATGCTGCTCTAACCCCTTAATGCTTGGATAAGGCTAGAGTGTATCTGTCAAATCTGAAGTAACAACTATCTGGTCAGTTACTGAAATTAACATAAGACATTTTATTGGGCCAAAAGAGGTATAAATATTTTGTTAAAATTATATTTTTTAAAAAAATGCAATGAAATTAATACACTGAGCCTGCGTGGGAGTACTAAAGCAATGTAGCCAGATGTTCTATGAAGACAGTGGAAGAATCTTTAAAGAGAGAGAGAAAAAAGCCAGCAACAACCAACCCCAAAGCTGCTCAGCTAGACTCATTTGGCCCCCTTGCACTGGGTCGTTATTACCAACCATCTTGTGGTAAGGATCCTCTAAAGAGATGGAAGAAGACAGGTAACATGCACCACCCAAGTTTGCTCAACTGGACATTCCCCATCCCAGAGGCAGTTTATTCATTTAAACAGTAGCTATTGGACTTTATTTACAATTGTTTATGCTGCCCATAACGTGAAAGGTGGGCTACTAAAAAGAAATCTTCGGGTAAATGTTATACTAATAACCACATGTACTTGTTCTCTTATAAACTGTACAATTCAAGTAAACTGAATGAACATGAAATGCAGCTTTCTCTTTTCATCTTTAACAATTGGTAAAACATTAGAATTCCAGGGAAAATTACAAGCCGAAATAACTAAGAGGTCACATAAAGATAGCCACAGCCTTCAGTGTAGTATGCAACTATAAACTCATTGCTCTTGTATTCAGCAAGATCTATTAATGAGTGCCCAAAATACAATGTAAAAAAAATTATGCTGCATAGTTATTTAACCAGAAAACTTTTAAAAATCATTGGAATAGTATAAAAATTCTAACCACAGCCTACATCAAATATGGTAGATTTTAATTAACATTTGAATGATTCTCAGAATTAGCAGCTATATAAAGTTCTGTGTTACTCAAAAGGTGCCTGAAGCAACCTGAAAAATAATTAACTCCCACCATGCTATATCTAGCCATCTAACTGGCTTTCTTATACATCTTTCATACCACAACAATAATAAACATTTAATAATGAAAAAAGATATTTTACAAAAGTCGCTACTTTCTGAAAGAGTCCTACCTTAAAACCAGGGACAAAAATATATTAGTACAGAAGGGCATTTCCATTTTATAACAAAAGCTTAATGCAGAATCAGCTGACATATTGTGTATGTTTTTCCTTAATCATGTCTGCAGCAACACACTAGGATGGCAGTAACCAATTTTGGGAGAGGGGCAGTACACAAATGTGGAATTTTGATGGCAACTCATAAAATAGTCGCTTTCTTGGGTATGGGTAATTACACAATACTCACATACCGAAAGATGAACAAAACACTGGGCTAGAGCCCCCCAACATTTCATTTTCCAGTAATACTTTTGGGATCTATGTGGGCCCAGGGGCATTATGAAAGATACCAATTTTGTTGGAGACTAATGCTTTGCTTTACAATATGCTAGTTTACAAATAATTTTTTTCCAAATTAAAAGAATCTTAGCAGACACAATGGAGCATGTTGATAGGTAACTTGTTGAAATCAGTAACATATTGGGGGCCCAAGCAGTACAAATATAGTTTGACAGTGTGAAATGCTAGAAAACTTCTGTTAAGCCTCCTTATTCTGTTTGCACTGTATTTGCAACTATCTCTGGGTGATAATGAAACACATAAACCTTTAGATTCTCTCTAAGAATGCTAATAAAAGCAACATTCTTCAAGTTAAGTCTGAGAATATTTGTTTGTTTGACTCAATACAATAGTTCTGTTCAGGTCATACATTCTTATACAGACCTCAGTACAGGGCCACAGGATGGCACTGTAGTCCCTCTCCTCTGTAAATCACACTGTGTGTCAGTGTGATGTCATACGATTTTCAACAGGAATGAGTCTTCTTCTCTCTATATGAACACTTCCACATGAGCTGGAACTGCATTATCTTATTTCTAGCTCACATGGAAGTCTTCACATACACAATTGCTCCCTATTGCAGATAACTGTCCTGCATTCATGGAGATCAGCTCTTTAGTAACATTTCCAGCTGGAGACTGAATAATTGGGAAAATGTTGAATTCTACATTGGAATGTATTGCTTCACCAGGGCTAAAGTAATACACAACCCAATAGAGAAAAGAAAGAGGAACAAAGGAAACATGAAAATCCGGTTGAGAGCATTTGGGTAAAAATACAAAGAAGGAAAAATAACAAACATATTGCTATGGGGCAAAAAAGTCAACTCAGCCAAACCTCAAAAATTTGTCAGCAATCTTGTTATTTTATTTTTCAGTAGAAAAAATGACAGGGGAGATCTGGTCAACTACATACGCACCTAATCAAGACAGGACAGTCAATTAAAGAATGAAAGCAGTGCAAACCTTAGGAGGAATTGGTCACATTATCTTCAGGTTCACCATATTCTCAAAAGAGAAATAGGTGTACATGCACACCAGCTTTTAAAGGAGCCAGTTTCAGTAAGTTTAGAGAATTAGTAAGAGGGACCCTGTGGACAAAAATCCTTAGATCAAAGGAAGTCCAGGAAGGTTGGAAACTTCTGAAGATTAAGATACTGGAAGTCTAATTTCATGGCCTTCCAAAAAGAATGGCAGAGTTAAAAGGGACATTTATAGGAAGCAAAAGATGAGTGTAATCATTAAGGATGGCCACCAGCAAATAAACAATATCCACAGAAAGCAAGTTAGAAAGACTAAACCAGCAAAGGAACTTAGGCTTCCAAGGGAAGCTAAAAGCAACAAAAGTGGCTTTTTCAGCTATGACAATAGTAAAAGAAAGAAAAAGGAATGAAGGAGTAGGCCCACAGCTAGGAGAACATGGTAGGATAGTAAGCACTGATAGGGAGAGAGCAGAGGCCTTCAGCTCCTAATTTGCTTTAGTCTTCTCCCCAAAAGCAAACCGCATTCAAATCAGAACCACTGACAAATAAAGGGAGTGAGAATCAAGCATAAATAAAGATATGGTTAGGAAACACTAGCTACTATGGATCAGTTCATATCTCCAAAATAAGACCAATTACATCCAAAAGTTGCAGATGTCATCTTAGAACCCCTTTCGGTGATCTTTAAGAAATCATGGCAGACTGGAGATGGGCAAATGTTGTTCTACTCTTCAAAAGAGGGGAAAAAATATAAGCCAGGTCAGCTTAACACTGGTACTCGGCAAAATTCAGAAACAAATTATTAAGAAATTGGTTGGTGAGCATTTAGAAAGGAATGCATTTCCTGGCAAGAGCCAGGAATAAATCATGCCATCCAACCTGATCTCTCTCTCTCTCTCTCTCTTTTAAATAGAGTGACCAGTTTAATTGACTGGGAAATGGAGTGGACAAAGTATTTTTTAATTTTTTCTGAATAATTGTTTTTTATATGTTTTATAGTTTTATTGTATGCCATCCAGAGTCACTTTTTCATGAGATGGGCAGCCATATAAATTTGATAGATAGATAGATAGATAGATAGATAGATAGATAGATAGATAGATAGATAGTTCAGCAAGAATTTGATAGTCTGTCATGGGTTTCTACTAGAGAAGACAGCTTCATGTGGGTTGCCTTAGATGGATTCAAAATTGTTTGAACAAACATGTAAGTGTAGGTCAAAGATTCCATGACAAGCTGGAGGGAAGTGTCAAGTGGTGAACTGCTAGGTTCTGTTCTAGATCTTATGGTGTTCAACATATTTATCAATGACCTGGATAAATGTTTGGAAATATTATTACCATATTTACAGATGACACAAAGATAGGGGAAATGGAAAACACCTTAGAAGACTGCATCAAGTTACAGGAAAAACCTTGAAAGGTGGGAACAGCAGGCAGAAATCAGTCCACTGTTGAATTTGGTAAGGAAAAATGTGATGTCTAACATTTGGGTAGGGAAAAGCAGAAGCATGAATGTATGATGGGGGACCGTACATGCAAAAAAGGATCTGAGTGGTTTTTTGTTCAATAGGAGCCAACAGTGTGATGCAAATGCTAAAAAAGCAAATGCATTTCTAGGTTGCATCCACAGAAATATAGTGTTAAAATCAAGATATGTCCATTGGTCAGATCACACCTATATTGCATTGAGTTCTGGGCATCTCATTTTAAAAAAGACATTGATGAGCTGGAATATATCCAGAGGACATAACCAAGATGATAAGGGACCTTGAAGGAAAAACATATGAGTGTTTGGGTATGTTGGGCATGTTTAGTCTGGAGAAGATGTGGTATCTAATGGGCTATAACTGAAGCATCTGAAAGAATGTCATGTAGAAGACAGAGTAGAATTGCTCAGAGTTGTTCTACCAAACAGGAGGAAAAAAAGTGAGCTTAAATTACAGCACAACTGATTTCAGCGGGACATCAGGAAAAAAATTCCTAAGGGGAAAAGTTCTTTGACAATGGAACAGATTGCCTTGGGAGAGGTGGAATTTTCTTCACTGGAACTAGGTGACTGTTTCCTGAAGATGCTGAAATAGTGGATTCTTTGGAAAGGTGTTGGATGAAATAATCTCCAAAATCTCTTACATTCCATATTATATAATTCAAAGCAGTCTGTGCCTAATCCCTAAAAAAAAGGGATACTCCAGATACTTAACTACAAGTCCCAGCCAACATGGAAAATTGTTATAAATAGTGGACATTATACTTCCACAACATCTAGAAGGTTCAAAGTTTTCATATCTGCCTTCAAACATGGTTTCAGCTGCATATTTAAATGCATTACTTATTTTTATTTGTTGGATTTATATCCTGTCTTTTCTTTAAGGGGTGAATTTGAACTAGAGTTTCCTCAGTCTTAATCCAATACCTTAACAATTAGTTCTCACCTAGACCCAGACACATCCCAAAATCATCCCTTAGCCCTCTTGAGCCAAACCTTATCCCTTTTTTTAATGTCATAAAAAGAGTACATAATCAGAGATCAATGGACAACAGCTAACAAGTTTTGGACATCTAAGTACTGCAAAAATACTATTCCTCTAGATTGACTCTAACCCTTTTCTTATAATTATCAGTATGAATTCAAAGTTAAAACATTTTTAATCAAAGAAGGAAATCTCTAAGATTTTTTATTGGTCAATTATGTCAGTATTTAACTAAAAAGGGGAATTAAATAATCTGTTTTGTACTTCTAGAGGTCATGTTATGCCAGACATAGAAAATGAGTTCTTCTGGTTTTCCTAACATTCAGTTGGCATTTGCCTTCCTGGAATTTGAATCCATTATTCTATGTCCTATATCCTGAAACAAATGAAAAACAAATCTTAATTTTATCAGACCAGATTCAGCTACTCAGAAGTTTCAACTGTCTGAACTAGCCCTTCTCAAACTTTTTACCCTAGAGCAGGGTTCCCTAAAGTGGTGAATATCAACCCTAAGGGTCAATGGGACTATCCATTAATATTGTGGTTGTTGTTGTTATTCATACTACAAATTATGTTAAAATAAATGTTCATATAATAAATGTTTGGGGGTCAATGAACAATCTGAAACTTCATGAAGGGCTCAATGAGCTGAAGAGTTTGGGGACCCCTGCCCTAGAGGAACCTTTGAAATAATTTTCTGGTCTCAGGGGATCCCTGCATAAAAATTGTGAAAAATATGAAAACTTTGCATACAGTTCACTCCCAATCTACAATGTCCCAATCTACAAGCAAAACAATAGGCTGGCAGGTGAGCCACAGCATGTAAAAATTCCCACTACTCCAAGTGCTAGCTTTATGTAGCGTACAAATTTTTAAAAAAACTTTTTTTTTTCAATCACGATATTTTGCAGAACTCCTAGAGATGTCTCATGGAACCATAGATTTCCACAGAAACTCAGCTGAGAAAGGCTGATCTAGACAATATGTTCCTCTGTTACGTTTATAAAAGACTGCAACAGAGAAACAAACTGAGCTACTGGTACTGAGGCTTTCTTCCTAGCTCCAATAATCTAAATATTGAAGTACTTTATTATTAACTAACAGGGCACAACTTTTGGAGGCCAAGGCCCATACTAGGCTTTAAGTAGGTAGAATGAGGATAAAAAAATGAAATGTAATTTAACATAATGTAAAATTTTCATTTAAACAAAATTAATCTCAATCAAGTGCAATTAATATATTTTCTCATGTGTTAAGTAATTTTCTACTTCACTGAAATTTAAATCTATATGTATGTTTGTATGTACGTACAGGTGAAACTCGAAAAATTAGAATATCGTGCAAATGTTCATTTATGTCAGTATGGCAACTCAAAAGGTGAAACCAATATATGAGATAGACGCATTACATGCAGAGCGAGATATATCAAGCCTTACTTTGGTATAATTGTGATGATTATGGCGTACAGCTTATGAAAACCCCAAATTCACTATCTCAGAAAATTAGAATAGTGTGAAAAGGTTCAATATTCTAGGCTCAAAGTGTCCCACTCTAATCAGCTAATGAATCCATAACACCTGCAAAGGGTTCCTGAGCCTTTAAATGGTCTCTCAGGCTGGTTCAGTAGGAATCACAAGCATGGGAAAGACTGCTGACCTGACAGTTGTGCAGAAAACCATCACTGACACCCTCCATAAGGAGGAAAGCCCCAAAAGGTAATTGCAAAAGAAGTTGGATGTTCCTAAAGTGCTGTATCAAAGCACATCAATAGAAGGTTATGTGGAAGGGAAAAGTGTGGTAGAAAAAGGTGCACAAGCAGCAGGGATGACCGTAGCCTGGAGAGGATTGTCAGGAAAAGGCCATTCAAAAGTGTTGGGGACTTTCACAAGGAGTGGACTGAGGCTGGAGTTAGTACATCAAGAGCCACCACACACAGATGGATCCTGGACATGGGCTTCAAATGTCGTATTCCTCTTGTCAAGCCACTCCTGAACAACAAACAACGTCAGAAGCGTCTTACCTGGGCTACAGAAAAAAAAAAAAAAAAGAACTGGTCTGTTGCCCAGTGGTCCAAAGTCCTCTTTTCTGATGAGAGCAACTTTTGCATCTCATTTGGGAACCAAGGACCCAGAGTCTGGAGGAAGAATGGAGAGGCACACAATGCACGATGCTTGAAGTCCAGTGTGAAGTTTCCACAGTCTGTGTTGATTTGGGGAGCCATGTCATCTGCTGGTGTTGGTCCACTGTGCTTCATTAAGTCCAGGGTCAACGCAGCTGTCTACCAGGAGATTTTGGAGCACTTCATGCTTCCTTCCACAGACGAGCTTTATGGGGATGCTGACTTCATTTTCCAGCAGGACTTGGCACCTGCCCACACTGCCAAAAGTACCAAAAGTACTGCTTCAATGACCATGGGATTACTGTGCTTGATTGGCCAGCAAACTCGCCTGACTGAACCCCATAGAGAATCTATGGGGCATTGCCAAGAGAAAGATGAGGGACATGAGACCGAACAATGCAGCGGAGCTGAAGGCCGCTATTGAAGCATCCTGGTCTTCCATAACACCTCAGCAGTGCCACAGGCTGATAGCATCCATGCCACGCCGCATTGCGGCAGTCATTGCTGCAAAAAGGGTCCAAACCAAGTACTGAGTACATATGCATGCTTATACTTTGCAGAGGTCCGATATTGTTCTATTTCCAATCCTTGTGTTATTGATGTCATGTAATATTCTAATTTTCTGAGATTGTGAATTTGGGGTTTTCATAAGCTGTACGCCATAATCATCACAATTATACCAAAGTAAGGCTTGATATATCTCGCTCTGCATGTAATGCGTCTATCTCATATATTGGTTTCACCTTTTGAGTTGCCATACTGACATAAATGAACATTTGCACGATATTCTAATTTTTCGAGTTTCACCTGTATGTATGTCATGGCAACTTTTGAAGGAGTACTGATTTTACACCCAAGGTGGACCCACATAACTGTAGGACCGTAGATTCCTGCATTAGAATTAGAAATATCATGAATAAAGCCAGAAGAGAGCAGGAGATTTATGGCTCAAGAAGCAAAAATGTCAAGTTCTTTTAAAGGAACCACAGGATAAGAGGACTGAACTATAATGCTATTGTTACAGAATAGGAATTCTCCTTCCTAGCTCCATTCTTTTTCTATAAATAATTCTTATTCTCTCCACTCACTGTTTGTTCAGGGGGTGAGGGGCTGCCAGACTTTGCATATCACTAACTGTTTTCTAATAGAAGAAATAAGCTTTGGAAGTAGTAGTTTACATCAGGAAATTGTGTAAAAAATAACCTATTCCTCCATTCTTTAGTATTACATTCCAAGTATTCCCCCCTCAATAAATAACTGGAAACTGGGGTTGGAGGGGTGAGACAGATATAATAAAAAAGGGATAAAAATATCTACAGACATGGATCTCCAATGTTCCACTAGTTTGGCTGCACTAGAAACTCCTAATTTTAGATTCAGTGTTATTTTGTTTTCATAGCCAGAATCCAAAGAACATATTCTGTGAGTAACTTACTTTGTTTGCTTTTTTATCTCCACCCCTTAGAACAGAAAAAGGAGTTTAAAAACCTAAATTAATTTCAAGAGTAGTTTGTAATATGACATCTGTTGCTGCTGTTCCATTAAAAAAAGAGAATAAACAATTTCACCAAGGTAGCCCAGTTCCTTCACGTGAGCTTCAGCAGTATTTTTGAACATGAGTCTTTGTTTTTATGTACAAGCATGGCTAATGTAGACAAGATTTTATGCTTCTATTTAGAAAAGGAAAGAGCTCACAGCAATGGAATAAACAGCATTTGCAATTATTGTGCATACAATATAAAGAAGGCATCTTTCATTAACATTTTGGCATCTTCCAAAATTGGTAATTATAATTGTCATGAACATACACTGAGCTGCTGTATGCTGTTAACAAAAGCTATTCTGTTGAATGGGCTTTAAAAAAATACTAATGTAGATATTCTCATGTTGTATAAAAGTAGATAGCCACAGTGAATATTCTTTTTATTTAAGTTATCTATTAGTTATCTGTCAAAGCCAACTAAATGTTGGAGTTTTGGAAGCACAGACAATGACAGATACAAATTAAATATAAGGGCAAGAAAAACACACATGAGAAAGATGCGTCCATATGCTTACTTTCCAGTATTTGCATTCTTTCACAGGTTTGCATCCCTATGAGTATCACATTTTAACAGGGCTTTATTTTATAAACTTCCTTGACAAAGCAAGTATTTATTGGATAACTTACTCATTAAAGACCAAGTCAGGAGCAAAATAAAGAAACTGGCTGTTTGTATGTCTATATGATCTCCAGCTCAAGGCAAATGAGGATAAACACATCCAAGAATACTGTATTAAAGTAATTTGGTCCTCAAGAGGCAAGTTTCTAAATCCTGAAGAGAAAAAGAAAATAAGGATTACTAAATCTTTAACAGCAAAAGAACTCCTTAACCCACACACAGAGACAACCAAACACTTGTAGGCTTAGGCCTGTCAGGAACCCTGAATTCTAATTTAAAAACTTTATCCTATTGATGTGCAAAACATTCCCTGCGTGAACTCTCCTATGCATGGAACAATTAATTTGAAGTGCTCTGTGTCTGGACTGAAACACCTGTGTTTGAGGCAGACATATTTAGGGGAAGATCAGGAATAAGCTAGGAAGATTGGTGATACAGCACAACTAGAGAGGTAAGAAAGGGAAAGCACTGAAAAGATATGGGGAGTGGCAGGCAGGTCAGTTGGATATGTGGTGCTGGAACCCAAGCCATAACCACTATTGATGCCCTTGGTTTTATCCACAACATCCAACATCAATCCTCTCTTGATCTTCTCAGTGTCTTCCTTTCCATACTACCCCTTAGCCACCACCAATGTTCTTGGAATAAGGAAAAGAAAATGCAATAAAAATAGTCAGTGTGCATCTGACTGGAAATTCCATACCTGAAGCCAAAAATATTGGCAGCATTGTGTGAAGGATAAGGGGAAGAACGGAAAGAAAGACACTAAGGAACATCACCTGGCAGGTTGTTGGACTGGCCATACAATGGTGGAAGAAAGTGGAAAGGTGTAGTAGCTTTGCTTTACTCTGCCATGTAAGACCCCTCTGCATTTGTTTTTGCTAAAATGTGTAACAAACAAAATGTTCCGAGTTTTAGTTCTGCTGAACTGCAGCTGACAGAGAAGGATTTAGCAGAATTTAGGAAATACAATGTGTTCAATTTGGATTTAAAAAAAGCACACACACACATTTCCTATTTCATGCACACTGCTACTTCACCTCCTAAAACTAGGTATGGAAAATACTTCATAGTTTCTTAGTGGTAAGGGAAACCTGATCCGCATACCAAATCAGTACACCGTTATTTCCCAGATTTCACGGCAAACTTTGGCTTCTGAAACAGATCCCAGGTTAGTAATATTATGAGCTCTAATTCAGGATAAGGCCTGAAAACTGGTGGTCATGCTCAAACACACATGAAAATATAAGATCTATCTTCTAGAGACAGACATTATATTCTTTTATTCTAAGAAGGGCCCAGAAAGTTCTGTTCACTGCTATATTTTCATGTGTTCTAAACAAATACTAACTTGTATTTTGGAAATACTCTCAGCATATATTTATATTTATGGATGCAAGTAGTATCATACATCATTAACTAATGTATCCTTTTTAAACCTCCAGATATTTTTAGATTATACCTCCCAGAATGCCCTTGGCTAAACATTTGGGGAATTTTGGAGCCCCAACCCATATGGAGAGAAACTACAAATTATTTCTAATGACAACTGATGAACTTATTCTTGATGAAAAAGATGTTCTATCACATTATTTTGAGTAAAGCATATCTTAAACCCACAATATCTATATTAAAAGTAAGGGTAGTCTTACAAGGTTTCATTACCTGGGAGGATCTTTGCCCATTTCACCACCTGAATCATCTGCTTGCCAGCGAGACGATTTAAAGTGGAGAGCAGGTGTTCAGCTGTATCTGGCTTTGAGCTATCATAACCCGCATATACAATTTCAGGTTCAATGTTCTCTAGAACCATAGCAGGTGAGGGGGTAAGTGCTGGTGAAACTGCAGATAAGTGAGGAACAAGTGCTGTGTTTACAGAAGGTTCTTTTGCTGGAGCAATATATGTCATCCCCTCTTCTGGGCTTTGTGGTGGCTGTGGCTGCTGCTGCGGCGGCGGCGGCTCTTCGTGGATTCCTTTTAACTTGCCCAACTTTTTCGACTTCCGGGCTGTAGCAGAGAGGATTCATTAAATGGGGTAAGAATGAAATTGTTTGCACACAATACCGGAATCTAAACTATCCATCCTTTTTTTTCACTAAGTAAAACACAAATGGCACTTGGCAAAACCAGGTCAGTAACACACAACAGGAAAGTGAGTATTTAAAAATGTGTTCCGAAGCAGTAAATTGCACATGGATGAAAGCAAATTATAACAGTATTTCTTAAATACATCTTACTATATATCTCACATGGATTCAGCAAAGCATGATTTTTTTCTTAAATGCATATTGCCATCATAAGCCATTTAAGTTTCCCTTTATTAACTGAATCACTTAATATTTTTGTCAATCTTTTGTTTTATTCCCAACTAAGCCTTTTCCCCACTGGTTTCGAAATTGCACTGTATGATTCCTTTAAAATGATTAAAGTGCAGCAACTCAAGTAACAGATACCAAAGGTTATATTTTAGTTATATAATTGACTTTCATTATCTTCCTGATATCATTAGTAAGCAACCTGGGTTGCAGAGTAAGAACTTTCAACCATTTTTCCCCTAAACAAAGTCTCACACGTTCTGCAAAATATTACTGTACAGTGCAGACTAATCCACTTCCATAACTGCCTTTTCTTTTCCTGAATGGCAGACAAGTCTGTATTGTGGCTTAATACAGCTTAATTACAATAATCCAGATACACAGATAATAAATATGCTTTTTGGCACTATCATGTAAATTTATAATATTTTACGAATTTTTTAAAATTTCTTATCTACTGTACATACTATTCTTCATGCTATAAACTCCATAGACATGCATTTATCTTAATTTTATCAATTTGAAGAAACTTTTAAAACTGATTTATTAAAGTATTTCTAAGTTCCCTTTAAGGAAAAAACTTCCCAAAGGAAGCATTTTTTTCTGGACAGACACAATACAGTGAAAAGAACAGGGGTTTTTTTTCTTGCAGCTTAATTGGTTTGGTGTTACTAATGACAGCTATAACAGATCTAATACAAACCTCTTAATAACTTTGCATAAACATTCAAAGCATATTTTGTAAAATTGTTCTTGTTCACTGTCACTGATAGTGAAAAGAAGTTTAATGTTTAAATTCCAAGATAGAATTTAAGATGGAAACCTCTCTTGTATTTTGCAAAATTCCATATATGCTGGTGTCTGACTCCATGTCCCCCACTTCACAAAGATGTCTCTCTTTGTACAGTTTTACTAAATTTCCAACATTCTAAGCTCAACAATTGTTTTTTCTATTAAGTTTTTAGACAGCAAATCAGTATTCTATAGTAGTGATGCTTCTGTAGTAGAAGATATAATGCTTCATTTAGACTACAATTCTTTACCTACTGACCTGTAATCTGATTGTCACTGGACAAATAATATATTAGTTGGACTGGAAAACTAACAAAGTTATCTCCCTTCCTCTAAATCAAATTATTCACAAGCTCCTAAAAAGGTAGTGTGTGAAAATTCATAATGTAATGAATTTTTACAATTTTGCTTTCCAAGGCAGACAAGGGCAAACTGTATCATTAAAGAACATCAATTCTATCAAGAGAGTCACAAAGCTGTATGAAGTTTCCTATTACTTCGTGAATTTTTAATGTAACATACTGGAGATTAAGAACAAGAATTTCAAAACATTTTATGACAAAGGCATAATCAATTATTTTATCTCTCAAGACCTGATATATTTCTATTGTCAGAATTTGTGAAATATGCAAATCATGCTCTGTATTGATGCATTATTAATATTTCTCAATTTTAAAAGATCTCCCATATTCATCTTTAAAAGACAACTTAATAGAAATGTAGGACCACCAAAATAATTACGGATTAAAGCTATGAAATACAAATTGATTACTTCATGTATAAATACTTTGAAATCAAACTTGATTGTTATTCTGTGTTGCTGTTGTAAGATATATACGGTCTGTTGTATATCTTTGGTTAGAAATATGTAAAAGCACATAACAAAACATGTTTCTAAGAGAAACATTAAAAATGCACCTTTTGCTATGTGTACTAATTAAAAACAATAACTTTCGCAATGGGCCCGGATGTGCTTAAACTGGTTTCTGAAAGGTACAGGCGTAATCACAAAACCAGTAAGTTCTCCTTTAGCACATCATGCTACATGTAAAGCAGTTCAATTTTTGAACTACAACAGCAGTCTTACAGGGCACATTTACCTCATTCATGCATTAGCAATAGTTCCCACAACCTAGGACATCAACTAGACATTTGGGTATTCAGCATAAATTTCTGCATAACATTCATTGTGTTGATCATTCCAATTTTATATCTGGATGGTGCTAATGTGGGTCGCCATTATGCGTGTACACAATAGCGCAACAGAAGGAATTTTTAAAAGGTAAGAGTACAAATACAGAGAAGATGATGTGGTGTCATCATGTGGCTTTGTTTGCAAACAGGAAGTGTGCTATTTCTGTTTAGCGATGCAGCCCTGTTGGTACCCAATGAAATGGACTGCATATGCAAAACTGCTAGTACCACAGAATTGCCAAAGTTAAAAGTCCATTACTCACTGAGTTAAGACAGATAAAAACTGACAATATCCAAAACATTTCATTATTTATTAGATCATTACTTTCTGCAGAATCAGTTTGGGTACAATTAAACTGATGACATATGAACTTGGAATGTGAAGTGAAGACTACATTGATGAAATGGAGAAGTAGTTAAGGACAAAAGCTTTGAAGTCAGACATGATGAAAAATGACCCCTGGAGATGCTGCAAAAAATAAGAACCAACATGGAAGGCCTTGATACTGTGGGGAAAGGAAATGGAAAATCATTAAAATAAAAGTATAGTTTTAATTAAATTAAAACTTTTGTGGCTGGTTGGGAGGTGCATTGTCTTGTCCTTTTCCTTAAGCAGCAAAGCATTTTGAACTGATCCTGTTTCTGCTCTACATGGACAAACGAAAGTGCTTTTTCACCCAACAAAAGTCACACTCCATAGCGGAATGTATGATGATTGTTGGACTTACAGGAGAATTGCTTTGATTCACAGAGAATAAGGCTTTTAACAGCTACTGTTATCATGGCTATACATTTATACAGATACGTTACCTCTAGAAAAGTAGCTGCCTGGGAACACAAATGGAAGTGCCTTGTCAGTCTACTATAGACATTTAGAGGGCCATTTTGAGAATACAGCAAAGAAACAGAAATGATGCAGAAATAAGCACATGGCTCCGTGGCTCGTCAGTATTAAATCTAATTCCCTTGTTACTTCACTATTAAAGATTACAGCTACTATGCAGTGCACAGTCTCTGTCTTAGGTGTTGCTTGATTTAAAAATACTGACAATATCTATAAGCCAAAGTACATGAGACTAGAGGGAATCCATTTTAAATGACCACTTTGAAGATAAATAACTAAATCAGTGGTCACTGTTTTTTGAAAACAAATTTTACAGATTCCAACATGAAACCTACAATAATATTCAGGTAGGTAGATAGACAGAATGTGTCTGTTCAGTCTGTCTGTCTTTCTATCAAGCACATGCAACTAAATACATTATGTATTTACAAAAAGAACATTGCCATCAAAACAAACAACTTATCTGAGTTGAAGTAATGAAATCACACATTACTGACGAAGGACAAGGGTTAAATAATGCAAACAAAGGAAGTTTACAATAAAAATTGTTTGTTTCCTCCGCAAAGAAGACAAACACAAGAGTAACATTTCGTGGATCAGAATAACGTCCACAAGCAAACAAGCTTTTTTGCACTAGAGGAAGTCAGAAATGGTTTGCTGGCCTTTGCAGATGAAGCAGGTTCTAAGTATTTAAGAAAAAAAAATAGATGTGTAGAATGGGAAACAAGACAGAGATGATACAATTATACCCTAATAGAAAACAAAGGTATTGTAACAGAATACTTACTTCTATGAGGAAATGAGCCAAATGTATGCAAATCAGACTTATTAGTTCATAAAGTACTTTGTCCACTAGGAGTAAAAATCAAGGATGTGACAGAACAACTTCCAAGACTTATCAAGTCCACTGACAGTTATCTTTTTCCTGTTAATACATATGGGGAGAAATGATATTTCAAACACCAACTAAAAGTGTATCACTGCAAAGTTTGAAAATGTTGGAAAGAATTGGGACATGACACTCATCCATTCTTCCAATTCATGGAAGAGGACTGGAAAAAGAAAGAAAAAATACTGAAAATGACAAGCATTGCAAATGGGGTTGATAGCAGAGATTTGTTTTCTGGGACTATGGCCGAGTTATCCAGATGATGGAAATGGGATAAAATGTGCCAGCATATAAGTGTTGTAATAAATAAAAAATAAATAAACAAGATGAGCTTGAACTCTTAGTACAAAAGGAAAAATATGATTTAATAGATATAATAGAGACTAAGAGTAATGACTTTGATTACTGCAACAGAGCAACTGAAAAATTCAATTTGTTCAAAAGTAACTGAAGCAGTAGAAAGAAGGAAATATTTCCACTATATGTTAAAAATATCCAATTCTGTTCAGAAAGCCCAAAGAATGAATTTGGCAATGCTGTAGAGAGTATCTGGGTTAAAATAAGTGGAACAAATAAAAGCCATATTGTTGTTCATGTCTATTCTCATCTTCTATCCAAGGAGATCATATCAATGATGCCTTCCAAAAGGAAACTGCAGATCTTTTAAAGAGGCATTATGTTGTAGCGATGAGAAACACTGATTAACTCAAAATTTGTTAGGAAAAAAACTCAGTCAAGGATGGTTCTTCCAGCAAATTCTGCACTGGTCCTGCTGACAACATTCTCTTCCATACAAGTAGAGGAAGACACAAGAGGATAAGCTAATCTGGACTTGATACTAACCATAAAGAAGACTTAGCAGAGGAAATGAAAATAGCAAGACCATGCAATGTTGGAACATTTGATTTTAAGAGAAACTAAAACATAATCAAATATGTATCTTGGACTTAGTAAAGCAGATTTTAATAAACTGTGAGCCATGTTAAATAGGATCCCACAGCAGGAAAATATAATGGAAAAAAGAACTCAGGATCCATTATAGTTCCTCAAGAAAGAAATAGTAGTAAATAGTCAAACCACAATTACATATGATCCCAATGCAGAGAAAAAAAGGAGGACCAAAAAAGAACCCAAAGTGACTATACAGAAATGTTGAAAAGAAGACAAATAGAAGAAATGGAAAGGGGACCAAATCAGAAAGGAAGAATACAGGTAGGTAGCACAGAACTGTAGAGGTACCTGTTAATCAGACAACTTTCATAATGTAGTATGTGATTTCTATAGACATAGTACATATAAAACATTTGATGAAGTACCTCATGACATACTGATGAGCAAGCTATTTAACTGTGAACCATACGGTATGACAATTAAGTGGATACATATTTAGCTTAAAAGCCCTTCTCCATGGATTCTCATCAAATAAAGAGAACTATCAAATGGAATGGCTTAATGGTCATTACTGTATAATTTCAATAATGACTTGAATGAAGAAGTGGAAAGACTGCTCATCTACTTTGCAAAAATTAAATGAAATAGTGGAGTAAGAAATAAAATTCACAATGATCTTGATAGGTTCAAGAAATGGACTGGTTAGGAAAAATAAATTTGAGGTTTCATCAAGCAGTTGTATAATAATCCAAATCTTGGGAAATAATCGCTTCACTTTATTTTACCTTGGTCAAAGTTTATTGGCACCAAGCACCATGCTCTAAAAGAAAGAAAGATTCAAAGAAATTGAAAAGAGCAGTGGGGATAATAAGGGAACAGAAACTGATCTACGAAGAAGAAATGAAGGAGCTGAGTATGCTTCACCTTAGGAAAAGATAAGTGAGGGTAGATATAATAGCACTCTTCAAATATATGAAAGGGTGTTGCATAAAAGAAGATCAAGGCCAGTTTTCTCTTGTTCCAGAGTGCAGACCATGAAAAACAGATTTAAATTCTTGGAAGATAAGTTCCTGTTAAATGTTACCAAAAAGTTCCTAATGGTAAGACCTGTTCAACAGCATAACCAATTGCCCAGAGAAGTGATGGGCTTCCCTTCAGAGGATATCTTCAAGCCGAGGCTAGGCGGTCATCTCTCGGAGACCCTTTCATTTGGATTCCTGCATTGAGCAGGGAAGTAGACTCGGTGACCTAAATGGCCCCCTCTAACTTTATGATTCCAAAATTTATTTTTATTATTATTATTATACCAACATGAAAAATTAACGTAACCTTTGACTATATGTCAGCCTGTTTTTACATTATAGAAGCTCATTTTATTTGATGAAAACTAAACATAAATGTAGATCTTTGCATGCACCATTACCCATTAAATCTGGAAATAATATTATGCCTTAACTCAATTAATCTGTATGATGAAATAAATCAACTGATTAATCAGACTCATATTCATGTGAATTAAATATATAAATAATTGCTAAAAGTAACCAATTTTATGTACTAGCATGCTGTGCCAATGTCTAGAAATATACTTTTAAATTATTTAAGCAAAGATTTTTGAATTGTAGAATCATATCCCAACTCATCAAAACAAACAAACATTTTTTTTACACCAACCTTCATTCCACTTTCATGTTCCGGCAGTATTCTCTAGCTAGCATATGCACTGTCAGCCAACTCTCCTGCTAATTTTGTTCAAACAACTTTGTCTCAACCAGAGCCAAGACTGGTCCATTCTCTTTTCAACTTTCCCTCTTGTTGCTTCCACACCCAACTGTTCCCTTTGGCTGACCTTTACAAGTCCTAGAAACCAATCCCTATTTTTCATTCTAGCCTCAAGATTTTCTCGTTCCACTCCTTGATTCCATCCTCTGTTACTGAAGAGTAACTTTTCTTGTTTTCTTTTTCTATTCTACAATAATAATTATTCTTCTACCCATTTCAGCCAACTATAGCTTAAGTCCATTACAGCTTCTCATGTCTGAGTGATATATAATAAGCACACTTTGTAGGAAATGCAAACAAAATATTTTTGTTATTTGAGCTAAAAGAAACTTTTACAAGAGTTCACTTGTATTACAGTTGTATATGTAGTTGTATAACCACTTACTATTAGAGTTACCATTTCTGTGCTGCAAAAATATAGATTACAGTTATGTGGCACAAAGAGATATAAAAATGGTAATTATTTGCTGTCAACTAGAGCCCTTGGAATTCTGTAACACCGATATAGTAGCATTATTCATTGCAGTTTTTGTGCCAGACTCAAAAAACACTCCAGAAACTTCATTATTTGAGTGACAAGCTGAGAAGAAAGCACTATAGATTTGGGGAAAAAATCAGCTACTCTATGGGGCAAAATGAAAGAAAGAAAGAAAAAAAAAGATATCTGAATGAACTGCCAAAAAAATGAAGAGATGTCTACCTGTTCCTGTGATGTGCTACACTGAAATATCAGAGCACAGGAACAGACAAACGCAACTTTGTTGAAGAGACGCATGAAATCAATATGTGTAATTTCATGTAATACAGATATAGTTGGTATTTACATCAATTTGGGTAGCTGCTCTTCATGGTAATGTAGGAAGAGAACCATGTCAATCTATAATGGCAAAAAATCAGGATTCTGGCAGCACCTTTTCTGACTAGCAAATTTTATTAAAAGAAAGAAGCTTTCATGAGCTTTTGGTGAAGCCAGTCACAGTTCATGAAAGGTTAGGCCTTTTAATAAAATGTGTGAGTTAGAAAGGTGCTACCAGAATCCTGCTGATTCTCCATCCTTCATGGAGGTCTGTGGGAAGCAACTAAGAAAACATGTAGCGTGATGCAAACTCCACCCCTTTTGTATATATGACACAATATCTCACGCACATATGTACGACAATGCTACAATGTAAGTTTGATTACTTGGATGAAACTTCTGGATTCAACTGCTGCTCTCCTTTTAATGAGCAACATACTTTTTTCCTTTCTTCCCCTCTTCTGAGGGATACCTAGAGTAAAATTATACAAACAGCCCAAACAGAAAAGATTCAGAAGTGGGGGCATTCTGCACTCTGAAGATCTCCAATTTCATAACGTTTTTTTTCTATGCAAAACTTTATTTTTCCAGTTCACTTTTAAACAGATATGTGACTATAAATTATACTTTGTACTTAAGAGGATAAATATGAAATAATATCATTAAAATACTGTCATTCTAATTATGCAATTAAGTTATACATTTTTCCATATTTTTACTATAATTAATTTTTTGCTAGGCTGGAAAATAGCAGGAAATCTGGCAGATAACACATAGCTTTCCTTTGGTTAAATCTGTTTTGATATTTTATTGGAATGTTCTCACAGCACTACCATGAAAAACAAAACTAGAAAAAAATCCCTCCAACCGTGCCCAATCCCAATACTTCAATCCAATTAGTTGTCTGATACTCCACTAAAATTACAGTCATCTTCTAACTCCCACTTTCCTTATTCTGAACTATAATTTCTTTTTTAAAAATTAGAATGACAATAGGATTTTATGAGCTTTTGTAAAATGTCTCTTTCTCAGTAGAGTAATTCAGGATAGAGCTTACAAGATCATCCATCTAATATTGGCTTAAAAACAATCAGGTATAACATATTTTTGCCAAATAAAAAGAAAACTTCATATCTACTCATGATTTACTTACCTCCCAAATTCATTCCAGCTTGAAGACACTTCTGTAATCTGCAAGCTGGACAGTTTTTTCTTCGAATTTTATCAATTATACAGTCATTCCGTCCTGCACATAAATAATTGTGCTGCCCTGCAATAAACAAAACACAAAACATAATAAATTCTATTTTAACCATTTACAGGTAAATAAACCATCCACAATACAGATTCACAGCTATAAACGTGAAAAAAATCTCCTCCCCCAACTTTTATAACTTTTATTATTTTTACATCTGCCAGAGCAGTTTAAAATAACTGCTCATAACAATTTTGAAAACACACATTCAAAAAAAACATAAAACATAAAACACACCCATATCCACATATTTAAAATCATTACAGTAAACTAAAGGGTGAAACATTATTTACTTCTTAGGTAAAGTGTTCCAGATGGAATTTCATAAAATTCAACAATTTATTGTGGTGTGAACTTTGATAAACTCAAGTTCATTCAGATCACTATGTGTTACCCTGAAGCAACTATCACAAATACAGGTGGCTGAAGAGGAATAAAAGGTTCAAGCTATAATTTTGTATGGTAAAGACAGTCAAACATTAAATCCTGTTAAAAACCAAGTAAAGCTGAAGCAAGCATTAAATAAGAACAGCCATGATTGTATAGAAAAGCCTTCAATTCTGTCAACCATATCAAGCTGTGGAACATGATTATTAAAATGGGAATCCAAGAACATCTCATTGTCCTTATGCAAACCCATATACAAGTCATGAAGCCACAGTATGGACAGAACAGGGCGAAACAATTTGGCTCCAAGTTGGCAAAGGAGTGAGCCAAGTCCTTATTTATTCAACTTGTTTTTATTTATTTATTTATCAAATAAATATATATTTATTTTTATATTTATATTAGATGCTAAATACTTATTGAGAGATTGGGAGAAAATGGGCATGGTTTTAAAGTTGGAGAAAAAAACAAATAACATGCACAAGGTTGATACGACTTTGATAGATGAAAATGCAAATGATCTGCAAGGTCTAGTAATGAAAGTCAAGCAGCATCGTGAAAAACTGAAATACCAAGAAGACCAAACTAATGACAACAGGTACAACAACAAGCCTTAAAACTGATAATGAAGTGGTAGATAGATTTTGCATTTTAGGCTCAACCATCAACCATAGATAAACAAGCAGTCGAGAAATATACCACAGACTAGCTCTTGGTCCAGCAGCCATGAAGGCCTATGAAAAGATACAACAATCAAAATAGTCCAAGAAATGGATTCCCTGTGATGCTCTATGGAAGTAAAAATTGGACTTTGCAGAATAGAAAAAGTACAGATGCTTTTGAACGTTGGTGTTGGAGAAGAATCTTGAGAATACCATGTATACTCAAGAAAGCAAACCAACGGATAATTGAACAAATCAACCTAGAGTTCTCACTTCAGGCGTAAATGTCCAGGCTCAAATTATCATACAGGTAGTCACCGTTGAGCAACTGCCTTGGACAGTGACCATTTGCAGTTACGATGCTGATGAAAAAGTAACTTTGCAACCAATGCCTGCATTTACAAACTTCACAGCATTTCTCTATCAGTCATGTGCTTGCCATTACAGTCAGTTAGTACAGGTTGTATGCAATTGGTTCTGGCAACCTAGTCATTAAGCAAAGTAGTCACTAAGTGAAAATCACATGACTATGACTGTGCTTACAATTTTACTTCAGCTTTCCTTTGCTTTACAGCATCAGAAGGATATGACCCCAAACAGTCAGGTAAGCCCAAATGATGGGAAAGGTTTCTGGAACTTGTCTCGTGAGGCAGCCGGGTAAAAGGGCAAATGTTATAGCCCTTTTTCCCCACACCCTGCCCTTAGGAATGCTCACCCCAGCGCTGGGATAATTAGGAAGAAGGAAATTGATGTTTGTATTTACATTCAATGGAGAGGAAGGGATTACAATAAAGTAAGCAGGCACACAATGGGGAATGCACATCGAAAGGAATGAGCTAGCACCGGCTATTTGCCTAGTGCACTTGCGGCTGCAAGCTGCAGGCCACTTAGGATGCAAACAAAAGCCTTTAGTGTGAAACTGATTAGGGTCTTGTCAGTGTCAGGCAGCAGCTGTAAGTCAGCCAGCCAGAGGGTTATAAGCAACTAATTAAGGTCACAGAGCTGAGCTTGTTAACTTGCAGTTAGTGCTTTTTAGGACCCTCCTGCGCTTCAGAGAAAAGCAGCTCAGGAAGAGATAGCTTGTTTAGGCAATCTCTTCACTCTCCAAGGGGAGGAAAAAGGGGGAAAAAAGGATCAGGCACAGGACAATGCATATTAACTGACTGTAATGGTGAACACGTGACAGAGAGAGAGAGAGACGCTGAGAAGGTTGCAAATGTAGGCATTGGTTACAAAGGTACTTTTTCATCACTTTGTAACTGCAATGGTCACTGTCTGAGGCAGTCGCTAAATGAGGACTATTCCATAGCATTCTATGGAAAAGAAGGAAAGATTATTTTTGCTAATTTGCCTGTCCTTCTGTAGCTCCCTGTAGCTTTCTACAAAGAAAAGTAGTCAAATTTGCTGAAAATATGTTCTTGATGCAACTTTCTGTATCTACACTGATTGGATCTCAACTGGATTTGATTAATATGGAAAGCAACTGCATTTGCACCTTGATGTTTGTAACATTAAATCAGATATATTGCCTCAATAAGAATTTAGAAGCCTAAGTGTAAGCCTAGCATTTGTATTTGCTTCTCTATTTTCCTTCCAGCAGCATATGCACTGGGGGTAAAAAAAAGTTAAGATGACAATCACAAATGTGCAATCAAAGCCCCGCCCCTTTGTATGTGCATGCAATGTTCAAATTATGGGTGTAATGAGGAAGTAGAGAAACTTAAAAAGTGTACCTCTTTCATCACACTACAACTTAACAGTTATACAGTCTAAATAAATAATAAGACAATAAACTGCAACAGACAAAGCCAACACTCCTCACAATATACAGAGCTATTTTACATTCAAAGATGGAAGGTTCTGATAACATTTTAAAAGAGAAAATAAAACTCTGAAATAGTTTTTAAAATACTATGTGAGGGCATAAGCATAGTAACCCTTTTTTTTAGAAAGTCTGATACACAGTGCAGAAGTTGCAATATGATTAGCATAACGATCATATGTATGTTTTCATAAGAATGTTATTCAAACAGAAAGCTTTAATAGTCATGAATGTGATTAGTCAATCTTATTTTAATCAACAATCAAGCATAAATAAAAGGGACAAAAAGCAATGTTCAGACTTGCATCAGCTGTTGCCTCTTCACTGCAAGAACTCAAGCTTGAGCTACTATACAAGTGATAAATAAATTTGTATCTTAGAGAACAAGGTTCACATAATAATTATATATTCTTCCTGTGTATTGACACTGGAGGGATAAGGTGTACACTCTGAACATCCCTATAGAGTTACAATATGTAAGCAATAACTGTTTCTATCTCTCCAGGACCCCACAGTCAGGTATGCTCAGCTATTGGGATATTAGGATACTATCCTGCAAAAGTGCAAATTGAAGGATGTTGTACTTAACCCTGGAAAATGCCTTCCTTGGCCTGGGGAAAGTAAGAATGTTGAAATATGTTGCAGGCTCCCAATAATGCTTTACAACCCAAGTTCCATTGCTCTGTAAAAACCTGTTGACTTCCATTTGATGTTCTGTATCATTTAATCTTTGAGAGATTTTTTAGTATTAAATATGCAGCTGGAAACCCATATAATGCTAGTTTTTTGTTTTACTGCAGCTTTCCAGTTGGAAAAAGAACGGTTTACAGAAACTAAACTCATTGGTTTTTCAGCCAATAGCTAATCATCAGCCTGAACTTCCATTTTGGGCATGCATGTCTCTGTGATACACTGGACAAAATCACACTACACATACGCAATGCACATACAATGCATATTCACATTATATTTACAGTACAAAAAATATAATGAGCCTTAAACTGAACAAAGGCATCTGTTGGCTAAACACATCCATATGAAGCCTTTGTCAAATGTTTATTGAAAATATATTTTACTGTAAGTTTTACAAAGTTTCCTGGATCTTTCTTTTAAAACTGTATAAGGAGCTATATGACAGATGAAGTCTTCCTTTAAAATGTCATATCTGCTGACAAGATCTTTAAGAGGCACTTCAATTCTATAGGGCAAATTTACATTTTGTTGATTGGAGAATATTCTAAGAATATTTTAACACATATTTTATAGTGTGTATCAAGTTACGATTTTTGACAACAATATAGGATGAATTGAAGTATCCCCCACTGCCAACATTGTATAATTATTGGTATCAAATTAAACTTATGAGGAAACCTCATAAGAGGTTAGAAATAATGAATATTTAGCTATAGAACAATTAGAAGAAAAATTAAAAATTGGCAGTCATTAAACTAAATCCAGCATAGCTGCCAGCTCTTTCTCTTTCAACTGAAGGACAACATGGAGATAATGTTAAAAATTAGAAAGAAGAGGATATGCTTTCTTTCAGAATCATATATTGATCAAGGATAAATAGTGGACATTGTGTCTGTAAATCCCTACATTTTTTTGGATGTTGAAAAATCCAAGACAGTATGAACAACGCAAATATGTCTTTTCTGGTAGTTCATGATATACAATTCACAAAATTTAGGACTGAGTTTAAAGACACAGACTAGGATATCAAAAGATACAGCTTCAGATATAATAGGGCCAGTTACTGCTGATCAAAAGGAAGGGACAGGTATCATTTTTGTATTCAATACAATAATGAAGAAATCATACAGGTTTGCTCTTTTGTCTTTTCTATTTATGTAATGTTGAAATGCAGGAAATGTGCAAAAGCTGTTTAGGTAGCCTGTGTTATGACTGCAAAGTCTGCTATGAGATAGATGTTATCAATGACAAGTCAGAACTCATGATTACTGCACCTCTATTTAATGGACCAATTTGTGATGGGAGTCCAGAGAAACAGGGAATGTCTGTTAAATATCAAATTGCATCATTTCCAGCACTTTGCATCATTCCAAATTATGTAAACATACTCATGTAACATGCATTATTTGGGAATGACATCATTATGACAGCGATGTAAATCTCCACAAATATCATGAAATTAATATAAAATTAATGTAATTAACAACCTTTATCAGCCTAATCACTTAAAACAATCACATAAATCATCGAGAACATTATAAACATCAGTACTACAGTAATTTTGTAATGAGTATTCTGTTTTATTTATTTATTTTTTTCTGATGCTATTTGGCTGAGGCACGCACGTGTACATATGTGGTTTTTTCTCTCCAGGAAAATTACCCCCCCAACTTTTTGTTTGCTTGTTTGTTTTTGCTAAGCAATAGAAGAATGCTGTAGAACCCAAGCCAGGCTCTTTGTTCACATCCATAAACTTGTTTCATGCTCATAAATAAACATTAGTAACAGCTTCTTGGCTATATTAACTTCACATAACTTACTTTGGGTCTCATTTCACTTTTGAAATGGCTCTTTTAATTATTTGCCTGGCAGAATAAAATAAAAATATGCTGTGGAAAATCAATGATAAATGTCAGCTGGGGAGCAGAAGCAGGCCTCTCCTGGAAGCATACTTTACCCACACAATTTTCTGTAGGGCAGCATCTCTTGGTAGCCCAACTTAGCTCACTGAAACAATTCTAACCGTTGTTGAACAGATTCAACTAATTCTACTCCTGCCCTTTTTGCTTATCCAATTGCTTGTGAAATAAACTTTCAAGGCATCACCTCCATTCAAATCCGTGCTATTATATTGCCACACATTTGCAAGCCCTCTAATAAGCCAAACATGACAACTAAGGAATAGATGGCTGGAAAGGTTATTTGACCTGAGGCTCAGCATTTTAGAAGCTACGTGTTTTGAAACATGAACAAAACATACATACCTGTATGTTAAATAAGTCCTACTCATGAAATAATTTCTTAATTATTAATACTATTGACAATATCTTTAACAAAACCTTTTAAAAGGTTACTGTATCATTGAACAACAACAAAAAAGTTTTCCACGCTGCATGTCTCTGGGATGGGAGCAGGTTCAATAGACCACAGCATTTTAATCTTAAAAAGGTCTTTTTTATACACTAATGAGTTTTCTTTCCACTTCCCCCTTTTAGCAGTTGCCAACTACTGGGCAACAGCAGCCTATGTTCGCATTCACTATTTTAGGCTACATCACATGTCAATTATATAACCTTGTTTTACTGCTCTTGAACTGGTTAGAACAATCTGGGAAATAGATTAGGGCAGTCCCTAAATATTCTGCAATGCAAATTCAACATTCAAATCCTGACCACATTATAAAATATTGCATCTATAATCAGTTTTTCACCATAACTGGTTACTTATTGTTAGAGCAGACTAGACTTTGTGATAATTAACTTTTCCAGTTCTGTTTAAACCAGAGCAGTCTGATTATGCAACAGTTGTAAATAGCCCACTTGTCTTGGGTTTATGTATGGAGATCTGATGAACTGTATCTACAAGCGATTGATCAAAAATATATCAGTAGTTTGCAATATATGAGTGGGACAGGAAGAACTGTTGAGCTTCCAATATTTTATGCTAGCATACCGGTATATAACAGAAGCCCACAACTGAGACCTGAACAAAAAAAGATTTCCAGGTATTTACTTAAGAAAAAGTACAACAAACATTGCTTTAAAATGATAGAAGAAAATAAAGTTACTATATTTAAATGGGATAACTGATTTTCACATTTCCAAAATTTATACATTTCTCTATCAGCATAGTATCCTTCCAACACCAGCATTCTTTCCACACACTGGTACTTGTAACTATAAAATATAACAGGGAGCCTTGGCAAGCAGTACAATCTTATGCACCAGTCAGTCCAATCCTAGGCAATCCTCTGGTTCTATTCCATTCCCATTCAGTTCATTCAAAAACCTAGTCGTTTGTCTCTGGTTTATCAACCTATTATAACATAACCCATTTATTCCTACAAGGAACCAATTCTTTCTTTCCTCCTTAAACATGAATGCTTGAATGGGCAGCCTTTATCACTGGCTGCTTCTAGACTGACAGATTATAGTTTTGCGAACAAAAAGATATCCTGCAGCTATATCATCTTTCCCCCTTAATAGCTTTTTTTTTTCCAAGCTGAAAAAAGATGGCAGTAGCTGGAAGCTGTAAAGTCTTTCTGCAAAATTATATGAAAGATGTGGGGCAATTGCATAAGCCATGGCTTGGCTCCTGATTCTCTCTCCTCAAGAGATGAAAGTGGAGGCCCTCAGAGACAAGTCTTCTAGGTCAGGGTTCCTCAACCTCAACAACTTTAAGATGGGTGGACTTCAACTCCCAGAATTCCCCAGCCAGCATGGCTGGCTGAGGAATTCTGGGAGTTGAAGTCCACCCATCTTAAAGTTGCTGAGGTTGAGGAACCCTGTTCTAGTTCTAGGTGACTCCCCATCATTATGGAGCAGCTTGCCCACAGAGGCCTAGATGGCCCTCATACTGTCCGTTTTAGGAAAAATGATATGTTTTTATTTTCCTGGATATTTGGAGTTCGAGTGTGTGTTTACTGGACTGCCTAATTCTTGGTTTCTTGGCTTTTTAAAATCCTTGAGAATAGACTCTGAAGTTTTATGTGGCTCAGTTCCATTTTATTTTCATTTTTACTGATTGTGAAATGCCCAGAGTGATTGAAGGCAAGCTCCTCCTTGGAGATAAGCATTTCTCAGGAATCTGATACAGTAACCCACTCTGGGCCAGCATCTGGTAGAGAAAAAGATCAGGTATTTCTGAATTTTTTGAAAGACTGGAAACATTATACGGACTTTTTGCTGAAAGAATAAAAAAATGAAGGGATGATTTATGGATTTGAAGATTAAGAAAGATACGGATTAAATGAGGGGGTGAGGGGATTTGCAAAATATCTAAGAGGGAGGAAGGACAATAAGATTCTAATTATCTGTTGAAAAAGTCAGAAGTCATTTATATATTTCTTAACTTTAGTTTTTCTTTTTATTTTCTTGCACTTTTTTCTTTCTTTTTATTTGTCTTTTATTATATGAAAAATATTAATAAATATAAATTTAAAAAGAGAAAAATAATCAGGTATTTTGGGGAAAGGGTATAAGTATTTCAACAAAAAATTATGGTTTTCCACAACTGAAGACACATTTCTCTTGATTATATTTACTGTTGTAAGTAGCTTGTGTTATTATCTGTTACTGATCTTTCAATCACTCTGAAGCCTTCCTGGTTTTCCACATTTACCCTCATATGAGAGGAGTTCTCTGCTGATATCTTAGTATTCATTTATTTATTTTACTGATTTATGGTCAAATACCAAAAAAACAAAAAACAAAAAGTATGTTTAATCAAAAAATATACAGGAAATAATACACTGAAAATACAAATATGAAAGAAAAAATTATCAAAGCAATTGTACTACAGGTACAATTGGTAGGTAGTCCTCACTTAAGAACCATTAGTTTAGTGACTGTTCAAAGTTACACCGGTGCTGAACAAAGGGACTTACAACCAGTCCTTGCACTTACAACTATTGCAGCATCCCTGAAGTCATGTGATCGTGATCCAGGAGCTCAGCAACCAGCTCACACTTAAGACGGTTGCAGTGTCCCAGGGTCACGTGATCACCATTTGTGGTCCTCCTAGCCGGCTTCCAGCAAGTAAAATCAATGGGAAACCATATGATTCAACAACTGCGTGATTCGCTTGACGGCCACAGTGACTTGCTTAATGACCACTGCAAAAAAGTTTGTAAAATCGGGCACAACTTGCTTAACAACTGCCTCACTTAACAATGGATTTACATTACCTACTGTGGTTGTAAAATGAGGACTACCTTTATTAACCAGAACAGCAACAATTACTGAATGGAATTTAGTAATCCTTCTGTAGATCTCAAATGTGACCTGTCAGCTAAAAGGAGAGTATTCTCTTTCTCTGAGATATCATTACTATGAGTTGGTACAGGCACTATTAGGTCAGTTTGCCAAGCCATATAAAAAGAGCAGTGCAAATGTACATGAGAAACTGATTTTATTCCCTCTGTGGACAGGGACAATTTTTTTCTCTTACTAGGTATATTGTTGAATCTTTTTTCCAGCAGTGAAGATTGCAAAAATATTAGATCAAACAAGTATATACGTTCTCCTTGTTTTTGGATGTTAGCTATACACTTTGCAAGGGCTTCCGAACAAACCTGTCCCATGCAAATGGCAGTTGTGCTTAACTCATACTAAATATCATTGTCAAGCCCTGAAAGGTCATTGCTTCAGAGCTAACCAAATATTAAGTTGATATGCCAAAAAAAATTAAATGTAGATCAACTCCAACTTCCACGATAACACAAAGTTATCCTGCAAAGTCAAGTAACATAGGGAGATGCTAGTACAAACTCATTTTTAGTCAAATTTCAGTATGCATGTTTCTACAGAGATTAAACCAGATTCCAGTCTTATCAGAGATTCAGATACCTATTGGGCAACTTGCAACAGAGTACTTGGAAATTTGGATTGGACAGCTTCAACAGAACATGCGTCATGATAATAGCAAATTTGTGCCCTGTATAACAGATGGCTCATGACCTTAGTTCTAAATATTTCTGTTGCATCTGGGACATAATTATTGCCATCGCAATTGGCATCTCAGAGAATAGCATTTCAGAGTTTGCGGACCCAGGTGGTGATGGCCGTTTGTTGTGCTTGCCAGATTGCTGAGGCTTGAAGAGAAACACTGAGATATTTAAAAACCTTGATTGGTTGATACTAAAACTACTGATGGCTGATAATTTGAAGAAGGAGATTTTGGTTTTATTATAGCTGACAACCAGTCTTTCCTCTCTGCAGCAGAGGGCAAGATTCTAAGACTCACTTGTATCATTGAGAGGATAGCTACGTTAACAGCATATAAAGAAACAAAAGAAGTTTGTTGGCCAACATTATGGGATAGAATTTGTCAAAGCTTCCACCAATAATTAATATAAAAGTTAAAATGAGAGAAGCAAGATGCATCCTTGTTTCACCCCTTGTCTTGGGATTTAACTAAAACCTATGTAGCAGGAAAGAATGCCACTATTGAGATGATTGTACACGGTGAAAGACAAGATACCCAGAACCCTTGTCTACCTTGCAACTAAATCAGTACAAGACCATATCTGACCCATTTGAATTTCACCAAAATTCTCCTTTGAAATACATTTCAGAAATGAATTCCCTTTTATCAGTTTGAACAAGAGGGTAAGAAAAATGTACAATAATTTATCTGCAGAGTATGCAATGCAAAGATCAAACAATATTAGTAATCATATGATATATTGGCCAAAGGGTTGAAATTGAACAAGGGAGCCAAATACCAAGCCTCCACCTAAATACCATCAATTATCTTCAGGAACAGAAAGAAAGGACAATGGAAGTAGATATATAAGTATCACAATATAGCCAAACATGCAATCAACTGCATGCTCCTAATCAAATTACAGGGATATGCAGATTAAGCATTAATTTAAATCAAGGAAAGAAAAATTTATGGTATATGTGCACTTACCATTTTTTTGTGTTTAAGGGTACAATTTTCTTCTCATCTGAGAGTGCAAGACAATTTCCTTCCAAAAGGTTTTAATCCTGTCCGTAGAGTTCCATTCCCCTCTTATTAAATCAGACTTAAAGCTGTGTTATAATTTGAGTACACTGATGGATTTGCTTTTTAAAAAAAAATATATTAGATGGTATCTTTTCAAATGAGCTGCAGGAACTTTTAAAGTTATTTTCCCACTGAACAATTTCTAGCACTTTTTGCAGGTTGCTGGTGGATTATAGCCTTTATTTCATCTATCTTAATATGTGTCTATATTATGTCTTATTCAATTTTTTAATCCCACCTATTATCTCTGCTTTTCTCTTGTTTTATCTTTCAATTTTAGACAAAATATCTATTCTACAAAGTATCATGACTTCTATTATTTAGCTGACTAAATGGAATCATTCTCTTTAAGTGGAAAGACGAAAGCAGCCAAAGTATCTTTATCACCCTTGGAGACATCAGTTATTCATTGCCTTAAAATGATACAGTATTACATTTCCTGAATTTCATATTTTTGCTACTTCCCACATTTCTGTGAAAGCAGATGCTAAAATAATTTATTAGTTCAGGCTTCTCCAACATGGTGCCCTTTAACATGTTGGGCAACAACTTTTATTTTTGTTGCTAGTTTAATTAAAAGAAGAAAAACATATTCAAGCAATTACAAAAGGAATATGGCTTAAGTATAATTTTTCATATCAAACTAAATATTTCCTAATAATTAATATGCATAATTATTTTAATGTTGCAAATCCAACTTTAATTGATTTATGATGATATTGGGGGTGAAGGAGGGCTATTTACTACATTTCATGCCTTTTTATCTCTCTATGAAATATTCCTTGCCAGGTACTTAGTAAAATGATCCCACTGCAAATGAAATTATTCATTTTACTTCATGGACACACTGGCCTCTTCCAACTCTATGATTATACTTTATATGGAGCAACTTGTAACTATAATTTATTTCAAACTGGCTGTTGCTTTAGGTTTTAATTATTTGTTGCTATTCTTGTTTCCCATTTGGAAATAATCTTATTACAACACTTCTTGTAATGTTCCCTTAAATCATCCATCTCTACTCTGATGTCCTACAGATGAATTGGGGTTTATATCTCAGCCTTCCAAGACATCTTGATTGCAAGTTCTGAAAGCTGAAATTCCCAAATATTGGGGAAGTACAAGGTTAGGCAACAAACTTCAAGCCTTTGGATCTTAAGTATAATTATACTGTTACAACTGACAATCGTACACTAAAAATTGCAATCCTACTGTATATGAGTGCATATGCAAGAATAAAAGATACATTTCTGAGTAAATATGCAGTAGACAATCCCATGAATTAGGTGAATTCTGCTACTAGAATATTCTGTACAATTATAGAATGGGTATCTATCTATACTAACAATTAACTCTGAATAAACACAATCTGATAAATTATAACATATCAAACAAAAAATGTTCAGTTAAAACAAAGTGCCTCTCTGAATTTATCTTTAATATGCAGTGCTGCCTTTTCCATGATCACTCTGAATGCATGTTCTAAAGTACCTTTTCTCGTCTCCCATCTTTTCCTTCTTTGTTTTACAATAATGTGCTTTTAATTTTATCATTAGGCCTTATGTTTTTCCTACTGCATTCATATTTCAATATACATTTTGTTTTCCCTTTGTTATACAGTGAAATAGAACTTTCTATTTTTTTCTCTGTTTCAGTCTATCTCACCATTTCCTAACATGGGGCCCCATCAGACAAGCTAAACTCATTACCTCTGGCCAGCTTGCCCACATCTTATTACTGAGGCAGGCAATTCTTTGCAGATTACAAATAATGAAACAATGGAAAGGACATATACAAACAATGAAACTTCAATTATGCCGAAAGGGGCCTGCAAAGCATCTTTCACTTTGCTTCATTTCCTAATAGGGTCAAATTAGAATTATGTTTATATAGAATAGCTTTATCAAAAATATTAATGTTGGTTTTATCTTGTTTTGTTGGGTTGTTTAGTGAGAAAAGGGTATTAAGGGGAAGATAATATCTGAACTGTTTTTATCGTAAATATCACCCCTTTCAACTGTAAAAGCCTAAATTAAATTAACCCTATAGCTACTTCAATTGTTCCAACACTGCTACCACAGAATAGATTGCACATATTGACTTTGCAATCTAGCATGAGCCAGATAAGTTCATCCTGATTGAGCTGTTTCATTCACTTCAGTGCAGTAGATAACAATGTTTTCTCTTAGGTGAACAAGGAAACATCTGTCTGTAGAGAGCATTGTATCTACACTGGGTTTCTGTGGACACATGAAGCACTGAACCATACACATCCAATTCTCAAGTTCAAAAGCACTTTCAGAAAGCAAAGTAAAGGTAGCTGTTATTTTATCTATTGCTTGATTAAATGCATGGACCACTTCAATCTGAAAAGGTTCCAAGACTTCATTTCAAGTGTGAGAGGTCATTTGAATCATAATATAAGATCACACATTTTCACTTCATTGCTTAAGCTAGAGTAGTTAGTATCCAACGTCTTCTTACTACCTTAACATACCACAACAATATAAACTGAGAAAGGGTAAACCATAATAATTTAATTATATTATAATTAAAACATTACAAGCCTCTTCAGAATTAACATCTGTGAGATGTTTTCTAAAGATGTCCCAACTATCAAAGGCCCATCTTTCAATACACAGAATTAGGAATCCTTCTGCATTGTGCCCAGGCAATGGAAACCCTATTTCAGGTGCCACATTTGGCACCCGTTCTCTCAGTGTTTTAAAAAAAACAAGCTTTTAATTGTTAAATGATGTTAGTACTAGAATTATTGTTAATCGATTCTGTGTTTTTAACTTTTTATATTGCTTTTGTTTTTTAAAAAACTGTTAGTCCCTTGAGTATTCAACTAAAGTAGATAAACCAAGCTTAGTAAATAAATAAATAAATAAAAATTAGCCTTATTGTATGGTGATTGTGAATCTAAATTATTGCATTTAATTACAGAAAACACAATCTTTCCTTGGAATAAACAGCAGTAGGGAATTAGAGGAGAAGAGGATATAAATGTAATATCCTAGACATAAATGAAACTCAATATATACAGTCTGCGATATTGGGCCTTGTTTCTGTACTTGTTCTATTACAGTGTTTTGACCAATATTATATAAAGATGGGTGTGGTTCACTGTAAAGTTAAAAATTAAATTGTTACCAAAAAACTTCCAAGGCAATTAATACTCTCATTAGAAACAGGGCAGCTAATAAAAGAATGGTTGCATTATGATTACAAATCAAGTAAGATCCATTCTGTAAAGCTATATTTAAAAATGTTGTCTAGATTAGGTGAGCCCAAAATTTAAAGTGAAGAAGTACTGTTTTCCACTTGGACAGCAGACTATAATGAAATACGGAAAACTATTTCATATAGATGATTAGAATATAAATAAGCAGGAAGAGACTAAAAGCAGTGTGATGCTTTTAAATATGAATGTACCCAATCCAGCATTAAAAAACTTAAAAACCTACAAAGGCATTTATATAGTTCATTAAAAAAAAAAAAACTAATGTTATATAATTGGTAGGGAAAAAAAGATAGAAAATAAGAAAAGTTTAGTAACAACACATCGCTCATACACAAATAGAAGCAAATTATTGTTCGCCAATAATTACATTATTTTAAATACTCCTTTGCAAATAAGGAGTATTCTAAATATTCTACATCAAGTGCAGGTACAGATAGCTTCCAGAAACACAAAGAATTAAACATGTATAAATAAAGATTTTAAATTTTCACAATTTGGACTGCAATTATTCTAAGAATGCAAGATTCAACATGCTAAAAAATATATAACTGAATAAGAGAATAGTAAAATAAAATTCATCATTTAATATAAAACATAATAGCAGCAGCCATGGAGCAAATATTAAGAAATCAACATACTGAATTAGATCCAATGGCATTATATTCTTACATTTACCATTTCAGAAGAGAAGGATTATTAACACCCATACCCACATTCCTTCCATGCATTCCCAAAGTCTGCTGTAGGAAAGTCATAGGACTTTCCAAATTAAATCTGAGGCATATGTCCATTGGAGTTGGGCAGCTAATAAATTCAAACAAATAAACAAACAAACAAATAAGCAAGCAGAGAAATTCCATCAGCAAGTGAAAATGCAATCACTTAACACTGGATATATTCCATTAATATTAAATATGTACTCTTTAGTTACAAATACTATTTTCAAATTGCAAAGGAACCAACATGTGTACGAACACACAGAAAATGTAGTATTACTACAGTAGAATATTGGTGGGAAATATTACATATCCTTTCATTATACTGTAATTTAAAGTTTTATCACTGTTAAAACTTTAAAAGTGGCCCATAAGGATCATTTGAAGTTGCTGCTTGCCTACTTCCCTCCTTGTGGCATCCCTGCCCTGAGGTCCTTCGACTTTGTGGCCAAGTTGGTGAAGTTCCCTAGACTTACAATTCTTAGGGACTTCAACTTGCCTTCTCTTAATTAGGGTAGCATTACCCTGAACCAAATTGGTATTGAATTTGAGTATAATCTTGGACTTATGGCTCCTGCTCAATGAGGAAGCCTTTGAACAAATTCATTTTGTGTGCCAACTATGCCCATTCCTAGATTAGTAGATCTTGATCATGGTTGCCAATGCCTTACTCCCTTCCCCTTAGAATTCCTGCAATGTGCTGTATGTGACATTGCCCTTGAAGACTATGCAAAAACTTCAACTGGTCCAAAATGCAGTAGCACATTCAGTTCTGGGGGCCCCATGGTTTGCCCATGTTATACTGCTGCTATGAACTGCTCTGGATTTTTGAGGGACCAGCTCATTCTAAGGACATACACATTCCTAAGGACATACATTATACCTGTCTCACCTAGTCAGATATGATAGGCATGCCCCAGGTCCCATCTACTAAATATTGCCATCTGGTGGGACTTAGGAAGCAAGCCTTTTCTATAGCAGCTATTCCTATCCTATGGAATAGCCTGCCCCTGGAAATACAGATGGCCCCTTCTGGAAGACCATTAAGACCTAGCTTTTCCCTCAAGCTTTAGGTCAGTGTTCCTGTTCTTGAGATGGACTGTAATAGTGCCTGTTAATGTTTCAGAGTTTTTAATTTTGTTGTATTTTGTTATTTTTATATTTGGTTGTTAACCACCTAGGGTTATATTATATGGGTGGCTACATATTTTTTTTTTTTTTAAATTAAACGCTTACAGGTAAAAACTGGGACATAAATTAAATTAATGTACCATCTTCAAGCATGTTAACCACTTATGTCTGTAACTACAAGCCCATACCCCTTCTTCCTGTATATTAGAAAAGTGGGACTTGGCTGCAGACGCTGTAGATCACAAGAGGCCCCTCTAGTAATTAAAGTGGACAGACTACATCTGCAGGTCATGTGGACTGCCACCCTGCTGGTTCATAACTAAACTGGAGTTTTAATGGATTTTAACTTGCATGTGAATAACTGAGAGAACTAATACATAATTAAGACAGATGTTTAGTGATATACATACAAAGATAGATAGATGTTTTTATACATGCACACACACACACATACACACACACACACACCTATTTTAATTATGTATTAGTATGTATATATATGGCATTGAGGAAAGGGAAACAAGAACAAGTTCCTAGAGGAAGAAGAAAAATCAAGAGGGGATACATAATTCCAAGCTAGTAGTAAATTTAATATGTGATGGAACTTCTCACTTGTTTCACAAGAAGACAAAGCATATATTTTCACTGTTGCTGAGAAGTGGTTATTTAACCCTTTCCATGGGTAGAATGATTAATGTGTGCTTTGTAAACACAGTGGAGCACAAAGCCAAATGTATCCTCCTCATGCCTCTAAACAGGCATTATTTAACTTACAACAATACATTTAACCCAATAATTAACCTTGATCTGTACAGTTGTGTTCCCCCCACCCTGCCCCAGGGTACAGAAATAGTAGTACTGCCAACTTAGGAGAATTGCAGGTAAGGTGACTTTAAGTGACTGAAACTGTTAATGCTAAAGAAAAAAGGAGTTAACAGACAAAAACAGTTTCGTATAATGCTAAGAAGAATTGCAATTATGTAACTTAAATAATTAATGAGTGTACTATGTAAGGATTTCAATTTTTAACTAAATGTTGGAATAATATTGTGAAATCATAGTCTTGTCAGGATGAGAAGCAGCAGACAAACCCACTTTGAAGAGCACTCCTATGGAAGGACATAAGAGCAATCTGACTAAGTAAGGAGAATACCCAAGATGGCCTTTGAATAAGAATATAAAAATAGTTTTTATTGTTCAAAATATCACGCTTGAAAGTTAAGTTGTAATTTTTCTTTAAGTTTATTCATTGATTCCTTTCTAACAGGTTTTCATAAATTAGCCAATATCATTATTTTACATACTCATACTGGTTATTTTAGATCAAAGCAGATTAAGAGCTTTAATCATGTACAAATATTACAGGGCTGAATCCAGATTTAGATAAATATAATGGGGAGAAAAGTGTAGATTTCAAACTCCCAACCCAAGTGCTCCCTGACACCCATGTTATTGCATTTGCAGCTTCAGTTGTAGTAAGGAGGAAATTTGTGTGCACAGCAACTGTATTCCTTCGTGAGCCATCTCGACATCGTGGGTTTGTTCTCCATATATTGCTTACAACCCATCTTAATGCTTCCAATGCAGTGAAATTGCAATTTATGCAATTAACTGCACTGCAATGAAATCTCAATTTATGCAAAAATGAACAGCCAAGTTCTAACTAGTGCAACTACAGAGATCATATGATGTCAGTGCTGAAAGATCTGCACTGGCTGCCAATTGCTTATCAATCAATCAATGTTGAATGTTAAAGCCTAAATAGTTTAGAGCAGTGTTTCTTAACCTTGGCAGCTTAAAGATGTGTGGAATTCAACTCCATGCTGGCTGGGGAATTCTGGGAGTTGAAGTTCATATATCTTCAAGCTGCCAAGGTTGAGAAACATTGGTTTGGAGTTTGATTATCTGAGAGGATCACCTGTCTAAGAGAAGCCCTTTTGAAGGTGGATCCAAAAATAGAAGGTCAGCAATTGGGGATGTGGGAGAAAGCTTTGTCCTATATGGCTCCCAGGCTATGGAATGAAGTCCAAAGGATTTGCCCCTTACTCTTCCAGTATTTAAAAAAAGGACAAAAAAAATATTTCACCAAATTTTAATTATAAATGGATTTTAATATTTATTTTAATTCTGTTTTGACTGTACATATTTGTTTTATACTCTATAATTTTAATTATTGTAAGTTGCTTATTAGACTGTTTAAATGGATATAAATTGCTTAACTCATCTGAAAATACTACTTATAAGCCCAAAGAGGGTTGGCCATAATTGGAGGGCTGAAAGAGAAGGAGGAGATAGGAGAATTAGGTTCCAACATATTATGTTTAGAAATGGTAGCACATTTTATTTATATCTCTCTCTCTCTTAAAGGTTGGGAAGAATTTGACAAAACTTGATGTAAAGTACAAATTATTTAAAAATGAGTGACTATTATGTGCAAGAGTTTTGACAGCTTCTTGGGATGTCAGTTCTATTAACTAATTCTAAAATGCTGGTATAATATTAAATCATGCTTTAGTGACACAAGAATAAGCCTAGTATCTTTCTTCTAGAGTGCCTGTTCTCTTGTTCTTTTCTAGATCAGAAGATTCCATTTCTTATTCAGGTTTAAACATAGTTTCCATGCAATTGAATCCTAGATCATTATTAGTCTTAGCTATTGCTAATTAAAAGAAGCAAGCTTAATAAGCTTCACTTGATGTCAGCTTGCTTCCTCTACCTATCATGGTCTCCTATGATTCAGAGGATTCAGGAAGTGGAGGAGACTGCACTGACAGAATGTTAGCCTCAGGATTCGTGGAGCAATCAGCCACGGAAAGCTGAGTCTGCCAACAATCATCTGAAGCAGATGCGGAATAAGTCAGATGAAGGTCCTGATTCTGAGTGACTGCCCAGCCCAAGGCCACACAAAGACCTCTAGAGAACCAAGCAGACTCTCTGATCAGCTCCTTCAGAAACAAAAGTGGCAGCAACCTTAATGGGACTACACCTGTGCTGGTCTATATCACAGCAGCCCCCAGTGGCTGGCTTCTTATTGGGAACAACCACTCATGCCTTGTGTCTGCGATTCCTGTTCACCTTGGTTCTTTGACCCCGGACCAGCTGACTAGGCTTTTATGACATGATCCTCAACACTGTATCTAGACTCCATTACCAGTGTGCTGATTCAGCTTTGAATTATCCTCATTCTGGCAAGAGCTTGCTCTCCCGTAAGCATTACTGATGGCTGCATGCGCTTGCATGTACTGGTGCTCTGCCTGCCTTTGCCTGTTACTACTTGCAACTCAAGGTAAAGTCCTTATAATTCAACTCTGATTTATGCTCAGCCTGAAATAGGACACTAACCATATTTAACACAGACACAGTTTTTCTAAGTTTGAATGACATGCTAAGTTTTATTCAATTATTTAATTAAAGATGGAAGTAAAGGGTATGCTGCTGATGAAGGAAAGTGTGTGAACCAGAGGTAAGATCATCATGAAGTGCTGAATTATCCAAGGATATGGGGGTTGGCTGTGATTGCTCTGTGGATATTTATATATTTATATTATTATACTTATAATATAAACTATTATATCAAAAACTTATCTTCTGTGACTCAGTGTATTGCATGAAGTTTGTATAGGTACTGGGAAGCCATCACATGACCAATTCTACCAAATTGTCTTCTAAGGTTTAGAAAGTCTTCTCTTTGTATATTTAGGGTTCCTTTTGTTGCCCTTAGTTCTTCATCTTATTTTCTCTTCTTTTAAACCATTTGTGTCTTGCCTTTAATCAGGTACCCTTCACTACTGATACTGAAATCCTTTCCAAATATCACTCCAGAAAAAAAGGAACTTTGGACTGATAAAACTAGGTTTATGAAATGGTTTACTTCACCACAAGTTGTGTTATCCTGAAGTAGAGTTCTGAAAACTGAAATATTTCATTGGCTACAGGTTCTGTATGATAGACAGAAAGATAGACACTTGGATCAAACATTTAAGGAGTGAGCTTGTCCCCTGACCAGGCCAACTGATGATGTGTAAATTATATACTGGGATAAGCTGAATATGTGTGCTTCAATGTTTGTCAAAAAGTTTTGTTTTGTTAAATAAAACAAAGTTTATTTAACAAAACAAGTTTCTGTATTTTTTGTAAACTCTCCATTCAATTTGTGCAGCCAGAAAGGTTTGATTGGACTGTTTAGACTTATAAGGTATGGAAATATATACTGAATTTTGTCCACTTTGAATTTTGTCAGGTACTCCCAAGAATTTCACTGTCCACTTGCACCAAAGGTTGCAAACCTTTCTTGCTGATGCCAGGGTCTTACACACATCATACAAATCTCTAGTGCTTTAAAAGTCAGCTTTTTCATATTTTGTGCATTTTCTTTAATGTCCGCAGCTTGATGGTATGTAAGAAGATGCTCAGAATAACATTATAATTAATTTCTAATAATTAAGATTATTGGGAAAAACAAAAATGAAAGTGAACGAACTGCGTCCCCTCTGTTTACTTGTCTTTTCAGCCTGGTGAAACATCTTTCTTTTGAACTGATGTTACTAAAATCTGCTGCCTGCATGATAAGCATTTAAATTTATACAATTAATTTATGAAACTAAACAGAACTGTGGACATTAAACTTAAAATATATCTTTACTAGTTAACATAAATAATATTGAGTACAGTTTTGCATATGCAATTGTAATTTAATACATTCTAAAATTCATAATAACAAACGTGTCTTCCTTTTTCCATCTTTGCCTTCATTATTTCCTCTTTCATACTTTCCATAAATTGCAATGATGTGCAAATTGATAAGATTAAGTTAGAAACTGTGGTTTGAAATGAAGCTTTGTCTCTGGTTTAGAGAACATATTTAGCTAATTTAGATTCCAAGGCAAGCTTGGAAGTCCAGTTCACCATACCTAGAGGTATGGCAAACTGAAGACAGCTCCATGAAAGGAGAACTGATGACCACAGCAAAGACCAAGGAACCAGTGAGTGGACAGGAGATTGCCTACATGTGCTCCAGATGGCTACTCCTTGTAAGGAGAGCACAGGACAGTGGTTTTCCATAGGTTTGAGCGCTGGGAGACAAAAGGATTAGCCATCTTGCTCACAACCACAGTGGAGCTTTTTAAAGGATGCTAAATTCACAAACTCACTTTCTAATCATTTTTGGAAATTGCCTATTAACTATTTTAAAGCTACTAGAATCCTTTGGAATGACAACTTTGAAAAGTCTTCATTGGGTGAATTTATCTTCAACTCTGAATAAAAGAAAAATTAATTGTAACTTAAGAACTTAAAGAATCTGAAATAAACAGCAAAAAGCTAAATAAGATTTTGATCTTAAAAAGTTATAAACGGACTAAGGGTTCAGATAAATTTGGAATATTGAAACTTTTACAATAAAGCTTTGGAATTAATTATAAATAACTAATGGCTTATCATGGGAAATAGATCTGTTCCGGTTTTTGGAAGACATAACAGAGATAAGCAATTTCATGGACACTAGACGGGACTAAAGATTTTAGGTAGAGGAAAAAAATGCAAGCCTATAAAATGCAAAACATTGTAACAATGAAAATACTGAAGGAGACTTTTGAAGAATGTAGTCAGAAATTAGTAGCCACAATATCAACAATGTTAATTAACGATGTCTGCTTCTATGGATAGATTATGTCCAAAAGATGTTATTGAAGAAATGACAGATGTGGAACAAATTTTATCTCACAAGACAGAGATGGTATCGAAAGTAGCTTTACAGCTGACAGGCCAAGAGAATGACTTAGAAAAGAATGTTTCACTGGATCTACAAAATAAATTGGTTGATGTTTTAAAATTGTTCAAAATTAAAGTTGATGTTTTAAAATATATATAAAGATTCCAAGGCAAGCTATAGAAATAAAAAAACAATGGCATGTGCATATTTATTATTTTCTTACAGAGTATTGGCTTGCATTCTTCCTTTTTAAATTTTATGTGTGAGTGCCTGATAAACAATTAATGCTTTTATTAATTTTTCTCTGTACTATATCATAACAATGTAACATGAGCAATTTAACCCCTATCATTTTCAGTTTCAGCTAACATCGTTAAGCACAGAATTATGTATTAAATGTTAAACAGCCTAATAAAAGTGCCTTATTTCTTAATCAATGTGATAAAAAATAGAGTTTTTGCTTTCATAAAACAAATTACATTAAGGAGAAAAATGTAGCACTAAGATACAGAAACCTTTCATCTGTCTGTTTACTGAGTTTTTAAATGTATATACAAAATTTATGATGTACTAGCCCCAGTATACAACAGTATTTCACACGCAAATAAAGAGACCATCCCTTTCTGTGCAAAACACTTTTTACCCAAACCAGCTAGACATTATGTTAAGAACAAACAAACTGAAAGTTTTCAGTGAGTGTTGGTGGGAACAGCTGGTTGTAGTCCTACTTGTAATCAAAATTGCTTTTTAAATATAATATTTATGATCAACAACACTGCACAGTGCAAAAAATCCTTATCAGTCATACTTGTAAACAAACAAACAAGCATAAACAAACTTAGCCTAAATAATTTCAACCATGGTTCTAGGCATTTCCATATCCTAGAACACTAGAACAATATCAGCAGAAGCACCAGCCCGGTTTACTAGAAAGTCTACAAAAACATTCAGAGATCCATTTGCTTCTGAAGTGTGGCAGACTATTCTAACAAATCCCTTATCCCTAGTAAGAAAGGAAGATACAACAAATGTAAATCTCTAAGAATAAATCAGAATATGGCAAAGAATTAACCAAAAATTCCAGTCCTTTCCCCTATATTGTTATTACATCCCAATAAAAAGATCAAGTACCAAGAGTGGGTCAATCACATCTTAGAACAGTTCACTGCCTTCAAGTCCATGAAGGTCCTGAGCTGTTCTGGCACAGATAACGAGGCCACAATAATCATCAGCTTGTGACTACTCACTCCTAGCATTTCATGTAAAACTTCATCTAGCAATTTTCTTTAAATGTCCATCTTGTATATCTCTAGCCTCCTGTTGAACCAAATCTTAAAACTGTTTAACGTCCACTCACCTTTCTCATTTTTTTAAAAAACAGAGAGATTTAATCTTTACCAGCTCATTCTTTCAATTTCATTACTATTTGCTCTGCAGTTCACCCATGTCCACAACAATTTAATTACTAAGAACCTGCAAAATGGTCCTCTTGCCCTTAATGTACATATCTCCACTTTATTGAAAGTTTAATACTGGTCTTCCTGTGTACAACTGGCAATTTCATTATATATATTGTGAGCAGGTTAGTTGTGCTGGTTCAGATTTAGTTAGTTAGACTTGTTTTTTCCCTACCATCTCCTCTTTTCTCTCTCTTTTTTAAATTCTTTTTGCTTAATACTTCTTTCTTGTTTTCTGCATGTTCCATAATGTTTCTTATCTCAAAAGGAATTAACATTGTGTGTGTGTGTGTGTGTGTGTGTGTGTGTGTAACATACAGGTCAGGTACCAGAGTAATTTAGCAAATTAGTAGCTCCCTGTCCTGAAGAGCTTACATTTTGAACACTGTGAAAATCATACCACAGAAATACAGGAAGAGGAAAGAGATGGACACCTTCAGTGCACACTTGTAACACAACTATGTTTGTTTGTTTGTTTACTTATAATATATATACCTGCTTATTTGACAAATTTCTGGGCCACCCAACTGCAATCATTCTGGCAGCTTAGGAGATAAAACAGCAAAAAAGAAATAAAACCCCAAACACAGTGTCATCCAGTGGGATCAACAGCTATGTTTATATATTTGTAACCACTGATTATGATTTAAAAAGTAGGAGGGACACTGTTTCCCAAACAGAAAAGTTTAAATTCTGATGTCCAGGAACAGTCAACTGTAATGTTCAAAATATAGTGAGCAAGTCTATACACTGCACTAACCCCACTCAAATTGGGGAAAGTTGGCTTAGCATGATCTATAAAAACAAGTTGCACCAGACACAGTTATACTTAGAATATCTGCACTGAAAATCAATGGATCCTAAATTATATATAATACATAAAAAATGCAATGAACAACATTCTAATCAACTCTGTAGTCACTTCTGTAAATTTTCCACCGTTACCAGAATATACTGAAACAGGTTGTTACAGTAAGTGGTGAATGGAGTATGTGTGTGTTTGTAAGACTTTGTATCTAAAAACAGATTCTGTGATAACACTAGAAAGTCAAATAAATAAATGTTGAATTCCAGGGGGCAGTGGCCTTGAGAAAATGAATTAAAGAAACTGCAGGCTTTAATGGAAAAATACTAGTTCCATTAGTGCTAAAGTAAAAGAGAACAGAGAGAAGTATAATATAAAAGACTGTGCTAATAAATGATTCAGACAAAGATAATACATGACAGAAAGCAGCAGGTAAGGATAATTTAAATCAACCTTCTTTTAAATCCACCTTTTAGAAATAGAGGAAAAATATAATTAGTAAGTTTTTAATGTTACTTCTATCCAAAGAACCATCTGACTCAAACATGTAATATTGATTATGTGCCATCAAGTTGGTGTCTATCCTTAGTAGCTACATGCATAGACCTCCTCCTGGATAATCTGTCCGTACCCTAGCCTGATTTTCCAAAGGTGCACCCATCACCGCTGTAATCAAGTTCATCCACCTTACTATTGGTTGTCCTCTTCTTCTCTTGCCTTCCACCTTTCCCAGAATTACAGACTTCTCAAGAGAGCAGGACCCTTTGCATAATGTATCCAAAATAACTGGATACATGTTAATTTGAGCCTCAACTAAGAACTCTGTATTGATTTGTTCAATGATCCATTTGTTCATTTCCTTGGTTATCCAAGGTATCCTTAGGAGTCTTGTCCAGCACCACTAAGTTCAAAAGCACCAATACTCTTTCTGTCTTGCTACTTCAAAGGCCAACTTTTGCTTCCATAAACTGTCACAGGGAAAACTGTTGCATAGTTCTGATATTTGTAGATAGATATCACAATATCTAAATATCTTTTAAGAGGCTTTCATTGCCACCCTACAAAGTGCTAGTCTGCAGCATACTTTTCTATTACAATATTGTAATTCATTTTCAATCTTGATACATGAGCACTATTTCCTTAACGGCATTTGGATGCAACCCCATGAAGAGTAGCAAAGCATTAAGCTTTCACACAAAACCAATTCTGACATTAAAATATTTATACTTTGCTTGACAAAAAATAATTTTCGGTTCTAAAATAAAACAAACTTTTAGCATTAAAATAAATACAATAACTGTAGAAAGTCATAACCAAGAAATGGAGAGAAACCTTGTATATATATGCAAGATCAGCTGCAGCAACATTGAAAATCCTGGCTTGCAATAATTAGTTTTGATTACCCAGAACTGGAAATAATATGTAGAGCTGAATCGTTATGGAGAAGAAGATAAGCTATCACAAGATGGATTTGGTTGTAGTTTGTATGTTCTGCAAATGCAATCACCATTACATTTAACCATGATTTATGGTTTAACAAATTGAATGGATCCATCCAGTGGTGGTTTATTCAGTGAGGTATGTTAAATAAAACATATTTAAGTATGTTGCATAGGCACCATCACAGGGATTTATCTTCCATTTTTAAAGAGAAATCAACTGCAAAATTGAATATATTTTAATTATAGAACAATAGCTTAGGATAGTTCATTAATTTTTTAAAAAATTAATTTATATCAATGAAACGGCAATCCTAACTACACTTATTTTATATGGGAAATGCTGAACTAAGTCTAACTTGTGAGTAAATATCTATAGGAACAGAATACAGTCCATAATAATTGTATAGAAAGTTAGCTAGCCTAGGATTATATTCATTCATTCCCTCTCAATTAATAATATACATAAAAACACTAACATAGTTTATTTCTCTCTTGAGTAGCTAAAGTTTCATAGCTCCCAATATTGATCTTGTACATATCTTTATCAAGTTCATGAAATGGAATATTTGCACTGCATAGTCTCAGAGGAACTTCTCAACACTTTCACAGGTAAGATAGTTCCTTGATTATATCTATGAATATTGCTACAAGGTCTTAATTTACTTTACTTGCTGCAAAAAGTAGAAGAAGGTGAAGTAGGTGAAAAACAAGTCCAGTCAAAGGTGACATGGTATGGTGGCCTTGCTGCTATGCCTCAGGAGCAATGTGATTAGCAAACTACTGAATTTGGTCAAACTACTTGAAAGCATTCTGTAGTTTACATCGGAAACTATCTCCAGTTGTGAAAACACTATCAAGTTGTAAAAGTGCTGAATATCTATACAAACATACCAACCATAATTAACCTTTAAATATTAGCAATACAGTAGACAAAATATATGTTTCCACAGGCTTTGATACACATGTTTTTCCAATCCCACCTGACATATTACAAATAAACCTAGGACCTTCTATATGCAAGGCATGTATTCTAACTCTAATCACAGCCTTTCTTATTTATATACTACTAAAAGTCTTGTATCTGTAACCTTCAAACTGGGTGAAATAGTGCATCATAGGGCAACAGTTTTTGAACCAAGGTACCTCAAAAGGGCTGACTTACAGAATGTGTCCAAAATTCAGGACCCATTACTTCCGTGGGATTGAAATTTGGGAAATTTGTGGCCACTTCAGCAAAGTCGCACTGTCACAGTCAGCCCAGGTTATGTGATTGACATGGGCATATCCCCGACCTCTTTCCTGCTTCTCTCTGTCCCCTGCACCCAATCGCCTGGCAGCAAGGCCTGACTGGCAAGCAGCGATCAGCTGCTTTGGAAACAAGGCAGAAATTTGAAATCTGTTAATGGTGGTGGGCATTGAGGGAAGGATGAGGAAGTGACTTGGATGCCTGCTGGTGAGTTAGGGCTGGCTGGGGGGTGCCAATGATTGATGGATGAGCCCTCTTCTTCCCTCAAGGGAGTGTGCCCTTGGGGACACACTGGAATGGGGAGCAGGGGTGCAGTTTTCCTCACAGTTCATGGCTCCCTTTGTTCCACCTCCCCCAGCAAAGTGGCAGGCAGTTCTGCGGGTCAGCCAAGGAGGAGGAGGCTTCACTGGGACTGTCCTGAGGGTCATAAGGAGAGGGAAAATGGTGCAAGCCTATATTATATGTAGGAAGGAAGACTTCTGATTCTCCCTGCCAGCTTCCCACAAGCAAAGTCAATGGGAAAGCCAGCAGCAGATTGTAAGTCGCTCACACTCCTACTGCTTTTTTGCCCTTGGTCATTCTGTTTCTCTGTTTAGGTAAGGAAATATCTCTGAAGCTATAGCCCAATGAGTTTGTCTAGTTCTAAAATCTGAGATGAAGTTGTCATAACAATTTTATTTTAAACTAAACTTTATTTGAATTAGCAATTCATTTATAATTCTGATTAAAATTTTCCATCAGAGATCTTCATTAAGCCTCTGGGAATTGCAGTCCATCTACTGCAATGAGGCTTTTTGACTTGTGGAGACATGTTGCTTTGTCTCAACGCAGGGAAGTATTATGTGGAGGAGAATTGTTCCACTTCTATAAAGCGTCAAAGGAAGGTCGATCTACATGAATCAGTTACTTTGCTTTGACAGAACTGGCTTCTGCACTAAGCACTACAGCTATTGTAGCAACTTGGAGAAGCTTCATGCTTCAGAGAAACACTTCAGATGGTCCTTCATTCCAGTTCTATGTTTTATTATTTTATCTCCACTTCCCATGTAATCCCAATGGAAAAACTTGAAACATTTAAATAGGAAAAACAAGAAACAGAGAGTTTTTAAAATCAATGTAGGTTATATATTCCCCTTCTCTACCCAAGAGCTTTCTAGCTTTCCATAGGTGAATACAGATAAATAACATGAGCAACTACAATCCAAGTGGTAAGAGTAGAAAAGGGAAGGCTTGTTATGGTGATCAAAAACAGGAACAGGACTGGGAATGACAGGAAAATTGTTGGGGTAAAGAGATTGTCAAGTGAAGGAAGGGCAACTGAAGTGAAAAGAAATAGGTAATACAGAATTCAACAGATCATTTTCTGACAGAGAAATATAGGTGTTGTTTACTTGAAATGCTTTGCTTCAGATACTCTGAGCAGCCTGGGTTTCAGCCACCTGAATTCCAGACTGGCTTTATGGAAACTTCACTCCTCTCCAAACTGATCGGCTTCTTTTTGAAACAAGAGTGTATGTGCTTAAAAGGGTGGTTCATGGTTTTATAACTGTCATGCATAAATTAGCTTTAAACTATATTTGTTATTATTTATGTATTTCAGAAGAACAGTTGGATGCATCATCTGCTTGTCCATACAGAATTTCATAAACTACATCGCTTATGAAAGGTTTGGGCATGTTTATTTGTAGCTACAGAGAATTTTTGCTTTAGGTCTGGCAGAAGAAATAAATCAGATTTCAAATAACTAGAATTGTGAATGCAAATTAAAATGATAGCTTAACAGCATCAACAAACTATAACCAGGTGTTCTTCAGATAAAGATGCATGCATTATTTGAAAAATTTCTGAACAATAAGCTTAACATTTTTTTTTAAGTTAAAGGCAATAAAATTCTATATAATTGTAATAGAAAGAATATAAAATCAGAACCCACATGAGGATTTACCTTCCACTGCTCTCTTAAAGAAGACTTTGCAACTGCCACAGGTAACTACTCCATAATGGCATCCAGATGCTTCATCCCCACACACCAAACACACTTTAGAAGGTCTTGAGGATCCAGTTGAAACACTTCTCAATGAGGAACTAGAAAGAAAAATAACAGGAACTATCAATATAAAATGCACTTGATACAAACTCCATTTTGTTATTCAGTTTCTAATCCTGTAATTTTGGATAGTTTCCTCAAACTTTAAAACAAAAATTAAAGAGCTCCAGCTCTTTTAGCATTATGTGTGTAACTTGGCTGCTCTTTATACCACTTGATATATTCAGTTTTGTGGCTTAAAACATCCACTAATACTCAGTGTGAGAAATTTCATCTACCAACCCTTCCATAGAATCTACATTTATTGGTTCATATTGCCAAGGCAACTCTATCAAAATGCATTTACTCTTTTATAGTAGGCTATCCATTAAGAAAAAGATGACACAAAAATCAGGAAGAATATTTTTATAAAGATCAAATGAATTTAATATTCCAATGGATGCCAAGACCAGATTTTGGCATTTATCAGAATAAAGCCTTGGTAAACTCAATGAAGATTATTTCTGAGTAGAACATTATAAGGATTGCTGAGTAAAACTTGTTTAAAATCTGGTGAAGAATACCCATTAGACCCAATTTAAAACACTGTAAGTAGCACCATAACATTTGATCTACACAAACATTTGATCTTCCCCAAATATATTCTCCTTATTTTTTTCAGTTTTTCTCCATTCTCATAAGGGACTAAATGGTCGGGATTTTTATTAACAGCAATAATAGGAACTTTATTATCCCTTACCAATTTCCTGCATTCTTAGTATGTGGGGCTGAAAAATAAAAAATGCCTGGTCAAAAGTGAAATCATTATTTTAATGCCAGTAATATAACCCAATGATTCAGCACATTAAAAAAAAAAATCTAATGGCATCATGCTAAGCTGTGATTGTTTTACAAACCACAATTGGTTGGGTTCACACATAGTAAGCCATAGATATGAGTCATATATCACAATGCCTAGGTTCAAACAACGTGCAAATTCCAACTCCATTCTAGCCTAGGACATTAGATGGCTGAAGCCACTTGCCAGCTGAAGTCATCTTGTGAGCTTCTCTGTGTCCCTAATCCTAGTTTCAGGCCAGCGTTCCTACACTATACTGCCTCTACGGGCCACCCTTTCTTTCATTCTCTTTTTTAATTTGAATTTTTATTAAAGATTTTAAATACAATAGTAAAAGCAAATACAAATTAAAATCAGAAAAAGAGATGGAGAGAAAAAATAAAAAGGGTAAAGAAAGAAAAAGAAAAATAGGGGGAAAAAAGGAAGAAGTAAAATAAAGAAAAAGAAAAGAAATATGTAAAGGAGTTACTTCCAGTCCCCATCACATCAAGTAATAACAAATTTAATAACTCATCAATCCCTGTAAAGCTACAAACAAATATCTCTTTTTCCCATACCCATCCCTTCTATGGGCAAAACCATAAATCATCAACTTTTTTGTCAGCAAAAAGTCCGTAAAGGGTTACCAGAGTTTTATAAAAACATGTCTTATTTTAACTTTTATCAAACAAACCGACTTCATATTCCTTTCTTTTATTTCTAACAATCTTAATCTTTAATTCATTCAGATGCTGTCTTTCTTTTTCCTATCGCAAAGGCTTCTTTGAGGCTTTAGCAGACCTCTTTTGTAAATTCAGTGGAAAGTCATTGTTCTGGTTTGACTTTTGTATTTCCCCTTTGATTTTCAAAGCCTTAACCAGCTTCTTTTGTATATCCAGTAAAAACTCCTTATCAAGGTGATTCTCTTGACTTTTCTATATCTTGTAATCCATACTTTTCCCTACCATTTGTATTTCCAGCTTGAATGCCTTGTCTGTTTTGTAATCCACACTTTTTTTTAATACGATATTTTTGATTCCGCTATTTCTGCATCAAGCAAAATTTGTTTCACATCTGTCATTCCTTCATTAACATCTTGTAGACACAGTCTATCCATAGAAGCAGACATTGTTACTGATATTGTTGCTACTAATTTCTGGCCCCATTCTTCAAAGATCTCCTTTAATATTTCAAATATTTTATCATTTTGTGTTATTTTGTAAATCCCAATCCTAAAGGCAAGGGTTTTTTTTTTTTTTCTTTTTGGTCTGGACTTTAGTCCCCTCTAGTTTCCAATTTAAATCATAAGGTCTCTTATCTCTGTTATGACTTGTGGTGGTCAAAATAATTTGGTTCTCACAAAAAGCTGCTTATTTTATATAGTTAATACCAAAATCTTATGGTAAAAATTTCAATATTCCAAATTTGCCTGGACCCTTAATTCATTTATAATTTTCTTAGTTCAAAATCGTGTTTAACTTTTTGCCATTTATTTCAATTTCTTTAAGTTCTTAAAATAGTTAATTTTTCTTTTGTTCAGAAATAAAGATACACTCACCAGGTGACTTTTCAGACTTGTCATTCCGAAGACCTCTAACAGCCTTAAGATATTTAGATAAGCAATATCCAAAAGTGATTAGAAGCAAGGTTAGCAAACTTAGTATCCTTTAAAAGAAGCCAGGTGTGGTTATTAGCTTGATGATTAATCCTTTTGTCTCCTGGCACTCACAAGGAGTAGCTATCTGGAACATATGTGGGTGATCTCCTGTCCTCTCCTTATACAGAGAGGTTCTGAAGAACCGGAATTCTACCCCTTCTTTCATTCGCATAGAATCTGCTTCTACATTCCTGTCTAAAAGCTCAACCTTTCCAGTAATACCATTGCTACAGCTTCAACAAAAAGAGGAGTGTCCAAGCACATTTGGGACAAGCTGGTTAATTTGTTTTCCTTATTCAGGCATTCCAAAAGACCAGTAAGTGTCTTTCCCTGATTTTAACCCTGATCCTAATTTTTCTTCTTTTCACAAAGAACAATCCTGAGATTGTTGGGGGGGGAAACAACACAGCTAACAGCAAGGATCACTGGAGGGCAGAGAAAGAAGCTGAAGGGTTTCAAGCATAGCTTTTGGGAGTGATTATGATCTGGGAGTCTTCAACTGCATTTCCCTTTTTATAAACCCTTGGAACTTTTATCTCAGATATGAATGACTTTCACACATAGAAACATGGAAGTACATGCACACACATATTCCTCTCTCTCCTTTCAGCAGAAGCAGCAAATGAAGAAAACAGCATAGAGAAGAACATGGTTGGAGGTGAAGGAAGACCAAATTGGGTAGAGAAAAGAAATAAACAGATACAGGGAAGAAAGAAAAAAGAGAAACAATTTTTAGGCCTTACAAAATGGCTTTAAATTCAGCAAGTCATTTCAACATCTTCCTCTTCCCATTTCCTTCTATTCTTCCAAGCCAATATAAGAGATATCCCAATTAATAGGTATTATTGTAAGGAAATGCTCATTTTCTGTTGGAAAAAATAAGGCTCTGTCCTCAACCTGTCACTTGTGGGTTCACACAGAGCGCTAAACCATAAGCCAGGATTTAGAAACCACAATGGCTAGTCACACAGTATGCTAAAATTAAACTAAACAGCCACCTTTTATGGCCATAGTGGCCTATTGTGATATATGAAGCAGGTTGCTGTGATGCTGTGATATATTGTGATATATGAAGCATTAGCAGGCTATGTCACTGCAAGAATTCACATATTGTATTAAACCACGAGGTAGGCCATTTGGTTTTCGCACAGTGTGGTGTGTTAAGCCTACTATTATGGTTTGTAATTCATTGCTCATGGCTTAATATAATGTAAGATTCTAGTCAACTGTGTCTTATCCAACAAACTATAATCAGCCAAACCAGGGCTTAGTGACATGTATTCAACCATCAAAATCTACTACAATATCACTATGCTCCTATCCAGCATAATAAGGTAATTACTTTTCCAGCCCTAATTACAACAGACGAGATGGCATTAAGTCAGGAAAAGCATAATTAGTAATTTGTGGTAATGAGCATTAACTGAGGTGGTGGGGAGGCAAAGTTTCAGCTAATCATTAAAGTGACAAATGAAATGCTTCAATTTCCATGTGTAATTTTTTTACTTAGGATTCTTGAAATACATAACTTTTGCTGTATGCTGCAAGTTAACTTAATAATAGGCAAGCCTTCTGAAGTTTTTTCTTCTTCTCAGACCTTGAATCAGGATAAGAACAACACTGACTTTAATGAAACAATTAATAAAACTGCACTTTTTTGACCACGTAACAAATACTTCTGCACAGTCAATGTGATTTTAAAAAAGCAAACTCATACTGTTCACACCAAAATGATTTGCCACATGGCTGCTGTTCAAAAAACATTAGTCCATTTGGTTCCTAAAATTACCTTCCTAGTTCTTTGACTCCAGTTAGACCCTTTACTATAAGGTAATCATAAGCAGCTGCCTCTCTAACAATTTATGGTTACACTGAGTGAGCCAGCCAAAAAGAGGTCAGGTAGTTTATCCCAGGTCAGGTCACAAATACCAATTTCTTTGGGTTTTAACATGCATATCATTTCTCTGGCATTTTGAATGAAACTGCATTCAGTGTATTAGTCTACCCCTGGAAATAATGCCACTCCTCCTGTCTTGCTTTCTTAATCTGTAACACTTAATCTGCCATATTTATACATTTATTATGCATTGCCATAACAATAATGGTTGTATGTTGGTGTGCATTAACAAGCCATAATTACATCAGAACCATAATGTGGATGTCATGACATCACAACTCAAAAGACACAATTTAGTAGTTCCATCAAATAAGGAAATTATGTCATTTGCATCATAAAACATGGGTGGTTATTTGCCTTATCTACCTGTTATGATGAAAATGGCTTGTTCCTTAGATAGGTTGGGGAAGAATGTGCAAATGTCTATGAATAAATGGCTGTGGAAGTAAGCAATATTATTCTTACCTAATAGAGAGGCAATGGTTGCCTCAATTCAAGTAAACTAACTGACACTTACTGTTATTAAATATGGTTTCATACTTGATTCAAGCAACAAATCTGTAATTCCACTCTCTCTAGATTAACTAGGTCAAATAACACTTCAGACAAAAGCAGACTCTCAAAAGGTAATTTGTATCACAATCAAAGCATGTAGTTTGACAGTGGCAATAAAAATCTACAACTCTTTCTGCTGTTCAGTTCCTATGTAAGTCTTGTAATAGATAAATCAGGAATAAAAACAATATCAGAAAAGTATTGAAGTCTCCTATTACAGAGATATATTATGATCATTACTTCTAGTATTACTATATTTATTTATGGACCACTATCAATTAAAAAAGAAGCAATAAACAATAAATATATATAATAAAAACAGTTTTTGACAGTTAAAACATTAAGAAATTAATGAACAAATGGTGAATTTTCACAGGCACCTTCCCCCAAATAGTTGGGTACATAAACAGTGTGTGATAACATATTTAGAAAAGATACTAAAAACTCAAGAAGGGATACACTTCAGCTGAATAGCACTGTTATTAGTGTGTAAAAAAAAAAGTATTTCCCAAGTATTTTTCATTCCCCCAATGCCTCTATGTGTGTATTTTCTTTCAACACAGTTAGTAAAAACAGGTCAAATCATGCATTAAGGAAATTTAATCATTATTTGCCATGTGAAGACACCTGAAGTAGCTTATTCATGGGAACCATGCTATATACAGAAGCCAGAGAAGGCAATTATGAACTAACAATGACTGTCCCAGTATTGGATGAGTTGAAAGAGAAGTTGCACATATGTGTCTATTCTGGACATTTCAGAAATAATGAGTCAGAATAGTCTAATAATATTGTGGAATGCATGGATTTTGATAGAGTACCTCGCATTTCTCAAGGTCATCAATTGCCCACATTTTTAGAAAGTGAATGGCAATAAGCTTCATATTATAACAATGATATAAACCACTAACACATTAAGTATATTTTTGTCTTTCCATTTTACTTTAAGCAACATTTTGTTTAGACTAAACTTCATTAAAATTTTGAACCATGAGATAAAACATACCTGGAATTCTTGCTTTTGAGTCCAAACTACTAAACCTAAACAAACTTGTTAAAAATAACTGTTTGTTGTATAAGCTTAAATGAATAATTATGAGCTTCAGCTCTCTACATCAGTAACAGTAATTAATAAATGCAAAGAATGTGAGGAAACTCACAGCCTGACAAATTTGCAGACCTAGGTGACAAATGAAACAGAAAGAAATAATTTTATATTGAGCAAAATCAAATGAACAGAATGATGCAACATTTTCATAGGATGTTTTTAAATAGACAGTTAAACATTAGTCTTGTTACCTAAATTTTATGGTAACTCTATGTAATTTACAACCAAAATATTTAGAACAATGTGGAAACTACAATAATTCACCAGACTGACAAAGGAAAAAGGAAACATTTTTCTTTATTGCATTGCACATAACCTCTTTCCCCCACTTACGATGCAATCATATGGATCATGGAACAGAAATGACCAGAGAACCCATTTCATCCTCCGAGGTTGAAAACAGTGGGGAGGGGGAACCTCCACATTCCCTCCCTTCCCCAATCTCCAAAGCTACTTTAGATTAGTACATCAACTAAGTTACCTGGAAGAGCTCTCTCAGGACCTAGGATGGGCAACCCTGAGGAGTCAGGGTTCAAACACACTAAACACAGGGTATTAACTCCCTGTAATTTATTTTCTTCCATTTCCTGGCTAGGCATGGAAGGAATCATCATTTCTAGCAGGACATTTGGAGAATATACAGATTCAATTCCTAGAGCCTATGAAGTTCTGAACAGCTGATAGGATTGCTTTGGCAGTCAGATGAGATCTTTTCTCCAGAACAGCAAACCTATCACTGCAATTTTATTATAAAATGCCAATTCACATTCAGTTGTGCACCCAATGGTTTATAGATTATGTTCTTCTTATATTTCTTTTTATGTACGTTGTCTCTGTGTTGTATGTATGCACATGTATATGTGATGGATGGATGGATAGATGTGTATGCATACACACACATAAACATATACAGAGTGAGAAAACTTTAAAAGAATTGTGAAAAGTTGCAGATAGTGACAGGTGCCTCAGCTCTTGATCTGGAATTAAATCCAAGCTATTAAATTAGATCTAAGCTTTCTCTTAGATAACTTTAAAAACAACCCATACCCTATTCTCCCTTCTACCGCCCACCTTTTCAGCTTAATATTTCAACTTTATCAGTTTCAAGGGTCAAAAGTTACATTTCCTTTTGTCCATAACTTAGACATTTTACAGGGTTTAGGTAGAGCTGGCAAAAGCATTTGTAAATGCAGATAAGTTGTGAACAGGATGCTATAAAATTTCCAACATTCTTTAGGTAAGCAACGACCTTGTACTCAAGGGGCTTTCTCTTTAATTGTTCGACAATTATGTTCATGGAATATATTTTGCATGTCCATTTTCAATCAACCTAAATGTTGCTTTGAAAGGGCATATTCAGAATCTCAAACTGAAAAACATTGTTTGGTTCTATATACATAGGAGAATTAACCCCATCCAATTTTCCCAACCTAATGTCCAGATTTAATTAATTTTACTCATTATTTCAAACATTTGTAGAACAGTTCTAATTTTTGAAAATCCCAAAGATATGCTAAGCAGATATCTTAAGCTACAGCTTATCTCATTTCAACACAGCCAATAAAAATGGCAGTCTGGGGATGATGGACCTTTTTCCAGGTTGGAAAATGTTGAATTGAACAATTTCAATTTGAAACCAAATAATTAAGAACATCAAATATTGCGGCCCTCTTTTTGAGAATCCCTAAAATTAAAAAGCCATCCCCAGAAAAGTAGGCACAGTGTTGCCCTCATAATCACACAGAAGAATTTCTGTTCCTGGAGAGATTTGTGAAATTATTTGAAGAAGCTATATGAGCCAGTTAAAGTTTGAGAAAGAAGCAAAGCAACTGGCACAACATTTTAAAAAAATGTTTTGATATACTCTCTCCCAAGAACAGTATTAGTGTTAAAGTATTTTAATAAGCTTCAAACTGCACATTTCATTACTCTTAAAGAGAAAGAGGCATAATTAGTGGAAAAACAGTGTTGGACTTTCAACCGCTTTTAGTTTTTACAACCTGGTTATGTGAGGAGAATGCGGAAGAACAAACCTAGTTTTGTCTCCCACTGCTTGCCATGTACCACCAATGATCAATTGGCATCGCTGCAGGAACAGAATTTCCACTCTATAAGTTAGTAGCAAGGAGTGGAAAGAGGGAATGGATCTTCCCTACACTGAAGTTAGATATTGGAAGGAAGGGATGGGAAAAAATTCAGGATTTGAAGGGGCACAAGAAGAAGATATGATAGATTTGGCTAGCCTTTGCTAAGGCTGGGGGTTGGGTGGAACTGACAAGACTGGATAATAGGTGGATATTAAGTACCAGGAAAGTTTGAGACATGGGGGTTAGTGATAGTTGGAAAGCAGCCACTGGCAGGTCAAGTAGATCAATTCTAATCTGGAGACAGGTGGGTGGATCTGATTGCTTGTACAAGAGTGTACACCAGGGGAATATGTGAGAGTGGGAGGCAATTTCCTACAGTGACAGGCAGAGGAAGATACGAAAGTAGACAAGGGGTTGGCCAGATCAGGAAGAGAGGGATTGGGAATTGAGGCTAGTCCCCCCTCCCCCAGCCCAGCTGCTTCATTCCAAGGTCCTGGATACTGGGTGGCCAGTTGCCTTGGTCTCAGAATTCTGTTGTTCAGTGCCAAGACTGTTTGCAGTAAGACTACATTCCTTCACAATTTGGTCAGGAGGAACAAACAGACCTGGTTAGGTTACTGAGATCTCACTGGGCAAGGAATGATGGGAAGGTTACTCTATTGGAGATTTGCCTACCAGGTTTTTAAGTACTTTAACAATTACAATTCCAAGGATGGGAAGAGGGCAATGATGCTATATTAAATACTGGCTATTACCCTCAGGTGATTTGATGCAGAGACAAACTAGGGATTGCTGCTGTTACAACACCCTACTAAGGACTGCCTTTGAAAATTACCCCAAAATTGCAGTTTGTACATATTGCAGCAGCCCACATGCTGGCAGGTAAGAATTACTTCAATAGGGCAATAACACATTGGTTGCCACATGTTTCCAAATCCAATTCAAGATACTATATAACCTATATGACTTGGATCTAACAGATCATATTCAACTAGAATCTGCCTATCTTGTTTTATACAACCTGAAAAGGATTAACTTCTTCTCCAAAGGAAGATTCTGGGAGCACAGAAACAGGTATTCTAAGTATTGGCACAACTCAGATCTCTTCCTCTAGAAATCTGGATGTCTACAACATAGTTAATGTTCAAGACAGTTAAGAAGATCTGGCTCTTCCAATAAGCTTATGGAGGTTGAGAAATACCTGCTGTAGGCTTGTTTTTTTAAAAAAATCTTTCTATATGTATACTATATTTTATTTATGGCTTGAAATGTTCTATTTATGATTTTTTAACTTTTGGGAGCTTCCCAGAGTTATTTCAAAGTGACCAGGATATAAATGTTGTAAATAAATAGTCTTAAACTTCATTCTTATTATTATAAACTTTCCAAAATGTGAATGCCCTGCAGTTTAAAATGTTCCTTGAGCATTTTAGGATTCTTTAATACAGATATCTTTAAGTCCTTAAATGTGCAGTCATTTAAAGTATTGCCCTGAAAAACTGAATATGGTTCATCTTCTTTTAATTCAACAGCAAAACAAAAAACAAAAAAATGTACAGTTTGGCAGACAGACTCTTACCTCCTGTGCTTTTTCTGAAGATAACACAGGTCATAGTACATACCCTGCTATGTAACCACATTTATTTTCCTTACACTTACCCTTTCCAGTAACCCAAGGTCACAGACCAGGCTAATGAATTAAAAAGGACCATCTATCCCAGACTTAATTTGAACAAGTAGGCAGTTCTATCCAAGTAATGTGAATTGTGTACATTATAGATGACAGAACAGTATTTCGATGTGACATAATAGAGATGTTACCATAAAGCATTTCAGCTGCCAGAATTAAGTTCTACAGGATAAAAATAAGATGTCTTATTCATGATTCATTACAGAGAAGTAGAACACTATATACATGCAAGCTCTTCTATACATCTGAAGAAAGGTGCTCAATTCCACCAACTTCCATGGGATTCAGTCTAGAGATGAATTATATTGCATTAAATTCTACAGTGTAGCACAGCAGCAGAAATTATGGTGTGAATTTTCAGTAGTATAAGCAGAATTGATAAGTATAATAAATCTGAATCAAACACCTTAAGCATTCTTACCCGTATGAACAACTCTACAAAACTGCTATTCTTTTATTCCTGCTACTGCAGCATGTAAGAGTAATATAGCAACAATACATCTACCTGTAAATGTCATCAACTGACATCAGAATTATATAAAGGATAATTTGCTTGATTTTGTATTTTATATACATTTTATATACATTCATGATTTGTAATCCAAACAATGCCCAACAATGTTGCAATGTCAGCACAGACAGAGAAAAAAGGTGATTACATGTACTTGGTTGATATTGATTACATTATTCTTAAAAATACCTCTAAAGAAATCCATGGCAAATAGCCTAGGCTATAAAAAGTTGCCATGGGAACAAATGTTGGTTTCAGGTCAGTCAAATAATTTTTAACCTGGGTAATTCTTGTTTATGTCAGTCAAATCCAATGCATTTATGGCTACTGCATGTGTGCAGCTCTAGTTGGGCCACAAAAGTTGCTACTAAAAATCTACATGACCACACATTAATACTTTAGTTAATATTCATGTTATGTGTGAACAACTCCTGCTTCACACATAACATACATTATCTAAAGGAATCTTGTCTGGTTTTTTTAGCCACCCCCACTAACAAAAGAAATTCTGGCTTACTATAACATGTAGAAAACATCCCTGTGAAATATCAAAATGACATCTTATTGGTAAGCAATCCTATAATATTGTCTTAAGTGAAGCAGGACTACTAAGTGATTTAGAGCAGGTGGTCAGCCTGTGGAGGCCATGAATTATTTGAAGAAGTTTTGCCTGAGCAAGGGCCCCACAAAGCAAGACAAAGTTGAAAAGTTGGCTGGACATTCCCACACATGGGTAAATCTCAGTGTTTTTTTTCCCCCTAGACTTGGCCAGGCTTGGAGTTTGGAGAGTTTTCTTTCTCTTTTATTAAACAAAATGATGTTAACCTATTATCAGACTTACAGTACGATTTTCACACATTTCTGACCTTGAAATAGCACAAACTATGCCACTGATTTTTAGCAGTTGTATGCAGAAGGGGCTGAAGCAGCTGCAACAAACAGATCTTCGTTTCAGATTCCCTTCCCTTGATCTAGCCCCAGATAGCCCTTGTCTATTCTGTCAGTCTCTTTTCAAAATTTTAAGAACAATTTTTCCCATGACCTGTTACCTTATTCTTTCACCTGTGGTTAGCGTTCACTACAACATTTCTGTATGCAAAGCATGCTGCATGCAATTTACTATTGGATTATGGCCCTTCAACAAATTTCATTATAGCTATTTCAGTTTAAATAGTTCAGCTGGAGAAACAAATATTAGAATCACTTCATAATGTTGGGTGCTTTCTCAAAGCATTATCAACTTGAAGAATGAAAAGAAGTATTTTATTTTTAAATAAAAATTAAATTGTTTTAATTAAATTAAATATTAAACAGAATCAAGCTACTTTGGTGTTCTCAAATATTCTAAATTTAAAAATGGTCATAAAGGTCACTTTTGGTGGAATAATAAACCCAACCCTTGCAGACCCAATTTTGAAATTTATGCGCAAGTAGAAAGGATTACTTGCCTACAAACCACTTAACATAAAGGTAATCAAGCTCATACACTTGTAGATTGACCTGAATATATTTATATAATATTTTTATTTTTATATTTAACCCAAATACTCAACCCTAAATTTACGAAGGCACTAAGTCTGATACATTTTAATGTACTCCCAATAGCCATCCTTGAAAGAAAAATCAGGAAAATCCCTGATTCTTTAAAACTGTCTTTGTACTGTTGCACTGCCCATTTTGTAAAAATACAGGGTTACATTTTAATTCCCCCGTATTAACTAAATTTCCGGGTGATTCAGATTTATTTTATGTACAGTTGTTTTTAGCCAACAAATATGATTCAGTCCCTTTGAATGTGGCCAAATGGTTATTGTTTGTATAGTTCACTGTAACCAATCACATTGATTATTTAGTTATTGTTGAGTACTTTTTACAGGTAGACCCCAGTTTAAGAACGAATTCCGTTCCCAAGGTCTGTCCTTACGTTGAATTTGTATGTAAGCCAGAAGTAGTAAGTAGTATTGTGTAATTAACTCGAATCATTGTATATTTAACTTGAATTTTGCTACAATAGGCTCTGTTCTTAACAATAGGCCATCTGTAACCTGGGCGTTTTTAACCCGGGGGACTACCTGTATTTTTTAAGTTTTAATTTTTATCTTTTTAAGTGGAATTCTAGTCACTGACCACAATAAAGGACTGATTGACTGACAATATTTGCCCACTGATTTCAACAGAATGTCCTGACAACTATGCATATAGTGACAGTCTAACAAATCCAAGATAATATGAAAGATGAAAAATAATTGTATTCAACTTACTATATAAGGTTTAATAAATCCAACTCTGAATGAACATAACAGACTGCAAATTACCATTACCATGTTGCCCATGTATCTGACTGGAGTTTAAATCACCAAAACAGCAAAGGTTTAGGGCATATAATCTGAAGTGATGACAAGTGCTGACAAAGTTCAAATTTGCCTTGACAGAATTGTCAAGACTCAACTAGAAAAGTTCACAACTTGAATCTATCAGTTTTCTAACACATACTTGAAATTCATTGAGTTTCTTAACACCATTGCCATACAATGCGAGAGATAAAGTTCTTGTACAGAGAAGCAGAAGAAAACATTATCTTATAATGAAAATTAGAAAGCATGCTTAATTTGTGGCCACCTGAAAAGGTAATTAACCACAAATAATCTAATAAACTAGATTTATCTTGGGAAGTCACTTTGGGTATGCAAAACTTTTGTATTCAAACCATTCTAACGCAAAATGCCTGTTAGAATGTGAAATCCTTAATAGTGAAAAATCTACTTCAAATGCAAAAATGCTGTTCTAATAATTTTGAGATATAACTTATTTGAGGTTCAGGGCATTTACAGATGAATAGGAAATACAGTCAACATGTATTTCACACTCAGAACATAAAATTTTGAATTCAAAATAGTTCAAATATGAAACATTTTGTACAACACAGAAGTCACTATTGGGTATGGAGTAAGAATGAATTTTGGAAAGCCAAAAATTGGAAAAGAAATTTTAAAACATCCCTGCAAACACCCAGAACTTCTGTTAGAGACTACGGTCCAATGTACATACTTTAGATTTTTTTTAAAAAAAGAATCAGATGCATACTTATTGCATATATTTAATGTAATGAATAGGCTGACCTTAGAAGTTCTGCTCCTGTCTTCCATAAGGGCTTTAAAAGTTATATAATTAGTGCCCTTTAACTTGATATGCAATTTTTCCTCATTTATGCTTAATAAATTATTTCATCAATATATATCAAGTAGTATCTCAATGGATTCATAAAACTAAAAACTGCTGAGTCATTTTGAGGCTATAATACATACTGTATTACTTTTCATACTGATTCAATAAGGTTTGCTGTAAAGGACTGCTTTCATACAAAAGGCTATTAGCTCTATCATCAGAGGTTACTACTGGGGCTATTTTGTCTTTTTCTTCCTAATATTTTTTCTGGTTAAAATGAATAGAAAAGTAGTGGGAACCCAGAAGAGCATTACATATAGAGGATGCTGTCCTGATTCAATCTCTCTCAACATGTATTAAACTAGCTTAACAAAGAAATCTGAAAAAAAAATCCAAGTCTGTCAGTGTAAAATTGAAATATATCCTCTGATAGAAATGGGGTGCGGTTCTGCTGTTCCACCTTACTCTATTCTTCATGTTTCTCATCATTTCCACATGTGATGATGATAATACATCATGCTGAAAAATAAACAGCCCTCTGCCACAATTCAATTTTGTCATAAAATGCTTCTATATTATCAAGTAGTCCCAGGCTACATTAAAATTATCAATTTTCTTGCTAGGTCATATGTGCACTTTGCCAAAAGTGCTGAAGACTACTACATATGTAGCTAATGAAAAAGCAAACATCATCATCATCATCATCATCATCATCATCATCTATATTCTTTACCTCATACTTAAAGCAATCCAATACATTTTTATCCAGAATTGTAATGAAGAGGGTTTTCAGAAATTCTGTTCCTATAACTAACCAAAGTTATTTATTAATGAAATGGCCAGAAGCAAACACAGAAATAATTAACTCAAACCAAGAATTTCTATCTGCTGGCTGGAATTTTGCTAATGTGATTTCTAGAAAAGTTCCCAATGCTAGCTAGCTTTTATCAATATTGTGATCTACTGTAATTCTGTTCCACTTGAAGTCAATAAATACTGTTTCTAAAAGTGCTGGAAATGATCCAGCAAGATGAACCCGCTGTCCCAGAGTCAATGGATCTGATTCTCTCCAACAGCTTTGCTTGCCACAGGACTCTGTATGCATGCCCAGACTACACAGCTCCAGGATATAATCCAATGAAAATCAGCCTTCTGAAAGTCCCACCTACAGCTGGACATGACTACTTTAGGTGAAGGTTTTATGAATCAAATGCTGGAGTGGGTGGGTGACACATACACATGACTCTTAAATGCTTAATTCTGATCATACAATCACGCTTTCCTGGTATGCACTTTGTAATTATTAAAAAAAATAAATCAGTCCCAAAAAGCTTCTGCTAAGCTACATCCCTGGGCATTTTAAGAGATTTTTCAGTCTCTAGAAAGAAGTTACATGCACTGGCAAAACAGAAAAAAAAGATAGAAGGGAAAAGAATACAGAATTTCAGATCACAACTTTGTTAAAGTAAGTTTACAGTACAGTAAATTAAAGTAATGTTGTACAGCCCAGGATGGAAGATAATTCCTAATCTTCAGTACCCAAGTGCCCATTTGAGCAAGTTTGGGTTTAGACAGCAAATGAATGTCCCCAAATAAACAGTTAGCTTCTCTACCCACATTGTACCCATTTCCTTGTACAAACAAGTTAGGGAAAAGCTGCAGCCCAGCAACTTTTTTACCAAAAATGGCCAATGGAGGCATCTGCATTTTCTTCCATATAGCACTTCTGCATAGTGTTTGTATGTGTGTGCATGCGTGTACACTTTTTCCTGAGGAACAATTCAGGTGTGTAATGAGTCAGATGTGTTGCTTCTATCTGTGTGTGTTTCTGCTTTCCCTGTGTGTGTGGTGTATGTATATTTTTTGAATGAATGTGTGCACAGGAAAGTTACATATGCTCCCTTCTAGGTCATGTGACCAGGAAGGGATCCACTAGAATACTTTTTTCTAATTTTTTTTCTTCTAAGTCCCCAGTCAGATTCAGCCCTCATTCATTCATTCATTCATTCATTCATTCATTCATTCATTCATTCTCGGCACCTACTCCAATCTACTCTAGATGGTTTACAATATCCAAATATGCAAATAAAAACCTACATCTCATAAACAAATGGTCCTCTCTGAGTCAGAATAGTCTCTAGAGCAGGGTTCCTCAACCTTGGCAACTTGAAGATGTGTGGACTTCAACTCCCAGAACTCCCCAGCCAGCCATGTTGACTGAGGAATTCTGGCAGTTGAAGTCCACACATCTTCAAATCACCAAGGTTGATTTGCTCTACTCTGCTTCTGCTCTAAAGCATATCATCCTTGATTTTTAGCGTAAATCTAATCAACTTCTAGCTAAATTTTAATGACAAAAGTCTTCAGTGTGGTGTTTATATTTTTAAAAAAGCTGTATTCTAAGCAAACTGGCACAGGAATTTTTCTTCCAGTGCTCCATAAAAGTTAATTGTAGAAATCCATGGTGTATCCCAGAAAACATCAGCAAATGGTAAGTTATTCCTTGTGCCAAAACAGAAATGTCATTTACGGACCATAAATGCACCTTATTAGTGTTCTGCACCTACTTGTCACCCAAACTCACAAAACCTCAGGTACAACCTATTCCAAAGAAATCATATGCTCTGAAACCAATAAAGCCTTTTTTCACAAAACCTTAAGACTTCCTACAAATGACCAAGCATTCATGTGAACTCTGTTTTTCTTTTTCAATAAACATTATCCAATAACCATTAAAATTCCAAACTGTCATTACATTTTGCTTGTCTTTGAAACACAAAGCATGCATTGTTATTCTGGTATGCAAAACCGACATAACAGGATTATGCACCGTAACTTAAGGTGATTACTTATTAGAGGGACCTTAATGAATCAGCCAATTGTTTACTTTCCTCTTGTATTCTTTGACCTGGGAAAGAGAAAAACCCAATAATCAAAAGAAAAAAGAAGTCCTCTCTCTTCTAAGACTGCAGTTATCAATTCAGGTCCATCTCACTGTTGTCTATCATACAGCACTTGGATAAGCAACTTCACTATTTCTTGTGAAATAAATTAAATTATGTTATTACATTTTGAACCAGAATAAACTTGGTTGCTATAGATTATGGATATCAATTTTAAGCTAATAATAATAATAATACTTTATTGATTAGCTATACAGGTCGTTCTTAATTTACAACCATTTGTTTAGCGACATTCAAAGTTACGACAGTGCTGAAAAAGTGCTTACGACCAGTCCTCACACTTACAACTGTCACAGCATCCCCACGGTCATGTGATCGTGATTCAGGTACTTGGCAACTGTCACGCATCTATGACAGCTACAGCATCCTGCAGTCACGTGATCACAATTTGTGGCCTTTCCAGCTGACCTCGGACAAGCTGAGTCAATAGGGAAACCATCAGGGAAGTTCCCAAGCCATGGTCACGTGATGTCTTGCATAATGACCATGGCAAAAATCATGGTTATGTGATGCTGCACTGAACAACCTCACTGCTTAACAATTAATTTTCTGGTCTCTATTGTGGCCATAAGTCAAGGACTACCTGTAAAGCCATATCATAATACAAAGTATAGAACAATAATAAGACCACATGTAACAAAATAGAGTAAAAGGCAGAACTAAAAGGAAATACAAATCATATTTCTATATTACACCTACAACTTGGCCTGGTCAGATCCACATAGGCAGTTCTCTGTCACACTATTTTGCTCAGATAATGGCCCATGTTATATGTAATATTTGGGTTCTGACCACACATAAAATACATTGTTTTAATGTAAGGATCCCAATAGGGCATTCCTCTAATGTGTGATCCATGAGCCAAAAAAGGAATCTCTCCTCACATTAAAAAGTACACTTTTTGTTTTTTCCATTACTCCACCTTATTATCTCTGACAACAATATTTCCACACCCTAAGGAATCACTACATACAAGGTTTCCAAATGCCAAATGCCACATTTATTTTCCACAAATCCTATCAATACACCTGTTTCACAGAAGCAAAGTGGTGCTGCTCAGTAAAATACTCAGGTTAGGTTCACACATTTGCCCCAAATCATAATAGCATTGTTAATGCAATCATTTAAAGATGTAAAATCCAAGAAAATGCACTTCTTACATAAAATATGAATGCTGATGGAATGACTTCTTTTCCTTCTACTGTATTCATATTATGGTTATTCACGTGACTGCCAAGCTGCTTGCGAGCCGCCTGGGACATGCAACTTCCTGCTGGCTTCCCCACTGATTTTGCTTGTTGAAAGCTGACAGGAAGTTGCAAGGAGGTCCTCACTTAGCAATGGCAACAAGGAGTGCCAGGAGTGCCGTTGCTAAGCAATGCAGTCACATGACATCACACTTTATGACTACTTTGCTTAGCAACAGAAATTCCACTCCCAGTTACTGTCATTAACCAAGGACTACCTGTAGTAAATACATGTTATGAGTTGCATTTCTGCATTATAATGTTTTTTGTTAGAAAAGTTTCTACAAATCAAGCATTTATACCCTACAGCTTCAGCCTATAGTATAATCCTGTCTTGGGGCTCATCCAGTCCTATTCCCTCAGCATCAACAAAATGGCCCCAGGAATCTGAAAAGTTGGACCAAGCAAAATAAGACTTCACTGCTCATACTTTCTAACAATGATACTGAAGTTCAGATACTGTTTCTGATATTGGAGCTAATACATAGCCATCATGATTGGTACTCACTGATAGTCCTATTCAATAAAGTTGTCTAATTATTTTATTTATTTTAAAATATGTTAGCCTTATTTTATCCATGGAAAACATTCCACAAGGTAACTATGTACCATGTGAACTTATTTATCTATGTAAATATTTAATGTATACATGTTTAAATAGGTTTATTTAGATGGCTGAAAGTTACTTCAATCATTTCAACTCTAAACGACTATATGTGAAAATGTATTTCCTTTGGACTGTCCTTAATTTCCCATCATTCAGTTTCATTGGAACCAGATGAGGAAGACATATCTACTTTTATTCATAGGAAGCATAATTTTGTACATGATATTAATTAAATATCATGGCCTTCCACTTCTACCATTTTTCTAAAAGTGGTTCCATGTGGAAAGAGTTCCTGGCTCTAACATCAGAGATCTTTGCACTACTACATTTTTCCTTCCTGAGTAATTTTTTTCACATAAGGAAAAAAATGCAAGTAGTGTGAGAAAACATAAACAGGAAGTAATTCTGACTCTATAAAATTCCATCATATGGTAGGTATACTAAACACTTTGTTGAAGTGTATAGTATTTATAAACATAACCTTTATTTATAAGAAGTTATACCATACTCTTGATTATTTTGGTTGACCTTTCATACATATCTTTTTTTTTAATTTTGATTTACAATTTTTAACATAAAAATATACTTTTTCTCATGCTAAATCAATATTTTTATTCTGCAACCAATCACTTTTCTTAAACAAGCTTTTTCTAATGTTATTTACTGCTGGCTTAGACTTTGTCACTCTATATGTAAAGTCACAATTTTGCTTATACTGAATATTTCTAATGTCCATTCCCTTAATATGAAACTCCTTTTTTAGTTCTAAATAATTTGAGTTCAGACTTAGCTACCTAATTTTTCACCCTTAACACAAGATATTTAAAAAACATGGAACCCAACACAAACCACAGCTGAAATTTCTTCATTATGAAAATTGTCCATGTATTCCTATTTAACTATTTCTTGATTCATAAAAAGACATATAATTTTATGCCATTGCTGTTATCTGTTCAGATATCTTTGATTAGGAACTTTGCCAGTCATTTGAAAACTTAGTTACCCTAGAAATTTTATTTACAATTTTGCTGGTACTCTCAAAGAAACTGATAAGGCTAATGAAAGAGAATGACAGGATTACTTTCATAGCAGCCATATTAGAAGTTCTTCAGAAAAGAAAGTCCTTTCCAACTAACTGGCTCATAATTCCTTGGATACAGTCTCTAGAAAACTTTATAAAAATGGTGTTATACTGGATAGTTTTCAGTCCTCCTTATTTTAAAGCAGTGGATTTTAGGGGGTTGTTACATAGCTGTGTTAGAAAATCAGTATTTTCACATTTGATTTCATTTAGAACTCTTGGATAAATACTAGCTAGACCTGATTATTTGTTTTCAATTATTCAGTACGATCAAGGAGCTCATCTCTAGTCACCACTGTTAGCATCAGCTCCTCCAAATTTCTTCTTGTAAATCTAAATTCAGACATCGTGTTTACAGAAATAAAACATTTAAGAAATTATTGTGTTTACATCTATATTTCGCATGGCCCTACACCTGATACCTCCAAAACCAGTAATACAAATATTAAACAGGCCACACTAACTGACCTAACTGTGTAATGCATCATACATATCTTCTACTAATTTCCAGGTTTGTATTGTACAATATTCTTCTTTCAAGTCTTTATAGTGCTAAATACAGCAACAGAATGTGCTGACAGATTTTTTTACAAAGTGTTTGTTTTTTTAATAAGCATTACATATATACATCTTGCTAACATTTCTGAAGCCAGCAACTTGCAAATTACTTATATTCAGTTCGTTGTTCAAAACATTCAATTGTTAACCTTTAAATTAAAACAAATTTCACATATTTCTATGGTATTATATAAGCTTGATTGATTGACAGTTGGTGTTGATTCTTAGCAACCAGACAGATTATTTCCAGAATGATCTGTCCCCAACCTGGCCATTCAGGTCTTCAAACAGTGCACCCATCACCACACCCATCCATCCATCCACCCATCATCATCTTATCTTTCCTTTCACCTTTCTCAGAATTACAGACTTCTAAACAGAGCAAAATCTTCATATAATATGTCCAAAATATGATAATTTGAGCCTGGGTATTTATGCCTTGACTGACAACTCTGGTTTGATTTGTTGTATTATCCATTTGTTTGTTTTCTTGACTATCCATGGTATTTTCAGGAGTCTCCAACAGAAAAGTTCAAAAACATCAATATTCTTTCTACCCTGATTCTTCAGTCCAATTTTCACTTCCATAGAGTGTCACAGGACAAAAAAAAAAAAAATTGCCTGCCTGATACTGATCTTTGTAGCTATAAACACATTCTGGTGTCTGAATATCTTTTCCTACTGCTAGTCTGTGGCATATTTCTTAACTGCTGGTTCCTTTACTGTCAATCCTAAAAGCAGAAGCTATCATCACTTCAATATCTTCATTGTCACTTCTAAGACTAGTTGTGTACCTGTTGTCATTATTTTGGTCTTCTTTATATTCAAACAGTCCCATTTTTTTACTGTGCTTCTGACTTTCATTACTAGAGGTTGTAGACCATTTACATTCTTGGCTATCAGTATGGTGCCATCAGCACAGTGCAGGTGATTGATGCTTATTCCTCTAATTTTAAACCATGCTCAAATTGTTCCAGTGCAGCCTCCTTCAATATATATTCAGGATCTAGTGTAGATTGAATAAATAAGCAGAAGTATTCAGCCTGGTTTCACTCCTTTGGTGATCTGGAGCCAGTCTGTTTCACCATGTTCTATCTGAACTGTAGCTTCCTGTTCTGGGTATATGCTTTGCATGAGGACAATGACATGTTCTGGGATTCCCATTTTCCTAAGGGTATTCCATAGCTTGACATGACTGTCACAATCAAAAGCCTTTCTATTGTAAATGAAGTACGTACAGAGTTCTTTTTGATATTCTATGGCTTTTTAAAATTATCCAACACGCATCAGCAATAATATCTCATGTTCTACAGCCTTTCTGGAAACCATCTTGAGCATCTGATATTTCCCTTTCATGTAATGGCTCTAATTTGTGTTGGATGATCCTGAGCATTATTTTAATAGCATGTGAAATTAAGGATATTGTGTGATAGTTTGAACACTTCGTTAAGTTTCCTTTCTTAGCATGGAAGGCAGATTGACTTCTTCCAATCCGTTGGCCACTGTGTTGTTTTCCAGTTTTGCTGGCATCATTTGGTTTACAATCTTTATGGGTTTTTCTTCTTCTGCTTGCCATATTTCTGAAAATCAACTCCTGTAGCCTTCAGACTTGGTAATAACTAGGGATCTAATCTAACTTCATTTTCTAGTACTAGAGGTTCTTGTAAATAGGGAATATCTTTTAAACTATCTTGGATCTTGTACAGATTTCAATATATTCCTTCTATCTTTGTTTGATCTTCTTTGAATCATTTACTATCTGTCTTTTAGTGTTCTTTAGCATGCCAATTCAAGGTTGGAACCTCCATCTGTTTTTGGAGATCTTTTGGAAGACTTTCCTTGTTTTTCCCTGTCTATTTACATCTTCAATGTCTTTACAGATCTTATTGTAATACTGGCTCTTGTCTGTAATTATTATTAAACTTCTTGCTGAGATCTTCATTTTTCTTGGCTTTGACTTCTGTTCTCTTCTTGGCAATTTCCATCACTTTCCTGACATCTAGATTGCTTTCTTCTGTTTCTTGGTCTTTTCACATTCTCATTTCACAGTCTCTTCTCACAATCAACCTTAACAATATTTTTTATTTCATTCCACAGTTCCTCTGGTTCCCTATCCATAAGATCAGGACTTCAATGTGATTCCTGATCTTCTCCTTGAAAATGGTGGGTATATACTCAAGATCATATTGTAGAAACTGGTTGGCTTGTTCTTTAGCTTGCTGAAACTTACATGTGAGTAGTTCACAATCTATTCCACAGTGAGTTTTGGGCCATGTCTTTGCTGTTATAATTGAATTCTTCCACCACTTTGTACCAATAATATAGTTTCTATTATTTATGTGTATCCATCTGGTGATGTCCATGTCTATGAGTGCTGGGTTTTTGTTGTTGATGTTTTTAGACTGTATTAGCAATGAACACAATCACTGGATAGATATAAATGGATTAATTGTTCTGCTTCATCTCTGTTTCCTAGGACACAGAGACCAGCTACATTTTTCTCCTCCTGTTATTCCAGTACCCTTCCTGACTATGAAAGTAATACCAGTCCTACTCTGCTTTTGTTTTTTTGGGGGGGGGGAGGGTTGGTGACCTGAGTAGCAAAGAGTATGGTTTTCTGACTGAAAGTGTCTAATTCCAGTCCATTTCAACTTATTAATGCTTGAGGTGTCAACATGTAGTTGATTCATTTCATCTTCCATTGCATTGCACTGCATTGAACTTTCCCACATTCATGCTTCTTATGATCCGTGTTCCCACTATAATTTGATATTTGCAGGTTTGGATTTTCTTTTCCTGTATGGCAACATCAGTAACTAGACATCCCTAAAACTTTGATCTAGCCACTTCATAAGCACCATTAGTACTCTGAACGATCCTCAGCTGTTCCTCAGTAGTATATTGAGTGCCTTCCAACCTAAGGGGCCAATAATCTGGCATTATATGATTAATCACTTGATTTTGTCTATTCAGGTGATTTTCTTGGCAAAATACAGGAGTAGTTTACCACTGCCTTCTCATGCACAGTAAGAGATCATGGTTTTCCTGTTCTCACTAACGCTACTTCCAGCCTCTTCCAATATACTGCTACCTGATATACAGTAGGTGCCTTCTTCTTTTAGCTGGAACAGCTGGCATAACATAATAAAGGTTAGGTATAGATGAAAATGAAAAAGAAATTATAGATTAATTTTAAGAAAATCAAAGTAACTTCAGGAAAAAAATAGGTATTTCATCTGTAACAATAGCTATTAATATGAATTAGTACCAGTACCAGTGATGTTTATTCAGTCAATGACCAGCAAAATTTAAAAATATACAACACAAGGGTAAAATCAAAAATTGATTTATACAATTTTGTAAACTAGTCCCAAGAAAAACAAATCTATACAATAGTTTGCATTATTGAAAGAAATCCAGCATATAGCACAATACTATGCTTCATGGAAGGTGAAATTTAAGATATGTTCTCACAGACCTTTTCTTTTGATTGACTGATTGATAAATAGATATATAGATGAATAGATAGACTGCCTGCCTTATATATGACTGCAGAGAGTATGTATTTGACCAGTGAGAGTGGAAGAACATGAGGGCTATCATAATTGTCTTTTCATACTTAAAATGTCATGAAACCATGAAGGATATCATTAATTTTTTTTTTTTTTAATTACAGGGCACCTTACCTTTCCTCTTCAACCTAAGCCCTAAAATCAACCCAAGGAAAGGTTCTACTTAACATCCATGTCTGCAGCTAATAAGGAGAAGAACTTACCAGTGAAAATGACTAGTATCAATTATGTTAGTTTCTCTGACCTACAAAAGTCTAATTATTTGTAAACAAAGACCAGAATCCAGAGAATCCTTTAAGGGGGGGGGGGGGGACTGGAATGTGCTACAGTTCATAGGCTAATTTTGAAGCTCTCTTATTTGAAAAGCAGTTTATTTTATATAAAGAATGTAACTTTACATTCTCTAAAGTTTACATTGGGTTATAATTCAACATTCTACTCTTATTTTCTTTTCTTACTAACAAGACAGGTTGCCCTTGGCATTTCTGCCTGAAGACTATGGAGTTTTTCAGCAATGGTGTTCAAATGTGGAAAAAAATAAATGTACTGTGTATCTTAAAAAGAAAAGTATTGCCTTAAGCAAACCTTGCTGTTAATGCTAAACTGTATTTTTGTTTGATAATCCACACACTTTGCATGCATCCTGAGGGATTTCTGACATGATTTTGAAAAGTCACCTTAGATAACAGTAGCAGCTGGAAGAAATAATAATTCATGATGTATATTACTTTTAAGAAAGTGAAAGTTTACACATTTTTCGATGTGCAGATGATCTTTAAAATCAGTAGACCTATAGAGGCTATTTCTAAGTAGCCTCTAGATAACAATTCAGCATTTCTACATGTGTAGCCTATAGTAAGGTATGTGAAACTTAAACAAGCATTAAAAGAGATTATCATGGGAGTTTTCTTCAGTTCAAACTGAGTAGATATTGAAAAATACAATTTCAAAGTTCACCCTAATATGAAGAAACATTTTTCTTTTGCTGCAGATATGTTTTGGGAAAGCAAATATTTTGCTACTTTGAATACTCCTACTAGGAAAAGAACGAAATCTAAATATCCTGCCCTGTTCAAGCAAATTATAATACAATCTAAGATGGCAACACTTCTGTATGAATAGATTCTTCCTGTCAATATCTGGATCGGAGCCCCAGCCATTCTCTCCAAACTAAGTGTACTCCATGTGCATCCCCTCGAGGACCTTATCAAGAAAGGGGATATTTGTAACCAGACAATTGTTATCATGAGAACCAGTTTGGTTAAGGCATCAGGCTAGAAACTGGAGATCATGAGTTCTAGCCACGCCTTAGGCACAAAGCCAGCTGGGTGACTTTGAGCCAATCTCTCTCTTTCAGCCCTGGGAAGCAGGCAATGGTAAACCACTTCCAAAACCCATTGCCAAAAAACTGAAAGAACTAGTCCAGGCAGTCGCCAGGAGTCAAAAACTGACTTGAAGGCACACCCAATAGTTGTCATAAACCATTACATGTAAGGTTTCCCTGCTCCCCGCCCCCAGACATGGTCACGTAACAGTATCTGTAGAGACAGGAAGGACTTCATTGTATAATGAAGCATTAACTAATCGCTGAATCTGTGTTGCTAATTTTCCCCAGCTCTGATGGACAAGGCACAGGATAAATGGTCAGTTATGTTCCTGGAACAGTCATGTCAACATATTCAAGTTGCAGAAATAGAAACAAACCTTACAAACGTAGGCAGGTCATAACATGCAAACAGGATCAGAATATTGGAGTTTCTCAGGATAATTATTCTTAGAGTCTACACACCACTACCAAGACCACTTTGAGAGGTCTTGTCTCCCAACAATTCTTCCTATTGTAATAGCAATTACATGTCTTACTGATTTAACACCAGTTGCAGGTCGTCAAACCCTGTCATATATTCAAGAGACTTCTTTGTATATGGTAGATACTGTATTTGAAGTTTTCATTTTGTGCGTGTGATAAATGACTGATGAGAGAGCATCTAATCTGTGTATTTCAGAGAGAAACCAACTGTATGCATGTATGTGTATATATATGGCTGTGTGTGTGTGTGTGTGTGTGTGTGTGTATATACGTGCACACACAGATTTATACAATCTGCTTCTAATGATTTTACAATACTAGTGGAAGAAGATGGAAAAAGGGCAGAAAGAATCTTCTTTATGTTGCCATATGATGTTCTTAGAGAAAATAAATATATCTGTTCATTTTCAACAAATTGTTTTATTAAGTATCATAACACAGAATATAAATGATCATATTGTTGTTTGTTAGAATATATAATATTTCATTATCTGTAGAAAGAGCTACAATTGCTTCCCTGCTGTTTTAATAATGAGGGAAAACAACTCCACAAATCAACATTTTGCAATCAGGCTTTAATTGCTCATATTCTGAAACATTGCTGCACAATAACTTATAAGAATATTTTGTTCATTAGGATTTCTTTAACTTTAGAGAACCAAACAGAAATATGTGCTTTTCTGTACAATTTCTTCATTATGGTATAGATTTACAAGCTTCCTGGAAACCAGCATGTCTCCTTGCTTCATATATGAAATACTAATAAAAAAATGAGCTTCCATAATACATTTTAAAAAGGTAACAACATTTGTTTCACTGGATTATCATTCCAAAATCCTGAAAATTAAATCATATATCTATATTTTTGTAAACATGTGCTGCTATAAATTTTAACTGTATATCTGTTTATTGTTTTAATATGTTGTGAGCCACCCACTGGGGGGAGATGGGCAGGGACAAGTTTAATAAATAAATTAAATAAATAAATATCACAACCTATACAAACATACACTATTGCTTTTTTCAACTGGCTAAGCAATTATTTTAAGCCATACAAAATAGGTGCTTATTAACTAACTGCTCTAAATATGTATCATATAATATACACCACCTACATATAAATCATGCGTTCATTATCATGCATGCAATGAAATGTATGCCTATTGCTCCAGCAAAACAAGGCTGCTGTTCAAAAGGAGTGTGAAATGTGGATGAGTCAAAGAAGCTCAATACACTATTTCTAACTTTAGGAAGATAATCCAAGTAGTAATCTCCACATCCCAGTTCAGTAGTGTTGAGAAAGGCAGAAAGGACACCCTGGGAAACAACGTATACTCTAGGCATTAGAATGACAGATCTCAGCCCAATTACATGAGTAATTCCTTTTAAAAACTGTTATCGTTAGAAAAGAAATAGAAAAGAATAAAGGTATGCTCAGAAAAACAGTTGTGGTGCTGGAAGATACATTCTATACAACAGGGTTCCTCATCCTTGGCGTGGCTGGCTGGGGAATTCTGGGAGTTGAAGTCCACACATCTTCAAGTCGCCAGGGTTGAGGGACCCTGCTGTACAAGACAGCAAAAGGACAAAGACTATAACTGACAACTTCTTCACTTATTCTTAACAAGTGTCTTTATATATACCATTCAATAATGGTTACTAAACAACTAAATAGAAAAAAATAACGATAAACACACCAACAAAATTAAAACCATATCTAAAATACTTAGCAACATAAAACAGTATTTCCTGGCAGCCAAGTGGCACTGACCTTAAACATCTGTGAGCCCTTATGGCAACGTATTTTTATCACCACCACTCTCTGATAGCCACACCATCATTTCCGATGATGTGGTCAATCAAGACAGCCTAAATTATTTTACTCAGTACCTTAAGTGGAGAGTAACCCAGCTTATTTAACAATTTATTTCTTATACTTTTAATTGGGCACAGTATCTAAGACCTGTTGTAAACATTATGAAATGTACATTTAATTAATACTGATCTCTTTATGAATAAAAGACACACACACAGCCATCAGCCTTTTGTTGTTACTCTAAATTTGAAAGGGAGCACTTGAATGTAGTGCATTATGACATGAAATACTGTATTAATATACAGCATAACAGCACCTCATAGCCTACAAGTAAGCAGAAAGGTTAACTAAGTGGCACTTTCAAGAAACATGACAGTATTTCTTCCTAAAATGGCAGTGCCATTTTAGCTGTCATTTTATGCAAATAAGCTCTTGTTGTGGCCTACTACTTCATCATTTCATTTGTGCTTTTTGGTTTTACCTTGGTCTGTTTGATTTTTCTTCCTCCCTGCATCAAGAATCTGCTTAAAAATAACCTTTTCCATTCAATGGCATCATTCTGTTTATCTCCATAAGGGTTTTTTCCCCTCTTTTTTTAATGTACAAAGATAGGATGTGAATTGGACCAGTGCAGATTCTGACTAGCAATACAATTGAAAAGGTGCCATGACATTACATTGTAACCTAAATTCTGCTATTAGCCAGGTCACATATGTGCATATATTCTTCAAGGGATACATGCCACATACTACAAGCGAAATCTTATTCCAACGGTCTCACAACGAATTACACCTTGATTCACTGGATCACTAAATATGTGCAATTGCTGCCTCACCATATTTTTTTCTGTCTGCTTTACATACATCATTGACATAATTCAATAATACTTTTTTTAAATACTTGTATTGAAACTTGAACTAGTAAATAAAAGCTTACTTTATTTTTACCATCAATATGGTAAATAAAACGTATTTTCAAAATATAAACATACATCTCTTTCATGTACAATTACCATGATTTGGATTTTATTGTTAGCATGTATGCCTAAAGATTCTGTGACCAACATTTAGAAAGCTTATCAAGAATATGCAAGAATTCATGTTACCATAATGTTTTTGTTAAAATAAGTAATATTTATTCAGAATACACAAACTGAACTAGGATAAAATGTGGTTTGTTGACCACTTTGACTTGTAAAACATTGTTCAGCATGTGAACCCAGCCAATAATGAATTCAATAAACCATGGTTAGGAAAACCATGGTTTAAATACAACGAACAAATCTATTCTTTCCATGCTGCAAGACTTCTCTATTGCAGGCTTCTTCCTCTACCACGTAATGAATACATAAAATCTGACCAATTCTTACTCAGCAGTAATATGTACCAAAGACATAAGATCATGCATTTCATCCTTTACCCTTAATAGCATTAACTACTTAAAAATAAATATATGTCCAATATAAATACCCTGCTCTTTAATACCATATTGCAACAGCGCCTACTCTAAACATGAGTATTTTATTTTTATTTTCTTCATCTAGGCAATTGAATTGGTATGATTTCCATAAACCAATGCATTCACAAAAGTATCTTGTCATGGCACATTTCAATAATCAATAAATATCAGCATAAGACAACAAGAACATACTTTGTGTTTAATATACTGTAGATACCAAAATTTGTTCACAAAGACCTAAAATCATTTCCATTTAGCATCCCAATTTAGGAAACATATAAATATGAAATATGTTAACTAGTAAACTAGTTCACAACTACCTAACTACTTTAAGTTTAGTCTCTTTTTGTATTTTGATTAATTAAAATAAAAATTTTAAAATGTTAAAGTCTACTAAAAAATCCATCCTATTTTCAGATCCATTATCCTTACATCTGCATATTTATACATTTTCTGTCCTATTCTTGTTCATAAGCTTCTCCTTTCTTGTTTGCAATATATATCTTGGATTACATAGTACATTCTTCATTTGGCTAAAGAGATTATCTAGCAAGCCAAATGTGATAAGCTAATACAAACCAGTTTCAAAGCAATGGATCCAAAGTGTCCTTCATATATACACTTGCACAACTTTTATCTGCAGTGTTACACCCACAGACGTCCCATTTAAGTATTGCATGTACATCTGGAAGTGACAACTACTGCAAGTTTTAACTTATAAAGCCTTATTTGGCTTGACACTAGGGTACTTCCAAAATCATTTTCTCCAACCAGTCTTAGCCCACTGAACAGATGTACCAGAAGAAACTGGTGTGTTCTCATTTTCATGAGATGAAGGGAGCAGAACCCCACAGGTCTGTTGTTCAGCTGGTGTGCATGTGTTGTGGAATAACCTCCACCGAGGAATCTGAACAGCATTCACACTGCTGGCTTATTTCTGCCATAATGTAGGCCTAATTATTACTATATAAATCCAAAATATTCAGCATCCCATACATTTAAATTGTCACATTTTTCATTCTTCATCATCCAGCATGACACTACTTGCAGTACTTCTAGCTAGTTTTTTATCCTTTATTATTTATATTTATATATTGAATTGTGTAACTTTAAAAATATTATTGTGGAATAACAAAGGAGATTAACACTGTTATTGAGTGGGTTTTGTGTTACAAGAAAAACAATAAAATATACTCTCATGGACACTGCTTTAATCTAGGCTGTAGTGCATCTATACTGACATTGGTCGCCACAGCCCTTCAAACCAGGGCAGTGATTCTGCCTGCGTAATAAAATGCAGAATGAACTACATGTTAGGTAGAATGCCAATATCATTATAGTATTCTCTGCCCAAGGGACAAAGAGATGGGGGAGTTGCACCTATTAATAACAGACCTTCAGGCCATATCACCAACTGCTTCCTAAAGTGTCCCAGTTTTTAGTGTCTTTCCAAGTGGTAGGGACAACCACGCAGCCATTGTATTCTTCCAATGTGCAGCATTTATCAGGTGAGTTTTTTGCACTCCCTTCTGCCCAAAAGGACAAATGACTATGTCTAACTTCTCTGAATGGAAAGATAACTTAATTTACTTTCAAGATTTTCTTTACCACAATCACCACAAGTGCATGTGAATCTTGAAATTACAAACCAGTCTTACCAATATCATTTAATATATTGCAAACTTTTTTTCCCATTCCAATTCATAGGTTTTTATGATGGAGCCCTATTATTTATCACACTCTTCCTATAAGCTGCCTTGTAGAACTTTTTTTTTTCAAAATAAAATCTTAATAAATCATCTCTGAAACAGATCCAGCTGGCACCTCTTGAACACCTTAAGTTGAAAGAGATCTCCTAAATCAGAAAATTTATTTAGCATATTTACTAATATGTTGATGGGTTATGGTATTTATATTTCATATCTGTCACTGCCGATCTCACTGCAGAGCGACTCTGGGCAGTTTACAGTAAATAGTGTTGCTATTAATATAACTTTTGCTACAATCATAATGGGAATTTTTGTGTGTGTGCCAAAGTATCACAAATTAGACATTTTCAATTTTTCACATAATACTTAGATGCATCTCAGTTAAATATTTTCCTACCAGCCACTCCCAATAGACATGCACATTAGCAGATCCATTTAAGAACAAGCCACATTACCAATTTTTTTTTAAGAAAATCTGGTTTTATATTCCATTTTATGGTTTTGTGTGCCTATGTCCTTTATTTATTTAGTAACTGTTGCACATCTCCAAAGTCTTGTGCTTATATCTGCATTCATATCTGTTTTGAAGTTCACATGACTACATTAAGTACAGTAGATTTAGGGAATATTTCTTTACAATGAAATCAAATAGGCATAATTAGTCTATTATGATATAACTGAGTTTTTAATACTAGTGAATTGTTCCAGTTTTTGCCTCATTCTTCTGTAGTTCAGTTTGAATAAGGAATGCATTGAACACTGCCAAGTTTCTTCATACTGCTCAAAATAGCTTCCAGCTTGTGGGAGAAGAAGAAAAAAATTCTTCCAGCACCTTTAAACAGCAGAATTGCTTTCATGAAGCACTGGGCACTATTCTATGCAAAAAAGAAAAGATATATAAGAAGCACATAGGATCTAGGAATTGAGCAATAAAGATACAGGTAGAAAAAGGAAAAGAACTAAGCTTTTATTAAGCCAGAATTCTCAGATCTATATATGTGAACTGCAACAGTCCACTCATTTTATTAGAGTGGAAAGCAAATTAATAAGTTAACATTCCAGAATTACACCTCTCACTTTTATATTTGTTTGATATCAGCTTGGCCCTGCCCTGCTAGGTAAACTCTTGCATTCATTTATTTTTAGATTGCCACATTGTTAGAAGGTTCATTGGCATCGCTTGTGGTCCTGCAAAATTTCACGCTGGTTCAAAGACAATCTGACACTATTATAAATCAGTTGCAAGTAAAATATTTGAAAATTTAGCCCCATGAAAAACAACAGCATTTCAACCTGTTTCTGGAAAAAAACTGAAGGACAGATATACTGTTACTATTAATGGACCTAAATATAGTTATCCTCCCTTGCTCTCCCCTTAGTAAGTTTTCTTTTCCCAAGCTTTTCTGACCCTGTCTTTTCAAGATGCTTTAGATATTTTCAAATGTGTTGTTTGTTAGTAGTATTAGTATTGTTATATAGTATTGTTAGTATTATTAGTTTGTTAAGTATTGTTTATTAGGCACCTGTACATTGGATACGGTCTCAAATACTGAAGTGAATTCTATGCTGGACATTCATCTTGAGAACTTTTGTGTAGTTAAAAAGGTCCGCAACATCCAGTTCCTTCCTGTACCTACAGTAAACACTGTTTATTCAGCTCACATGATACCTACATTACAAATGTCACTGCCCTTTTCTCTTTGTTCCATCTTTATTATAAAATGGCATATATATAATTAATTGTATGTACAAGCTTGCAGTGGTACCATTCTGTATGTTGCCAATCAGATCATATTATATTATTATTAGCAGAAAATATATATTGCCCCCGTGGCCCATAAGCCTGTTTCAGCAAACACATATAACAGGCTCACTTGATGTCCTTGTCTGATACCTGGAGAATCATCCAGGTCTTTAACGCTTTCCAAAAAGCAAGCACAGTTAGTCATACAAATATAGGGGAGGATGAGGTGTTCCACAGGATAGGTCCTTCACAGAGAAGGCATGCTTCCTGGGTCCTGTCAGGTGGCACTGTTTAATAGAAATGAGCATGCCCCCTCTATGGTGGAAAGGGCAGAAATAACTGTAGACAGACAGTTCCACAAATAACCTGGCCCTATGCTACAAAGGGTATTGTAGGTGACTACAAGCACCTTGAACTGCACCCAAAAGCCTACTGGGAGCAATGCAGCTTATAGAGTAGTGCCATAACATGAGCATATCAAGCTGTGTCCATAACTAACTGCACTAAATTAGTATGAAGTTAGCAATTCTTTATATAGATTTAATCTCCAGTGAGTAGACAGCAATGTTAGAACCGAGGCATTAATCAGCAAGGAGAATGAAATAAGCTTTGTTTCAAAACTCTGCACATTGGGGTACTTTGAAACTTGTATTTACAAACTGTCGTAATAACAACTTATCCTTTAGTTCTTGTTTTAGTTCTATTATTTTATTAAATAAAATGTATTTAGTAAACTAATCACAATGCTTGTCGTATTCCTCCAAGTACTGTACATGGCTAGACTCCAGATTGAATAGCTGTCCTCAAATGCCTTCCAAGGAACTCTACCAGTTTCTGTAGTTCAGAAGTAATTTAAAAGCAGAAAGCTGTAGCAAATGAAACCTAATGGAAAACAGGGAATGCTTTCGTTCGTGCTAGCTGTTTGCAGAAGAGAAATGGAAGACCACAAAGGAGGAAAAAAGGGAAGTGCCAAAACACAGCTCTTTTACCACATAGGCTTAGATTTCACATGAAAGTTTGGTTTTGTTTTTTAAATAGCTGAGATTCATTAGAAAACTGTATAATACTTTATTGTTGCGGTTTATTACAAGACCGAATAATAACTTTATTGTTGGAAATGAAGTGATATATTCCTGAAGAATAGATCATATTCATACCATTCTTTTCATCAGTGATACCTGACTGTTAAATGATATATGCTACAAGTGAACATGAGTTATAAATACATACAATCAGTACTCAAAGGTATAATTAATATAAGAATCTGTGAAGCTATCTTAGACTGAGTCAAACATTAATCTCTATGCAATGGTTCTTTCATCTGCAGGTATAGCAAGTATCACAATATTACAGTTTTATTGTTTTCAATGTATGACTGAAGTAAAAGATGCAGCAGCAAGTGCTTCACATTTTATTTGCAGGCTTCTAGAAGTATACAGAGTTGCCACAAGATTGGATAAGATGTGGGCCTAATGAGCAGCCCAGTATGAAGATTACTTGACCATGATTTATACTTAAGAAATGAAAAGGCATCCTGGCTGAGAAACCATCATGTTTCTTTCCCTTCCATCCACTGACTTCCAGCTTGTGGATTAATATAGCTGGAGTTAGAAGGGACTTTTTAGGCTCAGATATTTAAGTGTTTGGCCTAACCAAGACCTGATGTATGTGATGATGTCACAGTTTGTACTTTGGCACTAGGCACAGTATTTGGGAAGAATAAAACAAGATGGGCTCCTCAATCTTCCAACTTCAGCTAGCTCCCTCAGACAGTCCACCATGAAGAGTAAACAACAGCCATGTTTCAGGTTGACAGTAGTAGCTACTCTTTATGCCATGCTTTCCTCAAAATATATCCAGTGGATAATCTGGATTAGTTCCTTCTCAGAATGAATCAAATGTGTCAGTAGCTCTGCTGTAATTCTTGCTTTTTTTCCACCAAGGTAAGAGGTGTAAGGAATATACCTGATGTAAGTTCCCCATACCCAATTTCTATCTAGTCTTTCACAGAAAACCACTGCTGGTATAAACAGCTGAAAGCATCTCACACAGTTAAATAAGTATTCAAGTATATAACTTGGGGAAATGTGCACACCACAATATAGATAAAACTCAAGTACAAATAAAAATGGCACTGTGGCTAAGAAAAGAGACAGCTAGGTCACCCAGAAAGTATTCTGTCCAAAACACACATAGTAAAAGGAAATAAAAATATTCTGAATTCTTTGTTTTAGTAAGAATACAGAAAATATGTATTTGCATCACAAAACAGTAAGCACTGTGCATATATTCAGTAGCATAACACTTTAACCAGTTAGATGTGAATTTCATTCGGATTTCTTTGCAAGTAGTTTTGTTGTTTTTTATAGTAATTTATTAAAAATTACAATTAAAAAGATAAAAACTAATACAAACTAAAAAAAGTATAAAAAGAAAAAATTGAAAGTACAGAAAAGAAAGAAAAAATAGAAAGAAAAATAGAAAAGGAAGAAAAAATAAGAATATAGTAAAGAAAAAGAAAAGAAATATATAAAGAAATGACTTCCCCCTTCATCACAACAAATATATACAATTTTAGTAACTTATCACCTTCTCTTAAAATACAACAAATTATCTGTTCTTCCCATATCCCATCTCTTATCTATAAAAAAATCCTTAAAGCATCATTGTTTCATTCCTGATCAGCAAAAGTCCATTAGGGGTTACCAGAGATAACAACATATCTATTTTAACCTTGAACACATAAACCAAATTTATATTCCTTCTTTTTACTTCTAACAATCTTGATCTTTAGCCCCTTCAACCTAAAACTTGATTTCTTTTCATTTCTTCTTTGCCCTTTCTCACAAAATTCTTCAAAGCATTAACAAGCCTCTTTTGTAAATCCAATATAGGAAAATTATCCAGGTCACTCTCTTGGTTTGTTATTTGTATTTCCCTTTTAAGGCATCAACTGGCTTCTTTTGTATGTCCAGTGTAGCATCTTTTTCCATATTATTCTTGTAGTGTGTCATTTTTAAATCTACTTTCAGATCAGTCTCAATCTTGTCAGATGTAATTTTCTCCTCTTTCATAACATCTTTTAAACACAGTCTATCTATAGAGGCGGACACTCTTAAAATTAACTACTGGGTCTGCTGTTCAAAAATATTCTTCAATATGTCCAATGTTAAAATATTTTGCTTCATTCTGTATTAGTAAATCAAATGTAAGTGTTCTTCTCCTTTAACTGTAATCTTTAGTTTCTTCTGGTTCCCTCTAGTGTCCAACCTTTAAAGTCTCATCCTACCATGCTTTTTTTTTTTTTTAAAGAGAATTCAAAACAAAAACATTTTCCCACAGGAAAGGTTCTTACAATTAATTTCAAATTCTTATTTCAAATCCTTCTGGACCCTTAGTCCATTTGCAACTTTCCAAAATCAAAATTCTAATCACCCTTTTGCTGCTTATTTCAAAAGAAAGAAAAATTAAGTCTTTAAACTTGTATTTAAAACTTCTTTCACTAAGGATTGAAGGAAACTCATCGGTGCTGTAAAACGGTGCTGTAAAATTTGTTGATCCAAAGGTTCCTAATAGCTGAAAAGCAGATAATAAGCAATATCCAAAAGTGATTAGAAAAGGAAGTATGCAAACCCAGTCTCCTTAAAAGCACGGATCGTGGGCTGAGCAAGATAGCTATTCCCTCATCTCCCAGAGCTCTAAACCCGTCAGAGACTGCTGTTTTGAGGTCTCCTCATGAGGAGCAACTGTATGGAGCACTCATAGGTGATCTCAGGTCCTCTCCTTGTCCAGAGAGGAATTATGAAGAGCCGGTCTACTTGCTGGCTCTTCATTCTACTGTGGTCGTTGGCTCCACTTTTAGCAGCGCCATCTTCAGTTTGCCATTTCTTCCCCTTATATTTGATTTACTAAGAACACTTACATTTGATTTTTTAATACAGAATGAAGCAAAATATTTTAACATTGGACATATTGAAGAAGTCCCAGGATTTCTTTGCAAGTGGTTTTGGATGTGCTCTGTGTGTATGTGTGCAACAGTGTGCATATTGCAGTCTTCTTTCCCTGTAAAAAATATAGATATATACAGACTTCAAGCAGAATGACATAAAGAAAGCAATATATTACATAAAAAATATTATCCTCATCCAGCCACTTCTTTATCATAATCTGTGGTTCAATTTATCTGTGGTATGACACCATCAAAATTTTGATGGGGAGGAAGTATTATGATGGAGGATGAAGCCAGTGACCAAAGGTACTTTCATCTACTTTATGTTACTGCCCCTTTTCAGCCTCCCATCTCTATAATTTAGTTGCTCTGAGCTAGTAGATGTTGGCAATAAATGAAAGGTTGCTTAATCATAAATGTCAGACATGTTATCTCTCATTCTGTCTTGGAATAATTGTGTCTATCCTCTGATTAGCATTGCTTGAAGGGCATATATATGGGGTTGGCATCGTTCATAAGACTCGTGATAGATTGCCAGACAGGAGATGCAATGTCAAATCTTACAAACCAAGAAAAAGCATAGATTGTATTGTTGTACCATCTACTCTACCACCATTACTGTCCTTTTCCCTAAGCAGAATAGCTTCTGAGGTCATAAAGAAAAGCTCATGATAAACATTCATGCATGAAGCCATCTTCTGGAGGCTGATTAGTGGAAAAGTGCATGAATGTGATGGATGGGAATGAAAATTCCAATGATTTAAGCAGAAGTCTGGATAATTTCAATTACTGAAATTCCAAAATGTTCTGGAATACAACAGGTAATTTGTGTAAAATATTGTGTAAATAGTGCAACAGATCATTTCAATGATGCAATATGGTATTTTGAAATAACACTCTTAAAGTATTTATTATTCCTCGGACAAAGTTACTTGGAAGAGTTTTGTGGCTGCCTGAGAAAGAGGCAGTGTCACTTTTAACAGTGGAATCCTATGAAGGCCAGGCAGCCATGAGTTTTTAATGAACTTCACTTCTAGTGGTTACTTGTTTCTTTGCTTTGTTTTGTTGGCAAAGGAGATATATTTAGGGAGTCACTGTTCCTTTTCCACTTGAATAGCTTAGCTTCCATTTTGCAAAAATTATTTGAAATCATTACACCACAGTTCAATAAGTCAATATGTATATTGCTGGAACATGTTTCTCTAAATATTACAGTAAACCGTCATGCTACAGAAATAAGCTTTCAAGAACACCATTCTACTTGCATTCTAGAGAATGTTCACTTAAGCTGCAGACCTAGTAAAGCTTATTTGAATTAAGTGGGATACACTTTCAAATAAAAATATTAAAGATAGGTCTGTTAAGTCTTCTCTTGAAACTCACAATATTTATTTTATATATAAATATATTTTACTATGCAAGTTATTAGACTATGATTCTCTGGAATCTTCTAGGTTCTCATATTTTGATATTTTTCTATATGTAAAGTAGAGATACTAATGTTGGTTATTTATCCATGAATACATATACACCCACAAATGCTGACGATAGATAGATAGATAGACAGACAGACAGACAGACAGACAGACAGACAGACAGGCAGACAGACAGACAGACAGACAAATACATGTGCTAAATTGACATAATAGGCAATGTACTTCAGTTAAAAAAGAAATCTCCTAGTTAAACATGCTAAATTACTCATATATTTACTTGCCAATCTTTTACATCAACCCCTAAACATAGAACATATTACAGTTATGTTCTAGTTATAATGCTGAACCTATGTTGTAGGTATAAACCAACTACTGCATATTGTATTATAAATACAATATTAAAATACAACATGTAATACAGTTAATTAAAATCAGTAGCAAAAATAATAAAATGCATAATTAAGAATTTTCTTTCCCATATATAAAAATAAAACAAATTAACAGCTTAGACTGTGTTTGAAAATAAACACTGACCATAATTAATTAAAGGATTTGGGCAAATGAAGATTTTCATTTGCCTGGTACAAAAGAAATAAGAAAGGCATCAGGTGATCTGCCACAGGGATAATCAGGATGCTTCTGGACATTTTATTATGGCCTTTCATGTCTCCCTGGCTCCCATCTAACCATCACTTGACTATTAAAAATTCACAGAGATATACACAAAAATGGGGAGCTTTTTTCAATAACTTAGTTCAAAAGGTTGTAGATACAACCAGCAGTTTACATTGGGCTCAGAAACAGACTGTGACTAATTAACCCCAATGTAATACGACTGAAATGCATTCTTTGTTAATGAATTTGCTGCCCTATTTTGGACCAGCTGCAGTTTCCAGACTGAGTAGAAAGGTAGCATCATGGGCATGACAATACAATCGTCTCTACTGCAGGGGTAATGGGAACACTAGTCGTTATACAGGTGAAACTTGAAAAATTAGAGTATCGTGCAAATGTTCATTTATGTCAGTATGGCAACTCAAAAGGTGAAACCAATATATGAGATAGACGCATTACATGCAAAGCAAGATATGTCAAGCCTTACTTTGATATAATTATGATGATTATGGCGTACAGCTTATGAAAACCCCAAATTCACAATCTCAGAAAATTAGAATAGTGTGAAAAGGTTCAATATTCTAGGCTCAAAGTGTCCCACTCTAAGCAGCTAATGAATACGTAACACCTGCAAAGGGTTCCTGAGCCTTTAAATGGTCTCTCAGGCTGGTTCAGTAGGAATCACAAGCATGAGAAAGACTGCTGACCTGACAGTTGTGCAGAAAACCATCATTGACACCCTCCATAAGGAGGGAAAGCCCCAAAAGGGAATTGCAAAAGAAGTGGGATGTTCCCAAAGTGCTGTATCAAAGCACATCAATAGAAGGTTATGTGGAAGGGAAAAGTGTGGTAGAAAAAGGTGCACAAGCAGCAGGGCTGACTGCAGCCTGGAGAGGATTGTCAGGAAAAGGCCACTCAAAAGTGTTGGGGACTTTCACAAGGAGTGGACTGAGGCTGGAGTTAGTGCATCAAGAGCCACCACACACAGACGGATCCTGTACATGGGCTTCAAATGTCGTATTCCTCTTGTCAAGCCGCTCCTGAACAACCAACAACGTCAGAAGCATCTTACCTGGGCTACAGAAAAAAAGAACTGGTCTGTTGCCCAGTGGTCCAAAGTCCTCTTTTCTGATGAGAGCAACTTTTGCATCTCATGTGGGAACCAAGGACCCAGAGTCTGGAGGAAGAATGGAGAGGCACACAATGCACGATGCTTGAAGTCCAGTGTGAAGTTTCCACAGTCTGTGTTGATTTGGGGAGCCATGTCATCTGCTGGTGTTGGTCTACTGTGCTTCATTAAGTCCAGGGTCAACGCAGCCGTCTACCAGGAGATTTTGGAGCACTTCATGCTTCCTTCCGCAGACGAGCTTTATGGGGATGCTGACTTCATTTTCCAGCAGGACTTGGCACCTGCCCACACTGCCAAAAGTACCAAAACCTGCTTCAATGACCATGGGATTACTGTGCTTGATTGGCCAGCAAACTCGCCTGACTGAACCCCATAGAGAATCTATGGGGCATTGCCAAGAGAAAGATGAGGGACATGAGACCGAACAATGCAGCGGAGCTGAAGGCCGCTATTGAAGCATCCTGGTCTTCCAAAACACCTCAGCAGTGCCACAGGCTGATAGCATCCATGCCACGCCACATTGCGGCAGTCATTGCTGCAAAAGGGGCCCAAACCAAGTACTGAGTACATAAGCATGCTTATACTTTGCAGATGTCCGATATTGTTCTATTTCCAATCCTTGTGTTATTGATGTCATGTAATATTCTAATTTTCTGAGATTGTGAATTTGGGGTTTTCATAAGCTGTATGCCATAATCATCACAATTATACCAAAGTAAGGCTTGACATATCTCGCTTTGCATGTAATGCGTCTATCTCATATATTGGTTTCACCTTTTGAGTTGCCATACTGACATAAATGAACATTTGCATGATATTCTAATTTTTCGAGTTTCACCTGTAATTAAAATGTTTGAGGAATGGAAGCTTTCCTATGATTCTCTATGATCGAATCCAACCTCATATATCACAATAAATTGAAGATTTTTGTTTGATCACATCTCTTCTAGATTCTAGAAAGAACACTTCTCTTAAAATTGAGACTGTGTGTTCACAGAAATTCATAGCAGCTGAACAATTCATAAACTCTACAAACAAAGAGAAGTCCATTGTAGGCATATAGCGATGTTTCCCTTTCCAATTATCATGGAATCAGTACTCGAGGGCCCTTCAGAAACTAACAGCTGATTAATGTTTTAATAAATGAAGCATGTTATCAGCTGCAGCTTAGAAAGAGAATGTGGCTGTGTTACTTACATTGTACAATACAAAATCACATGAAACAATATGGGGCTATTTTCAATCCAAACAACTTTTTAAAAAATAGAATTAAAAGCACAATGGTAGAAGCTCATGATTATCAGGAGGATTAAAAATTTCATTTCAAGAGTTTTTGGTCATAAAGCCTTGAAAATAGCAGTGATAAATTATTCTATTTCCATTTCATCTTCCCATTAAATGCAAAATAATGTACATGAATATTTGCATTGAAATAGCATTTTAAATATATGTTGTCTTAGAATACATGTCGCTAAATATATCTGCATCTCAAAACAACTTGTTTAAATGGATATTATACATTTAAACCAAAACTTATGTCAGTGCATTTAGACGGAACAGAACTCCAGTAAACTCTAATCTGCACCTGACCCTGGAATCTGTGGAATAGAATTTTCAATCATCAGATTCTGCAAATTTCTTTATTTGAAAACAACAATCCAATATTCTTTTTATAAAGACCACTTCAAAAATATTTGATGATCATCATCATATTTATTTCAGTCATTGACCAATAAAAATACATACAATAAAACAGACAACAATATTACCCCTTTCATCAATAACTATTAGCAACCATTTGTGGGTGAAGCTTACACATTATGTAGCAAAATTTTGCAACTTTTAAAGAAATAAGATTTGTCTTGATTATTTAACAAATAATGCAAGTAAAAATTATCGGAATGCCCGGGGAATTTAAATAAAAGAGGGGTAATCAGTAGATGTTACAGCTACTTGGTTTAGTTGATTTCTTTATGCATACTTTCACATTAACCTTCCAAATTCACATGAAAATCCTGCTTTGGTTTCAGCAGTGACTGTCAGATCATCTATAAACGTATTTTACCGAACTAGGTCACCCAACCCAGTTCTGAGCACCACGTGTTTACAGGATTTTGCTAGCTTGCTAGGCACTTAAAATGTTTGGATTTTCCTCAGCTTATTCAGGAGGAAAGGGTCATGCACACTTCTACAGTACAAAATGGTTTGCATCAGCATGTACTGCAGCCACTGAATTTGTTTCCTATGGATATTTTTACAGGCAGAAGAAATTATAAATCAACATGCCACTTTCTGTAGCACTGAGCAACTTGCATTAATTTCTAATTAAATCCAGGTTTTACAGACACATACCAAATGGTGTGTGTTGTTTAGCATATTTATTCCAAAGTTGTTCAGTTCTCCCATTGTTCCAACGCCTGTACCAGCTCTTCAAATGTCAGCAAGTGTCATCAGAATACTTCAGTATTTAGAAAAATTAACCTGAACTACAAAGCAGAGAACAACTTTTTTAGGTTGTTTTACTCAAAATCCTTTGAACTGGATGTAGAATGAGTATCATTTCTATGCAACTATGTTCTACCATTGTGCTTTGCCCTGGGCTTGAAATTTAGTAGCTGAAAAGGCCTTTCCAAAGTTAATTTCTGAAATTAATTTGTTACATTATATGTATGTGCAGCAATAACTAAACCAATATTTGCCCTGCAGCCATAGAAATTCATCATCAGGGTGTTCTTAACAATTTTCTAAGTGCCTAACACAAAATATCTACATAATATAAAGTTCAAGATAAAAAAAATCTGTAATTCAGAATATTTTAGAAGAAATAACAATAGTCTAAAGAATATTATTTATATTTAAACAAACAGTTATTATCTATAGTATTTTATGATAATCCAATACATATACAACATGTAGACAGTTTCCAGCACTACATATTATTCTACATCACTATCTTAGATAACCTTTTTTGGTGGGTGACTTTGAGTGAGTGTTGACTCCTAGTGATTGCTTGGACAGGTCTGTGCAGTTTTCTTGGCAAGATTTGCAGAAGTGATTTGCCATTGCCTTCTTCCTAGGGCTTACAGAGAGTGACTGGCCCAAAGTCACCCAACTGACTTTGTACCTAAGGCAAGACTAGAACTCAAAGTCTCCCAGTTTCTAGCCTGCTGCCTTAACCACTACATTAAACAGTATCTCTAGCTATACTATTACATATATGTTTAAAAGATGTGCATTAACATCCTGTAGTAAACAATTATAATTGCAGCAGAATGCTTAGGCAATTGCCAACTGCTTCCACTCACTATGGATGATCCTCAAATGTGGATCTGTGATATATGCATGATGAACTGGAGGCACAAAAAAGTAATTCTTACTGAATTAATATAATCATTCCAAATATCATTGCGCAGATGATGCAAAAAGGCTATTCCTTCCAGAAATGCAAATTTTCAGAGTCCTATTTCTACTAGAGAGATGACCATGTGTTAAACAGCAGCTTACATTCACATTCTATAATCCTGAAGAATGATTTATGACTTTCTCAAGGCAATGAAGATGCCCTTGTACTAATATATTCCAAGTTTAAAGTATGATTTTATTAAAATTAAAAAGTAGCTTAAGTAAGGATGGTCTTATAGCTCTGAATGCCAGATTTATCAAAATCCTTATGCTTCTGCATTTACTGTTAGACCAAGTGAAGGAGTTTCCTCACTATGTCCTCTCTCAATGGATGCTTAAGATTTATCACCAGTTTGTTTTGGGCACATTTGAATTTATCTATGCTGACTTCTTGAGTGAGCTGCTAACAGTGCTGGCAAATACAACTGGATAATGTAAGTGCATGAGCTCAATATTAATTTTATTTAATTTTATTTATTCAATTTAGGCACCATCCAACTCCAGACAAATCTGGCCATCTCACAATATAACAACAATGAAATAGCAATATAAATAATAAAATAACTAAATAAATAAGGAACATGAAAAAATAAATAAGAATAAGATGGTGGTCTGGCCAGCAACACACAAAAAAATATCCTACAATGGGCTCCATTCACCCTAACCCAAGGCCTGGGAAATAGCCAAGGCCTTAACACTGATTTTGTTTTTTGTTTTAATTAACTTATTGTTGAACAATAAAAAGTTTGATTGATTAAATATGGAAATTCTTCTTTCTATCCCAACTAGTGATAGATGTAGCAATAAACAAAAGAAAATCTTCATGAAAATAATTTGTGGATTAGGATGGTACATGTGCAAATATTGTAGGAACCAGAGTTCAATTCTAAATTAGCCAAAAGATTAACAGAAGCTTTTATGGCGTTACCTACTACTTGTGAATTCCTAATTTGATATAAAAACTCTTTCTGTTTTAAAAGTAATTGTCATAACTATATTTGCTTTTACGTATATTATGAACAAGATGATAACAGTAAGAACAGTACAATTTAGGTTAATCATCAAATGCATACATAAACTAATGGCCGAAGCAGCATATCTTCAAGCATTAAACTGTGTTACAAGTATTTTTTTTAAAACTTGCAAGAATAATTGTGCATTATTCAAGAAAAAGGGTGGAGATGGCAAGTGAGAATTAAGCAAACCACCCTGTAAAGGTACATAAGACACACTTATTTTATTCACATTTAAACTGCTGGAAAATTCCATTCTTGTTTTCACATTTTCCAGATGAAATAGTTTTGCCTTAAGTGATATGAAAAATAACTACAAGAAATGCTTAACAGATAACTTTTACACTGACTAAACTATGCAATAAAGGAACCTTTATTCAACGTTTTAAAAGTAGCTCCATTATTTTTTTCACTAAACTTGTTTTAACACACAAAGAGGGAAAAAACAAGGAAAAGAAGAACTGTAATTCTTGATTACTTGCCAATTTACAGTATTAAAAAAAGAATCTGCGCCACAGATTGGCAGCTTTCCATATTTACAGTAAGCATCTAATGTTTCTCCCAGACAAAGGACAAAGGATTTAACGGTTTGTGTTTTGTGCAAAACCTGGAGGACTGGATTGTGTCCATATCCTTCAACAAGATAATCAATATCATTTTTTAAAAAAATAGCACCAAGGAATAGTTGCACACAATTAAATTATTATTATTTTTTAATCCTCTTAAGTATATCAGATAGATATCACCCAACCAGGGACAGGGCACTAACATTTGTATAGTAAGAAGACTAACATTTTGAATTAATGAAAGCATATTAAGCCATAAAATCAGATAGACATTCCCCATCTAAAGTTAACATTTACCACTATTCATGGTCTACATAATGTACACCACTATTTGCACAAAGGATTGTGCAAATACCCTGCTAATTCTTCTATTGAAACATCAATTTAATGAAAACTGCTTTAAATAATATAAATAAGCTCAGTTTCTAGGGGAAGACAAGAAGACTTGTTCTGCTCCTGCTTCATTCCACATTCTATGGCATAGAACTCAGTAAACCTAGTTCAAACAAATGCATGTTTTTATAAGTTTCCAAATGAAGCACGAAAAATGCCATGGAAATTTGCCACTTTGGAAACCAAGAGTAATTTGTACTTTCTTCAGGTTTCTATAAACTAGAGAACCCTAAATCTGGAGTGTATCCTCCCAATCCCCTTTAAAAGCTACACTAAAACTGTAATTTTAGGTGATAAAAGGGGAGATTATTAATAAACTGACATATCTAAATCAATGCATTTAAATGAACACATTTTATTTTTGTCCTGGTTCTGTCCACGTTTTGGAGTAGAACCTCTGCACACCACTCAAAGGTCAGATGCAGCTGTCAGTCTAAAAAACAGTGAATCCCTGCTATAAACTCTTTTGAGTAACCCTGTGCCATCCCTGTAGCCAAGGAAATACTGGATGTGAAACTGAAATGTAATCTTGCTCGTTCTGAGCACTATAATTCACCAACACAACAGCCAGACTATAGAGCTCATATTATACTGCTAATTGTCTAAGTAGTCACAAAAGGAGTCTCGATTTTGAATATGGAGAAATAAACCAACCCACTAATGGACAATCAGGTGCAAATGCAAGTTGGGAATATGAGGGGTTATAGGAAAGAAAGGGCAGGGAAAGAAACACAGAGCTGTTGAGTGAGGCAGCAACAGATCCAGAAATTATTTTTAGGACTCGCAGTCCTGGCAGAAGACATGTGATAGTTCTGAAGCCTGGAAGTTACAAAAGCAAATTAGTTCAATGTCAAGTATTTAGGATTCTCTTTTTGCCAGCTGGTCTACTCCAATTATTTCAGAAGCTAATTTCTTTAATAATACTTTCAATAATGCTAGTGAGATACCAGAAGTGGAAGGGAAAGGAAGAAATCTTAGACCACTGGTTTAAAATCCTTCCGTAAGCAAGAGGTTTTAAAAATATAATAATCCATAAAAAGCGGATACTTGCTTCACTTCATGGAGATATAGCCTGGCTTTGGGGAATATCTGTTCTTATACCTTCACAATTTCTAGATATGGGCACTGTAATTCTCCATTGAGATAAAAGGCATCACAGTATCTTTGGAGGGATGGAAAGAATATCTATCAGCAAAGGAGAAGAAACTACTTGTTGAAACCATCTGCTATGAGGTAACATTAACTCTTGTGTTATTGCTTCACCTCACCCACCCCCACAAGGATCTACAAATGGTAGCAATACAGGACTGGGCCATAAAAGAAGAAAGTGGATGCTGAGAAAAGCAGAACTGTGAGAATAACATTTCAGGAACTTCGTCCTTATGAATCAAAACACCGGGAAAGATAAATTCTCTGTTAAATTACTCCAGGGAAGAAGAACATGTGTAAATTATCCCTTTAATGATTATAGTTGCCACAATAAGTTCCCATATTTAAAGCTTAAAGGACCCTAGGTGTATCTCTTAAAAGGCAGTAAGATACAGGGGAAAGAGCAAGCAAATAAAATGTACTCTGAACATTAAGTACAAAATGTACTCTTTCTGTTTTTCTTTTTTTTTTTTTTTCCAACTCTCTAATGTGGGCTTCAACAGCAAAGGATCATATTAGCTTGCCCAGTACAGTGCTCTCCCTGTGGTACTTTATAAAGGTGCCAGCAAGCTACAGGGCTGAAGTTGCAGGAGAAGGTGAAAGGAATCACCCATACAGGCTTATTCTATAGAATCCTTTGCTGAGAGACACTCAGGTTCCAAGGTGTCCACAAAGGAGGTTCAAATGTCAAGTGTCATAGTGCTGTCCCAACACAAGCCCTGACCCTTTTGCATGCACACTGTGACAGTGCATTCATGTATAAAAGAGACAGAACCTGCATCACAGTATTACCTTCATTATTTTGACAAATGCATCAGATCCTGGGGATGGCTCTACTCGGATATGAAACTAGACTTCCTGTTCCTGTTTTTGGGACAGCAGGGAAGAGGATGAGAACACATATTAGGCAGGAGAAAAGCAAATATGATACGGAATGCCCAGAGATTTTCCAGAAACTGGAACTGCAGAAATTTGTATGAGACACCCAGATTTGTACTGTTACTACTTAAGATTGCACCTAGAGAGGCTCTTACAACACAATCAACCCTGCCTGAATCATATACTTTTATAACAGATCAAGTATAAATTTATAAATGATAGAACTCACTTTTACTCCTCCCATCTTTTCCCAACACTCTTCCATTATTTTTTCTTACAGATATAAGGTTATGATGGAAGAATACAAAATGCCTCTTCACTGGTGATGTAAGGAGCTCCCTTAGGCCAAGACTTATCACACGTAGTCATTTCATCATGAGGTAGCTTCTTATATTACTAACATATATAGAGACTAGACAACACATCATCCTAAACTATCATGCAGTTTTATTAGGTCTGGTTTTTGTTCTGTATGAACCCAACAACTATGATTTGTAAATCAGTCCATTGATTCATCTGATTCAGTATGGTCTTCACCAGTGTCAATGGGCATCAATGTATCCATACAAACCTGATTTGGTATCTTTCAGGCTGTTTTTTTTTTAACTTGAAAAATATTTAAACATCTAGAAATCAACAACGACATTTTTAAAAAATAAAGAGTTTAAAAAAAAAAACAGCCAGAAGCTATACAAAACCAAAATGAGTTTCAGATTATATATAAATATATTTGCAATCTTAAAGAAATAGATGACATTTTAAACATCAATATTCAATATTTCTATTCAAAAAAAAATTTGAAAGGGGTAATCTATTAAGAATAAGTTCACTGACATAACTGTAAAATTGAGACCAGATATGAATGATACAATCTTAACTTAAATGTTTCTTCAAGAATCTTCATAGCGGTACGGTATCTCCCACACTTCTAAATACTTTGATAAGCAAGAGACATAATTTTCCAGTTTTTTGTTACAATAAATCTGGCAGTTAACAACAACAATTGAATTAATTTTTTGTGTCGTACCTTTTCATATGGGAGGAATGGGAATAAAGTGACACTAGCACTAATTATTGAAAAGTGTTGGGCATTTTCTCTAATTTCTTCACAACTGTTCAACACAAATGGGCATTATCACCAGAAATGACAAAGTTTACTAGTTCAATGACAATCCATGCAACAAAATCTAGAAAAGTATGCCTCAAAATATGAGGCAATTTTAAGGAAGTGTGGTAACATCTATGAATTATTTCATAATAAATTATTGATGATTTGTCCAAATAGATTTGAATTCTATACCATGAAGAATTCCAAGCTAACTATCAAAATCAAATTCTAACTCCTTCTGAAGTCTTTTAACAGAACCAATACTATCTGCTATAAGAGTTCTATATAATGATTCATTGTTCTGTTGTTAGAGATAAAATAAGAATAGCACTTCATGCAAACACATTTTTTGCAATTTCCTAAAATGGTTATATCATTCCTGTATATTAAGTTTACTCTGAGATAGATTGTAATATTTTTGGATGTCTACACTAAACTGGTTCATATACACATACACACACACACACGCACACATCCATATACATATACACCCCCCCCCACACACACACATCCCTAAACACGTACTATACATCAAACAAATACTTAAATAAGGAGTATGAGAAGCTGAAGAAGTACCAGGGCCTGAAGGAGGAACTAGAGAGGATGTGGAAAGTAAAGGCCAAAGTGGTCCCAGTGGTAGGAGCACTCGGGGCTATGACTCCTAAGCTGGGAGAGTGGCTCCAACAGAACCCAGGAACAACATCAGAGCTCTCCGTCCAGAAGAGTGCAGTGCTAGGAACAGTTAAGATACTGCGCAGAACCCTCAAACTCCCAGGTCTCTGGTAGAGGACCTGAGATTGAGGAAGACACATACCACCCATAGAGGTGAGAAGGGGTTTTTTTTTACACACACACATACCCCTAAACACATACTATACATCAAACAAGTACTTGAATGGTAAGATTTCTTGAAGTTAGGAATAAATTGTTAAATTTATGTCATTTGAAACCAACTTGAAACATGTGACTAATTTAATTAAAAGATTGCTTTAATTTCAAATACATGAGAAGCATTATCGTCTAGCAATACACATTTCACCTGAGTCACATATAGATCCCACAGTATCAGAAAATGAAAATCATGGATGGCTGCAATGCAGTGCTTTATATGGCAATGTGTGCCCCTACCCAGAAAAATGCTACAAATAATATTTACCATTAGAAAGCATCCTGGAAGACTAGAAAAAGGAAATGGAAGAAAACTCACAATTTCACTTCTGACAAATGGCTAATTTGTTACTGACTATGCACAACATGGCAATCAGACTGTGAACAGGCATGTCTGTCTGTCTATCTAATATTTCTGAAGACTACAAGAGACTTAAAAGTAACAACATAAAATTGAAACATAAAAAGTCAATAATGTAAACAAAATAGTTCTGATTCAAGCAGCAGAATCTTCAAACATCCTTAGATCACTCTCTCTGAAGAGTCATATTTCATGACTCTTCAGAAGTAATATAGGGAAGAATTGGTCTGAGTATCTGGGAGCAGGTTATTTCAGAGGCAGACAGCCATCTCTGAAAAAGCTTGAGCAAAGAACCTTGTGGAGGGCATTCCCTCAAATTTGTGACCCTAAGGAGCCTTCTCTACTAGATCTCGCTTAGGTGCATAGACTCAACTCAGAGAATACTATTTCAGAATTAGCCAGACCATGAGCCATGCAGGACTTTAAAGGTGATAACCAGCACCTTGAATTGCATCCAGAAGTTTTCTAGCAAAAATGCAGCTCTCATGTTGTGGTGCTACATGGGTTAACTTAGGGATTCCCATAAATACTGAGGCCACTGCATGCTGGACAGCTGAAGCAACCAAATGGTATTCAAGGGCAGCCCCACATAGAGCTAATTGCAATAGTCTAGCTGCAAGGTGACAAGGGTACGAGTTACTGCAAGCAAAACTTTGTATTCAAGAACGGCCACAACTGACACACAAGAAATAACTGGACGAATGCCCTCCTCACCGTATCCTCCATCTGCTGTTCAAGGAGGAGCTGTGAATCCAGAAGAACCTGCATGGTAGAGATACAGAACTGGGTATAATCAGTACATCAATGATACCTTACCCATACTGGTGGATTATCATTCCCAGCAGCTTCATATTGATGTTTAACCCAGGGGGAACAAGGTCTTTAGTACCTCTTAATGGAATTCCCTAGGGTTTGGCCTCTTCTCTCCCTCTACCACCAGCTGGGACTAACTACTCAGGAATGAAGATAAATAATACAAAACAGTGCTTCCCATTCCCAACCCTCACAGCCAGAGAAGACGGATACCATGACTGATGATACTAAAAGCCACTAAGAGATCAAGCAGGACCAACAGAGTAACATTCCCCCAGTTCTGGTTCTGGCAGAAGTCATCAACAAGAGCTACCAAAGAAGTTTTATCCCCACAACCAGATCTGAATCCTGACTGGAAAGGATCCAGTTAATCCATTTCATCCAGAACTCTCTGTAGCTGTAGTCCAATAAACTTCTAAACAATCTGGGTTACTGGTCAGTTTAGCTATAATTTCTTGAAGGGGGAGAACACCAACGCTTCTTTCAAGGCAGGAACAATAACCCCTCAGTCAAGGATCTATTTACCACCCCCTGCACCCGAAACATGTTCTCAAAATTCCAGATATGACCAACAGCCCAAAAGATCTCCTATCTCCAAGCTTCACTGGCAGAAATTTTCTTGAGCTGCAATCTGTCCCATCCTATCTAAAGATGCTGACAAGCAGAACATAGAAACTTTTGCATGTAGAGTCCTTCCAGTTAGAAATTAACATTTCAATTTTGACCCCCCCCCCCAACTTTTTGTTTTTTTGGCTGTGCTATGTTCTTGGCATCATTAATCAAAGAGCCTATATTCTGCCCATGTTCAAGTCACACTGTGTTACTCTCTTTTGGCACTGATCTACTCACATTTCATGTCATTTATTTATCTATTTATCTTCATGGATTCCTGCTTTTTATAATGATTTGACCTCCTGATCCAAAAGTTATTTGTAATGGGACTATTTCCTTGGCTCTTTGAATATTTTCCAGTCTGTGTGAGATATATATCTCACACAGCTGCTTCTTCTGTAAAACTCTTGGAAATTCCTTTCAGCATCCAAAGAGCAGATAGTTAAGGAAGGTCCCAGCTGAACAAGGTGAAAGCAAGCAGGTAGAAATGAGAAGCAAATAGATCAGAAGTGATCTTCAAGGTGCAGAATAAGTTAACACCACTGATTCCAAAGACCATGAAATCAGTGTGGTCAGGATAAGAAAGAGAATGAAATCTAAGTATTGTGAATATTAAAAGGCAAGATAAAAGGCAGCCTAAACTGAAGGCAAATGCCAGAAAACAAACAGTAAGTAGGGCAACATTAAATCTACCTCTCAACATTTAGTAGATCTAAACCTTGTTTTTATGGTTAAGCAAAAAGCTGATACTGCAAACATAAACATTTGATAGGAAATTGCTATAAAACCACAAGAGTTCAGAATAGTATTGGACTCAAAAACTGTATCACACATGGTTTAGGATCACTTGCTTGTATGTTCATATTCTGAATTCAAAACTATCACAGTGGTCTATACTCCAAATATTCATTTCACCTCATTGACTTACTATTGTCAAAAATTAATATCGCAGTGAGGTATGTTGCCAATAATACCAACATTTAGATGTATGTTATTATGTGAAAGTTACACCAACTAGGGGCAGATTCACATACATCACACAAACATTACTAAGCTGTTCTTTGGTAATGAATTCCTGCTTCAACTTGAAAACAGAATAAAAATCTTGGAAAAACCTGAACGCTGTAAATATTTATAATAGATTCTTCTGCAATGTTACAAAGGAAATATAGGACTGGAAATTGGGTGATAAGGATGTATATTCTTTTTGTCTGATTCACTCAGAAAATAATTGCTGAATAATGTTCAAAGATTTCTAGAACAGGACTGGATAGTTGTATATACTACTAGATCTTAACTGAGTGGTCAAAACCAAAACTTAGTCATTTATAAAAACATATATAAAATCTTTGTCAACTTTAACATTAGAAAGGCACGTGGTCTGACACTGTTCCATTACTTGTCTCAACTAGTTTTATATTTTCTCCCCTAATGGCCTATAATCATTACGCATGCTCAGTGCTTGGTGGCCTGATGGTACTGGGGAAATTCCTACCCTTAGGATGTCTCCTACATCATTCTACAAGCCTCGAAATTTCCAAACCTAGGTAATGTGTATAGACGATGCAGCATTAGCTCTACATACATGGGGCTGCCAGCATTAGCTCTACATGGGGCTGCCACTGAAGACTATCCAGAATCTTCAGTTGGTCCAGAATGCAGCAATGCAATTAGTTATAAGTGCATCTCATTATGCCCTTGTAACACCACTACTCCGTGAGCTGTACTGGTGTCCACTAGGCTTCCAGGTATGATTCAAGGTGCTAGCTGTCGCTTTTAAAGCTCTACATGGCATAAGACTGGGTTACTTGAGGGACCACTTTCTCCCAAAAACATCTACCCACCCCACAGATCCCACAGGAAGGGTTCCTCCTTCTTTTAAATCTTTTCATCTTATGGGACGTACGAGGCATCTCCTTTTTCCAGTTGCCCCTGTTCTTTGGGATGATCTCCCCACCACCCTGATATATAATAGGCTCCAACTCTACTTGTCTTTAGGAAAGCCATTAAGACTTAGAGGCCAGCTGAGTGGAATCCCCTTTTGGTTGTTATGTTATGGTGCTTGGTCACCATTTTATATTTTCAATTTTCTATTGTACATATATTAATGTTATGTGATTTGGTTTTTTTTTTCTTTTTTAGGTTTATTATTTGTTTTTGTGTGGTATGCTGCCTAGAGTCATATTGTTGAGATGGGCAACCTTATACATCTAGTTAATAAATAAATACTGAAATCTTCTTTTAAAAAAGTATGAAGGGAGATCTGTAGACTTGAGAAGTATAATTTTTACTGTAACCTCAAGATCCAGACTAGAGGCAAAGCCTTCATTTTTGGCTCACCCTCATTCTTAGATCATGTTCGTCCATCTCTTCCAAGCACTCCCATTTTTAGTCTTCTGTGAGAAGCACAAGGATTCCTCTTCCTTTGTTCATGCCTTGTTAGCTTTAAATAGCTGCTGGCAGGTTTAACACCAGTTTTGTCTTCCCCATTCAGACTGTTGCTCTGGAAACAGCCATGCAGCATCAGATATAATCAATTGCTGTTGTTCCTCTATATTAATTCTTTTCATCATCTTCAGTTATATGTTTGGAAAATATATTCCTATCCTATTATAACAAGGCAGGCATCTAAATAAAAGCCACATGGTTGAGCATACATCTGTGCCAAGAACCATAAACAGAATTTACTTCTGAGTATGGCTCTCTTATATACCTTTATGAAAAAAAGTCATGTTCTTTACCAGTCAGTTTTTGCACACTAAAAGTATGTTAGAAATGTGTATCAGAGGACCAGAATTACAGAATAGTACATTTAGCTACTGGTTCCTATCCAAAAAGAGGCAGTAAATCAGTGACATTATTTAGTCAAGTATTTTTTGGTAAACAAAAAGACTTTCAGGAAGAATCAACAAATTCAGAGTTGCAGCTTCTAGGAATCAAACAACTGTAATTTTAAAAAGTATGTTAACAGCCAAATGTCACTTTTGAACAAATGCACTGAATACAGTGGTACCTCAGTTCACGAACGCTTCTGTTCACAAACAATTCGGTTCACGAACAGCTCCGGTCGCAAAATTTTGCCTCCATTCGCAAACTCCGCATCGGGTTACGAACAGGATCCGCGGCCATTTTCCCTCCCGTGACACGTGGTCACGGCTTCCTGTAAGGAGAGGGACTCTCCCTCCAAGCAGTAACCACCTCCCCATCCACCTTCCTGTCCTCCACGCCAGAAGTCGCGTCGAGCAAGGTTAGCTTTCTCTCTTCGTACTGTACTTTGTGTCATATTTTTGCGGTTTAAAAAAAAACAAACATATGGTTCAGAACGGATTAACCGTAATTACAATGAACCTTATAGGGAAATTTGATTCGGGACATGATCAAAAATCGGTTGGTGACCAAATTCGTAGGGGTCAGAACGGATTAACTGTATTTACATTGAACCTTATGGGAAAATTTGATTTGGTTCATGACCAATTCGGTTTGCGACCAGAGTCGCGGAACAAATTAAGTTCGTGAACCGAGGTACCACTGTACTATGATCAATAAAACTAGTGAGAAAAGTATAATACTTTGTAACTTGGATATCATCTGTAAATAAGTTATGAAGATTGGTTTTTAACTGAAGCATAAAACATTAACCGTATTACTAATATATGATGTCACTGTTATCAGTGAAGGAAACAATATTTTTTTTTCAACCCTGTCTATCCAATATTATTTTCTTCATTTCCAGCCATGAAATCATATAATCTATACTATTATTATCATTAACATCATCATCATCCAGAAATGAATGTATGATATTATATTTTTTAATAATTGTAGCAACAAGTAATAAGTACCTATCAAGCAACAGGGAAAAAAAACCCTATAAAATCAATAACCTTACAAAGTCTGTTCAGAGCACAGGGGCAGGTGGGGACAGCTGCGTGAGCAATCTGATAAGCATGATACCACCCAGAAGAGAATGTGATTCTCTCTGGCTCTGACGAAGAAGGACCAAGTAGCAAGATACTACTCCTACCATTTGAATAAGCAGATAAATGGAATCTTCTTATTGGGGAGAAAAAAACCATCCACAATGTAAGATACAGTTACACCAACCATTGGATTAGGATATTAAAGGCTAAAAGAGAATAACTTAAACTGTGCTCAGAAACATATTGTTAATTAATTGGCATTAGCAACCAATGATGCATCCCTGGTAAAGATGCGGTATGTTGCCAACAGTTACTTATCCAAAATCCACATTCAGTCTTAAAATAATTTGGTGAGGAAGTCTTAAAAGAATCAGTAGTTGGCTAATAACTTTTGTAATTAACCAGGGATTTGAACCTGCCTCCATCAGTTCAGCCATATGTGATCCTGCTCTTGCCTTCTAAAAACTTCAGGACATAATAATAGCCAAACACTAGCAACTGAATATTTTTATCCTACTGGCTAGCAAGATATACAAAGTATGTTCTTTTAAGATAAACCTAAAATAGACTAGCCACAGAATAAATTCTCTGGGGAAAACTCCTTGAAAAGATTAATATTATATAATCCTAGGAACCTATCTGCATCTTGTGCTGAAATGTTTACTAAACTTCTACTTACCATAACAAATTATCTGCCAGAAAAGACCTTGAAGGTCAACCTTGGCAACAATTAAAAGTAATGGAAAGTATTCTTCCCTAAGGCAGAGTTACAATATCTTGCATGCTGTATACTTTATTACTTTCACTTTTTAATTATTCATCGAAACCTCTGTTATATTCCATACAGCAACCTCAGGTTCTTCAGATTTCCATTTGAAATGCTCCTTTCAGCTCAAGGGCATATATCTATACTTCCATTTGCTAAATATAATATAGTTTGGGGTGGAGAAATAACAACAGGTTCATTAGTTGCTCTTTGCTTTCAGTTGTGTATAATCTATCTCAGATCTACTCAATAGAACTAATAAAGAAATGTTGTGGATCCACATTTATCTACTGCACTTTCACCAAGAAAAAAAAAAGTATATCCGTTTTCAGCCAGCTTCTTCTTTTTCTTTGCCAACCAGGGGCATTTTTATTCTTGTCTCATTTGCAGTAGCAGCTCACACTAGCACATTTTTTAAAAAAGGAACTCAGCGAGTTCATACCAGGAGATAGCTTCATAAAGTAACATTTATGCCAAGCTGCCATTTTCAGCTAAGGCAGTGAAAGAAATCTAAAACACTTAAGTACAGGAATAAGGCATGTTTGGGCTTAACAGGTACATTACATAGACCTTGTAAATTTTAATTCACTGGAAAACACATACAGACTAACTGGAAATCCAAGTAATGCACATTTCAAATACAGAATTACTTTAAAATAATATACTTTATTCCTTTTTTCTTGTATAATATCATACAGTCATAGTAATGAAGCATTTTCAGAGATAGTGGCACAATTATTAGCAAATTTCACACCACTAAGAAAATGGGAAAAACAAGGTTCTGTAAATAAGAATTTCAAGATTTGCTATGAGGGCTTCATGCCAAGATTCAAAAAGCCACAGCACCCTTTCTATCTCAATTTCTCATATATAGTTATGCTTAAAAAACAAAATTGCATTATGTAGGATAGAGAGGGCAATCTGAGGCCAGTGGATTAACTGTGGACCTAGAGTTTCTTTTTCTCCATCAACTGAAACCCCTTCCATCCACAACTGGACACAATCAGTGGTGCGATTCTCCATCCGTAGTGCAAACCAAAAATAGTCTTAAGAAAATGTTAAAAAATAAAGAGGGGAGAATCTCCTCCAGAAAATTTTAGTCCTGCCTGTATAAGTAATATTGTCCCTCCCCAAAATCTTAATGGTAACTCCAGGTTACCAAAGGTTATCCTGTTCTGACACAGCAACACTTTTCTTGAAATGCAGTGCTGGACAAAAGATCAAGCCAAATTCCATTTAAATCCAGCATTTTGTTTCTCAGTCAAACAAAATGCTTCTGAGATGCTCATAAGCAGAAGGTAGACACATGCTTCACCTGTCACTATTTTCCTACAACTGGTATTTGGAACATACAGCTTCTAATCCAAAGGTAATATTGGGTATCAAGACTAATAACCTTGCTAGACCTATCCTCCATGAATTTATACAATGCAATTAGTGACATCTGCAAAGCTTGGGGTAATAAATTCCACAGGTTAAGTATGTATTGGTTCTGTCTGTTCTAAATCTCTTTCCAATCGGTTTCACCAGTTGGTGCCTGGTCCCTGCGTTTTGGGGGGGAAAATCTTCTCTCTGATGATTTTATACATTTTCATCATGTCTCCCCTTAACTGCCTGCTTTCAAGCTAGAGTCCCTTTCTGTCTTTGTTTGGTAGGAAGGTATATCTGTTCCATGATCATTTGGCTGCCCTTTTTTGAACTTTTCCCATTATATCATTTTTCAAAAGTTGCAGCTAGGGGCGGTTCTGATGTGAATGTCCCACAGATTTGTATAAAAGTATTACAATCTTGGACGTTTTACTTTCAATCCCTTTCCTAACAATTTTATTTTATTTCTATTTATTTAGTATATTTATATAGCATACAACACAACAGTTAAAAACCCTATAACAATCGAAAAATAATAAAAAATAAATGAAATAAACATGTAAACTTATAAAATAAACAAATAAAACCTAAGAAAGCAGGAGAACAAACATCACTTAATCTCATACAGCCACTTTGCAGGCTCTTTTGACAGGTTATTTATGGACAGATCAGATCTCACCAATGTATATGTAAAGTAAATTTTTTACCCCAATGTACACTTCATGCTTACTTGACCTGAAATACATTTCCCATTTAGCTGACCATTCACCTTGTTTAAAAAGATATTTCTGGAAATCACTTGTGTTTTCTATTACCTAGAATATTTTTAGTGTTCTACACAAACTTGGCCAGCATACTGTCTACCCTAAGTCAAGATCATTTATGAAGAAGTTAAAAAGCAGCAGTCTCAGATTTCTGAGGGACTTTTCTACTTATTTCACTTCATTAAAAATGTCCATTTATTTCTATTCTTGCTTTCTACATTTTAACTTAGTACCACTCTATCATGGATAGAGTTCTTTTCATTCATGGCCAATAAGTTTATTTAAGAGTTTTTGATGAGGAACTACTTCTTCTTCCTCTTCTTCTTCTCCTTCCTCCTCCTCCTCCTTCTTCTAACTCCCATATAGAGTGTCATAGATCCACATGTCTATTCAAATGACTGATGACCCTCTAAAAGAAAAAAAAAACTATAGAGGTTTGACAAGACTTTTTTTTTTTTTTGCAGAATTGATGCTAATTTTACCTTAGCAAGGCTTGCTCCTCTAAGTACTATGTTTTCTCTTTAATTTTTGTTTCTGTCAGTTTACCTAGAACAAATGTTGATTGTCTATAATTTTATGGATCTCTCCTGGGTCCCTTTCAAAAAATTGGTATCACATTTGCTACTGCCAGTTCTCTGGCACTGAGACTAACTTGAGGACCATATAACACATATTTCATAGACCAAGAATTTCACATTTGAATTCCTTTAAGAACTTCCAGATTGATGCCATCAAAATCAGCCCACTTCTTGTGTAGTCTCTCATGATGTCCTAGAATATCTAGTCTTGTAATTTCACTTTTATTTATTCCAATTCCCTCATTAAGAAAGTTAATATAGGCATAGGAATCTATAACCTCCTACAGTAAATACTTATGTAAATAATTCAGTCAGTTTATCTGTAATCTCAATATTGTCCTTAAGTATCTCCTTCACTCTTTGGTTATCAAAAGGCCCAACTTATTCCAAAGCTAGGGGGAGGGGGCGGTTGTTTTGATTTATACATAAAGATGTTCTTTGGTTTCCTGTTTTGTTTTTCATGATATGTTCCTCTGATTCTTTTTGTTCTTCTTCTTGTTATTGTATTCCTTATTATTACCATTTTTTTTTATGCCAGAGGTTGTGTTTCATTTTTTTCTTCTTAATAGGGCAGGATTTCCATTTCCTCAAGAAAACTTTTTTATGGCTTCTTGGACACCCCTAGAGAGCCATCCTGGCCTTTTCATAGACTTGGTTACTACTCTCTTACACTGGAGAATACATTCTAGTTGAGCCTCAATTATTACATGGAAATTATAATTTAAATAACTTCCATGCAAAATGAAGAAATTTGGCCCTCTTGACTTTTCTTTTCAGTCTCTTTTTCACCAGTCCCTTCATGTTTTAAACATGTATCTACTTTATAGATATACGTGACTATGTTGGATCCTGTTGTCAGTTTCCTTACTTATATATATGCTAAATTTGATAGCTTTATTAGTAAATGTTTCCTATCCAGTCCACATTTAATCTTACTTCAAATCAGTCACCATTCAGGATTATATCTATGATTTTATGCTCTCTTGTTTGTTCCAAAACTATTCTAAGGCATGTATGTGGGTGCCACGATGAACTGAGATGCTCAAAGAAAACAGGTCTAAAACTAAACAACGTACCACAAATTCAGGGATGTTGTTGCTGAAATACATACGTACAGAGGACATAAAGTAGGGAAAGACTATCCTAGGAACAAAGCTCCCTTCTTTCTAGATAATGTGATATAATGGTTAATATTCTGGATTTACAAGCTAGAAACTCAGATTGGAATCTATCCTTGCCATGGAAGTGTACAGGTACCTTCATCTTAGAGTCACATTTTGTCAGCCCAACTTACCCCACAGTACTGATGTTGTAGGAAAAATATAAGGAGGAAGTGCTTTGTACCCCAACCTGAGTTTCTGGACAGATTGTGGGATATAATTCTAACAAATAAATGTATTGGAAAGTCATTTATGAGTTTTCAAATTACTGTTGGAGTATAACATATTACAACTAGAAAAAGTCTAGGGCATCCCCAAGATGTAAGAGTGCAACTTTGCTTTTACACATATGAGCCATTTTGTCCCACTCTGAAATATGATGAAATACTGAGAAACTGTTCAAAGGCAGCCTTTTTTGCTAGAAGAGCCATACTTACAACGTTCAGTCTCCAAAGCTTAAGTCAACAGTGTAAGAGCTCCACAAAAATGAAAACTGTTTATCTTCATATGATTAGTTATTAAATTACACAGTGGTATTTATCTTGCTGTGCGTATAAGCCTAGCTTATGCAATGCCCTCCACAATTCTCATTATTTCTGCAGTTTTCATGATATGCTAACCTTATTGCAAATAGATGTGAATTCTTTTATCAGGGAACTTGTTTCTAATAATTCAAACAGTCTTTATAAAAAAGAAAGAGAGTGACAGCAAGCCAATAGAATTTGTAGAATACATGTTGTAAATCAACACTCTCACCTAGAACAGAGACTAATTTCAGAGCAAAAGCCTGGTTACTGTACATGGAAAGGCTTACCACTCTCTTGGAAATCATGAACACTCCAAAAATATATATCTAATGGCTATGGAAACATTACCTACATCAATCCTTCTTCCCATAACTGGTGTGAACAGGTAACAGACCTGTGCCCAGTTGATTCCAAGATGGTATCCTTTTTTCAGATCATAAATATTTGACTTACTGGTTTAATTCAAGAAGCATAGTGTTAGTATAGCCTTTACTCAGATACAGCAGTTGGTCCTTCAGAGCTCAGAATTTAAAATAATGTTGCTTGATCAAAGACTTCCACACTAAAAAGCAAGATGGGCTGTCTCCTAGCTTTGTATTCAAGGAAGTTTAAGGAGTAGGAAAGGGAAGAACAGAATTCAAGCAGACACTTAAAGAATTATAGTATTACTTTTTTCTCAACAGACAGAGATAACTTGTTTTCTCTAACAGATGATAAAACACTTTATGTAATTTAGACTCTGAATTATGCCATTATTGAAGACAGAGTTGCAAACTTCCTATCCAGTGATTCTCCTTAAATGTTCTTTTTTGTTTTTCAAAATATAAATGATAGAAGAAATCATACCCCTAGTCCTGCTGATAGTGTTCTTCAAATATTGAAGCAGCAATATTGAAATGTCCATTTGTTTCTTAAAAATGAAAAGTATTATATAAATCACTAGTGGATTGCCAAACTATCTTCCATCATGCTTCCCCCACCCACATATGCATTTCATTATGAAGACAGCTAACCCTTCATTTTCTGGAAGATCACAAACCAATTGCTAAGAGATCACCGGTGAAAAAGTCTGGTTTTGGAGAATAAGAATACCCAGGAAGGAAGACTATATTACAGCTAAACTAATAAAAAATTGGGGGGAAAAACAACAGGCAAAGTTTTGAATGGTACAAATGTGGAGACCCTGCCATTTGTTTTTCACTTTTTTAAACTATTCTTAGTGATTAACTGAGCAAACCATTTTCAAATTCCTACTGACACAGTTCAGAATTTAATTTTAATTACCTCTATTTAACATACAATTGGTTTTATTCTGCTACTTCCATTTCCAAGGAAAGGAGAATATCCTTTACAGTCTTTTGTGGGGAAGAAAGAAAGGAATCTGGTTTGTGAAAGAAAAGCTATAGCAAGGAAAGACTATGTCATAGCCCTTTTAATTCTGGCCTGAAAACAGATTTTTGCTGTGGCTTTATAATGACGTGGTGGTGGTGGTGGGGATTGTTTAATTTTCAAAAAAGGTTTTATAATATATGAGTAATTTTCTTCTTTATATGAATACATCATAATTTATATTAAAAATAAAAGAAATCAAAAAACAAAGTGTATACATGTTTGTGATATATGGGTTTGTGTCAGTGGGATGATGAAAACAATTTATTCCTGCTGGTACTAGGCAAGAGTTACTGTACATATCATAAAGGTATTTTATGTAAAATACAGAGGAAAACATTTTACAGCATTATGCTTCTTTCTAGCTCACCAAGACACTGAAATGAGTTTAGCAAAACACTTCTGAATGAAACTGATTTTCTGTTTCCATTTCAGTCTGACGTCAGGTGAACGCATGGTACAGCACAGAGATAGCACTAGTCATTCTGATGGACTACCTGTGCAAAGAGTATTTTCTATTCTAGTGGCTTTTGACACCATTGACCTTGGCGCTTTCTGAGGTTTAGGGTTGGGGGTTAGAGCCACAGCTTTGTTGGAATCTTGCTTCTTTCTCAAGGACAGATTTCAAATAGTAGTCTTGGGGAGATTACTGCTCCACTCTACAGATGTTGGGCTGTGGGATACTGGAAGGTTTAATTCTGATCACCATGCTTTTTATATAAAGACATTTTAGGCAAGAAAAAAACTGCGATGATTGGTTGAGACTGTCCATATGGATGGGGCTTAACCTACCCTAGATGGAGCATCTTTCCCCTTGAAGGGAGAGATATTCAGCTTGATTATGTTTTTCAATCCTGCACTGTTGAGTTCCTAGGTTGCAGTAATAAGGAGCACTTATTTTTAGCCATGATTGATTTACCATCTATGATAAGTGAAATTTTAATGAAACACGCAAAACCATTTAGAATCAGATAAATTACTGCCAGTAATATACAAGAGATTTATGCATTCGGTTTCTTTCCCTGCCTACCTATAATTTACAGAAAGCATCATGCAATTTTCTGTGCATAGTTATTCTGTTCAGTGCATAAAGGTATGGGAGGGAAGTGACTATGATACGATCCTGTATCTTCTATCATCAGTTACATAACTGCTATTCAGATACAAAATACAGCTATTGCCTACTACTACTGTCATATCAGAAGATAAAACTCCATTTAAAATCCTTCATAGAATTCAGGATGCTGTCATGGATTTGGATGGAGATAGGCAGGATAGACAAGTAGCATAAGTTTCACTTTCCATAGATTTTTTAAATTGATTCACAGGTAATATTTGAGTTTTAGTAGGCTTATTACAGAGTTTGTGTTTTCTCATAGCTTAGTCATCTGAATTCAAATTATAGACTCTCTGCTGTTATTTCTGACCCCTTTAAGGTTGTTGAAGTTTTTTCCCCCTTGCTCTTGAAACTGCTTTCACTGTCACAGCCTCTTTACACCATCTTTTCTTAGTTTATAGGCCTGTTTTTTTTCTTGGAGTCCAGCTGTTAAGTCACCTAGAGGTAAACTTCACCTTTATCTCAGACTGTTTCTATTTTCCTTTCAAGTGGTTTTCAGCTCACACCTGTTTCTTTCTGTCATTCCAATAATTCAGCTCCCTTCCTGGCTATTCAGGACTTGTGCCTTCTGTCTTTAGATCAATTGATATACACTAAACTTAGATAGGTCAGTCCCTTCTCCAGCTCACTAGAGACTGCAGCACCACCAGCAAGTCAGCAGTCTAGCCATTTTGCCCTTGAGCAAGTGATCCCTCTACTTTTGAGTTCAAAGCAGTTAGCAACAGGCAGGTTGGTGAAGAACATACATATGCTGTTGTTTCTTCTAAGGCAGCTGTGAATCTACTGCACAGAAAAACTTGTATCTTCCAAAGCTTGGTTTCTCTTTAAAACACCAGGTGGTGGGGGGGGGACCTGCATTTTTCCAAATGCTTCCCTCTACAGTTACAGTAGAGTTCATAATTTTTGAACTCTTTTATGTGAGCTTTTTTCCACAATGCTTCCCTTTTTTAAAAAAAAGTCTTTACATAGTTAACTAGGACTCAACAGAACTTATCTTTGGAAAGACATATACAGAAATGCATAATAAATTCCTTCAATTCATTAACTCTTGAGATCCATTCCTGTTTCACAACTCTTTATTCTACAGTTCAGATTATTCCCCCTTTTTAATCAATTAAACATTTTAATTGATTAAACATTATGCTTGTAAATAATGAATCTAACTAGGTATCACTAATTAACCATTGTAACCTCAAAAAGTTTAGCTAGATCAGGTCTGGCTAATTCTGGACAGCAGACCTCCAGGGTTGTAGACTAAATTGGGCAGTTGGGAAAAAAACATCCTGAAAGAAGGAAGTGGCAAACTACTTACAAATTATTGGCAAGAAAAATATATGAATGTGTCCATGAAGTCTCCAAGAGTCAAAGTAGACTCAAAGACTACATATCATTCTTATGCATAATTTAAGACACAAAATACAATCATAAAATCATTGTCAAATATAAATAAAGCAATGGACCAAAGATGAGTAAATTATGGCTTGGTGAACATTTCTGACAATGGAAGGAAAAAATGAAGCTAGTTTGGCATAAAAGGCTATAATATTTGCATGTGTGCAAGTGTGCCTCATAGATTTCAATACAAAGCATTCCAAAGAGCAGGTGCCACCACTCAGAAGACCTACTTGCAAATATCTGCATAATGATTATTAGTTGCAGCACAGAAAGCAGGACCTTTGATGATCAATGAAGTCTATAATGCTGAGGGCCATCTGTCAAGTATCCCAGTTTCAACCTGTTTATGGCTTTATATATAAGAAGCAAAATTATGAAAGTGTCTCATTAGCTAACTGGCAGCAAGTACAGTTTACATCAACCAATTTGTAATATGGGATGGCCCAGTTGTTCCACTCAGAAACCTGGCAGACGCACTGTCCCTCAGAAAGTGGTATATCAACCACAACTGATAATAAGCAGTATTGGCCAAAGCGGTCACTTAATAACTCTACAAACAACATTATATGCAAATCACACTGTGGGGTATGGCTTAGACTACAAAAACAATGCAGAAATTCTGTTTTTATGTCTCATGCTCCACTTGGTTCTATGAATAGCTGTATCATATGGGAGGAACACTGGAAATTTGGTCAGTAGTTGCAATATACCTCTCCCCACTGTAGTCTTAGCAGACATGATATTATTGTCACAATATGAATTAATCCTAGAAATTGGGAATCAGAATGAAAGTGAAAAGCATAGCCAATGATTAGCCACCCTTGCTCCAGTCCTGGAAAGAAATTGTACTGTCCTTGAGCATCACCTAGTACTGTACCATATAGGATCCAAAGAACTAGCCTACCAAACACAGACCATCAAAATTACATTTTCTTTTAACATCTTTCAGACTGGAGGCCAGGCCTAGCAGACCAGTGGAAACAAAGATGAAAGCAAACATGAAAAAGCTTGTGATTACAGCCAATTCTTGCTTTAAAGTCAATTAGCAAGGATGCTGTAAGATACTCTTCCACTGTCTTCCAAAATGTGTGTTGGAGATGGTAACATGAAAAATACAGCATAAATAAAAGTAGAATTAAGAGTAGAATTAAGGACTGGACAGGCGAAGGACAACAGTGGCACAGGGAGAAGGCTTCATAAATTATGCATAATTTCATGGAAATAAAGATGACAAATTCTCTACTCTTTTACCATTAACAGAATTAGCCTTAAGTGAAAAGGCCTGAAAACTAGCAAGTTCAGCATTATCTTTGGAAGAAAACAACATCAAATTTGAGTAAGGAATTCCATCACAGCGGGTACTGTACATATTCTTCTTCATGGAAAGATTATTTTCATGTTGATATGGTTGTTGTCAATAAATAGGAAGCTGTATAAAGGCAATAGTCAGTTTGGGAACAAGAGCAGAGGTGAACAGGGGGAGATTTTTGAAATAAATTGGATCTTCCTAGAATATCTGCAGCTCTACTGAATATTCCTAAAATATCGGCAGTTCTATTGCCTTCTCAAGCATCTTACCCAACAAAATATGCAGCAATTGGCATAATCCTTTGGTCAAGGAAGGAACTCTTCAGGAGTGCTTCCTTCTTTAAAACTGGCTACCATTGATAAAAAGAAACATAGTAGTTGCCAATCACAACTCCTGCCATTTGCATTAAAGAACAAAATACTTTGTTCTTTAATGACACTGAAAACAGGTCAAGAAGACAGAAGTAAAAACTTCTGGATGGCACCAGGTTATATATCCTATATTAAACTTACCCCTATAATTAAAAATTTCCTGGTTTAGTACCACCAAGATGATCTTTACTTTTGTACGAAATCTCAACAATTAAAAATTATGTATTTTGCTAAATCACTGAAGAGTTGATAATGGGAGCTATTCCTTTTATTCTTTTTATATCCCTTAACTACTAAAGAGAATAAGAAAGGTCACTGGCATCATTCAACTGAGTAAAAATGTACAAATGTATACTGTAAATGTATTATATTAAAATTGTAATTCATTTTAATGAAAATAACATAAGATTCTATAATTGTCAGGATTAGCCCAGGAAACTCCAGGAGACAGTACAGATTTAATCCAGCAAGGTTTAATGGCCTTTCTCCCGTTACAGAAATCTTCTCAGAGTGAGAGCAAATTCCAGGGTCACCCTCCCAACCTCCCTTGCATTCTTTAGGGAGGGTTCAGTCTCATCCTCTTATCAGTTCCTCGTTGCTCTGGCGATGAGAGTAAATTCTTGACCCCCCTGGTCCTGACTCTCACAATAATTACCCAAACATTGAACTTAGAAAACAGTAATTCCCAAATGGGATGTTGTGTATCAAAATGTATTCCTCATATAGATAGTCTATTGTTAGCTATTCTGGACAAAATATAAGTTCCACCATGTTTAAGCACTAAGACTAGAGCATATGCTCATCCTTTCTGAATTAATCAGAGGTTTCAAATAAATAAAACTCTCCTTGAATTAAAACTCCCAAGTGATTAGATGTGCATCTTTTTCTAAGTATTGTTGGCTATGTACTTCTATGGTTAGGGATTCTTTCAACATTCTATGGACTACTGGAGATCACCCAGTTAACATGAGAATGCTACAGTTCTAAATGCCAAGATATTGCTGTGCCGACGTAATTCAAATAAAAACAAATTATAGAAGAGAGTTTTTCCACAGTCTTTTTTTGAGCGGGGACGCCTTTGAGTCAGTTTTAACTCGTGGCAACTGCCTGAACTAGTCCCTGCATTTTTCTTGACAAGATTTTTCAGAAGTGGTTTGCCATTGCCTGCTTCCTAGGGCTGAGAGAGAGACTGGCCCAGTTGGCTTCATGCCTAAGGCAGAACTAGAACCCACAGTCTCCTGGTTTATAGCTTCGTGCCTTAACCACTACACCAGTATGGCTCTTTGTATCTTATAGTATATTTGAAAATAATTTTGTAAATATAATTTTGAGATTTAAAAACAAAAAATAGTACTTTGCTAACCTATCAGGAACAACATAATGAAGCTATTAATATTAAATTAAGGTGACTGAGATCTAGGTAGGACACTGTTTTCTAAATCAACAATATATTTATCTTCTTATGCTCTTAATCCCTCTCTCTTCAAGGAGTATGGTTTTCAATGCTGACAAAAACATTTATGAAAAATTGCATTTTCCATTATGGTTTGGTGATAGTTAACACGCAAAAAATGGAGACAGCTAGACGTTCCAAGCACAAGACTCTTGACCTATATCATTGGTCCTGAGCAACAACAGAAATTCTTAGCAGAAAAAAAAATTCCATATCCGGAGTTTCCCTTTTGCACTCTGACCAGAGACTGGACTAGCTATTGGATTTATAATGGGTCAAAATAAGGTATATTTGGGATCTACAAACTAAAGGAATCCAAATTAAATGGAAAGTGGTTGCCAAGTTTACATTAGTGTGACCCACTTAAACAGCACAATCAAAATTAAGGCTGTTCACTGGGAGAGTGTTTAGCTCTGCCTTCACACATACACATGCACATATGCACACACACACAACAAAAAACTAAAATACATGCTTTTTCAAAGTGACTCTGGAAAACTAATGCTCAGTTACTAAGGCAGGTTTATGATATTAGGAACCATTTTTTCTGGGTCAGAATTTTTAAACCTGATCTGCAGCATTTAACAGAATCTAAATCTAAAAACAGTATAATTTTATAGCAAACTAGAAGCAACTGTAATATAATCATGAAAGCTGAAATCATTCTTTTGAATAAAGTAATATAATTTAGTTGAAAGACACAAACTAATTCAGAAGAAGGCACCGTGCAAGTGATTTTCATTTAATAATATAGTATTCTCCAGAGTTTAAGAGATCTCCTAGAAAACATGGCAAATAAAGAACTTCATTTCATATATTCCAAATTAAATCCTTTGTATTCAAATTAAACTAGAGAATTATAATATTCAAATTAAACTATTATATAGAAAATAGGAATATCGAACAAAGTAATAATGCTTTATTTTTACGGTTTGAAAAAAAGTCTTTTTCCAATAGGTATATACAAAACAGACTTTAGAGCATAAAACAGGCTATAACTAAAATTATAGCCATGTTAACCCACAACAAATGAAATAAACTGTATTCTTCTGGTAACTAATTAACCACTGACCTTTTTAAAACTCTTACAGGCAATCTGCTTCCTTTCTTGCAACTGCAGGTGCATTGATTCAGCATGAGTAAAAATGGAAATCTATTTTAATCTGTATTCAATAAACTCTGAGACCCTTAAGGACTGCAAAATAAAGAACAGTTTCTCTGGAAAGTTCAGAACTCTCAACATCAGTGATCGATAGTAGACATACACAGAGCTGCTTTTCTCTCTGAAAATACACATTACAATCATCTCTAATTTGACTGATTGGCATGGGAATGATATGGTCTGTCCATCATGCCTGGAACTTTATTATGCAAACAGACTCCCCATATATGGACAAAGCCTTTAATTCTACGTAAGTACATTTTATATTTCTTTAACATAAGGAAAAACATCCTCAAGTGGTAAAGTTTCAAAGATTATAATCCAGCAAGTGAATTCCATGAACATTTCTGGATTTCCCTTGAAATATCTGCGTCCATGCCTGACAAGACAAGCCTTCTGCACATACAGAGTTGACTGAACTAATGCCAAAATCTTACCTAATAAAATTGTGCACATCTATAAGGTTTACAGCTTTTAACCTTACCCTTCAACTACACATCTGTAAAGGAAGAGGATTCTTAATCACATTCCTACTTTCAGAGAACTAGTTTCCAGCTGGAGAGACATGTAGATTTCACACACATTTTTTAAAGGAACTACTTAAACAGATGCTCAAATGCATACATGCTGACATAAAAACACTTTCCTGAGTTGGCACTAATTAACACAATGAGATATTTTTTCTGAACTGTCTTACATGCCTAATGTCTTTCTATGCCAGATTTTTTTCTGTGAACAAACTGTGTCACCGCCCATGTCTCTGGATTTCCGGAGGAAGACTAAGTGTAACTTAAAGCCATTAAAAAGTTGGCAGACTAACAAAGAATACAGATAATTTGGGAGTGGGGGAAGATAAATAAAAGAACTGGAAATTTTAAAATTACTGATAAAGTGAAGCAGTTACTAAGCACATCATGTATACAGCAGATTCCATGAAATTCTGGTGGAGCAAACTTATTTTCAAGGAATTTGTTTGGGTTTCAGGTGTTAGATCGTCACTATCGCTAGAATCTAAAAATCAATATGGACATTCTCATTTGGCAGTTATTGTAAATGTGATTGCCTCAGCAAGGCCCACGAGACTCAGCCAGCATAAACAGAGATCTTTTTTCCAGAAGAGCAAGTAATATTTTAAACTAAAGTCTATCATTCCTCTCAGCAATCTATAAAATTCCTACATGCAATTTCCATTCCTGCAGGGCACAGGGTACTTCAATATGCATAGTTTTATGAAAATGACAAGCTTCATAAAAGAGGTATAACACTACTGTATAGAAAAAAAGTATCCAGAAACAGGGAACAAATATGAGAGCACACCACATTAGATTTTGTAATGGCCTCTTAATAATGCATTAAAAAAAACAGTTTTAAAATGACTGGCTAATATAATTGCCTAGTTGACAAATTTTGGGTAAAAGTCAGAATCTGATTTTTGAAAGTGAAGAACAAAATCCAAACAAAAAGATTGCTGCCCTTAACCTATTTTTCAACTTGTGCATACTCAAGTTAAATATTTGCAGAGTTTGCAACACTGCAAATATCTGCTTAAAGAACAAGGGATTGTAACTATAATTTAAGTTGTTCCTTGAGTAGAAAATAGACAATTAGAAAGGGGCAGAAACCTCAGAAAAAATAAAAGTCATGGAATCATTGTTGTGATAGCTGCCCTTGGACCACAAAGGTGAAAAGGTAAGTTCTCTGGCCTCTGCAACAAGCCAGGATACCAAAGGCTATTAAGAAGCTATTTTTCTGGACTGAATCCTGAGTAAGTATTATGGTAGATTTGAAATACATCTGGTTCATCCATTCCTTAACTAGAATGCGAGCTTTCTTTGATACCTTGTTTTTCTCTTCATCATACTTTCTCTTCCTCCATTTCTCCTTTTGTACCAGAAGATTGTAAGCCTATACAATCCAGCTTTATGTTTTAAGCTTTGCACAATGATTGGAATATCAAAGGTGGTTTATAAGCAAATAAATAATTATAATCAAAATATGGGTATAAGTATTTGTAAATCAACAAGTCAATATATATTTATATTTGGTCTCTTTGTTTGATTTACAAAAAACCAGTGACCTTTGTTGGGCTGAGAAAGAGTGACTATCCTAAAGTCATCCAGTGAATTATCATGGCTGAATGGACTAGAACCTACGTGTCACTACTACTAGTCCAATCCCTAACCACGACATCACAATGGCTATATTTGCTATAGAATGCAGTAGCTGGGATTCCTGATTTATTCTCCAGCGCTCTAGCAGATATTTCACAGGTCTTTTTCGCAGGTATATGAGTTTAGGGCTGCACCCTAACTCATGCATTACTCCACTAAAATCAGATTGGATCCTACCCAATGTGCCAAATCCTTTTTGACAATAACATCAAGAATCTACCTTATCTACAATATTCCATTATCTGTAAACTTACAGGTAAATAGTTTCTTTTTGAAGTAAAAATGTTTTCCTGAAGCTGTGCAAAAGGCCAGTCTCTTCAGTTTTGTTTTGTTTTTTCTTCCAAGTAACTGTCACATTCCCTAAACCGCTTTTGAAAATTAAGTCTCTGGCATTCTCACAAGTTTAAAACTGTGCTCACTCAGATGAACACTTTAATAAAACATTGTATTTTCACTTTTCATATATTGTTCAGTAACTAAGGCTTTAAACCTTATTTGATAAGCAAAATAAGGCATTTCAAAAGCTTATAAAGGTTTCAGGAATCGGGGAGAGGAAATATTATTTGGAATTTCATTGGGAACTAAGTCCAGAAATATTTGCAGCATTATAAAAGCCACTACTTTGTTTCCAAACTCTCTAGAGATACCGGAATCTTTCAGAGAGGAGTTAACAATCCAACTTCCACACTGATGCTCCAGTTCAAGATACTATTGAAGAGAGTTTATGCTTTCTGACTAGCATGCTTCCTCTTGTATCACACATATTCTTCTTCTGTTCCCTTCCCTGATCAGCTGATCAGCAGGAAATAAGAGTTTCCTGGTTTTCTGGCATGACAACCTTAAGAGTACAACAAGAGAAAATCAAGGAGAAACTCTGAGAATAATTACTGCTCCATTGAGAATGAGTATAACTGAATGTTTAAGTGTTTCTACTTCAGGATATGTTTAAAAACTGTAAAGCCTATATTATTAACAGTGACCTTGTCCTCCAGATGAACATGAAAACATACTGAGATTCCACTTATTCATTGTGTGGCTTTGAACTTCTAGTCTTATAAAATGGAATAGTCATGAAAAAGCTCTTAATGAAATGATGTACCTATTCAATTACAAGGCCTCAAAAGCCATTAAAAATAATTGTGCAGAAATGTCATAGCATTTCCTAAAATAATGGGCAGTTTTGAGATTTCTAGAAAATCCAAACAGAGCAGAGGATATTACAATATGTTTTCACCTTCTACCACTAATTTTGCATATTATTAATTACAATACATCTCTTTATTCCATTGGCATGATCTTACACAAAAGCAAAAGAAGTAGGACATCAGTTTCTAATACAGAAAAGTTGTATATGTTCCTAACCTATTTTTAAAAATACAAACTTATAAAATGATGTTTGCATAAGAAAAATAATCTATCTTACAAATAATAAATCCATTAACATCAATAGAAAAATGACCTTGATCGAATAAGTCAGTTTTTAATTAGATCTGAATAAATTTGATTTTTATTATTCATAAACAATAAACAGTAGAAAAACTGCCTACCAACACAGGAAGTCTCTCTTTATTAATAATCTGTTCCACTTCTAAATCTTTTTCATGAACCAAGAAGAATAAAAGCTCTAATCATTTCACATGCATGATTGATTAATGAAACATCCTCACAATTCTGGTTAAAGACAGGTGTTTTAATGCAAAATATAACATCTTCTGACAATTTCTCTATGAAATTTCTAAATAATTATCAACAGAAAGATGCTATGCTCATCTGAGATCAAAAACCATTTTTTCAACTCAAATAACTATAGGAAGTGGCAATCCAGATTTTCAAAATGAGGTCAACTCCTTATCTCTAACCCAAGGAGAATCAGTAATAATGTGAAATAAAATTTTTATTGCTTCATTTTTTTATGGAAGAGTTTCCATTTCACAAAATGTAATTTTTCATTTTTTATAAAATCATAATGCCTATAAAACTAGACTGCTTCAGACTTCTAAGTATTTTTTTAAACACTTAAGCCTGGATTATGCCTATGTATGTAATCACATCTCTTTAGGTGTTAACATTAGTGTCCCTTTGGTTTTTACTTATTAAATTCAAACTAGTATGCTGTTGAATTTACATTCCATTTCATGCTAAATGAAGTGGACTTGACTGATTTTTCCTATAATCAATAACCTTCAATTCTAGAGCATTAACTATTATAAGATATTTATGCATCATGTAAAACACAGTGTAGCATGATAGTTTTACTCACTAAAAATACCTTTTAAAAATCATCAAGGCATTAGAAATTTTTCTGATTCAATTTTTTACAGAAAACCGACCTTGTCACAAATGGCTGGTTAAACATTCATTCAGCCCTAAATTCAGAGGAATTATACATTATGGACACAGAGGGCTACTACATTTGGCTGCTAAAATCCAGACAACCACTACATGACAACAAAGCATTTTCAGTGTCCCTGTGCTGCCATCTAGTGCTCCGAAGGAGTTTTGCAGTCAAGAACTGGTAGCTTTAAGGACACATTTCAGGTCCTTGTTTTAAGGAAGAATTATACAGATATGGCAGGATAGCTTGAGCCACATGGTATCTAATTTCAGATTTCCAGCTAACATGATAATACCTTAATTATTTTGGAATAGAATTAGTATCCTCCATTCTGAAAGATTATATGTGCTTATTTTTGTTATTTTCCTAACTAAACTGTTTTGCATGCTTATTTCAGACTCTATCTCATCAGAAAGTACTAGCAACTTCAGTACAATTACCACAGTCAAATCATTCGATGTATCACTGATTCTTCAAATCTAGAAGCTACCGCAAAGTCAAACTATCAAACCACATCATCTCCATGGACTGAAGTGTTACAGAAAATATTACAGAATCTAATTAATTTATATAGATATAGAATCTCAAAATGACAGAGTTGAAAGGGCCTACGGAAACACAACATGCAACCTCAATCCAAATTAAAGTATCAGATTCCAGTTTCTGCTGGAACACATTCAGGGAAGGGAAGTTCATCATATTTACCACTGACAAATTGCTCTTCTCTTATGTAAGTTAAACTGGGACCTTCCTTCCTATAACTTAATATATGCTGTTCAGACACAATACTAAAATATAATCAAGTAACAAAGTTAAATCCAAAATAATAGCAATATCAGTAATGTACCAGCATACAGTAGTCCTTGTTTAATGACCACATTTGGCACCAGCAATTCAGTCGTTAAGCAAAGTAGTTGCTAAGTGAAACTGACTGTGCTTATGATCTTCAGTGTTCCTTTGCTTTACAAACTTGCGAAGGTCGTAAATGTGAGGACTGGTTGTAAAGTTACTTTTTCATCATTGTCATAACTTCAAATGGTCACTAAACAAGGCAGTCAATGAGGACTACCTGTAAACCATATATTATTCTACCAAAAATCCAGTCCATATAATCCCATTCTAACAAAAATAATTTAATCTGAATACTCTGCACAATTAGGTATGTTTTGGACAATATTTTCAAACAATCTTATATCATGCCATAGGACAAAATATAGAAAAGGTTCATTTTGCTCTACTATATAATAGTAAATGGAGACATTCTAATTCCATTCAGACATTCATGCAATTGCACCAGGAAATAACTTGATAGAATGACTAGTAGTCAGAAATTTATTAAATGTGCCATAGAAACCCAGTGACTGCATTAATAAGAATTTCCTCCTCAAAGAAGAAATACTATGCTTCATCCATCCTATAGAGATTAAACTGGGAATAAAACTAAATCTGTCACTTGAAGTGCCCTCATGTTTAGGTTTTGTTTGTTTGTTAAGTTATGAGTGAAAGATCTATTATACTAGCATAATATAATTTAATAGTAAAATGATCCAGTAGTATATTATTTAATTATAAATAGATAAGTGAAAAATAATTAAAATGTATAATAAAATAATAAAATATAACAATAATAGAATATGCTAAGCACACATTATAGTAGAACTCATATAGAAGAAAGTATCTTTTTAAAATAGCAATATTTCAGTTTTTTCAAAAATTTTCAAAGATAAATGTTAAAGTGTTGGTAGAGGCAGAAATATAATATAACAATGGAATTCAAAAGAGCTTTAATAAGGTGAAATAATTACAAAATCAAGGAGAAGAAAAAATAAATCCAAAGATATTTCACAATTCTGAGTGTGCGTTCTCTCTCTATAGATATCTATAGATCTCTCTCTCTACAGATATAGATATATATTATTGAGTGCGATGTTGAAGGTTGTAATAGCAACTTTTTTTTTTAATTCATAAAATCAGGTTTCAAAAAATGAGCATTCTTCAACTAAGAGATATAAAGAAATAACAATAACAAATGGAATAGTAAAAAGAAAAAACTTGAAATCCACAAGTAGGGTTGTAAATCATTGGCATTACAGTGCTATTGAAGAATAAATTAATACATTATCTGTAATAGCCTAATTACACATTATATTCAAATAAGTAGCTAAGATTGGGTGCCATTGTTTGCTTATTTGTTCATTAAAAGTTGATTTGGGAAGGAGTTGTTTTAGAAATCACCACTGTGAAAAGGTGTACATGATCCTTTCCCCTTTCCATTTTAGATCACTCTTTCTCATAAACTGTCCAGAAACTTCATGGAGTATATGGAATCTCACTGAGTGAAAAAACTACTTGGCAATGGCAGGCACCATAAGGCAATGGAAAGCATCTTTCAATATTGAACAGGCTCTATTCTTCTCTACTGTCTCAGACCGTCTTCATTTTAACTATGGCATCAACATTAAATTGTATGTATTGATGTTTCACATGTCAATGGACATAGGATAATAAAGGCACTAGTGAGAAATATATTAATGAAAACTGGAAAAAAAAATCTAACAAGGCAATAGAAAAGAAAAGCAACCACTGGAGAGTAAAGAAAGATCCAAGAAGAGCAGTACAAAGGAAAGATCTTTGCTGTCATGTCACTGGAAATGGGAGATACATCAAAATAAGTTTCTCAGTAGTCACTCCTATAGTATAATATAAGAATTCTCTCTCTACCACTATTAAGACTATAAAAAGGTTTAGTAGAGCAAGCCTTGATTAAACCAACTTATGATTTCAGTCTCCTATGTAAAATTATTCTTTTCTTATGAAAACAATAATCACACAGTGTTGTGAATGGGCAAAACTGCTCTATGCTACAGCCCTTAATTAAAGCTATTAATCTTTGCTACCTTTATATTTGCAGGAAACGTTTGAAAATACCTACAGTTAATAACAATCCTTGCAGTAAAAATAAGGAAATAATGTTGCTGAAGGGTTTTGCAACTCATTTTTAAATTTCGCCAGTGAAATCTTATGCAGTGCAACCACTAAACATTTATAAAAACAATTATTGATTTTTTAAAATCATGCATGGTTTATCTAACAGCACTGACATGGATAATTCAGTGAATTTCCTTTTCAATGTCAATATCCAACATTCATTGCCCCAGACTATGTTTTGCTAACCAACCACCTATCCAGTGTGGGTCTGCGGTGGCAGCAGGGAGAGAGAATGCAATTTTCTTAATGGTATGGGTGCTAAAATGAGATTTTTTAAAAAAAATCGCACAAAGACAGCAAACACCATGAAAACTGTCACATTTCAGGCAAGGTTACTGAAATCTTGAAAGATTTGGTGCTCTCATAACATTTCAGACGTTTTTCATACCCTTAAAATATTTCAAATTTATTTTTAGAACCTCTGTTAGGGTGAGAAGCTTCCTGTGTGCAGTGGTGCTTGTAGATGTTGTTTTGTCAACCTCGGCATAATGAGGGACCACAAACATGTTTAATAACAATATGGTTATCTACATAACCAGGAAACCTGCTTTCTTTATAAGCTGCCTAAAGTCTTATGAGTAGGCAGCATACACGTTTTAAGTGAATAAATAAACAAAGGAAAAGCTTGGAAACCATTATGCTACATATAACATCCAGCAATGAAATATAGCATGTTTATATGGTAAACTGACCAATATTTTAATAATACTGTTACTGTTGTAATATATCTAAATAATCAGTTCTGAAGAACAGTAGCATAAAAAAATATATTACGGTAGGTACTTTTTTCTATTTAGGTAATCAGTAATGAAGCAAACCTACCTTGACACATTTTCTGGAATGTATTCTAGAACTGGATACCCATCATTTCTTCTTCCAGACAATTCAGAATGTGACTTCCATGACTCCACTAGAGGAAATGAGCTCATATGCTGAAAAGACTGCTCTCTACCAACAGGGCGTGATAAAGCTATTCTGCCTTGAGCGCCAATCCTATAGTGAAATGATTGTCCACCTGAATTCACCCCAACAATGGCAGAAGATGGTAGAGTACTTTCTTGATAGTAGTTGTTCTCCTCAGGCTCCTGTTTAATTCCTATAGATAGACCTGAATTTGAAAACCCACTAGCTTCACATGTGCCATCAAATGATGAAACAGGTGGTCCTAAAATCCCAGAAAGAGAATAGTAGTCTTTATCATCCATGAAAGAAAAATATGATCCATCCATAAATGGAAAGGGATTTGCAGTGTGATTCCCTTTAAAAGAAGCACCAGAACAAGAATGTTTAGCCGATTCTTGCTTTATCGATACTGAAAATGGAGAATCGGAATTGATTTTGTTATTTTCTCCAAGACATGAGCTACTAAATATCCCTTCTGGTTCAGGTTTTATAAACTGAGCAATATTAATCTGATTAGCTACTTCACTGGTAGGGATGGCATTTTCTATTTCCTCTATTTTAGGAAATAGAATTTCTGAAGCACCTTTATTCTCTTCTGAATCTGGACTAGGAACCATGTCTTGAGCTGCACCAGTTCCAACTGATGTACTAGATACAGGAAAAGTAACTGCACCATTTACAGGACTACACATTGAAGATCCCACAGTGCTTACTGCAGGACTAGAAAGAGTGGATCTATTGTTGGCATTGGAAGGGCTGGCAATAGAGCACCTTGAGTTCATATTTGCAGGACTGGATACTGAGGATCTCATTGTAATGTTATTAGGACTTGAAACTGGAGATTTCACACTACAGTGACTAGGAGGGCTTGAAATAGGCGATTTCATGCTACTTATAGGACTAGAAAGAGGAGATCCCACATTACTAGTATGTGGAGGACTGTGCAACATTGAACCTCGGTTTTCAATGTTGGGTGAGCATGGCAAAGGTGTTCCCTGGTTTACTGGACTATTTACGGTGAAATTTGCAAAGTTAGTAGGAGTAGTTGAGGATACAGAACTAATTCCAGGAGGGCTGCATACTGAGGGAGTCATGCTTTGAGGACTACAATCAGAAGGATTCTTCTCTTGACACACTCTAGGACTTTTGATGATAGATGGCACAATACCACCATTCACAGAGCTTGAACAGTCTGATATTAGAGGTCTCAAGGACCTACTTGGGGTGTTCAAGGGAGAGGTATGATGGCCATTCTCCTTATATAGTTTTACTAGTTGCTCAACATTTTGATACATCTTTCCAGAAGTTAAGCTTCCTTGTTGACTTTGCTGATCATAGGTAAAATCAGCATCTCTTACAGAATCCATGTATAAACCCATTGATTCAGCTACCGTTGCAGAAAGTTCCTTGGAGTCTAACTCAGTTTTTATGTCAGAGGTTAAAATACCAGGCTGACTATGATCTGGCTGAAGACAAGAAATTAGCTCAGGTTTTTCTTTGTTGCTTCCTTGAGAACTGGCATTTGGAAAAGCACCAGAAACACAGCTCACATTTACGATCTCCATATAGTTATTACTCTCTTCAGACTGCTCTTCTGCTCCTGCAGGAGTGTAGTCCATAGATTGTGAACCTTGACTCCAGCGTCTCTCCATATCTAGGCTTTCTGAATAACTGCGATAGCCTTTGGTCTCCATATCTAGCAGAAGGAAACAGCAAATTTATATATAAATATATATGCATATGTCAATACTCTCGCATTTTAAAGAACTGTGGCTGTACTCCTCGACACGTTTAAGTAAGGGTAAAACTTACTGAACATTCTGAAAAATCATTTCAAAGAAATGAACATGGGATTGTGCTATTCATGCTCTATTTTAATGGCTAATAATTAACAAACAAATAATTTATTATTTTGTAATCTATCTATTTATCTTAGGGATTTTTTAAAAAATGTATAAGCCAAAAATGTAACTTTTGTACAATTATTTCATTTTCTGTGCTACTAATGGTAAATAAAATGACCTCAGAGTATATTTCATTTTTATTTTTAAGTTTTACTTTTACTGAAGTACGTGACTTAGTTGTTTTAAAATGTATATTGGTAATGAGTATTACATTTTAATATTTCCCATCTAGCAAGTTTCTCTATTTCCCCCAATCCACTCCAATTTGCAGCTGCATCTTAAGAATCTTAAAACAAAGATCTCCAGCGCAAACGATGCCTTACATTTCCCATCATTTCTTCACATCAGAATACAATCATTTGTGTTAAATATATTGTGGTAAATAAACAAGGGGCACGGTGCCTTTACTGTAGAAAATATACTGGGTGAATGCATAAATCCAAACTATGCTGCAAATAAATTATTTCATATACATTGTTATATATGGCAATGTTGATATTGCTCAATAATCTACATAATAAGCACAACGTGCCTGTTCTCTGGAGCCCTAAAGAGTAAATTATTGTTTTATATATTTATATTTATAATCACATTTTATATATTTATATTTATAATCACATAAATGAAATACTTCTATTAAAGAAGATTTATAACTTTATTATTTGGGTTGAACAGATGTTGACTATTTTACATAGACATATGATTCACCCCAACTCTAAATAGCTCAGAATGTTCTATAAAGAAATACAACTCTACAAAATTTCCTTCAACATTTACTTGAATTTCCAAGCACTCAACTTCCTACTTTAAACACATAAAACATATGCTATATCATTTAAAACAGTTTTTTCTACATTCACCAAGAAGCACCGCATTGTATGCTAGAGAAATGTGTTTTGGAAACATACTTACCATATTTTTATTTTTATTTTTTATTATATATATATATATATATATATATATATATATATATATATATCGGCCTGATTTATTAATTTAGCTTAAACTTTGCTATTTAAACATGTGCTTCTATGAATACAGTCCATACTAAAGAATCTATTTAATGTTGTTTTAAAAAATAGCTGTGGTTAAAGTTTCACCTTAACTCCAATAGAAATATATACCCCCAAGATGAATGGAAAAAACAATCACTTCCATAAACGACAGAAAATGGTACCACTAACTAAAAGAGTGCTACATTGCTCCCTTAGAGTACAACACTGAACGTACCTTAGAAGTCAATGATACATTTTCTGAATTCAGTATTTTAATATACATATGCAAATAATTTGAATATAATGTTATAGCAATAAACCAGTCACCCACCTTATAGTGAAATCCTTTACTGTTAACCCAGTGACCCCTTTTCCCAGCCTCAAATAATGTTATTATCCCCACAACAACAAAAGAACTCTCTTGTTTTAACAAGTGTCTCAGCAGCAGCTCTCCCAAACTGGATCCTTGAATCACAAACAAGCAATTACAAATTGTTCCATTACACCCAGAATATGCCCAAATTACTCCCAGTTTAAGAACTGCTGCTTTAACACTTCTATCAGCATACACCAAAGAAAGTTTGCTTTCTGAAGGATCCTGAATACTTATCTAAACGTCTATGTAGACATCTAACCAACTGGGTAAACTCAGCAGACAGTGGGGCAAGACAATTAACCCTACGCATTCAAATTCATGGCCTTCCATATCTAAGGCGGTATGCTTGTCTGTGCATTTGCATTTGAGAGCAGTAATAGTGCAATCAATGGTATTAGGAAAGTCCACGCAAACTATTGAACCATATTCACTTGAGAAGATAATGCCTTCTGTAGGCCAAAGCGATTTGATCATCAATAAACATCAGCTTTGCCACAAATTTCTTTAACTAAGCAGCAGCACTGGTCAAGGAGTGGAGAACCATGAGGGACAGCTGCAACACTGGCACAGAGATATGGAAAAGCGAGATATGAAAATTTAGCAAGGTATAGATTGACAGAACTTTTTTTTAAAACACTTGAACCTTAAATCTGGTTGAAACAGAGCACACATTCGTAGACTTTACTTTCAAACTGCTGACAATTAAAGTAGAATGCAACTGACTGTTATCAGCCATGCACTCTGTATATGTCACATCAAACACACGGAAAACATATTTTGGGAAAGGACCCCTTGCTGCCTATCCACTGATTACCATTGCCAAACGTTTGCATAGTGCATCAAAACTAAATTGAGCTTCTGCTGTTTATCAATTGCTAATCTTTCTAAATCTTTTTAGTCCAGCTGATATTTACATTTTTGGTGAGCTTTAAAAAGTTGTGATAGAAGTCGTAATAATCAGGATAATATTTGTAATTAGTATATACAACATTTTAATTTGTTGTAATAGAAGTTGTAATGATCAGGATAATATTTCATCAGCCCAAACCAATCCCTGGTTATTCAGAAGTACCACAATATTTAGAAGGAATTCTAAAGAGGTAAATGTACATGTTTGTATTCATGCAGCATAATCCTATGCATATTTCAGCAATAATTCCCCTTGGATTGATTGAGACTTATTATTTCTTTATTGTTTTTCAAAACAATTAGGAAATTATGGAAGTCATATTCAACAATATGGAAAGGTACAAGATTGGGAAGACTACCACAAAGCATGCACATATAACTATCATGCTATTCCTTTTTACAATAAGCAATGTTAAGCAAAGTGAAGAAAGCCTAGTTATAACAGCCTAGTTTCTATTCTTCACATAATTAAGGAATCATTCTATACTACAAAATCCAGAAATAAATTATATTCATTCAATGGAGTTTATTTCTACGGGACTGCAGCCCAAAGCTCAATATATCACATTCCAACTGAGCAGCAAAAAAATACCCACATGAAAAGATCTATCACTGCTGTACAACAGAATTAAAGTTTTAAAACTGAAAAAGAATTAACTGTTCCTCTTTTGTAATATTCTAATAATAATAAAGAATTCACCTGAATGTTTTTTTAATAAGAAATCTCTAAGACATAGTTATCCAAAACAAATGCCGTTCAAGTGGACTAATTACCTTTATATTCTAATTTGGATAAATGGCATTCACATTTTCTTTGCCAATTTCACACCTTCTCATACAAGCATTAATTTGTTTTCTCTTTAGTCGTCTTTGACATATTGTCAATCACCTGCTCTTTCAGTTATTTAATTCAATTTTTTTCTCTTTAATATCAATCCTATTTACATTAAGTAATAGAAATTATTCACTTGAATACATACACATTGAAAAAATCAGACATAAAACAGTCATGTTTGCCCCAATCTGACAAATGTGCCATTCTATTTTCTGAAAATAAAGAGATATTTATATGCTACTATAAATATTTTTTAAAAATGGTAAACACTAAAGACATTTCTATAACCTTACAAAACCCAATGATGACAAAGCATGTAAAACATTATGCTCATAAATTACTAATAACAAATTGATTAACTCACATTAAGCCACTTGTAGAAAACCATGGCATATATATCTACCAAATTTGTATGACATCATTCAACTTCTCCTGAAGTTAAACAAAAAAATTATATTACACATGATATTAGGAAAAATTAGTTAAGAATAAACCTAATACAACATTTCAAATATCTGACTTACAAAAATGAGGACAGATTTTTCATAAGGAGAACAGATGATTTCTTAATAAGGGAACAATTCACTCAAAAGTATCAACTGTCTACCTCAATGCAATGCATATAAAATTGAAAATCTGCTTATGATATTGGTTAACGGTTCAGCTGGAGATTAATATTCTTTAGTTGAACCTTAATATTTTTATTCTATTTAACTCTCTGTGCCCTTGCTACCTCTAACTGTAGTTTGCTCAGGCAAAGGCATTAATGTATGCTTTTGTTTCTGGGTGTTGTTGTTTTTTTCCCCAACCCAGACAAAACTAAAGCATTAGCAGGCCTCATGATTTGGAACAAAAAATGCTAGTATCTGGAATTTTGGACTCATGAATTTGCATGCAGGCTTTTATCTGGTGTCCTGCAACTATAATACAAGTATCTTAACTTAAACCAAAAAGTATGTATCTGTAATATGCTCTAAAATGTTTACAAGTAGTCTCCAGTTTAAGAAAGAGTTCCGTTCCCAAGGTCTGTCCTTAAGTCGAATTTGTATGTAAGCTGGAACAGTATTATTGTATAATACTGTATAAGTAGTATTGTGTAATGAACTCGAACCATTGTGTATTTAACTCGAATCATTGTGTATTTAACTCAAATTTTGCTACAATAGGCTCCATTATCAACTATGGGTCGTCTGTAAACCGGGCATTCCTAACCTGGGGACTACCTGTATTTAGAAGCTTCCAGTGGTTTAGAACACAGAAGCCTACCCTTTAACAGTGGCATCAGCAACCAAAACATTGTAACCCTTTCCCCTAGAGTTTAGGACTTCCTAAATTACATTATCAAGTGCTACCTTAGAACATGCCTTACCAACAGGCTGAAAGGAACTTGCAACCAGGTCTTCCAGTGAATTTTCATTACTAGTCATACCAAAGTAATTCTTTTTTGTCTTCTATAATTCAAGATACTAATAATTATTTTCTCAAGAACTCAGGTCCCAGCATACTGAATCACCACATTACTTCTCTGCCCCATCCCCACTGTAGCATCTTGAGTTTGATGAACAATAGAGGTGGCCTATGTATAAATCACCTGGTAGGGTTGATGCTAGGGTATTAGGTAGATCACACAAATATGAGTTAATCTGGGGTTTCCAAGACAGAAATTTAGGTACATTTCTGATTATTCCATTGAGTCATTAGATTTCTGTTTTACAATGTAAATGAGCAAAACTGAAACAACACTTTCATTTGGCCTAATCTACAAGCATTAAAACACATACAGTTCAGACAACTCAATCACTGCCTCTTCATTCTGACCAATCCATACAATGCATAATTATCTGAAATGATATCCAATCACATCACCTGGCTTATCGATGGATGCGTTTGTAAACAGAACTTGAATGTTATCTTCCAGTATGATAAAATAATGCAAATTCAATTTCTAAACTAAGGTTCAAAATACAAAGTCACCTTATCAAGCCTACCAATTTAGAATTTTAAACGATGCTATGCATGCTGCCTTTACATCTTGAAAGAAAGTAACGTATACTTCTAATAAATTCATAAAAAATGTTCAAGAATATCTTCCTCCTTTATTTGAAATTAATTCTACATTCAAAGTTTTCGAATATTTACGCTTTGCTTAAACAGAAATCAAGGAAAGCTATGGGTAGAGCTATTCAGATTATCAATTTGAAATTTAGAAAATGTGCATGCAGCTATATAAAAAAATCATATTCTACATGGGAGTGCATGGAACCTTTACTAATTCCTGAAATACATGCTAGTCATAATTTTGCACCTCAGGCTGGGCTACTAACTCAGCTTCCACTATTAACGTTAACATTTTAACGTTTACACCGCCCAGAGCCCACCGGAGTTGGGCAGCCAATGAATTTAAGTAAATAATAGTAACAGCATAGCAGAAAACCCACCTCGAAGTCCCCAACTTAACCTACTTCCTAAAGAAGCATCAAGTCCCCCACAACATAGCATGCCACCTTCACACCCAGGCAAAGCATCCTAAAACCAACCGTTTCTTCGTTCAAGTTCTGGGTGTGTGGACTGTTATCTAACGGATTCTGTCTTTCCAAACACATATTTTGACACTTGCATTTTAGCTGAAAATCCTATTCTGTTACAACAGGGTATTATGGGAGATATTTTTTCTCCTGAAGATCTCATAGTAGGGAATCTGCAGAGTAACTGTTGAGAGTTAAAATTAGACAGTCTGGAGGAACACCTGATGCAAAAATTTGCCCTGTCCTGAGACAGGTATAAATATCTCACGTCATCCTTTCCTAATTTCCAGCTCCTTAACCTTGAGTTGGTTTGTTTGTCCCGTCTCTACAATTTCAACTGTCAGAATTTCCCCAGCACACTTGCAATATCTGTATAGACCTCCAAGTGCTATCCCTCACCTCTCCCCCAAGTGTCATCCACCTAAAGTCCACATCCACGATCAAAAAATCCCAAAGCTTGGAACTGAAAAAGGAACGAGGGCGAATTTATTCTTCATAACGGACTCTTAATTCCAAATTTCCATGGTCCACCGACACCGTGCAGGGCAGCAGGAAAGGAAGGGAGTGGGTGGGGGGGGCGCTAAGGTGCCAAGTCCTTTTAAAAACATGTCACATGCTCAGATAAAGTTCAGGATGAGGTTCCTCCTCTCCTTCTCCTCTATTGGTCGACGAGAGGAGCGGAGCCACGATATCGGAGTCCGTAGCGAACCTCCATTGGACAAGCCCTTTTGTCAGTCACCCGGCAGGCGACATGACTGATACAAAGTTGCTGCGACACAAGCTAGAAAATGTATCTCTTCTTAAAGCTGTAGAGTCCAGGTAGCAGAGCGGCTAGCCTCGCTTCCACGGGGGAAGCTGTAAATTCCCTCCCCCTCCCTCTTATCAATGCCGGGAAAAGTGAGATTTAGGAATGAATCTTTGAAACGTTTCGCCGACGTACACAACAACTTTCATAATAACTACTACTACAACAGAGGGATACAGGCAACCTCGGAAAGGGAAACCCGCTCAGTCCGGCCTCTGAACGAGAGTTAGAATTAGATCCCACGCCCTCAAGCTGCGAGTCCTTCCTGAATTGCATCCCTCCAACCGCCCCCCCTTTTAAAAAGCACGCTGATATCTGAATGGGGGGGGGGGGGCTGGCTTCCTAAGTCGCCCTTGCCCGCCCCTAACAGACTGCCAGACACGATCTCCACCTGTATCAAGGTAAGCGCTTGGGGAACCCCCTCCCATCTGCCCTTAACCCCACTCGCGAAAGCAAGGGCAGTCAAGCCTCCTGTCATGTAGAGAAAAATTGCCACGTTTAAACAAGGTAGGAAATAATCCATCTTGTCAGCGCAATAAGCAGCCTCTTGGCCCCCCCTCCCCAAAAAAAGCAAACAGAAACCTATTAAGAGGCTCAAGGACTCGCCCTCTGGTTCTCAGATTGGATTTTATTGCGTCTAGTAGATTCTTTGCGAACCGCTTCTTGGGATTTTTTTTTTTAAGTTGCACGGACTGATAAGCAAGGGCCATAAAATTGACTCCCAAACTCCAACCCTTTAGCAGGTCTGGGAAACATTTCATCACACGCTCCATCTTTGTGGCCGGAGTTTCTAAATATATTTTAGGAAGGCAATGACATTCTCTCCCTCCTTTTATTGGACGGGCAAAAATGCCGCATGTTTTCGGGCTTCATGGAAAACTATCTCAACTCCACACACCCCAAATTTTCGACACCACCCAAACAGCAGCGGTGTTAACATGCCCCCTCCTTCCGCCAGAAGACAGCTCTTTCCCCCTCCCCTCCGTTTGCGTACACACCCTTCTCAATCCCGTCTCTCTCGATATAACATCCAGCTCCCCCCCCCAAAATATCCTAAAGAAATAAAGTTTAATGAAATTTGAAGCAAGCCAAGCTGCAGAAGTCCACCAATGGCACGCGAGATAGAAATCACTCCAAAAGAACACTTTCCAAAGGCAAAATGCGCTCAGTGAATTTTTTAAAAAACCTAAACCTTCCCCCTCCCAGGCTGTTTTGTTGCAAACGGGGGGATCCAGCTACTCGAAAATATAGATTGACTATTAGAGATGTCACGTGTCCCTGATGTTTTTAGCCTTCTGATTCCTATTGATCCGCGTTTTTGGAGCTAAAATCAGCTGAAGAACTAGCTACTTTAGTTCCCGTGCCCCCAAAGGCCGAAATGCTCCTGCGATGCCTCTCTCTCTTTCTCTATCCCCCCTCCCCGCCCGCTAAGTTTTAAATTGGATATACAGAGGGCTGGCAATGACCTGGAACTGCCTCTTCTGCATATTTTGGCTCAGAGGGGTACTTCGTATGACTAGTGCCACCTACTAATCCTTCTTTTATTCTCCATGGAATACATTTTAATTCCTCTCCAGGAAAACGCTCCCCCGGTCATTCTCTCTCTTCACCTGTCTGCCGTGGGACTCCGGTCAAAAGGGTTGTGCGGCGTTTGGGGGTTTTCCTGGACTCACCTTCATTTTTATACCTCCGTTTCGACGTGCAATGGCTGGAGGAGCAAGTCCCTCCGGGTCCGCTCCAGAAAGCGGCCGATTAGGAAAGAGTAGCAATGAAGGTGGATCCGGAGGAAATCTGGGGTTAAATCCTGAAGGAAACGGACAAGCCCGGGAAGGCGCTTGCAGCGGACTCCCGAGGCGGAGGCTAAAAGATAAAAAAGCAATCCTCCGAGCTTCTCTCGGGCGGTCCAGGGCTTTCAGCTGGAAACGCAGAAGTCCACTTGGTTGAGCCTCCTGGGTGACAGCTCTCCGCAAGAAGGACCGGCTGAAGGGCTGTCCCTGGCTGTCACGTCGCCGGCCGCGGCTGAAAGGCGTCGGGGAGAGAGGATCGGGCGTTGGATCCAGCCGATGTTTAAAATTCTTGTTTAAAAAAAAGAGGGCGGAAATCAACCAACTTATGTCATTCCAGGTAAAACTCCCGTCTGCGCCTGCAGCGCCACTGCCGCCGCCGCCGCCGCCGCTGGAAGAGGTGGGTGGGAGAGAGACCGCGCAGCTTCAGAGGGTGTAAACTTTTCTCTCCCCTCCCCTGGCGTCTCTTCTGAGCAGCCCAGTCTGCGCGTGTGTCCTTTCTTCTTCACCTTCCTTCTCCCGCTGCTGTTTTTTCCTCACTCCTCCTCCCTGCTTCCCAGTATTTTTTTCACACACTCACACTCCCACAGCGGGCTGCCGCTGGAGCTGGTTCCTGGTTTGCGGAGCTGCTGGAAGGAGCGGGGGGAGGAGGAGGACGACGACGACGGCGAGCGGGAGGGGGATCCAAGCGCGCTCTCTCCAGGCTTGTCTCGCAGCGAGCGGAGGACGCGGAGAGCCAACGAGATCGCCTCTCCGCCTCCATCTTCCCGCCCCTCTGGCACGAAGGGGAAGGGGGAGAGCGGAGCGCCACACGGGCTGCCTGGGACCGGCTTTCCCGTCCAGGGTTTGGCTCGGGGTGAGCGGCTCGGGGGTGCTTTTAAGCACGGACGGGGAAGAGAGGGAGGCCCGGGAATCAGCCCGGCCAGCGAGCGGACAGAGCCGACCCCCGCGTACTACGCGGGGGGAAGCGCTGCCGCTAAGAGAGAAACGAGCGGGGCAGTGCCCGTCGCGGCCTTTGCTGCTCGGAACTCCTGCCTGGCCGTCTCTTCCCTCCGCCTTTGCTCCACTCCAGCGACACACAACAGGTTTTTGTTTCTTTTTCAACCATCCTCCTCCCTGCCCGTGCCCATACACGTGCCTGCTGAAGGAAAGTGAGACACGTCTTGCCTGCAAAGTTTGTTGGGGTGCCTTTAGTACCCGGACGGCACGGAAGATATTCAGAGGAATTTGAGGCTTAAGTTCTAACAAATCCAAGGATATTAGTGCCGCTCTGTGCTTTAAGAGTTCGGCGTGAGAAGACCATTACTCGCCTCTCTGAATTAGGATACGAACTTCAGTTAATAGGGAGGGGGAAAAAGAGGCGGGCTCCTGAGGGGAGGGGCAAGGATGGGGACCCGCCTCCCTGAGGCATTTTTCTCCTTCCCATTTATGAATCACTTCAAGTTGACAGCAGCTTCTCTTAAAAAGGGAATGTAGAGATGCTTCTCTGTTGCCCCAGTAAAAATCATTTTGGTCCTAAGTCTTGCCATGGTCTCTCCAAATCTGTGGTCACAGCATGCCTTATTTTCTAGACGATCAGCTGCCTTTAAATATGAGGAGTTGGGTGTGTTTTGTGCTGCTTTGGAGATGCAGTTATGTTATTCATGTTCATGTTAGTGAACAGTACCGCAAGTCCAGTGCTCACATCACACCATGACATCATAAATGGAATCAGATTTTTCTTCATTATTTTTATGTGAAGTCTTTCCACATGCAGGTAGTCCTTGTTTAGCAACTCCCTTGGACAGCAACCATTCACAATTAGGAAAATGATGAAAAAGTAACTTTGCAACCAATCCTCACATTTATGACCTTTGCAGATCTGTAAAACAAAGGAAAGCTGAAGTAACATCATAAGCACAGTCACAGCTTAATTTAGTGACCTCTTCACTTAACAACCAAGTTGCTGATCTCAATTGCGGTCGCTAAATAAGGACTACCTGTACACTTTCAAATCACAGCTCGATAACCCATGTTGTACTAGTAAAAATGACAGGGTTTCTTGGTGCAAAAACTTAAATGTGAGACATTGTTCCTAGAATTTAAGGGGAGCATTCAAATCCATTGTTACAATACTTTTGTTATAATTAATACTTTATAAAACTAGATGTGCTGGTATTTTCCTGGAATTACACTATTGGGAATTCTCAGCCACTGTTTAGGAATATTTTAATTTCAGGGGTATTATTTAAATCAAGCAATTGCTGAGCTGGTAAGGTAAGATGAGCAGCAGAAGGTAAGGCTGACATAATGAGAGACAGCTTTCTGCAACACGGTTGCCCCTGTTCTTCTTGCTGTCCAAGTGGTGGGGGCAGTGCTTCTGGACTGGCATTGCCAGGCACATTGATAGGACTTTGCTTACCATTCACTTTATAAGTACATTACCCAATATGTCCTGCTTATATAAAAAATAATAATTTGTCATGAATTGTCTAGATTAGTGTTTCTCAACCATGGCAACTTCAAGATGTGTGGATTTCAACTCCCAGAATTCCCCAGCCAGTATGGGAAAACTTGTCTTAACTCATTTCCCCTCTCCCTAAACTGCCAAGAGAAGTAAAATGGTGGGGAAAGAAGAGAGGATGTTCTCAAAGACAACCAGAATAATGGAGAGTATAGCATTTTACGCACAAAGAAGGACTATTGCATTTCGGGATGCGGGTTTATCAGAAGAAAATTGATTTGGACACTTGATAGATTCATGAATAGTGCACAAAGAAAGCAGATTAAGATAAATTGTTCTCCACATATAGGTTGTCCTCAATTAACAATGGTATTTGGGACTCGCACCTCCGTCACTAAGCAACATGGAGGTAAAGTGTGACAACATGTGACTATGCCAACTTACAATGGCAGTTGCAGAAGTCCCAGCTGCTATCGTTAAGGGAATCCCCTGCGGTCGCAGTGTGCCAGTCACCTGATCACCATTTGCAACTCCTGCTGGCTTCCCCATTGACTTTGCTTATCAGAAGCTGCCAGTGAAGGTTGCAAATGGCGATCACATGACCACGGGATGCTGCAACTGACATAATTGCAAGCTGGTTGCCATGTGCCCAAATCGTGATCACATGACTGTGCGGGTGCTGCGATAGCCACAACTATGAGGACCTGTTGTAAGACCCCTTTATTCAATGCTGTCATAACTTCAAGCAGTTGCTGAACAAATGGTCATTCACTGAGGACTACCTGTAGAAAACTTGTAGTCATTCAGTCAGACTGGTTAATCAGGAGGGATAAGAAGGAACAATCTTTCCCATGATATTTAGATGGTGATGTTTTTGAAAAGAGAAATAGGCATTATTATTATAGGTATAACCACACTGAAAGCAAAATGCAAGTGATCCATGTATACATTTATGTTGGAATACAAATTTCATGAGAAACGGACATAAAATCTGAAAACAACAGGGAAGATGTTTGCGCTAAACAATGGATTAATAGTTAAAACAGTTGATTTTAAACTATTGTTTTAAAGATTTTGAGAGATTGCCTTCTGCGTTCAATTTGGCTTCAGTATATACTTGTCACGGCATATATTTGGCACATGAAACATGTATCAAGTAAACAATATGACCTGGATTTCTTTAGCAACCTCTGAGGTATAATAGTCACAATTTTAACTTCCTTAAGAAATCTGTGCTTGAACAAAACCAAAAATTCAATTTTATAAGATATTAAAAAGTGAAGTAAAAGTTAATATTATCTATCTGTCTGTCTGTTGAAGAAAGAACTAGAATATCCCATTTCAGCAAATCAATGGGCCCAGATACTAAAAAATGTGAACTATGCTACTTTTGATTTAAAAATTAAGCTAATTCATCAGAAAATGTTATTTTGGGTCTATTGGATCCCTCAAAGAATGTTTTAAAAGAAATGGACATTAGACTTTTTGTAATGAATTTGAAAGTTCTTTAACTCACATGATTTGGACTTGCTCTGTTTGTTCCAGATTCAAATTAATATATAATTTAACATAAACTTGGGAGAAAATATTATATTTGAGGATCTTACTGTGATATTGAATTGTATTCCTAAAATACAGAATCTGTCATCTGCTGAGGAACTTTAACTTTATCAAGGTGGGGATATAGAAAAGATAATTTTATATAGCTGGAAAGAAAAGCATTCTCCTGATTTTAGGTAATGGATCCAAGATATGAGTTTGTTATTTGTTTTTGAAAAATCTTTGTGCTGTAATATGAGAACATAAAACATGTTGGAATATGATGCAGATTTAATGATAAATTCAATGACTAAATCAATTTCATATATATTTTTGTTTTTTATGTTTAGTTTTTGTTTAGTTCATTTAATCACCATATTTTTATCATTATTCAATGTAGACTTTTTTCTTTTACATTTAATTATTTTAACAATATTTTTCTTAAAAAAGGCAAAATGAATGCAGTTTCAAGAACTATCTCCATGTTTTATTCTTATGACATAGTTGTGCAAAGACCCATTACAGTTATGATTTTTGCAATGCTAAAATCAGATATGATTTCCTGTATTTAGAAACCAGATTTAACTGCTTCAAGGATGGCAGTTAAAATGAAGCTATGCATGAATGAATGAATGAATGAATGAATGAATGAATGAATGACTTTATATAGCAGTTGCTTTACTAATCCATTTATTTATAATCCGTGTTTTACCATTATTGAATTATTATTTTTTCTTTAACCAAGAGAATATTGGCATCATTCAGAGTTGCCCAATTGCAAGTACCCCTAGCTGCTTCATGGGAATTTTCTCAGCAGGGAAAGTAGAAACAGCAGGAGTATCCATGACACAAGGAAAGAGACCTAGCAACTACCACCTCCTGTCATTGCAACAGTTGAAACCGTTAAAAATGGCACTAGAATGAGTTGAGGAGATCATCTCTTGTAGGCTGCAAGAAGCAGCTATTTTTGCACTTGGCAGTTTGGAGGAACTGATTGCTGGTTACATTATTTATTGAACTCTAATTGCACAGGAATGTTATTTAATGTGACTTTTTATGCATATTTAAAATGATTAATAATATAGATAATTGTGCTTTAATTATTCATGTTCTTATTTCATAATGATTTTAAAGTGTTACACTCTTATTGGAGTGTAGTGTTGTGTTCTATTTTGAAATGAAATAGCTTTGTAATGATGCATTTGCTATGCATTCATGATGATGATGATGACAACAATTAAGAACAAATAATAATAGCCCAATATACTGGATAGGAAATCAACATCATCAAATAATAGTGTTGCCCAAATATCATTTGTGTTTGATAAATCAATAATGAACTACAGAGAGAATGCATGAGCTACTGTGCCAGGAATATTGTATTTGTGCCACTGAAATTCAGGGATAAAGTGAATGTGTTTTAATCTGCTAAAGAGATAATTTACAGATTTACAATGTAACGATATTATTCAGATGTTTATGTACAGTTTCTTCACATACACAGGCTATTTACACTGAAAAATAAATAAACCAATTGAAAGAGTTGAGAGATCTAAAAGATTTCTACCTCCTGCCTACAGAAAGCATGTCAGTTTTACAGTGCAAGCATTTTGGAACAAGAATCTCCACAATCAGAGCATTAAAGCTACATAGACTCCCAGATTATTTCACATCTCACCCCTGACTGTGAAAGGATGTGAAAAAGAGCATCAACACTTGACCTTAACTTTTTAGTGCAGTAACATAAAAATAAGCATACCTTTATATAAGAAGAAAGACATCTAAGAGATTATGATTTTCAGGGTTCTTTTTGCAAAAGAGAGAAGATACACAAGAAGAAGTATATGGGAATACAATTCAGAATACTGATTAAAGGATTATAGTCACAGAGGACTTGTTTTTTTCAAAGGGCAAAGTATATATTTTTATTTATTTATTTATTTTTGTCTACCGTTTATGAAATTATTTGCAGGTGATGTTCCTGGTGACTGCTGAATTACACGTTTGGAAGGACTTCTGCTGAAGTAGAGAAATTCCAGCAGTACAACTAACACCTAGGTACAGAGTGGGGTGTATTTTTATTCTTATAATTAGATTTTTATCCCACCTTTTTTTTAAACATATAAATATTTGGTGTATTCAAGGTGGCAAACATACCTAATCCTCCTGCCACCTCTTTTCCCCACAACAACAACCCTGTGAGGTGGGTTCGGCTATGAGAAAGTGACTGGCCCAAAGTCACCCAGCCGGCTTTTATGTCTAAGGGAGGGTCAGAATTAGCAGTCTCCTGGTTTCTGGGCCAGGACCTTCACCACTACACCAATTTTCAGATATTTTCCATTCTTTAGGCCAACAATCCATGTTTATCTGTCTAAGGTAGTGGTTCTCTGTGTTGACCGCATGGATGGCCCTCCCCTTGCCTCATTGCTTCCTATGCACACTTTCCTTAATTCCTCAATGGCAAGCATTGGCTGGGAATTTCACCTTGACAAACTTCCCAGGGATTGTCACTGCAGCCTCACAAGCCTGAGAATAGAAATGTGAATTTCTTTTGATCTACTAACATTCTAGATTGGACTTCAGCCAGTAAACAAATTGGTTTTATTTATTATTGACAGCACAAGTACCACGTTTCTGGAACATTCACAATGGTGCATAACCCATAATGAAAAATATAATATAAAGCAAGCACTAATAAAAACATTTTATTAACCTTGCATCAGAAGACAATAGAAAGTAAAACGAACCAGGATCAGAATGAGACAGATGTTTGTGTATTTAATATAATCATACACCTGCCTTTCCTAAGTTGACTAGAGGTTATGAAATTAAAACAAAGCTGTTAATAATAAAATCCAAATGAGTTTGCCTAAATATTAACATACAGTATAATAACAGCAACAGCAGTGAAGCAATAAGAAAACTGCCATCCAATGAATACTTGAGGAAAATAAAACAATGTCATGCCATATTTCACTGAAGGAGGCTATTCTACCAATTAGGCACCACTACAGGAAAAGCAATATGTTACATTGCTAAATTCTTTTTTTAATAGTAATTTTATTAAAAATTACAACTACAGCGATAAAAAACTAACTAGACAAACTAGAAAAAAAATAGAAGGTGCAGAAAAGAAAAAATAGAAAAGAAAGAAAAAAATAATATAAAGAAAAAGAAAAAATATATAGAGATGATATCTCTCTTCAGCATAACAAGTATTAACAATTTTAGTAATTTATCACTTTCTCTTAAAATACAACAAATGATCTCTTCTTCCCATATCCCATCTCTTATGTAAACAAATCCATAAAACATCATAATTTCAGTCCTGATGTCAGCAAAAATCCATTAAAGGTTACCAGAGATAACAACATATCTATTTTAACCTAGATCAAATAAACCAACTTTATATTCCTTCCATTTACTTTCAACAATCTTGATCTTTAGTCTCTTCAAATAATGTCCTAAAACTTAATTTCTTTCCATTTTTTCTTTGTCCCTTCTCACAAAATTCTTCAAATCTTTAACAAGCCTCTTCTGTAAATCCAATATAGGAGGATTATCCAGGTCACTCTTGATTTGTTATTTGCATATCCCTTTTCATTATAAGACATCAGCCAGTTTCTTTTGTATGTCCAGTGTAGCATTTTTTTTCCCCCATATCATTCTTGTAGCTTGTCATTTTTAAATCCACTTTCAGATCAGTCTCAGTCTTTTCTGGTAAAACTTGTTCCTCTTCCATAACATCTTTTAAATACAGTCTATCTATAGAGACAGACATTCTTAAAATTAACTTCTTGGTCCATTGTTCAAAAATACCTTCAATATGTTGAAAGTTAAAAAGTGTTGCTCCATTCCATATTAGTAAGTAAAATTTAAGTGTTCTCCTTTAACTGTAATCTTTAGTTCCTTCTAGTTCGCTCTACTGTCCAACCTTCAAAGTCCCATCCTATCATGTTTTTCTTAAAGAATTCAAAAAAAAAATTTTGCCCTCACAGGAAGGATTCTTATGATTAATTCCAAAATCTTTTTTCAAATTTATCTGCACCCTTAGTCCATTTGTAACTTTCTAAAACCAAAATTTTAATCACCCTTTTGCTATTTATTCCATAAAAGAATTTTTGAGTCCTTAAACTTGTGTTTAAAACTTTTGCTAAGGATTGAAGGAAACTCACCTGCTGCTGTAAAACCTGTCAATCCCAAGATTCCTAATAGCTGAAAAGCAGTTAACAAACAACTTCTAAAAGTGATTAGAAAAGAAAGTATGCAAACTCAGTGTCCTTAAAGGTGCTGACTGTGGGTTGAGCAAGATAGCTATTCCCTCATCTTCCAGAGCTCTAAATCTGCCAGAGACTGCTCTCTTGTGGTCTCCTTGCAAGGAGGAACTATGTGGAGCACTTGTAGGTGATCTCAGGTCCTCTCCTTGTCCAGAGAGGAATTATGAAGAGTCGGTCTACTTGTTAGCTCTTCATTCCACCACAGGTATCGACTCCACTTTTAGCTGAGTTGTCTTCAGTTTGCCATTTCTTCCCCAGAAGTCCATTTCATTGCTAAATTCTGAAAATGAGGAGCAAATTGAGCAAATTATCAGACTCCTCTGAGAGAAGACTGCCCTTTAGATTTCTACTGTTGTCCTTTAAAATTCACTTTTCATTTTTCAATATTCTCCATCATTCTGCATTTCATCAGATGCCCTGAAGGAAGTGATATAGGATACTAATCCTACTGCATTTTAAGTCTCTGAGAGCAGAGAGGTTGAACACTTTCTTCTCACTTTGGCAGTGTAACTTATTTCAGTCTCTCTCTTTCTCAAAAACAGTGGCCCTATAAATGAGAATGGTGGTGCTGGAGACCCAACTACTGAAATCATGACTGTAATTTATTATTTTACCACATATATTTTAGTTAACAAGTTTTATTGCTTAAATGGAAAGTATCAGACCACTTAATAATTTTTAAATACTGAAATTGGACATTGGATGGGACCCACTCAGCCTCAGTGTTGAGTCTGCAAGCATATCATCTTCATTTTGTCATAAGGGGCCCATTTTAAGGGAAATCAAAGCTACACCACACATCCCAATGGAATGTGTTACTGTCCTGGGGTTGAGACTGGGGCTATGAATCTCAGCATCCTTAATAAGGAAATTACATAGATTACAGTGCTCATCATTTTAGTCCTGTCCCTGCCTACCGATTTCTGCCTAGGACCTCTAATACATCTGCCACCATTTCCCTGATTTCATTCCTAAAGCAAAATTGTCTTTGTCTTTAACCTGACGAAGCACAAGCAGTGAGGAGGAGGTAAAATTATGGCAGATACAGCCATCTGTATTCCCTACCACTAAATTATTGCTTCCTTCATATACATGACACAAGGACTGGAGATTCCTTAGTCATAGTTTGTATATTCAAATTCCAATGATTTACATTTTAAAAAACCCACTCTCGACATTTGGTGCCATCCTAGCAGATAGATAGGTCCATGACAAAAAATTCTGGAACTATCACAGTATAGTTTTGCCTTATCCCAGTTGTCTGTCCCTGCAATTGCAGTCAATAAGTAAAGTTCAGCTGCAGCTATAAATGTATCTCTGATTTTTTTTTTAGTCAGACTGTAATATCTATGACATTGACTTATTTTTTTATGGGTTCCCTGTAGCAGCAATTTTTTGTGAACAATTTACGTTTAATTAGCATGCTATCCATTGTTGTGCAGTTGTGAAACCATTATGACATGATTGAGATGTACACAACCACCGAATGTATAGGGTGATTTTGAGTGAGTGTGTGTCTCAGCCAAACCTACTTTATAAGGTTATTGTTATAGTGATAAAATTAGAGGAGAGCCCTATGACCTGTGAAAAAACCCTTAACTGTAAATGCCAAAACAGTGAAGACACTCTTAAGATGTACTTTGGTTGACATCTGTGCATTTAATTAGCACAAGACATTTTGAGGCACAAAATACTGAACTAAGATGGCTGTTAGTGTGATCCAGCAGGAGTCCATTTTCTGTTCCATGAGATTATAAAATGATTAAGTCCAGCTGAATACTGAGCTGCTTGATTGCATGGAAGGGGCTAACTCTTATGTCAGCTTGGGCATGTACAAAAGCAATTTGTTGCATGGAGCAGCTACCATGCCTTGGCAGCTTCCAACAAGCTCTGTATGCTGAAGATATCATGACTTTTAAGACTCACCAGATATTAAGAGGTTTTATTATGTTTAATTACAGTCCAGTGTCTCAGTGGTATTGTCTGAATCCATGATTTAAATCATGTAAGTAACTACTGTCTGTATACTAAGCTTTCAGTTGATTTAACAGGAAATCAAATTTTCTGCCTGTGTCCTAGGGAACAAGTGGCAACATATATATTTTTAGCCATATTCGAACAACTGTTGCTGACAACCATTATATCCTGAACAATTAAATTACATTGTAAGACATATGAATTAAAAACTCAAGCTATTACAGATGCCTTTCACAACATAAAGCCATCTTTTAAACCAATCAAACCACCAACAAGAACAAGAAAAAACTATAGGGAATCAATGAGTGTTTTAGGGTAAGTCTATGCAATAACTTTTCCTAATTCTTCAAAATTATATGCACTTTCTGGATATTTCAAAGGTGAAAAGGAATCATGCTGTAGCCCTTGAGATAGGTTTGGAGATAAGATTTCTCATTCAAAAACCAAAAAAGACCCAAGTATTTTGAAAATACTTGCTGCAGCTATGCAGCAAGAAACAAATCCTTAAAGCATTATGCCACCGTTTCTAAGGTCAAGAGTAGCAATATGGACATATCAGGTGAGAAATTCTCTTCCCTTCCATTAGATTTTATAAGATAGGATCATTTTTATCATGTACATGACATGGAAAGCAACAGTCACACAAATATAAGGCGACTCATGGCAGATACCACCCTTGTTCCTAAAAGTAGAGATAAATGTGCAGTGGGTAATCCACTGTAAAGTACAATCATGCTAAAGTTCGACAAGTGTCTCATTCTCCCTCTCCCTACAGGTAGAGTGAGTTTATACAGGAGACGGCAGGAGTAACGTTGCAGTGTCAGATCAGTCTACTCTACATATTCACCAATCCTGTGGCTTATTTTGAGAAATTAATGTAAGCAGATGAAGTTTTAAGTGGGCTCCAGTTCAGGCAACTGGCCATTTTCTTTCATTCTTGCTTGATCAAAATCTGTCGTATACAGCATTACAGTTTTAAGCATATTTTCTTTAACTTTTGTTACTGATTAATTTCTAAGGGTGGGGAGACAGAAGCTCCATGACTCACTAGAAATTTTGATTTATGACCTACAGGCTTTTGCTCCCATTTTCAGAATATGGACTGCTTATAATCATTGTAAAGAGGTAGAAAACTCTGTTCAAGCGATAAAGTTCTCAGTATATTCCAGAAGCAAGAAAAGGAAACATACCAACTAATTGGTATATTGTAAATTAAACATTCTTTATGGTACTAAATTTAGTACCATAAAGAATGTTTAATATATTACAGGTTCAAAACTTAAACTGTTTCTAAGACATAGCCACAAATCAAACCGATCCCCAAATATAGGTGTGTTGTTGTCTTGTCTTTTTTTGTTTTTAATCTTGGTAGGTCACTTGATAAGTGAAACTGTCTGAAGTTGAGCAGATGCAATCTTATTATTATATTTAAATCATCTAGCCTCCAAGTGTACACTTTCACCTTGTTAAGTAGAATAAAAAGATAAATATGTAAACACATTATGTGCTGTAAGTTTACATCCTAATTCACATTAATATTTAATCCTCAATCTATTTTTAGCCACTTGCACCAAACTTCAACTACATACTTGAATGATTTAGCTGACTTACAGGGCATGCTTCCTTTCAGCCTAGTTTCTTTCTCTCAACGGTCTCCCGCCAGTGCTCTTTAATGGCCTAAGCAATAAATGTGGTTGAACCACTTTCAAGTGCTGCACAGTAACATTGCTAATGCATACTGACACTAGCAACCACGAGTTTGTGCTGGGGGGTAGAACATGACATTTGAAAAACATATTTCACACATATTTTACTGTTCCATTTTATTTAAGGAGTCCCGTGTTACAGTTTGGACAATGTGCCATATGCTTGAAACATGAAGACTTGCTGATATAGACGGCAAGTACTCAGTGGTATGAATTCAGCAAAGGTAGACTTTATAGAACAATAAAAAGTTATCATAACAGGAGAAAAGAATTACAGGCTTAGAAGAAACAGGGAGATGGGTGATGGGTCAGATATGCAGAAGCAGCCAGATTTCTTTCCTCCAGGATGTGTTTCTCATGCTGAAGAGCAACAATTTGTCCCAAGGCTTATGTAGGTGTGGGTGGAAAGTGATTTATTACTCCTGATCACTTGAGGCTTTCTGGTTTGAAGAGAGTTACTTAAAGATTTTATCAACTGGAATAAAAGTTATTTAGCAGCTGTGAAGGTTCAGTATTAAGGAGCTGGAGCTTGTTCTCAAGGCTCCAGGTTCAAGTGCAAAAGAACCTGACAAATTTTATTAAAGCACTGATCACACAAGTGTGTGTATTATTGTGAATTCATTATCATGAAAATACACTAAGACATGTAGCATTTTGATTTCAATTTGGTAAGAAGCTGTTTATCTGAGTTTCTAATATTCCATGCTATCATCCCATTTTTTTAAAAATTAAGCCAACACCCTTAAAATAAAATAGGATATGGAGCCGAAGGTGAGGGCACCAAGGTAGAAATTCTATTATACACTGGAAGTAACGACTATCTAATTGTATCTTAATAATAATGACTAAAAAACTGAAACTGCCAACTTTCTCAAAAATTTACAGCATTCAGGGAAGGAGATCTACATACATTCTTTTCTAATCCATGCTAATTACACTCATTATATTAGCACATCCAGATATGCATTATAATTCACATTCATACATCATCAAAGCATTCAGTGAATGACAGAACTCTCAATTCACATTATATTGCAATTAGTCTTACATAAATATATATTTGAAAACTATTATTAGTTTGCACTTGAATAATCAAGTTCTCTGGTAAGAGCTGGGCAATGGGAATGGCTATACAGGATTTGTATCCCATTTACTGCTATACTAGCAAGGTTGAGGGCCATCATACAACAGGTCATTGTCTCCCTCTGTTTTTGCCCTGCCCTGCCCTGCCCTGCCCTACCCTCTGAGCTCACTTTGTGTGATGATGAACTTATAAATGAACTCAGCATTTAGACTACATGATGCAAAAGGTTAGAAGAATGTGGATAGCAGCAGTAAAAACACTAGGAGAAAGGGGGCTATCAAAAGGAATTAGGATTCAATCTTAAAAATACTGGTTCATATGCCAGCCAGTTTATAAAACTGCACAGTTTTGAGGGTCCTTGTATGTTTCTGAACATTTGTTGGAAAGATTTATTGGGAGAGCTCTAGGTGGCAAGGCAGAATGCAAAGAGCCACAGCCCAGTCAAGACTGACATGTGACTATGTGCAGGTGTCCTTCACATTCAGCCTGGAGAAAGGGCAGCAAAAATCCTTTACCGTGAAAGGACAAGAAAAAGAGACCTAGGATTTAAATCATATGACTAGCATGCACACACACCTTTTATCTTCTATAGCAGCTGAACATCTGAAAAGATACAACACAATAAAGTGTTTGTCTGTGCTGAGTCCTTGAAGTTTCTGCTATTAGCTAGCTCCTGAATGTGGGTGGGGAGAAGGGGTCAAGTATTTCAAGAGTCATGAATCAAGTTGTGTCTGCTTGCAATCTGACAATTATGACCTGAAGGCAAAATAAGGACATCATGGATAAGAAACTTTTTTAAAAAAACTGAGCTAGACATACAGTAATCAGAAGGAATCTGATAGCACCTTTTCTAACAAATGTTATTTCTAAATTATTTTTTTATATCAAATTTGTGTCCATTAATTCTTTTGCACAAACTCTGTCCTGTTTGTCCTATGTAGAATCCAGAGGAACTCAAAACAAGGACAAAATAATAACAAAGAATGACAACCTTCCAGAACTATTTTGGAAAAGGAGGACTTTAACAGCAAGAAATTGTTGAACTTACATACATCAAAAAGTTTCAGGCAACCTAAGGGGTAATGGGTTTTTAACACTTTACAATTGATGTTAATTGATAAGTTACTTGTACTCTGTCTCACAGGTAACCTGCATCTGCATAACCAACTTGTTTTTCCCTCCTTTTCACCCAACCCCTGCCTTACCCCAATTTAAATCCTACATCAGTCTAGTTGCTCCATGTGTCTGATGACGTGAGCTGCAGTGCAGGAAAGTTTATGCTTTTTAATAAAATGTGTTAGTCAGAAAAGGTGCTACCATACACTAATATGGCTCTTCTCCTACAATAAGCTACACATAGGATCTCTTGTGGATAGCTTCATCTAGGAGTAAGGAGTTAAAACTGAACATATCATGGATTAAGTCCAGTTTCACTGGTCACCTCAGTTGTATTGGTCTATGACTCTTCTTATACCCAACCAGCATGGTTAGGCATTGCACTATAGAAAGGCTATGATAACAGTTTGTGGACTGGGGCTTGCATTATGCTAGACATGGAGATTTTGACTATTTTGCCAGTATTAGTCTGAGTGATGTTCCCATCCGGCATGTTGGGAGAGCAGAATTTCTGGAAATTAAGGAAAAAGCTTCTATTCAGAACAACTAGGAAGACAGTGAGTTGGTCAATAATGTGTCCTAATGTAAAGATGTACAATACAGTGGAACCTCGGTTCACGAACGCATCTGTTCACAAACAATTCGGGTCACGACCAGCTCCGGCCGCAAAAATTTACCTCCAGTCACGAACGCTGGATCGGGTGATGAACAGGATCCACAGCCATTTTCCCTCCCATGTCACGTGGTCGCAGCTTCCTGTAGGGAGGGGACTCTCCCTCCAAGCAGGAACCACGGCTATTTTCCCTCCTGTGTCACATGGTCACGACTTCCTGTAGGGAGGGGACTCTCCCTCCAAGCAGGAACTGCGGCCATTTTCCGTCCCGTGTCACATGGTCGCAACTTCCTGTAGGGAGGGGACTCTCCCTCCAAGCAGGAAGCACGGCCATTTTCCCTCCCGAGCAAGGTTAGCTTTCTCTCTCTTCGTACTGTACTTTGTGTCATATTTTTGCAGTTTTTTTAAAAAAAACATGGTTCAGAATGGATTAACTGTATTTACATTGAACCTTATGGGGAAATTTGACTTGGGTCGTGACCAGAAATCAGTTGGCGACCAAATTTGGTGTCGGAACGGATTAACTGTATTTACATTGAACCTTATGGGAAAATTTGATTCCGGTCGCGACCATTTCAGGTCGCGACCAGAGTCACGGAACGAATTAAATTCGTGAACCGAGGTTCCACTGTATAAGGTGTGCAGAATCTATAGCCAAACGTTACAAAACCATAGTTGCAGAATTCCCAACCATATTATTTTTCTAATTAAAATATTTTTATATAATTGTATTAAAAGTTTTAAAAGCATGAATAAGAACTAATACAAACTAATTAGAACAGGGAAAAGGCTAAAAGTGGAATAAGAAAAGAAACAGAAAAAAAGAGATAGATATAAAGAAAGATATAAAGAAATAGCTTACGATATTCTTCACAGCAGTTGTAAGTACAATTATATTTCAACTTCTCTCTCTAAAGTTACATCATGACTCTCTTCTTTCTATAATCTATCCTGTGTAACCATCAAACCATAAATACAAGTTCATTTTTTTTATTTATACACAAAAAGTCTATAAGGGGTTTCCAGTCTCCAATAAATATAGGCATTGTTCTTTCTCTAATCAAAGAAGTCAGTTTGTCCATCTTAGCAAGTTCTGTCAATTTCACCAACCATTCTGCCATGGTGGGTAATGCTGAGTCTTTCCATTTCTAATTAAAACATTAAAATTTTCCCAGTCAGCTTGTGGTTGTCATAAGTATTTGTACAATTAGGTACTGTAATATAGATCTTTTTGACATGATTACATATTACAACTACAGAAATATATAAGTATCATACTATGTGCCTATACTATCTAATATAATATCAACAATGACATAGTGTTGTTGTTTTTTTATACGCACTCAGTCGTTACCGACTCTACGGTGACTGCTTGGACGAGTCCTTGCAGTTTTCAAGGCAAGGTGTTTTCGGAAGTGGTTTGCCATTGCCTCCTTCCTAGAGCAGAGCCCAGCTGGCGAGTGCAGGAGGTGGGGTTTCTATTGCTTCGCGCCTTTTTCGGGCGTGCGTGGCTTCCGCGCTACCGGCAACTGCTCCCGACTCCTTTTGCAAGGGGCTGCCAGCATTTTTCCTCCCACCGTAGTGAGAGTACCCATTTATCTACTCACGTAAGTTTTCGGTCTGTTGGGTTGACAGGCACTGGGGAGGAAACAGGAGCTCACTCTGCTGTGTGAAAGCTGGGCTCAGACCGCTGAAGTGTCCACCATTTCTGGCCGGTGCCTATACTATCTAATATAATATCAACAATGATATAGACTTTACATTAAAGTGTGTAAATCCATAGGAAGTGAATGCAGAGAACAGAGCAGAGGTCAACAGGGTCAAAGAAAGAAGAGAAAAGGAGCCAGACAGATTAGATACTAGGGCAGAAAACAATGAAGGCTTTATTACAAATCCCTTTGGAATTAACGGCAAGCTTTCCACTGATTTCAGAGAGTTTATGGATTATGCTGAAAAGGTAATTAATTTGTAAAACTTTGTAAAAGTAAGGGAAAGTTAAACTTTTTTTGAAAAAAAAAATGCCAGGAACCACAAAATACGGATTTGGGAGAAATCCTTAAAATCAGAAGAAAAATGTAAACTGTATTAGCAGTGTGGTGTATATATTTTGTGTTCCAGTTTTATTTATGTCTATTGTGGTTTCAAAAAATGACATATATCTATAAAATAAAGTGTATACACACAGAAACACACACACTATACAGTTGCAGCCAAATCCCAGCCTATGTGTCCAAGTATTGAAGAAGTTTGTTCTGCCTCTAAACTTAGAGGGTGAAGTGGTTTTACAGCTGCAATGGTATATAAATATAACATTTACTACCAATGTGAAATCATTTCTGAGTAAAAAGAATATAGAATATGTTGCCTAAAAAAATCTTAATCAGACCTCCTCCCACCCCCATATTTCATGTAAGCTCTAAAACAGAGTGAAGAAGCATCTGGTAGGTGGGTTTCACAATTGATATTGGACAGTGGGGCTGATTTCAGAGGGCAAAGTGGGCAGGACCATGTCACATATATGGACCGAGTCACAGGGAAAAAGAAGTACATTTGGGAGGAATATTTGTCAGGTAATTACTTTAAAAATGTTGTCTACTTCAGGCTTGCACCAATGTTTTGTGTATGCACACCTCAAAATGACGGAAAACCACATTGACATTTTCAGCAGTTGTGGCCAGAGGGGACGCTGAGGACTGTGTGTGGTCTTGGATCTCAGATTGCCCACCTTTGCATCTACAGGCAGCTCACGTAGATGTTATCTTCACTACTTCCTTCACTAATCTCATAACACTTCATACTCACAGGATGACTATTTCCTCCTTCCTTCCTTGCTTCCTTTACGCCTCTGCTCTAAAGTCCAAGGCAGACCTCTATAAAAATAGGTATTCTCCTACTCAGACAATGTGCGAAGGGAACAACAACAATGAAAGAAAAGGGCAAAGCTAACACACTTGTCCTACACCTGTCTCCATGTGTCTTATTTATCCACGAAGAAAATGTCTGAACAGGGTTTTTGTCTAGTGTGCATGTCAGAGATCTACATTCTTACTCATTCTCAATCATGAAGTTCAGTGGAGAACATGGCTAAGTTTATTCCACAGCCTAATTAACTTCACAGGATTGTTTTGAGAGCGACATCAATAAGTATGCAGAAGAAATTAATCATTCCCTCTAATAGTGATTTCAGGTGGGAAACATTGAGCGAGAAAGGAGCCTAATTAAAAACACTAAGAAACAAAAAAGGGAGAATAGCTCAGAAGTAAGCAAGACATTTTAAAAAAGTTAACAGGTTGGCAATACCTGTAACAGAAACCAATATGCACAGCATAATATTTTGACAGAAGAGAATTACCAGAATTAAATTGTAATTTACAATGCAGCCCTATGTACATATCCTCAGAAATAACTTTCAGTGAGCCTTGTGGAACTGGCTCTTATATTATTCTTACTTACAGTATTGACTGGGGGGTGGGGGGAGTACTATCTATTGTCTTGACAAAGTCTGAAACAAGGATTTTGTTGAAACTTTTGTCAAATTCATCAAGATAATACTGAAATGAGATGAAAGGCTACACACGTTTTCCTTGCTTTGAGTAAGCTTTAAAAAAAAGGAATTAGGTTCTCTGTAAGATTTTTAAAGGCTTTATGTACGTCCTATTATGTCTGTACTAATATAAAATATTGTTGGCTGTTTACATGATCAAACCTGAGTCCATAGGAGTAAAGAAATAAAACTATTTTTCATTTTAAAAAGTCAGATTGTTTGAAGCGTTGACGTGAAGGACTTAGGAACCTGAAATAATAAAATTCTACATCTGCATTATTTCAGTTGTGTTGTGAATACTTTTCAGAGAGTACTCTATAAGTATCAGCAATCAAGGCTACCCATTATGTTAGTTCGCTCCTCTACCTAAGATAGACAAAATGTGATATTTATTGACAGACAATTATTTTAATTATAAGACTTTTGAAATTGCTTGTCTCAGTTGCTTTTTTCTGTCTTATTTTAATTGCAGATCATAGTTATTTTTTTAATAACATTATTTCAAAACAAGTAACAGGAATTCTAAACCACTTTTAAAATGAAAATACAGGAATTCAAATCATAATGGTATATCAGTGATAATATACTTGCTGAAAGTTTTTGAAATATCTAGAAGAAATACGGCATGTGAGACATGGCTATTTACTGGCATGACTGGTTGCACTGCATTCATTTTATGTTACTGTAACACAATTAAATTATTCTGATCTCTTGAATATTGTGTTTTGGACTGGTCAAATAAAAAAATGTTAAGAGAGTTTCTAGAATTCAAGAAAGCACATTTCATTAAAATTCTGATTAGAAGCTGTGTGTGTGTTATAAATATAGCTACAAAGTTATAAGTGTAGCAGCACATTTGGGTTGATGAGTTTGTTTAACACTTGCAATGTATATGATTTCTCAGAATTATCTCCCTCTGGAGTAGATGTGGAAACAAAAAATCTTATCAGATTCAAGAGAGGGTTATACCTTGTGATTTATTTCCTGATATTTAATTGTGGTGCAGAAGTTCAGGAATAGAACTGGTTATTTTTCCAATTGGAAAAACTAACATCCTGATACAGATGTTAAATTTCATGTACTGTATTGATTCCAATATTGATTATTCTGCACTATTTTTGGGGGGGGAAGGACTGTGATTAATATCATGTGCAATTTTGTCCTAATAAACCATGATCAATGTTTTCCTGGTCCAAAAGGCAAGAGAGAGAGAGAGAGAGAGAAATACACACACACATTCACACACATACACATACATCTGATGAGGTAAGGGGCAATTACAGATGTTGCCAACTTTGTTCCTATTAAACTCTTTTAAGAGGGCAGGTTGGCTGGATATATTAGAGAAAAGAAGCATAGCAGCAGTGACATGGCCGAGATAAAGAAATTAGTTGCTGGGGCAATGGGAACTCTTTGCGTTACTTCTGCATGGTCAGAATTAATGGAGCAAAGTGGCCCAGTTGCCAGGGATTTTCATTTCAAGCTCATCAGAGCTTGATCCATTTGGGAGGCAGGAGACAAAACTTGCAAGTCTGCATGTAGAGCGGAAGAAGCATTCTGCCGGAAAGGTGTTTCCCGTCTCTCCAGTAATGGTGTATTTCTATAGAGTTAAAATGTCTGTCTGTCTGTCTATCTATCGGTACAACCAATCCTGGTTTCTCAGATGCCTGAAGCCAGAGTAGGGAATTGGATTGGCCTAGGCGCTTCCTGCTGTATTTGGCAAGCCTGCTGTCCACAAGTGATGGGGTTTAAGAGAATGGCAATAGATACTCCATTAAGCTCCTCCCTGTTGTCTTTCACTTCTCTGCCAGAGAACCATAATTGCACTCGCCCTCTGGCAAGGGTTGCATCTTCTCCATTACAGTGGGTTGATGGAGCAAGGTACCAATTGATCAAGTCCTGTTTGTGGCCTAAAAGTGCTGGAATTCTGGAGAGAGAGAGGGGTGCCTCATGCAAGGCACATGCGCTGGATGAGCCGGCCAGATTAAACTTGTAGTTGGAGGGTTCCTATCCCTACTTCAGACAGTGGCTAATACGGTAAACTGAAGAATAATCCAACTTTCCTCGCTACTTGAAAAGACAATATATGTTAGCAACTTGCCCAATATTTTACATATATACTCTGGTAAATCAACCCTTGGTAAATTTTAGTCTATATTTAGACATTATTTCAGAGCCACAGCATATTTTGGGTTGTTAGTTATAACTTTTAAATGTTCAGATTTGAAAGGCTTCTTGTTTTTTGCCATTGCCTCATTTATAATGTGGCAATTATTTATTATGTAGCAATTATAAAATGATTCACCAACACTTTAAAATAATGATATAGCTAATTAATGCAGAATTACATTAAGGAAATCTTAACACCAGCTGAATTATCATGATTATTGTCCTCCCTTAAAACACCAATGGAACTGGAAATAGGATGTTTATTTTAAAATGTTTATTGCATTAAAATGAAAGTGTGAGATTCTGTGGGTTTTGTTCTTCACAGAATCTATAGTGGAAGAAAAGCTTTCAACAGCCTGTGATCTGTACAGGCAAGGCAGCCATTTTATGCCTTGACAAAATATCAAAAATACAGTGCTAGGCATAATTCACAACTATACATTTAAACCACAATAATTCAAAATTCAAACATCTTACCTCAAGTAATTCCCAAACTACTCTATATTAATTTCTGAAAACTTTTAAAGTTACATCCTGGTTTAGAGAATATCATAATATTTTAAAATATTCCTCAGTATATTTAGATGTCTGAGGCTGGATTCTAAACTAGCAGGAGAAAATCAGAATCCAATTGAAAATTAAGATACTACCAAGAGCAATACCTATACACCATGTGTTTATGTTGTTTATCTTCAAATAATTCTATACTGAGGTGGATCACATTTTTCAGAGATACATGGCAATATTCTTTATTTTTTTTCCCCCTCTTAACATGACTTTTTTCCCAGTAGAATAAATACCTTCCCTTGAAAACCCACTATCATTTTTCAGTTGTTGTATTGGACAGATTTCCTCAGCAATCCCGTGGGTTCTTTTGTACCAGAGAGCAAGATGCCTAGGCCAGGGTTTCCTTTAGGAGTTCTTCACTGCTTTGCTGCAAAAGATTCTTCGGTATGGTATAGCATAGCTTGGTGTGTGATTTTTTTCTAAACTTCACTACAAGCTAAATGAAGGTCAGGCTGATGCAGTGCTGTATGTCAGTAACAACATAAAGACATCCTAAGGAGACACCACCATTTCTAATGTTAAATGACAGACATCATTCACTCATCACTTTCTACTCTTCCTCAAGGTACAGGTATTGATCCTGAAATAGTATTGTCAAGATACTAGTTTTATCATATACACAATTATTCATAGACTAGGAATATGTTGGATTTAAATACCATAGCACATTTAAACACCATAGCACATTACATTTTTGGTGTAATCCAGTCTCTTTTTTTAAAAAAATGATATTTGTAGCAGAGTTAATTTATGATAACTGGGAGCAGAATGGAATCCAGTCTGAAACTATGTATAAATCAACATTGCTTGAACGTTAGTTTAAGCTAAACATTTAAGTCATTGCCATTTCCCTTTCTCTGCATCTTCAGCTCATTTCCAGGATTCCACTGGCAAAGTCAAGAGACTATTTATTTCACTACCATAAAAATATGGTGAAAAGGGTTTCGTTCCTGTTTTGTCAAAAGGCTAATGGCTCTAGAAAGGTTTTCTCCTTTGTAGCTGTATATGTCATAAAGCTAAATGATGCAATCACACCTCCCCACTTTACTTTTTTAACAATAGGTATTTGCACCTTAGTTATCTTTCTTGTAGTTTCTTCTGCTCAAATTGGAAAAATTAGATTATTTTGTGATGGCTTCTATCTTAGTGTATGCCAAGTGGGTAATTGCTCAGAAACAGTGGTAAAGCTGAACAAATCTGTTGATTGCCATTTTTTTCTATTTGTGGTTTTTCTAATCATGCCCATTTCATCCATTTCACATTCCATTTATTTATTTGTTACTTAATCATATCTATTTATTTAGAAATCTGGGTGCTATGCAAGAATAAACACAAAGTATAAAAAAGAAACCAGATAACCAGGTAACCCTGAGAGAAAACCCCACATTTCCCAACATAATTACATCTTCAAAGGACCAGCCCACTCACTCTAGCCTGGAGGAAGGATAGCTCTTCCGAATCTGTGAGGTGATGCTATCCAGAGGACAGGCGCTGTAACAGAAAAGAGACCACTGCCTGCTTCCATCAGATGACAGAGCTCCTTGGACAGGCCCTGCAGCACAAATGTTTTGTGAATATGTATCTATATCTAGATATAGATATGTGTCTTTTTATGTATATTTTTCTTAATGCACATATTACTGCACATTATTTTTTCTTCAAAATGACACTCATCTTGCAAACAATTTCCTCTAATACAATGCATCTTCCATGTTCTTCTGACCAGGCATTTTTGTATTCATTTTTCCCAAGAAGTACATTAGAAAAATGTACATTGAGAACCTCATCAGAAAAGCTGTGAATACTGAAGGAAAACCATGTATCGTTCCAACATTGGTATTGGTTTGGGCAGTACAGATTATGTTAAAATAAAGTATTAAAATATACAACCAAATTACATTGTTTCCCATTCATGAATGGTAAAGCACATCACTAGGGTGTGTTAGGTGTCAGTTTAAATCCCTGCCATCTCCAGCTAAATAAAAACCAGCCATCTAGGTTGGAACAGTTTCTTTCTGAGACCTTGGAGAATTGATCACATTCAGGTGAGACAATACTGGGCTAAATGGGCCGGCATTCCAGTTCAAGAAACAACACTCTCAATATGCTCAGAGGCCTTTGGCTCTCCTGCCAAATGACAGAGCCATTATCTCTTAGATAAGAGTCCTGAAAAAATGTCACATTGAGAATGATGGCTAATAGCCAGTTCAACCATGGCTTGGCACGTGAATCATGCTTGCTATGCGAATTTTTACCAAAGTTTTGCTTGGCTCTGACTCTTCTCTATTGCGGGCAAGATTCTATTCAGCACCAGCTTGGGTTGTTCTTTGCTTCTAGACTTCAAGATCCCTGCATCCTTTGGCCATGAATCAGTTTTCAGAAGTCTTAATATTCTAAGGCCTGACCAAGGCTATATTTATTTTGAGATTTCTTTACAGAGAACGCCCATATTTTACATGCCTCAATTAAATGATGTTGCAAAGACTGAATAATTAATCATTAAGTAAAGTTAGAAATATATTAGTTGTTAAAATATGTCTCCCTTATAGGGCATATCTTTTCCTTCACTTTTTAAAAATCCACAGGAAAATGACCTTCTTCTGAATGAGGTGATCTTGCTTTCTAATCAGATTTCAGCTCACTAGGACTTGGGAACTGTTTTGCAAAACATTAGACAAACCTCAGGGGCAAGTCTGTGCTCATTTTAATAGCCTTCCAATGTTTGTAGATGCATAATTCTGATGCGCTCTCCTATATATTGGCAGAAGAATCTTGAGTAAAGCATTATTTGCTTCATAGAGTTCACCCACTTGGTTTCCTGTTTTGTGAAAACCTTGTTGTCAGGGAAGCTGCTATTATGGGAGAACCATTTGAAGAAAAATATAATGAGGATTGGCTGATCCCAGTAAGCAGGACTGATTCTGAATGGGTATGACATCACTGAAGAATTAAATTACTCCGGGAGAAACTACTGAACTGGAAACAAACCACTGAAAAAAGCAAAAAGAGATTTTTTTTTTTTTTAATCTTTTCTTCAAGCGATGCTGAAGCAGCTTTTATGCAGACTCCTACATCCCCAAAATACTTTAATGTCTTAATAGGAGATGGATGGATGGATGGATGGATGGATGGATGGATGGATGGATGGATAGATAGATAGATAGATTTAAAGCACCAAGTACCGTGTTAAAAGATTAAATGCATATATGTGTTTTGGTCTGATTAATATTTCACAAATACACAGTGTTGGCTTACTCATAATTTATAAACAATAGGTAGTGGTGAATAACTTTTAATCCTGTTATTAAACAGGTTACTCTTAACCACAAGTACTGCAAACAACATACAATGGGACACTGAGAAATGTGAAAGGACTTGATATTTTTACGTTTATATCAAAAGATGGTGTATATGCCATACGTACTCACACACACTTACACACATATCACACAGAGAGAGAGAGAAGATTAGTGAATGTAAGTAATTATTTGTTTTTAAAATCAGCATTTTAACTGGTGGCACTGTATAAGACTCATGTACATTTAATACCACCTTCTAGTGTTACATATTACATAAGGCAAATTAGAAAGCTTTTAGCATGCAATCTGCCTGCCTCATTCACAGAATTTTACCAGACCCAGATAACATTTTCCCCTTCTAATTCTCAGATCTTTCGTTACTGAGTCTTCAACATCTCATCTCTCTTCACCCTGTTGCAGAATAGCCAGTATGGAAGAAAAACAGAATAGCATCACTCACAATGTCTTTCTATGGTTAGCATTAGAAGCCTTCCATTTGGAGTTTTCATATTCTCAAAAGTAGATTCCTCTTTAGATGCTTCATGTAACATAATGGTTTATCATTATGTCAGCAAGTACAGTATGACACTTGCTGTTAACATATACTGTCCACCTGTATTTCCTATCTAAAAATGTCAGTAGCTAGAAATCATTGTTGGGAAAGTTCAGTCCTAATGGAAGGAAAGAAATCCATTATTTTACCTACTTCACCATGATTGACTGCAAAAGCAGGACCATAATTTTCATTGGATGTGCTAATGCAAAAAGTGGTTGAAATGTAAGGATACATTTTTAATGCTGAAACTTGTAAATGTTTCCTCTCATCCATGATATAAGTGGGGTCAGTTCAGTTAATAATGATCTTCACTTTTTCTTTGCTTTAAAGTTTTATGTTATACATCATTTTTACACAAGAAAAAAATAAATTATAGAAATTGTTGTTTAACAAACCATAAACTTGTCTGAAAAGGAAGAGGAAACCATGGTGGAGAATATGAAAATATTAAGTAACTAGAAGAAACAAATGAAGAAAAAGCCAGAAAAAATTAAAAGAGCAAATGTCTTTGTTCTCAGAGTTTGGATAGGTGGCAGAAAATCAGCACCAACACAGTGTCAGTAAATTTTACAACTTTTATTTTTTATAATACAGTCAAATAACCTCCGTGCCTTTTGGTTGTAAAACAAACGAACAAGCAAGCAAATAAAAGGAAGGAAGGAAGGAAAAAAGACAGGTATGGGAATGGAATTGCACACTTTCCAGTACATAAAAATAACCTCTTCCATCTTGAAATAAGCTTGGCCTTCACAAAAGCATTATATGCCATCTTAGAAAATAAGATTATATGGCTACTGGATTTACACATGTGAAAAAAGTTTAACATAATTTTTCTATGTTAAATGGCTAAATTTGTTTTTATTTATGGACCTTAATGTCATCCACTCCCCAGACCAATTTGCTCCAGATTACTGAATTTGAAATGATAGTCAGAAAGGTCCAGGCTGGACGAATGGACCCTTTAGCATTTAAAGGGAATTTAAAACCCCAAAATCCTAACATTAGCTTAGCGAGACACATGGATGATAAAGTCTGCTATTTATTCTAAAGGTTTGCCAGTTTATTGTTCTCCAATGTAGAAAGTTAAAGTTGCAGCTGAGCTTGTAGAGCCTTTTCTTTATTTCTATAGTATAAGTTAGTATTTGCTGGAACGAACAAACAAAAGACAAGCACTTGTAATCTTTATTATTATTACTCATAGAGGTTTGGAGTTTGCAAAGGATTGCATTTTAGATAACTAAGAACCATATACAAGTGATAAGCAATCAGAGAAGGTCTTATACATTAATGCAAATCTTTATCATGACTTTGGATGCTTACATTTATCAGACTTCTTTATGGTGCAAAATATTTCTAGCTTGCTCCTTTCCACTATTTTGAATGTATTCTTCATGAATACACATGCTTATAACTTGAAATAATGGATTCTTAAACATTTAAACAAAACATAATTACAGGACTTTGACTTAGCACAAAAACAGGAATTTTGAATATAAAATGAAAGGTTTCTAAAGATGGTCCAGCAGATCTGAAAAAAGAGGCAATGGGTTCCCATGTACACAGAATTGGCAAGTCTATAGTCATGAACTGGTCTCAAGGAAGAATTATTTTTCTTTTTATAAACAATGGTATATATGTAGAAGATGTAGAAGATTGAATACATCCTTTCTTCAAATTGTTGTTCAGAATCTCTTTTAAAGCAGCTAATTCTTGAGTAGACATGGGATATTGCCCAGCTGGCTGTTCCTTCTTTCAAAAGGCTAGAATGAATGCCACCGTGGTCCAATTTGTGGGGAACTCTTCCAGCCTGACAACCACAAACAATTCACATACAAAAGGAATTGGTTGTGCACCACCACAGCCCCCAACCTGCTCTGCCAGGCTTCCAGGGGAACACAACAGCTTGTGTGGTTGCTCCTGGCCCAGTACTGAGTGAATTGGACCATGGCCTTTTGGAAATTGTGATCTGGGTCTCTACCTGCTACCTTTGTTGCAATAATGCCTCTGCTACTTGCTCTGCTGACAAAATGGAGTATCCCAAGCCTCAGAAACCTTGCCTATGTTTATATTGCAGGATCTGATTCTTCTCTGATGAGAGAGTATGGAGGCTTTCAAAATGGAGACTGGCAGGGTCAGGAAACCAGAACTTCTTGGATTTCTGGAAGGATCTTTATTGTTAGTAGGGTAATATAACATACAACATAATCTTCAAAGCCTTCCAAAGTAATTTTTCCCACACAACTTACATGTAATGTAATTAAGGCAGGGTAACACTGAGCCTCTTTCTCATGCTTCCCTTCCTAGGTTTTAGGAATCCCTTCTGTAATGGTCCTGTTTCTCCCTTAACTGTCTTGCTGCATTCTCTGCGTCCCCGAGGTCTGTTAGGCAGTCCACCACAGGTTTTCCTAAGCGAGCGTGCACAGAATCAAAAACGTAACCATGAAACTGATTCATAATTACACCTGACCTGAACACTGAAAGACCTTGTATTTGAATTTTCTCCTCAATCTGTAGTTTTTCCCTACAATACTTGCAATGAATATCAGTGGGAAAAAATGCTCTCTTTATCTATTACTTATTTAGAGGGAATGTATGCATTTTGGATTTAACAGATATATTTAATGATCAAACGTGAGTATCTTAATTTTTCTAAATAAATTAGTTGTGTAAGTGGCATAGGGGAGAGTGCTTAATTATATTCTTTGCCTTTTTCCTGAAGAAATTTTCTCTTACAAGATGCTGTTTGTCTAAGAAAGGAAGCTACTGTTTGCATCCAAAATAGCTTCTCTCTCAGGAGAAATACAAAACAGCTTCAAGGCAGGAAGGGGGCACTTTTTAAAAAGCAAGTTCAGTTCAGTTTGACTTCACATAGCCTTCTTTAATGAGTATCTGCTTTTTTCTCTGGAACATACATTGTAACTTATTAGCACTGCAGTTCCCAGATACAATAGAGCCATAGAATCTACCTACTATAATTAGTTTTCTCCCTGATTTGCTATCTTCAAACCCACATAAAGCTTTTTGCCACACCCATATGCAGGCATTTCATAGTATCTGCACTTTTGCCATGCACATCGATTGTTCAGGCTTACAAGAAGAGTTATTTGTAATCGTATACTGCTCCTCCAGGGTTCCATCCCACTTAGCTATATTACATTCTTAGCTGCTTCCCAACAGCAAAATCACTTCCAGAGTTTCTATCTCATGAAGATAAAAGATTTCTGCAAATACAGCTGCTTTCATTTCAGAACTCTTCTTAAATCTTAATCAGACCAGCTGTGACCCACATTCAGTAAAATTTTTCTGGTCATCTTCAATGGAAAGAGAGAGCTACATTAGTATAAGTCACAGAAGATTCAGGTACACCCACCAACATAGAAAAGTCCTTCTCTATCAAGTGAACTCCTAATTAGAAATCTTCTCTGAATTGACTTTATGAAAGATTGCATTTCTTGTTGTTTCTAAGTCATCTCTCCATGATGAGTTTCCGTCTGATAGTGGGCAGAATAGAAACTCAGTCACTATCAGCCTTAGCCGCATAAACTGGCCCTTAGGTGACAGTTGATCCTCACAATGGAACTGTTCTGACAAATCTAGTTGTGTCATACTCTGAATGTACTCATGTTCTATCCCATTTTGCTTCTGAGCATCTCAATATTGTATTTCCTACATGCTTCCTCATTCTTCATTTTTAATTCTTTCCTTCCTCAGCTGTGCTTTTTGCTGATTCTATTCTGTTTCTAGAAAGACTGGGATGTACAACACAATCAACCTGGCTACCCAATTAATCCATATTTCTGGCTTCACACAGTATATTCAGTAATAAACTAACCCAACAAACTGAATCACACAATACACCATAGTATTAAGAAACTAACCAAGCTTAGTGTGCTTCCTCTACCAACCTTTAAATGATATTCTGAACTGATACTAACTCCAGCTATCATTCTAATTGAATCTTTTTGTCCTTTATTACTATGCTCCATAAATGGATAACCCATATCCTTCCAGAGGTTGCCGGACTAAAATTCTTGGTATATTCCTTTTCTCCTTTAACCACTCACAAACGAAAAAGAAGGCAATTGTATGAAAGAAATCAGCTACTCATTCTACCACTTCAGTGAGCTATGACTTTGCAGATAAAAATCCAGTCTTCCATTAAATAAACACAAAGTACAGGTTGTTTAAGCAGAACAGTGTTATCACATGTTACTACTGGTCTAATCAAACAAATAAATTATTCTAAACTTGCAAACTAGGGGTTGAATCCAGAATTTGCTTTCTGTAGAAAAAGCATTCCTTCGGATACAACGGTGGCATTTGGTAGAAGGTAAGAGCATTTTTTTTCCCCAATGTTGCTTCCTCTTCCAGTTGTGTATGTTTCCATCTCTGAAGGACTATAGAACCATCTGGAACAATGATGGAGATAGTTCAAAGATTGTTACTCTTCCCATCCTCATTCCCATATCCACAGTCAGAACGTTTTAATGAAGTTTTATTTATAAATGCTTGGCTAAAACAATCCAGATTCCGGCCCATTTTTGTGTCTCTGGAGAGCAAGTCGTGTATATTTTTTGATATCATAAATACAACTTGTTTTTACTGGATTGTTTTTACCTGTTGGAAGCCACCCAGAGTTGCTTGGATGAGATGGGCAGCCATACAAATTGAATAAATAGTAATAATATCTATATATTGAACATTTTTTTTTTTTAAATGTAGGAAATATTCAGACTTTACAAACAGATGGTGATGATTGGACAACACACTGTAGTATGGCAACGTGGCCAGAAAATTGCCTCCAAATATGCTTCATTTTTATCCATAATCTACAAGAGTGTGGTTTGTGTGCTACTTATATGTAAAAGTAACAGTGCTCCTCTTTTCAACAAAAACCTTACATAGTGTATATGATTATGATAAATACATTTGTTCAATTAGTGTTGCTCATTTCTTCCTGTTGGTTGTATTTTGGATCCTAAGGCATAATTTGGTGATGCCAGAATCTCTACCCTCATTTCAAAACTGAGGGAATCTGAGGGACAGGGATTTTATTCTTAGATCACACATGGGTTTAGTTATATTCATAGTAAGTCCTAAAAAACTTGGCATTCTGTAGAGCCATACAGAAATGTCACTCAATTGTCGTTTGCTTCAGGTTATTCATTAGAGGTGGGAAATTCCTGAAACTGCCAAGCATTAACTAACAATAGCAAACACAATGCCAGCCACATGAATTTTGGAAAATTCCATAGTACTGGTTAGCTTTACAGGATCATTATGCTAAACAGTGAATCATGAAACTAAATAGTGACCAAATAATAGTCAACAAGGCTAAATAGTAGCTATTTTACAAATATGGAAAGCCGAAGATATTTAATTTCATGCAGGGGATCAGATGCAGGGGTCGAAAGGAAAGGTAATGTTTTCAAAGAAAGTGAGAATTTGAAGTACATCATTCAGAAATTCATCAAAATACAGAATTGCTCAAAATGTTGAAACATTCTGCAAAATTCATTTTCTTTAGTGTCATGGCTTCTACTAAGATTAAGTACTATACCCAGTTACAGAATATAATCTAGGTCAGCTAGATAAAATATTGCATGTTATCACAAGAGCTGTTAGCTAAAGAATGGATGATGCTTCTTAGAAATAAATAAATATGAGAACTGTATCTTCTTCAGGGAATAGGTAAAATAAACAAAGAAACCTCAAAGGAAAGGGCTGAAAGGAGACATACTATGTGCAATAACATTCGTACAGAGGACAAGGGAAAAAACCTGACTTGCTGGTCTGGACTTGTTTAGTACTGTGATTTTCAGCTGAAAGCCAACTCTTGATGGATCCTTTGTCTTCACTGGTATGGCTCAAGCTTTTTCCTTCGTATCTGACATACTTCAGCAGATGTCCTTGCAGAGTTACAATGTGACATTAACACTATTCAAGATAAATTCCACTCATAAAATTTGTGATTAAGGGTTTATTTTGCATGTCAGTCTTCAACTGTTTGTCTCTCATGGCTGGAAATGAACCTGGCTTTGGAAATCCCTTTCAGGATTTCAGCCTCTTCCTTTGCTTTGGCCACAGTGATGTCTGTGCTGCATTCCCCATAATCTCTAACTGGTGGATTCCCCTGCTTCTTTACCCATTCTGGATGAGTAAAAAGGAAAAGAAAAAAACCAACATGGTTTACCAGTTTTCCATTCACTTAGGCAAGAAGGTGAAGTCAGTTTCATATATATGAAAACAAACAGGTCCATCCTTGCACTGTATCATCAAAAAATATGAAAATCCCCCCCACCCCCAGAAAAGCCCAACTTTTCAGCATTCAACTGGTAAAGTTGTAAAAACTAACAGTGGAGGACAGTGACCAGTGACTGGAGAAGAGGGGCCATTTCCACCACAGGTTGCATTAACCAATTGAAATGAAAGGGGTTACTTACAAGGAATTGATGCATAGTGCGCAAAACAAACAGCATGGCTTGAGTCAGTGCAAGATGGATAACCCTACTTTTTATGCACAGCCAGAAAACATGGCTGAAGTTTACATTATCTTCTGGCTGGGTGGATTGAGGTCAACGTCACATATTTTTGCCTTCCAGAAATTGTGGTTGGATCTTGCTCATGAAGAGATAAGCTGGAAGTTTAGATCTGTCCTAAATTGCTACCACTCACTTTTCTTGACCTCTGAATGTCATAACATACTTTGGAATGTTCTACTTGCTTAATCTAAGAATGTTCAGTATTTTTGGTCCCCCCTTCCAACAAAGATTCCATCTGCAAAACATAGGTGCTCAAGGATTACACTTTTTAACATTTCTGAGATTATTTCTCTTTTCATGTGATTTTGGGATCTGAATTTTGAAGAAACTGTGTAATTATACTAAGTAATAAATTGAACATATTTTGTTTGTCAGAGTCTTCTAAAAACACATGTTTCTCCAACTGGTCCCCTACAGATGTGTTCAATACAATACAAATTGGATAGGAACACATTAAGGGCATAAACTGAAGAATGCTGTTGTATACTTTTTTTAAAAAAAATGAAAGGACTGTAGATAGAAGAAATAGAAGAAATAGGGATAGGAACATCATAAGTGCAGACAAACATAGTTCTACTTGCACTTACATTGCATTCAATGAGAACCTAAGCAATAATAACAACTTTGACAGGTATCTTTATACTCCAGAAAACTTTTGTTTAGCAGAGAGTATCTTGGAATGAAAAAAAGACAGATATGTATTAGAAGAAAAACAGCCAGCAGGTTTGAGGAGATCTGAAGACTTTTTCTGGGATTGGGGGCAATTGGGGGAGGGGGGACTGGAGAGAAGAGCTGTCAGTTTTGATTTCCCTAGGGAATGCGCTAAGGCCAAAATAAACTTTAAACTATACACCAATAGTATTATACTGTATAGACTCTGTGTGATTCATTTTCGAACATGTCCTTATCTAGATAAAGCACTCTAAGAGTTTAAATCACAGCTTTCATTTTCTTCTACCAGATTCCCAAAGAAACAATAAAGAACAGAAAAACAGTGTGTATGATTTGTTGGTAGACTATCTCCATGGTTCCTAAAAGTGACCAATAAATGAAGACCATATTAACAGAGAAATTGTAGCCCAATATATAACTGGAAAGTATCAAGCTGAGCTGGACCAGCTGAAGGGGAATGAATGGAATTCCAACTATCGTGTTTTTAGTTTTAAGAAATGATTTGCTCTTTTTGGTATCTGATACCAGTATTACCATAATTATGATGATGTGATTATGATAATCAGCAGCAGTTCTAGTATTTAGTAGTAGTAGTTTCAAATATTGCAATAGGAGTAATGCTATGATCACAACTGAAACTGGAAATTATCATAAGAAACATTTCTGGTCAAGGATTTCCTTCTGGCACTCCAGATTAGATGAAATACATAGTACATTTTAAAAAGTATCCTCAACATAGGATCTTTTACCACATTTGTATATACTCCGAGAAATCAGTTGTGAACTGAATTAAATCACTGGTCTGTCTAGCTCCAGGCTCAAATTGTCCTACTTTGGACACATTATGTGAAAACTGTGCTCTCTGGAAAGGCTCTAATGCTGGGAAAGGTAGAAGGAAAGAGAAGAAAAGGATGACCAGCAGCAAGATGGATGGACTCAGTTACAGAGGTGATGAGTGCACCATTGGCAGACATGAAAGAACAGGTTAGGGATAGATTGTGTTGGAGAAAATCTATGTAGATGCTAGGAGTTGAAAATGACGTGGTGGAACATAATCAATCAATCAATCAATCAATCAATCAAAACTGTCTAGCTATGCTGAAGATAGAATATGGTATCTTTTGCATGGAAATCATTTCTATCATTGAAATATGAACCTTTCAAGTTTTATTTAAGTAACCAGTTATAAATTCCAGGCATATTTTTACAGAACATCATTGTTCTCTCTCCGATGACCTTGCAATATAAATAAAAGGAATTGTTTGTAGTATTAGTTTACTAAAGTTATTTATCTGACAACAATTACAAGGTATTGTATTCCATAACATAAAAAAGAGATCAATGGTAAATGAATATATAGCTATCAATTGTAGTAGAGATTACAGCTGTATTTCACACTTTCTTGTACTCTTACACATATTCTTCCCTGCACTGTTTCTCAGAATCTTTAGCCAACATGCAATATTCCTCCCTAAATATCCTCTCATTCCTTTCTCAAATTACTCCTAGGCTGAAAACCTGAATAACTAGCTTCAATTGAAAACAAACATTCATAATTCAATTATGAATCCCCAGAGGGTCTGATGGTGAAGTGGATTAGCTTTTTTTTTTTTTGGGTCTTTGGCTTAAATTCACAGTAAACCAGAAGCTGGAATGTGTTATGCATGCAACTCCCACCCCCCATCTCATGCACACTTTATATTTATCAGCATGACTTGGAAGCCAATAGAAGTAACAACATCAACAACAAATCCCAGAATTAAATCAATTAGGATGAGAGTTGAAGACTCTGGTATGTGTGGTGAGGCTTAGATGTTTAAGTATATTAATTTTGGTTGGAGTATTACTGGCTTTTGGATGACAAAGTTTAGCTTATGCATTTTATGTAAAACTTCTCAAGAATTGGAAAAGCCCTGGGATATCTTATGTGAAAGCATCTGTGTGCTATTGATTCATAACAAAAGCATCTTTTCATCTCCTGTCACATAAAACTGGAAGCACACAGTTCTTATATGTCTTTTTTACCACATTTCTTCACGCTAGCTAGTGGCCACATGATTACGATTATGTGTCCTCATGTCCATTTAAATGCTGCAGATTGTGCTATTCTCTTGTTCATGGCCAGAGAGAAACCATATATTAAATGGTGAACAATACATATTTTTTTCAATGATTACCATTGTCCCATCAATCTACTAGCAATTAAGATGGGAAAATGGGAAGAGATTATTAGATACTGCTTAGTGTTAAGTTTACAAGTTCATCATGCTAATTTAACCATATCTATTTGTGGAACACTCCTAAACGCATACATGCTTGCAAGACAGATACTGAGTTATTAATTACACACATTAATTTATGTTCCCTTTTAGATAGGTAAATAGTAGTTGAGCAACATGTGGAATGCATGAAGGAAAATATAACTTCATGGTTCAGATGAAAACTCTTGCTCCAGTTCTGCTTAGACTGGGAAGAAAGAGTCTATTGTTGCCAATGGAATCTATCTTCCTAATGCACTAGCATTGGTGGGAGGGAGTTTATATGGTGGGAGTATCAGAAACTTACCGTATTTTTCCATCAATAAGACGCCCCCATGTACAAGACGACCCCCACTTTTCCAACCCCAAATTAAGAAATCAATATTTTAAAGATAGTGCAGAACACATTTTTATTTAGTAATTAGGTAACATTTACCTGATACACTCGGTGGGAGGAGGTCCAAACAGTCTCTCTGCAGCTCTATTTCCATGCTCTTTTGCATAACTGATTACATTCAATCACGAGTGAAACTGCTGATAGCTTGTCTCTGCAAACAGACTTCCTCCAATTGGTTTGTTTAGCATCAGCTGACATCAGTTACATAAAGCTCATGATTGGAGAAAGTCTGTTTGCAGAGGCAGTATGGGCAGTTTCACTCGTGATTGGAGGCTCGTGATTGGAGGAAGCTTGTTTGCAGAGTCAAGCTATTTCACTCGTGATTGGAGGCTAGCTATAGGAGGAAGCCTGTTTGCAGAGACAAAGTATGGGCAGTTTTGCAACCGCGCGGTTCTCTCCTTGGCTTACTTCCTTGAATAAGACGCCCTTCAATTTTTAGCGTAAGGATTTTAGAAAAAAGTATTGTCTTATAGTCAGAAAAATACGGTAAATCCTACTCAGGGTTCCTTGTAAAGTCACTTTCCTAACAAAATCTTGCATGTTATTACAATAAGGTGTATGCAGCCCAGCTATCAGACCCTAGGCTTTCTACATGTGGAAGGAAAGCCTTGCAGTGGCCAGCATGAGTTCTTCCTTCCCTTTGTTTTCTCCCTTGGGACCATCCCAAATGTCTCTCATCTTGGATCCTGCTCTTTCTGTCCCCATGCCATTTCACCTTGGATGGGAGTGGGGAAAGGAAGAGTTCAGCCAAACTGACAACTTGCATTAATTCAATTATTGTACTATTCTTATTACATTGTCCACTGCCTAGTAATACTTGAATGAGGTAGTAAATAAATTGCTTGATTGCATGGATGGATGGATAGATGGATGGATGAAGAAATATACAGAAAGAGAGTTTGTATAGTTTTGAATTTGACCAGGAGCAACAACAATAACAACATAGTGCAATTTTAACTTTGGGCAGGGGAAAATTGAAAATGCTAACAAGTTCTTAACTAATAGAACAGTTTCTCTCTCAGGTATGAAACTTCAATCAATCTCTGTCAATATTAATGGGGTCTACACTGAAAAACTTTCCATAAAATGATTGATTCTATGGCTACAAGTTTCCTGTTGCCCACTTATTTTTCTAAAGCAATGAATTTTGGGAATCTGGAAGAAGGCAATGAAGTATATAATAATTGTTTTTAATGTATATATTCACTGGTTAAATAAAAAGGGTACATTTACAGAGTATTTGCTTATTTCAGCTCCTCTTTTGCTGACAATCATCTGTTTAATTTAGTTTGTCCTCTGCAAATGGTAAACAAAAAGATAAAGAATTTAAGTATAGAAAGCCTTGTTTAATAATGAATAATGTATGCAGACTGAATAAAATTGCTTTTTAGATGTGAAAGATGAATACCACTCAGGAGAATTCTTTACAGAAGCAAGCCATGAGGGGTGGGAGATGTTCCATTTCAGGAATGACATTTGGCTACAGTCCATGTTTGTAAACTAGTGCTGCTGTGTTTAATCAAACAAGGTTTAAAGCCCTAACCCTAATCATTTAAAAAGTTTTAATAAGTTTTGTCATCTATGTTGTGATTTACTGTCTTGAGAAAACTGGCTTAAAATGCTGAAAATAAAATAATAAATTGGACTCTTTACCATCGTCATCATCACATAGTTGTTCGGTCAGTTCATAATACAAATGCAACATTTAAATATGACATAAAACAAAAGATCTTAACAATTCAGACAGATTCTAACACTGAGGAAGAAGACTTTGAGACGGGAGTAAGCCAAATCATCTCAGTACAATTTCTGCCTGCTGCTGAAAATGGTATCCAATGGAAAACAGAGCTGAGGAAAGTGTTCTATAAGCAAACTACCATTAGCTAAACTATCATTTTGATGGTTTCCTAATTGTTTCTGGTGGTCTTTGTGTCAAAAGCTCTGGAACCAAATAGCTGTATGGCTTTTGACAATGTCTTTTGTTTGTGGAAGGGATGTCTGTTTTGTCAGGTGATAACATTATGATATGGCCAGAGTGCTTTCAGTACATACCTAATTGGTGGGTATTATGCATAGGTAATCATTAGTAAGTGATATTATTGGTTGCAGTGGAGTTCCAGAAACACTATGGAAATGTGTGTCACTGCTGTTAAATTATCTTTTGTTTCTGCATCATTATTTTACTTTTGACTCTGTCACTGTTGGCATAGAATTGTTACCAATATTATGTTTGGAAACTATGGCCTATTATCTGCTCTCATAGCTGGGTGTAGATTTATATTCTTTGGACTTGGTTAAATTCAGCTGGATGCAGACCCTTTTCATTGTAATGACTTTTTCCAATCAATGGGCTGTTCTGAGATTTCAAATCAATTATTTATTCTAAATATAACAAGTCTGTATCCCAACAAATTTATTTTAGGAATATATGCAATTTATAGTAAAAACAGCCAAAATATTTTTGAAAGCAAGAATAGAATAATGAATAATGCTAAGTTTAGTTTTGAGTACAAAACCAGTCAAACATTTACTGTATCGAGCTAAACTGAATTCCAGATTCTATTCAATAAGTTATATTATTACTTCAGCTATTTTGTGTACAGTTCTCTCTTTAAAAGTATTTTTATTGTTTCTGATAGTATCTGGTTTTCATCAATGCTGAAGAAAGACATTTTGAAGGAACACTTTTCTATGTCTCAATGAATATAGTAAAGGGATGCTGAATGTAATGGTCAAGGTGATGCCATAACTCAATGGCAGAACTTATTTGTGTAAAGAAGAGTATTCAGCACAACTATCAAGAATATCTCAGACAATAGATCTGGAAAAGAGATCTTCTTTGGAGAGTCATTTTCATTTAGAATATAAGCTGGAGAAATCATTGACAGTTTCGTGTATTTATTTAAAGTTTAGCTATAGTTCTAATTCCTTCCTAACCAAGTATTGCTCAGAATGTTTGCAAAAGATATAGCCTAATCCAATTTCCTTCCTGATTTAGGGGCATGGGGGATGGGAGTTGTAGTTTGATCTAGAACAAATCAAGTTGGAAAAAACTGTTCTGATCTATGCTGGAAGTTTCTGTTTTGATTTATGCATTAGAATCATTTTAAAAAAATCTGCAAACAGGTCATGTAAAAAAATCTATGAAATACTGCACACTTTCTACTTGTTAATTCTAGGTGACATGGACAGTGCTACCTAGTATAAAACGGTATCTTGAAACAGGTGACAGAAAGAATGGACTTAATTTTTGCTTTTCCCATAAATATAATAGACAAAATATACATTAAGTATACATTGTAAATATATACAGGACATTTGCAGGGTCAGTAGGGCCACAGAGTAGCAAGTTGCAGAATACAGGTTTTTTTCATGTCTCTAGTAAAGCTGTTGAAACCCAGCCATATATTAAATGGTTAGCTATATCATTTGACAGTTGCCAAAGTTAATCCTTGTTCTTTAAAACCCATCTGTATTTGCACAAAATAGATAGTATTCTCCTAAATGACATTTCACAGACTAATCATGAATAGCATGGTTAGCCTGTGTTGGGTTGATGCTTTTAGGAATATAACTTCCAGAATTCTCCATCCAACATTTCTCTGCTGACTTATTATTTATTGAAAATTGTTCCTATCATATCTGAAGAGCATCAGGTTGGGGAAGGCTTTATTAAATGCTTGACATAAAATTTGGGACTGGATCATTCATAGCAAACTATAGTATGATATACAATGGTGCTTAAAAGTTTGTGAACCCTTTTGAATTTTCAGTATTTCTGCATAAATATGACATAAAACGTGATCTGTTCTCCACACAGTTCCCAAAACTAGATAGCGAGAACCCAATAAAACAAATGTGTCAAACACTTTATACTTGTTTACTGATTTATTGAGGAAAATGATTGAAAGCTACATACTTGTGTGTGGCAAAAGTATGTGAACCTTTGCTTTCAACAACTGGTGCACCCCCCCCCCCCCCCGGGCAGCAATAACTGCAGCTAAACATCTCTGATAACTGTTGATCAGTCCTGCACATTGGCTTGGAGGAATTTTAGCCCATTCCTCCTTATAGAACAGATTCAACTGATATTGGTGGGCTTCCCTGCACGAACTGCCCACTTGGGTCCTTCCACAACATTTCTATAGGATTAAGGCCAGGACTTTGACTTGGCCATTCCAAAACATTAACTTTCTTCTGCTTTAACTATTCTTTGGTGGTACGACTTGTGTGTTTTGGGTTGCTGTCTTGCTGCATGACCCACTTTCTCTTGAGCTTCAGTTCATAGACAGAAGCCCTGACATTTTCCTGTAGAATTTGCTGGTACAATTCAGAATTTATAGCTTCATCAATGATGGCAAGCCATCCTGGTCCAGAGGCAGCAAAGCAGGCCCAAACCACGATGCTGCCACTACCATGTTTCACAGATGGGATAAGGTTCTTATGCTGGAATGCAGTGTTTGCCTTTCGCCAAACATAACACTTTTCATTCAAGCCAAAAACCTCTATTTTGATCTCATCTGTCCACAGAACATTCTTCTAAAGCTTTCTGGCTTATCTATGTGGTCTTTCCCAAACTGTAGATGAGCAGCAACATTCTTTTTGGAGAGTAGAGGCTTTCTCCTTGCAACTCTGCCATGCATATCATTGTTGTTCAGTGTTCTCCTGATGGTGGTCTCATCAACACTGGCATTCACCAATGCAAGAGAAGCCTTTAGTTCCTTAGACGTTACCCTGAGGTTCTTTGACACCTCCCAGAGTATTACATGCCTTGCTCTTTGCATGATCTTGGTTGGTCAATCACTCCTGGGGAGGATAACAATGGTGTAGAATTGACTCCACTGTACACAATCTGCCTGACAATGGACTGGTGGAGTCCAAACTCTTTGGAAAGAGTTTTGTAACTTTTCCATCAACAACTGTTTTTCAGAAGTCCTCAGAAATTTCTTTTGTTCAAGCCATGACACACATGTGGTGACAAACTTTGATAGTGAATCCCCAGAATTCTGTTCTTTAAATAAGGCAGGACCTCCCATACTGACACCTGATTATCATTCCATTGATTGAAACATCTGACTCTAATTTCCCCTTCAAATGAACTAATAATCCTAGAGGTTCACATATTTTTGCCACACACAAATATGTAGCTTTGGATCATTTTCCTCAATAAATTAATACTTTTTACTAATTTGTTTACTTGGGTTCTCTTTATCTAGTTTTAGAACTTGTGTGGAGAACAGATCATGTTTTAGCTCATATTTATGCAGAAATATTGAAAATTCAGAAAGGTTCATAAACTTTTAAGCACCACTGTTTCTTAGCTGTTCATTTCTCTTGACATTACAAAATAAACTATATACAACATTCATAGTAGAAACATAATATTGGCCAAAGTACATGTGACAAACCAAAGAGAGAATCCTCTTATTTATTTTATTCCTAAGGACAAGTGCTAAATGATCTGACTTATAGCATGGTTTTTGTTTTTAAATAATACTGTTCAGATGTCAAGTAAAGGTTCTACATTTCCAATAGCTCTAGCTAGCCAAGCAATTTTTTTTTAAATTAAGCAGGGTACTTAATATTCTTACGTGCAGTAGGACAAAACACACTTAACACAATGCTTGTGTTAAGAGTTTTACTGGACTCTGTTTAGCATGTGTTGTGTTAGAAATAATGCATACAACACCTGTTTATGAAATATGGCATATAAAAAGCTAAGCCAGAACATAGCATGATACCTTTCAATCAAGAATATATGCTGCATAAAAAGTAATCCTGACTTGTAAATTGTTTAGTATTGGATTTATCTAATTGTTTGGTATTTACTCAACACAAGCAAATTAGTTTCAAATTATATTGTTCAAAGTAATGAATAACACAAAATTGTTGTATTTGAAAATGAAAAAAAAAAAGTTTTCTAAGCATTCTGTAGTATCTAAACCAGTGGCTATCTTTCTCCACATGATTGGTGTGCTTATTGTATTCCGTTCCCTTTGGACCTATTGGTCCCCATTGGTTGCTCTGCTGCTCTTGACTGTTCTTCTGGTTTTTTTACACTGTGTCATATTCTTTATAGCCAATTAAACTAGCAGACAATGGTTGTTAGGAAAAGTTATGAAAGAGTTAAAGTAATGGCTCCATGAGGGGAAGACTGATAAAAGCAATATTGCCATGTCATGATGCAAGCGCTATCTCTTTAATATGTGTGTCATCAAATTGTACACATATACAAAAGGGGCAGAACTTGTGGTGCAATGCATTCATCATTGTCATCCTCCTCCTCCTGCTCCTCCTCCTCCCCCTCCTCATTCAGATAAAAGTAGCAAATTCTTGAAGATACCCATGGGTTAAAGTTTATGATAGTCTTCAACTCCAACAGATCTGGGAAATTAAAATTGTTGGCCCACAAAGTCAGAAAAAAGTACTTGTAAGAACCATTAAAAGTTTTTAAAATAAGATGTAGTAACTCATCTATTGTAGGAGTTACTGCAATATAAATCATTTGGCATTCACTATATTGAAACAACAATATAGTGTTTCTGGTGTTGCTTAGAAATAACTTATGACTAGCTACAACAATGTTAAAAGCAGGATTATCTCAGGGAAAATATGAATTGCTCTCAGATGAAATTCTTGTATGATGGTGTACAACCTTCTGTTATTTACATTATTGTCTGCTTTTAAATTTGGAAGATTCTTTTAAAAAGGCAAACAAGTTTTATTTATCAGTTTGTTAAGTATGAGTTTCTTTCTGGTATAAAAATTATTAAAGACTACAGTATTGTAATAATCTCTTCCTTTTCTTCCAAATTCTTGTATGTTGAAATATTTCTCATAATGATATATCCATACAAACCTTTCACTCCATGAATGCATCAGAAATATTACATTTAATATTACATTATTCTGCTTATGTTACAGAATAATTTGCTAAATCTTGTGAGCAGATGGGCTGTGCTGGAAACAATCATTCACACCAACATTTGTTTAAATTAGGCATTTTGAGAGACCTATTGATCTTCAGCTATGAGGCACATGTAAGCTGCTCATATGAAATCTTTGTTAAACATGGCTCTTTCTCCTCTGTATTTCTCTGAAGTAGTTTCATGATGCTATAATAATGTGAAAAATTGGGTGTAAAAATTAAATAAAACCAATTTGCAATTTATTTTTTCAGAAAGCTGATTTGAAACAAAGAGCTTGAAATATGGCAAAATGGCACAAAACATCCTTAGAAAATTTTGACTTTTAACTTCTTAGGAAGCTTAGATATGACATTGGATATTTTTATTAAACTACATCTGAAGATGGATTTGAGAATAGTTTGGGCCAGAACTGTGGTTTCTGGACAGTTTTTTAAATTTTTGCTAATCAAATACTTATTTCCATTCTTCCTTGGGAACGTAACAGCTGGAAGGAGGGAGGAATCTGACCTGGATCACAATAACAATCTTCTTCATTGATAGGAATACATGAACTGGCTTTTCTCTGCCCACAGTTTTGAAATAACTAAAAAGAATTAGAATGCATGTGCTACTTTTATCAAGTTGGCTTTATTCTCATTAAAAATGAATTTCCTTAGGATTGCAGGAAGCTTAAAGCAGCTGTACAATGCCTAGAACAATTAAATATGAAGAAGTTGAAAGTACAAACCTGGGCAAAATTTGAATTTCAGTTGACAGCTGGAGCCACTATGGCTTTTTAAGAGGTCAAGCTAGTTGACAAGTGTAATGTTCTCCATAATAATCTCCTTTAATTTATGGATACTACATGAGGTATATTATGGTGATCTGTGTCCAGGGATGTGGAAGTAGCTAATTCAGATGGTTCTAAACAGAATTATGATTTTCCCCCCAATAGTAGCTTATGTTACTAGCTCTTGATATCTTGAGGCTGATATTTTACTGATGAAATTAATCTTTCTGAAAAATTAGCATTTAAAAATATAGTTTTTGTAAAAAAAAATCAGATAAAGATAGCTGCACTGGTTGCCAACATATTTCTAAATACAGTAGAAGGTACTGGTTGCTACCTATAGAGGCATATAGAGCTAACCTTGAAGAAGGAATGTAAGAATGGTTAGGTAAATATCCACTTAGCCCTGGGAAGGAAGAGGAACTCAGAAAGAAACTCAAGATAATCCCACTTTTATTCTCTTTAGAATAAGAGGAGGCAGAGGAACATTCTATCATATTTGAAATCTCTTATTATACCCTAAAGTAGAGTTTCAGCCATCCTTGTGGCATCTGTTTCCTTATCTGGTCTATCTTGAAGGGCAGATACTCCTTCAAAGCCCTGTATGGCTCAGGGCCCAGAGAGACTGCCTTTCCCATATAGTTTCTGACTGGATGGTCAGGGAGGGCCTACAAGCGGTCCCCCTACCAGGAAATATGACGGGAGAGAGCCTGATGAAGGGCATTGTTGGTGGCTACTTCCCAAGGTAAAGATAGGTCTACTTTCATTGGCTTCTGGAAGTTCACTGACTTCTGAAGAAAAACTTGGCTTTTCTGAAAGGGCTTTGAGGACTGGCTGCAGAATCACAGGTACCACTATGTAGCTGGTATGTGTGTGTATTTCTCTGTGTGTGTCTGTGTGTCTGTATCTTAATATTACTAATTATATTATTGTTATTGTAGTTTCAAAATGTACTTTTTCTTCTTACTGCTATTTTAATATCTGTATACCACCTAATCCGTAAGTGAGTTATGTATATTTATTCAAAATTGGTTCTTTTTGAAGAAAGCTACAATGAATTAAAAAAGGTGAGCTATTGTTCTTTTCCCAGCATAATGTTTTGTTGATATAAATGATTTCCTATTATTAAAAGGAAGTAATCTTACCAATATTGTTTCTTTTCAAATCAACCAACATAGCACAGTAGTTTTTATGTAACCCTTTAAAAGTAAAACAGTGAAAAATAATGGTATATATTAGTGAAAGGGTTATGTTATTTTTATTAATATGCTTTTCTTTTTTTTTGCAGTGCCAAATTAGGAACCAAAAGATAGTAAATTCAAATGATTACAATGTAAAGATATTTCTGCTTTTAAGAGTGAATGATGAATAGTGATACTGCCATATTCTATTAAGTTTTAAGCCTGGACAAGTTTTGAATTTTAACTTTCCATTTGTGTTATAAGGAAAAGAGCAAAAAGAAAAGAAAGCATGGAGATAAGTTAATGTTAGGCTTTTGTTTGTTCCTCTACCCTAAAGAATGTATCTTGAGAACACAAGAAGCTCTCCTCCATTTCAGAATGGGACTCTGGGTCTTCAAGAGCTGCATGTGACTGGAACCTCTTCTTTGGCGCCCCAGAACTCCCTCTGATCACACCATCAAACTTTTGTAGCATAGCTGGTGAAAAGTGGCAGCACAATATTTTAGATTTTGGCATACAGTTCTGAAGTGGAAAACAACCCAATAAATACTTCAGTATAAGCTCTGAAAAAGGTTTAATGTAGTTTAAAAAAGAAAATGTCCCATATTCCAAATACTTCCATCCTCCAGAAAATCCTGATTCTATCTATATGTGTGTGGCTCCTTTTACAATATTGCTCCACCCACTGCATTCTTCCCTCTTAAAAGACAAGCCCCCACCCACAAAATTGTTGCTTGCCCTATGTACTCAATTCTTGACACTAACCATCAGTGGATCTCTAGGACTTCACACTTTCTAAGCCTGACCACGATGCATCTGGGACCTTCTATCTTTTCTATGTTTATTCCCCACCCCCCACTGCCCCCAAGTTAGATTACTTAGAGATGCAGAAAGCTTGTCTTGCAATGATTCAGTGGTCAACCCTTTTCTGTAGCTGCCCTAGATATGATGGGTTTGAGGGGTTTAAACTCTTCATTAATTTTCTAGTAATCTTTAAAATTTCTATTAAGCAGGTTTTTAATGGTTAATACTTGGAATATTCTTAAATTTAATTGAAAATGATTTTAATATTCCTGGAATTGGCTTTATTTTCTGGCTGTATACCATTGAGAGATTTCAGTAGTCAATCCAAACAAAATCATCATCACCATCATCAGTATCTTCACCATTTGTTTATAATATCCTTTGATACATGTCATTTATTTGTCATCATCCTCATAGTTAAAGGATTTTGGAGCAGAGAGAAGTACTGACACAAGTAGTTATTTGTAAAATATAATGCAAATTAGGTTGAACTGAACACTCTGGTCCGTGCTACAGCAATTGAGTCTATAGTAAATTGCTGCTATCTGTTTTATTTGCACAACTCTTTTTGTATACTGCAGGCTACTTAGTAAAGCAAAGTGGCCTGGTATATTTCACCCATATTTAATTCTATAATCAAATCTCAGAGTAGGAATAGTTGTTATTTGCCTGTTGACACAGCCTGTGAGTGAGGCATCTGTTGATCCGCAGATGAAGAAATGTGATCTATCAAATTTTCAAGTGATTACTGCAGTTACCTGGCTGAAAGCCATAAAACGTTCCCCTTGGTTTATTAATTATTATTTGGTTAAATTATTGTAAATTGAGATTCTATTAAAACAATATTCAGAGCAGCTTGCTCTCGACAGAAGAAACAATATCAACATTAGCAAGAAATTAAAACATGAGAAGATTGGAACAACAATTTTAAAAAAATAATTAACATTTAAAGTAGCAATACCAATATAGTGAGACATGAAGCTGCTATTGTCCTTTGCCAGCCTGCACAAGCTATAGCTGTTATTTTAAAAATTTATGTTTATATCTCAGCATTCTTATAAATGCTTCAAGATAACATGCCAAATTCTCTGCCCAACCCTATTTTATCTTTACAACAATTCTGTGAGGTGCAGTTGTTCAAGGTCAGCCAGTGAGTTTTATAGCCTATGGAGATCTGAACTTAGATCTTCCCTATGTTAGTCCAGCACTTTATTCACTAGATCCCAGTTGCTGTGTATAGAAAACCTAATTTAGAAATTATAAATAAAATAAAGATATGCTAAGCATTGAAACAAGCAGAACAGGGGTTGTCTAGAAAGATAATAAGGTCTACACTTTTTAAAAAATGTAACTGCACTTCATGCAAGAAAGAATTCCATATTCAATATATTTCCTTAATAACAGATATGCTTCTTATAGCTACCATTTGATGGCTGAAAGCTAAAAGGGGCTTTCACAAGCACCTGTCATCTGGGGATGGATTTTTAATGGGTATGATCCTATGGAACATAAGTATGTAAAAATTGCACAGAATTTACAATATAGTTATACTTCTAAAATTATTTCTGGGGGAAAACAAGGGCTATGTTTGATCTTTTCTGCCCCCATCAAATGAGCAGTTTTCCATAGTGATGTGATGATTGAGGGACAATTTTAGCTGCTTGTCAAACGAAACAAAACAAAACAACCCTTCCTTCCTTCCTTCCCATAAGCAAGAGACCAGAAACAGACGTTAATTTTTTACATGTTATGTTATACAGCATATCAAATGTCTTATATTTAGACTTAATCTTTCTGAAGCAAAATTAATGCTCCTATCTATCCCCTTTTAATATTTATTTTTGAAGAAATATAAGGAAAAAGTCTTTGTGTTTGTGTGTGTATGCAAGCGATACCTTTAATTAACACTGTAACAATAATCATAGCTTCAAAACTGAGAGAGATTTTTCTGTCGCACTATTCTTAAGACATCAGTCTGGAAGATGGTATATAATATCCTTCTGCTTCACTAGGCATTTTATAGAGGGACATTAAAATTGATTTTGTACATCTTAGCTGATTAAAAAAGTGTGTTACATGCCCTATTGCCCAAAAGTGTGCAAGCAGAGAGCAAAGTTTGCAGCGACAGAGGTTTCTATGGTATCTGGAGGCCTGAATTACTGAACTGGAGAAGGAGAAAGATAGATTTATAGAGACATCTAATAAAGACATTGTGGAGTGAGCATAGCTCCTGACTGCCCTCTGAAAACCTCTCTGGGAAGGTCATCTTGTAATAAAAGCTGAACAGTGATGGTGAAGGGTATCAGTATGGTTCCCTGCTCTGGAAAATGCAGAGGCATACATTAAACCAATAGCTGTTCTTTAAATGCAAAATATAAAACCTTGCTCAACTTCAAAAAGTGTATCACAAGTACAGTAAACTGAAGTAGTATGGAATATTCTAAGGAAAAATAAATAAGATATTAAATTATAAGATTAAGTAAAGTATAATATCCATTCAACTAAATTGAAGGAGACAGGACAAAAAAGAAAGAAACTTTGTGCATAATCCTGTATTTTTTTTTAAAGTGGAATGCTTTATTTATTTCTTTAAAATGGAGATTTTAACAGAAACAACAATCAAGTACGAAAAAAATGTTAGTAAATATGGTGATATGGTAAAATATGATTCAATATGCTATTGAAAACTTGCTTTCAAACTTACTAAATTTATCTTCCTAATGAAAATATTATGTATTTAAAATGAGAATGGACCTTTTTTATTTTGCATGATTAATAGAAGATAGAAATCTCTTTTGAAGATATGTGTTTAATTATTCTGGTTTAGTTTAAATGTGAAAGAACCATAATAAGGGAGATTCAGAACTCTGAAATTTGCTCACCCATAGATAGAATAAGTAGGCCTATGGGTGACCTGGTCACAATCTTCCCTACCATGCATTGCATTTCAGTTTCAAATAATGTTTTTGCTTCTAAATTTAGTAGCTATACATATAAATTAGTGCAATCAGTTTTGCTAATCTGATTGCACTAATTTATGTGTATAGCTAATAAATTGAGCTTATTCAGTCCATTTTGGTGATGCATTTTATGTTTTCCAACAATAGGAAAGTGTCCACCTACTCAAGACTTTTATACCAATCAAATAGTTTGTGCTTGAGATAATTCACCACCCTCTGTTCCTCTCCAAATCAGAACACCAAGAGGGAGGTCATATATTTTGTTAACCTAATATTAAGATGATAAGGTAGAAAGAAATTCCAAACCTTTATAAATGCTTGTATTATTGCATAAATTGAAACCAGCATTTGAAGTAGGAACCATCCCAGAGGAAATATGCAGCTCAAAAATGCAACTACAGAAGCTATAGAGAAAGAGACTGGATTTTACTGAGGAGCAACATTCTGAAAACATATCAATGGAAAAAGGATGAAGAAGAAAGCAGGAGTCATTTGGGAAACAACATTCAATGGAGAAATAGCCTGTAAAATAAAAGCATCAGTGTTGAAGGAAAAGCAATGTGAATATTAGAAAAAAACTTTACAAAAGCATTCAATGGGGAAAGTAATAGTAAATGAGAAATGGCACTGAAGAGAAAAATAGCTATCACTGGGGAAATAACATTTAAATAATACTGAGAAAATAGTAATGACCAATCCATGGGGGCTATTGATGGGACAGTTCTGCAGTTTGTAGGGCAAAGAGCAAGATCCATGCAGACAGAAAAAGAAAAATCCCTTTTATTTTCCATAGAGATAAAGAAGGGTACTGTTGCATATGATTTATCTTTGGGAGTCAGGCATTAACAAATAGAGCAGGACAAAAGAGAGAAAAAGGGAGCTGAGAAACCAGCCTGTATGTCGAATCAGATTGATGGGGGTAGGATGGGGGAAGAAAGAGCTACTGTACTTTTCCATCATATGGTCATCATATGTAATGGAAGCAGAGCCTCCAAGAGTCTGTGGAAAGAAGGTAAGGGATTCCTATTAATAGTTGCTTTTTGGCTGGGTCACCTCAGCATGCTCCTTGGCTTTTTCCTGCTGTAACTGGGAACTCAGACCACTTGAGCTTTGGCATATCGCTCTTTTGTCCGATCTAGAGCTAACTGATGAGATAAAGCCAGATGCATTTTGCAATTGGTGTAACACAACACAGATAGGAGCTACTCCAGGGACTCAGGAAGCTCGATTTTTTGAAACCTAAGCATGCAATGTACTCCTCCAATAAATGTTGGGTTATGATGGCTTTTCCACCTAATCCTAACCGTACACTTAGAAAGGTACCTATTGAAATTTCATAGATAAGACTGTCTCAGGACAAGCTGAAGGAGATGGCTTTCTAATTAAATTTCAGTGCTGAACATACCCAATTCCCTAAATCTCTAATCACAGAACATAAGATTTCAGTTTGCTGCAATTTCTGCATCTCTTTGTCTGAATCCTTTTTAAAGTGTTGGACTCAGATTTGGATGCAATATTAAATGGTGGTCTGGTGGTCTTACCAGTGCAGAATTAGTGGAACTATTTTTTGGGGGGCACTTGGAAACTAGACTTTTATTTATGCATGTAAAATTGCAGTTGTCTTTTTGACACCCACTTTTACTGAGGTTGATCCTCATTAATTTTATTTTTTATTTTGGAATATTACTCTAATAGGAACTGAAAATGAAAACAGTAAAATGGATTTTCATTACATTAATAAATAGTAGTTGATAAACCTTAATTTATTTTGCAATTTATTTACTTTTACAATGTTGGGAAGTGATTTTAATTGTAAAATTACTTTCTTTACATATAAAATATCTCAGATTTAATTCTGGCATTGCTAGAAAGATTACTATCTGAAACCCTGGAGAGCCACTTTTGTTCTATGTAGAAAATATTTAGCTATATGAAGTAATGGTATAACTTAGTATAAGGGAGCATCCTATATATACTTCCTTCTGCATCTTCAATGAAGAAGATACATATAGGCCCATCTCCTGTGCACCTGTATTGAAGTATAATGTATTTATATTTAAATTATTCATCACTTAATTTCTGGGAAAGATTCAGCTTGCTTTGAATGAGGTAGCCTAATGGATAAACTGTTTTCTTACAAACGTAAAGTAACAGGACCTGAAAGGGCTCTGCTCTCAGTGCCTATAAATAGGCAAAAGTCTGACTTCAGTTAAAAAAGATTGACCACTGAATCAAAATACTAAAGGGAAGCATTTATTGGAGACACCTCTGAACAATGCTAATACTGTACAGTTGAAAATATTCAAACAAATAGATCTTAGTTCAGATATGATTTTATGGTCAGAAAGCCACATTGCCTTACACGAAGTCTGCGTTGCATTACCTGGCTTATATTTTGCATGAAAACAACAGAATCACATTAGACTTTGATATGCTATACTACAGCATCTATTGGAAGGATAACCATGTGAGGATATTGAGTAAACAGTAATCTTTTGAAACCTTGGAGACTAATTTATATATCAGAGCATGTGCATCAAGACTCATATACTATAACTCATAAACTAAAACACATGCATGATTTATTATCTGTTTATACAATAGAAAATGAACACAGAAGTTCTGTTTCTTCTCTGTATGGTGAATAAAACCAGTATGAGCATTGCCTGTACAAAACAGCTGCTTTGAGCCCTACTGCATGAATAGGGTGATCTGCAAATTAGGGCTAAAGAGTTTTTCAACTGTTCTGCAGAAAGTTACTTTTGCACACAAAAAAAGGAAACAATTTAAATAAAAGTGGACAAGAAGAATGAGAAGGAAATGGAATGGGTTAGGACTCAAGTGAACTGAATGACCGGATTAATCAAAACAAAGCCAACAGGAAACAGGAAAAGGTCTTACATTGTGTGTGTGTTTTCTCTAAACTAAATAGTACTGAGATAGCAAAAGCTTGAGTGAAGCAAAACTGTGGACATGTCAGCCTTTACTTATCTCCCTATTCTCATTTCAGAGAGTTTCTGCTATAGCATTTGATAACAGTAGTTTGGGCCTAAATACAGATAATCTTATTTGTTCATTTTCACCAATTCCAGCATTATCTTCTCACAAATCCATGCACATGTTGCAATTCAAAGGAAATGAAGCTATTTCATTTAATACTTTCATGCCAATGGAAGGCAGTTGCCTTTCTAGCAGCTGTAACTGTGATGAAATGATGGGCAAAACAACTGGAAAGAAATGATACAGATTCCTGGGGAAGTTGGTGGTGGTGGTGAAAGAAGCCTGAAGACCATTTCCAACATTATAGTTTCTAAATTTGCTCACTAATGAATCACTTTTTAGGGCAAAGTAGGCATAGATGCATTTTGGATTACAAGCTCACAATCTCTTGGCATTCCAGTTACAGGTGGTATGGAGAGCAAACATAAAGCAAGCAACATATGAAGACTGTTCCTTATGGGGAACACAGAAACACTCCTTAGATAAGCTGGAATTGGTTAAAAAATTGCCTTGCAATGTTGTTAGTAGAACTCCAGTTCCCTTTAAGAATATTGTCAAGGCAATTTTATCATTATTCACTCTTTTTTTTAAATAAATAAGTAAATGCATACTTTGTAACCTTCCTTTCCATGATATTTTCTACAATCCAACTGAAAAATTAATCATAACATGAATAATGCAAACTGAAATTAGAGGTGTGGAAAAGTTTAAGGTCAATCAATTTCAAGTTTGCACTGTCCCATTTTGAACGTAGAAGATGTTCTTTGACCTTGAAAGACTTGTCCTAATCTCGCTAGAAAGACTGTGACCTCCAAACGACTACTGTCATATTCAAAATAAAGTTATATATATATATTAAATATATTTATATTTATATTCAAAATATAAAGTTATATTTTTGTTTAACTTTTCCTTTTGATGTGATCCTATCTCAAATGTTTGATGTTTCAAGCAGAAATATCTTCCATTGATTTGGATGTGTATGTTTTGTGAGAGTGCATTAACATACCAAAAGATAAATGCAGTTAATTAGTACACAGATAACAATCTTTTAATTTAAGCAACATCTAAGCAAGTTCATTTGACTACAAATCCTTTCTGATTATCCAGTGGGAAGTGAAATATACCTAGAGCAATACTGAGACCTATTAGTTAGAAATAGTACTGTCCTAAATCTAAGGATCAAATTAGATATTGTATTAATTTACATAAAATGTTGATTAACATTTGTGTAGTTTCTCACTATCTTCCTTAAATATCAGTTGAAAGGACCCTAATCAAAGCCTACCAGTGTGTATGTGTTGGATGATTTAACCAACCATGGAGGTAGGGAGGACATGAAATTATTTGCATGAAATGAAAACAGCTATGGGTTCAATAGAAATACAGATTAAATAGTAGTTTTAGGATGTAGGTATGCAGTGTTCATATCCATCCTTTTCATCTTGCTTGACGAAAACAAAACTTCATTGACCAAAAGCAGCAGGAGCACTAAAAAAATCCATACCACTTATAGCAGTGGCTTCATTACAAAGTATTCAGTCTGCTAAAAACTAATAAGTTTGAGAAAAAGATACAGAAAGTTGAACATATTGAAAAACCTGGATCATTAGCAATCTTCTTTGTTTTAATACGTCAATTTCTGCAGTCGGTAATAATAGCCTTTTCCCAGCTTTGCCATGCTCATGCTGGCTGAGGATTATAGCAGTTGTAGTCTAAGAACATTTGGATGGGCCAGGTGAAAAAAGGTTGGAATATGAAATCAGTTTATCTCAGGAGATGTTGATAAAGATCATAATCAGGCCAGAGGACAAATGGTCAGCACTAGACCACTTTAATAATGGATGCCTTTAAAATGCATTGGATTTTGATACTTTGGTCCTGCTGGGTGGGAATTATGGGAGTGATCTCAAAACAAATATTAAATTAGAATAATACCATTACTAGAATAATACTGTTATCAAAACAACTACAATTAGCAACCCAAAACATTACGTATAATGTAACGTATAACGTTACGTAAGGTCATTAAATAGAATAGGGCCTTAGCCAACTTATTAGTTGTGAAAGGCAATCATTTATTTCTGAATAAAGATTACTCTGCTAGAGGTGGTAAAATTTTATCAGGTCTAGGTAGTCCATGGAAGTTCTTCCACGCAACAAATAAAGGCAATAAAATATAATAAAAATAAATCTGTTCAAATAGAAAAGAAACTTTCCTTATGAAAAATGCTCTTGTACAGAGATTTGCCTTTTCAAAGAGAAGATGGTCATGCATTTGAATAGTTGCCCTACCTAACATTGTATCTCAATCTCTTTTAGAATCTATCAACCACAAAGTTTCTAGGCACACAGAAAAATCCAAACACAGTACCACCACAACAGGCTGGCTATGTATTTTGAAATCTTTATGAGAGGTTGACTGAGGTGAAGATTATAGAAATATAGTCTGAAACAATAGTCACTGAGGTTTTATTTAGCTGATTCCCCAGACCATGCAAATCTCACTAATATATTTAATAAAGGCATTGTACTATTAAGGTAGAAGGACTGTACTGTACTTCTAGTAGAAAAATGACACTTCATTCCTTTCTGTTTATTAGTTAGATTTATTCATCTTTTTTAAAAAGTGGGATAAAAATCTAATCATGATGGTTATGACGATGATGATATTTGAAATGTAATATCTGAAACTGTGAAATATATATTAAAAATTTATTAAGCACCATGGCAAGAGTTTTAGAGACACAGGCCTAAATGTAAAAAGATAGCAGTGTTAAAATAACCATGTTCTTTAATTACATATTGCAGCTCTGACCATGTCGCAGAAAGAAGGAAGGAAGGAAGGAAGGAAGGAAGGAAGGAAGGAAGGAAGGACGGACGGATGGACTGAGTATGTGGAATATGTGGACAATGCATCTCCCTTACTTTTTTTTTTTTTTTAACAATCGCTTCTTGTAAATTAAGTTTGCAGTCAAGTTCTCACTGAGTTCAGCAGGATGCATTTTTCTTTTATTAAAGTTCATAATTGAAAATGGTGAGCCTTTCCAAAAAAGAAAGATAAAACTCTAATACAGGCTGAAGCTTAAGAACTTTTTATTTTAAACATTAACTAGTTGTTGGCAGATAGATCAAAGCCTGATAATAAAAGCTTCAGGGCAAAAAGAATATATTTCTTGAACTTTACTGTTCAAAAGGTCTAGATAAATAACAATAAAAATAACATTTTCTAAGAATTTCCAGAGATCTCTGTTTAAGGTGATGTTGTAAAACCACAGAAGTTAGAAAGGCGCATACATCTATCACAGTTAATTTCATAATTCACTACTACATAGTGGACTCTCAAAGCATTTGAAGGGCAAAAAATCTTATTTCAACAGAAAGTGAATATGGAGGATTGTCTTGCAGTCATTTAATTTTGACTTTCAAGTTTTGCTCACAAAATAGATCACAGTAGATTAATTAGTTTTTTTTAATGTTATTACTAAATATGAAAAAAAAAACAAAAAAAGAGAAAACACTGTAACATACAAAACAGACATAAACCCAAACCAAAAGTGAAAAAGGACAAAAAACAATGAAAGAACACACACACACACACACACTACAAGAGATGTGTAGGAATGTGTAATAGATATGTTAAAGCAGCTCAGTTTTTAAACAAGAGTTAAACCTTGACCACATGGAATGATATTGATCAGTCTTTCCATTGTGTTTATAGAAATCCAGGTCAGAGGCAATGAACCCATTTTTTCAGTTTTGATTTTAGGTCTGGAGCGGTACTTTCTTTCCCACAGTGCAAAATTATCTTTTTAGCTACAGTCCAAGCCTAATAAGTTGACAGTTCTTCATAGATTCATTACATTCACATCTTTAACCCTTCTGAATTTTAGACCAAAATAGAACAACCATGGGACAAATCCAAAATCATGTGTGTCAAAGTCACCTCAAATATATTACATATCCAACATAAAAAAATCTGTATCCATTGAGCATTTCTAATAAACATGAAAAAGAATCCTTTGATAAATTAGCCTTATCTTAAGGTCTTAAGGAGCATACATAATATGCAGTATTTTAAAAATAACACCACTGATTTTTCAAACAGCATATCCCAAATCTATATTCCAAAGTTTTGCAGATCATTAATTTCTATTTTAGCAATATCTTTTAGCTGTCTGTTTGTCAGTTTTGGTTTAGATGATTCTGAAGCCCTTTCCATTACAAGTAATTTAGGAATTTCAGAAGCTGATAATATGTCTGGTCCAAATTGACAAATCAAAAGATGTTTTAATTAAAATACTGCTATTCAGCAGATTTAGGAACAATGTGCTTCTTCAGATGCATGAAGTGTTTTAAGCTGGTCCAGAGTATTAATACTATTTTTTGCCCAAATTCTAAAAAAAAAAGGTAGTAAAGAAAATAAAAATAAAAATAAAAATCAGTCTTACTGAGTATTCCAGTTGCATATCATCTTTTAAGGAAAATAAGAGTCTCAATACTTCCTTGGGTAAAAGTTATCTAAGATACTGGTGACTTCCCATAAAGGTGTATATATGCTTATGTGTATCATTGCCATGAAATCAAGTTAATTAAGTCTAGTTTATATACCTAAATACATTGATATATAAGGCAGTAATTTGGAGCTATCGTTAAGTATAAAAGTTTATTAGATTTGTCACATCCAATGATATATGAACAGATGCTTGGAGCACAGTACACGCTGGCTTCTAGAGCATTGGAAAATGACAAGGAATGGTCTCACCTCCCAAATGCAGCATCTGGTTTCTTGGATAGTAATAGGGGTATTTCTTTGTCTACAATTCTTAGAAATGCTCATAAATGCTACACTGAGTGCTCACATTTAATGGATGGCAGAGAGAGACAGGGCTTTGTGTTTGTTTGAGCTTCCCCACCCCTCATGGCAGATTTAAGGCTTCAGTCATGACTGCATTTCTACCTGTGGATCATTTCTTGGTTCTGCATTTGTAGCCCATTTACCAGATGAATTGTTTATATATCTGACATAACTCTGTTATTCCATGCACGGGTTAGATCTACCTCAGTCCCAAATATATACAGTAAGTCCCATCATTGAATAGTATGAAGCTATCCATACCAGTTTGTCTCATGGATGCATGTATATATTTTTTCATTAAACACCAAACACTTGCAATTAAGTTTGTATTCTGTTTTATGTAATAGATACATTCTTCTCACTGGATTTATATAATAGACATGTTTTAGTTGTGAATTCCATCAAAAAATTTAGAATTTGTGCAATACAGAGATAACCATGTTCCGATCTCAGAAATAAAAATTGCTTAAAGTTGCTTAAGAATATGAGTCATACTATTTTTTATACCTATTTTTATTCCTAGATGTTTTAGACGTTAGTGGATAACTGAATATTCTGTGAAACCTGGATGTTCCAAGTACTTGACTGGGCTCACTATTCCTAAAATTAACTTTTCATAGAATCATGTAGAGCCAGGAAACACCGTCCACTAGAAAAGCTTCTCCCTTTTACCTTTATAGTCTTTCTCTGAGTTCTTAGGGTGCGATGAAATGTTGTCAACTGGCTTTTATTTATAGAAAGAATATCATTAGTCTTTTATAGAGCACCATCCAAGAGTAAGCCTTGTTTTTATTTGTTTGCATAACAACCCCTCAAGGTATGTCATGTCTATTTTAGAGACTGGAAACTGAAAAGCTGAAAGATGATGACTTGCCCAAAGTGTGCAAATCTATGGCTGACAAAAATAGAGTTTTACACATAAATGTCCACTGTTAACTCCATGGAAGCTTGTCATAGCAATTCAGTGTTAATAGCCATCAAAATGAAACTATAGGGCTCCATATAACAGCCAACTGTATGACTGTATGAAATGGTACTGATACAATTGCTAAAACAATTTGGAGGTAGTATATTGCCTACCTCAATTGCATAGTTTTAATCACATGCTTTTCCACAATTAGTATGGCACAATTAACATTACTCAAAACATAATGCTGTTAAGATATGGAAGAGAATGGAGTGTCATCTGCATGGATTACAGCATCAGGAATTCTCAGTTGCTGTATCCCTCCCCTGGATTATCATTCCCTTATGGATTATGTCTAGTTTGCCCCAATAGTTTTCTAAGTTTAGTCAATCAAGCTGCCACCTGTAGTCAGATGTCTACAATATCTAAGAACAAGGTATGGCCAGGGAGCTGTTTTACACAAATGCTCACACTAGATTTCAAACAGCCACCCAAAACACTGATCAGTATGTAATGGCTACATGAAATAACTAACCTTAATTTTAGATTGGAATCACCCATTCTATGCTGGAAATCCCCAAAAGCAGGATAATGTCCCCCTGCCTCTTTTCAGACTAGTGAATTACTGGGGGAAAAAGTACATATTTAGAAAGATATGTAGTTCCTTCATATTTGCCATGTCTCCTCCCTTTCTGAGTTTCCCTCCTATTCAAATCAAATCAAACCTTTATTGTGGTCAAAGACCAGCATACGTCTATTCAAACATCTTTCTTCCTTGTTGAGTTTAAACTTTCTTCCTATTTGAATATCTTGCCTGTTTATATGTAAATAAAGTATAAAACAAGTTGGAAGGATGTCACCCAACTTTAGATCATAACATAGGCAAGCCCTTAGGCATATGAACCTCATTCTTTCAACTGAATTTTATTGGCTTTGTAGAACTGGTCTACTTTCAAGATCAATCTGGTTTTACAGCTCAGAGCCACCTTTGCATCCTGCACGTGGCTTCTTTCTTGGTAAAGGCTGACACAAAAGGATTAGAATGTCACCTCCCAAGATGACACTAAAGCCAGCTGCTACTCGCCACAAGAGATGAATTACATTGTGAGGCTAACTCCCTATGCAACAGAAAAGAGTCAGCATGTTTTAAACTGGAATGTCTTGCTAAATTATTAATCACACTCTAATTGCGCACAAATTAAAGGTGATACAAAGTGCATGTCTATCATTGCTACAAATATACTATAGCATGAAGCAGGTAAGGCCATGTGAAAAGGCACTGGTAAGTACTGAGCAACTGTCTTCAACCTACAGAAAACGAATAGGCAGTTCCAGACTACAGACAACTAAGCAGAGTTGACAAAGTGATACATGAACTTTCTGAAAGCCAGCTGGGGTATCTTCCATGTGTTATCTTACCAAACATGAGACATATGCCAGATTATTACAATCCAATCTTTTTCTAGAAGAAGATTTGGACTGAATATGCTTCAAAATAAGGAAATAAAAGAAGAATGAAGTGGAAAAATCTGTATCTTGACCACTTTTCATGGGAGTCTTCAAGAGATTACAATTTCAAAAAGAGATTACATTTTCAAAAATTCCTTGCACACACACACACACACACACACACTCATGTATATGTATGTATGTGTGTATGTGAGTGTGTGTATATGTGTGTGTGCGTGTGTGTGTGTGTATGTATGTGTATGTGTATGTATGTGTGTGTATGTATGTATGTATATATATATATATATATATATATGTATGTATGTATGTATGTGTATATATATATATTATATATATATATATAGTAGGCAAATGCCATACATATTTGAAGGAAATATAGCTATTTAAATTGGGCGACTATGAGTCTGTTTTCCAGACCTGAAATATGCTTTATATGGATCATATTAAGAGTTATTAAAAATTATGTGTTCTTTTTGGGGGAAGGAAAAGGAAAGTCTAAGAAATATAGTGTCTGGATTATTTTCTTTGAGATATAACATCTATAAAATTCTATATTTCGATGTGAGGGTTAAACCAACTGGGCATTTACCACACTGGTCATGTAAACTTTCTATTTTAGATTATGAATAAATTTCAGAGTACCTGTTTTTATATAGTCTTACTTAAACACAAAAATGGATACAAATGTCTTCTAAAACCTTTGCCTGCTCTCATGCATAACAAAATTTAATATTTCTAAAGAACTGTTGATAGCAAGCAATTTATCTGTTACAGTTTATACTATTACAGGCTCTAAAGCCCTGTTTCTGTTCCTTACATGTACACACACTGGTCTTTCAATGCCTTTGCAGGGCATTTGAAAATGTTTATTTCTGATGTTTGACAAAAATCTACAAGTTAAAATATTAAATCAGTAATGCATTTTTTTTTGCTTGAAGGAAGGAAGAAAGCAAGGATGCATTCGAATAGTATTTAATTTAAATACTATTAATAAATGTAATAGTATTTAAATTTAGATTAAATTTAGCCAGTAATTCTGGAACAAAGCAAAGGATTGCTAAAACAAGGAAAAGCTGCTAATCTTGTGACACATACTCAAGGGGAATGGCTGTGAAAGTGAGAAAAGTTGAGTGCCAGATATGGGCTTATCTTACTAAGGAGAAGATGTTTATGTAATTTGTTGGTAAAAGGCTTTGTCCAATCAATGCATTGCTTTTAATCAGTGATGTAATCTTACCCTTCCCTTTGATATAAAATTTACAATCCTTTGCTTCACCTTAAAAAAAAAAAAGCTCAGAATAGATCTACCCTTCACAAATAACTTTACAAGAAGATAGCTGCAAATCTGGTAACATTTCAGAGAACTAGAGAGTACATTAGGAAATTAATTGCAAAGCCTAAATACAGAGGATCAGCTTTAAGGGAGTACAGTTCAAAAAAATTGCTCATAAACCTTTGGTCATAGATTCTGAAAGCAAATGAATTCTATCATGTGTCACTTATGTCTGGCTCATATTTATCTTTATGGCTATGAACTTTCTCATGACTTTTTCTCTCTCAATGAGCTAAGGGCAGATCAATTTAAGACTTTTTGCAAAAACAATTCTGCAAGCAAATTTGATCACTCTGAATTGATAGAATTCTAACTGGAAGTTCTTGAGATGAATCTGTTCCTGGATACAAGAAAGTATACATTTCTGCAAGGGGGATTACATATTTGAGTTCTTCTCAGAGACTGAAAAATATTAAGGGAAGTTAAATTCTTTGTCTGGCAAAGAGGGTTTTAATGTAGAATGAGTTTTTCATATGTTTGAGCATTCAGCTTTCCACATGCAGTCTAAAATGGTTATTCCAGCAATATAACTTGTGATCAGGATGATAGTACAGTTCCTAATTCCTTCAACCTAAAGTATTAACAAGCTCTCCAATCTAAACTCTATCTTCATATATTCTGAATTCTCACTGAGCACCCATAGTAAACCAGAAAACCCAGTTAAGTTCCATTCATTCAAGGGTGTCCATTGTGTTTGTGTGTGTGTGTGTTAAAAAAATAAAGATAGTGGCCACAATCATATGTTCATGGCCACCATCTTGACTTTTTTGATCCTGACCCACTGCAGATGCAATTAGTTAAATTCACACATGTTAAGATATTTGTATATGAAAGCCTACCTCAGCAATGAGTCATTGCAAGTTTCTTTATAAAGCCATAAACCTTTGGTTACTCAATTATTCTGGAGAAATAGAAGAGAGTGACAATTTTCAACAAATGCCCTTACCTCAGACATCTGTATAATGACCTCTAAAGCAATATGGATTAAATATTTGGGTAGAATGGATGAATTAATTTATTTAAAACATAATAGACATGTGCTTTTGCTGTTACAAGCTGGTAACAGTTGGTTTCCATGTTATTGCCATTATATGGAGATTATCAGGACCTGCCAGGATGTGGAAGCTGCTTAGTGCAACAAGCTGATTTTATGCAGTCTCATTTATCATAAAAAGTACTCTTTCCATGCATTCAAGCAGCTAAATATTTTAGGCATTGGACCTAATAATGTTATCATAATAATGTAGGAAGAGCCTCAGGCTGTGGCGAACTTTGTACAGCATTTTGTTCCTCAGAGTGGCCAATCAAATACTCCTGAATTGCCCTTAAACAGCAGATGAAGGATTTGGGTAACATTGAGTCTCAATCAGATAACCCTTGACAGACTTGCCTTCTGTGAATTTGTTCAATGCAATTTTAAAGCCATACAAGTTAGTAGTTATAACTACTTCTACTTTTTCTGCTAGACTTTGTATTCTGTTTGTTAGAGGAAGTTTCCTGATACTTAGTTAAAAGCTTCTTAACTTTTATAGTTTCCTAGGCATTACTAAACAGTCATACTGACCACTTCCTGGTCATAGTTGATCTTTACTTTCATTTTGCAATACATTTCAATGGAGCCTCTTATTTTGGTGTTAAATAACCTGCAATGTTATTAAGAGATTTGTCCTTCTTGATTTTTTTTCAGTGTCTCTTTCACCTATTCCCTCATTTTTTAGAAATTTCCCCTTTTGTAGATTAATGGGATTAAGATTCTGCTTTGTGGTTCCCACTTATATGTATTCTGAATATAACAGAATTATGGTCACTGTTTTTCTATAGTTTCTACAACATTTACATCTCAAATCATTTCATGAATACCCTTCTGGTTGGTTCCAAGATCAGTTGTTGGTACTAGTTCAAGGTCATCTCTCTTGTTGGTTCTAAGATGAACTGCTCTAAGGCATTGTTATTTTGGGTTCTTGCAACTGAACTCCTTTGTGCTTGTTGATTTATGGAAGGTTTCCCTGGACTTTTTGTAAATCTCTTTGGAACTTGATTCAAATTCATGTCTTTTAGTGGAGAGTGATAAAATGCATAGTTTAGTTAGTGAGAAATGCATGGCTCCCTCCCCCAAGGGTTAAAAAATACAATAATTTATATGCACAAAGTAATCAGCCATACGCAGACTGATCATGTGAACAGAGGTATTAATGGGCTGTTTTGGGAAAAAGATAAAAATGTAAGGGGTAAATCTACTAAATTCCTGTAAAATATTTATTCATGCCAAAGAAAACAGATTTTGCAGCCCTAATTCTTGCTCACTGAGCAAATGGATCTTGAAAATGGATTGTTTTATTTTATAGTCATTTTGACTGCAGTGCTATAACTACTTAATTTTAGAATCTGGAGTCAATGGTCCTATACGTATTGCTCTTCCACTGTTTTATAGTCTTATAGCAAATAACAGCAAAATTTAGGCTTAAATTGAAGAACGTAGGGAAAACCACTAGACCACTCAGGTATGACTTAGATCATATTCCATGTGAGTACACAGTGAAGGTGATGAATAGATTTAGAGGATTAGATTTGGTAGACAGAGTGCCTGAAGAACTATGGACGGAGGTCTGTAACATTGTACAAGAGGCAGCAACTAAAACCATCCCAAAGAAAAAGAAATGCAAGAAAGCAAAATGGCTGTCTGATGAGGCTTTACAAATAGCTGTGGAAAGAAGGAATGCGAAAAGCAAGGGTGAAAGGGAAAGATATAAGCAACTGAATGCAGATTTTCAGAGAATAGCAAGGAGAGATAAGAAGGCCTTCTTAAATGAACAATGCAAAGAAATAGAAGAAAACAATAGAATGGGGAAGACTAGAGATCTCTTCAAGAAAATTGGAGATATCAAAGGAACGTTTAGTGCAAAGATGGGCATGATAAAGGACAAAAAAGGCAGGGACCTAACAGAAGCAGAAGAGATTAAGAAGAGGTGGCAAGAATACACAGAAGAACTATACAAGAAAAATCTTAATGTCCCTGATGTCCATGCTGGTGTGGTCACTGACCCTGAGCCAGACATCCTAGAGAGTGAAGTCAAGTGGGCCTTAGGAAGCATTGCTAACAACAAAACTAGTGGAGATGACAGTATTCCAGCTGAGTTATTTAAAATACTAAAAGACGATGCTGTTAAAGTGCTGCACTCAATATGCCAGCAAGTTTGGAAAACGCAACAGTGGCCACGGGATTGGAAAAGGTCAGTTTACGTTCCAATTCCAAAGAAGGGCAATGCCAAAGAATGCTCAAACTATCGCACAATTGCACTCATTTCACATGCTAGCAAGGTTATGCTCAAAATCCTACAAGCTAGGCTTCAGCAGTACGTGAACCGAGAACTACCGGATGTACAAGCTGGGTTTCGAAGAGGCAGAGGAACTAGAGATCAAATTGCCAACATTCGCTGGATCATGGAGAAAGCACGAGAGTTCCAGAAAAGCATCTACTTCTGCTTCATTGACTATGCAAAAGCCTTTGATTGTGTGGATCACAACAAACTCTGGCAAATTCTTAAAGAGATGGGGATACCAGACCACCTTACCTGTCTCCTGAGAAATCTGTATGCGGGCCAAGAAGCAACAGTTAGAACCGGTCATGGAACAACCGATTGGTTCAAAATAGGGAAAGGAGTACGACAAGGCTGTATACTGTCACCCTGCTTATTTAACCTATATGCAGAGTACATCATGAGAAATGCCAGGCTGGAAGAATCACAAGCCGGAATTAAGATTGCAGGGAGAAACATCAATAACCTCAGATATGCAGACGATACCACCCTAATGGCAGAAAGTGAAGAAGAACTAAAGAGCCTCTTGATGAGGGTGAAAGAGGAGAGTGCGAAAGCTGGCTTGAAACTCAACATTAAAAAAACTAAGATCATGGCATCTGGACCCATCAATCCCTGGCAAATAGAAGGGGTAGAAATGGAAGCAGTAACAGACTTCATTTATTTGGGCTCCAAGATCACTGCAGACGGAGACTGCAGCCATGAAATTAAAAGACGCTTGCTCCTTGGGAGGAAAGCTATGGCAAACCTAGATAGCATATTAAAAAGCAGAGACGTCACCTTGCCGACAAAGATCCGCATAGTCAAAGCTATGGTTTTTCCAGTAGTAATGTATGGCTGTGAGAGCTGGACCATAAAGAAGGCTGAACGCCGAAGAATTGATGCCTTTGAACTGTGGTGCTGGAGAAGACTCTTAAGAGTCCCCTGGACTGCTAGGAGGTCAAACCAGTCAATCTTAAAGGAAATCAACTCTGATTGCTCATTGGAAGGATTGATAATGAAGCTCAAGCTCAGATACTTTGGTCACCTAATGCGAAGAGAGGACTCTTTGGAAAAGACCCTGATGCTGGGAAAGATGGAAGGCAAAAGGAGAAGAGGACGGCAGAGGATGAGATGGCTAGATAGCATCACTGAAGCAATGAGCATGAAATTGAGCAAACTCAGGGAGGCAGTGAAAGATAGGAAGGCCTGGCGCAATATGGTTCATGGGGTCACGAAGAGTCGGACACGACTTAACGACTAAACAACAACATAATATATTTAAGAGTAAAAAGTAATGCAATAATCATCTATAAGTATGAACATGTCTAGTCATCCCCCCAACTTATGTTTTTATAAACAAGAAGATGAACGATTGATCACCACCATACCCAACATGTCCATGTCAGCTAGGTGTTGACAAAAGGCCTGTTTCTTTTGACCACATTACCGTCATATTTTCTCATAATATGAGGGAACCCTGGGCTACAGGTCCTGAACAGAGGCTCTGATATTAGTTGTATCATTGTTTGGAGCTAAGATTAAATTTCAGGCCATAGTGAAGAATTCAGTAGTCAAAATACCCTTCAAATGTTCATACAAAAACACTGTATTAGAAAATAAAATGACAGAACTCATTATACAGCCCCAAAGTTCTTAGCTAGGCAGTGCTTCAGATTTGATCTCTAAAGGGTACATCAGAGTATGCAGAAATGTAAGTGTAGCATCATATACTATCTATTCTCAGGAACATGTGGCTGTGATAAAGTGTGGCCAATAGAAACTATGTTCATACTCCTGCATTGCTCATAAGCATCTTTGGGGAACTGAATCTGGAGCCTCCTATAGCCCTATTAACCGTAATATTAATTCTTTTGTTTTGCTTAGGGACATACATGTACAAACTATTACAGATGTAAACCATGATTTATAACTGTATACAGCAGCAATTGTAAACCAGGCCACAATAACATGTTCAGTAAAACATGGATAATATTAATCATGGTTTACCACGGTAAACAGTCTCTGTTGGCTGTATGTGATTATTATTAAAGGCAGAAACAAGTAAGAAATATTATTAAAAGCATATGATTAACTGAGAAAGGGAATAACTGAGAGAGGGAATAAAACTTACCAAATAACAAAAAGTCAGTATCAGTGAAAAAAATCAGCATCCAAAGAAGACAGGCAATTCCTGAAAGTTGTAATATTGTTCCTCTGTGTCTAATTTTTAATCATATGTAGGAGGAGAGTGTACCCATCAGGAGCACTCAACATCAGAAATATCTAATCTTTTTCCCTCAGAAAACCAGAGTCTCACGTGCTTTGCCAAAAGGACTCTGTATTGTCATTTTAGTTTCACCCAAATGAAATGGCTTCATATGACTAATACCTGGTAACATATATAAAAGGAATCCTAGAGCGGATGAAATAATAATTAACACTATGCTAAAGTCCTACATGTTCAGGTGATGGGAAAGAAATTGTTGTGAATAATCCTCTACAATGCAGAACTGTGAATGGGAGAAGCAAGGCAGAGACAAAATGCCTGCCTTGCCTCCACATAGGCTGATGAACCTTGTAAAGGTTTTCATTATGAAACTGGCTTTGTTTTTAGCATATTGTTCGTACTGTAAATCTTGGTTGCCAGAGAAAAAGGATATGCAATGCTTTGTTATTATTGCTATTCAACATTTTAATGTGAGATATGAGCTGTTAGAGTCTCATCTTCCAAAAATCTAAGCAAATGCTTCTGCAAATATATGAAGAACAGCATGCAAGAATGTTGGCATGGACTAATCTATATCGCTTATAATCTGATCCATGTTTTGAATATTCTAATTTTAAAACCAAATACTAAGGTTTTTACACTGGTGAATAGGGCTGGTGAGTAGAACTGAAAATTTCTATTTAATAGGAAAGGGTACAGACCAAAATATGGACATATATTTGAAAAAAATATTGATAAAAGTGCATATACTAAGAAATAATTTATAATGCATATATTAGGAAAATATGTGTGAATGTTCATGCAATTGCCAAATTTGTAAATAGTAGGGCCAAACAGAACTTGTGGTCAGTAAAATGAAACATTTGGCAAAACCAGCATTGGCAGAAATGTCCAAAGTAAGTGGATTCTGAATAATTAACACCATGCTGTTCCACAGGAGACATCAAATAGGTAGCATGACTAACATCTGAATTGCAGCTGAATCAACAGTTGGGAAGTGAAAAACTATGCCTCTAATTATAAGTCCATTAAAAGTTTCACATGTATTAAAATTGTTGTGGTTCTCAAAGATGATTGTTCTCACAGCATAATTATAAAACTTCTCTGGTTAGATATTTGGTAAGTATGTAGTGGCCACATTTCTTCCCAGTGGATATAATATATGGCTTAGATAATTGGAATAGATGAGACCTAAATTAGAGCTAAAGGTTGGTTCAAAGAAACACCTTGTGCTTATACATTCATGTGTTCTTTCACATTTTTCTTTATCTGTACATCCTTAAATTTTATTATATACTAAGCATTACAAGTTTCTGTATGTCTGAGCTGACTTATCAGTTGACCAGAGCAGGGTTCCTCAACCTTGGCAACTTTAAGACGGGTGGACTTCAACTCCCAGAATTCCCCAGCCAGCATGGCTGGCTGGGGAATTCTGGGAGCTGAAGTCCACCCGTCTTAAAGTTGCCAAGGTTGAGGAACCCTGGGCTAGAGGAAGCACTCAGCAAGCACTCACTTGCCAGGCATGAATTTCTGTGTCCCTTAGCAAGGCAAAATATAGGAAAGATAATGCAAACTAATACAATCCCTTAGTTAGAAATGCCGAATCATATAAATATAAATGCCTTAGTCTCACTCACTCCAACCTAAGTAGTTCTAAATTCTGCTGCATTTTGTTTGACAAAAATAAAGCAGTGCCCCCTTTTTCTACCAGTCATACTAAACTTTCATCTAGCAAAATTTCAATCACTAATGTGATCACAAGATGCATTGTGTCAGTCTAAAAGAGAGCATATTGATCAACAGACAAACTGACTGTAAAAGGTCAGGACAAGAAATAAAGAGGAAAATGTCCTCCATCTCCCATTTATAGGAGTATAAAATACATTTCTTTTAGTTCCCTTCTTTCAGATCTTCTATTGTCTGGCCTTCAACTTCTCACATTCATACAAAACTGTGGTGTCTGAATCATTCACTTTTGTTATAGTTCTGACTACTTGAATCTGCTCCTTGTATCTCATCATTGGCTTCTTCTTTATTCCTGGGTCAAGAAAAGCCATCTATAATCTAGATTTTTTTCCCTCTGCATTTGGATATTGTTCCCTTCCTCTGATCTTCAGCCAGCTATTTCCCCTGTCCACAGTCATCCAAAGGTTCTCTGTTCCATGAAACAACTTCATGTATTTTATACTATTTCCCCTTATGCCTAGAACTGACACTGTGTGACTACATACCTCCCTAAGTTGTTGTAGATCTATTCTCAAAATGTATTTCTTTTTTGCTAAAGCCTTTTGATAATTCCTTCAGTTCCTATACCCCATTGTAACTAAGTCCAAGTATACATAAATTACATAATTAGTATTTCATTTCTTCTGAATAATGTCTTCATTGTTTCTGTATTTTATGTTATAAGAATCAGCCATATTTGTTCTTACAACATGTTATATACAGCACTGATAGTATATATGTAAATGAGTAAGTAATTGGCTTTTTATGGTATATTCCTTTCTAGAATAAAAAGAATCTAAAGGAAGGATTAAAGTATGTGAAGGAAAGAGACCTTTGTCTCACTTGTACAATAACATGTGTCTGACACTGGCTTCACGGAGAGTATAATCCTGGAAAATGCCTTGGAAGGTGAATGATTTGTGAAGCCAAGTCAGTGCCCAGATTAGTAGTCAGTGTAGACGAGTGCACAGGAAAGGGCTGTTGATGTTAGACAGATATAAATATCAGCTTCAGCTGGAACAACAAGAGTGATAGAAAAATATTAATTTTTTAAAAAATCATTTTCCATTTACTTTTATTCCAGAAATAAATTGAATATGCTTACTTCAATGGATGGAAATTGTGTTTGTGTAGAGAATGCATTTAGAAAATATTCAGGCAGGAATATTGTGAACTTTCCCAGATTTAGGGAATGACAACAAGGCCTAGAGTAATGAAATTTTTATGACTGTGATTTTTGTGATTTTTCATATGGGCTATTTTTCCTGTTTAAGCTGTGGCAGCTGTAAGATGAAAGTGAATGGCATCTTATATTTTTCTTAGAAATCAAAATAAACCACTTTCTTCCTAGGGAAGAAAATAATTGAAGTAATGTCATATTGTGCAGTTCATTATTTACACATATTAAGAGGAGCACAGAACAAATCTGTCCTCAGTTAATTTCATTACAATTTTTTTAGTGCTGCATTCTGTTACAGAATTCTTCATATGGCTTAAAATTAATGAAAATTGAAATAGCTTGGAAAATATGTTTCTATAGTTTGGAGTAATATTTTTAAGTCGTGCTTTTACCCAAGCCCTTCTAATCATTCACTAATTAAAATTTCCAGTCCAAAAACTCTGAGTCTGTCCTTAGGCAGAATGTTTCAAAATGTCTGCCAGATTCCTCATGACTCTAAACTTCCTTAGAGCTTTCCATCTTGCCTTGGGGTTTAAAACCTCAGAGTCTTTGAACTCTGTTTTGTTCCTACTGCTGAAAAGAATTGCCCATGCATTCTTATTTCTAGCTACTGACCTAAAAAATGAGCTTTGCTTCATTTGGGGCTATTCTTAATCAAGACTAGAGGGAAACCAAAAGACACACACACATGTACTGCATTTCCTTTTCGTGCCCAATTTTGTTGGATAATCTAGATCTGGGTATCAACCCATATCATGGAACTCTTTTTTGCACACAAGTCCATAAGACACTGGAAACATTTTGACATCACCTGTACTCTCTTAACTTTGCACTTAGACTCTCTATACTACCTTCATCAATCTTAGGGAAGCATTTGACTCAATAAATAGGGACCTCCTTTGGAAGAAACTAATGGATATGACCATGGAACCCAGACTCCTTCTGTTAATCAAGGCATTGAATTCAAACTCCTGCCTAAGGGTATGTACTGGATCAAATGGTGCCCTAACAGGGACCATTAATACTTACAAAGGGGTCAGACAGGGATGCATATTGGTCCCCATTTTGTTTAATCTATATATAAGTGACATCCCAAAGTTTTTATATTCAACAGACACACACATGCCCAAAATTAAAAACAAACACGTAAATATACTGCTCTACGCAGACAATATGGTATTGATGTCACACACCCAAGTAGGAATGAGAAGGCTGCTACGTAAGATTAGTACATATTGCACTACCTGTAACTACCTGTTTATTAACAAATCTAAGACCAAGGTAGTCATCTTTGGGAAAAGGAGGATCAGATACAACTGGACTCTGGACAGGGAACATATAGAACAGGTTAAGTCCCATCTATACCTAGGGCTCGTTTTTACTGAAACAGGTTCATGGCTCCCCCACTACAAGAGAAGTTCCATAAAAGCTACAGCCTGCGCCAATGCCTTAAGGCAGTTAACTAACCACAGTTACCCAGGATCATTAACACCAGTCATAAAGGTTTATAACAGTAAAATCATCCCAATGCTTACCTATTGGGCAGAACTGTGGGGAAGCTCAAATGTCCCTTTGTCTGAACAGATACGGTCTTCATTTCTGAAATTTATTTTGGGGGTGGATAAGTCCACCCCAACCTGAGCTGTAAGAGCAGAGTTAGGCATTCCCCCCATACAAAGGCATTTGGTAACAAAAGTATTCAATTACTGGCTAAAGATCCTATCTATGGACTCAGAAAGATTACCAAATCTTGTAATCTTTGTTTTGAAGAACAGTTGCACAATAAGCCTCTTCGTGCTTAGGCAGCCCGGCTTACCAATACAATTTCCCAATATGGATTTTCAACCCACTTCCCAGTATAATCAGACTTGAAAGCCAAAAAAAATTTTAAACAAAGGGTTTTGGATGTGGCACACCTTAAACATCTCAAGTCCTTGAAGTGGCTGGCCCAACACAAATCAGTCTTCCAATTAGAAAAGTATCTAACAACTCCTTTACCCCAATATCTTAGAAGAGCTTTCACCAGAGCTTGTTTCGACCAGTTAGACTCTATGGTAAGATATGGGAGATTTCAAGGAGTCCCATATGAAAAAAGACTCTGTATTTGTGGTGCCCCAGCTATTGAAGATATTGCACACATCCTGTTTGATTGTAGATTATATTCAGTAGAGAGGACTGACCATTTAGATTTAGATTTAAAACATAAAAAATACTGGAGCGGCCAGCAGAAACTTTCCTACTTTTTACAGGGCAAGAACCTCCGCATCATCAGTAAGACTGCACTCTTTATAACAAAGGCAGTTATAAAGAGGGCAGATTATTTAGATCAGATTGGTGTTGACTGCAGAGGTGATGGCTTGACATGAATTTGTATCATAGTTTTAATTATATTTATATTTTTATTAATTCTTACTTGTATGTTTACAATGGCATTTATTTTATTTTATCTTATTTCCTTTATACTTGATATGGTCAATAGACTAAATCAATAAAGTTGAACTGAACTGCACTTAGACTTGCACAATTAGTGCAGTTTTAGGATAAAAAAAATGCAATGTATACTTTGTATAAGCTCTTATCTTTCCTTTGAGAGAGAAAGAGAGTTTTGGATAAGAGGGGAAGGGGAATCTGGTGCACATGCCTTAGCTTTGAGAGTTAGGAGTTCAGCAAGAGAAGAAAATTAAAGGAGAAGGAAGAGTGAAAAGCCAACCAATATGTAACAGATGAAGTGAGGAAGACAAAGAACAAAAAAGATAAAGAAGAAGGAAACCAGTCTGTATGTAAAGATCACTAATAGATGGGGGTTGGGGAAGGAAGGAGGACTAGTGTATCTTTCCATCACATTATCCTGGTTTTCAAGGCTTGCAGGTAGGTGGAGCCTTCAGAAATGCACAGAAGGAGAAGAAAAAAAGAGGGGAATCACTTTCAATAGCTTCTCACTAGTGCTTTTGGTGAGTTAGCTCAGCTAACTTCACATCTGGGAGTCTTTACTTTCCAGGCCAATTCAGAGGATGAACATTCATATACCACTCCTTTGTCTAATTTGTACATAGCTCATGAAGCAAAGTTGGCTGGCTTTTCGAGGCCATGAAACGCAACTCAATGGAAGCTGCTGAAGGGACCCAGGAAACCAGTACATCTCGGATTTCAGGAGTAAGAGTCTTTCAGGACAAGGGGAATGGAATGGGCTTTCTGAATAAAACTGGGAGTTGTGTTTCAGTTTATATATTTGATTAAATATTTGATATGGCTTCTTCATAAATTTATGCTACTTCTGGAACATTTAAACAAGTTCCCATTTTCTGCTGGAGATGTTACAGTGTTCAGAGCATGATTTTTAAAATCTGGGTTGAATTATGTTATTTTAGAATTATTTAGAATTATTTTTATTATTTATAACTAATAGTCTATCTTGCTACTGAATATTCACAACAACTTAATATATGCACCTACATATACACACATACATGCACCTGCATATACACAAACACATTCAATAAATATAAGTAAAACTATGCAGGAAAGAGAATAGAGTCAGACAGACTAAAGCAGATTTTAAAATTTATCTTAAAAGTGGGATTCTTCTAAAGCCTGCTACAACAATAGCCAAGCTATAACAGCTGGAAGAATGTTCCAGATTTTTGGATCCACAACCAAAAATACTTTGCTTCAAGCATCCCAATGTCTATAAATTATCTTTTAAAATTTTTAGTTAGAGGATCATTTCAATAATAAAATCTGATGTAATGTAAGACCCACTAAGTCTTTGCCAGTAGCTTCAGGAAAGCATCTGAAGGATGAATAAAATAAACATGACCAGATTTGTCTTGGACTAAAGTAGGGATGAACTAATTCATTTTCTATGTTTCAGGAAAGTAGAATTCCAATTCTGCAATATTGTAAATGAACCCAAGCTTATGATTTTGGCTTATTAAGCGGGAGAGCCAAGAATCCTAGTTCAGACATAATTTTAGACAATTTATGGGTTCCTTAGTTTATTTAGCTTATTCTATAAATGAGAAAAGCCGAACAATGATGATCAAGGAGCATGCATGATTTTATTACTCTTTTCTGATAAATCAAAATTCAGAAGAATCCTTATTGTGATAGAAAATTGACTAAATGGATCAGATAACTTTTTAAAGAAGTGTAAGAAATATCTACTAGAATTAACAGGTGGTCTGGAATATGTAGGTTTTTTGTTTTTTAAAATATTAGAGGTTAGTTTAATTTTTTTTTACTTCTAGACTCTTCAGTATTTATTCTGAATAAGCAGAGTTGCTTCCAAATGTCTTTATGATTTGGTTATTCAGAATTTCTTAAATCATCTACCATCTAATCTTCCTTCTAAATGTTCCTTCCTCGTATAAAAAAAGTTTTGTACTAAGCTGTAATTAATAATTACATCTTCACATTATTTCACAAGTTTAAAATTTCTTATTCAATTGAATAAAAATATTCTTAAAATATTTAAAATAATAGTATGTAATGCTTTAAATTCACTGATAATGTATTGGTGAAGAGTTACATCAAGCACCTTCTGAGAATGAAAAGCTACTTTCTATTTTCAAATAAAACAAAGAGTAAAGACAATCAACTTAGAATTTTTCACAATAATGTGCAAATTATGTGCACATCATTAATTCTAATATACAAATTGGCCTGGTCTATTACATTTATTTATTTGTTTGTTTGTTTATTTTTCAAATTTAGTCACCACCCTTCTTACTCAATGAGCGATAAAGTATAGAAGAGTATGTTTATATACTTTAGCATTTCTGTAATACAAAGCAGCTGAAGTATATTTCCTTATTATAAAAAAATACTAGCTTCACAAAACAGATAATGTAATTTCATTGAAATAATTAGTAAAACTCCACTAGTCCAGAGATTTTTCAGAATTATACCCCAAGGAAGTTACAGGCCATCAGCGTCCCAAGGTTGGCATTTTCTTCTCTACTTCAAGTTAAACATTTGTAGAAAGAACTTACATTTCGCTCAGTGGTGAGATCACAGAAGAAGTAGAAACCATCTTTAAATGAGTCACTATTTATTCTTTTCATGTTTCTGAGTAACATCTAAAGATATTTGTCACACAAATTATGTCAACATGTAGGTACATGGCTTACAGTGCTGCATTTAATTTGTGATATTTGAGGAAGATGCTGGCTATAAAAGAAATAAGCAAAGGTCATCCTAGCTTACTATGTTTGAGCTTTCTAAAAAGAGATTTTTCTGTTTCATGCATTGCGCTAGTGAGAGCTCAAGGCATCTTACATGGGCTCTCTCATTTTATTCTGACAATAACAATCCTGTGGGCTCAGAGGGAGTGAATGGCCTAAAGTCAGTTAGTGAGCTTTATCATCAGGTGAAAACTCAAACCTGGATTCCCCTACTAAGGGCAGCACATTCACACAAAAACATGCACTCATTCTGCTCTCCTGAAACCTGTCCCCTTTGCTGCCTGTTGCATAATAGGAGAAGTAATTGTAGTGGTAACGACTGCGACAATAACAATATACTGACAGAGGAAGACTGACCCTCAGCTGGGAAGAGTTAGATACTAGGTTGAAGGGCAAGGAAGAGAGGAGGTGGGCTGGATCCTGAAGCTGGTAACTAAGGCTGTTAATAAAGAGATTAATATGAGAGCGGATAGACAAGCAGTAAAGTGAGAGTAAGAAGGTGCACAATAATTACACATAGGCAGAGAATAAGGATGGATAAAAACAAACATCACAGAACAGTGGGGACATGGGGACACACTGGATTACAGCAAAGATGGATAGATGGGAGAAGAAGTGGAAAGTTGGAAGAGCAAGAGAAAGCGTGGAGGGCATGCAGACATGCAAAGCAGAAGAAAGTTAGGAACTGTGGTGGATGGAGTGAGGCGGCTCAGAGGTTGCTCCAGGATCTTTAAAAACAAAGATGTTGTACCAGACATTTTAGCTTTTGGAGCCTTAAAAGAAGAGCTAGGTTCAATCTGGTATCTCCCAGATGTTAACCCGGTGAAGATGGGACAAGATTTCTTTTAATTTAACTTTTCCCAAATGCTGCTTTCGCATTCTTTGTATTTTGTTGTTCTCTCAGCCTGAGATCAGAAACCCAACTTCTTTTAAAGTGTAAGCCGAAGTTCTCAAGGAGTCAAATCTCCTAAATATTGTACCATGTACCCAACCTCCATACACACACACGCGCACACACACACACACATGAAAGTAAGTACAGTGTCCTATGCTATAACAAATTGAACTTTCTATAGAAATATATGCAAATTTGAAATCAGAGACCTTCCTTTTAGGTATGATGGACAAACAAATGGAAAGATGACACAGAAACCTATTTCTTTATATGATAACTGCAGCGAGACTTTTATATGCGCAAACATGGAGGATTGACAAAAACCTACTGCCAAAGAATGGATATTGAGATTAATGGAACTGGTGGAGATGGCGAAATTGACTACTTTGCTTAAAGAGAGGACATTGTCTAGCTTTGTTTCTAACTGGAAACCACTCTTGGACTTTTTGCCTGTTGCTTGATACTCAAAAAAATGCAATTTTGATTTTGGGATTCGATAATTGATGTATTTTAAACCTATGGAAATATCTTGTACTAATCATATGTATTTTTGAAATAGATTGATTTTATGAATTTTTTTAAATGTTAGGGTAAAAATTATTTTTTACTATGTAAATTTTTAGATACTAGAGTAAGAGGTGAATGTATTTTACATTTATACTTAAGGAAAGTTGAAGTTACTTTTCTTTTTCTATGCTTTTTCTTTACTGATGTTTCTTTTCTTTTTGACTTCTTTATATTTTAATCTTTTGGAAATTTAATAAAATTTATAATAATAAAAAAAATATGCAGATTTAAATGTGGTAATTTAGATACTGAACTCCTGGTTTGTGACAGATAATTTTCTTATGTATGACATTCACAGAAATAATGTAAATAATAATTTTGTTAAATAACACACTGTTATATTACTATTTCATTTAACGAATAAATTCTATCCTGGGCAGCCCATACATTCTGAAATAACCATACTGTGCTATATATCATACTATTTATTGGCAATAGTTATGGCCTCTGAATAAAGCATGTTTTTCTTTCTAATGAAAAATAAAATTGTCTATAATTGCTCATGAAAAAAAATCAGTATAAATCCATGTTATTTTATTTTTCATAATTAGCAGACTGTGTAGAGTAAATGGACAGCCAGAATGGCAAACCATAAAGTTATATGCAGTAATCTTTAAACAACAGAGTTTTTACATTTTATTTTAAACATACATTTTGTAGTTACCTAATTCAAGGAAACTTTGGATAAGAATTGTAGCTCAGTGGTAGAGGACACTAGACAACCCATGACCTGTTGGGTCATCCTTCTTTCCATATATAATATAGGCTGGAACCATCTCCTCTCCCCTCATGACCCTCAGCAGAGCCCTGGGTGAAGCCTCCTCCTCCTCTTCCTTGGTCGACCCATGGAATTGCCTGCCACTTTGCTGGGGGGATGAGAAACAAAGGGAGCTGTGGACTGGAGGAACTGTTCATCCCAAGGCCTCTCTCCCTTCAGGGAGGAAGAGGGGTCACCCATTGACCATCAGTGCCCCCCAGCCAGCCAAACCTTGCCAGCAGGGATCTGAGTTTCTCCCTCATCCTTCCCTCGCTGCTCACCGCTGTTAAGAGATTTCAGATTTCAGCCTCAGTTCCAAAGCAACCAATCGCTGCTCACCCATTGGGCCTTGCTGCCAGCAGATTGGGCATAGGGGCCAGAGGGAGACAGGAAAGAGGGTGGGGATGTGCCCATCTCATCTTCCCTTGTACCACTTCCTATTTCTGGGAAGTGTAGACATAAATCATGATCACGTGACCACGGCTAACCACAGCAACACTGCAGCAGCCACAACTTTGTGAATAGAACTGGTGTGAAGTTCCTTGAAATTTCAATTCCATGGGAGTCATGTATCCAAGATTTTGGACTCATTCTTTAAGTTAGCCCTTGCTTCAAAAATTGTTGCCCTATGATGCACCGTTTCAGCCAATTGAAGGTTACAAACAGACAGACAGGAGAGTTTTAGTAGTATTTAAATACTTTGCAGGTCCAATCTTTGCATATAAAGTAGAAAAGAATCTGGCTGGAAAATCTGAAGAACTAGTGATAGTCACTGTAGGCAGTACTGTACTAGGTAGACTAAAGGACAGATCAAGTAGCTAAGGTTTCTTGTAATGGCCACTCTGTAAATATTTCCATTCAAAAGTAATTTCATATCAGATCTCACTTTTACTTCTATATTCTAAACCTTTTTCACTGTCTTTTATATCTCCTATAGCTATACAGTCATGTGAAAAAGAAAGTACACCCTCTTTGAGTTCTATGGTTTTACGTATCAGGACATAATAAAAATCATCTGGTCCTTAGCAGTTCTCAAAAGTAGGTAAATACAACCTCAGATGAACAACAACACATGACATATTACACCATGTCATCATTTATTTTACAAAAAGAAAGCCAAAATGGAGAAGCCATGTGTGAAAAACTAAGTACACCTCAATAGCTTGTAGAACCACCTTTAGCAGCAATAACTTGAAGTCATTTTTTTCTGTATGACTTTATCAGTCTCTCACATTGTTGTAGAGGAATTTTGGCCCACTCTTCTTTACAACATTGCTTCAGTTCATTGAGGTTTGTGGGCATTTGTTTATGCACAGCTCTCCTGAGGTTCCACCACAGCATTTCAATCAAGTTGGAGTCTGGACTTTGGGCCATCGCAACACCTTGATTCTTTTCTTTTTCAGCCATTCTGTTGTATATTTGCTGGTGTGCTTGGGATCATTGTCCTGTTGCATGACCCAATGTCAGCCAAGCTTTAGCTGTCGGACAGATGGCCTCACATTTGACTCTAGAATACTGTGGTATACAGAGGAGTTCATGGTCGACTGAATGACTGCAAGGTGCCCAGATCCTGTGGCTGCAAAAAAGCCCAAATCATCACCCCTCCACCACCATGCTTGACGGTTGGTATGAGATGTTTGTGCTGATACGCTGTGTTTGGTTTTTGCCAAATGTGGCACTGTGCATGATGGCCAAACATTTCCACTTTGGTCTCGTCTGTCCAAAGGACAGTGTTCCAGAAGTCTTGTGATTATTCAGTCATTACTGACCCTGCAGTGACTGCTTGGACGAACCCTTGCAGTTTTCAAGGCAATTGTTTTTCGGAAGTGGTTTGCCAGAGCCTCCTTCCTAGAGCATAGCCCAGCTGGCGAGCGCAGGAGGCGGGGTTTCCATTGCTTCGCGCCCTTTTCGGGCGAGCGCAGTTTCACGCTTACCGGCAACTGGTCTCGTGCAAGGCGCTGCCAGCATTTTTTGCACTTACCAGCAACTGGTCTCTGTGCAAGGCGCTGCCAGCATTTTTCCTCCCACCGGAGTGAGAGTACCCATTTATCTACTCACGTGAGTTTTCGACCTGTTGGGTTGACAGGAGCTGGGGAGGAAACAGGAGCTCACCCTGTTAACGCGAAGGCTGTACTCGAACCGCCGAAGCGTCAGCCATTTCTGGCTGGCAACTTTCAGCGTCATTAAGCCACCGCGCCACCGCGTTTCCAATTGATTTATTCATATGCAGCTTTGCAAACCTAAGCCATGCTGCTATGTTCTTGATAGAGAGAAGAGGCTTTGTCCTGGCAACCCTTCCAAATGAACCATACTTGTTCAGTCTTTTTCTAATTGTACTGTCATGAACTTTAACATTTAGCATGCTAACTGAGGCCTGTAGAATCTGAGATATAACTTTTGGATTTTTTGCAATTTCTCTGAGCATTGCACAGTCTGACCTTGGGGTGAATTTGCTGGGACGTCCACTCTTGGGAAGATTGGCAAATGTCTTGAATGTTTTCCACTTGTGAATCATCTTCCTCACTGTAGAATGATGGACTTTAAATTGTTTGGAAATGGCCTTAGAACCCTTCCCAGATTGATGGGCAGCAACAATTGCTTCTCTAAGATCATTGCTGATGTCTTTACTCTTTGGCATTGTGTTAACACACACCTCAATGCTCAAGACCAGCAAACTCCTTAAACTTTAGCTGTTATAAAGGTAGTCACACTTGCTGATGATCAATTGATCAAGGGCATTTGATTAGCGGCACCTGGCTGCTACTAGGCCTTTTCATATCTATGGAAGCACTAAGGATGTACTTAGTTTTTCACACATGGCTTCTCTATTTTGGCTTTCTTTTTGTAAAATAAATGATGACATAGTGTAATATGTCATGTGTTGTTGTTCATCTGAGGTTGTATTTACCTACTTTTGAGAACTGCTAAGGACCAAATGATTTTTATTATGTCCTGATACATAAAACCATAGAACTCAAAGAGGGTGTACTTATGCACCCATATATAAAATATATAATATTTTTTTTTCTTACCTTATACACCTTATGAGGTTATATTATCCTGTGTAATGTATCTGACACTTGTTCTGTAATATGTATTTTTCTGATACTTGCAATAAAGATGTACTTCAGTGCAATATTGGAAGTATATGAAATTTGGTACTTAAGCAGTGTAATACATTGAATTTTTCTATCTCCAATTTTCTTCATATTCCAATATTACAAGTATCTCTCTATATACTTTTGAAACAGAACTGAATTGTGCAGTCTAATCTGCCAGAAATAATGTCAATCAGGAAAGCAAAAGACTTGAGGTCAAACATTTTACATTTAATTACCATTGTTTTATGATTGGATAAAAGGATGTAGACAAAGGATATTTGATTTGGAGGAATAAATCAATATTATAGCTTTATTACCTACCATAGTAAACAAAAATGTAGGATCTTCTTGGACAATTGAAAGACATATGACAAAATCAGGGAATTAGAGATTTTCTAAAGGTTACTGAAATCTTAGGTGTCATGGCGATTGGGGTAGAATGCTTGGAGCCCCAGTTGCCCAGCAGCAATGCCAACCCCAATAGGGTAGAATTGGCTACATTCTGGTAAACATCATGCTTCACCAGACTGGGTGAATACTAGGATGGCTTCATAAACCTTCCACTAAAAATGTTAGAACTACTTGATGGAATGACCATTTGTCATGCAATTTCTTTGCTGCATTTATTTGTTTGTTTTGTTTTAAACTGTCTATTGATTTGCCTGGTTTTCAAATCTAAGCATTTTCTATAGAGTCTAGTCAGGCAAAAACATATAAGATGCTGCTAGGTCAGTGCTCCCCATAGACAATCCAATATAGTCATACTAAAAATCAAGGGTTAGCCTGGTCTTTGGCTTTCTGTTTTTGACTCCCTCACTGAAGGAAAAAATGGAATATAAAATTGAACTATATGATCTGGGAGAAAAAAATCTTCACACCAACTGTATTATTTGATAGGACTGCAGCTATCTTAGTTGAGAAAATAATATATTAGCAAAGACCAGTAACAGCCTTTTTTTTTCCTTTTTCAATTAAAAAAAAAAATCCCAAACCTAATTCATTTGGTCCCTGTTCTAGTTCAGTGTTTCCCTCTGACACCCAGTTCTAATGAAATGTTTTCATATATATTCCTCTACAGATTTTCAAAGTTTTTTTTTTTAAGGAAAATTCCAGTGCCAGAACTAGCAAACATTGTGATTCCTTGCAAATGTTGGTTTATTTTAAAGCTAGCAATTTTAGCAAGGCATTGCTTGGGTAATGAAAGCTGCTTCTCTAAGGCTACCGTCCTGTTATTTGAGTGAACTTGCCACTAAACTCAGAGAAACTAATTTCTAAATAGAAGGTACAGAATTGCATTAACTTAGCTCTGATGTGGTTAAACTTAACTGAACAAGCACCAATTATTTTCAGCTTTGTGATATCCTAAAAAATATTTGAATGTTATAATTTAAGAGAGATTTTTTATAAAATGCAGTACCATTGGTATATGACACCAGAGAAATGATCTGAGATGTATAAAGATACTTCTAGTCAATGATGGAAATGTGAAAAATATGAAGGGACCTTTTACCATGCATGGTGTACTTGTGAAAATGCAAAAACAAACAAACAAACAAAAAACAACTGGATACAAAAACGTATGTTGATACAAAGAATTTTAAAGATAAATATTGAGATGAAACCAGAACTTTTCTTACTGGGACTTATGGATAATCATTTAGAAAAGACTTATGGAAAATTAATTTTATATATGGTAACTGCAGCAAGATTATTATATGCACAACAATGGAGAAATACTGAAATACCCACAATGGAGGAACGGATTGTAAATATGAATTAGCAGAAATGGCAAAACTGACCTGTTTGGTCAGGGATAAAACAATAAGTACTTTTATAAAGACTGGAAACCTTTTATGGACTTTTTGCTGAAAACGGAAAAAAGTGAAATGGTGATTTGTGGATTTGCTGATTGAAAAAGGAGTTGAATATGGGACAGAAGGGATCTCTGTAATGTAATTTGAATGAAGGAGGAGGAGAATAACTTTATTTGTAACTGCTGCAAAAAAGATCAGACGTCGCTTCTTTAATTATCTTTTTCTTTTTTCTTTAACTGTATTGCTTTCTTCACTTTTTATCTTTTTCTTTCTCTAACTTTTCTTTATATATTTTCATGTTTATCTTCTATCTAAAAATTTGCAATAAAATTATAAAAATAATTGAATGTATGATGGTACTGCAATTTCAAGATTTTTTTTAAAAAATAAAATCGTTGTTTAAATGAATTTCTTTCCTCCAGGTTATAGTTGTTGTTGTTTTTTTAAATTCCATTTGCTACTATGCATACCAACTGATTTGCATCACTTTAGTTTAATTTATAATTTTCAAATATTTGATTATAATTTTTTAAATTTATTGTTATGCTAATTGTTATCCTAAATATTTTCGATGCAGTCATGAGCAGTAAATATGTAAAATAAACACATATATTTTGTTTATTTATGTGGCAGTTAGTGATTTTTAAAAGCTGTTACAATGTTCTCACAAGTTAAATTTGGGGCAAATTTTCATATTGTGGGAGGTTATATATGTATAATGCACATTCAATCGATTGAATTATTACAAATTGCCATGATGTAATTTTTCTATTCCAAGGTCACGCCTGAGATTTGAATGAAATGCTAGAGGTCACAAAATAATAGATGGATCCCGAATAAATATTATATTAAATTTTAATTTTCCAGTCATGTGCAGTGTCAGGTTACTTATCTGTATGGAGGAGGAGAAGAGTTTGTGCATGTTTTCTCTGTGTCCTCATTTCAGCCTTACATAAACCCTCTGAGGTTGGTTAGGGTTGTGGTTGGATCTCTGTAGATACAATTTTCTGATTCTACTTTCATTTGGTTCAGTCAAGTGACTTACAGCCGTCCTTGAATACTATGATATGCTTCTGATAATTATTGTAGACTAATTCAATTAAGTCTTGTACTAGGGATTCAATTTTACTAAGTATATTCAGTAATTTTATTTATTGAGCTTATGCAATTAAAAGCTTCAAAAGAACTCTTCAGCAAATGTGAGTCATCCTAAACAGGTATGTACAGTATTGTAGAATGACCTGACATAACTTTTTAAAAGGTCCTTCTAATTCCTCGTATTCAGAAAGCCAAACACATGTTGTTGCTTTGCATAATGTTCATTACCATTTTAATTAAATACAAGAAGAGGACTATAATAGTCAATTCAAAAATGAATGGAAATGGAACTCTGTAAAATAAAATCTGATATATATTTTTAGAATATAAAAACAGCTAAGTTAAAATTCTGTATATATCAAAACAAACATTTAAAAAACTCTGAAAAATATGAGCATGTGAATTTATCCAATGTCTTAGTGCCTCCTTTTAAAAAGATTCTAGGCTGAAACTTATTTTATCTGGCATTGATTAGTGACATTTTAATTATTATAAGCCATTCAAACTTTTCTAACCCAATGTATAATTTGTTTTACAACTCATTTATTATAATTGATACTATGTAGTTTTATAAGCTGATGTAATTACAGTTGAATTCTATGTGCACAATCATTCACATATGGTTAGGGTTAGTACACTTGACAACATTTTAGCTAGCCCAGATTATATTCTGCAGAGTAAAAAATTAGTATTACATGTAGTACGTAATTAGGTATAAGTCTTTCTGAAAGATGAGTCTTCACCTGCTAAGGTGAAAACCTTTGGTGCTTACTGGGTTTGAAGAGTGTTATAATGATTATTAAAAACCATATGTAAGGATGCCTTATTAAACAGAATGAAATCATACTGGGATCACACAATCTGCTAAGACAAAGGGTAGTTTATTTGGCTTTAGCCATTACAGTTTGTAAAGCTGTGATGTCATTTGTGATTTATTCAATAATTCAAGATTAAGTAAACTGTGGTTTAGCATAAAGTGCAAAACCAGCCCAATATACAAAATTAAATATGAATAGTGCCTGAAACCTATTAAATGCTGTTTCATAGACGGCCTGTGAAATATAGTGGTTTTGAACTAGGACTGGGAGAACCAGGTCAAAATCCATGCTCCGCCATGGAAGTTTGTTCGAAGACTTTGATTCAGTCATTCCCCTACTCCACCCAATTTACCTCACAGCATTGTTGCTGTGAGGAAAAATCTAAGAAAGGACTACCTGTATTCACTGTCTTCTGCTCAAGGAAGAAATCTAAAAAATAAAATAACTTAGTGTAATGTAGTTAGACCTTATGCTTTCCAGGAAAAAAAAGAGCACAATTTTACTACAAATGTTTTCATTTGCTATTACAACATTTTTATGCATCCATCTTTCAATCAAATATTGAAGTATGGATTGAGCAATCAGAACAAGATGATAGTAGAATTTCATGATTTCAGTCTATCATTCATTGTGAGCCTAACTTAATTATCTGCCCTGATGAAGCGTGAAGGTTTGTTTCATTTTCTGATATTTCAAAATGATTGTATTTAGCCATTAATACTCTCAATTTATGTATGTTACAATAGAATCCACTTTCAGTTTGGGGGGAGTGAGATATACTTTTATATCAGTTTATTAAAATGTTAATTGTGAGATATAAAGAATAATGATTATGCATAAATCATACATTGAACCTATACTCCTATACTTAAAATAAATAGGAACTTCTATATTTGTTTCTTGCTTAACATTGCATTTATATTTTATACTTTCTTTGAAAGGCAGGTTAAATGAGGATCCCTTAATTGTATTATAGAACAACAACCCCCTAAGTTAGGTTGGGCTAAGAGGCTGTTACTGGCTCAGAGTTATCTTCCATGGCCAACTGGGAACTTAAACCTGAGTGTGTACGCTCAAAACCCAATACCTTAATCCAGTGTTTCTCAGCCTCGGCAGCTTTCAGATGTGTGGACTTCAACTTCCAGAATACCCCAGCCAGCAAGTTGAAGTCCACACATATGAAAGCTGCCAAGGTTGAGAAACACTGCCTTAATCACTATACTACACTATATCACTATATCACTATAGCCACTATATATATACACTATATATATATACACTATATCACTATAGCCACACTATATCATGTGTGGCTGCCTAACCCTGCTTTAAGGCAAAAAAAAAAAAAGGGTTGCCACACACTGTGATTCTCCCTGATTATACTGATATTTTACAGAAGTACAGGCCAAGAAAATGATGATAAAGACTCAGCTTTTTCTTCTTTGTCCTTTCTATCTACAGGTGAAACTCGAAAAATTAGAATATTGTGCAAATGTTCATTTATGTCAGTATGGCAACTCAAAAGGTGAAACCAATATATGAGATAGACGCATTACATCCAAAGCGAGATATGCCAAGCCTTACTTTGGTATAATTGTGATGATTATGGCGTACAGCTTATGAAAACCCCAAATTCGCAATCTCAGAAAATTAGAATATTACATGACATCAATAACACAAGGATTGGAAATAGAACAATATCGGACCTCTGCAAAGTATAAGCATGCATATGTACTCAGTACTTGGTTTGGGCCCCTTTTGCAGCAATGACTGCCGCAATGCGGCGTGGCATGGATGCTATCAGCCTGTGGCACTGCTGAGGTGTTATGGAAGACCAGGATGCTTCAATAGCGGCCTTCAGCTCCGCTGCATTGTTCGGTCTCATGTCCCTCATCTTTCTCTTGGCAATGCCCCATAGATTCTCTATGGGGTTCAGGTCAGGCGAGTTTGCTGGCCAACCAAGCACAGTAATCCCATGGTCATTGAACCAGGTTTTGGTACTTTTGGCAGTGTGGGCAGGTGCCAAGTCCTGCTGGAAAATGAAGTCAGCATCCCCATAAAGCTCATCTGCAGAAGGAAGCATGAAGTGCTCCAAAATCTCCCGGTAGATGGCTGCGTTGACCCTGGACTTAATGAAGCACAGTGGACCAACACCTGCAGATGACATGGCTCCCCAAATCAACGCAGACTGTGGAAACTTCACATTGGACTTCAAGCATCGTGCATTGTGTGCCTCTCCATTCTTCCTCCAGACTCTGGGTCCTTGGTTCCCAAATGAGATGCAAAAGTTGCTCTCATCAGAAAAGAGGACTTTGGACCACTGGGCAACAGACCAGTTCTTTTTTTCTTTTCTGTAGCCCAGGTAAGACGCTTCTGACGTTGTTTGTTGTTCAGGAGCGGCTTGACAAGAGGAATACGACATTTGAAGCCCATGTCCAGGATCCGTCTGTGTGTGGTGGCTCTTGATGCACTAACTCCAGCCTCAGTCCACTCCTTGTGAAAGTCCCCAACACTTTTGAGTGGCCTTTTCCTGACAATCCTCTCCAGGCTGCGGTCATCCCTGCTGCTTGTGCACCTTTTTCTACCACACTTTTCCCTTCCACATAACCTTCTATTGATGTGCTTTGATACAGCACTTTGGGAACATCCAACTTCTTTTGCAATTACCTTTTGGGGCTTTCCCTCCTTATGGAGGGTGTCAATGATGGTTTTCTGCACAGCTGTCAGGTCAGCAGTCTTTCCCATGCTTGTGATTCCTACTGAACCAGCCTGAGAGACCATTGAAAGGCTCAGCAACCCTTTGCAGGTGTTATGGATTCATTAACTGATTAGAGTGGGACACTTTGAGCCTAGAATATTGAACCTTTTCACACTATTCTAATTTTCTGAGATTGTGAATTTGGGGTTTTCATAAGCTGTACGCCATAATCATCACAATTATACCAAAGTAAGGCTTGACATATCTCGCTTTGCATGTAATGTGTCTATCTCATATATTGGTTTCACCTTTTGAGTTGCCATACTGACATAAATGAACATTTGCACGATATTCTAATTTTTCGAGTTTCACCTGTACATAAAGAAGGCAGAATTATGAAAAGTTTTACTTCAGTATATACCTTATGATATCTAAAAGAGCCCTTGTATATGTAGTTATAAGACTGGATGGTTGCCCATGAGATTGGTACCCTACTTTTCCATAATGCCCTACATACATGGCAAGAATCCTCCACACATATGCATAGCAGTTTAACTAAAACTTACAATGAATGTGTGGATCTAAAAGGTATATTTTTATCCCCTATTTATTTATATAAAAAAAGCTTTTTAAAATTTGTTTTTGTTCTTGGACAGTTCACAGAATGGTGAATCAACTTGACTGAAAAACTATTATAATGAAGGATTAAATGAAAGTTCTGTCTGCTGCAGTCATATATTTATGAATTTATGTTTTAAAATAATCTATAGTTACTAAAATGATTACAAATAAAAAGGAGAAAAAGTATATAATGGACTTAAACAAGTTCTTAAGGATGGGTATGAAAAGAGACTGCCAAAAATGAAGAAACAGAAGAAAGCAAAACTGGATATCAGAACAAACCGTGGAGAAGCCAAAGCCAAGAAGGTCAAAAATCTCAGAAAGGAGACTAACAAAGAGTTTCAGAGAGCTCTTAGAAGAGACAAGAAGCTTTATTACAACAACATCTGTAAAGACATTGAAGATGGAAACAGACACAGAAAAACAAGGAAAGTCTTTCAAAACAGCTCTGAACTCAGAAGGTTCCAACCTGGAATTGGTAAGCTAAAAGATGCCAATGGACAGATAATAACTGATTCAAAGGAGATCATACAAAGAAATGTCAACATCCAAGATACCATAGAGCAGTGTTGTCCAAACATGGCCACTTTAAGATGTGTGGACTTCAACTCCCAGAATTCCCCAGCCAGCATGGCTGGCTGGGGAATTCTGGGAATTGAAGTCCACTCATCTTAAAGTGGCCAAGTTTGGACAACACTGCCATAGAGGATATTCCCTACATACAAGAACCACTAATAGTAAAAGATAGAGTTAGATTATTATAACATGCTGTATGAGAGAATTCATTTGCTTCTCATAACTATTTCCATAATAGTGGAAATGGCATCCTTCTTTAATCAATGGTAATCATCTGAGATATAATCTAGTAACTGAAGGGATAACATTTGAATCTTTTTTTGAAAGAGGGTTGAAAAAAATGCCAGGTTGAAAAGCAGTGGCATATTTTCCCGCATTTTAAGGGTAAACAAATGACAACTTGTTTATTTACTATATATATATATATATACACACACACACACACACACACACACACACACACATATATATATATATGGTAAAATCCAATTTTATCATGTACAGTTCAATACTGTCATGTCTTGGACTTTAGCTTCAACCTCTTAAGCAATCCTAGCTAAAGATAATTGAAAGGCACAAGATTATGAAAAGGGGTAATAAAGGGATCTACTTTTTACAGCACAAAGGGGAATGTTGATGGGGGGAACTGAATCTTCACACGTAGCACAGCTCTTGTATCCTGGTTCTGATACCAGAAGAAAGCCAAGATAAAAGTAATGGGAACTATGGCTGAATCTTAGTGACAGAACATGTCTTGCATACAGAAGTGCTCATTCCTTAGCATATCCAGTTAAAATGATGAAATGCCAGGTAATGTGATAGATACGATAGATAGCCACTCTCAGATAGAATAGGCAATGGTGGGACAGATAATTAGATATTTGGATCAGGCGTCTTGCTAAGACCCAAGGTAGTGTGAGCTACAGTTGTCTTTTTCTTTTTTTTTTTGCCTTTGAGTCAGTGTTGACTCTTGATGATTGTCTGGACTAGTCACTAATAAAATGCCCAGTTTTCCACTTTAGCTGGAAACAAGACAGAACAAGCAATTCTGAATTAACAAACATGGGTGCCTATATCAGATCTTTAGCCTTGACTCTGTACTATAATCGCTGACAAGAAGAAATATCTCAGTTATCTACACTGGAAATGTTCCACTGGGATAAATAGCTTGAAACCCACTCTGAATTTGTATTTGTTCTTCATACTAAGTTCTGGATCTATGACTGTACTAATGGACAAATAATTAATAATTATTTGCCTAATCATGCTATAAGCAATAAGATATTCTAATTGTGCATTTCAAATGAAGTTATAATTCTGTATATTATGTTGTGTGCTTATAGCAGTGCAGGATATAAATATTTATGTAAATCAAGCAATAAATACCAATTCAGATGATACCGATTCAAATTATGTCTTTGATACCTGAAAAGCAGGTAAAAAAGCACCAGCAATAAGGCGAGTTCTAACCATATTGATTCTGCATGTTCCATTTTTTCCACAGTGAATACATCTTTATCCACCTCTATATTTTATTATATGTGACATGAACAAAGGATGTATGACTTAATGAACATCTCAAAAGACCATGAAGCTGTGATGTAGATCTGAATGCTTATATCCACCTAAAACAAATGGAAATTAAAATACTTATTCTTATCTTACACTGTATCACCCCTGTTGAGCAATTTTGGAATAATATGTCAGCTATTTTGGACAGATAGAGGACATAGAATGTCTTGAATGATTTATCTCCCTACCAATAGACACTATAAGTTAGGAAGATGCTTTATATAATGTCAAAATACTTGTCCCAACTAGCTAACTATTGACAAAAAAGTTCTTTTGGGTGTCAGTCAGAAGTCTTTTCTATCACTCTTTATATAAACTGAAGATGTCAGAAATTGAACCCGGACTCTTTTGCTGCTAAGCATATGCTCTGCTATGAGTTATGATCTCTTCAGCTTCATCATATATATTCTGGATGTGATATTTTCTCTTATCCTTCACTGCCTGCCTGCCCTGCAACTTTTTGCAGTCACATCACGTGGCGGTCTATGTGAGATTACCCTTGCTGAGACTAGGATGATTAATGGTACATTTTTGGCAGTCGAGGAGGCTCAGCCTTACTGCCATGGACATACTGAGATTTGGAAACTTTAGAGATAAGAAGTAGATTAAAAAGATAAGAAATGTTGTTCAACCAGTTGGGCAAAACTAAATTGTATACCAATCAAACATGTGCTTAGTCACAAGAAAGAGGAGATTGCAGTCATCTTTTATCTTAAACATGCCTGGCCAGCAATTGCCCATTGTTGAAATATTTTCAACTATTTTAAGAACTTTGCTTTAGTAATGCTCACTATGTCTCTTTAAACAAACAATTAATAATTATTTCTCATTTGGTGATAAATGCAAACCAAACAAGTCTGGAGCTAAAACGAATCAATCAATATGATTGTTTACCATTTTAGCATTTATTAGTTTGGGTTAATTAATAAAACAAAAAATGGGTCAGGGATCATACCAAGCTGAGATGGTGTTTTCCAGCCTATTGTAGAAGCTCTCTTGCTAATCTGAGATGAGGAAAGGGTGAACATTATTACAAAGAATCATTTCGTATGTACATGTACATTAGTCAACATTTGATGGTTTTTCCTCAACATTAATTTAAAAGGATATCAGATAAAATCAGTGGGACTTATAACAAAAGTGTGGCACCTTCTGATCAGGCAGCCAATCAGCTGTGACTGGAACTTCACAGCCTGAGCAGCAGCCCAGGAAGTAACTGCTAGAAGAAGGTGAAAAGAAGTATGGATCATTGCTGAAGAAAGGGCACTTTGGAACCCCTGACAGAGTCAAGGTGGAGTGAATAACTGGAAAACAGCTGTCCTAGTGGTATTTCATTCAAGACAGTACATTATTTTTTAATACCCAAAACACACGACACTGCTTTGTCATTAAGTTATTTAATGCTAAAGAATGCAAATACTTGTGTATATTTAAGTTGCATAACCAAAGCAAGTGCTTAATTTTCAAGTCCCTTATCAGACATGACTGCTGAAGTAACAGGGACCATAGACTATCCACTCTTGAACTCAAGAAAAAACTTTATGGGTTTTCTTTCAGTTATATATGGAGTATAATTCCTTTAAAACATTTTAAGTTGTATAGGAAGAGGTGGGACCTTAGGAGGCTGGTGGAGGCCTGAAACCTCTGAATGTAAAACAAAGACTCCACTCACTGGGTCAATCACACTCCTGCCTGTGAATGCACCATCCTTGAAATAATCTATTGTATTCTATTGTCCTCAAAATATTATACTGGGATGATCCTTGGAATCCTTCCACATAGTACAAGTATTGCTAGATTCCTGATTAGATGCCATTAAAAACCAGTGAAAAGAGCAAGACTTTGTTTCCTTTTGTTGCGAATAGACTATAGGTATCAACCTTGCATGCAGAAAGCCCAAAAGGACATAAAATAGCTAATCATGTTTAAATGTCTAGGATTTACCCTTCATTCTTATAGTTCCTGGAAAATACAATTACATAAGAGCAGCTGCAGATAGTACCAAAAGGACATCATGGGCTGTCCGTGGTATTGCTCTGGTTAGAATTGGCAACTAGATGGTAACAGTGCTGAAAGTTTCTGAAGCTAAAATCAAAACTTATTTATTGTATTAGTCTCAAGTATATTCATTCGAGGGATCTGAAGGTTATTAAATCCAAATTTTATCAGAGCCATCTCACATTGTATATTAATTGTCTCTTTGCATTTGCAATCCAGGCTGGTTTCAACTGAAGCTCATGGATCTACACCCATAATTATTTGTTAGCTTTATCTATCTATCTATCTATCTATCTATCTATCTATCTATCTATCTATCTATTTGAAGGCAGGAAAAACTAAAACTGACTTGCAGTTCTGACTTCATCTCCCAATATTTGATCTCCCTGGGACTGGATAGGGCCAAATCACTTCCCAGGCACAAAAACTGGATTGTGGTTTTTACTCAGTCCAGTGTTAGAAGAGGCCATATTCCTGCTTGCTAGCTTTCTGAGATCATAGAAGAACCTTCAAGCAATACTTACCACAACATCTTACCTTTAGCGCTACTAAAGAATAAAACATTCCTATGGCAGAATGTTTTAGTCCATGTAGGGAAGAAGAGATAGAAACATTACCAGTGTTTTGGGACCCCTATCCATTTACATACTCATCCTTCTAGCAAGTAAGACAGTGGAATCTCAGTTACCTGTCTGCTATTGATTCTGAATTTGGTGTATGATTCTCTTGCCAGATTCTGTGCAATGGCCATATCAGCATGCCAATGATTACTTAAATAATGCTAGTTACATATGGTTATATTTTTCAAAAGTCTGAACTGATGTTGTAAGTTATTTTATGGGCTGCAGACCATTATTCATTTTGTTCTAAGTACCCTTGAAATTAAAAAGGGTATGCATTCAACATTTTAAAATTAGGAAGTGATAAAAAAACCAAAATACAATAGGTCTTTCAAAATTAACATAAGATTGCTTCAGAAACAAATGCTAGAACTTTATGTGATGAACATTTGCTGTGCTTGAAATAGAATAAATATTTCTTTCACTTTAAAATGTACATGGGTATTGCCAGCATAGGAAGCTTCACTTCATCAGCAAACATCTGCAGCATATGTCTAAAGGAATGTACTGCAATATTTGTAACAATGTTACCAAACCTTTCTTCTACATTCATAATACAATTCTTTATATTTGTTTTGTAAATATTGGAAGGATAAAAGAATTAGGTTGAAAGGGTTTACCTTGAAAGACACTTCATGAACAACAATATAGCTGATATGTATTAAGCATCTGACAATGGCTATATATATTTCTGTATTTATCTTTGGGGAGCCACCTGTTGATGTTCTACAGGGGTGTCTTGGGTGGGTCAAAATGTCAAGAGGGGGCTGCAACTGCATGATCAAAGCTCCACTTTTTAATGTGTGATGAATATAGGCTTTGATCATATGATTTCAGCTGCCATCTTGACCTTTTTGACTCCCTCCATGGATGATCCTGCTACAGTCAATTACTAGCTTCAGACATACAGAAAGTGTTTGTGATATACAGACGCAAATACATAGACACACACACAGACACGCAAACATATTTTTCACTCAGCAAAATGAAGGCAGGTCCACTTTACACATATTTATCCCCCAGATCGTTGTGTGTCTAGAGAATCTCCAGCAGCAATTTGGACCTTTACTTGCATGTTCGTTAAAATCTGTATTTATACCAAATGGTGCTAAAGGCTTGTAGCACCAGTTATAAACATGAAATAAGGAATGATATGGTTTATTTTTTATTTATTCGATTTTTATGGTCGCCCATCTCACAATAGCAGCTTACAACATTTAAAAACAATACAAAACATAACATATTCTACATTAAACTCCAATGATATATGACATAGAAAGGCAGGTAAGATATTAACAAAAGCAATTCAAACAATCAGTGCAAACCAGTTACAACGTATTTGTATGACAATCCCTGGATTATATGTATGGGTTTTGCTACATCACAGTACAAACTGCTTCTCAGCATCATAACTAGTGCTTAAATCCAATTGCTTCTGCAAGGTTTCAGCTACAATTGGGTATAAATGGCCTTTTGAATTCCCCATCAAATTTGTGGAGAAAGAAACTAGGTAGATCATTTTAACTAATTTCTTCAGGGGAGAAGTAATTCTTCAACAGTTTCTCAAGGACAGATCTCTCCTCTGTGATGAAGGTATCAGTGCTACTGGAAGAAGGCACAACCTTAAGAAGGGATTGAATAACAGGACATAATAAGGTGGGTTTGGGTTAAATCCAATAAGCATACTCCACACTTTAGATTTTGTTGTGTCCTGCTTGGCGGCATAGGGAACAGTCTCCATTGGCCCCACTCTGAAGTATTTTTATCAGTTTAGGAGCAAGAACCAATCTTGTGATCTAGCTTTTTGATGATAAATTAAGTTTTGCGTAAGGCAATGAAGAGATACCACCAGGGTCTTAACACTATGGCAGTTGAATACTTTTCTGGCATTCAAAAATAGAAGATCACCAGTTGACAATGCACACTATTTTTCTTTCAATTTGTTATTTGTTCATGTTTATATAACTAACTTCATTTCAATATATGATTATTACTCAAACTATAGTATTTTTCCATGTCTTAACTAGTTTCAAGATCTCATTTTATTCTAACAATAGTCCTGAAAATATTTGGGCTACTAAATTCTACTGCTTCATGAATAAAAAAAACATGGACATCTGCAGTGATAGCTGGAATAGAGAGGTTTAATTTCAAATTAGGCCATACTAACTCTGTGGTTCATTCACTCTTTTCATATCAATATAAACTCTCTGTTGACAAGTTTGCATTAGTACTACATTGCCATTATTAAACCATTGCAGTCAGTTATCAGTTATTACCCAGTTAAAAAGAGTTACTAGAAATGAAGTCTCAAGACTACAGTGCTTGAAGTGGGAATGAGAAGCCATCATGCTCAATCTTCTGCGTTAATCTGTTCAGAATGGAATCTGATAACCTCTTATAAAAAAAGACAGTGTGCTAAATCCTGTCATGAAAGTTCAGAACTGGAAATTGTTCTAGCAAGGGAGGAGAAGAAATAGAGCAGAATGCAGAAACAGAAGGAAAGAGAGGAAAACAAAGGAGAGAGAGGTGGGAAATATATTATTAAATTAAATGAGTATAAAATAGTTGTTAAGACATAAAAGTGTCTATTTCTTTTCAGCGAAGCCTTCTTGCCTTACCAGTGCAGAACTTCATGGAGACTGGCAGTTACCAAACAGGTACTGTGCTAGAGAAGCAAACAGGCAGCTGAATAGCATCACTTCTTCCTCCAGGGCTAAATCCCAGCAGAATCCTGCCCTGCCCTGAGCTCTATAGTAATTGGAATGTGGGGAAAGAGGAACCTGCCTTTCTATTGGCTTTGCAATGCTGCCCCGCAAACTGCTTTAGACTAGATTGTTGTCAATCAGTAATGTAGCTGTTTTGTGTAGCATCCCAGAATTGTTTTACATTCATTTGAAAGTTGTATAATGACCTGAAAAGAAATCCAATCTCTCACTGAGCACTGGGAACTAAGAGCTTTACCTAGACAGACCACATTTAAAGAACACTAGACTTACATATATACAACTTGTCCTTATGTTTAAAATTACATAGCTTTCCCCTTCAAAAGTAGAGGAAAAGAAGAAGATTGCATACAAACATATACACAGATTTTTTATTCAAAGATAATGAGTTTATGTCTAGCTTGGCAAAGGCCAAACCAGATTGTTAGAGGAGCAATGTATTGATTTGAGTGCTTAATATGCAAGACAGAAAGATAATGAACAATTAAATGCAGTCAGGAAGCTAATCTAGGACTAAGTGTATGAATGTACCTAGTGTTGTTACCCATCCCTCCCTCCCTCCCTCCCCACTATTAAGATTGCTTATTTTTCATTCTGTAATAATACAGAACTAAGTTGCTCTGAACTAACTTAGAAAATAAACTGACAAAATCCAAAGAACCAAGTTACACATGTCAAAAGGAATGGATGGGTCCAATTATATTCTTTACCGTCACATCCCTTTGAATAATTGGTATTATTTGACTGGAAAAATGACTGCTGGCATTTTTTAAATTTCCCATGGAAGTTGTACTCAACTTTGGTTTTATAAAGGCTATATGAAATCATTTCAAAACGTACCAAAGCAACAAATTGTTGGTAGTTCCCCATTTCTGGAAACTGAGAAGGGCCAGGGCCTTGCGGTACTGTTTTTCTGAGATGTCCCTTACCTGGAATTGTGATTGACTTCATTGATGGCTTTCCAGAAGGCAATTAAAACTGGAGCTTTGTAAGAATTATCAATTACATGTTACATTATCCCAGTGTTTTTCAACCCTCGCAACTTTAAGATATGTGGACTTTAACTCCCAGAATTCCCCAGCCAGCGTGCCAAGGTAGAGAAACACTGCATTATACTATTTTAACTGACTCTTTAATTTACTATGGATATTTTACGGTTGTATTTTGCAATTATCAGCTGTCAAAAGTTGTGAGATATGATGGTCTATAAATGTAATAACTAAATAAATAGTACAAGGTTTTAGACTGAGACTAGGCCAGATCTACCACTTTGTTTTATACACTACAAAATTATATTGATACTCCAGGAATAATCAGCAGAAAGTCAATTGGTGGAATATAAAGGTTTCAGCTGTCATAAAAAGAGTTCCATGTTCTTGCTTATTGGACAGGTTTTGTTTTATTGGTAACTGATACAGACTTTCGATAGAGCAATGAGACTGATATGATTCTATGATGTGGGATTTTATTGTACAAGTACAGTAAAAATGCAGGACTTCTAACTTCCTTATGCTTTTAACTGAAGTGAACCATTTAGGGAAACATATATTATCTGAAAACTGAAATCAAAATGAACAAGTGCTTTAAAAAAGAATTACAGTGAAAAATCTGTGCCGAATATGGTTGGCAAAAAATACATTTTTCTGTTTTTTTCTTTTTTCTTGGTATTATTCAGAATATTATTCTCTGATCTCTCATTTTTGTTATGATTTAAGCAATTATTTATTATACATTTTAAAGAGCTGATTAGTAAAAAAAAATGAATATTTTATTATAATAGTTCTTTCTTTCTATAATAATCCAATAAACTGTATTACGATTTTTATACAACTTCTTAAAATATTTATATATACAAATCCACATCGCATTCTATTCCATTATTTCATTATTACTTCAAGGAAAAGAGAGCAGAAAGAGGGGAAAAAATGCAACAGCTCATGTTCTGAGAAGCTTAAGTCTAAGGAATCCAGAAGGTCACACATAGAAAAATCCATGAACAATCAGAAAATTGCAAAGTAGCTTGGCTGAGTCCAGGTAATAGTTCAGCTCAAGTCTTCCCTCAAATGAAAGCTTGTTAAATGTCCTAGAGTCTTTTTATTAACTTTTTCCTGTTCTACAAGAGAGAGAGAGAGAGAGAGGGAGAGAGAGAGAGATTTTGAATTAGCCATACCTACTTCTCCTGAGATAAACGGGCAGTTTGGGAAATTAGCAGCTTTACAGTAAAACTGAATATTATTTTTTAAAATATTTTATTGAAATTTTTTATTACAATAGTAAAAGCAAATACAAATTAAACTCAGAGAAAGAAAAAGAAATAGAAAGAAAGAATAAAACATGCAAAGAAAAAGACGAAGAAAAGAAATATATAAAGAAATAGTTCCGATCTTCATCACAAGCCTAAACAAATTTGATCACTCTTCGCCCCTTATGAAGTCACAAATAAATATCTCTTCTTCTTCTATATTCTTTAAGGAATATAGATATCCCTTATCTATATGCAAATCTGTAAATCATCAACTTTTCAGTCCAACAGTAAAACTGAATATTATGAGCGCTACTTGTTGTAGTTACATTCCAACAAGTTATATCCAATTCCTGGTGACTCTGTGGATAAAAGCCCTGTGTCTCATGCATTACACAATTCTTATAGGTGCATTCTTGTAGACTCCAGTACTCCATCCATCCATCTTATCTGCTGTTAGCCTCTTCTTCTTCTGTCTACCTTGCCCAGCATTATCATCTTTTCAATAGATGCGTTGGCCTTCATGATGTGTTCAGTGTACGATTGTTTTTGTTTCATGATCCTTGGAAGCAAAAGCAAGTCTGATTTCTTCTAATTCATCTTCTTGGCTATCCAATGAAAGTGAAGCAACTTCTTCCATGTTAGCCCTGCTTCTTGTGTTCAGACAAGAAGGACAACCAGCAGTACTAGCTCTATCTTTATGGTAAGATTACATTAACAGAATCTTGCAAGACTGAAAGTACTTCTCCCTTCTTTTCCTTTTACTCTCTGGAAAACTAGGGAAGATCCCTTCTGAAACATTTCTCATGCCATTCCTCCTACTGTGGGCTGAGACATCTTTTACATGCCAGTTGTTCCATCGGTGGCTCTCTCTCCTGTCTCCCAAGGTGATTCCCACATAACCATTACGCACAGCATCAAAGTTCACACGAGTCAATCTTTCTATTCTTGCTCTTGTGCAAAGTTTATCTCTTACATTCATATATCATAATAGAGAAGACCATTAGATGGAAGATCATCTATTTATTAGAACAAATTAAAATCTGCAATTGGTATTCAGCTTATTTGTTTTTTTGGTAATGAACATTTTGTTCATTCTCCAGATTACAAAACAAAAGCAGATTCTCTAGCAAAAGAAAAGTTATAAATGCTGCCTGTCACATAAATAGCTTTCAGCATTAAATTGCAAATAATGAGTCTTAAAGGGATTTCCACTTTAAGATTTACTGAAATTATTAGCCTCATGTTTATAACATGCAAATACAAAAGAGCTGAAATAAATGAATATTTTTTAAAAAAACAAATATACTCTAAATGATATCAAATTAGTTGGATTTTAGAGGCAAGATGGTTTTAAAGACAAAAAAAACCCAAAACCCAAAACATTTAAAAATTGCACTCTGTAATTGGCAAATAAATTGTAAGCTGTCAATAAAACAAAATATTTAAAGAGTCAATAGTTAAAATAAAAAAAATAATAATTCATTCTCAAACAACAGAATTTTTGTGGCATCATAAAGATAATCAGATGATTACCTCTTAAGCTTTTGAGGATTGCAATCCAGTTCATCATAGAAACAGGACATTTTCCAGAAAGAGAAGTAGCACAAAGCAGATAGCAAGATCCCAAAGCAGTACTAACTGAGCTACACTTTATTCAGGTATATAATCTCCTCCCCTAAGCATAATCATTTTGAGAAATGATATATTCAACATGTCATGTTACTGGGAAGATTAAAATATAATTGATAAAAAAATAAATAAATAAACAGATCTTGCTTTCAACTTAGTATATATGGTATTGCAGTCGGAAGTAATGCAGTGGCTTTCAGAGAAACTGGATGAATTTGTTTTATGGTATTTAATACAGTAGCCCATAGGAAATCAGATGTTAGAAGCAGATATATGATTCAAAATCCAGGTATAAAACAGGAGAGATGAAATAGAAAGCAGTCTTCAAGGTTCACCACCTGTCTTATAAGACAGCCTATGAAGTAGTCTCTTAATGTGAGCTGGCCACACAGTTACTGCCAGGTGGTGTCTCTGTCTGTTCTGCCTTAGAGTGAGTGATGCCATTCCTCTGAATCCCATGTTCCATTTCCAGAATTGCTGGTGGTCTTAGCAGAGCATCATGAGGGTTCCCAGTTTTACCAGAGCAGGTTCAGAGCTTTGAGGTAGAAAGTTTGAGGCCTTTAAATCAACGGCAGAACTCAGAAGGCAAAACTGGAGGAACAATCAGAGGAATAAGCTAGATACTAATGCTGGGAAAAGCATCGTCCTCAAAACTAACTTACTGGAATCCCCAGGAAGTAGGAAGTCCAGGAATAATTGAGACCAAGGGGATATATTCTTCAAAAGAGCTGCTATCAATGGAAAGATAGATAAAAATGTTTTATTTGTAATTTTGCATTAACTTTAATCTTCATTTTACTGTGTTGTGCTGTCTTTTATTTCTCTGTAAAAAGTAGGAACTGTGCTGGAATCTAAATTTCTATAAAATATTCTGAAGCAATAAGTTGAATTCTGTTCCAATTTCTTTAAAGTGAGGGTTCCCACCACCCCCACCACCCCATGTGTAACAGGCCAGCATCATCTCGTTTGCTGAGAGCATTTCTTTTACATTATCTTTTGCACTGTTTTGTGAATTTTCTGTTTAGTTGTGATCCCTGATCAAGACAACTCTATATTTATCTTCTTTTAGCAGGAAAGGTTTGCATCTTAATATCTCAAGTTAAAAAAGTTATTACACTTTATCAAAAGTTTGATTCACAGGTATTTCTGTGGAAGGATGAACTGCCCTGGAACAGGAAAATATTACATGCAACTGTCAAGGTCAATTTTTTTTTTGTCAGAGGTGGCCTGTCAGCTGTCCAGCTTGTAGATGTCATTCAATAATAATTAGTAATGGTAACAACAGACACATTTTTCAGGCTTTTGGCATTTTTAGACCCTCACTTCCATGAGTGCATGCATTCGGATGTTAGATTTGGCTTTATTCTTTACTATGAATATTCTTTACTCATCTGTAGAACTATGCTTTCTTGAGAGTATCCAAATACAGAGAAAGAAAAACCAGACATAACACCTAAGTATTCTTCATTTCCAAACAATGAATAGAAATTTTAGTTAGAAAAGCCAAGATTATCTGTTACTCATCATTGCAACAAACGTATGTAGAACTTGATTACAATGCTGTTTACTAATCAAAAGGAAAATGGAAGTTTGGCATTGCCATGGTCTATCCTTGCCTGTATAGCAGAAATATTTTAAAAAGTAAAACATTATAAGTTTAGATGCTTGACTGTCCATTTTTGGAAGTACTTACATTTCCAGCCCTAAGAAATGATTAATCTCTCTGAATGAATGTCCACTGTAACACCCTTTGTATACCTTTTTAACTTATAAAAAAGGACAGAAAACAATTATTTTTATCTCCACAGTGATTTAGTCACACCACAGTGATGCTTTCATGCCATAAATTACAGCATTCCACAGCTTCTTTGACTGATGGGCTACAGGATTTGGCAAAAGACGACTATATAAGCAGAACTCAAAATTGCAATTAAATATATTTTGGGTGGACATGAAACAGATGCCAGCAGACCTTTCTGCAGATGAACAATTCGCTGGTGAAGACAAGATGGCAGAGTTGTATGGGAGAGACACAGTCGTGCTAGAAAGTGACACATTTGTCAGAGGTAAGGTCTTTTTGCCCTGATGTGGTCCTCCAAGGCATTTTGATTGGCTACTACTGAAAATTGGGTAATAGACTTTGGTCTGATTGACCAAGATTCCTTCCTAGAGCAAGTTAACATGAAACAAACAAACAAAACCCCAAATCAACTGGAGATTTTATAAGAACAGTTTCCCACACAGCCATGTATTACTTTGCTTTCTGTGATACCATATGATACTGAATATTGCATACTATTAAAAATTGATATGTGAACATTTATCTTAATATTACGACTGTAATATTACAATCTTCCATGCACATTCCATTCCATTCCAACTTAAATTACAGTCTAAAGCTTTTATATCAGTGTCCCCTCACCTCCCCTCTTTTTTTTTTAACTGGTGGGAACATTTACAATTTTCAGAGCATGCTATAAGCACTCCAGAATGATTGACATGATGGGCACGGCCTTTTAGAAAGCATCTATCGATCAAAAATTGAACTGGTGACCTTCTGCCGCAACACTCTTCTTTATTTTCCAGAATGCTCTTTACTTCATCACCTTTCTCTCCCTCCCTCCCTCCCTCCTTCCCTGCCTCTCTCTCTCTCTCTCTTTTTGGCAAGTTAGGATATTTCCAAACAAAGCACTCGGCTGCTGCCATCCACCATTTTTATTTTCTGCATATCCATTGATTTAAGGCTCTGAGCCATTGAACTGGAAATATTTGTTTGTTTATTTATTTATTAAATTTGTATGCTGCCCATCTCCCCTGGAGGGTGACTCTAGGAGGCTCACAATTAAAGTAAAACCCAAAAACAGTTTAAAATATAAATATTCACATTAATTAGTTAAAAAGTCAGACTATATAAAAAGGTCCTATACATAAAAAGACTAAAAACATTCAAGATGATTGGGGGGGGGAGTAGAATCAATTACCCCATGAGTCAATTCCAATGGTGCAAGCCCCCATGCAGCCCCCAGGCCATCTGGCAGACCCAGATTTCACGCTTTTCCTGAAGGCCATGAGAGTGGGGGCACACTGCACCGTGGGTGGTATGTTGTTCCATAGAGTGGGGGCCATGGCAGAAAAGGCTCTCTTCCTAGACCCTGCCAGTTGAAATTCCTTGACTGGTGGGGTCCACAACATACCCCTTCTGCTGGACCAAGTGGGGCAAGCTGATGTAACGGGGGTGAGATGGCTCTTCAGATAATCTGGAACTGTGCCATAGATTATGTGTAAGATTTTGTTTTGTAGCATGCTTGCTTCCTATTTATTTTTTCAGAATTAAAATAGCATGGATGGTGGAGAGTCTGAGGATGTGAGCATAGCAGCATCTATGACCACTAAATTGGGATCAGTAATGCAGGAACCCTGCATGAAAGTGCATGCAGTCTTGGGTTTATGGTTGCTATGAACTGTAGAGTTGGTTTCACTTGTTCACAACAGGCTAGCTTTTATTCCAGGGCATTACATTGCATAGATAAAGATATTTCAAGATTTCTCTGCTACTGATAGCTAAAATGAGTTTTTTCAAACTGTTTTTGGCCAGCTGAGACATTCTGAACTGTAGATACTGTATCCCATTGGGGCAGGATTTCCCCTTTCACTAGATGGATGAGAATGGCCAGTATTAAAGTGTTGAATTCCCAGAAGGCAAACTATAAGATTAAGGGAGAGAAGTAGCATTTCCAAGAACTTAAATAGAAGACAAAGGGCTGAATCCTAAAAGACAAAAACTGATGAGGTTCAGAGATAAATAACTTGGCCAAGATAATACAGAGGTATGTTCTGAATCACAAAAGCAGAACCATACATTTTTTCCCATAAAGGCCAACAAAATAGCCATTTAACAGAAGGTAAAATGCTCAGAGAAACATAGGCATTAGCAACACATCCCCTATCTCTGACTTCTCAGGAGGTTCTAAATTAGGTTTCAGATTACCTTTCCTTTTTTGGGTGAGATAATTGGGCATGCTTCAAAATAAAACACTGACCTCCAGCTGCCTGCCATTTTTATCTTCTGGGGGAAGGCAGAGATATTACTGGAAATAAAGGTAGCAGCTGGAGGCTGCTGTGTCCCTTTGCAGTATGCCAACCTCCTAGTTTAAATTGTTTTAATAAAAATAAAAATTAGGACAGTCAGAGTTCTTGCCAGGAAGATATCCATATGTACATTGATTCCCATGGTTAATATTCAGTATTAATTAGCTAAAACAACATCAGCACATTATCAGTGCTATAACCACTATCATACCAAAAACTCCAGAATGATAAATGATATGATATGGAACGATAGGGAAAAATTTATGGTAAGTAACTCTACAATTATCCGTCTGATGAACCACAGACAGCACATAAGAAGGAATCATACTTTCCAAATAAGCATTATAGCAACTTTACCAGCACAATCTAAGTGTGATGGAATACGAGCACATCTGTACGATTGAGCCACTGTTCTGTCTTCAAAGTGGAATTGCTCCTATAAGAATCACTTAAACGTAGACCACTGACTTGCTATTATTATGATATTAAGATAATTGATTTTTTTTTCTAATGGATGAAACCACATCTTTTAACAAAGTGTCTAATCATAGTTAAATGAGTAAATAATGGATGATCTAATCCATCCCTTCCCCTGGTAAACAATCTGAATAGTTAATTATATTCACCATTAAAGATTTCTGCCTTATATTGAATTTAAAATTCACCAGCTTTAATTTCCAACTATTGATTCAACTACTCTTTGGTCTGATACATTACAGAGCTCCTTAAAAGCCAGATTCCCCAGAGGGTCACCCAACTGTATTTCTATTCTTAATATAAATAGAATATTTCACACAGAGACAGAAACACAGCATCATTCATCACTGGGTTTCCATCACATCCTGATAAATGTGATGAATTTGGGTTGGGTTGGAGTTTCAAACCAATGTTCTGTTGGGGACATTCAAAGTTCCTTAGAAGAGATGTATAACCAAAGGGAAGATAATTACTTATTTCCCTCAATTCCAAGTTTCAGAGGAAGGATCTAGCTTTTGCTTCAGTATTCCAAGCATATGGTTGCCCAGTACCAAGCCACAGCTCTTCCCTCTAACTTAAAATCCAAGCAAAACTAGTTCAATGTTCTCTTTTTAATTTTTACCAAGACTTCTTTATGGATTAGGATTGGGATTCTTGAGGGGTTGCCTAATTACTTATTTGTAATTAATTCGCCCCCCCCCCAAGTCCTGCTGTGCAGGGGGTATTCCTTGCTGGTGGTGTTCCTGGGAGGGATGAGTGAAGAACGTTGGGAATGTATGCCCAGAATATATATTCCCAGCAGGGTCAAGGCATGAATGTCATCCCAGCTGCCCAGCTAAAGCAAGCAGGCACCTATATTGGGTAGGAGCAATGTAAGAAGATGCTGGAGGTAGATGAACACGTTAGTAACAATAGCAAATAATCAATTCATACAGTGAAGGAGAAGGCAATGGTAAACCACTCTTGTATTTTTATCAAGAAAACCACATAGATAGAAAATATAAAATGATTGATGATATAGTGCTGGATGATAGCACTCCACATGCTACGGAGGAAGAGCTGAGGATCTTTCAGAGTACTAATGCAGAAAATGCAAAGGATCTGCAAGCTCTAGTAATAAAAGTCAAGGAGCACAATGAAAAAATGGGACTCAAATTAAATATACAGAAGACCAAATTAATGATAACAGGTAGAAAAACCAGCCTTAGAATTGACAATGAAGGTATCAAAGTGGTGGACAGCTTCTGCCTTTTAGGATCAACCATCCACAGTAAAGGAACAAGCAGTCAAGAGATACACCACAGACTAGCACTTGGTACAGCAGCCATGAAGGACTTGGAAAAAAATATTCAAATGATATGATGTGTCTATACCTACAGAGTTCAGAATCAGGCAAGCCATGATATTCCCTGTGGCACTGTATGGAAGTTGGACTTTGAAGAAGCAGGATATGAAGAATATTGATGCTTTTGAACTTTGGTGTTGGAAGAGACTCCTGAGAACACTGTGGACAGCCAAGAAAACAAACCAATGGATCATTGAACAAATCAACCCAGAGTTCTCACTCTAGGCACAAATGACCAGGCTCAAGTTATTCTTATTTTTCTGATAAGAAATTTCTATAATAACCAGAAGCCACAGTAAGAACAGAATTTGGTAACACCAAATGTTTTACCATTGGAAAAGTAAATTAGCCCTATTAAGTCTATACACTGAATATATCACATGGCCCACAAGTCTGGAAAAACTAAAGATTGGAATCAAAGAATCATGAAACAAAAATGATCAAATTTTGGACACATTGTGAGAGCTGATATAGCTATGGAAAAGATGATAATGCTGGGCTAGGTAGACAGAAGGAGAAGAAGAGGCTGACAGCTCATGGGATGGAAAACAGGGTATTAGGAGTCACAGAAATGCATCTGCAGGAATTGCATAATAAGGTGAGAGATAGGACAGCTTGGAGAGCTGTTATTCATATGGTCAATAGGAGTTTGCTTGATGGAACATAACAACAATAACATTTTAATAAGTATTTTATTAAAGTTGTACAGGCTTCTACTGTCTCCAGGGATAAAGTTTTTGAAGTTACACTGAAACAAAATCAAATAATACTTGAGGATCCCTTTCATTTTAAAAGAAAAAGGAAAACAAATATCTTGGCCACATTTACACATTTTAGCTGTGTCCATGAATTGTTTTCCTTTCTTTTTTTCTGTTCAGTCACATGTTAAAGTAGTGTCATATTGCTTACACATGACTTTCATTAAGGTTCCTGTAGAATTTATTCCAAATAGGAAAGATGCTTTACTTCTAGGAAATTCTGAGAACAAGGCTGTGATATGAGCAGACATCAGTTTTTATCACAGCATATGGAGTATTAAATTCAAATATTTCTTATGAAAGTCACATAGTACATCATGTACCTTTTTATTCTCATGTATTTTTATAGAGAAGTTACAAAAGATATATAGCTGATCAGAAAAAAGATTAATTTACTAAAATATTTAGGACTACACAAATAGGAAAATTATTTTCTTTAATTAGTTCAACATTTCCTCCTACAACCAAAATAGCCATAGTGTATTTATTAAAATATAGTTATATTGCAAAATTGCTACAACTGTACTGGCTGTAGACTATAATAAAACTTTAATTTATCCTCATCTCTCCAGGTAATAGGCCTATATAAGATTTATTTGCATTGTTCCTGCTTTTGCATGTGGGTCTTCCAAGCTATAAACAAGAATATTTTGGAACAGGAGTTGTTTGCCTCCAGAATATGAATACCCTTCTGAATCTGGAGCCCTCCACATGCTTTGGACTGTACTTCTCAGAATTCCCAAACAGCATTAGAAGGCATTCTGGATACAACCACCATGTTTGAGAAAGCTGGCTAAGCAATAATTGACATTATCACTATCATTATTTATTTGTCAGGGAAAGAATAAATCAGGCTTTGGACTAAGGTTAGATACCTCCTACTAATCCTTTAACATTTGATCAGCGTTGTCTCACAGATGCTACTGAAGTCTTTTAGGTAGCAATTTGCTGGCAATGCTCCAGTTTCCTGTATTGGACATGTGTCACCCTTGATCCACATGAGGCATTATCAAGGTTTCCACAGGGAGGGGGAAGTCAAAAACGTCAAGATGGCAGCCACCACCATGTGATTAAAGCCCCACCATCTTTTTGTGCATTATGGTTATCCTCTTACCTTTTTGAACACCCCCCTCCCCGGGAACATCCATGAAGAGCATTGCTTTGTTTTATTTTTTTTGCTAAAAGTTAATTTGCTCCTTATGCTTGCCAGTGGATGTATAAATTTCAGATTAGTTTGCAACTTGAATTATTTTGATTGGTTTTATTTTCTGCCTCATACATCTTTATTTTTTCACGTTCATTTTAAGTGTTGAGTAATGTGCAATTTTATTAGATGTATAGCAATTATTTTACAGTTGAGCAATGGTAACTTTTTTTCCGCCTTTCAGCAGCTATGACAACTCTTCATTTCAATCATTACATATTTCCTGCATAGGAAAACTTCCATGCAGCAACTGCATAAACCCACGTAAATTATGGCATGCATTTGTTTAACTGTGTGAATCTACATTCTGGAAAGTTTCGGTTGGTATGGTTTCCATTATGTCTGCACTTTGGGTATCTTAGACAGCACGACAAACTGTAGTTTAATGAGACAGTACAAACCTAGCCTACTGCTGGATTCCTACACTTGCCCCTTCTTTCTTGAGGAAGAATTGTCCTTTAAAATATTGTTTGGATCAATAAACTGAGGTTAACATGAATTGTGGTTAATTTACATAAGGATTCTGTGCCAGATTGAAAGCAGTGCCAGATCTCTCTCTTCCCACATCAACAGGGTTGAAAAGCTGACCTGATTTATTTCCTTTTATCTGCCTGCAGTTGAAACTGCTGCAGAGCTTCCTGCTGTTTTGAGATGCTGTGGCTCTGATTTCCCTTTGGGAGAGACTCTTGTCTTAGATCTTCTCTCTCCTGCAAGTTTCAGGAAAATACTAGCTTGAGTGCCCTCTCAGTAGCCCAAACAAAACAATCAGGGATGACATGCACAAGAGGTTTGTCAGGTTCCTCCCCTTCTTCGGCACAAACCAGCCCTGTGCAAAACATCAGGATGCTGGGCTTTTCGTTTCTTTTGTCCCTTCCATTCAGCTGGAGAGGAGGCGGGGAGGGTCTCGCTGCAGGAACTGCAACCACTTGGACAGGGCCGTCACATTGTTACTTCTTGTTCTCAGCATTTCAAGTCGGCAGACCGATGTCAGTCATGGAAAGTGAGCATGGTGGTGTGGAAATGCAACAAGTTACGGTTTCTGAAGTTCAAGGTTATAGCTTTGGGTACAGACAGCCCTGAGGAAGCAACTGTATCTAAACTCTTCTCCTTAAAATATGTGTGGAGGATGAGCAGAGGAGAAAGAAAGCATGAGAACCCAGAAAAAGGCTAAGGGTATTTGGATATATGGTTGAATGGATACATATGCAATCATCACAGAAGGTTATTACAAGGATTTCAAACACGTCCATACCATATATATGAGCAGTCTGAGTTTTGGAATATTTGTAATCAGTGTAGAGTTTAATGTGGCACCTGGGAGCACCAATTTGCCTATGGATATCTTCCAGTTTCCCTGCCTCACCTGAATGTTTATGTGGCGGGTGGGGGGGGGGATTTTAAAATTTTTTTAAAGAAGAAGAAGCTGACAAAGCACAGTACTACTTTATTTCCAAGACTGCCTCTCGATTCTAAATGGGACTTAATTTAATTAATTAAGTTATGTTTAGATTAAATTATTTAATGAAATTAAAATGCCAAAAGGTAGTAACCTCACTGCTTTATTTGGGAGCTTGCTCATCTGCCAAAGGATAGTAGGGAGCATCCTAAAGAAGGGGAGCTGCAAAGGGCAGCATTTAGCATTTTGGTATTGAGTGTTTTGTGCAGCTTTCTGTATGGGCAAGTTCTTTCCCACAAACCATTTTGTAAAACAGTCAGCAAGATATTTTGACAGTTCCGAGAATTCTCATCAGAGCAAAAAGGTTGGAGAAGAGGGATTTTTCAATGAGATAAATTTAATGAACAGGACTGCAAAATTGCATGAAGCTTTACTCCATTTAATAGTATGAAATTGATCATGACCAAAAGGATTTCTTTTTCTCTCATCACAATCTGATTTTTTTCTGTCATAATAGATATTGTAGGAGGAGAACTGTGCTAGTCTATGGCAGCCAAAAATCAGAAAGAGCATGGAGCACCTTTTCAGACTAGCACATTTTATTAAAAAGGCATACGCTTTTGTGAGCTATAGCATCTGATGAAGTGAGTTGTAGTTCACAAAAGCTTATGCCTTTTAGTAAAAACTTGTTAGTCCGAAAAGGTGCTACCAGACTCCTTCTGATATTCTGCCATAAGTGTGCCTTTTATTATGCTAATCCTCTTGGACTACAATAATTATAACATTGTGCAGAAATTAGGATTTCTGTGAGAGTTGCCAGCATTCAGGATCTTCCAGCATTTGGCCTAACAACCTAAAAGACTGGGTATAATCAAGTGCAAATTAAGGGCCTGGCTATAAACAAAAGCAAAACAGGCTCCAGATGCATTTGGGAATCTGAAAAGGCATGTTGTAATCAAATGTCTTATTAATAGATAGTGTCAGATTTGACAAAAACAACAAATGAATGCCAACTTGTTCCTTCGGTATAGCCTGAACTTTAGGCAAATGACAGAAGTGAAATTTTAAGTGAAATTCACACATTGGAACATACTGGTGTGATCAAATGGTCTTTTTAAAAGAATTTTTCTTTTTTAAAAAATGGCAATATATGGGTGCCCAGTGTGGGGATTTAATTTTAGCTCCAGGATTAGTTGGCGAGGAATAGTTAGGCCTTTGGGGTTTAGCAGATTGAATGTGAAGGGAAGAGATGAGAAAGTTTAGTGCAAATGTTAGAAAGAGTGAGAAAACAAAAAGGGAAGGTGACAGTGAAAGAAAGTCAGGCAGTTTGGATGGCATACAGCAGGGGAAAGTGTGTGGAAAATTGGAGGAAGATGGAAAGAAGTAGAGCTGGCCTGAATAGGAAAGAGGGTATGGAGAAAACCAACCAAATTGGTTGTATTAAGGAAAGAAGGATGAAACAAAGAGTTAACAAGCACACCAGAAAAGTTTGTGGGTTTCTTTGCAGATAAAGTCACTCATATCCACTTAGGGTTGAACACCAACAGAACAGAGTCCATCAAGGTAGATCAGGCAGCCTCTTGTGTGATGACTTGGGATTCTTTTGAGCATAGTAGAGTCCAATGAAGTGGACAGAGTCCTTTATGAACTTGAATTATGCCATCGGTGAACTTGATCCATTCCAGTCCTGGTCCTTCAGACAGATAGACAAGGTATGAGTGGTTGTTTATAGGAGATAATTAAGTCATCATTGGGAGAAGAGGATAGTGCTGTCTGCTTTGAAGCTGGCAGTGGTGTGATTTTTCTTGAAGAGATCTTCCCTAGACCCAACAATTTTAGAGAATTTCCATTCAATTTCCAATCTTCCTTTTTTAGGGAAGGTTGTTGAGAAGGTAATAGTGAATCATCTACAAAGGATTCTAAATGAACAGATTACCTGAAATCTTACTGTCAGGATTCAGGTCCAGTCATGGAATAGAAACAGCATTGATCACTCTGGTGGATGACCATCAGGATCTAGATCAGGGGTCCCCAAACTCTTCAGCTTATTGACTCCTTCATGAAGTTTCAGATTGTTCATTGACCCCCAAACATTAATTATATGAAAATAATTTAATAAATACTACTTTAATAGTACTACAAACAACAACAATGGATAATCCCATCAACCCTTGTGGGTCAATATTGAACACTTTGGAAATTTAGAGAAGTGTGCCCCTCTTGCTTCATGTGGACTTCCAGCTGCATTTGGTACTATTGATCATGGTATCTTTCTGGAATGCCTACTAGGGTTAGAAGTAGGAAGCACTATTTTTACAGTGGTTCTGCTCTTCTTGAATAGGAAATACCAGTCAGTAATAGTGGGACAGAAGCTCTCAAGTCCTTAGTTAATCCAATATGTGATTCCTCAGGGCTCTGCGCTTTTGCCTATGTTATTTAACATTTACAGAAAACTACTGGAGGAGGTCATCTATCAGTCTAAGTGTAAGTGTTATCAATATCCTGTTGGCACCTGGTGTCAGGATTAGCCCAGGAAACTCCAGGAGACAGTACAGACTCAATTCAGCAAGGTTTATTGGCTGGTGTGGATCTTCCGGGTTGTGTGGCCGTGGTCTGGAAGTTCTGTTTCCTAACGTTTCGCCAGCATCTGTGACCGGCATCTTCAGAGTGCAGGAGCACAGACAGGAGCAGTTCTCTCTGTGCCCAGGATGGTGTGACCCTTTTTGTGGGTATTTATAGAGATGTGTGGGGGGGGGTATGGGGTGTTAATGAGTGGCTGCTTGCCCAGGTGTCAGGAGATCTGTGTATCTTCCTGTGGGCCAGGCAGGGTCCCTTCTTCTATTGAGTTGTTAACGAGTGGCTGTTGAGGGTGATTAGCATGTTCATTGTGTGAGTTGTTCGCATGTCCTGGTGGCTGAGCTGAGTTCGTTGACCTTTTGCAGGCTGTATTTCTCAGGATTGGTAGCCAGGTTTTGTTGATTTTTAGACTCTCCTCTTTTTTATTGAAACTGTGCTGGTGTTTGTGAATCTCAATGGCTTCCCGGTATAGCCTGGTGTAGTGGCTGTTTGTGTTGTCCAGTATCTCTGTGTTTTCAAATAGGATTTTGTGTCCAGTGTGCCTGAGAGCATGTTCAGCTACTGCCGATTTTTCTGGTTGCTGTAGTCTGCAGTGTCTTTCGTGTTCTTTTATCCTGGTATGGATGCTGCGTTTTGTGGTCCCGATGTATACTTGCCCGCAGCTGCATGGTATGCGATATACTCCTGCGGTGGTGAGGGGATCCCTTTTGTCTTTTGCTGATTTTAGCACTTGTTGTATTTTTCTGGTGGGTCTGGTGGTTGAACACAATTTCCAAACAATCTTCAGACCCACCAGAAAAATACAACAAGTGCTAAAATCAGCAAAAGACAAAAGGGATCCCCTCACCACCGCAGGAGTATATCGCATACCATGCAGCTGCGGGCAAGTATACATCGGGACCACAAAACGCAGCATCCATACCAGGATAAAAGAACACGAAAGACACTGCAGACTACAGCAACCAGAAAAATCGGCAGTAGCTGAACATGCTCTCAGGCACACTGGACACAAAATCCTATTTGAAAACACAGAGATACTGGACAACACAAACAGCCACTACACCAGGCTATACCGGGAAGCCATTGAGATTCACAAACACCAGCACAGTTTCAATAAAAAAGAGGAGAGTCTAAAAATCAACAAAACCTGGCTACCAATCCTGAGAAATACAGCCTGCAAAAGGTCAACGAACTCAGCTCAGCCACCAGGACATGCGAACAACTCACACAATGAACATGCTAATCACCCTCAACAGCCACTCGTTAACAACTCAATAGAAGAAGGGACCCTGCCTGGCCCACAGGAAGATACACAGATCTCCTGACACCTGGGCAAGCAGCCACTCATTAACACCCCATACCCCCCCCCCCACATCTCTATAAATACCCACAAAAAGGGTCACACCATCCTGGGCACAGAGAGAACTGCTCCTGTCTGTGCTCCTGCACTCTGAAGATGCCGGTCACAGATGCTGGCGAAACGTTAGGAAACAGAACTTCCAGACCACGGCCACACAACCCGGAAGATCCACACCAGCCTTCGTATGCCGGCCGTGAAAGCCTTCGACAATACAAGGTTTATTGGCTTCAGTCCCGTTACAGAAATCTTCTCAGAGTGAGAGTAATTTCCAGGGTCACCCTCTCAACCTCCCTTGCATTCCTTAGGGAGGGGCCAGTCTCATCTTCTTAACTCCTCCCCGTTGCTCTGGTGATGAGAGCACGTTCTTGATCCGTCTCGTCCTGACTCTCACACCTGGTTGTATATTGTTACCCAGGGCATGGTGAAAATGCTGTGGAAGTCCTGAACTTGGAGGTTAGGAAATGATTGAGGTAAATAAGCTCAGACTGAATTCCTCCAAAATGGAGTTGTTCTTCTTCAGTAGACACTGTAGCACCCAAGCAACATTGGTTCCAGTTGCTGGATGCTGGATGGGTCACACTTCCTTTGAAGGAGTTGACCTATGATTTAAGTTCCTGCTTAAACAGCATATAGAAGCTGTTGCTAGTTTTAGCTGATTTGTCAGTTGCGACTGTCCTTGTACTTGTATGCCCAGTAACCAGTTGCCAAGTAACTCATGACAAAAATCACCATATGGCTGGACTACTACAATCTGCTTGATGTGGGGCTGCCTTTGGAGATGACCTGGAAACTACAGCTGGTGCAAAATTCAGTGATTAGAGTGCTTGTGGATCAACTCCTTCAGCCCCTTGCAGAATAGCATCTATTTTCAAGTTGTTCCCTAGTTAACAGTAGGTTATTGGGCCCAGTCCAAAATGCTAGTAACCACATTTAAAACTGTGTATGTGCAGCAGCAGGTTATATCAGGTAATGCCTTATCAGGTTATAAATCTGCCCACCCAGTTTAACCATCACAAGAGGGCCTGCTGACATTGTTTCCTTCTGAGGTGCATGGGGTGAGGATATGAAAGACTTCTCAGTAGTGGCTCCCACTATGTGGGATTCTCTCCCTGGAGAAGTATGTGTAATTGTTACCCTTCTGACTTTTTGCAGATAAGTTACAATTTTATTATCTCTTTGGCCAAGCTAAATGATTTTTGTTGATTTTTTTGTTTTTGTTTTCAATAGGGATTCTATTGTATTAGCTGTTTACTGCAATTGCACTGGTGTTATTTATTATTTGTCAGCCAGAACCTGTTAAGAGTGGGGTGGCTTGAAAATGCTGAAAAATAAGTACTTAAATAAATAAATTTCCAGCCTCAGTATGTTGCTTAAATTTTACACTGGTCTCTCTCTCTCTCTCTCTCTCCACACACACACACACACACACACACACACACACAATATATATATAAGTCTGGAGCCTTGAACTGTACTTTTTACTTCACATCAGTGTGTCAGCAACAGAGGTTACATTCTGCAGCTCTGCCCTTCCAGTTGAGACCCAGTATTTTTGTCTTTCTCTATTGTGATTTGTTTCATTCTTTCAGATCAGTATGTAAAAAATGCAGCCCAGCAACACATGAGGCTTCCCAGCATCCTTTTTACAACTCCCAGAAAGAGTGGGATGAAAACTGCTGGCCTAATTTAAAAAAAAAAAAAAAGTTTGAATTGGAGAGAATTTAAGAGTAAAATGGTGCTTTGAAATGTAAGGCACCCATTTTACCTTAGAACACTTTTTACCCTGCCCCCTCTCAATATGGTTCCCATGTGTCCAGGGAAAGCTTGATGTGGTCTTCAAGCCAACAGAAGTTCTGTATTCCCTTTTTGATAAGATCTTGTTGCAGAAGAATGGATATGGAAGCACTTCTATAGCACCATCTCTGTGACAGATGATACTCTCCTTTTTCATAATGCTGCAAATGCAGGTTAGTCACACAGTGTCAACCTTTCCAGCTCCTTCTAACACAATACAATAAACAGAAGTCTATCTTCTGAGCAAGTCCACCAGAAAAGATTGAGTGAATGAAACCAGAAATCCATGTTTTAGGCTGGCTGTTCCTAAGTTTGCTTTCAATTCTTGCACTGGAAATTTCCATCTAAAGATTACTGCCACACCAATCAAGGTTGGTTAACACACACACACACACACACACACACACATGCACACATGCATGCACACACACCAAATTTCCCAATCCCGGGTCAAAGAGGCATCTGTGCAGTTTTCTCAAGGCTTTCCAATCATAACATTGAATCACGGGGAAAGCTACATATGTCAAGAGTTGTACCTTCCATGAATTTAGGAAGCAGCTTTATATCAGGAAAACATATTTACCTATCTGTCCCTACATTGTCTATGTTGATTAGCAGCAGCTTCTCAGGATCTCATACCTTCCAGATCTTTAACATGGGATTCTCTGCATACAACAATGTGCTTTGTAACTAACATCTTGCTTTTATACATATGCAACATTTAAATGTCAGAAGTACATCAGACCAAATTACTTTGTTTTTCATTTTCTCTTGGCCTCCTGGCTCCAGTATTGCCCTGCCTATCTGCTTCCCTCTGGACAGCAGCCAACTCTTCTATCATGCAATTCTGTTTTGCTCATCTCCCTTGTGCCTCCATTCTTTACCTTCTTGATTCTATCAAACATTTCTTCTATGGGTGCCTGCTTTCCAGTCTCTAATATATCCAGTCTCCCACTCCCTTACACAATTGTGGCCAATGTGCAATAAAGCAGAACAAAGAAGCAGTTTTAGGGTGTCAGGAACATTATTTAATTAATTATTGGGAGCAGGGGATCTTGTCAGAAGGAGAAGTTTTCTTATCTCAGGTTCCAAAACAGTTTGAATGACCTTAGGTTCTATATGGCTTGATTGGGGGAGGGAGGGGCAACACACATTTGCTGTTTTGCCTCTGAGCTGCAAAGTATTTGGGCCCAAAGCTGCTGTCTATTCAGCAGATCTCTTTGTTTCCCAACTTGTAAGAAGTTCATATTTTCCTAGCGTTAGGTTTACTAGGGATTTCTGGAATCACTTTCTCTTTTTAGAGTTTATTTTCTTGAATTCTGTCTTCAGGCTTCTTTCTTCAGGTTTACTATCTTGGTTTCTTTCAAACCAGGGTTTTACTGGGTTTTTCATTTGATCTTTCTTCTCTACCACCTTGGATCATGGGTCCTTTTTCTTTAGCCTCCTGGAATTTCATCTTCTAACTTTCTAGCTTTTGGTCTGCCTTCTTCTGCCAGCTTTGCCCTTTCAGTTGATCCCAGCCAGAACCAATATGGATTACACATTTAATTGTTTCCAATAATAGGCGTACCATCCTTTAGCTCACTGAATCACAGATACTAATGTAATTGTTGATCAATTACATCATAAGTGAAGCTATTCCAAATGTTTCTGACCTTGTCTCATGTTTGATGAGTCTGTGCCAAATATTTCCTTGCCACTTAACTGGCAAAACATCTGGCCAAAAGCTTTTGATTGGTCGCATAACTTAGAAAGTAAAGATTAAAAGCTAAGGCATCCTACTGCGGCTTCCAAAGAAATGACATTGTCCATTTGAGGTGAGCTTTGGACACAACTGGCATTTGTAAGCGTCTCTTTTGTCCTGTCCTTTTCTGTATTCCTTTCCAATCCTTGGTACTGAATGAACAACTAGTGCCAGTTGGCATGATCAGTCAAGTCCACTGAAACGAATATTTATAATAAAAGAAAAACACTTCCACTAAAGCAAAAGGCAACACAGCTCTTTTTCATTTAAAATAATGTTTATTAGAGAAGCCAACCAGCTGGAAGATATATTTTGCAGTGACCAAAATGTAAATACAAAATGGAAAGTTGGATTTCTAGTGCATGCTGATTACATGAATGCTTGATGGTTGAACCAGCATCAAATGTATATGAAATGTAGGGCATGAGAAATTCCTGAGGGCATAGACATATATTAGAACATTTCATATAGAAAAATGTACTATTCTTGTTAAAGAATACATACACATTACTTTCCATGCTTTTGAGGCTGAACACATGCTTTACTGCATTATCCAACCTATGCACCCAGATATATAAAAATGTACAGGTGCATTAGCTCAGTGGTGAAGGACATGTTCTACATATATAAAATTCCAGATTAAATTATCAGTTAAAATTTATTTTTATCTTAATAAAATTCTTCTTTTTTAAAAAAGAATTTCCAAGATATTTTGTCTGTTTTGGCTTGATATGCTATTGTTTTTATTATGTTTCCTCTTTCTATTATGCATTAGGCTGGTTTAGTCACTAAAGCAGAGGCCAGAAATCTGATGATAGAACATTCCTATTTGTTCATTATGAATGGTTTCTGGAATCTACAATTCAGAGGAGTTGTTAAGGCTACCAGAGAAGCTGAGTGAGAGGGGAAAAACTGTTTTAAACCTGGGATGGCCAAGGAGTAAGACACAAATCTTTTCGTTCCTATTGTCAACAGAGTATAAATATCAGTTCTGCTAACATTGCTTAGATTACTATTCCACGTTGCAGAGAATACATGAAAGCAGACAAAGCTTTCTGATATATTTTCAGAGTTTACCCCTTTTTAAAATTTGTCCTCTTTCTTTCCAGTGATTCCCAGAAGCACTGGAGACATCGAGAGAAATACAATTTTAACAGTCTATTTAATGTTGATATTGCCTTTCAGTTTCTGTTCACTAACTGTAGAATCTTCTTTAATCACCCTACATTGCACATCAGCATGTACATTGCACATCAGCAAGGCCTGCAATCATTTAATTTATCCATAGGGTTGATTAAATTTAAATAAAATTCTTTATGATCCATACCATGTTATCATTTATTTCATTTGAAAACATAATAGTAGCTTGAATTCTAATGCACTCAGGAAAAAGAGCAACATGCTACAAGCTCCACCCCTTTTCTGTGTGTGTTGTGACATTCTATGTATGCCCCAAAGGTTCAGAGCTTATGGTGCAGTGTCACAATCCTGCTGTTCTCATTCTGAAATACTTCCCATTAGGAAATAAAATATTAAAATGTTAATTATACGTTAAAAAATTATATAGCCAACTTCTCACACAAAATATCCCAGGGAATTGAAGGTGCTGTCATCATGGTTTCAATGAACAGTAGATTGTGAATCTGTGGCCAATCGATTCCTAGGCCTTCGGGAAAATATAAGGGGGAGTCAATTCATTTTCAGAGCTCCTGAAGGTTTCCAACTGTAATATATATAAAAGAAAAAAAGTTGAGTCATTAATAGTTTCAGCTATAACAAGAGTGTGGACAGGCTGAGTAGGAAGGGCATATCTGTGTGCAATGATTGATTTTAATGAAGTTGCCTGTCATGCCAGAATATATTAAAGTCCTGCCTTACCCTGAAGATGGAACATGGTTAAGAGTTTATTCATGGCACTTACTCTGGAAAAAGCAAAGACAAAATCTGATGTAGTTGTATGTCTCTACCACCCATAAAGAGATGGACTTATATGCATAATGGAGCTCTGAAAGACAAAAGAAAGGAATATCACAATATGTTACTTAATGCCAAATGTGTGTTTTCCTTCAAAATCATAATCAAGATATAAAAATCAGTCCTATGTTAATTCAAGAACTGTTGATATATTTTATGCTAAATATGAATTTCAGCATCTAACCACATCTAAAGACAGATGAATTGGATTGTCGCTATTAATACAATGTAACACTTTTAATAAGTTTGTTTTTTTCTAGAAATGTATTAGACTTCTGTACCAAATGGTAAGCCCATTGAATGCTGATGCTCTCAAACCTCCTCTCCCAGATGTCTTCTGGGTCTCTACACCTTGACCTCAACTCCTGCATTTGGGTAGGGACATGGTAGTTCCTTCAGTCACCACCTATCTTCCAGGGAGTTCCTTATCTGGCATCTACCCCTAACACAAATATATGTGAGAAACCAAACTTTCACAACCTGTGCTGATTTTCTGGAAATCAAAACATCAAAATTCAAAAGAGAAAATAATTTCTATAATGCTATTTCCCATGTGGAAATTGGGGGTAGATGATACACAAACAGATGTTTTCCTAATAATTTATACTACTAGTATTGGTGCAGTGGTTAAGGTACCAGGCTACAAACCAGGTGACCCTGGGTTCTAGTCCCGCCTTATGCACAAAACCAGCTGGGTGACCCTGGGCCAGTCACTCTCTCTTAGTCATAGGAAGCAGGCAGTGGCAAACCACTTCTGAAATCTTGCCAAGAAAACTGCAAGGACTTGTTCAGGCATTCGCCACAATGCCACTATATGTTTAAGATTATTTATTTAGTATTTTTTATCCTATCTTTTCTCTTTCATAGAAATAAAAATGGCATACATGTGTTTTATAGATTTATTGAATTCCTATCCCCACCTCTCTGTTTCTTCAACATGAAGCTTACAGTGATAAAAGCAAAACGAAACATTTAAATATATATATATTTGGAAATAAAATTAAACATGAAAATAAATTAACAGTTAAAAACTTGGCAGAATACACAAATTCCTAAACCTTGGGAATGAGACAAACATTTCTTGGTAAGGAACACATTCTATACCATGCTGGATAAGGGCATTTCCCATGTACCAGAGTGTTCACAGTTTTTCTCTTACCCAATCACTAACTAAAGCAAGAATTGGGCACCATTTTCTGAATTTGTTTGCAATGTGTCCCTCAAGAAAGTCCTATAGCATCCAGATTGTGAAATCTTTTCATCATTATTTTATTTCAGAACTCTGTTGAAAACCAGCATCAGCTCAAAGTAGTCTCTTCAAAATGAAAAATTTCCTCCACTGAACTTTGAACTCCATACAAAATCTCTGAGCAGAAGAGACTATAAGTACATGAAATGTGGGGTTCAGAATTCTCTAGGTATCTAAAGAATACTTCTCCTAATTAATTTATAAATTAACTGGTGAATGTATTTATTTTTTTGAATAATTGCTGTGAAACCATGGTAAAGATTTCTAAATCTCCCTCTATCTATTCAAACAAGAAACATTTTTATGGAAAGGTTTTCTATTGTTTATTATAGGGCCTTACCTGATTTTAAAATATATTTCTGTAGAAATCTCTCTCTCTTACACACACACACACATGCGCACAAACACACACACACACACAGACATAAATAAATTTGCTTTAATTAAAATAACTAAATGCATATATGAAGTATAGTCCTTAATCTGCTTTTTTAGTAGAAAGACTAATTCCGTAGTTGAATCCTGCTTCTGTTTTTTCTGTTTATTTTTACTTCTCATTCACTCCTCCTTTTTTTTACTTAGCTATGGGGAACATATTTAACTAGAAATAATATTATCTTGATATTTGTTTCAATTCAGTATATCCTTTTTTTTCTCTCCCTCTCTCTGCCCATTTTCCTACAGGAAAATCCCAGGCTGATGAGGATTGTTTTCTGTGAACCATAGACTGCTGTTGAATTTCTTTAAAATGAATTGAAACAAAGGAGAATCAACAAATTATGCAGACAATTCAGCAATACAAATATTTCATTGTATGTGCATTTGCAACGTTGCCATACATTTAAAGACAGACAATTAGAAGTTCCAATTTCAGTTTAAGATACAGTATTTCACTATATCCACCAATGGAAATTTTGTTTTCAAATAGCTGAGGGGTCTTAACACTTTGTTCCAAGTTACAGTATATTATTTAGTTGGAATCTTTCAGAAAAGAGCCCTAAGCTTTATACTCATTGAGTAGTAAGATTTTTACCACACATTTGGTTATTATTATTTGCAATCCAGCAACACCCAGTTCCCAGGTTTTGATTTAATTGTGTTAGCTTATTTAAAGCTTGATTTAAGCTTTACATAATGCTTTCATCTTGCATCTCCTATAGACACACATGAATTAATTATAGGCCACAGGATTATTACAAAAGGCAATTTGATAATAGGTTTTCAAGGGCTCTGGGCCACAAAGAGGAATCAGAATATTTAGCAGTTAGGGAACCCAAGCAGAAACAGATTACATTAATTGAAGAATATGCAACCAGTTTACATGAAGAGAGAAATCTGTATGTAGAAGTAAATACAGTACAGGTTAGTTAGGCAGCTGAGTTAAGAGCTGGATTCAAATACACATTTGTTCTATGACTGATTATTTAAAAACACACTGTGCAGCAGTTTATCTGACATAGCAAACCAGTCTCCTTGTCTCCACCCAGAAGGGGTGGGTATTTACTAATACTGGGCTCTTGCAACTGTTGAGAAACCCTGGGACTTCAGGAAGCACATATGTTGCAACTTCATAGGACATGCCAGAAACTACACAAGATCCAGCTACAGTCATCAAATAGTTGTAATATGGAGGACCCCTATGTGTAATTAGAACTTTTAATTATAGAATGGTTGCTTCTTAAAACTAAAACGGGCTTCTCTTTGCATGTGGGCTTTTATTGGCATCACTTTCAATACCAGGGATTCATCCATACAACCATTTTACCCATTCTTTCCTCACAACCTGGAATCAGGAGAGATTCCTGTCACCCTAAATCTTGCTGCCCCAAGAGTTCCCTTACCCCAACTTAGGAATGGGACCATGCTCTGCTGCTGTCCATGCAGCTATAATGTGCAAAGTTGTCAGGGCAGTGATTGGTGGTTACCCTGGCTGAAATTTGAATGTCACTAATTATGAAAGGAGTGGCTACCAATTTTCCCTTTTGCTGTTTGTAAACTAAGAACTGAATATAGGCATATTAGATGATGGTGGCTTCCTTCTCTTCCTCTTATCCCAATGTTTATGTTCTTCAGTTCCCTGTGTTTTGATAGAATCTTTTAAAATGGGTGATGGTGGTAACCCTTTTTTAAGATGGGAAGGGAAGGAAAGGGAAGGAAAGAGGTTTCAAGCAACAAACTGGTATTGCATTAGTCTATTACTGAAACAAGAAGGATTTGAAAACTGTCACTTCCACATAAAGGAGAGTGGCTTTTATCCTATTACTTTGTGTGGGCAGAAGAAAGAGGTGCAAGAACCTGAACCTTGATGTCACTATAAATAGGACTTGCAACTAATAAACAAAAGGCACTAAAATTATTTCACAATGGTATCTTTAACTTTTCTACAATAAATCTACTTACCTGAGTTGTTTTATCGTCTGGGTGTTTATTTCTACTCATTGTGATGTATTTCTTAATGAAAAGGTTAAGAAACTATCAGGAAGGCATCATTTTTCATAGAGGTAAGCTCAGACATTTTGCAATAGAGCTGAGAAGTTAAACTGAAACCCATTCTCACTTTTTAGAAATGTTGCACAAAATATTGCACCAAAAGGAAAAAAAAAATCCCGGTTTGGATGTGACCTTTAGAACTTCAGCCTGAAGCAATTCTTTAATGTTATTTCATGTTAAAATTTACTCTGTCTTCTGGAAAACATCCCCTCTTTTCCCCCTTAAATCAAATTGTGTCGCTTTTATGTCACAATTACCTATAGGAAAGCACATCTAAATATTAACAAATATGATTTCTTATTCAATATACAGTTAATGTAAAAAGATGCAAACATGTACATTTAAGAAAAATATGAAATCAGCGATAAATATACCAATTTTTTTGTATGTCTACTATCTTGAAAACTTAAAAGGAATGTGAAGAAATGTCAAGACAATGATGTCATCATACACTGAATAATGTAGCTGAAGCAAGCTTCTTTAAGAACAGCATTCTTAACTTGGCAGGAATCCATATATCTCCTTTTGGAATTATAGAAGTCTATTTTCTCCAATGAAAATAATAAATTAGATAGTAATGGTCTATGCCGATACAATTACCTACCTGTTATGTTTAGAACTTAATTATGTACACTGGAAACCATTCCCATGCAGATGGCTTATGGTCTACGCATGTGCAATGCATATATGAAATCTAACAAATGCATTTTGTATAACAGAATTTTATATTGGGGGATTAAGTTCTTTTCTAGAAGCCTTCATCACTGAAGTTAGGAGAGGAAATTATGAAATTTCATTTGAACTGTATGTCAATGGAACAATGTTAAAATGAAATTGTACCTGCAGGGCAAAAGCAGTTTTACAACACCAATAACAGTTTTACCACACATTTGTACAAAACAAGCATAAACCTCTTTCTATAGGCCCAGTTCTCACAAATCAGGGAAAAGTGCAGGGCAAAAAGGAAATGGTTTTTTTTTTTTTTTTAATTTTCCCTGGCTGTAGACTGTATCTTTTAAAATCTCTTCTGGCAGTTCAGGACAACAGGGAGCTGAACTGGTAATTGTATGACACATGCAAGTGGGGGGTTCTTCTGCTTATTTTATTACATTGCGTTGTTTCAGCTTCACTAAAACAATACAGTGTAATAAAATTAGCTTCACTAAGTTGTTTTCTTAGTTTTAAATGCATATGTTATTTCTTTCGTTTATTGTTGGAAACTGCCAAAACGATCATTCCACTTATTTTTGGCAATTGGCATTGATTTCTAAAGGGTTTCAGACCTGCAAGTGCGCAAGCAAACAAAAGATTTGGGGTAACTTGTGGTTTCTGGGCCATGAATTGCCCATCTTGCTATAGAGCAGTGTTGTCCAAACTTGGCCACTTTAAGATGAGTGGACTTCAACTCCCAGAATTCCCCAGCCAGCAGAGTTGAAGTCCACTCATCTTAAAGTGGCCAAGTTTGGACAACACTGCTATAGAGGGATAATTCTTGTACAGATGACTACTGAAGCTATCATTCAGCTCCTTTTCATCTTTTATGTAGGGGAGATGCCTGAGGAAAAGAATAACAGCAACTTAGAGAAATAACACTGCTTCATATTAACCAACTTCAGAATAATTAAATTTGCATGCTGATATGCAACACACAAAAAAAAATTGTTTTGGATTAGGGAGCAAAGAGATGCTCAGAGTTCAGGAGTTATATAGTATTTATTTCAGAGACCTGCATCAGGTATGTTTGGAATGTGACTTGATTGATTGATTGATTCTGTCCCATTAAGGTTTTTTCAACTCCTAGTGACCACATATTTCTCTATGATGTAATATGACAGCTTTGTAGAAATGGATACAATATTTGTCTCAGATTTGGAGGGCATAGGTCAAGATGATCTACATATAGTTCCTGTCCAATTCATATTTAATCATCTTGCAAAGCTCAGTATGGCAGACATTGCTTTTCTTGTCACCATTTTCTATTCCAAACAACATGTCAGCTTCTTCTAGAGTAGAAATCTGAACCTGGGCCTCATCAGCTGGCCATTATACTATTATAGTACAGTAAGGTTGTGGATCACCTTCATGGATTGCTACTTTGTTGTGGTGAAGAGGCCTGCACATTCTAATGATACTATGGGAGTATAATACTATCTGAGGGGTCATCTATGATGGGCAAGTCACAGACAAGAGATCAGATTAAATGCAATTCATGAAAGGAAATGGGAACCATTCCAATATCCTGCCAAGAAAAACATGCACTCCTAAAAGAGGACCATACACATAGATTTCACTAGAAGGACAATGCCAACATAAAGCCGACTATTTACCTCACAAGGAAAGGTAGAGAAGCTGTGTTCACTCAAGAACTCACCCAAAACAAAATACCTTATGCTGACTGCAATCCAAAATCTTTTGCAAAATTACAGCTTTAACTAAACAAGATGATGAGGGTAAAGAAGAGGATTAATGGATTAGATTTAATAAATAGAGCACCTGAAGAACTCTGGGCTAATTTTGGGACATCATTACAGATAAGGCAAATAGAATCAGCCAAAATGTAAAAATGAGAAGGCAAAATGACAGTCTGATATATGTTGAAAATAGCTAAAGAAAGGAAGAAAGCAAAAGGCAATGGAGATAAAGGAAAACTTGCTCAACTAAATGCTGGGTTTCAGGGAAGACCAATAGAAGAAGTTATATCTAAATAAGAAATGCAAAGAAATTAAGGTTAACAATCAGATGGGATGGGTAATTTATTTAAGAAAATTATAGTAATCAAGGGAAGATGAAAATGATAAACAAAAGAGAAGGCAAAGATCTACCAGAGAAAGAATGCATGAAAAAGAGATGATGGAAATACAAGGAAGAACTTTACAAAAAAAGATCCCTACATGAATGCTATAGATGAAATTTTGATCACCAGACTAAATCCAGACTTCTGTAAAGTAAAGTTAAATAGGCCCTAAAAGTAGTGTTTACAACAAGCTTCAGGAGGTAATGAAATATTAGCAGGACAGTTCAAAAGCTTGCAAGATGACACAGTTAAAGTGCTACTTGGTTTGTAAGCAAGTATGAAAAATATCAATTTATAAAGCGGCAAGTAATGCTACTTAAGACATTGTTTCCAGGATATCTTGTAGAGAGAGGAGTCTGCAGGGGGAATTAAGGAGGCAAGTACAAGCAACATTGTACTGTCATGATGCAAATTCCACTCCTTTTGTATGTTTGTTGTGATGTTGTATGTATGTAAAGATAGTGGCAGAGCTGGTATTATGATAGCATTCTGCTGCTTTCTTCATTTTGACAAAAGCATTGGATCCTACAGATACCTCTGCTGAACAGAAATCAGAAATATTCTCCATTACCCAGCTCTGTTGCTGCAGGACCGAGCTCAAGACAGCAGGCCTCTCCCCATTTTCTATTTTCCCCTAAATTTTATATTGCATAAGCTTCCCATTACTTTAAAAATTCAATAACAGTGAATCGCTACTTCTTTAAACAATCAAAGAAACAATCCTACGGCCCATAGCACAGCATCCTATGAATATAGGATGTGTCCAAGTTCCAACACCCCTTCACATTCACAGGGAAATATTTGATGTCAAAGAAAGAAAACCAATATTCATACCAGTATCAAATGCTATTGTGGTATATTGGTTAAGGTGTTGGAGCAGAGAGACCCAGGTTCTAGTCTACCCCCCCCCCGCCCCCCAGCTATGAAAGCTCACTGGGTGAGTCACTCTCTCTCAGCCCACCTATCTTATAAGATGGTTATTGTGCAGAAAAATAAGAAAAGAGAGCACTATGTATACTTGATTTTATGTACAAAAGGCAGGATAGAAGTATAAAAAATAAGGAAATACCTTCTCCCTCCTCACTATTAATCTCTAATGCTGGGAACTTTTGGTTCCAGAAAGGTCCTAAAAACCAATAAAATTTAAACCAGTCAAAATGTTTTAGGAAAAGAAAAACAAAATTAAGACAGGGCAGGCAGCAAATGTTTGTCCTTTCTACACTTCTGGCAATAGGCAGTATTAGAATACTTTAAAGAATTCTTCCACATAAATTGTTAGAACACATTTTTGTATTTTGAGTTCATAATCCTTGAGATATAAAGGAGGTCAAAGATCAGCTATTCCAAGCTTTCTTGTTACAAAAAGCCAATTATCAAAGTACTCTACTTAACCTCTATCAAAAGGCATTTCATTATCTTCCAACTGAGGCTACTCACCTGTCAATTAGTGTTCCTCTATAGGAAGATCATACTGAAGCCAACATCTGGGGGGAAAATGCAACAAATTAAAAAAAAAAAAGAGTCATTTTCAACACAGCATTAATTTGAGCAGTCAGGTACACTTTTTAATTAATTATTATATATTTTATTTTTTTGCAAGCAAGGAGTATGATGGTGATGTGGTGGCATCACCAGAAGCAGTGTAGCTAAAATTTTTACTCATAGAAGAATTTATAAAAATGTTAATTGATATATGAAGTATAACTCCCCTTTTTTTACCCTCCTCATCAACAGAATTTAGGGCACAGCCACTCTTGCATAGCAACATACCTAAGTTGAATATGACTGATTTATGTCTTTGATCAAAATGTACCTGAATTTGTAGTGGTAGCAACCAAACCAAAGTTACTTGGTGTCCATCCTTCTCAGTCTCCATTCACATCATAGACCCAAAAATTTGTTCTTCTTGGTATAGCGCAGATTTCCTTCTCACCCAAAATCTTCACAGCTACCTTAAACTTTCTTCTATCAGCATATTGACATATCTGGTTCTTACATAGTCCACTGATTTGGAAAGCCCCTTTTCCCAAACACTGCTAAGGTCGCCATTAAAGCTTGGCATATGGGAATGTGTTTAAGATGCAGTACATATTGCTTTCCAGAGTCTGTTGGAGATGAAAGAAAATGTCATATGGAGTGTTGGCGTGTATTATCAACAGTGAGTTTTGTAGGCAATATAGAGGGAGAAAGAAAACTTCCCTTTCGATTCCATATGTTCTTAGTTTTAGGTTTTGTTCGTTTTCTAATTTATTATATTTCTGTGGGATACTTCCAAGTATCAGGAGAAAGCATCGATTTAAAAAAGGAAACATGCAAACTTTACCAATCTCTGCAAATCCCATTTAGACAATTTCCCAATACATCTAAGTGGATATTGTATCACAGCATATAGTTGTGGGTCTTTCTGACACCCGCTGGAGTGAGTCTCTCTGGGGCGTAGGGAGTCTTCTTGCCACCAACACAATAGCACATTGTCTGTTGATAATGCTTTATCATGAATAGCATGGTGGAGACTATATTCCAAAAGGTAGCTGAAGCTAGCGCAAGAGCAGGCATAAGCTTAACTGAGTTTAATTTAATTGATTAAATTAAAATGTAATTAGATATGAACAGATGGTTAATAATCTATTAATAAGTAATACTTTAATATATTATAATTCTGCATTACTTCATTTTTTTCATTAAAAAGTGGATTTTCATATAACTTGTGAAGGTGGCAAGATTCTGGTGTGCACAATTTGCACATTCTTGATGTAAAGAATCATCCTAGTATGGCTGCTGTATGAATATCAGAAATTTGTGTTTAAAGTTTTTAAAGAAAAGTAATCTGTCTCACAAGTAACTGAAGATGTCATCAGAATAAAATCATAGTTAAAAAGAATATTTTCAGAAGATTTTTTGCTTTTGTAAAATAAATACATTTGTCTTCTCTGGACATGTCTAACGATATAATTTTCAAACTACTTGAGTTTGGAATAGCTCTATGTCAGAAAAACTATTTCCAAACGATTTGAAAGACTGTGATTTAAAAATGGTCTTTCAAACAATGGAGAAAATGGAGATGAAGCCAGATTAAGGTTGTATAATGTGAGTGTCAAATAAATATTTGAAAGTGGACAACTAAGAATAATGATCTTTCATTTTGTATTACAACACATTCATCTCCAAACTCATAGAGGGTCAGACTTTAGCTTACCACTGTTTTTATCTGAAAGCAGTTTCAGCCTGATATTTCTTGAAAAATTGAGCTCAGGAGAGCTGCAAATGGCAAAATATATACTGGAAGCATCATACAAACTGGAGTAGAAGTTGAAAGCAATGGAAACTGTCAACTGTAGAGGCCTGAAGTCATTACTTTGGGAATGAAGTATACTTTTGGCTGATATGTTGGCTGCCACTCCCATATGTACCCAGTGTATAAGAAGCAGCGTTTAGTAGGAACCTTCACATTAGGTCTCCCCACAAATATTACACTGAAATTCTTCTGTACATCTAGACTATTTTTTGCCCCAAAGCCCAAGTTTGGAAATGATACCATGGACTTGGCAATCATATATGAAAAAGTGCACACTGCAAAAAATATAAAATATGAAGTCTGGTACTTTATAACAACATTGTATGTTAAGTTTACATATTTTTTGTCATATACCACAATCTCCTGTTACTGTGGGTTCATTGTCTGTGAGGTCACTGGATCTAATATCTTCTAAAAGGCATTCTTAGTATGTACCGATTAAAATATACGAGTCCAGTTCAATTCCTGATAATTACACAGATACATCTATGTTATTTTCTTGACAATATGGAAATCCTCTGATGTTATCTTCTTCCATAATGTTTTTTTTTTTTTTAATGTCTCAGCCTGGTCTACAGTCCTGGTATTCCTTTGTAAACTCTCTGACTCTGCTTGGCTTCTGACTCCAAGTGCTACTACCTGATGTAATATTTTTAAGTTTACTTAGTGCATAATGAGAAATGTATGCATTGACAAAAGGAGGTGTGTGTTTGTGTGTGTGTGTATACACACAAACTTGAAGTAAGGGGATTCATCTGCTTTTTCCATACTGTGGAAATAGTCTGAATGAATGGTTGCTATGGTCAAAAGACCATGTAATTTAAAAATCTCTCAATACTTTCTGCTACATTTGGCACATGTAGTAATGGTTTATCTTTACTGTAAGTTGCATTCTGATTTGATCAAAATGCTCCAGAATCAGAATATGCCCAGTCACAGAACAACATAATATGGGCTGCTTTCCAAGCTGAGAATCCAGAGATGAAATGGGTTGAGTGGTCTTTGCATTGTCCTAATAGCATCCACCTCCACTTGCACTATAGCAACCCTATCAAAGATGTAATGCTTTCCCCAGGAAATCTGAAGTGGACATGCTGCAGATATGTGTGCAAGGTCTCTCTCTCTCTCTCTCTCTCTCTCTCTCTCTCTCTCTTTCTCTCTCTCTCTCTCTCTCTCTCTCTCACACACACACACACACACACAATGAATTTTAACAGCTGAATGACAAGAATCCAGCAAGTAAAGATACCCTCCTCCACTGCATCTGCAAGTCTGGAAAAGCTTCATTTGCCTCATTTCTAATTGTCATGCAGTAGCTTTAATGCCATGGAACAGTTGGCATTCCTATCATTACATGTTTACTCCCATTAAAACAATGTTCTTGAAATACCACCAGAATTGGAGCTGGGCTTGGCACAGATAAATAATCAATAGAAAGCTTTTATTCAGAGATAAGGTTTCAATCCTAAACATATTTCTCTCTAAGTCCCACTATACTGGTTCTAAATATATGGAATTATACCACAAATCAAGCAGGAGCATACAATCCTGTACATTTCTTAGAACATTGCACTTACCTGTATGAGTTCAGAAATGAAGCCATAGATCACTTAGATGTAGAACAGAGCTAACTGTGTATGTTATGTTTATATGTAGGACTGTAACAGCTGCCCCATCTTTTAAGATCTGTTCTAGAGATAATGTGTTTGTGCAGTTGTTGTTTTTTTTTTTTGAAATGATAATGTCGAGGAGATGAATTTTTTTGTAAACAAAGTCTAAATTTTTCCTTTATGCATAATGGACCCAATCTGGATCAGGCCATTTGATTATTCTAGAGCAGTGTTGTCCAAACTTGGCCACTTTAAGATGAGTGGACTTCAACTCCCAGAATCTAGCTCTATTTTCAGGATATAGAATTTGGATAGCCTATTGTACTGCAAATATTACCTGGCTCTTCAGCTCCTACCTGAACCGTCTATGTTCAGAAAAGCAATAGTCTAGATTCTGCTTGAAGAAAGGGCCTTCTCGTGAATTTTGGTACCTGAATTAAACAATAAAGTGTGCCTCCCCCTTCTACATACTGGAATCACAGTTGAAACTTAGCCCTTGCAGGGGGCTGGGGAAGGCTTTGGAAGAATGATTAGAGATGTGGTTCCCTCATATTTAGAAAAAAAATCAGATGGAGCAAAGACAATTTAACTGCACTTTTAACTGTGTTTGCCTGTGAGCTGCCTCAAGCACATTTTTGAGTGTGAAGGCAAGTTCTAATTCTGATGATAGAAAATAAAACAAAAATTGAGAAAGAATCTGGAAGCGAAGGATGAATTTAGAAATTGGGAACTGAGTAAAATCATTAAATTTTGCGTGTAATAAATATGAGATGTTGATGGAATAGTGGGAAAGGAATGGTAGAGTTTGCTGCAAACCATTCAGTGTCCCTCTGTATCTACTCCTCAATGGCTTTTCAAAGTCTTAGCTGCTTTGAGGATTTCCTGAGGCATGTCTGTGGCTAGAAGACACAGAGGATGCTTCTGCTTGAATAGCTGGTGATCTAGGGAGGTGTTTCATTAAATGGTCTGCAGAGGCCTATTGGATAACAATGAAAAACATGACTGTATTAATAAGAAAAACAACATTTCTAAAGCAATAGATGAAACACTGTGGATAGAAACTTCACAGGTTAGGAAAGTATATAAAACACATAAAAGGGGAATGATTTCAGATATAATACCAAAAAGGAACTGTTCTTTGAGCTGTTGTATTCTTCCATTTCTCAAATGAATTCTTTTCTTTAGTGCTCAGAGGTAATTATGAAAACCTAATGTGGAAATGTCTAAAATGTGTGATTTATTTCTGGCTAGGATTGTTAATTTTTTCTGCTTTCCTGTGCTCCATTTTTGTATGTGTTTTGATTACACCATATGGTCATCATTATTGTCTTTTATTTAATTAATTTACTTAAAATGTGTTTTTGTTTGCTAGTTTCGGAATGATATTGAAATTTCAGATACAAGGAGATATGTTGTAAGGATGGTTTGGAGCATCCACTCCTCCCAGTTTTAACTACTATAATCTGTGGTTTTAGATCATATCCCTAACATATATGCAAGAGCAAACTTCATAGATCAGCTTTCAGTTTAGATAGCAAGGTCTTGAGTACTAAGTCAAAAATCATAAGGTATAAAGATGCTCCAGAAGGTACTGCACATTTAAACATTATGTGCTTCTATTTCAGTTATTTGATGTTTTTACTTTCTCTTTTATTTGTGCTTACTCTGGATAGAAAAGACAGTATATCATTAGTACAAAATATATCTTAAGGCATTCAGCAGGTCGGGATCCTGCAGCAATGGTAAAATATAAATGCAATGCTTTAAATACGTTATTATGATGACTAGTTTAGCTTCATTAGTGTATCATAAAATAATAGTTCAGGGATTACCATGCTATTAACAGTTCAGGGATCACTGCTTTCAACCATCTGGTGTCTTCCAGGTTTTTGGTCTTCAACTCTTTGTATCTTCTGCCAACAGCACTATAGGCCATGCTGGCAAGGGATAAAGAGTTTTCAATCTAACACATCTGGAGTGCTTCAGATTGATAATGGCTGGAATATGGACTTAACTTCTTACTAGAGGAGAAATATACAATTAAAAAGCATTTTTAAAAATAAATGTTAATTTTTTTCTAAGGAAAAAATGCATTACATTTGAAAATGCTAAATATATGTGGTTCAACCATCAGATATGGAATTCTACCAACAAAAGTTAACAATCAATAAGACTCTGCTCTAACTCAGCCTCTCTTAAATTAATCCTTCAAGACACATTGAGCATCATTTCCCAGAATTCCTGATAAAAAGGCCAGTGATCAAATCAGTGGGAATTGCACTTCTATGTCTCCTGGTTGGGAGGGCTGGGATATCTACTACTCTTCATACTATTGGAATATTAAGAGTTTCCATTTCTGTAGGAAATCTTAGTCTAATTCAAAACCCAGTAAATTTATCATGTGCACTGCAGAAAATACCACCTTACATGCCCTTTATACACCCAGTAGCATTCAGGCCTTTTGCAAAGGCTGCTGCCGCAGCATAAGGATTAGCTGACAGAGTCATTTCCAGCTCCTAAATAAATTCAAATTACAGAATCATGTCTGAGTATAAAATAAAATCCTGAAATACTTAACTATTTGCTAATGATAACTGCACAAGATCAAATAACTTGCACTAAGCCATGTTTAATCAAAAGTAAGGTCCACTTAATTTAGCAGAACTTTTTTCTGGATAAATTAATATAGATTCCTGGATTTATTATAATACATATCATTTATTTGTTACTTTCCTCAAATGTCTGAGAATTATAAAGGGCAATGAAATGAAATGGTTCTAGTAGCCCCTTGTCTATATCTGTCAAGTATGAGCCTGAACTCTTCTGAGATAGTCCATCCTCATTTGGTGGCTTCCAAAATGTGTTGGAGGGCATCTTCCATATTTTCTGCCAGTCTGAGTAGTGTCCAACATTGTGGAACTATCTTAAAAGAAGAGAAGTAATGCTATGCTGGGGTACAGTCGTGTCATTTTTGATTATCAGTAATTAAGAAAGGATGGGAAAATAATTTATTCTATAATCATCCTGTCTGTTCAAAAGAAGGCATGGATACAGTAGTGCATGAACAAATACTTTGATCTAGCACTCTTTTTGAATTCTTATATATAAAAGCTGCAGAACTGGACTGTCAGTCATGTCTCACAGGCAGAAACGAACAGAATATTGGCTAATATAAGTTTAAAATTTGTTTAAAAAAGGACTTCATAAATTTCTTTGACATTAATTACCCAACTTAGCTTTCATAGTGTGTTTCTCTAATTAAGACTGTTACTTGAGTTAGTAAAGGCCTTGTAGACAATGATGTTCATTGTCTGCTGGGCTTACCTTTGAGGGATAGAATGAGAACATGAAGAACTATGAGACACCATCAATCATATGCCATTTAAAAGTCACTAGGTAGGAGATGAAATTCTTCCTGAGGTAAATATCAGGCCTACTCCCAAATATTTGATCACCTGGAAAAGAACAAGATGCTGTCTCCTCTCATGACACGTACAAAATCCAGCTGGACCTTTACAAACATAGACTTAAGGGCACCTGGTTAGTCCTTATGTGTATGGTTTCCCTTCCCTTCCCTTCCCTTCTTATTATTTTATATCATCATGCAGGATTTTACATTCCACCTTAAGAAAGCAACTGAAAGTCAAGAAAAGCAAAATAGGAATCTATAAGAGTTTCTCTCTGAAGAAGAATGAACACTATGGTCAAAGGCAAAACCAGAGAAATTAACTTTGAATAAAAAGAGCCATACACTGAAGTGACACATTGGAAAGAGTATTTCATACTTTTGGATCCATGTTTGAGATTCAGCCCATACATCTGATTAATATGATGGATAAAATAAATGTAGGGCTGCTTATAGCAGCAAGAATACATTTTGCTCAATACTGAAAGAAAGACACAATTCCAACCATACCTGATTGGGAACTTAAACTTGAAGAATACACAGCAATAGCAAAACTAAAATTATATATACACAATAGAAGTTTAACTAAATTTAAGCAAGAGTGGTTCCCATATATACAATACATCATGCAGCATGACAGATATAATCATCTACAGTTTGGCTTTCAAGGGGCCTAGATGTTTATAAATATTGCAAACTAGCAGATGTATAAAAAGGGGGAAATCAAAAGCTCAACAACTTTTTCTTCTCTTTTGCTTTTTTCTTCTTTTTCTTCTCTTTTTTCACTTTTTTAGTACTGTACCTCAATTTTATTAAACTTGTTTTGTTCATCTATTTTTTCCCTTTATTAATGTGTGTAAAAACACACACACACACACACACACACACATATATAGACACATATACACACACACACACACACACGTACACCAAGTAACAATACAATAGAGATTTCAGTATCAACTAATTTAGCTTAAGACCGAAACCTTTATTATATAACAAATACCTTGATGTACGCTCTTCTATCTCATTTCCAATGTTATATTTAATTTTGAATGAAAAAGCCAAATAATCATAATGCTTGTAATATTAATATCCTAAACTGTAACTAATATTGATAGAAAATTCACTTTTCTTTCCTCTTCTCTTAAATAAATAAATAAATAAATAAATAAATAAATAAATAAATAAATAAAAGCTGATCCTTACATTCTGCTAACCACAACATGAAGATGCCTCACTAATTATTTTTGTAAGACATATCCTCATGACATTGCTTTTGTTTTATCCTACTCCCACAACAGAGGCAGAACATATCAGAGTTTAACTCTCCTTTTTAATAGTATTTCCCCTTTTCTCCTGGTACAATTCCTGCATAAGAAATGTGTACAAGGCCTCCATTAGAATGCTAGTTGTGATGCAATTAAGAAGTGGGTACTGTTCAACTCCAATTGTCTGTGTAAGACTGCTGCAAGAATATGTCCTCCCTTTGGTGTCCCTGCACACTGTTTTCCATGGCCATCCTGGGCTTTCCTCTTGGATCAAATAGCCATCTCTCTCCACTTCTCCCAAGACTTGCCAGGCCTGAAAGCTGATTCTTAGGCTGCCAAGACTTGGAGGGGTGGCAAATGAAGTTCGGGTGCAAACTCTTCAGTCATCAGGTTTCTGATCCCACAAATTATATAACAATATGTTCAGAGCTTGGGAGAGATGCAGAAAATAACTACCTGGACTTTCCATATTTATCATTTAAGAGAAGAGCTTCCTCACCAGTTCATACAAAGGACATGAGTAACCTGGGAGATAGGTTGGATTGTAAAGCAAAGGCACTCCAGTTGCTAATATTTCTATAACTTTTTCCCATCCCCTTTTAATCTTGTTCAAATAAATTTGGGAAAATTTTGTTTTCTGTTAAAATGAGTGGTTTAGGGCTTGAGAGACCAGCTTTCTGGGACTGAAGAGCTGTCAGCTAAAAAGCCACTTCTCCCTCTTGTTCTCCCTTCACTTCTTTCACCATTCCTCTGAGCTTTGGCATCAACAAAGAATGCCAATGGTGAGAGAAGTGGAAGAAACAGGATGGATCTCCTTAGCCACCAGTTCTTTGATGCTATGGAGTGATATGTGAAATTGGAGCACTGATGGCCAGTTTTCTCAAAATGTACTCCCTTCACTTTTTTACTTATTTATTTATTTATTATTAAATTTGTATGCTGCCCATCTCCCCACAACAGGTGACTCTGGGTGGCTCACAATTAAAATCAGAAATCCCATCAACAATTAAAAATCCCTCCATAAATAGTTAAATAAATAATCCATTAAAAATCAAATCTAAACAACAAACCCTGTACATAAATACTAAAAACATTCAAGATGATGGGGGGGGGGGGCAAGGTCAATCACCCCATAAGCCACCTCCACTGGTGCGAGCCCCCACCTGGCCCCCAGGCCTTCTGGCACAGCCAGGATTTCACCCCATTCCTGAAGGCCGTGAGAGTGGGGGTACACCGGACCTCGGGAGGCAGATTGTTCCATAGGGCGGGGGCCACAGAAGAAAAGGCCCTCTGCCTAGAAACTTGTCAGAAATGGGGTGCCAAGAAAAGGGAACATTTGGGGACAAATACAGCTCCACCCTATGCCACTCCACCCCATATGTAACCTGATAGTCCGCCAATTTGTTGAAAACATGTCTTCTGGCTGTACAGCGTGACAGGTGGGCCCTTCCAGGAAAGCAAAACAACCTTTCCAGTTTTGCAAGAACTGGCCCTTCACCCTTCCAATTAAGCACTGTTTCACCAGGCAAAACTTACCTCCTTATGGATAAGGCATCACATGACATGATCCACAGGGAGTAGGTTCTACTGGTAAAAAATAGCAGCTGATATGGGCAGAACCCCCAACCCATCAGATGTTGCTTCCCCGTGGAAATCAGCTACTGCATGGATTAGCCTGAAGATGCCCCTACTACCATCTCCTACAGATCAAGCTTATTTGCCAGGCAGAACATGCAGGGCTTGATCCTTAGAGCAGGGATTCAGCCCAGTAAAGGAGAACATTGCTTGCTTCTCTAGGCAGAACCACTCCCCAGCCATGGATAAGGTGTTGTTTATGATCCACAACTGAGTCCCTACTAAAACAGCCCCAGACCAAGAGCTGCCCATTTAGTAGTAGAATAGCACCACCTGCTTTACCAGGCAGAATCACACTAACTCCCACACAGATCAGCTAGCTCACATTCATGTTTTGACAGTTGATATGGTCATCTGTTGAAACTTCCTTCCTTCCTTCCGGAGAACAATTGGTTATGGTAATTCCCACCAGTAGGTAATGCCAGACATTCTATCAATCACTTTCCTTAAGTTCTACATTAGAATTGTGAGGGCAGTACCAGTTGCTGGTGTCTTTGCTGAGGTAGGATAGAGATCCACAATGAGGCAGCATAAGCGATGCCAGCATATTTCTGTGCCTCCCCACAGACTGGAGAAAAGCACATTAGCATGACTATAAGGAACAGCCTTTTGTATAAAAGTTAAATGCTTTGGGGGAAAATGATACAATTCACTAGAGTAATCCCATGGTCATATTTATAAAATATTGACCTTGTCAAATTTCAGAATTTAGAAGCATCTGGTGTTTGTAGAGAGAGTGCCTCCCAAGTAGAAGACACTCTGATCATCTGTGCAACATCTGTGGTTGCTAGTTGCAGTAAGAAACATCTCAATGAGAAACATTTGTATCTTTTCAGGGTGGCCATCTCCACTAAAACTAATATTGTTTAATAGTCCCTATATTTTTCATACTGTGAAACAAAATGAAGTCCAACATTTAGATAACCATAAAAATAAAACACTCCCAACTCTGTAACAATGTTTGTGAATGGACTGTTTCTAAGTATGCTTGTTGACAAAGTTCAGAAAAGGAACATACATGGAATTCTTAAAAGAACCACAAGAGGAATAAGAGCTACAGAGAAAGCAGATCCTAGTCTGTAGCTTGTGCTGTGTATCAAAACTCCAAGTGTTTTCCCCCTAGAAGACAAAGTGAACAGAGATTTTCAGCAGGTAGGTCAATGAGGAAAGAAGAAGATAAGAAAGGGAAAAGATAGCTTTCAATTTCTTTTTTTTTACAGATTTTTATAGTATTATAATATTTTGTAGCATTCATTTTCTTTTTAAATCTTATGTTAAAACCTAATATTTTTTACTTATTTGATATTTAATTTATGAATTATAAACATAATTCTAAAGTTATGCTGTTAACTTACTCAGACTATTAAACAGAAAATGATATATTGCATAACTGATATATATTTCATACTAACAGGACAGTTAAATGATGAAATTCTGAATGATTACAATTGGTTGCATTTACAACCTATTGGTACATAATGCAACTCAAGATTGTGCTATGTACCCTATCTTTTATTCTACATTTCTTTTCATTTAGTCTAACATACAGTATAACAGGAAAACAATGTTACCGAACCCAACTGAACTTTTGAGTAGCTATTGCTCCCAATGAAGATAACAATATTTTTAAAGTGATTAAATATGGCAGGCTAGCTATGTGGAAACAAACAAACAAACAAAAAAGAATGAATAAAGAAAGAATAGATTGTGATAGCAATTCATGTCAAACTCAGGCAAAAAGATAGTGGAACCCATTATTAAGTCAACATAAAGGCAAAAGAACAGCGATCACATTTCTGTTGAGGAAGAAAAGTTTGTCCAAAATTCTAATTTAGAAAATCTATTTATCTATCATATACTTTCATACACACATACATACATACATACTGCAAACTTCATGGTGGCTAATATTCAAACATTTATATTGAATTAATTCATATTAAAAAATAAGGCAAATAATTGCAAACTGTTTTTATATGTACATATAAGTGAAACGATGCTAAAACTATTTCAGATAGCTAAATCCTCACAGCCTGCAATTACAGAGATAGGTAGGAAGCTTTTTATCACACAGAATGATCAATAACTTTTCAGAAATAAAGAATCATCAAAGGTTGTAGTAAGTCTTAATTCCATCCCACTGTCTTGCTTACACTTCCATTAGAAGAGGAGAATGGAAGGTAAGATAAGCGAGCCATGGTTATAAGAAGTTTTGTTTGATTTGCATTAATATGCTGTATGAACCCATCTAATGAAATTTATAAACCATGTTTGATAGTTTAGTATATTTGGGAACCAAACTGTTTATTCAACAAACTATGGTTAAAACGAACTTGATTGGCAAGGTCAGGGATCCTCTTCTTCCTTCTTATATTTCTTTTTAAAACATACCTGAGCTGTACAACCTTGCAAAGGCAGGCCAATCTACAAATGGAATAATGTCTTTGGAAAGCAGAACATTTGCTTACCTTACCTGATTCTCATTCTAAGCTTGTAATATGCATGTTTAGCATTATTTAAATAGCAGCTGAAGGGGCTATTGGAATCATGGGAGAAGGAAGGGGCTCTATTAGCAACAATGGAGCTTTCATTTACTTTCAAATAGCTGCTTTTTATTCAGGGTTACCCAGGGAGAGAGTTAAACTTCTTTCTGTAAGCACAGGCTTTCTGCTAGTCACATAAAAACCTCTATCATCACACAGTTAATGTCTAACTAGGTCATGAGTGGCAAGATGTGAGAAAATCTTGACTCCATTCCAGATACATGAAATGGTAACTCGGTATTCTTTTAACTGCTGAAAAGAGCTGCTTCTCACACTGATGATCTAGAAGCTTATTTTCTCTTCAACAAACATTTTTAACAGAAGAGAAAAAGCCACTGCTCTCCAGATGTGTAGACTTCAACTCCAGCATTCCAGACAGTATAGCCATTGTAATGAATTCTGAAAATTGAGCTCTACCAATTTAGAGGCCACCCATAATGGGGAAGCCTGGGTTAAGTGATCCTCGTTATCGGCTATTATACCTGTTCCCATCACCCCACTAGACAAGAGTTCTTTCATATCTGCAGTGAATCCTATATCTGTCCTATAAAAGTGAGACTCACAGGTTATGCACATCTAAGATGCTGCAGAAGGACATTAGCAGATGAACGCCTGTGATGCCACTCACCTACTATGCTTTCTTCAGTTCTCAGCCTTATGTCATATATTTGTATGCAAAATGGATGTTATCTTGGATTCAGCTGGGGAATTTGAGGGGAAACTAATGTGTAGCATTTAGAACACACAGATTGCTCCACAAGTGACATCAACGAAGTATTAAATAAATGGGTTAGAACTGAATGACAGAAATGATAGGCTAGCTTGTAAAAACATTTTGAAAGGAATAGGAGTGACAAAACAAAGGCTGGGTTTGTATAGTACACTGACCTGCAAACTAGTCAATCACATTTTAGCTTAGTATATTGTATGAACCTAGTTTTTGTAGTCAGTTTATCATTCAACACATTCTCTGAATTCAGAGCATTGGGTTAACTGAGTTAATTGTGCAAATGCAGCCTGAAGCATAGCAAGAACGTGAAAAGACATTCATTAATTAATTCAATTTATATAGCGACCCATCTCAAGTTCATGACTCTAGCTGGCTAACAGTGTTTAAAAATATAACAACAAAACCACACACACATAAAGCAGCAACCGTGGTGAAAATAGAACCATCAGTCACAAGTTTGTTTGTTTTTTAAAATATTAATACATTTTCAAACAAACATACATAAAATGAACATCTCATTACAAAGAAAAAATGAAACAACAACAACAACAACACTGTGCCCCCACTCTCATGGCCTTCAGGAAAGGGGTGAAATCCTAGCTGTGCCAGAAGGCCTGGGGGCCAGATGGGGGCTCACACCAGTGGAGGTGGCTTGTGGGGTGATTGACCTTGCCCCCCCCCCCACCGTCATCTTGAATGTTTTAGTATTTGTGTACAGGGTTTGTTGTCCATATTTGATTTTTAATAGATTAATTTATTTTAACTATTTATGGGGGATTTTTAACTGTTGATGGGGTTTCTGATTTTAACTGTGAGCCACCCAGAGTCACCCGTTGGAGGGAGATGGGCAGCATACAAATTTAATAATAAATAAATAAACAAACACAGCAAATAAAAACAGAAAAAGGCAAAAAAATTGTAATTACAAATATATTCCATGTTCACCTGATTTTATAAATCTTTGAAAGAGGAAACTAAACTTTCAATGTTCATCAAGCCTGTCCAATATTTTTTTTGAAGGGAAACCCATCAGTCACAAGTTAACAATGCACAGGTTCAGTCCCACCTCCTGACCCCCAGGCCTAGTGACAAATGTCATGGTTAGTAGTGGAAAAATTGATGGATTTAGCTACTTGTGACACTAACAAAATGAACTGCAATTATAAATAAATAAACTTTGCATAGGAAATGGCAAAGCACAATAGCCATAACTGCCTATGCAGAGCAAGCAGGAGCAAATGACATATTGTGTGTTATGACATCATAATGCATGTTTCATTATTTTGGCTTCATTATAGTTAGGAACAGACACCTATGGCTATAAACTCTACATCATGAAAGACAAGAAAGTTTATGCTGAGCTTTTCCAACCAGAACCTCAAGCTGCAATGTAAGGAAATTATCCCTCTACAATTAGGAACAGGGAGTCCCCCGGTGCCCCACTTCATTTGCTCCTGCATTGATGGCTGTTATCATAATGCAATGCATGGCTAACAATATTGCATGTTTATTTCATTCATAAAATAATAATTGCAGGGAAGAATAAATAGGATATGATGTTTAAATAATACCTTGTTTTTCCATGAATTTAAGTGGATTCACATTAAAATTCATTTGAGGTTCACTCTGATAGAAATTACTGTAATTCCTAATCTTATTTCATAATTTTTACCATGTTTATTATTGCAGTCAATATTTACTTGGATTTTAATAATGATTTGCATTCATTTTAAAATGAAATAATACATTCAGTTATGTAAAACTAAGAAAATAATGAAAATTCTTACTAATTCTATGATGCTTCTAAATTTTTCTTTATTCACTTAGTGTTTTATTTTTTTTTAATTTTTGTCCCCCTTTTTCTTTTTTCTGGTTTGTTTTTCCATTCCTCTGTTACTAATAATGTTGAATAAAAATATAATAATAAAAATATCATTTGGTATTTGATTGATGCCACCCCCTACTGCTTTTATGTAATCACACCAAGTAAGCACATTGGGGAAAACCTGGTTAATCAGAATTATTGTACTTTTTGATTAATGAAGATTGTATATATAATACCAGCTAGCCATCATTTTTATCTGCATATGGGTTAGTAACCAATTTCCATGGTAATTTTCAATAGGTAAGTACACAAATTTTTCTTTTGAAAATTTATAAAAATAAATACACAATAAAACTCTTCTGTAAGTATGCTGTCACTATATTTCCAAAAATGCAATAAAGGATTTATATTTACTCTCAGCCTTCTGATAAGGAGCTCATAGAAGCACACTTTGGGCTACCTATCTCAATCAGTAATAAGTGAGCCAGTGTGATATGGTGGTTAAAGTGCAGGGTTGGCATTGGGAGACCCAGATTTAAATCTAGCTTCAGCTACAGAACCTCAGTGAGTGACTTTGGGCTGGTCACTATCTGCCAATCCAGCCTACCTCACAATGTGGTTGCCATGGGAAAAAATGGGAAGCAGAAGCACAATGTATCCTATATTGAGCTATTGAATGAAATGGGGGGGGGGGGGCATTGAACAAATATATAGGTTTTCATCCTTTGATAGATGACAACTGTTTCTGTTTTCAAAGAGAAACCAGTGTATTCTGTCTTCATGCTATCAGCCAGAGCTGCAATCTATAATCTTTTATGCAGAAAGTGAGGTTACTACCAGAAGGGCAGGTACTAAGGGAACACAGCACAATTTTGGGGGAAGAGGTTAAGGGCATCATGGATATGTGATCAAATCAAAATTTGGGCAGGCACAGGCCCCATCCATATTGTTCCTAAGTAGATGTCTCCAAAGTCCATTTTCTCCCACCTTCTTTCAAAACTATTGACTTTAACTTATTTTAGATGCCACCTATAACCTTTGGGGCACAGGCTGCACACTGATGTACTATGAATAGCATCAACAGAAACTACTGGCTGATCTTTCTGAGCAACCTGGGTGTTTCCATTCTCATCAACCAACATTCCAGGATGGTGATGAGTGCTTCTTAGTTTACCCATCTTTTCCCAACATTATCCTGGTGCTTGATTATATGAACGGGCAGAAAAGCAAACAGCTTGGGCTGAGTTTGTGTGAACACACAACAAGGAAGTGCCAGAAACTGCACTTCATGAGCTATGGTGAGGCAGTGGGGGATAGCATGGTGTAACCTACTCCCACCATGCTTGCATTCTTTTAGCCAGCCTGCTGCTCTTAGATATGGCAGAAGATATTATTTCATTGGCACTATTACAGAAAGATATAATTGTCTTTAGGAAACTTTGGAAGAGAGCCATGAGTTAATCTCTTCAGGTGAAATCTTCATGTACAGATTCCAATTAGCAAGCACTGATAAGCAGCTCCTCCACTCTCCTAAACATGTTGGGGACATAAGTAAAAATGCTTACAGTTTAATTGTCTGCAATTCATGTGGAAACCTTCTGTGTGCTGGAAGGCTTCCTACTACACTCTGTACTCATGGAAACTACCTCTTTGCTTACATACTAGCAGGACTAGAGCGGCTTACCAGTGCTCACACGTGGAGTTATTGCCTGGATAGGGTTAAAATCTTGTCCTTTATCGAGACAGCAAATATAAGCCAAAGCTTTAATAGCCAATCTTTAACATATCCAAGAGGTTTGGGCATCTCTTTCACCAGTACTACTGTTCTCACATTATAATGTTAATGCTTCTCCTGCAGTATAACAAAGAACCATAATGATAGCAGTGGAAAGGACGGAATGTCCTTTACACCTATTTGTTATCTTCAAGGTCAGCAAATATGAACCTGGAAAACACAATAGGCTGTGTAGTCTGGGCAGCTGGCAAGCAAACACTTTTCTACTCTGACTAGCTTTCACTAAAGGAAAAATTGTTAAGGAAAGATATGCCCATCTATCTCAGAACATTGTTTTCAGCAATTTTCTAAGAAGATATACCTAGATCAACTCAGTGGTGACCGAATCATTTTGAATTCTCCAGGATTCTTTATCAAGGAATAAAGCAAACAAGGTAGGAACAGAAGGTGAGGAAGGGGGATGGAAAGAAATTCACACATTCAGATTAAGTTTACCAGGTTCAGTTTTGCAAATAAAATTATCTACAGCCTTTATATTTAAAAAACACTTATTTATCTCTGTGTTTGCTTTTTGCCTCTGAAAGAATCTGTGTATTTAATCTAAGGATGAAGACAGTTCTAAAAAACAGCTGGATTTTTATTTTAAAAAATGGAGACATAGCCATTGCATCAATTTTAGCTGCTTTCTCTGACTGTGTTTGTTTTTTGTTTCCTATCTTACCAGACAATTACCAGACAATTCTGCACAATCTTTGTGACCACTGAGCTGGCCTAATAAAGGTATTCCCTCTATCATGAAAGCTAGATTTTTTTTTTAACCAATGGTCAGTACACAATGCTCCTAAATATTTCTACTAAAGTCAGAAAGGAATTATGGGCCAATTCAGTGGACCTAGCAATACTTTTCAGTTCCTGGATATTATAATTACTTACAATACTTCCCCAAAAATAACAACAAAAGGAAGCATACCTTAAAAATATATAACACAAGGGAAAAAAAACCCTTTATTGATAGTATATTAAAAGACTGATAATAACGTCCTAACTGTCTTGCATAAAACCTGAAGTTGCACATAATAAACATTTCGGATTCCAATACTATACTGCTGTACTCAGTTTTATACAAGTAGAAATCAGCGAAATCAATGAAACTTCCTTTTGAGAAGATGTGTTTTGGATTGCTTTCTTTGGCCACCATTCAGTACTCATGCCATCACAAACCAGGTGTGGATTTGGATCACACTGCTCAGCAGCTCCAGTAAATAACCAAGCTTGGAGCTGATAGGAGCTAGAAGCCTCTAGATTAGGAAGGACTGCTATATAGGCTGGGAGGAGGTTTTACTGAACCCAGCAGGTCTTAGTTTTGAATAGATATGCATAGGATTACACTAAGTCTGTCATGCTTTAATCAGTGTCATTCCTTCTTGAAAATCTGCCTTTCTTCATTGACAGATCCAATCAATTGTATCTGGTCATGTACTAATGAGACAGGTAAAGGAAAAGATTAGCTAGGTATGAATTCTTCGTGTTACATGCAACTTTAACAATTAGATGCAATCTCTTTTTCTTAGATGAAATATCTCTGGAATCCTCTTCTTTCAACACCACAGGCTCATCCATATAGCCATTTTACCCATTCTTTCCTCACAACCTGGAATCAGGGGAGACTCCTGTCACCCTAAATCTTGCTGCCCCAAGAGTTCCCTTACCCCAACTTAGGAATGGGACCATGCTCTGCTGCTGTCCATGCAGCTATAATGTGCAACGTTGTCAGGGCAGTGATTGGTGGTTACCCTGGCTGAAATTTGAATGTCACTAATTGTGAAAGGAATGGCCACCAATTTTTCCTTTTGCCATTTGTAAACTAAGAACTGAATATAGGCATATTAGATGATGGTGGCTTCCTTCTCTTCCTCTTATCCCAATGTTTATGTTCTTCAGTTCCCTGTGTTTTGATAGAATCTTAAAAATGGGTGATGGTGGTGATTTTTTTTTCTAAACAGGGAGATAAATACAGTACCCTTAAGCAGAAAACAGTAGGAAACAAAAAATTCGATTTTTGAGGGAGATGTACAGAGAGATGCCTGCAGAAAAGAAACTTTATGAGAAAAGCATTTTGTAGAATGGGAGAAAGATCTGTAGCCATCTGGAGGTAGAGAATTAAATTACTCTCTATGTGAAACTTATTGCACGTGTCCATTCTATTCTGTATTTAACCCATAATATGCTCATAATATGAAGACCTAGGCTACATACACCCCAGAAAAGCTTTGAGTGAACCCCTAGAATTCTTCCAAAGATGCATCAAAAGCATAGGCAATTTTGTCCTAGCAAGTTGATGCCAGTATATTTCAGGGCTAATAGACCCTCTCGTTATTATATTAAGATTTCAATCTAATTAGTTACTGTTAATAAGTCAGTATGGGATAAATGTCCTGGGCCTGTTCTTTGCAACACCCTGAAGAAATTCTATTCTGCGCAATTGGGACCACATTTGAAGATAAATTGTAGCTGTTGCTAATGGATAGTGAGGTGCCTGAATGCTTCTCTGAGTCCAGAAAAGTATCCAAGTTAGCAGCATTAACAGTGTGCAGCAATACATGTTGGGGAAAAGAGAGAGGGTTCAAGGAATCCATAAGCCTTTCTCTGATTTCCTCCAGTTTACATCAAATCCTTGAGAAGGACATGGGAAATGTTACAGCTGAAGAAAATGCTCTATAGTTGCTTGAAAGAAAGATTACATTCTATAATATTATTAACCCTTATTAGCATTTGGATATTTCAAGTGTGTCAAGTACCTTACTGCATGATAGTCATCAAAATGTCATAGTTGGCCAGCTTTAATTGTATATTTTGATCACTGTATAGGCCAAAGCCAGTCATCAATAAACTTTATCCCATCGTATGAGAAAGACCCATGTACAGGGCATAATCATAGCCTGGCCCCAGGTTTATGTAGAAAAGTTTAATGGTATGCAGTCCTGAATTTAAAGGAAAGCTAAGTGCTTTCTCATTAAATGAAATGGCTAACAAACATTCATTCCATAAATTGGTATGCCAACCAGAGCAATGATTCTGGGGAACTCTCATGCTGAGAATATGAATAACCAGAGAAATCAAATGGCATTAATGATCCATGTATTCATACATGATCTTCTAACTATCTATTTCTCCAACATTGTCTTTATTCACATTCAGTTACTTTAATTTTACACAGCTCCCTGCTAGGAACAAGCTAGATATCTTGCATCTATGGATGATATGTCATTCTGAAATTCTGCCTGTCGCATTCTTTCAATTGCTACCCTTTTATACAGAATGAAGGCAATGGAAGAGGGAGTGGAATATATGTTTGAATGGATTTGGGGAGGGTAATACAAATTGGAGGCCTACCCGTAATCTAGGTTTGAATAGCAGTAGGAGGCAAAGAATTAAAGCCTCCATATCCCCACATTTATTCTCCCACACATACTTTTGAGTAAGTCCCCCCACATTCCCTTTTCAACAGGGAAATAAAAGGACATGCTGCTAGCTATGTCTTTAAAGTAATGTTTTGTTTGAACCTGAATAACTCCGTAGAGGAAGTGCTGGGAAGATTATGGCCAAATCAATATCTTCCAGCCAAGAATGAGTAGAAAGAACCACCCTCTGAATACCAACTTATTGCACAGCTAACAATATCAACTTGTGATCAAATGCACAGGATACATCTAGATATTGTATTTTATTAAAATATATGAAATGTGCAACTACTATGTGGCTGATGTTTTGGGGGTAGGATTTTTTTTATTGTTAGTTAAATACTTAATCATGTGTCATTAACAGTTTTAAAAATTCTGCTGACTTGCTTTCTAAGTATTGCTTACGTCAATCATTTTCTCTTTAGTTCAAACAACTAAGAATACTATTTGTCCTTATCGTTTCTGGAATTCAAATGGTTCTTGAAAATGTTATCTCAATGCCGCTTGAAATTCCTAAGCAGACATTTTTAAACTACTTACAGGACTGAAGTAGTCTTGGTGTTGTCCATTAAACCTCAGTTAGAGTTCTGTGAAATTACTCTGATGGTAGTGATTTTGCATCATATTGTGGCTTTGTACAATAGGAACAGGAATGTTCATATTTTCCATAAGGATTCTGAAAAACTTTCATCCTTCAGACCACACAGACTTGTTCTGTGCCATTTGTTCTGTGGTCTCTTTTTGGTAATTTTTACAGTTTTGAATGGAATTCTTTTCTGGAAAGGCAGGTTATATTATATTAGAAAATGGTCCTTAAAATGAATTTATGAATTGCTAAAAAACTGAAGGTCTTTCCCCACTTGTCCTTAATATTCCTAGATATGTCCTGATGACCTGTTTTCTTCTGCTATGTCTCCACGATGTTGCCTATCTCATCCCCAATGCATGTTAATGTAGCATTTTCCCATTTTTCTGACTCCATTGATTGGCAGTCTCAGGATGCTAACCATTACTTGAGGAAATCAAGTGATTGGGAACATTGGGCATATTGGCAACTGTGGCAAAATATGGATGAGCAATGAGGATAGCAAGTGTCATGCCAGAATTTTCTTCTGCTGACCCAAGGATAAGTGAAGAACACATCAACACAGCAGCGAATGACCCAAAGACAGGAGAAGAAGAGGGAGAGTGCAGCCAGGTAGGTTATACAATTGTAATTCAGATTTAAAATATGCTAGTTCTTATGAGAAATCAAAAGATAAAGAAATAGCATGAAACAATGTTCTTTAAGGCTAAGAATACCATGAAACTAGTTCAGGGTGTTTTTCCCTTGAAACTGGGAATGAGGACTTTGGGAGTGGCATATCATATGCTTTACTAAGAGATTATGTCATTCTGTTTACCGTTAACATTTCTTTGAGCAAACTACTTTATAGTCATTTACAATATTTCTATATACAGGTATAGAAAGCTATGCTCATACCAGATCAGAAATAATTAAATTTACTCACTCATATTCCTGACCTTCCCTATCTGTAACTTGTAGAAAAGGTTTGGAGATCTTTGAACAAGTTACTTTTAATACTAGCGCAGTAGTTATTGATATTCTCAGCACTTTTCTGGAAGTAGTAAAATGTGAACTGAAACATCAGCAACTCCAACACCTATATAGGGAGAGAATATCCCCTTATGAATGCTTCACTGTATTTTTTTTATTTCATATTTTATATAAGACTGCAAGTTCAGAATGAAACTCAAAAATAAAAGATAAAAACTGATAGAAAAAAGCTAAGGTAGAATACATCTCAACTGAAAATATGAAAACTTCAATGTACTTACTAGAAGAAGAAAATAAATCATGGGAGAAAATACTTTTAAAGTCCACAATTGAGGATGGGCTCAAGTGGTTCATTGATAAATTATAAATTGCATTTGAAAGGAATAATAGTTGTACTAAAAAGACATTAGGTAGGACTAGAAGGTTCAATCTAGTTTACAAATTAGTGTCATCCTTAAAACTAACTCTACTGCTTCCAAGACACAATAGGTAAAACAGAGCAGCAGAAGGATCCTAGAAATGGGGGAAGCATTGCCTTAGTCTTTGGGGTTTTTTTATGTTCCTAATGCCATTTTGAAATTTTGTTCAATGCCTGGGAGCACTTCCCAAATTAAATAATTTTCCTTCCTTCTTTCCTGATTTATTTTTCTCAATCAGTTAGAATTCTAGGCAATCTACACTATCCACAATTTAAAAAATATTGTAATTTCAATTAAAAAATGCAATATAATACATATCTATACAAATGTATAAAACCATATTAGTGCTGGTGGTACTACATTGAAGCCTTTCTTGAAAAGAAAGATCTGAAGCAACATATTACAAAGATCAGAATTATGCAGACAAGGTTTTCCCTGTGACAGTCTATGAAAGCAAAAATTGGACTTTGAAAAAGGATAGAAAGAATATTAATGCTTTTGAACAAGAATATTGATGCTTTTGTTTTCTACACCTTTTACTTTTTTTTTATTTACTTTTGATAATACCATGGATAGCCAGGAAAACAAAGGAATCATAGAACAAATCTATCTAGAATTGACCAGGCTCAAATTATCATATTTTGGACACATAGGTAAGATCCTGCTTCTTGGAAGAGGAATGTGGAGGCAGAGAAAAAAAATGCAGGAGCTGTTAAATGATAAAAGAAACTCTAAATGAAATCTCAGCCCTGATAAAGTAGTAAATGTAACAAAGACATTTAAAATATCTGTTCTGATTCTGCATGTTATAAGAAAGAATAGAAGGAAACTCTGGGAAGCTTTAAAAATTCTGTTATTATATGCTACAATAATAAAGAAGAGTTCCAGTAGTCCTCGTGGAATCTGTTTCCTGGCCTGGTTTACCTTGTAGGGCTGATAACAATGCTGGGAAAGGTGGAAGGAAAGAGGACAACCTCAGCAAGGTGGATGGACTTAAGTACAGCAGGAATGGCTACACCATGGGAAGACGTGTAGGGGGATGGATTATCTTGTATAAGATCTATCTGTGTTGTCACTAAGAGTTGACACCAACTTGATAGCACATAATCAATCAGTCATCTGACCTCTCTTATTTATTTCTATTAATTATCTAGAAAATGCCCATTTATTTAAATTTGGGGCTTGTAAATTTTTATTAACATTGTATAAAATGCTAATCAGTGACGGTAATAAAGATACTACTAAATTTTTATCTGCAAATGAAGTAAGTTTGCAATTATAATTATACTCAAATCCTTGGAAAGAACATGGAAAGATAACGTGTAACACCTCTGCTGCATGGGCTGCATTGGGTGCTGGTTTGCTCCTGGGTCCAATTCAAGGTGTTGGTGATGATCTTTAAAGCCCTTCATGGCATGGGCCCAGGTTACCTGAGAACTACCTCATCCCAGTTACATTGGCTCATCCCACCCAGTCTGGCAAGAAGGGCATGTTGCGGACCTCATCTGTTAGAGAATTTCAACTGGTGGGGTCTAGGAGGAGGCCCTTTTCTGTTGTCGCCCCTGCCCTGTGGAATATCTTCCCCCCTGAGGTGAGATTGGCCCCCATTCTTCTGGCCTTCCAGAAAAGCGTTAAGACCTTTTTCTACTGATTAGCTTGGGGAGTCAATGGGGGCTCCCAGCACTGGGAGTGGTTGGCACCTTGAGGATGCTCTCTCTGCCTCTTAACGTTGTCTGTAGTCTTTTAATGCATTTTGTAGTTTTTAAATGTTTTTATGTTTCTTATCTCTGAGTCGCCTAGTGTCATGGTCCTCTCTGAATCTGATTCAGAGTCAGAGTCAGAGGCAGCACCGGATGAACAGCAGACTGAGTGGTCATTAGAAGTGGGGTTGGACAGCAAGCAACAGCTGGAGTTAATCTCAGATAACGAGGCGGAAAATGTAGAACCACCTGATGTGAGAACGAGGCGCACTGAAAAAAGAGCATTGCAAAGGCATTCGGTGAGGCTACTTGCGAGAAGGGAGCCTCACCCTCCGAAATGAGGAACACTGGCTGCCATTACAAAATAAGGCTCGGTAGAAGGGGAGGCTTTGAGGATGACAACAGTGTAGTACCTCCCTCGTGCCTCACTTGTGATTGCTCGTTCTTGCTTGTGTCTTGTTTGTGCCTCGCTCGTGTCTCTGCTGGAACCTGCTGCCATGTGTCCTGTCTCGGACTAGTTGCGCTCCTGCCTCCTGCACTGCCGCACCGGACTCAACAACGCTGCTGTCAGGCAAGCCGCTGCTGTATCAGACCATAGACCTCCTTATGTGTGTGTGCGTGCAGTGGGATCATGACACCTAGAGTCACTGATAGTGAGATGAGCGCTGTATAAATTTGATTTATAAATAAATAAATAAATAAAATATAGACTTAAAACAATGTATAAACTTAACAGATAGTTTACCAGTGGCAGATTTTTGATAACTTGATAAATAATTTGTATATGTATGATGCCACCTCCTCTAGCATACTGTGTCCATCTGTGCCATATGGTCTTCAGTTGGGAAATGCTAACTACAGCACAGCAAAATATGGTGTTACCTATTTTAAAACCTATTTTTTTTAAAAAAAAATATTGTATTCGTTCTTACTAAGTTACAAATTCTTAGAGACCAGGTGAAAGAGATTTTCCAAGTTTCTGGCTAACTATGGAATTTATGATATCTTCTTTTATCAGTTTCCAAGCTGATTGCTTTCTAAATGGTTCTCTGATGTCCTGAAAACTGTTTTTTCCACACAGATCTAAACTCATGCATTCAATGATTTTTGTTTTGGATTCAAATATGCTGTATTTTCCAGTGCAGTATCAACTACCAATACTATCCTTAACATATTTGGGGAAATGTAAAATCTGACAGAATTACAGCTCAATGACTTGAATAAAAGTAACATTTAGCATTAATGATTTATAAATAATTATCCATATTAGCTATCCATGATCCAAATTATACAGAAGTCTCCCATTAGCAACGAGACATTACTAGAACAAGATATTTGAAGCACCGAAAATGATTAAGGCAAGTGTTTCCAAAATAAAAAAGCTAGCAGTAAAAAAATCAATTGAAGTATGAATATATATGCTGTCTTTTAAAAAATACACTTTTCAGTGTAGTCTCCCTGTATTGGTGAAAGAGAATGTAGGAATTTTGGTTATAAGGATTTTCCAGAAAAGCAATAAATATAGCAGCTAAGGAGGTTACAGAATGACAAAGGGATATATAACAATCTCCAACCACCATCACCATTACCACCTCAAAGCAAAAAGTAGAACGATAAGGTAAACTTAGTCAAAAACAGCATCAAAAGAAAACATAAGAAAATTCTAAAGCCTGATAATAAAATATAAAAACAGAGACCTGTCTCATAGCAGAAGAAAGTTGGAAGACAAATTTACTCCATATTAGTACTAATCGTAAATACTTCAAAACTGAATGTAGATTTTCAGAAGGTCAGCAGTACTGTTTCTGCCACATATTGCATTTACGAGAGTCATTCAACTCCCCAAAACAGTTTTGTAAACGAAATGAAAACAATCAAGGCTTTAGGACAAAATTTACCTGACAGATGATGACTCAAAATTTGACCAGATTCAAAAGATTAGCAATATCAAGTTATATACTTTTAAAAAATGCTTAAAAACCTCCACTCTCTCATTTATAAAACAGGATTTGCTACAGAATGCCACATGACAGTTAGCTATTAATCATTGTGTTCTATGGTTATCGTTTTTTTCAATACAATAGTGCACCTGAGGTCTTGCTGCATTCCCCCCCCCCCAAGGTGCCAGGTCTTGATTAAGCATCATTCTGTACAGTTCATTAACATGGTATCTCTAAATGAGGTTTCAAGAACACATTTATTGGCCATTTAATATGATTTATGCTATCTGCTGTAATTTCAGATGCAGCATTTGCCAAGACAGTTAGTAAATTTTTCATTAAACAATGGCCTTTCTTCATAAATGACTTTAGTTTTAGGACAAGAAGCTGATATCATCCACCATTATTGTTTTTATAACTAATCATCAGACAAACATTTATTGTATTTTATTTGATTTAACAAGAATCAGTTTAAGGTGTGTAAGTATAATACTAGGAGATCTGAAATCCTTTTACAGGTAGTCCCCAGGTTAAGAACGTCTGGTTTAAGGACAACCCATAGTTAAGAAAAGAGCCTATTGTAGCAAAATTCGAGTTAAATGCAAAATGATTCAAGTTAAATACTCAATGGTTCAAGTTAATTACACAAGACTACTTATACAGTATTATATGATAATACCGTTCTGGCTTACATACAGATTCAACTTAAGGACAGACCTTGGGAACGGACCTCATTCTTTAACTGAAGGCTACCTGTATGAATGTTCCATACACTTTGAGAAATGCAGGTTGGGTGTTTATGAATCTGATCACAGAAAACTTGCTGCTAAAGTACCTGATTGATTACTTTTGTGGATCCCCAGCACACAGCTCATCCAGCCCTATTTCAGCCTAAGGCAGAAACTGATATCATAACGGTTGACACAGAGACATGCCTTGGCATGAAGGAAGACCTCCATAAAAAAAAAGAATATTTACGGTTTATCTACTGCCCTGAAAGCTATCTACTGAGACCAGAATAAATAGAAATTCATGCAGGATTCTCCTTTTCTATTATTTGGGGAAACCAATAGGTAGTAAGCATTTGCAAATTAGTTTAAATCAGACCTATTCTATTATCTGGATTAATGGGATGGGAATGTTCTACTTTGTTTGCAGGAATCTTTTTTAATCTCTTTAAAATATATTTTTTCTAATACGCAATTTTCCTCAGGATATGGAACTTCTGTATGAAATATTTTCTAATGTATGAATGCAGGTATTACATTTTCCAAGAAACATTTTTATTAATGAATATTTTTCTGATGACATTCTTATATTGCCTGTTTCGTCAGTGCAGCCTCTGAAAATGTGTGAATGCCCAAAAACTTGAGAAACATATTTTTAGTTAAATATCACAAGACATTTTTTGTTAGCACTGGATATTCATTCAAATTATTTTAATTGATTTTATATAGCACAATTTAATTATTTTATGCAAATTTTATCTAATAGATTTACTTTTATGAAAAATTATGGCTCTTACTACACAAATTTCCATATGTTTTTTAGTATAGTTTTAATATTATAATCTTTAACCTTTTCTGCTTGTTTCATAGTTTAACAATTAATTACAGAGTCAGTTATTCAATTATCTGTCAATTATTCCTCAGTGTTAATCTCCAAACTCCATAATATCTCTAAACCATTGATTTAAGATAATAAACAACAGAACACCAGTTCTGAAAATATTCCTATCATGAAAGATAACCTTTCAGTTCTTTTTTATACCTGCTTCAAGTCAGAATCATTACTTCTCTGCTACAAAGGGATATTTTCTCTTCTTTCTTTACAACAAACTAGAGGGATGAAAACCAATAACGTAGCAGATCTTCATTCTTTTCTCTACTATCATACACCCATCCTCATTTTCTTAACAATAATAGAAAAACTGGACGACTTCCAAGAATGTCTTCCAAGAAATTCTTTCAAACCAGTTGCAAATATCTGGGTGAGTTACTTTTAAGACCTATGCTTGAATTCATTACAGAAAAACCAGATGCAGAAAATTATAGGACTATCTAGATTGTAATTGCATTTTAAATCACAAATGAATTTTATGGGCCCACTGTATCCTTGTAACTGTCATTATAAAGTTAAGACAATAAAATTCTTTAATTCTTTGATCTGCTTTGCCTAAATCAGTAAATGTTTATGTGGTTGAAAACAGCACTTTAAAAATGTGCTTCTTTTTACTTTTTTATAATCCAAGTCATAGGCACATCATATTGACATAATGGCATTTCTGAAGGGAAAGGGCCAAACCTTCTATTTTCGTATGTGGGGATTATGATTTTTAATATCAGTTTTGGCACTAGCTGCATAATTCTGAAGCCCTACATTGGATGGGGGAAAGGGCCTCAAGGACCACACATGGGCCAGATAGTCCAGGGGGCCCTCCCCTTATTGAATGATGCCGTTTTCCTTCATAATAAATTATTAGTATTTTGGAATCCATCTTCTAGCTTTTCTACTAATGTTATATTTTCTCCAAACTGATTGTAGTTTTCTATAATCGTGTCTTATGTTATATTTAACTTCCAAATCACAGAAACATTAAAAAAACAAAACAAAACTGATATTACTCAGTTCTAATGCAGAAATGAGAGCCAGTTTGGTGTTGTGGTTAAGGCATCAGGCTAGAAACCGGGAGACCAGGAGTTCTAGCCCCACCTTAGGCGTGAAGCCATGACCTTGGGCCACTCATTCCTCTCAGCCCGAGGAAGCAGGCAATGGCAAACCACTTCTGAAATCTTGCCAAGAAAACTGCAGGGACTTGTCCAGGCAGTCTCCAGAAGTCAACACTGACTCAAAGGCGTGCACACACACACACACACACACACACTCACACAATATATATATGCAAAAATAAATATGTTCCATTTTAAAAAGAAATGTGTCCCATAGATGGTGTTCTGTCAAATTATTTGTACTTGTATTCATGACTTCCATAACTTTCAGCTGCCTGTTTAATATTGACTCTTAACATGTCACTCTTACCTCTCAACCACGTTAATACCATCTCATTTTCTTCTGTATACAGTTTTCTTACAAAATCATGGTTTGCTCCCTTACTCCCTCTTTTTTTAAAATCTTTTTCACTCTATTCCTTTATTCTATAATCCAATTCATATTTACTCAGAAGTGAACTACTTGCAATAGGGTACTATTTCAACAGGTAACTGGCCTCCTTGGTTTCTTTTTGGTGATTACTTTGAAAATACAAAGCACTCTTTTCTGGCTGTTCTGTCAAGGTATGAGCATGCTGAAGCACCCCAATTATATCTTCTTACTATTGTTACTGTTCTTATTCCTCTTCCTACCTGCTCCCAAGTATATCCTTTACTTGTCATACTATGTCTAAAATTAGACTGCTTGCTGCTTAGAGAGGGTACTCTTCTATTCAAACTCAAATTTTGGAGAGGTTTCATTTTATATATCATACTTGTATGCCACATAGTTCCAGAAAAGCCACCCTGCAGAAGTTAGGGATATAAGAATATATTGGAAATACTATCTGATCCTTACATTGTACCTTCTTTATGGAATTATCTATAAGCAAATCTTGGTTTTAATCATGTTGCTGCTGAATGAACTTAAATTAGAAGTTCCCATGTATGAACTTTAATTTCATGTTTTCTTGGGATAAAAATAACAGGCCTCAATCCTGACAAGGGCAAGATATTACAGGACAAAGGTAAAGATGATAGACCTTTCTTGATTGCTTTCACCAGGAAACGTGCAAATCTGTTTTCAGGCACCGCACTTCCAGATTTGTAGCAAGTCACTGCATATCCTTTGTAAATATTGTGTTCTTAAATGTCTTCATCATGCAAACCAGATCTTCAATATAGGAGATGATTCTGGTCCATGTATAAGTAACAACTTAAAACACCCAGGCCACTTGCTTATATATAAGTTGCATAAATCATCGTCATTCTATTCTAATCCACATGTACCAGCAAACCTGAATTCTATTTTTTTCCACACAATATCGTTTCTATTTAATATGTCTTTTTATTTTGGTTCTTCCCCACTGTGTGTTTTGCCTATGTTTTCATCTATGTTTTCATGCTACATGATTTCTTTCTTTATTCCTTGTTAGCTCCTTGATGAAACACTAAATGCTTCTATTCATTTCCTTTGAATTTTGCCGTCTTTATTTTTTATTTCCCTCAGGACAGGCAGGTCAAATTTGATATGTCAACTGCTGCAACTATAGGAACCTTCTCCTATTCTGTTTCTTATCTTTATTTCTTTATTTCCCCAGTGACACACTGGCCAAACATGCTATTTTACTTTCTTGAACTGTAGGAAACCTCTAACATTTTTCATTTTTGGTTGTCTTCAAATATCATTCTAAAATATAATCATAGGTCAACACAGGAGAGGAGTTGCAACATGGTAGGCAAGTACAACATGAAAAGCTAGATTTGAACTGTTGAGGGCCTGTGATTCAGTGACATTTCCAAGATCTTCTCTACAATTATGTATACTTTAAAAAATGTAGAATGACCAGAATATTTTTGTGTATGAAATCACACACAGTATATGTCAAGGCTAAAGTAACATATATGTAGAAATTAATCTGAGACCTGAAGATATAAATATTGTATATTTGTTTTATTTTCTGTATCAGTCCTGTTGAATCAGTCCTGTTTGAAAGCTGATCTTACAAAACAGTCTCTCTTTTTTTCCAGATTTCGCCATATCACACTGAATGTAGTATCTGAAACAGACCTTTCTATGCAGCTCTCATTTTTTAATTGCTTCTACTATTAGCATAGTGATATGGTAGTATTGGCAACATATCTGTGTGTGTGTATGAGTATGTATGTGTGTATGGTTCATAATGCCACTTCAAACCATAGATTTAAAGTTTATAGGAAAATGACCAACAACTATAATGGAATTTAAATGGGAGATTCAGAAACGTGCCCTTATTTCTCTTGTTTAGCATCAGTGTAGTGGTTTGCTAGAGGAAATACCATTGATCTGTTCCTATACTTAGGCAATACTACTGCTCGTGAATAAGGAATATGTCCAGTCAGAGTTGGTTCTAATTGGAGTGGCCTATAAGTCCTGCAAATAAATAAAGAAAGAAATACTGTGCCTATCAGTGCAGCAGATGTTGGGTAACCCAAATAGCCAACAGAACTTAATTCACTTTATAAGTCTACTGATTCTGGCCCAGTTTCTCAGAACCAGATTACCAGTTTTTTATTAGATGTAACTCCAGTCTCATCTGGAGTATACATCTTCAGGTTGGGGGGTTTCAGTATTTCAGTAAACTGTATCTGTTTCAGAAGAGGGCAAAAAGATGGTCTGGGTTATGAATAATAAATTCTTTGAGAAAATACCAATAACATGGATAACAGAGATCAGTGAATAGCATGATAATATATTCAGATTTCCTAAAGGATATAAAAGAGAAAAAGGGCAAAATAATGTTCCCTGTTTTCTCCAGAAGCAGAATTAGAGCTAACAGCTTCAGGTAACAAGAAGACAGTGTTTGGAAAACATTTGAAGAACTTTCATAACAATAAAAATAGTTGGGCCATGTGACCAGTTTCCTACAATAGATTTTCAGACAGATACAGTAGGCCTACTATTTATTATTTTCTCTCTACCTGGAACATAGAACTAAGAGCAATTTGGAAGGTGATTTCAAATAGGGAAAATTACATGTAGGGGGAAAAAATCCTTGGCATTTTGTCATATTTTTGTGACCACTAGGATTGCATTTGTTTTACTTGCTTTTCAGTTCCCCCCAACATTGAATTCATCTGTCTATCTCTTGGAGGAATACCACACTGAAATCCATACGATATAAACACACATATTTAACAGGAAGCCACTGGACCAGCCTTTCCCACTAGGAAGGACCAGCATTCCTAGCTGTGTTTGACTACAACTGACCACAATGGCTAGGAATAGTGGTCTGTCATCCTGTCTGGAAATCATAAGATTGGGGAAAGTTTTAAAGAGAGAAATAACGATAACTATTTTTTAAAATATGCTTTTATGTCAAGGGTTGTTTTCAAATTAAGAACTGATTTGCTAACAAAACATTTGGTTGGTGTGGGTAGAATCCACTGATATTGAAAGTAAAGTAATATTTCAAAAAAATATTGAATGTTATTGGATAAAAGTCCTATAAGACTGGCTGGGGAATTCTGGAAGTTGAAGTCCACCCATCTTAAAGTTGCTGAGGTTGAGGAACCCTGCTATAAGAGATGAATTATCCTCGTAGTAAATATTTGAGCTAAAGAATTACTAAGTTTTGTGACAGGAATCCTATTGGCTGAAATCTAAAGAGGTGTGCTAAATAGGTGTGCGTATGCCTATAATAGGAAGTTTTGAATTACATTAGATGATTGGACCTAGTTTAGCAACTGCTGTGAGTTTAGAGCTACCAGAGGCCAAATGAATTACAGAAGTTTTTCTGCTGCCATCTTCTGGTTGGAGTATAAATAGTAGGGTGTGTGTGAAAGTAAAATTCATTCTGTTTATATACTAGAAATTCTGCTAAATGATTCAACAGGAACTGTATAAAGACAAGTGGGTGTTTGCTATTTCATATATCAGGTAAAACAAAACCTTCAGGGATTACAGAGTGATTTTATGAATAGGCCAGGGCTGGTGTGCAAATCAAGTCAAATCAAATCAAATCAAACCTTTGTGAAGGCCTTTGTGTCAGGTTCAGCCCAAGAACAACAGCAAGACAGTCCAGAATCAGTTCAGCTCCTTTATTAGCTTTCACCTAATAGACAGAATCTTCCCAGACTAATTCTAATCCCCAACAACAGCAACTATAACCACAATGCTCTTAGGGAGGGGCCAGCCTTCTCTTGACTTTCCCACACTCCAGCTGGGGGCTGAAGGAGGTGCTTTCCCTGGAACCTCTCTCCCCATTCCTGGCAATCTTGAAGTTCCATTCCAGAATCCTCCCCGCTCATGTCTTCCATCACACTTTGGGCCAGAAAGCACAACATTAAAACATAGATCTGGTGTGCATTGGTCCCTCTCTCCCTTCAACAGCTCCCTGTGTGGTATATCCTATTGTCCTGACCATATTCCCAGTGCCTATTCTTCCCTCCCTCCCTTGCCTTCCTTCAGTTGACATTAATAACACAGTGGAACATATCTTATTGGTCCACCTGCCCCTGATCTTCCCAGTGCCCTCGTTTTCCTTCCTCTCCTTCTACCAGTCAGCACTGCCAATATCCTTGGCTTTTCCATATTTTTACCCTTTCCCCAACCCTATTGTCTGGAACTGTTGCATTTTAATCCATATCTGAAACAAAATAACTCCATTTAATTCTATATCTGAGCCAAATACGCAAATTTCCAGTTGGCACAAGCTGCTCGAAACTAAGGAACGGTTTGTACACAAACCATTTGATACATTCCTAAAATATTGCATATGGTTATTTTGCTGATGATGCTAATACAATGTATTGCAGTTCACCCAATTTGCAACTCTTGTGGACGTGCTAACAGCAGCAACACCTAATGGGTCTAGGTGCTGTTAAGCAGAGTTGGATACAGTGTGTATTTGATTGGTAGACTGACAGGAAATCCCAGGGATCTAGTTTATAAAGGGAAGTTGAAAAATAGGCTGGAGGATGCAGTGACAAACCTATTGCTGTCAAAAAGACTAGTCACCCAAAGCCGAACTTGAATCAATACAGTCTCTATTTTTTCTTGTTGTAACTGTGTTTGTTGCAACACTCCCAAGTTTAGATTCTATGATGAATCTGTACTCATGACTTCATCCTTGAATTAGCTGAGAGGGCAAATGACATAGACTGCCACGGGCACAGCTAGATCTTGGAAGGATTATGGGAGGTGTTTTCTTTTTGTCTAATCCCTTGATGATGGTAATTCTACATGGGAGCACTGTAGTCTGTTAACCTGTAGAAATACTGTTCTTTCCCATATAAAGAGATAAAAACTGCTATGGGGAAATCCCAATTGGAGTACCAGATTTTCCTAAGTAGTGACTCATTGCAGAGTGTTATACAAATGAAGGAGAATACAGACATGGCTGCTGATGTAAAAATTATATATATTATCAAATGTGATATGAAAAATAAGTGCAAGTTACATTCTAGATTGTTGGGAGATGTTAAGAATGAAAGAAACAATAAAGGGATTTGCATATTAACACTGTTACATTAATGACAATTTTCACCTTGGTTGTTTTAAACATATATCCAGTAGCGTGACTTTCTTGTAACCTGTAGGGTCTACACTAAGACACTTTTTACTTCCATTTAGATTTTTTGGTGTATTCTTTAGGAAAGAACTATGGTTTTTTTCCCATCCTTCCTGATGAAGACACTGACTGAATTTCTTTCTGCAAATACTATTACTTGACTAGACACTCCATTTGGCAGACACCAGATGGTTGGTGGGAATGTCTTATCATTGTCTGGCAGTTGCCAAAGCCTGGAGAGAGAAAGAATGAAATAAATGATGTCCATTACATAATATTCAATATGATCATGAAATGCTTCTAGGACCTAAACTAGGTGGGAGGCTTTCAAATAAGCTTCCTGGGTCCTCATATCACTTTCCTGCTGTGGCAAATGATAACGTCAATTTAAGAATAATACAAGACATACTTGTGCTAGAAACTTGTGTATCTCTATTTCAAAATAATCTCCAGAAGCAAGAAAAAATAGATCATTTAGATACCCCTGTAAAAACAAAACAGCAGTATAACCAACTGAGCAAAGTTCAACAATATATTTTGTCTGTATCTACAGTTTATTTCCCTGCATTACCTATTCCTTATAACTCTTCTTGATGGATTCTACAAGCATCATTCAAGGTGTCAAACCAGAAATGTCCACAGGGGAGGTCCAAAAAATCAAGATGGAAGCCGTGACACACATTCGATCACAGCTGCCATCTTGATTTTATTTTACCTCCCTATGCCAAACCCAGTAAGCAACATATAAATTAAAGCTTATCTTTAACTCTTCTCAAAAAGTATGTTTTTAGAAAGGGGAGTTAAAAAAGAGGCAGCTGCCTCTGTTCTACTGGTAGAATTTCCTATGATTTAAGAATAGGTATTATTAAGTAGAAAAAATATAGTCACCCAGAATTATTTCTGGTAGTCTGCTTTTCACAAAACTGCACTTTTCACAAATTATTAATGAAAATAGCATTTTAGTGAATGCAGTCCAAACACTTACAAGCCTTTATTAGAAATAAGGACATATTACTACAAGAAGAAACTGGCATACAGGCTTTCATTGGTAACCTGTGAAGACACTATACTAGCTGACCATTATGCATAACCTAGTTGCTTATAATTGTAGAAGGCAACTCATTATTGCTTCCACCAATGGAAGTTACCGTTCTTTACCATTCATGCCCCCAAGTACCCCATTTTAAGTAATTAAAATGAACCTGCTAGTTCATTTAACCAGCAGGTTAAATGAATATATTTCTGCTTTATTTAGGTATTTTATTTGCCTAATCCATCCAGTAACTTAAGTTGTCTGGGCAGATTACAGATTTATTTAAAATATGGAAAGAGAACAATAAAATGGAATCACTAATGAAACAACTAATATTGGAAAGATATAAAACCTATAAAATCCAAAAAACAATTTCTTCACATCATCAGTGTTATGCAATGATCATCAAATGGGTTGTAACTCATGTTTATTAACAGTCAATAATATCTGAATTCTTTTCTTTTTTGCCAGTGTCATTCTAGTTCCATACACTTCATCAGCCCCAGCTCCCTTGAAAATCAATAGCTCCCTTGACTCTATTCAATAATACAGGTGCCCAGAAGCAATTATGGTAAGTATCAGGGCCATTTTCCCACTATAATATGGAATAAATCTTCGTGATGTGATTGTACATGTGAAACATCAAAATTTGTCTTTCCTAATTGTTGAAATGCTAATCAGCATACTTCTATATGTGCGCATTGGAAAAAAGATTTTTCAGACAGCCATATATAGTGCAATTATATCAATTACATTTTTTTGTTTGCAATGTGTTATAAGTGTATTAACTGTCTTAGAATGGGACCTTGTATTTTAGTTTTTGTTTTTTTTTAACATGAACAGTACTGGGAAGAAATAAACATGAACAGAAGCAACTGAGGTATGAATCAAAGCATAAATAGTACCTTGTACAATTCAATAACTCAGAAAGCTGCAATGTCATTCTTAATCATTTCTATTGGAAAAAGAAACCAGTAATTTGGAATTCCAAAATCCTGAGAAAAAAATCAGTGTAAGAATACTACAGATTCATCCTAGTTCTCCAATCCTTGAAGCAAAAGCTGAAAAAATGGAAAAAGTAATTTTGATACTAGTCATTCTGAAATAGTTGTTCTTCGCCATGTAGAAGAACAACTCCCAGTCCCTCAAAAACAATCTGAAAATGACCATGATCTTCTATACTGCTGCTCTTCTTGCATCACTGTGAACAAAAACCAAAACCATTTTGTTGCAACAAAAAATCATTTAGCCTTTCCCTCACTGCTTCCCCACACAAAAGGGAGGGGGAAAAAATCTGTTTAAAAAAAAACAAGTATCTTAGTACTGGCTACCTGGCTGTCCCCATGGAGGTTTGGTGAGAAACAGAAAGGATCTTGTCAATTTCACCCCAGCAACCTTCTCTTGGGTCACTAGAGAAGAAGTGAATCTGTTCAGCCTCTATCCCCCTTACAGTTCCTGAAGCTCAGGGTTCAGGAAGAAGAGTGAGCCAGAGTCTTTTCAGTGATGACACAGCCCCACAAGATCCACAGACCTCCAACATGCCAGCTAAAAAAAAGAGCTTCAGATTGGTTTCTTTTGGATCATAGTTGAGTTGGAAGTAACATGGAGTCTATGTGGGAGTGGCATAAACATCTTATATGAGAATTGCTCTGAGATAGGCTATAGTTGGAAAAAAATGCATTCTGCTTTATACATAGAGAAAGTTTAGTGCTATGACAAAAATCTGCCTTCCATCTGTCTTCCAAATGCTATCTTCCTCTGCAGAAGAATCTTCCATTTTTTTTTTCTTTTCATCTTTCTGTCTCTTTCCCAACTCTTTTTTTTTTTTTACATTTCTTTTTACAATGAATTTTGAGATTCTTTTACTAATGCAAGGTGGCTGAAAATGCTGCAGGGTTCCCTTTCCCCTATAATTAATATCTCCTTTGTTTTTCAGTCTTTTCAATTGCCTGCATTTCCTCCTTAAAAAAGGGCCTTGGGAAGTGTTTATTTATAACTTAATATATTTCTATAGCATTATATAATTACAACACAAAGTGGTTTACAATTTTAAACAAACTGTATGATTTCTACTGGTCTTTAACTAAAACATGGAAAGCTAGATAAATCATAGACACCAGAAAAATGTTTGCATAATGAAAGTTGGGGCACTCACACACTCGTCATCTTCCTTTGGAAACCTAGTTTCTCTTAACTAGGGTAATGGCACCCCCATGCACACTGCATTCTTGAAAATTTCATCAAGCTTTTCTTTCCATTAATTTTTTAAAAAATGTTGTTGAATGCAGCAAGTATGGTCTCAAAATACAGAAAAAATGTTCAGTACAGTGCTATAGGTATACATTAGCAACATTTTATAAAGTATTTGAAGTTAAATACACCCTCAAATAAGTGACAGAATATGCCACAAGATGTATTTAGAATGTAGGTGTAGATGTAGATTGGGGGGAAAAAAAACAAGGCAAGTGAGACTTGCTTTGAATGAATAATATGGCAACATTAATTAAGACTTAGAAACATATGACAAAAAAGAATAATGAACGGTGAATGGGAGTCTTTGGAAAGATTATAAAATCTTAAATCTTGTTGAAAATACTACTTGATATACTAGCTCATGTTTTGTATATTATTTTCTCTTTATTTGGCAATTGGCAAAAGAGAATTTTAAATAATAAACAATTTATCTGCACTCACATTTGTTATTTTCCTCTCTATGCATCTCTGCCTCTCTTTCTTCCTGAAATGATGAGCCCTTTCAATGGAGCTTTATGAGATTTTAGGCTTTACGTCAACCTTGTATTTTATTTATTCATTTTTATTTATTTATATGATTTATATAGCCACCCATCTCACACAAGTGACTCTAGGTGGTTTACAGGATTAAAAATACAGACCTATCAGACATAACAATGACCCCACTCACCATCAGTCATAACAGATCTCATCTGTTAGATAATGTAATAAACCATAACAGCTTTAAAAAGTCCATATGAGTGCTCAAAACATAAAATATGATGAAAATTAGTCACGGTACAGTAATTTGCATCAAAATTGTAAACATAAATCAGTTGGTCCATCCCTTCCATTTTTAATGGCAATATTGTCTTTTGTGCAACCCATTTTCAGATGGTCCCATTAGAGTAGGACCTTGTCACAATAACAGTCCTAAACTTTTTTGTATTTATGACATATGCAATTATATTTCAGACCAATAAAATAAGCTGAGTATTGCACTGGACACAATATGTTAAGTAAGTTTCCTTTATTATTTTATTGAGGCCTTATAAAGTTCTTGTAGTTTTCTTGCTTGTGAGAACTTTCATTCTCATCACTTCATTGGTGAGGCACAATTCTCATTACATCAAAAAGATTTAAGCTTTGATGGCAAGGGATGTCTCAGGATTTGGCTGTATTCCTTCACAAAATTAAGGCAGTGACTCATTTCCTTAATTATTTTTGTCTGGAAGAATAAGATGGGCTATGACTATGAGATACTGGATTGTTGCTTGCTTCTTTCTTAACTTGAAAGCAATGATGCAGGAGTCAGAAGACAGCCAGTGTGCTTTTTGCATGTGAAAATCCAACACTGTATTGTGAGTCATATTATACTATTACCATAAAAACGATATGAATATGATAATTTGTCGTTCTAAGGTAAATTGTAGGCCAAAAAATGCATTTCCAAGAACAAATTAAAAAAAAAAAATTCCAAGATTGATTCTGACCCTGTTGAGTTTGCTTATGACATAATATGAATAAATAAGCTATACGAAATAAACCATATAAGCCAAAATTCACTTGTCTTCGCATCTCACTTCATATCCATGTAGCAAGTAAATTGACACCATTTGCAAATGTTGACTTGTTGCTCTAGGGGAACAATAGGGTAGAAATATTGATTCTGTCACATAGTAATGTAAGAAAGTTAATGGCAATTGTAAATATATCTGAAGTTATTTTAGCTTTTCATACTACAGAAATCTCCAGTGATAAAAAAGACAGCCCAAAATTACTTCAACTGCATTTTTTCATAAATATGTATAATAATATTTCAGAGGGCCTTTGGTGAAATTACAAGTACACATTTACTAAATTAGGTTCAGTGTCTATATCACTCATGCCACATTAATATTCACTACCACAAAAGTGGTGAAGTTAGCACAGCGCTGAAAAAAGTCTTCAGATTTAGAGCCCATAAGTCAATTAGAACTATAGTTATCAATGCATTCACATTGGTAAGTGCCAAGTGAATCGAGGACCTAACTACGCAACCTGTTAACAGCATGACTTGCATTAATAATTTTTTCTTTAATCTTAGGTGTGAGCTAGGGTAATTTTCATCTAAAGCACAGCATATTTGGAAGGAAGGTTTAACATTTCCATCTTAAAGCCTTGCAGAATAAAAGGTTCTATTGATATTAATTCTGTCCACTTAATTGCAGTACATGTAGTTTGGTCCTAGAATTGTAAATAGTGTAGTAATATCTTGGTGTATTATCATTAGCAAAATAATTATTAAGAGGTACACCCCACTAAATGCAATGGGATTTATTCCCAGCCTTGATGATTAGGGAGGATATCTGAAGCTCCTGCTGGTCATACAAAGCAAAATAAGATCATACGGGGCTAGAGATGGAAGCTGCTGTCTTGGTGGGTTGGACTTACTCCCAGACACGTAGGTAGTCTAGTTCATGCAGAAATATAAGAACCTTATAAGAAGCCACTGGTTGATGTGGCTCAGTATTGTATACATCTGGACCAATTCACCCACACTGCCTTCACCCTTTTTTTGCTGCTTCCAGAATAGTCAAAAATTGGGGGGCAAACCACCACATAACATTAGCTCAATGTTGTGTGGGCACATAAAGGAAATGAGTATGTTAGACTTCTGACAGGCTCAATATAGAAAGAAGGGAGTGAAATTGAAAAGCCTACCCTTATCCCTTTAACTATGTAATTACAGCTCAGCCTTACTCTCTGTAGTCCACATGAGTTGATTTTTAAAAAGTGGGTCCAACTGTCAGGCAGTGGCTCATCATTGGTTTAAATGGATTGGCAGTAGCTCTCCAGGGTTCAGAAGGAAGATGCCAGGATCACATTTGTGACCATTTGCATGCAGAACATGTGCTCTCCTGTCTAATTTTAATTCTATACTTATTAATTATTTTATGCACAGTATAACGTGCAAGGCAATATACCCTTTCTTCTATCTGGAAGTAATTTCAGCTGCGTGGGTGACTGATGGAGCTCTGCACTTCCCAAATATTTCATAAGAAATGCTTCAAGGCTTGCACAAGGAGCATACCTCTTTGCTACTCTTGAAGCTGACTTGGAAAACTGACTTTTTCCATACCTCATTACAAGCTTGAAAAAAAGATGCCATTGCTTGATTAGCATTCAGTTTAAGAAATAGCTTCTTTAAAGCAGTGGCATCTTTTCTTCAGGCTTCCATGAAAACTTGGCAAAATCAGATTAGCACAAATAGCAGAGAGATGCTGCACATACCCTGACACAAGATCTAGAGCATTTCTTTGGCAACGTTCCTGATGTGAGCACATCTCTAGCATCTAATATCATTTTACATCATCTTTAACCAAATGATAACTCAACATCTCGATATTGTTTTGTGAAAACCTGTGAAGAATAATATGGTGGCTAATACTCAGGCCAAATTTGTGCACACTTATTCGATTCCCTTGCCCAAATGTTCTATTCTGTTAGGAAAATCAGAAGCCACCTATATGCAAGGGAAAAATACTGCCCTTGAGTCAAAATTCCCATCAGCATCCTGGAAATTTGGGGAAGGTGTTTTTAAATTTGTATCAGCATATTTCCCTAAACATTTCATTTTTCACCATTGACTTTTAGGTTTACTTGTCCTATTTTGTCCTTCATAAGAAACATTTTAGAATCTTTCTTAATCACTCTCCTAGGTCAGCTTTGACTTATCTGCATGATTGTGACTTTTCATACAGTAATTATAAATCTTATATACAGCAGCATATCCAGGGGGAAAGAAGGATCAGTCTCATGAAAGTAGCATTGTAATATGGCATTGTGATGCAAGCCCTGCCCCTTCCGTATGTGTCTTGTGACTTACGCGCGTAAACAAAAAGGACATTATGGTTCAATGCTGCTTTCATCATATGAATGCTGCTATGTCTCATGACAAATTCTACTGAATTCAACACAGGCTAATGTAGATATCTATAACACTGCACTACCATGTGGCTAAATCCCAAACCACTATGCATTACTTTGAAAAAAAAATGGAAATTTATGAACTTATTTATTTATTTAGGACAAATAAATGTAAATTAAATAACTCTGGGTGGCTAACAAGCAATATACAATAATAAAATAACATAAAACCATCCCTACAAACAAAAGAAAAAATAACATTAAAACTAATTGTAATACAATAACCAAGGAACCGCATAACTAATTCACAACACAAGTACACATATATTGGTGTCCACTAACATCCTGGCCCTAATACCTGGGGGGAAAGCAGGTCTTCACAGCCTTCCAGAAGGCCAAGAAGGTCAGAACCCTCCAGATCTCAGTGGGGAGGCTGTTCCATAGGGCAGACACCAGGAGAGAGAAGTTAGCTCACACTGAGTCAGATCACTTCATTCATCTATCAGTTACTTTGTGCGGTAATCCAGAGAAGTTTTCCTAGCCTTATTGTCTGAATCCTTTTTTGTTGATAATATCAGAAGGATTTTGAATTGTACCATAATTTACCTATTATATATGCAATGAAATTATCCATAGGACTGATTCATATATTTAGTACGTAATGTTTTATCCTTTGACTCTCCTTGAAGTATCTGAATGGTTTTTAATTGTGAAAGTATTCCTCTAAGCGGGCTATGCCTATATTTTAATTTCAAACACACACACACACACACACTCACACACACACGTGTATGAGTGGGTGTATATGTATAGAAAGAGAAAACACACGCAAAGGTTAGCATCTTGTCCTTCAGGCAAGAAAGCTCAGCTAACTGTTGTCAGATTTTAAAATTTTGGTTTTTATGAAACTGATTTTGTATCATAAGCTTTCTTAGATATGTAAATGCTGGTACGTTCTATTGAATTATTGATTTAACAGGGCAAGGATATGACCTGAAGTGTAGAATGTTCCAATTAAGTATCCCACAATGCATTTAATTATTATGCTACCTATACACTACTTCTATATTTTAAAGTTGTCAAGGCTTTTAATTGTCAGCATTCCTTCACTAGTAATAAACTAGGGTTACCATATCTGGGCCACAAAATCTGGAAAACCTCTTGATAGAAGGAAAAAGATAACTTCAATGGTCGTCTGCATTTTTGGAGCTCAATATGGCAGCCCTAAATAAACTTGATCTTTTTACATTCCCATAAAATTAATACAGTTCCTAATTACTAGATCAATCAATCAATTTTATTGTGCTCATAGATCTATATTGAGTCTGTCTCCAGATGGAGGTTCTGTAACTTTAGCAGCTATATGTAAGACAGAAGCAGTTCTGACTATTATAGCTAAGTAGTGATTTGGAAGATTCACTGTTTTAAAAAATGTACAAAATCTCTTTCGAGAAAAAATAAGCCAGGGCTTTTGAGGGGGACCTCACACATGAAAGGGGTAAAATCCAAACTATGCCTTATTATTATTATTATTATTATTATTATTATTATTATTATTATTAAAACATATTGATATATATAATTATAATGATAAATATAATGATAATAATTTATTAAAGTTGTATGCTGCCCACTCTCAGTGACTCTAGGCAGCTAAAAACAAACAAAACATTACAAAAAATAAATAAAACAAAAAATAAAGATAAAAGATGGCAATTATTAGTCATTCAAGCCAGTAAAACTAATCAGTTAAGATATAAACTCAAGAATTATTTCATATTTTGGATTTCTTCACAAGGACCTTCAATTGCTTCCTGTGAACAAAGAAATAGAGGTGAAAATACACTGTCCTTGGATGCAGTGAAAAGAAGGGGGGGGGGGTGAGGATCAGTGAAATTAAAATTGTGTTCCTGCTCTCTGGGCAATAATTCTGGATTCAAATTCATATTAAGAATGTGATGCAGCTCTACTGGGAGGCACCACTTCATTTGCTTTGTAGGGGAGGACATATTTAAATTTAAGATACAGAATCTTCCTGCCTACTATATTTAATCATATAAGAAACATTTACACAAAGGATATTCCTCAATCTAGAGTCATATATGATACAGTCTCAAGGCAGCTGTATTATTATTCATTTTAATCAAAATGGGGATGGGGTAATGAAATAATGAAAGCATGCTATTTTGAATAAATACCATGGTTGTTTGAGTGTCATAAACTAGTGATAGACTATTACTGGGTCAATAGAATTTGATGCACTGGATTTGAATTTAATTCTTTTGTAGATAAGGCAATGGTCGCAATCACATGGTAAGAATTAAACGTGCTAATGTTTTATTTTCAGTAAATAACTCCAATCCAGTTTTGTTTGGACTGGAACAGCATTGTTTAGTAATAGAAATAAACATGTTAATGGTGAAAAAACCATCCTTGGATCTTGGATATACATATCTTTAATATGTATTCAGAATCTTTGTAAATGTCCCATATTCTCTGCCTTGAAAAAACATGTCATTTTCTCAAATAGTTTTGATTTCTCAACTCTATGCTCTACCTAATTTCCTAAAACATTCTTAGTGCTAGTTATATTGTAGTCTTTGTACATCACATTTTTTTTAATGAACCCCCCCTTGATTCTTCAATACAATGTACAGTACTGGTATGTATTGGGTATTAATAAAAAAAGGAGAATTCATGAAACTTTAGGGCTCACTATCAGTAATGATGACTTTCAGACACTAAGGAAGAATTCCAGCGACTTGCTTCATACTTTCGGGATCCCTAGAACAAATGCGTCATGATCCCTGAAAGGCTTTGTGGGATTGCTAAGAAAGGAGCCTTCCAATGGCCAGTAATATCAGCCATCATAAGACTGCTTTGCAACTAAATATCATACAATGCAAAACTGATATATCTAGAGAGTGAAAGGAAGAGAACAGTGGAATGGCTTAATATGGTCTGGCCCAAATGCCCCAGTCCTAGGTAAGACAGCTGGACAGTGTAACCCAAGGACTATAAGCTAGTTAATTATTTTTGAAGTCGGTTAGGGGAAAGTCCCCAAAATGTCTTTTGCCTTTTTTCATTCAAACCTTTTTTATCTAGAAAAGTCTACTTTTCTTTGTGATTAGGCTTACAAATTGGTGAAATGTAAAAACAAAGAAGCAAACAAATGGAAATCTTGGCTTTTGAAAGATAGAACTGTGTGATAGCTTCATCCATAAGAACCATCTTAAAAATAATATATGTATACACTACATCTGATGGGGTTACAGTATTTGCCTGAAAATTGAATCTATCTAGCTAGGGAGTCTGCAATTTCAGTCAGTTTAAAGGCCATACAAAGCTTTCCTCAGCACCTCAGCACCATACCACAAAAATGGATGGACCCACAATCCATTTATGGGAGTTTTAAGGGATAAAATAGATATCTTAAGATTCTGCAAAATTTAAGAGACCATTAAATTAAGAGTCAATTCATTCCACTTAACATCCATCAGTTCCAAAATATCAGGAAGAAATTCTTTAGTGCTCTGACAGCTGCAAAAGGGAAATCAGATAACTACATATGGCCCTAGAACTATGATTTTTCACCCACATCTAGCTGCTAAATTCTATGAAAATAATGATATAATGACTACAGTATGACTTATCCTAAATATATATGCAATTTCTATTATGGTGAAGGTTTTTGCTGATGACTTATGAATTAATTACTTTTGTATTCTTGAAATCTGACTGAAAATGTTACTTCACATGCATATACTAAGAAAAAATTTACACAATGCATACACTAGAAATTGCTCATCTTTAAATCACGCACATGCAAAGACCATCCAGCACGGACAGGTACACAAGTGATATCTTTTAATTAATGAGTATTTAAAAATAGGCATGTCAGAGCAAATACAGACCTCAAAAATGGTGTCCACAAACACTTAAGAAAGGGATCAGATTTTATTGGAGAACACCACAATGAAAGCATGGCAGTAAGAAATGGCAGTGAAGGAGAAACTCACAAGCAGTAGGAAATTAGTATTCAATGGAAAAAGAACATTTAGGTTATACTAAGAAAATAGCAAAGAACAATCCTGAGGGCTTAATAAATGGACAACATGTAAGATGCAGTTTTTAGGGAGGAAAGCAAATTCAATAAATGTGAAGCCCTTTTTCTTTAACCTAAGGTGTCCATGCCATTACTCAACCTCTTCTGCTTATACAAATCTCTTTCTTTGAGATTTGTATAAGTAGAAGATGTTGAGTAATGGCATAGACACCTTAGCTTTGGGAGTCAGGAATTAATAAGTACAGCAGGAAGGTAGTGGGGACAAACAGAGAAAAAGGGGGCTTCAGAAGTTTATGAAAGGAGGAAAAGGAAGCAAGGTGATCTGTATTAATAGCTGTTCACCAGTGGTTTCTGACCGATAGGTCAGCTGATTGTGCTGCTCCTTGGCTTCCTAAATGTATGGTTCCCACAGACCAGAGAACACAAACTTGTTCAGAAGATGGGTGTTACTGCACCATTCCTTGTCTGACCCGGGCAATTAGAAGCCAAGTGAGTCTTCCAAGTTGGGAAACCCAGCTAGAAAGATTGTGTTCTAAGGTCTAAGGAGGCCACATAGTGGAGGGTTCCTTTGGACCACAGCTCTGTGCAGGACCTCAACAGCCTCTGCCCATTTTGTGGTTGGGCTAGCTGGCCATAGATAGCTCTAATACCTTTGTGGGATAAGCAAAGGTTAGAAGAAGGACAAATGAGGTCAGAGCTAGCTGCCCAGCTGCAACAGCTTTGCCTTAAGTGTCTTCAGCCATTGACAGAGAGAAATGCTCAAAATGAGCTTTTTTCTTCTCCTTTGCTAGCCAAAAGATCACTGGTTTTATACTGTGTCTGCTCAAAGTGATTTATTTAGAGAGGCTCCTTAGTCTTTCTTCTGTCCAAGGGCAAGTTCACTAAAATTTTCCCTTTAAAACATCGCCTTCCTCTTGCATTCAAAATAAGCAACTGATGAGATTTTGTAAACCAAGCAACCTTTCAACAGGATGCCTACTGTATACGCTTGTTTAATCTGCCTGCAATAGAAGTTTTATCTGTACAGGCAACATTGGCATTAAACCTGAGTAAAAGGTCATATTTCCAAAGTGGGAGAGCAGGAGAAGAATCCCTCATGAGAATTGCCTGGCAATAACCCCATGTTATCTCTGATACCTGCTTTGTTATGAAGGGTTTTCTTTTTGTATAACCCAAAATGGTACAATATTGGAATTTTAGGGTGAAAATCTATCAGAACAAGCTGAAAAGGAAGGGATTTCTAATCAAATTAGGGCCCCATTACACATAGCCCTATGATTTTGCGGAAGATAAAATATATTATATAGAAGTATCTAGATGTAATAGCAGTAACTATTGCTAGTGCCCCAAATCATGAACTCAGATGATTTTTTTTAAAAAAAGCTTCAGCCTTATTTAGAGAAAAAGTTACTCTCATATATATTGCTTATTGCTTGTTATTGCAATTTTTTCAGTAAAAATCATGTTTATCTGACTTGCCTATGCAAAATGGGGAAAGGGGAAGATAAAGCTATTTTAAATTTAATTTTAAAGATTTTTTGCAGGGAATCAAACATATACAACATTTAAAACTTTCACACACATGGCCACACACAAAAAGCAACCTATTTGTACAGGTTCCATCAGCCAGGGACTTGCATTTGGTGGGTCCCAGGAGGTGGGCCTTCTCTGCTGTGGCTCCCTCCTTATGGGACATTCTCCCCCCAGAAGTGAGGCTCTCCCCTTCCCTGCTGCCATTTAGGAAGTCCCTCAAGACCTGGTTGTGTCATCAGGCCTGGGGATCTTTGGGAACCAGAGACATTCTTAGATGGCTCCACTATGACTGATATTCTGCTCTCTCCATGGGGTTTATATATTTTAAAATTTTTGAAAATATTTCCATTTTAATCATTCCTTTTTTTATAATTATTGTTTTTTTATCTATTTGCTGTTTTATTGATTGTTGTATGATGCTCAAAGTTGCTTTGTGTGAGATGGGCAGCTATATAAATGTAACAAATAAATAAACTTTAGAAGGCTTCATTCTCATAAAGGCACAGTTAGGCTTGCAAATTTCATTTAATTTTGCTAAAACATAGTTGGATAATCTTCTTTTCTTTCAATTTTAAAAGCTTCTTGAGCACAACTAATTATCATTTCATATTTGATAATTCTATCACATAATTTCATATGATTATTTTTTTTAAATTAGAAGTTCTAAACTTTTTACCATCTATCTTATAGTAGATGTGATATGAAATGATAGGTTTTCCAAGGAGACCTTCTGGTTCACAGCCAAGACAATCCTGTCAGCCTTTAATTCAGTCCAAGTAAATCAGACTCTATTCCAAATCACCAAACTAGGGCCTGAATTGTTAGTGTATACTACCTTACATATACAATTATGGACATTAATGTTAATTATGACAGTCTTTTCTCATTTTACATACTTTGCAAAATGATAGCTGCAGCTATCAGAACACTATCAAACATGGATTAACATGATATAAACATGTTGCAGAGTACTACTGTAAAACTATACTGTATCTTTATTGCCTTACTCATTTGTAAAATTATATGGTATAATGACCAGTTCTAAAATTGCAGGAATATTGCTCTGCTGATTAATAAGTATGCTGATTATGCTTAGGAAAAGTTTGTGGAACAGCTTTCTTTAGTCTCAGATTCCCCCTCTATTTGGCAGTACATTAATGGAAATGGAAAATTGCCTCATTCTAAATGTCAGAATAACAGAGCACCAAAAACAGTTCAGTCATGTCTTTCAAACCACGCACATATGGTTCAGCACCAAATGTCACTATTCTTCCCCACTTCCTTCCCATTTGTCTCTTGTCTCTTATCACTGTCTGAGTCAAAACTTTCTCAAAGACTCCCTTTCTAGGCTGTCTAACTTGACAAGATATTTTTCTAGCTAGGAAAGCATAAAGCTCTGTCACTTGTTAACCTAAATTAGGTGCACTACATATAGAGGACACATGGTAACACATGCCATTCTTAAAGTCAAATTCTCTTTAGTTATAATTTTCTCTTGTAATTCAGTATCTTATGTTAACCACATCAGTGTTTCCTGGAGCTGAAAAATTGGAATATAAAGAGAAGAGAGAAGAGAGAAGAGAAGAGAAGAGAAGAGAAGAGAAGAGAAGAGAAGAGAAGAGAAGAGAAGAGAAGAGAAGAGAAGAGAAGATGCTGTCTACATTTTTATTCCTAAATAGAAAACTACATTTTCTGAAGAAAACTATTTTACTTCTTCAGCTCATCCATTCTGAAGACCCAGGAGCCGGCTTTTGTTTTTTCTTACAACTTTTCATGGAATGCAGGCAATGTTGAGCACCTTGTCCTCATTTGGCCTTTGCTAAAACTATTGATATGGGTTTTATTAAAATCCTTTGTTTTATTATTAATGGTTTACTTTTAATTTTAATGACACACTTTTCTCCTCAGCTTTACAATACTATACATTCTCCAGCAAACACTTCTATGTCAATCAGAACCATGCATACTTTTGCAGACTGAGGGATCGGCATGCCAGGAGCAAATTCCAACAAGCATTGAGCACCAAGTTAAAAAATAAATGGTGACAGAACAAAATGTCAACATGACTAAAGGAAAGTCACTTAATATGATTTCTTCCCTTGTATTTAATATTTTCCCTTTGCTGCTTCTTAAAATTAAAATTGGTTACAAAGTTTGGAGGGGTCTGGGAGTTAACCAAAGATTTAGGGACAGCATGTAGTTGGGGGTCCAAGCTGTGGACCTTACCTTACCTTACCTTACCATACCTTACTTTACCTTACCAACTTTGTTTATTCCATTTGTATGCCACCTATTCTAAAGATTCATGTAAAAAGAAAATTGTAATGCTGTAGATATTGAGAGAAGACAAGCTATGGTAACTGTCTGCAATTAGCCAAAAACAAAATAATCACAGGGGAAGAATACTGATGCTACCCAGCTTTACATCTCCATCCCAAGTCACCTGAGTAGTGCCTGGAGACTGTGGGGATCTGGATGGCCATAACAGGCTTCAATTCCACCCTAGCAAGGCTGAGTGAATGTGGGCTTTTGGACCTTCTAGTTCTGGAAACCTTCCATCTCTGGTTCTGGATGGGATTGCACTGCCTCAGACAGAATCAGTGTACAATCTGGGGATCCTCCTGGACTCTCAGGTCCTGCTTGAGGAGCAGGTGACAGCCATGGCTAGAAGGATTCTTGGATAGTTTTGGATTGTACATCAGTTGTGCTTGAGCGTGGACTGCGAGGACCTGTTCATGGTCATTCATACCCTAGTGACCTCCAGATTGGACTCCTGCAGTGCACTTTACATTTGGAGAGCATTTGGACGCTTCAGTTGATGCAGTATGTGGCAGCACAGGCAGTAAGCAAGGCTTGTTCCTTGGCACATGTGACAACACTGTTCTGTGACCTGCATTGGCTACCAGTGTGCTTCTGGGTACAATTAAAGGTGCTGGTTGTCACCTTTAAAACCCTTTATGGCTTGGGGCCAGGTTACTTAGCAGACTGTCTCTTCCCAGTTGTTCTACCTGCCCCATTTGGTCCAGCAGGAGGGCATGCAATGGATCCTAAGGAGTGTCAGATGGTGGGACCCAGGAGGAAAGCCTATTCTGTCATGGCACCCACACTCTGTATTAGCATCCCTCCAGAGATCATATTGGCCCCTTCTTTGTTGGCTATCTATAAGGCCCTGAAGATGGGGCTCTGTGCTTGAGCCTGGAGCTGAGTGTTGGATTGTGGCTTTGTAATTTGTTTTCCTGGGTGTTCAGAGCCATGTTATATGAGATGGATAGCCATATAAATCTCGTAAATAAATAAAATAAATGAAGAAACATAACATAGCTAAAGATAAATGTTTTAAACATTTATATTTGTATATTTAAAAAAACAGAAATGAAACATGTGAATTAAATACTTTTTTCCCAAATACACAGTTTGACAGGGGTGGCCAATGGCTGAAGTCTACTGTAAGACTGGTTACTTCTTCAGTCTTTTCCACCGAAAAGTCACCTAGGCACACTTACCAACTGCAGCCCAGCATCATATTCTACAACCTCCAAATCTTACATGGCAATTTGTCATTTGAAAGAATGGGAAGTTTAGAAAATGCACAATTCATATTAAGAACATCCAATATTAAATTAAATCAAATGTGACCTCCATCTCCTATTCTGCTGTTGGCATGTTTTCAGAAATAAATATGTTTCTTCACTGCAAAACCATTAAAACCCATTCCTTCCAGCCTTAAAAACAGTTCTAGAACCATTATAAATCAATACACCCCTGATTTCAGTTGTGCTTTATATACAGTGACCCTTGGCCACCAGTCTGAAATAGGTTTTAGCTTGCATTTCAAAATGTTTGGTAGTCTGTTCTCATATATATCTTATTAAGGCAAGTTTCAGAAGAATATATGCACCATGTAGGCTGTATGCAGCCCAGAAGAGGGGAGTTTGCTGCAGTCTTTCATCATCATAGTTTATTGACCATTAGTGAAGATTTGCAAGCACCACTTTTTTTTCAAATGTTAATGTGTAGTTTCAGCTCCAAGTGGGCCTTAAGTATATTACTGGTGTGCATTGGCACAAAGTTTGGTTCCAACTCCAAGTTTAAGCAATTCTGAGAAGACCCTCATTCACAGTGGACTGCTTTGACTCAATATGCTTTTATTTATAGTTACAGAGTTCTTCAGTTAAAATGTAATTAATTGATGACTTTAGAACAATCAACATGACGTAGCCTATGCAACTGGAGAAGGGGTTATGCTCCTTTATTTTTTGTTTGTGTGTGTGTGTGTGTGTGTGTGTGTGTTGGGCAGGGAGGAAGAGAGAATTTTCATGAAAATGATGAGTATTCATAGAGGTAGGTCTAGATAAGAAACATACTGTATTCTTCTTTAATGATAGTTACAGAATTTAGAAGAGAGGAAGAGATGGGGAGGTGACCTTTTCTTTTTTTACAAGTTATATGAAAAGGATACATAACATTGACACATTATAAGCTGGAAGCAGTCACAATTATGGAATGAGTTGTTGAGTTATAATGAATGAAAACAATTTGAGGCTTTTAATGATTGTTAAATTTCATGTTCAGCTGGTAGAGGATATACAATAGAGAAGCAGGAAGGGAAGCTATAGATCACATAAAACCCCTCAGAGTTCAGAGCGCGTATTTAAGCTGCTTCAGTATTCAAACAGCTGAGCATTGATACTGATCCAACAGCTGGAGATGTTTATAATATTCAGTAAGGAAAGAGAAATTGATATGCAAATAATATTAATATTATTCATACATAAAAGTCACAAGATTGCTGTCAGTTTCTAAACAGAAGTGATTTTTTTCTTTCTTGAGAAGTTAGTGATATTGTTAAGTGGTTTTTGAATGACAATACCATATCTAGATGTTGCTTTATGAACTGAAAATCCAATATTTGCAAAATTGTAACATGGATACAGTTGTGAAAAGCTATAATTAAGACTTCTAGCCTTCTGCAGTACTCTCTAGGAAATCTCCTAAGAATTTATGTAATGTGCAAATTAGTTTAATCATATAGGAATTCTGTTTAATACACTAATTCATGTGAAAATTGTTCTAAATGAGAGGCAAGATTGAAAAAGCCCTTGAAGCAATTTCTATATCTGATCAGCCAGTTTGTCTAATCCATTTTATTGTGGATAGTTAGCATGACATGACTTCAGATTATTTTAATAGGGTTTAAAATAGCACAGAGCATATAAATCTATGAATGTGCCAATTCAGACGTGCTTAGAAGCCGTTCTGTTTTAAAGTGGGCTGCTGAAAAACATATTTTAAAGTGAAAATGATTGTGAAAATGATTATTGTTAAGAAAGTGAAAGAAGAACAGAATAGTATGCCAGAGTTTAATTCATTCTCATCTCTTTTCATTTGCACTGTTCCCCAGGTCATGCAAACAGCTACTGATGTACAGAGTTACAAGTTTCCCACTAAATGAAACATTTCTATGGCCCGATTTAAATTCCCTTTGTTACACAGCACTCAGGAAAACCACCCCACACCCTTGCATTCCACTTTGTCAGCTGGCATAGTCTTTGCATAATGTCTTCGGAAGAAGTGCTGCCAAGAAGAACAGGTCAAAGACAGCCAAATTATGATATCACACCAATAAAACCCTGTTGGTGTCACATACATAAAACACTCTGCAAATTGCTTTTGTTAATTTTAATTTATTAAGAGCTTTTGAACTTTGTTTTTATTCTGTGACATGTTTTCATTTACCTCTCATGTCCTTCATTAATTTGTTTCCTTTTCAAACATTGAGAGCCAGAGAGAGAAAGAGAGAGCTGGCAGTTCGAAAGTGCTGAAGAGATATTTCATATTCTACATGGAACAGCTTGTCAGAAAGCAAGGCTTCCACAGAATTTCTAGATGCTAAGCTAGCACTGGGTGAATCTTTTTCTATCTGGTTTTCTTACAATATCCACCTGTTCATCTGCTAAAATGAATAAAGAGTGGAAGTTTACAAGGCTTCTCTAGAATTTCATTTAGGAAAGAAGTTGTCAAATTGGTATCTATGGCTAATCTTGAATGGAAAAACTAGCATGGATTCAGATTTGTATTACTGTTTTGCATTATTGTTGTGGCCAACATAGAGAAAAAAATATGCTTCTTCCCGCCAAAGGGTAAAGTAGTTAAGGTGGTGCTTTCTTATACTTCCTCCAAGACTATAAGAGGGAGCTCACTTGCCTGATTCCAACATGATATAAAAACATGACTCTTTGGGCCTTCATATTGAAGAAACATTGGGATTACTAACAAGCTACTTCATGTTTCTTCTTTATTTGGGGAGCACTAAATATAATAGTGTTTAGATAAGTATGGTCTGCAGCTTTCCAGCTGAAGGCAAATGCACCAAGATTCTGAAATGCTTACCTATTACAAGGATGAAAAAAAGGTTTTCTGGGTTGATCAATAATCTAAATAATTAGGAAAGGAGACATCATTGACTTTACCAGCTATTAATGACTGATCTTGTCCTAGAAATTTTCAGTGGGTCAGCTAAGGTTGCCACAAAATGAGAATCATTCTCATGGATTTGTGCAGCATAAACTCTTGAGCTGAGCTGTAGATGCAGCAGTGGCTTAGCAGGTTAAAGTATTTTAGCTTAAAAGTAGATTGTGATCTGTGCTGTTATCAAAAGCATATCATACTATGCTTGTTTTGGCAGCACATATATTAAAATTGGACATATTATACAAAAATACTATCCACTTTTTGGAAAAAAATCTCACATCATAAATCACTTAAATACAATAAAGTACAGTTCAATACAATGCAGAAATGGAGTGCAGAAAGTGTATTATCTTAAAGCTGAAATAAATTCTACTCAAAAGACAACCTCACATTCATATGAAGACAGGCTTTCAAAGCAAATATATTCAGTAAACATATGTAAAATTAACATTGCAATATGAGGACTTAAACTCATTTGTGATGATCACCATGTATGGTTTTACCACATCTGAAAAGTTTTCATATAGATTTTGTATCATAAAATAACTAAATCTCTTCTGAAGAGTAGGATTCAAAGCCACTGAAACTAAATATGGAGTATAGAATAAAGACAGTTACTGAAGATACATCCACACGTGTGGATTGATCTCCAGCAACCACAATCCACCTTCTTCTCCAACCTGGATTGGGAAGGCCTGGGACAATTGTAGTTTACTATAGTATTCCATTTACAGAAGAAAAGAAAGTAGGAGAAGCCCAACCTATCATTTATCTTATTACCTTGACTTCTTCTGGATGTGTCTTTTGTTGGAGGACATGTCATTTAGTAAGTATAAGGCATAGTAATAAATAGTGGAGCTTAGGAAATGCTTACAATTACCAGCTCTGTCCATTTTTTGGTTTTGGTTTTTGTTTGGTCTAAATTCAAGTTCTTCTTTACGCAGTATATATTGCAGTGTCCTAGGAATATAGAAAGTTGCTATATATCAAGAAGATTAGCAAGAAGGGGCTATTCAGGTGCCTGAGTCCAACCCAAGGGTGTCTGCAATCATTGGAATATATGCATTATGAAAGGGGGGGGGAAAGAACTACATTAGCATTTGTTTCACAATAAAGTGAATTCAGCAACAACATGAAACAAAATCTGAAAGAAATTTGAAAATACCCTGAGAATAAAATAACAAGTAGAAGTCTCTTCCTCAGAGCAAAACGCTGAAAGACAGATTTTGGTAGAATATTGCTTTTATAACGCTTGCTACTTTCCTCAATGTTTAACAAAGATGCCCAGAGTGAACCCAGGACCTACCGCAGATGCTGTACCAGAAAGATGTTGATCTCAGTGCCATTGTAATCCATGCCTGGGTAATAAAATTACAAGAGGACTGAACAGGATTTTACACTCCACAGAAATTACCTCTCTCTTTTCTCCACACTGTGTCAGTTTTATTAAGGATGCTACACTTTTCAACGCACAACTTCCTCACATGTTTGTTGAACAGTGTTAAGAGTGGAAGATTTTTTTTTAGAAACTGAGAGATGAGAAGACAGCTTTCGACTATTCTTTCATGTCTCACAAGCCCAGATGGATATTATTACTTCTTATAATGACATCAAACATCATTCACTGTCATCTGATGCTAAACAGTTGTTTCCTGGAGTTTCAAAGATGTTAGGCTAATGAATAGCATAATACGGTATGAGTATATGGACAGAAAAAGAATATTTGTTTCAAAAATGAATTTGTAACTTTATAGCAAATTTTCCAGAAATATAAAATGTCCTTATTTGTTTATCTTAAAAATGGCTATATTAAAAGGAAATAAATTTTAATACAACTTTCTAACATCATAAAAAAATATTACTTTACTCAACCTTGCAGATACCACAACAATCAATCCCATACTTCTTTTTCTCCCATAATTTTCCTGTTTAAGAACTGTTAATACCAACTATCAATATGCCACTTCTGTCCAGTATTAACTAAAACACCTATGTAAAAAATGTGTACTAGCTCAATTCTTGTTTAGTTAGCGTCTAAGCGTCAACTAAATCACAACCACAATGCTCTTATTAAATGACCAATACCTAGGTTTTTGAAAGCAGTAGCAAATTTTTATCAATTAATTTTATTAATTATTTTACTAATAATTAAAATTATTAATTAATAAAAATTTTATTAATTATAGAAACCATTTGGTCCCTTCTATGAAATGTTAACTTTTATTTATGTATATGCTATGTGTAGTTATTTATACCTGTATTAATGGTGTATTTTTTAAATTTGTGACTTGGTCTTAGCCTGTAAATAAATCAATAAATAAAATCACACCATACTGAAGCTTTTTATACAATTCTTGAGAATGATGCTGTACTGCTTTTTCAGATTTTATTTCTTCCGGATACTTTTAATAGTGTTCCAAGAATCAGTTACTGCTTAATTCATTATGATTAATATGATGCTCTTTCCCTAAATATAGTAAGTTTTATAAAATAATAATACTTTGTTTCAGTAGAAGAAAATATATGTATGCGCTCTGAGCTTGGTTGTTTGCTTGCAGACGTTTCATTACCCAACTAGGTAACATCATCAGTGCAGTGATGATGTTACCTAGTCAGGCAAGCAAATAAACAAGCTCAGGGAGCACCAAGGACTCCACAATAATTTGTTTATTTACTTACTTACTTAATTTCTATGCCAATTTATTTAATTTCTATGTCCAAACCTAGGAGACGCTAGACAGCTAACAGTCTCATGGTAAAGTAAAAAAACATTGATAAAAAAGAACAAAAATCCATAAAATGCCCAAACAAAATAAAAAATAAAACCAACACAACCCAGCAGTCATGACCCTACTAAATATAAGCATCCCATCCTTCTGTGCTAGACAAAATAAGTGGAGTTCAACAGCTTTCCTAAAGGCCAGGAAGGGCTGCATGAAGCGAGTTCCAATGGGTGGGATGATTTTTGAGACCTCATCAGAAGCGATGTTGAATGAATGGAATTGGAGGGGGATAACTCTATTCAATCTTGTTGGAAGGGCAGATAAATACAGGAAAAGACTATCCCTCAGAAAACCAGATCCAGAGCCACTTAGGGCTTTAAAGGTGACAACCAGCACCATCACACATGGAAGCTTACCAGCCATCAGTGCAGCCCACTAAGCAGTGTGGCCTCCCAGCACACCAGGATCTGCCTTTCAATGCCAGGGCAGCCATATTCTGTAGCTTCCAAATGTTCTTCAAAGGCAGTGGATGATGACTAGGGCATGAGTGATTAGGGCATATGAGAAGGGTATCATGATCCAGAAATGACTACAATCAGTACACAAGTCCTCCTGTGCAAAAGCATTATAGTTACAGTTGCCACCTGCTAATCTAGCGAGACATGTGAGTCTAGGAGAACTCCCAAATTGCAAACCACCTCCAAATGGGGGAGTAGGTCTGCATTTAGAGTCAAAGATGATATGTCTCTAGAATTGTTAGACCTACAACCAAAAGCTACTCTGTCTGGGAGGGATTCGGTCCGCATCCTGACCCAATAGCTTCCAGTCACTATGTCAGCCCCTCTGCTGTATAACCTCTTCAGCTCTGACCATGTTCTATAGTTGGGTATCATCAGCATGCTAGTTGACCTCATGTTGGCAGATTACCTGCCCCAGCAGTTTTATGTAAATGTTAAAAAAGAAATGGGGAGAAGAGAACATTGGGACAATTGTTTATAGTACAGGCCTCTGGGAAGAGCTATTTTCCCCCCTCCAGTTGGAACCACCCCATCAGGAACAAGGAGGAACATTGCAAGTGGTTGCAGTGCCGCCAACTGTAATCCTTCAGAGATAGTCTAGATGGATACCATGGTTGATGGTACTGAATGCCACTGAAACAGATCTAAAATTAAGACAGCTAGATCAAGTGAAGTTTTCTTGAGTAGGGGGCGCACTACTGCCTCTTTCAGGTGTTTCTGTTAAACACCTTTCACATAAAGGACCCTTGAATACTTCCTGAATCCAACCTTAAGTTACTTCATGGATGACCTTAACCAATCATGAGCAGCAGAGATCCATCTACAAACTGGCAAAGCTGACAGTGCAGACAACTGTATCTGCTTCCTCAGGGCCCACAGGCTCAAAGTGATCCCAAATCACTCCACAACATTAAATCATGGTCACCATTGTTGGAACTGTAGGGTCAAACATGAGCTTTTACCAATGTCCAGTCAGACTCAGGATGAGTCTTCTTCCAGATGCATTTTAGGTGTCTCCTACACAGCTTCATCTCTCTGAGCTCCTTAGTTTCATATGTGACTGGCCCTCATTAAGCTGGGTCAGGTTCATAGTTATCATGGCTGCCGTGCACTCCTGGGCTATTCAAGGGAAGGCAGGCTGAAGTTGCCAAACACTACAACTTTGGGAAAATCTATTGCCACCACAGTAATAAGGTCATGTAGTCCTGGCAGGGATGCTGCTGTGCAACAGAGGAACCTGTACACAAATAACAAACTTAGCTGGCCCCTTGCATGATATGCAAATAAGATCTCACATTTGATGATGTGCAAAATAACACCTATTTATGCCAGCAGAGTCTCATTGATTATAGTGGGTAACAACCTACTCTGGGACTGTGGTTAGTGCCAACCCCAAAATATGGGTGGATAGATTTCCTAGATCAACTGCTGTGCCACCCAGATTTTGGGGATAGAAATCAGGTCTGACTTCTCTTCCAGAATTTTCTATTTTTATTATACAAAAGTTTAATATTATGTACTCTCAGCATTAACAACTTTTAAGGTCAAGCTTATTATTCAGTGGCTGTTTTGAGTTGCTGTGAAGAACTTCTGTAAGCAATGCATGGGCAAGCTCCCTTGTGCTTTGATAATTGTGTGGGCCTTTGCATCCCAGCTGGAAGCTTAGCTTTCAACCTGGGGGGATTAGGGCTTGGCTCAGTGCCTTGAACCTTTGGATTCAATTATACTCTTCTGAAGCTGCAGGATTACCTGGTCAATTACTTAGTTCCTGGGTCAGTGATATTTGGACTTCTGCTTGGATGAACTTCCCTTGCTACAAAAAATATGCACTAATTTTTTTGTGAGATTTTAATAATGGTAGGTGTTTATCAGACCAACATTTTACTATGTCAGACTTCCAAAATGTGCTATATTTAGCAAATAATATATTTTCTTTGAATTCTGACAAGAAACCAAGGAGGAAAATATTCAGAATATTTTAATGTTAATATTTTAGAATATTTAGAAATGCTATTTTTTTTCAAATATTTTATTAAGAATTATTTATTAAGATTATAAATGAAAAGAATAAAAGTCAATATGAAGTCAAAAAATACAAACAGAAAAATACAAAAGAAAAAGGGGGGGTGTGGAAAAGAAAAAGAGAAAAGGAGAAATGACTTCCCCCTTCATCCCAGCAAGTAAAGACAATTTTAATAGCGTATCACCATCTCTAGCTACAGCATAAACTCTCTTCTTCCCATAGCTCATCTCTTAAGTGACAAAGCAAAATCCAAATGCTTCATCAATCATTCTTTGTCAGCAAAATCCAGTAAGGGCAACCAGATATAAATATTTTCCTATTTTAGTCCTGATGGAACAAATCAACCTTGTATTCCTTACCTGAGTTTTAAAAATATTCTTTAACCTCTTCAAAGAGAATCCGAAAGGTAGTTTGCTGGTCATCTGTGTCTCAAGGCAAAAATCTTTCAAAACTTTAACCAATTTCTTTTGTATATCCAGTAAGTAAAGTTTATCCCTTTGCTTGTCACTTGCTCTCCAATTTTATGCAATACTTAGGTTAGCTGATGCTAGAAATAAACATTTCATGTTTGTTTGTTTGTTTGTTTTGTTCACTGCCTGACCCCCAGCGACTCTGAGCAGTTCAAAGTAAAAACACAGAAAAATAATAATAAAATCTTACAACAGTAAGCCAAGAACAAAAAATGGCAAAAACTTAGCAACAACAAGGAACATGTCCACAGTACCCCAATGGGTACTATCACCCTAGCCCTCTTCACCCTAGGCAAAGAGCCAGGTCTTCAAGGTCTTCCAAAACACCAGTAGAGTGGGAGCCATCCAGATTTTGGGAGGAACCTCATTCGAGACGGCAGACACTGCAACGGAGAAGGCACGGTTTTGGGGTCCTGATTGATGATATTGCTTAAGCAAAGAAACCTGGATCAAACTGGCTGGGCGAATACTATGGGAGATAGGTGGCCCTCAAGTAACCAGGCCATATGCCATGTAGGACTATAAAAGTAATCACCAGCCCTTTGAATCATACCTGGAAGCACACTGCAGTCAGTGCAGGTCATGAAGCAGAGGTGTTACATGGGCATATGAAGTCATGCTCTCCACTGCCCGTGCCATTGCATTCTGGATAAAAAGTTGAAGCTTCCAGGTGGTTTTCAAGGGCAGCCCCATGTAGACTGTAAGAACATGTCCTCCACTTTAAGTAGTACATGAGAATAACTTTAGGATTTACTGGCAAATGATAGATTTTTTTACTATTTCATTACAGAATAATTTGACATGACCAAAGAATGTGAAAGAAATGCTTTAGATGTTTGAAATCTACAACAATAATGCAAATCATTACAACTATTTTTGCATAGTTTATATGGCATCAAATACCGTTTATACTTAACTAGTACTTTGTTAATGATCCAAGTCTAATATTGTTCATTTATTTATTTATATATTAAAACATTTAATCCAATTTTTATTAAATAAGTTTTGTGTTTATAGTGTTTGGTTGCAGTGCGTTAATAAAGCACACTATTACATCATTTTTGGTTTCCTAGCAATATATATTTCCAGATCATCATAAAGCATTCTGTTATTTGTACTTAAAACATGCACTGTTGACAAATTATTTTGATCTCAACATATAAAGTCCCCAATACCTGCAATGCTATTATATTAATTATATAAAAATGTCACAGGAGGAAAAAAAATAACTTTCTAAACTTTTAGAAATTTACCATACTTCAAAAGAAGTATTTAGGGCAGACAATAAATTATCTTTATGTTAATAAATAAATAGACAGAACTAAAGCAAATCTGGTATTCACCTCCACGCTCAAAATATGTTTGTATGTTATTTAACATTTTAATGGAACATTAGATATTTAAAGAAGATAATGAACTATATAATGATACTGCTATATTCTAGAGGTACTAAATTCTCTTTGTTCTGTTTTACAAACATCATCTTCTTTGCCACCATGGGTGTGTTATTTTGCCAAAGAAATCTGGCAATTGGTGTTTGCTATGTGTCAAATTAATAAGTGATATTAATGAATCATTAAAAAAATAATCCTTAGCAACAAATTCATTAATTCTGTTGAGACATAATAATAATTGGTAAAAATGGCCAAAGTTTCCATTGTAACCTACTTCTGAATCAACATGTTCAGTATGTTATTGACATATTACAATATATTTTAACCCTGGCTGTAACAGGAAACTAAATATTAATGCCTGGAATCATGATCACACTGAAATTTTGTGACATTGTTTAGAGTGACAGAGAGATCATATGAATATATCATAAAATTAATTTAGCATCAACACTTCCTTTTTTACTAAACACATTTTTGGTCATATTGTCCAGAGTACATACTCTTACAGGATTTGGCTTGAATATCAGATATATTTGATATAAAATTAGTTTGAAGGGATGTTATTAGCAGGTCTTTGTGCAGACCCTGTAGGAAAAAGTAAGACAAATTACTCAAATAGCTATGTGGGAACACCTGATTATTCTACTGAGAAACATTTACAATGAAGTTTATAATTTATAAGCTGCTGTAAGAACTGAATTTGGAAAATAGATAACTATGAATTTGAAAGGGAGTCAGAAAGAGATACGTATTGTCTCCGTATCTGTTTAACATACACAACTAATAAATGGTAAGACAAAAAGAGAAAAAATAACAATTTAAAGCCAGAGCACTAGCAATGCAGATGAAGTTCCATTCGCTAAAAATAAAGAAGACTTATTTCTTTCACTGCTAAAGAAAAAGCAAAACACAGCAGTTGAAAAATAAGGATTAATGAACTAATGAAAAGACAAAAGTAATGACAACCAGTGTGTTTAGTGAAGTAATGAGGGTGGTAGATAGCTTTATTTTCTTGAGCTCAAGAACAGATGGAGATAAACAGTGTGTTGAAGAATAAAAAAGGGATAAATCCTAGTGAGAAAGGCAAGGACAGAGAAGAACAGGAAGGTTAAGGATATTTTTTATGACAATATTCCAAAGAGAATCTTTCCAGGGTAATGGTGTTAAAACCAGATGTTAAGAAAAAGTTAGAAAGAAGAGATAAATGCCTTCACATTATAGATCTGGTGATGGTTACTATGAGTATCATCAACTATAATCATTTCAGGACCAAAAGATTAACTGCTCCCTTGAGGGAGTGTTCATCAAACAGAAAGTCAATAACTTATGCATTAATATGAGCTAAAAAAGAAACCCAGTGTTTGTCAAGGTTGAGAGTTTGAACCTGAAGGTGTTTTTTTTATATAATAAACTCATATTCTTCCACAAAAGAAGCTGTGTTATCTAAGGGGATGGGTTGGTCAAATATACTTCAGCAGAAATTCAAGATTTGCTAAAGGTGTAGTACTTTTAATTAACAAGTGCTCAATATTTGTTGTGACACATAATAAATAAGTGATATGTATTAATAAATGTACAGTTTGTTGGGGGGGAAAGCCTACCTAAATAAACAACTGAAGATAGATGCAGCAAAATACCCTTTATTGGCACACACAGCTGCAGTAATCACTGGTCTCCTCCCCAGAAGAATTCAAATCAGCTCCAAAACTCACAAGATGATACAAAACAATGACAAAGGCAATGTAGATTATTATGTGACCCTTGATGTTGGAATTATGTGACCCTTGTTGTTGGATGACCTTAGGTGCCTCTAACTCTATATTTATAAGGAGGGTCCAGGTCCACTGCTCTTCCTAACTCTAGCACCATAAACAGTGTGTTTTTATGCTTTTATATTTGACTCCTTTTACACTAAAATAAAAGACAACAACCTGTTTTTTGTTATCTGTTTTTCTTCCTTGCCAGGGTCATCAACTAGTTTAGTTTTGCCTGGCTATTGAAAACATAGGCTATATGCATCAATGTATTTATTTATCCGCCACTTATGGCCTTATTAAGGATTTTTCAAATATGTTACATGGATGTTTTGAATAATTTTTTACTGTGTGAGACTATTATAGTATTAAGGATGCCCAGGGTAAAATATAAAATCAACAAAATGTATTTTATTAAAACAAAATTAAAAAAATGTATTTCAAAATCAAAAAATTACTTGAATTACTGAATCAAATATATCCTGGGAAGAAATTATATAATAACAGTCTTCTTAAGATTAAGCATGATCAACATGCCTACTTATCTGTGTATTTATCTCTCCAAGAAATAATATATATTTTTAAATCTATGAAAATCAATAATGTCCCCTCCCAGTCCAGATGGTTACTCACTGACTAGTGCTTTAAAGCATACAGTGAAGCTTATTAACTGTTGTGTTGTTGTTGCTTTATAAGGTCAATCAAAATAAGACAACACAGTAATCACATAACGCAGATTTACAAAGAAAAAGAAAAATGACAGTTAAAAAGGACACTCATAAACAAAAAAGAGAAAAAAGGCAAAGTTCAGATCCAGCATTTCCAAATGGCAATAGCAATTGAATAGAATTTCATGGGGCTGTCAATAAATCAGTCAGCTAATAAAAATATGCTATCTTCTCTACAGGTCAGCCCAAGCATTTAGGGAGGATGGAAGCCATTACCTTCAAGCATCAGGTGTTATAAAAGGGACAGTGCAACAAAACATGATAAGGTGTTTCAACAGTTTTTCAACAGTTTTTCCTGAGCCCAGATAAGCGCTCCGAGAATATTGCTATCCTTTTCTTCTAACACTCTAGAGGATAGACATGAAATCTCCCTAAGGAGATCAGTTGTGAAGAGCAGATAAGATATTTTAAAAGTAAAAAAAAAAAATGTCTGTAAAAGAAAAAACTCCATCGTGGTGGCTTGAGGCCTTAAGCCTGTCTCTCTGCAGGTTCAAAACAAGGACTGTTTGCTTAACTTTAGTAAGAACTTTTTCACGGGCATGCATAATCAAAAATTGAACTGAGAGACACAGTGAACCAATTCCTTGTCTACTCCTTTCATCTAGGAAGAAACAAATCTATTAGTAAGGATGAACTGAACCAGGGATCCATCTCAAAAGATTAATTTTATCTAGATTTCAAGTGGCTCAGAGAGGCCTCCACAGAAATAAAGTTAGACTTCAAATGAGTCTAGGCACAAAACAGGAAACATGGAGCAGGGTTCCTAGATATATACATTAATTTGCTTCTAGAGTACTCTTATCTTTATAGGAAGAAAGCTGTACTTCACAAGAAGCTTGACACCTTTGCTCTAAATAGCTTAAGAGCAGTTGGAACAAAATTACCATTGCATCTGTTAGTTAGTACAGGTTAAACTCGAAAAATTAGAATATCTTGCAAATGTTCATTTATGTCAGTATGACAACTCAAAAGGTGAAACCAATATATGAGATAGACGCATTACATGCAAAGCGAGATATGTCAAACCTTACTTTGGTATAATTGTGATGATTATGGCGTACAGCTTATGAAAACCCCAAATTCACAATCGCAGAAAATTAGAATAGTGTGAAAAGGTTCAGTATTCTAGGCTCAAAGTGTCCCACTCTAAGCAGCTAATGAATCCATAACACCTGCAAAGGGTTCCTGAGCCTTTCAATGGTCTCTCAGGCTGGTTCAGTAGGAATCACAAGCATGGGAAAGACTGCTGACCTGACAGTTGTGCAGAAAACCATCATTGACACCCTCCATAAGGAGGGAAAGCCCCAAAAGGGAATTACAAAAGAAGTTGGATGTTCCCAAAGTGCTGTATCAAAGCACATCAATAGAAGGTTATGTGGAAGGGAAAAGTGTGGTAGAAAAAGGTGCACAGCAGCAGGGATGACCGCAGCCTGGAGAGGATTGTCAGGAAAAGGCCATTCAAAAGTGTTGGGGACTTTCACAAGGAGTGGACTGAGGCTGGAGTTAGTGCATCAAGAGCCACCACACACAGACGGATCCTGGACACGGGCTTCAAATGTCATATTCCTCTTGTCAAGCTGCTCCTGAACAACAAACAACGTCAGAAGCGTCTTACCTGGGCTACAGAAAAAAAGAACTGGTCTGTTGCTCAGTGGTCCAAAGCCCTTTTTTCTGATGAGAGCAACTTTTGCATCTCATTTGGGAACCAAGGACCCGGAGTCTGGAGGAAGAATGGAGAGGCACACAATGCACGATGCTTGAAGTCCAGTGTGAAGTTTCCACAGTCTGTGTTGATTTGGGGAGCCATGTCATCTGCCGGTGTTGGTCCACTGTGCTTCATTAAGTCCAGGGTCAACGCAGCCGTCTACCAGGAGATTTTGGAGCACTTCATGCTTCCTTCTGCAGACGAGCTTTATGGGGACGCTGACTTCATTTTCCAGCAGGACATGGCACCTGCCCACACTGCCAAAAGTACCAAAACCTGGTTCAATGACCATGGGATTACTGTGCTTGATTGGCCAGCAAACTCGCGTGACCTGAACCCCATAGAGAATCTATGGGGCATTGCCAAGAGAAAGATGAGGGACATGAGACTGAACAATGCAGCGGAGCTGAAGGCTGCTATTGAAGCATCCTGGTCTTCCATAACACCTCAGCAGTGCCACAGGCTGATAGCATCCATGCCATGCCGCATTGCAGCAGTCATTGCTGCAAAAGGGGCCCAAACCAAGTACTGAGTACATATGCATGCTTATACTTTGCAGAGGTCCGATATTGTTCTATTTCCAATCCTTGTGTTATTGATGTCATGTAATATTCTAATTTTCTGAGATTGTGAATTTGGGGTTTTCATAAGCTGTACGCCATAATCATCACAATTATACCAAAGTAAGGCTTGACATATCTCGTTCTGCATGTAATGCGTCTACCTCATATATTGGTTTTACCTTTTGAGTTGCCATACTGACATAAATGAACATTTGCACGATATTCTAATTTTTCAAGTTTCACCTGTATAGTGTTAGAAACCTTCTGCGGATGGGCATAACCTACTCTGCTAATATTATTACAAAAAGAATTCGCTTATGATCTATCAAGATGCAGAATCAAGGCTATCCTTCATCTTTTAAAGATTCTTTTTAAAACAATTGCTGCCTTATTAAAAATTAAACAATCACTGCCTTATTAAGCAAGCAAAAATGGGTGTACTAGTGGCTAGAATTGAACATAAACTAATATATCCCACTGATATATCTAATTAATACCTAAATATTTTCTATACCAACATTTATTAATATTGTGGAACAATTTAGTAGTTTATCAGGTTTATTCAATTAATTGGAATAAGACTCATAAAAATACTGTTATTGCTCTGGAAATTTGTAAAAATTGAGGGTTTGAATTCTTTTTAAAAATTGAGAATAATTATTCCAGGGAAATCTTCTTTATTTGTGGAAGCAAACTTGTGAATTACTTCTCTCAAATAAAAATAGATGTAAATAGAAGATTAGTTTATGGGGGAAATGAATGGAAAAATGAAGATTGATGTATTTACTTCTGATTTCCTATGCTAATACTTTTACAATATTTTAAGCGAGTTGTTAAAATATTTAGGCATTTTATTTGGGAAGGATGAACCTTATAGTTGGCTTGATGTGGGTTTTAACATTCATGACTTAGCTTTATAGTTGGGCATATATTTTGATTTACATTTCTCTATGGAACACAAGCCAAAGTAAAACACACACACACACACACCTTATACTAAGGGCACAATTAGAAGGTTACTATTTGATCAATCTAATATTGTGGCAGGGTTTGGCTTCCTTTTTAACAGTAGTTCTATTGTATTCTCTGTACAGATAATCCCCAGTTTAAGACTGAGTTCCATTCCCATGGTCTGTCCTTAAGTCGAATTTGTATATAAGCCAGAACAGCATTATTGTATAATAATGTAAAATAGTATTGTGTAATTAACTTGAACCATTGGGTATTTAATTCAAACCATTGTGTATTTAACTCAAATTTTGGTACAATAGGCTCCATTCTTAAATATGGGTCATCCTTAAACTGGGCGTTCTTAACCCAGGGGCTACCAGTAACATCCAGCAATAATTATTTGGAAGATATTGGAATGGAAGTATAATTTTATCCCTTTTTACATGATAAACTTAAACTATGGGACAATTGCAGTCTGAAAATTGCAGATCAATTTTCTGGGAGGGAGTCATGGGGTCAATTCAATCACTGTATTGCCTAACAGATGTTTAAATCATTGTTTGCATTGTTGCAAAAAGATTGCCTAAAATTATGAAAGTGCAGTGTAATCAAATACAAGATAGCTTGATCTGGCGAAGATTTATATAACTATTTATTCAGTTTTAGCCCATTGGAATTAGTCGGTTCTCAAGTTACAATTAGTAATTTGTAATAAAACATTCACAGAATAATCAAAATATCATAGTTAAGTCACAAAATAACATCAAAATGTAAATTCAAGAACAACAAGAAATAGACGTTTACATTCGGATGTCAAAATCCTGTTTTTAATAACTTCCTAAAACCCAGTAACACAGAGGCATCTCACATTTCCCAGGGGAGATCATTCCAAAGTTTCATCACTGTGACAGAGAAACAATGCCGATGGGCCTCCTCCTTCATCTCATGAAAGCGGGGGATTGCTCACAGGTCATCATTAGCAGCATCTAAAGCTTCTAAATTTATTGGAAGAACTGGAATGTATTTGCATTCAACAATATTCTATGTTTGCAAGAACTCTGAAATTGAGTTGTAATACCCTATGTTAACAAGTCAATGGCTAAATAGCTTCAATAATATTAAATATTTTTCTTATGATCTTAAGATGAACTCAAGTAAATAAAGATACTTTTTGATATTTTTGGCCACCACAGAAAAGGTTTTAAAAGACCAGCTATCAACCTTGCTATTTTGGAAGTATAAAATGGTGAGGGGACACTTCCGCATATGACATGGGCTTGTTCCACTATTGTCCTGTTCTACTTTAATTTCTATAAGATCAACATGGATTAAAGATGAGAATTTACTTTTAAATTATACAACAACAAATTGCAGCTTATCATTATATGAATAATTATGGCTTTACTGAGAATGTGCAGCAAAAAAGATTATTCCTCATTGTTAGAAACATAGTGCAACTCCTGATTTACAATCTTTGATCATCAATATGTCCTTTCTTTCTCTTTAGGAACTGCCTCTCTATTAATGTGATAGAAAGCCTAATTCATATTATTCCATGCCTTGAGGTTTAATTATGTGTTTAAAAAGTGGATTGAATTATCTCCATATAATGCAGTAAATTTGTGATGTTTCCTTTTTTCTATTTGTTCTTTTTTATTTTTTCCCTATTTCAATATATTAAAACAATTTTTAAAAATAGAAAATAAAAAATGCAACAAGAAAACTGTCACAAGAGGGTAGTACCAAATTTTGACCTTGATTTCCAATTTCTATATTCTTTTTTACTTACAGTTTTAAAAGAGAGCCAGTCTTCTTAAAATTAAAGGGCATATCTCTGAAAGTTAGGCTTTTACTCTTTACTCTCTACTAATCACAACGTCACCCATTTAAATGATGGATGAAATTTCTAGAACTAAATTTGCAAAGGTGACAACTCTGGTAGAGTTCTGCAGAGCTAAATTGTTAAAGTTAATAATCTAGTGGTATTTAGTAAATTTTCAAGTTTGTCTTTAATTGGCAGCAAAATCCATTATAACTCACAAACCCTCCCTAGAATTATTTCTCATTATGTCCCCAAACTGCATTGAGGGTTTTTTTTTCTATTTTTCTTTTCATTCTTTTGTTCTGGAGCTTTGTTAGAAGAACATAATAGTTTCTTATGGGACATGCAAGACTCTGTGTTATAAATAGCTTAATTAATCACTGCTCGGAAAATGCTATGAATATAAAAAGGCTATGGCTATTTTTCTTTCTTTTTTTGTGAGTTGGAGTAGTAATGTCCCAGGCAATACGTAGTAAGATGCATACAGGTTATGTATAATATATAAGACACACTCATTTTGAAAAATGACCCAAACATTTTTCAGATATAAATCATACTGGTGGTAATGCACTCAAATTAAAGAAAAGAAAGTTTTCCATGTATTTCTTCCATTCATTGGTCAGTAGCAACTGGGATTGAAGTTTCAGGCTTTATATGCTTGTCATTTATTTCACTGGTATGATTTTATGAAGCTTAACAATTAACAACATAAGACACTCATGATGCCACAACAAACTGACATGTGTGTATCAGCTGATTCCTGTGTTGCTCCTTGGTTGTTGGCTATTACAAGATACCTTATTTCTGATCAATTCCTTGGCCTTAACTTTCTTGTTTTTCATCAGATCAATACTACAGAAAAGCTATAATGAGATCTGAAACTAGATAATGATAATCAAATATGGCATGTTAAAATTTGAACTACTTTATGCTATACCGCAATGGCATTTATTTATTTACTTATTTACTTACAGAATGTATAGGTTGCTTCAATCAGAACTGACTCTGAGCAGCATACAGTTCCTCTCCCTAAGTTAGAATAAAATGTAGAAAAGAGAACAGTACCAACATATAACACAATGTCATTTTTTTAATGAAACAAAATACCATCAATACAAATTATACAATTACTCTATTAATGGCATCAAATATAAGCAAAGGATTATGCTATCAATTTTTTAAAAAGAAAGCTCAAAATCTCACCAAACAAAATTCAGAAATACAATTTTGCCCCATATCGTTGCGACTTTTATTGTGCATTCTATTGTTACAATATATACTTCTTTAAATAATCAGAACGTCTGCTTTTATTTTAACTTGCAAAAAATCTTCACAGTTATCTGTCTTTTATTTCAAGATGTGTGCCTGTACTTATTACTTCTCTTCATTTAGTACAACACTCCATGTTTATATTCTGTCCTTGAGTTTACACAGTGGAATAATTGAAGGAAGTTGAAAATCCTATAGTCTTCCAGTTGCTTAATAATCTTTTAATTGCCAAACTCCTGTAGTAATCTATCTTTTATATTACACTGGAGTTTTGTACAAACTATTTTTTTTCCTCATTCTCTCTCTCTCTCTCTCTCTCTCTCTCTCTCACTCTCTCTCTCTCTCTCTCTCTCTTACATCCGAAAAAATGTGAAGTCTTGAAAAGTGCAGATTTCAAAGCTCAGCTCCATTCTGATTCATGGATAAATTTGCAAACAGTGAAGAGGATACAATCACATAAAATTTGATAGTCCAATAGATTTCTTCCAGTCCTATCCTCATAGTTGAGTATTATTTACTGTTAAATATATTTCATACAATAACTGTATGTGTGATCCACAATCAGATTGGTGATTTCCAGTTCACTCAATCTGTTACCGTTTTCTGCCTATCAGTGCCAAATACCTATTGTAAGGAGCATATCTCCTGTGTTGTTGCATTTTCTTCCACCTCTCTGGTGACCATCTACTATCATTCTCATTCCAGAAAACTTCAGCTAGTCAATTCCATAGAATTTCTTTTGTACCACATTGCCTGGTAAGGCTGCCCTGCTTTCATGAAGTGATTTCTCAGTTGTTATCTAAAGAGATCAATGACTGAATCTGAAAGTTTCTGTATGCTGAGTATGTTCTGTGTCGCTGAACTATGGGTTTTCTCAAATTCCAACTTTAATTAGTTTAGTTTATGAAATTCCTATGGATTCTTTTTTAAAGATGGGGAGAGAAAACCAAATTCCATTATCTGAAATAGTAACAATTGCTCAAAGGAGGCTTTGAGCTTTTCGCAGCTGTCTTGTCAAGCCAGCTGTCAAAATCTTAACCCACAGGATTAACTGCATAAAACTTTATTGATTGGTAGGTGGGAATTGAAATAAATATTGAATTAAAATCCTAGTACATTATGACAGGTAACTGAAGCTAAGCAAGTTCAGTTGTGCTTGCTTCAGTCATAAATTAGGTCAGTAAGAGGCTGAGATATAGGCTTGGTTTTTTACATTTAATACTTTGCTATATTTAATATTATACTTTGCTTTTTACCAATGCAGTCTTTTGCAGAATTGACCCCACTGTGTTCAGTATGATTTACAATTACAGTGACCTCCAGGGGCACCGCATTACTGTTTTCATCTTTTGGGGGATTTGTCAGATAGGGTAGCCAGATGTTATTCTACAAGGTTCAAACCTTTTACTAGAAACTGAACTCACAGACCTTCACACTTGAGATGACTGTATATAGTTCATTAGCTTTATGAGCTTGTGAGAATTCTTTGTTTTCCAAGAACTGGGCACACCACGTTGTAGAAACTATACAAAATATTTTATTGTAGCACACATCTTTCCTGTTGCCCTGGGTTAACTCCAGCCTCCTAGGCTTTGCAAGTTGATGTAGCCACATAAATAAGTCTTTAATACTCAGTCCTCAAAACAACCAAAAGTCTTAAAGTTTGTAAAGCATTCAACTTTTGCCTCCCTCCAAAAGCTCTTGCACTTGGGATTAGGTGCTGCCTCAGTGTGGTTTCTCTTTTTCTTGCTGCTACCAAGCTCCAGGCCAAGGTCCAAAACCAAGCTCCAGGCAGGAATCACACCACAAAGGCCTGCTTACCATAGCCGGTGCTCCTGGCAAAAGCTTGGTTTTGGTTATCAGTTTTGACTGATAACTAAAAATTGCTTGCCTGTAAAAGTTGTACATTCTAGATGTCATTTCCCACTTCCTTGTCTGTTTGTTGTGTTCTTCTCCTTCTCTCCTACACATCCATAGTTTGTAGGTAAGGGCCTGGGTGGGGTAACGCTGCCTATGAATGTCAGCATGTTCCTAAAAATACCAGGGTGTGGCTTAATTAGCCAGACACCTGGAGTGCTGGCATGGATGCTCGTGAGTAAACTGTGAGTGGGGGAATGAATGAATAAGCCCATCTCTTCCCAAGTTTCTGGGGCTGTAAACCTTTACTGCCCTTTGGGAGAAGGGATGAGCTGAGCCTATCCTTGGGGAAGTAGGAGTGGGAAGTGTTTCTGCCTGGCTGCAGCTGCTTTTGCCAAATGCAGACAGCAGCCCCAGCTTCATTCCCTCACAGAGCTATACAAGTCCTAGTGCTCAGCAGTTGCAGGAAGGATTTCTAGAAGCACTAAAAAAATCAGAATAGTACAGTCCACCTTCCCTGTCGCTACCATGTCTGATGATTCCCAATAACAACAACAACATAACACAGTGCCTCCAGGTTATTGAAAACAACACTCAGGATATACAATGTGTAAAAACAGAAAAATTCCACCCCCATCCAATGGTGGGGTGTGGGTGCAAGTCATGTAAAACATAGAAGAGAATATCTGTAGCTCAGGGTTGAACTGTGGAGTCCTTGATGCTCTCTGAGCTTGTTTGTTTGCTTGCAGACTTTCATTACCTGACTAGGTAACATCATCAGTGCTAGTGAGTGTGGGGTTTGCTCCCTGTTTATATACAGTAGCTTGCCCTGACAGTGTTGGTGGGGTAGGGTTTTCTCTTTGGTAGTTCCTTGATTAGAGTATTGTTTTCTGCTTGATTGTTTGTCTGGTGTTAATACCTGATTATCTGGGTGTTGGCCACTGGAGAGAATGCGTTCTGGTCTTTTTGTTTCCTTCTTAGCATTTTGTGGTCCCTTTTGAATGGTGTGTAAATATGGTTTATTTCTATTTGTTTATTGATGGCTGATTTGTCTGAATGCCAAGCTTCCAGGAATTCCCTACAGTTTTTGGTCTAAAACAACCAAACAACCAACCTCACAGAGCACCAAGGACTCCTCAGTCATGTAAAAGCCTGTACATGGGGGCATGATATAATATAACATCTGTATCTCTTCTCCTTTGAGAGCTTAAGGGAAGGTGGATTGTTTGATGTGGTCATGATTTTGTTCATCTCACTAGAATCCACAACACATTCTCAACTGGACATTGCACCTTTGAAGAATAATTTGGAACTTTAGCTGGTATATCAAGCTCAGGCCAGGTGTTGATCAAGGCTACTTCATATGCTTCAGAGTAGAGGCTTACCATGGGACTTGCTGAGCATTCTTCTATTTGCTCCTATGTATGGAATAATTAATGCCCATACAGAAGAAAAGGTATATGATAATGTTCATTAGACACCAACAGGAATTTTACTTTTTTTTTAGTTAAAAAATTTACAAAAAGAATCAAGACTATTCACAGAAAGTAAAATAAGGAAATAATGCACAATACAGCCATTAGCCACTTTTGAAACCAATATCTAAATTCTAAGCCTTAAATTTCAATGCAATTCTGCACATTAAATATATGCATAATCGTATCCACTTTAGAGTCTGGTGGTGGTGGTGGTTGAGGCGGAGAAAGTAGTTACATTCTGTCTCTGGGTTGGCCTCTCTCCTTCTCCCTTGTCACTCCATGTGTAAGCCCATGACCTATATGTGTTTGATGGCAATTTACTGTAAGAACATTCCCTGCAAGATCTGCCTGCAAAGATAACTGTGGAAGACAACTTCAGGGTATCTGCTCCAATGAATTATAGGGGATCTGCCCAAGGTGTGTTGCAGGGTTTCACCCTTGTAACTCCTGGCTTGAGCAAGGTCAAAGCCTCAAGGTCTTCTGCCTGAGGGATTATCTAAGGAAGATTCCCTTCTGTGCTTCTTCTCTAAGCTGGGACTTTGACCATTGATCATTTGTTATCAGAGAGCTCCACAGGGGTTGGGAGAGATATGCAAAGACAGTCTTCTTCTAGCCTTCCTTTTCATGGAAAGCTAGCATGCAGGACTGGCTGATGCAACAGCAAAATGTCAGATGAGTGGTCTTTTTGAATATGATATTCTGACAGTATAATTGGATGTTAATACACTCTTTATATAAAAAAAACACCACCTGCTTCAATGTACAATATTTTTGTCTACTATTTCAATAATATAAAATCCAAAACTTTTCCATATTCAGTAAATGTTTGGAATAGTAATTATTTCCATATTTCAGATGTGAGACTTTAGTTTAAGAGTAATGGCTCACTTTTACGGTATTAAAATTAATAATAATTATTTCCCACATTTTTCTAAGACTTTACAGAATTTTTATGGGTACTGAGGCAGGCAGGATTTCAAAAGTAATGGAATTCAGTTTCCAAGATTAAATTCCAATTCACTGACATCAGTGTTAAAGTATTTGTTGAACAGATGAGATTTAAAGCATGGATTTCCAAAGACACAGTTTAATACTCTTCTAATGCAATCATTCTCAAGATTACTCAGATTAAGTTCTGTTGACATCAGTGTGGCATACTCTCAAATAACTGAGAGTAGCTCTTTATATATCACTGGTTCCTCTTTAGGCTTTAGTAAGGTTGTGCATTAATAAAGGAATTTTTATCTGCAGCATCTTTAGCTGAGTTTTCAGACTCAAAGAAGCTCCATGTCTATATTTGAGGAATTCAGCCTTTACAGTTGGCTGTCACAAAATGCAAAGCGTAATATAATTTGTGTAAATATGGTTATTTACACATTTGGCTCAGTAATAGGGACTTGTAAGGAATGTTTGCGTATGTCGAGGTGCTCTGCAAAATTGGATTGAGGCTTGTAGTTTTATCATTTTATCAAATACACTGTTAAATATAATACATAAATATACCACCTTCCATAACATTTTTCATAGTCTTTATAATTTATTGTTAGTATTTTTGTCTCTGCATTTTACTTCATCCCTTCTCTTCAGTTTTTTAATTTATTTTTCTTACACTGAATTCAGTGACAAGTTAGCTGAGTGACTGTCCTGTTGTTCCTGTCAAACTGCCCTATTGTTCCTGTATTCTATAGTGGGACAAAATGGGCACTGAGGGGTAATTGGCATGAGAAAAATCACCATTATCTGTGGCACAACTAGAAGGAAAGTAAATTAGAACTTGCTTCATCAAAACTGGAGAACAGTCCCTCCCCTCAGTCTATGGACATGTTTTGGCTTCAGAAAATTCATTCCCTTTTGTCTCACTCCCAGATTTTGAAACATGTAACTCTGAGCTTTTAGCTAAGCAATTTGGGGTTTGGTCCAGCTTCACTGCTTATTTCCCTGCTCTTCTTCTTTCTCCTCCTCCCCCTGTTTAACATTTATACCTCACCTTTTCATAAAAATTCCCAAAATATTTTCTGGCAGTGCTATATTGCTATGCTGAAGGTAACTAAAATTGCCTCAGAAATAAGTAACTAGATTGTCTGAAGTTCTCAGCTTTGTAAAGAGTTAACTTAAATTCATACGATACCCATTCCTCAAAGCCTGCCCTAATACAGAGACTGGATTTAAAGAAGTAACAATTCCTAGTGGCATTTCCTTTCTCTCTAATTAAAAATATCACATGGAAGCCACAGAACAATCTTCACAGCCATTTGGTATAATCCCAAAGACTTTCCATTTTATTCTGACCAAAACAAACAAACAAACAAACAAAAGGATTCTTTAAGTGCCTCATTCAGATTCAGATGTGTCCCTGGGAATATAATCTCCAGCATTACATTGAAAAGACAAATGAATGTACAGCAATCATAGTCAATGAAAGTGAAGTAGGAGTTAAGTCATTAGATTAATTTTGCCCTCTTCAAAATCTTGAACACTGACTTGGGGGAAAATTGTTTTGATGCAGGCATTGTAAATAGAATACATTTACAATTATCTTTGTTAACAAGCAGCAATTAGTAACTGTTGAAAAAGAAAGAAATAAGAAATCATAGTTGAATAACAAATAAAAAGTGTTGGAAAAAAGGAAAGAAAAATGTTCTATGCCACTGAAAAGAATAACAGCAAAAACCCTTGTACATGTACATATAAAAAGATTTCTCAAAAATAAATTTCATAAAGTTCAAACCATGCACAGAACATATTTTTTGTACCATCAAAGCTGGTGAAGGTTAGCACTTACTCAGACATTTGGTCATTAAGCAATGTTTACTTGTGTTGAAATATGTAGAGGTTAAGGGTTGTACTATTTTGCCTCACAACATCTTAACCTGATCTTTATCAGTATGTAATTAACTATACAATCACTTGTAGCAGGGCACCAATAGAGAGCATGTGGACACGTGGATTTGAGGAAGAAAATTTTGGCATTACAAAAAAGTTCAAAAGGTCATCTGCTATTTGATAAAGAGGATTAATATAGTAGAGAATTGTCTGTCACAGTCTAAGAACACTGTTAAACTTCAGTTTGGTGATATCTTCCCAAAAACAGGATATTTTGAATTTTCAGTTTGCACGAAGATAGCTGGAATTTAGATACGAAGTTCAACCTAAATTTTAACATCATATGTTTTCTACCTTCTTTTATTTATTATACAAATCTAAACAGAAATAGTAGCCATAAATCCATAGATCAGCAGTAGAACCATATCTAACCTTTATATCTAATCAGGATGACCAAATGCAGCTAGAAGTTCCAAATACCAGATTAATCATTTCATTTCATGTAATTACAGTCAGAAGCCAGCACTAGCAACCATATTCACATGGAATCCTTAAAACTAAAGAAATAAGACAGAAATAGTAAAAATTGAAAATTAATTAAAAGGCAAAATATAAGAACCATGACAATCCAGTGACTGTATTTGGCACTGAACAACCATTAACCTTCAAATTAATAAACTGTAGCACAAATGTTAGCAACCTTAAGTATATGATGTACATTTGCATTGGCTAAAGATAAAATATATAAAAGTCATTAGTCATCAGCAGTTCAGCTAGTAGAGGGGCAGTAAGAATAGATTTACTGTCATTGCAAAAAGAACATTTTAGAAAGCCATGGGTTAAAGATTCTGTTTGATCAAGTCTACTTTGGCACATTTAGTCTTTCATTGGTATTTTCTGGAAATGCATTCCATAATTTTTGTTGGTAATGCATCAAAATGCAATCTGAATTTGCAACTTGATAGTCCTTTTGGTTTATATGCTTAATTGGCATCAAATTGATAACAAAGTCACAGAAAATGGGGTGACAGTTATGGAACAAAAATGGCAGTGGACCTGAATATCCAGTACTTCCCAAGCATAGATGTAATTTGATTTGTTAGAACCTACACACCTATTAACAAAGCTTTTTTAATGTGTTTGAAGTCTAAAACTGACTTATCATTATTCCTTCAAAACCCATCCCTAAAGCATACTTTTCTCCAACATCCCTCTCACTAAAGGCATTGTGATTGTAGAACCCTGTAAAAGCTAGAAATGTCCACCAGAACTACACCCTTTTTCTCTTTCTTTTTCTCCTGTCCTCAACATAGAATTATCTTTATATTAAGAATTTGTGGGAAATTATCAGTTTTTATAAAGCAGATTGTCTATCCATCAGTGTCCTCATAAAACAGGAAGATTGTGAAGAATTCAGAATTGGAATGGAACTGTTTGTCCATTTTGATTTGGACAACTTCTAAATTTATCAAGATCAGACCAATTTGGGATCCCAGATTCAGCTGAAATTATCACTAGCTTTACCAAAACCAAAACAAAGGCTTAATACAGTACAGTAAAATTCTCCTGCATTTAAAAAAAACTAATTCTCATTCATTTGATGTGGCCAGAAGCATATGTAAATATCCTGTCCTCCATTGTAAATTATTTCTTTAGTGGACTGTAACTTCCCTGGCCTTCCACATTCAATTATATTTTGCAAGAAAACTTGAGAAAATTCCCATGAGTCTTTTTCATTAGTAATGCTACTGTTACCTTTAAAGCAGCATCCTGCCCTTGATAAATTCTTTTGACCTCTAATTACATAGAACATTATGTGCTAATCAATGGTATTCCTTTAAATGACCAGTAGGGCATAATCTATTAATTACCCTGTTTCCAGATTTGAATGGTTGTTCAGTAATAAAAAAAGACCTATAAAACACACACAAAAGCCCATCATAACTTTACACAAAAATTAAATAAAATGAACTGCTAGCATGCTGCCTCCATCCATGTATTTGTGTATATTTGTCTAGAAGTTTGCTGAGACAGACAGAGAGTGAGAGATGGCTCTGATGAGTACTTATGCAAGGGAAGATTGAGTGTGAAAATGTAAAGCAATGTACTGAAATCCTCCAAAGGATTTCCAGCTGCCTTGCCACCATTCCTCTGTGGCATTTAAAAACCCCTTGTGATTTGTGAAACTGAAATTAGATTATGTTGGCAATTTTGCAGCTAGGCTTTTTTCCCAAGAGGTCTGAACATAATTTCATGTTGCTCTGGTGGTTAGAGTCAAGCAGGGGTAAGGAAAGTTCCAAATAAGGCATACAAGTAGAGTTAAATTCCAGGAGCTGAACTTCAGTGGGGGTGGGTAGAGTAATAGCTGGTTCAATGCCAGGAGTCAAGATGCAAGAGTTCTTGCCAATGGGAAACAGGCCACCCACAAAGTCTATGGAGATGCATCAATTTAAAGGAGAATACCAGCTTTGCTGTAGTTGCAAATAAACTCAAGCAAAATCATAAATAAATTGACTCCACTCCCAAAAACAAAGGACATAATGAGATCAATCAGATTTGGAGCTCCGCCTGAAACAGTGCAAACATTTGTGTGAAAATGCCGCATTCAACAGAGAAATTCAAAATGCCATTTGTGCTCAGTTCTAGATATAATAGACAGAAGGACATAAACATGTGACTTTGCATGGAAAATATCTGGAAAAGCTCTGTGGACCTTTCTCATGGACTTTTGTACCTTTCTGAAAGCCACACCTGCTAACATGATTGACCAATCAAGTAAGTGAGGACTTTACATTTTTTACAGTTGTCTTGTTAACATGCCAAATGTACTTTTGACTGGCATCCATTGCTATGATATAAGAGTGATGAATCTTTCAAACTGGAATAGGTGAAGCCCTCATCTGTTCTAGGTATAGCCTTCCATTATGTTACAGAAAAAGAAAACATCTTAGGTCATTCTTCCCCAGCTTGATTCCTTATAGGACTAGAAGTTCCAGAATTCTAGGCTAAGGGAATTAACCACCAGATTAAAAATGGTTGTCTTGCAGGACTTTGAAATTATTTTCTTTATGCTAGGGCCACAACAACAAAAGCAGAAATGTAACTACAAATGCAATCACTTATGCATTAAAGCCAATGAGGTGCACTATTTGAGGCAGGCAGAGCAACTGGCTCATAACCAATTAAAGAACTGCATTTTTTTGTGCACACTTACTGTCTCTTTGCTTCATTAGTATCATCAGAGATTTATTTGCTATATAATCAGGACAATTCTTCAGGCAGTTGTAGGATGTCAGGACATAGAGGTCACTGACTGACATTGTTAGAGCTTAGAATGGGAATGAGAGGCATTCAGTCATGCTAGCCACCATGCTGTAGATCCAGTCTTACAACTTCGCCAAGGATGGGTAGGAGTTGGCTCAGGGTCCCAGTTTGTTGACAAAGCATCAGCCTGTATTTTTTCTAGAATAAAGCACATTGTGCCTTGGCATTCATTCACTGAAAAGGAAGCAGAAATATTCATATTTTATATATCATTCCATAAATGGCTACTCATAACCTTTGTTTTCACATTTTCTAGTGATATAATGACTGGAAAGATGAAGTCAAGATTGCAGGTTCAAATCTGAGTGCATTGCATTTCTGAAATATAGAGTCCTAATTCACAGTCTGCCATTAGTAGCCTGATTTCCAAATAACAATTAAAGTACTGTACAGTCAGTGGGGTTAGTCTAATGGATTTAAGTGGAATATAAATTGTAACCTAAGAACTACATTTATCCAGTCTGCTAGAACTGCACTAAATGTTTATATATAAAATAAGCATTTGCTAGCTAAATCCTTTTCATAATTTTATCAGACTGGTTTGTACATATTTAATCTAATGCCTAATCTAATCCCTGCATTGCATTTTAATATCCATCATTCCCAGCCAAATCTTGCCACTTTTTAAAAACTGAAATAAATAAATAAATAAATAAATAAATAAATAAATGAGGGAGTGGTATTTGCAGAGTGAAATACTAGTCTCTGGCATCATGTTTTTTAACAAGAAAATAAAAATGACATATTTTAGGAAATAAAAATGAAATGATGGATAACTGCAGGCCACTGTTTTGTTTGGAAATATACTGTACTGAGAAAAAGTGTCTGAGGCATCTTGGAGGTTGGAACAGAACTGGAGAGCAGTCTCACCAGCCACCTTCTGATAAATGGGGATTTTATATTTATCACAACATTCATTTTGTGAACAGATAACATTTTATTTTGCCAATTATCCTAAATAGTTTGCCTACATTGCATTAGAGGCTTGGATGTGGCCCCAAAACAAACCAGAAACAAGCCCCACAGTATGAACAAGCAATGCATCCCAATTCATTTTCATTCTTAGGCACAGGAATAGCTGCCTTCCAGTGGTTCTTCTAGCTCAGCTTGCTTTATGTGGCTAGCCAGTGGATTTCCAAAATTTCAGACAGCAGCCTTTCCCAACAAAATCTGGAGTACCTGGGTCAGGATGCCAGAAGACCTAATAGCCTAGCCCAGCTTGGGGGCTTCAGGAATGCTATTCTCACTTCTACAAGACTGCTAGACTTTGGATGTTACAATTTGTTGGAAATCTTTTCATTTTTTAAAAGTAAACAGTGCAGGTATTTATGCAAATTTCTGTGGGCAACTTTGTGCATTTTTCAAATAAATGCAACAAGCTTAGCTATTACTTTCTGAGGCTGAATGAGTTCTTGTTTTCAAAGAATGAAATGTAGTTCCACCAGTCCAGCCGTATCTTTTTAACATACCTTGAAGGCTGAACTGAACTTCATGACTCTGAACTGCATGACTCTCTCTATGTGTGTGTGTGTGTGTGCGCGCGCGCGCATGATGTCTGTTCAATCTGATTCACTGGGTTGCTAGTGTGATTGACCAAATAATTCTTGTACATTTAAAAACAAAATGAAAACAAAACCCCAAAGCTGCCACCCCATGCATCCCCAAAAAGCTAATTAAAAGCAACCACCGCATGGGCATGTCTGGTCCAGATCATGATACACCAGGAGAAAGAGTGAAATATTATAACTAGGATGACATCAGGACATTCCTGCTTAATTTTAAATGTTTCCTCTCAGAGGAAGCAATTTGAGTGTTCCTGGAGAGTGGAAGTCTAACCCAAGCAGGGACTAGGGAAGCAGTTCTTTGTAACCTTAACAGAATGGTTTATTACAGGAAATACGCTGGGGTGGGGGCGGGTAGTCAAAGCCAAGCTTCTAGCTAGCTACATTCTGCCAGGCAGAAAACTGGAGAGTGAGTGAGCTGGGAAGACAAAGGCAGGAAGTAAGCACCCTGTGATTAGAAAAGAACAGACAGAGATAAAGTGGGAACACAGAGGAAATTCCTAATTCTCTGTCTATGCTCTTGTTCCTTGTTGTTAGGTTGTGAGGTGCTGAAAAGTCAGCAAAATTAAGTCACGCCTCTAACAGTTTCAGTCTGACCTTGAAAACACTACAGAACAGGAAGGGAATAAATTGTTACCAAATTTATGATGACACAAACTTGCACAGCGTAGCTAATAAAGATAGAAAAACATTGAAAATGATCTTGATTAGAGAAATGGGCAAAAGTCACAAAATGAAATTTGACAGGGACAAAATGAAAACTTCTTCAGTTAGGACATAAAAAAATCAAGTGCTGTTGTATAGAGTGGACCATACTTGGCTTGGTAAATTTACTTGTGAAAAATTTCTCAATATAGTAGCTGAATATGAACCAGCTGTATGGTGTGGCTGTATAACAGACAAATCCAAGTGTAGGTTGCCTCAACAAAAGTATAATCACCAGTATATTTCATTTCATTTATTCTGCTTTGGTCAGACCCCACCTTGAGTATGGTGTCCACTTCTAGGGATCATATTCTGACAAGATTCAGAGAACGTGGAAAAGACTCAAAGGACAGTGGAGGTAACCAGGAGACTAGAAATTAAATCCTGTTAAGAGAGATTGTAGGAAGTGGATATGTTTATCCTACAGAAAAAATGACTGGGAGGATATAATTATCAGTCTTCACATACCAGATAGGAAGTCACATAGAAGCATGTTCTTGCTTATCCAGAGTGTACAATATGGAGTAATGGATTTAAGTTACAGGAAGGCATATTCAATTGACTGTAATAACAATAATTAAAACTTACTAATAGCAAGAGCAGTGCAACAGTGGAACCAATTCCCTAGAGTGGGCTCCCTTTCCTTGGATGTGTTTAAGTGCAGAGCAGACATCCATCTGTCAGAGATACTTGAATTTGGATTTCTGCCCTGGGTAGGGATTGAAACTCTATGATTCAAATCTGGATGGAGGTATTTTTAAAATGCCACATTGCAAGGAAACAAATAGTTAAGCTTAAGAGTCATATTTCTTTTCCACAAAATGAAAACAAGCATGGTGATAGTATATTTTGGACAGTTATTACCTTAGTATTGCTAAACATGCTAGAAGTGAGTCTTGTAATCTCTGTAGAGTCCTCTTCTATGTAACATAGCATCTTCAGATGATTAAATCCTATTTTAAGTTGTTGCAGTATTAGGTCAACCAAGTTCCTCTGCACAAGTTATTTGATTATCTAACTCCAATCCATGATAAACTAAGGTTTAATTCTTTTTAATAATCAGAGTTGAGGATGGTCTTTTACTATTTAGGTAATCTGCAGATAGCCCTGTTTATTGTTAGCCCTCTTAATGTTTCTAACAACTTAAAGCATCTTTTATAAGGTGAATAAATCATAATCATTACAATGAATACTGATACATTTAACGACTTACATAAAGCAGAGGTGCATAATCAGGGGGATTAGAGGACACAGAAGTCTTTAATCCATGTGGTGGCTGCATGCCAAGTACAGATAAGCATTGCATACATTTTCACATATGTCCTTGATGGAGAGGCTATTCTTAAAAGAGTTTCAAAATTATGAATACCAACACAGGAATGTTTACTGACTCTTTGAAGAGAAAACCAAGGCTCTAGAGTCATAAATGCATAAATAGATTTGTGTATTCTGACATTGATTCCACAGTTTTATTCTTTGGTACACTCTGTTAGAAAAGAAAGAAATGGGTATAGGAATGATTAATAGTTGACATGTTCTATTTACTTGCCATTTTCTTTGTGGAATAGGATTGAATACTGTCCCTTTAGTTTAGATAAGCATCCTGTAGCCTGATGCGCAGAAGTGTTATCTTCTCCCACCCTGAGCGCAGACAAGTTTTATGTTTCAGTGAGATGCTCACCTGGATATATCTCACTGATTTCATGTGATGGAGAAAAGTTTCCAGATTTGTGAGTCTAAGGTAGCTATTGATAAACAGAGATAAGCTGTAGTGCACATGCTCTGCATACAAAAGATAATGGGTTCAGTTCCTAGAATCTCCAGGTAGTGCTAAAAAATTCCAATCTGAAAATATAAACTGCTAGTCTGTGTTGATAATCACCTGACTCAGCATGAAGGAGCTTCTTATAGATCCAGACTAAATTGTGAATAACAAGTCTCTTTTATTTCACTAGGTCCTTCTAAGTATGACTACATCTACATAGCTAGGTTTTTCACCAATGTGTGTTGGATAATATCGTATTGGGAGTCTGCTATTTTCAGCTTGTTTTTTAAATTGTTTCTATAAGGTTTCATGTAAATTGTAACTTCTTTGATTGGCAAAGATTCATTTTGAACAAATACAAAAAGTTAAGAGGTTTACAAACAATAAAGTAAATAAAATAATTCATTTTCTTTTTTTATAATCACATTGGTTATTTTTTCCAGAAAATACTTTCTTCTAGCAAACGTATTTATAACAATGCTGAACACCATAATTAAAGCATTCCACACAAATCATATGTTTATTCAAGGTTGAGAATCTTGATAATTTACAGGTCAGTGTATCTGATTGATTACTTATATCTTCCAGTAATTCTACTAATATCCTTGATTTATTTTTAGTGTGAAGATAAGTTATAATTTCCTATTAATTACATTTTTTCAAACAATAATTTTAAGAAGGTACATGATTTAATTGACTAAAATGCATAGTCCCATTCTAGGAAAAAGATGATACCAGAGAATCTTTGCTGGGCCCTAAGGAAAACTATTTCTCATCACCATTTAGTTTCTAAGTCTGCATTTTGTTATCTAAACAAGTCACGCAAAGTAGACCTGGGATAATAGAAGGCCATGACAGACTTGCTGTAAGAGAGAGGAGGGGAATTTGAAATACACAGCTCAATACCTAGAATATCCAAGTAGAACTTTGAAAAATTATCTGCAAAATATATGCACCGAAAGAGCATGTTTCATATATTGGTTTCCCCACATACTCCTCTTTTTTGGACCATTGATCTTTCATTTGAAAACTTGGGAAGGAGAGTTCTTTTCCCATCCTCTGATTGTATCTTCCAGATGTAAGTGGAGCACAGAGACTTGCTGACTATCTATACTTGTCAGTGAGTGCTTTTTGTGCAGAGTAAAAGGGGCAGGATACTTATTACTTGCCTAATAATAAAGCACAGTGGAGAAGGAAATGTCTTCATGGCTTCTTATGTCAACATATAGAGGTGCAACATGTTGAATAAATGAGCTTATCCCTACCCACTCCTCTGCCCCCCACCCCCAGGCCAAGCAAGATTCTAAATTATTGCTATTCTTCTTATGTATTGTAAATGTAAATTAGATCACCCCAGAATATTCAAGTGACCAGTCTCATCCATTACAGCCAGCTGTTTCATATTGAAAATCTGGCAGTTGTTCAGCTGCCAAGTCCATTTCTATGTGGTTTGCATCTGAATATTTAAGAGACTGTGCTCTGTTTATACATCAAGGCCAAACACAGATAACTGAAGCCATGAGGGCACCAGAAAACTAAATTGGAGTGCTTAGTTTTCAGGCTCAATGTTTTAGTATAATGGTGCAGCTGGAGACAAATCTTCTGCTACCTGCATCAGAAGAAAGACCCAAAGAGAGCAGCAAATCAAGTGCCCCACATCAATGGCAGCAGGTACCACTAGTGATATACAGGATGGAGGAGAAGCTTTCTGTTGAGGATGAAGTCATTGCAGGCATATAATCATCTATTACCCTTTGAGTGTTCCTTCTCCAACAGCAGGCAACAGTGTTGCTGCTTCCACTCGACCTAAAGCTTGCAGTGATGCTGTAAGTGGAGCAAAAGGGCAGGATCCTCACTCTCAGCTAAGAAGCGCAAAGTTGTGATTCAAATGTGTCTACAGATTTGCAAATGAGGTTATAAAGCTCATAAACTGAATTTCTTATTAAATAATTATGTCCAGCCTTCTAAATTTATAACGTTTTTTAAAGCATTTATGAAATCAAATTAACATTTTTTTAAGTTAATAGAAAGCTAACCACACTTATCAAACTGGCAAAGATTCAGTATTCTGCTTTGCTTTAAAAATGAGCACAAGTATCAATAACAGTTTTAAGACTGAAAGATCATAGCATTATCAAGCTAAGCCTATCAAAGTGCTTATGGTGTCACAGTCCACATTTCTATCAAATTTATCTACATGTAATGTTTCATTGGAGCATAAATAAAAGAAATGCCTATAGAATCTAAGGAAAAACATGTGAATAAATCACCCATCACCATTTTGTGTGCATCTATAGAGGACTATTTAGATTCTAATTATACTGGGGCAAAATTATCTAAGCTTTCCCAACTTAGATAATTTATTACATTCAGCATTTCTGATGAATACTACACATGCATAATTAAGCAAAACAAAATCAAAATTTACATGTTCACAGCAACTATACTTAGGACTACTGTACTAAAATCTGTAGAAGAGAAGTGACGCTGTTTGCAAGTAGCTCTTTGATAATTTTCTGTGTGACCCCCAAGAGCCTAACATGGTTGGAGCACTCAGTCAGCCTCCAGTAATGACTTCCGGTTTTAGAAAGGGCTGTAGCTATTGTTTTGATTCATAAAAAAGATAAAATTAAAATAAGTCCAATAAGGCTGAATAATGTGGGAGGAGTAGATGGAAAAGGAATCAGATTTTTAAAGGGAATGCAATTTAAAGAAAATATCAACAAGCCTGAATTCCAAAAAATGTTGCATAACCCTGTAGTACAGAAGTCCAACAAGATGAATTTCTTGTTCTGCTCACCTAGCACAGCCAGCGTTAGGATATAAAATGTGGATGATGTAAAATGGTGGCTAGGCTATCAACACTCAACAGACTTTCTACACATTATCTCCCAAATGGGGGGAAATTACTTTGGTTTCTCTTCAGATTGTGTTATTACTATCAAAAGTCCTATTTATAAGAAATGGTTAGAGAATTTCTCCTCAATTTACTGTAGGTGAAACATTTTGAGAGGCAATGAGATTGTTCTAACCCAAACAAATCCAGATTCATTATTTTCCCAGAATTAATTTGTTTGTTTACAATACTCAAATTGAGTTCTAAATAATGTGTTATTTACAACAGATAATGTTCATAAAGAGCCTTGAAAATTTCAGTATATGAAAGAAGGAAGCATGGTGTCATTTACCTTCATATTTAAGTGCTCCTGCAGTGACAGTTCATTAATCCTATTGCTCATTGGTTTTCTGCAGTCAGCACTGTCAAAGTCACATTGCCTGAATGTCAGGAACTGAACAATACATCTAGAACAGTCATATAAGTATGAAGCACACTAATATTCAGGAGGAGGAACATAAAGTATGCCAGCATTAGAGGATCCTGATATGAAAAATGTGAAGAATATGTTGTGAAACAGAAATTCCAGAGCATGGACCTACAATGTGTTATTCCACTGACAAGCAAAGTAAACTAACAAACCCAGAGCTTCAGTAAGCCTAAAAACCACTAGGGGTGAATCCAAGTGTCTATGAGATAACATAAAAGAAAAAGGTGATGGTCGGGTCTTTCCTCAAAATGGTAGTCTTCTTCCTCCTCCAGAAACTATCACTGGATCTGACAGATCTGGCATTTTCATCCAATGACCAACTTTCCTTCTTGGGGAAGGCTATAAAGAAGGTGATTGGTCTACACCACTAAAGGCTCTTGAATAAAGTGGATTATCTGGACCTTCCCAGTCAGATTTCAGTCAGGATACAGTACCAAGATAGTTTTGGACATACTTATCAATGATGGCCTAAGGTGGTCATGGGAGAGGGACAGTGCCTCCATCCTGGCCTTCCTTGACCTCTTGGTGGCCTTCAATACATTGACCATGGTATCCTTCTGGATCAGCTTAAGGGCTTGGGAGTGGGGGGCACCATGTTGTGGTAGTTCTCCTTCTTCCTCCAGGATTGGTTCTAATCGGTGTTGGCAAGTGGACTAATCCTAGTTCTTAACAACTACATGAAGCCACTGGGGAAGATCATCTGTTAGCACAGGGTACAGTGTCATCAGTATTCTTATGATACTCAATTGCATATCTTTGCCCCCAGCTGCCCAGATGAAGCTGTCAAGGTTCTGTCCCAATGTCTAGAGGCTATGGTGGTCTGGATAGGAAAGATTAGGCTTCAGTTCAATCTTACCAAGACCAAGTAGCTAGGGCTTTTGTGCTCCATGGGTCCTGGAACTGGAGATATATATTTTTAAACCTTGACACTGAGTGGGTTGCACTACCCTGTTGAGATTCAGTGCACAGTTTGGGGGTACTCCTGGACTTACAGCTTTTGCTCAAAGTGGCTACTGGGACTTTGCACAACTTCATCGTATGTACCAATTGTGCACATTCTTGGATTGGGAGACTCTGTTCATGGTCATTCATACCTTAGTCACCTCCCAACTGGATTAATTCAATGCACAGTACATGGGGCTGCACTTGAAGACCATTTAAAAGCTTCAGTTGATCCAGAATGCACATTGTGGGTAGTTATAGGTGTGCTTCATTATGCCCATATATCATTTCTACTCCCTGAGCTGAATTGGCTCCCTATAGGCTTATGGGTGCAATTCAAGGTGCTGGTCATCACCTATAAAGCCCTATATGGCACAGGACCAGTTTATCTGCAGGACCACCTTCTCCCAAGGGAATATGCCCATCCCATACACTCCAATAGGGAGGGAATACTTTGCATCCCTTCTTTGATGCAGGAGGCATGCCTTCTCAATGGTTCTCCTGGCCCTTTGGGAGATTTTCCCCCCTCTGCCAATATATGGTTGGCCTTTATCCTTCAAGACTTTATAAAGGCAGTTCAAGATGTGGCTCTTTCCCCAGGACCTTGGGTCAGGATCAGTGGAATTGCCATTTGGTGAGATATAGACTATTTTTTTTTTTTTAGTTCTGACCACTATTTAATTGTTTAGTTTGTTTTAGTGTTATGGTTGTTTATTTTGTATTTTTCTATAGTGATTTTTGCTTGCTCTCCAGAATCATACTGTTTAAGTTGGTCAGCCATATAAATACTATAAATAAATTAAAAAATGCAAATGTTAACTGTGAATGGCATTTGGCAATTTAGGAGAAGTTAATGTTAAAAAGCACTCATAATTTTTGTTCTTTTACTTAAATCGATGTATATGGAAGGGATAAGCAACCTGGTAACTGACAGTCCATCCACACATCCTCTTTGCACAAAGACTCCCCACTCCCCACAACAACACCTCCATCTCATTCTCAGGCTGCTTCTAAGGCTCCCCAAAGACAGCTTTAGGTATTCCAATGTGGAAGTGGCATTATGCTATGCAAGCACGCATGTTTCCATGTGGACCGATTAGGACACATGGAAGAAGCAGCTTGAGATGGCATGGTTTGCTTCTGTGTTCACCACCATTTGGTCCAGCAGGTGTGCTGTGGCACCTCCCATTCTGTCTAGTTGTGGAGCTCGGCTTCCATTCTGCAGGGCCGTCTTGACTCTGAGGGGGCAGACTGGAACTCCATCTCCACAGCCACTTTCTTGCTGGTTTTTTTTTGGCCTTAAAGGCATGTTGACCAATTGTCCTAAATGTGATTCCTGTATCAACCAACAGTCCATACAACTAAAGCACCAATAGATAGACATGACCCTCACATACTATTTATCTTCTTGAAGGCCATTTCCATTCATGGAAGCATGGTGTGGGAGATCCAGGAGGCTTTCTACATGCATTCAGGTAGAGGGTGGACAGAGACCTTCCTATGCATTGAACACTGCTGTGCCTATGAGGAAGATCAGAACTCAGGCTTTACTGTATTTTGAAGAGTAGGTCAACCTATTCATCTATCCATATATAGCAAACTTTGTTTCTCAGACTCCAGCTCTTAAACAACAATGGTTGCATTTTAGCTGCACAATGGATGATGGGTAGATGGCAGTCTGTTCCTACAATATATGCAAAATCACTGGTTTCTGATCAACCATATTACATACTTCCTGAACTCAAGGGAAAGGCCCCATCCAAGAGGAAAAAGAAACTAAACATGCATCTTTGCTTAATTATTATACATGCATATTTAAAATATATATACCGTAAATCACTTCACTCCTTAATAACTGCACAGCAGCTGCAATCAACTTCCATTTCATCCCCAAAACATTTCCCTAGAAATAATAATACACCAGGAAATGGTGTAAGATGGACTATACTGCAGGATTGCATAGCAGCTACTCAAGAAAATGTATAACTTCAGGTAAGTTATTTGGTGCATTTGTTACAGTATATTAAATCATTCAGAATGGTTAATGTAAATATGTGTATCATCACTTTATCCTAATTCCATGTGAATCTTCATCTAGGTTAATAGCATCTCTATTGCTAAGCATCCCATGTGAATACAGAGTGCCACCTTTTCCAGTTACTGCTAATTTTAATTGGAAACTAACATAAGCATATTACAGCTGATTAAAAGTTCATTTTGATACATTTCTTCAGAGGTAAATATTATTTACTTACCAGGAGCGTGTGTATAAAATTGCAGCCTAAAAGTTAGAGTTTAATTATTTCAGTGCAGAGTACCTGAGGTGTTTTGAGGATCAGAATAATAACAGGATATATTATCAAAGGATAATCTGTTTTATCCAATGATCATAAATGAGACTAATGTTGCCATGTAGACAGAAATCATTTATTTTTCTTAAAATCTCTTTTCATGTCTTTCCTGTACCTTGCTACTGATGAAAGCCTTGCTTGCTTTTTTAAATATACATTTTAGCATTCTAGAAATCATGAATGTATTCCAGTTTAAAACAAGTCACAATATACTTTTAGAACTGACGTATATAACGAAGTAGTAAAATAATTTAGAGACATTGCTCCATAGAATCAAAAATAATTGGCTACTATTTGAGATGTCAACAGATAGCAACATATTTTCATATGAAGAATGGATTCTTAAAACAGAAGTTTCTAGACCACTTTAGTTCTGATATTTTCCAGTTAGAAATACACGACTTTTGCAGAAATTGCTTGCAGACATGTCAGAATCTAAATTTTGGATAATAGAATAATATCCTGTTTAAAAAAAAATAGGAGAAACAGCTGAATGTGAAGTTCAAGTCAATAAAGAATTGTTATGGATATTTAACAAATCTAACTGGTTCTAGCTCAAAAAGAAGAACATTTGAAACAATGCATCTCTTCCCAAAACTGTTTCCACTGTTTGCTACAGAGCATTATTTTTTGTATCTTCTCTCAGTCACTAAGTCACTCATGCCCTGGTCATCTCCCACATGGGCTACTGCAATGAGCTCTATATGGGGCTACCCTTGAAAAGTACATGGAAACAGCAGCTGATACAGAATGGGGCACCCCCAGGGCTGCGCATGTAACACCTCTGCTGCATGAGCTGCATTGGATGTTGGTCTGCTTCTGGGTCCAATTCAAAGTGTTGGTGATGACCTTTAAAGGCCTTCATGGTATTGGCCAGGGTATCTGAGGAACCACCGCATCCCGTTTACATCGAGCTGTCCCACCTGGTCCAGCAGGAAGGGCATGTTGTGGACCCCATCAGCTAGAGAATTTTGGCTAGTGGGGTCTAGGAGGAGACACTTTTCTGCCGTTGCCCCCACCCTGTGGAATAACTTGCCCCCTGAGGTAAGATTGGCACCCCTACTCTTTTGGCTTTCCAGAAGAGCCTTAAGACCTGGCTCTGCTGACTAGCTTGGGGATCTAATGGAGACTTCCGACACTGGGGGTGGTTAGTACCCTAAAGATGATCTCTTTGCTTTTTAACTTTGTTTGTAGTCTTTTTAACTTTGTTTTGTGTTTTTAACTGTTTTTATGTTTTTTATGTGTAAGCTGCCTAGAGTCCCTTGTACAGTGAGATGGGTGGCATACAAGTTTGATTTATGGATACATACATACATACATACATACATACATAAATTGTGATTACCTACATATTTTGGGTGTTAGAAAAGCATTTTTTTTTTTTTAATCTGCTTAACAGTCATTACTGACCCTGCAGTGACCGCCCCCTAGCGGTTTTCAAGGCAATTGCATCTTTCTAGTTTCGGAATTAGACTTTGCCAGAGCCTAATTCCTAGAGCATCAGCCCAGCTGGCAGCACAGGAGGCGGGATTTCCGTTGCTTCGTGCCCCTTTTTCGGACGAGCGCGGTTTCGCGCTTTTTACCGGCAACTTGTCCCGTCTCTCTGTTGAGCCGCTGCCAGCATTTTTCTCCCACCGGAGTGAGAGTGCTCATTTATCTACTCACGTATGTTTTCGATCTGCTGAGTTGGCAGAAGCTGCGGGTATAGAAACAAGAGCTCACCTTGTTAACGCGAGGCTGGACTCGAACCGCTGAAGCTTTCAGCCATTTCTGGCCGGCACTTTCAGCGTCATTAAGCCGCTGCTTAATACATATAATTTGCCAATACTTTCATCTAATCCTAACAAAATAAAGTTAAAGGATTTGTCCACATTGTCTAGTTCACCCATCACAGGAACAGGGCAGAACAGTCATCTGCCTTTACTCATCTCCCTCCAATTGCAACTTCAACATCCGGGTGCACATTTCTTCTTATGTTACCCTGAGTGCTCATTCCCTTTATTTCCTTTCAGGCTAATCCCAGCAATTCATTAGGTGTTTCACCACAGAGGAAGGCAAACTTTCAGGGTCTTGACATAAAACATTTATTAAGTGGAAAAAATATAAAGTATGAAAAGTGGTCCTACCTGCTTTCTTTTATAGTTTCTTATACATATTTATAAATTTCTAAACCCCAAGAAGAAATGGTGGAATATTTCTTACATTCTCATAATTAGGGTTAGAAAACAATACACTAATCAAGGAACCACCAAGGAAACAAACAATGAAGCACACAAACAATCAAGCAGAAAACAATACCCTAATCAAGGAACTACCAAAGAGAAAACCACTCCCCCACCAACACTAGCAGGGCAAGCTACTGCATATAAACAGGGAGGAAACCCCACACTCACTAGCACTGATGAAGTTACCTAGTCGGGTAATGAAGCGTCTGAAATCAAACAACCAAGCTCAGGAGTACCAAGGACTCCACAGTTCAACCCTGAGCTACATGCATTCTCTTCTGTTGATACATTGAACCATAAATGCTGATGTTTTCTTGACAGTATTTTCCATCCTTGCTTGTTCTAGTTTTGATTTGGTCTTTTGCTCTAGGTTCAATAGCTCAATGGCCATGCTCAAGCAGATTTCATTTTTACTACAATTCAACAGGAACTTCTCAAAGAGTTGACTAGACTTCTGACAATTTGAAGCACTACTGTCTTCGCAATATGCAGTCATAACTGCATTACACGGATCAACAATCTGATGCAAGACAGTTTCTTATTAGTTTAGTTACTTTATTTGAAAAGCAATTTTTCAGGAAGAGTGAACATTTAGAACCCTGTTCCTTTATCTTTACAGCAACTATCATAACTGTTTTTGTCTTGTCCAAAGCAGTTTATTTAATTCCAGATTTGTAAAACACAGTTTTCTTTTGATATGGTAGAGCCTACCCCAAGCCGGTGCCCTTCAGTTATGTAAAAACAATTACCATGACTAACTGGAAATGTTAATTTAGTTAGTATGTTTAGTTTCAACATACTAGACTATGGGAAATGCGGCCATAAGTTTTTGATCCAATGGAATTGGCATAAAAGCATCAAAGAATTTGCTTAAAATAAATCTTTGCTTATTGAAGAATGAAGACATCGTCCTGCCAGTGGAATGCCTTCAGCAATGGCTATTGGGTATTTCCAGGGAAAGACAACTATCTGCCATCTGAAATCACAATATAGAAATGAACCTGACCAACCAGTTGCTGCCATGAAGTGCGAATAAGGGCACAAGTACTAAGATTCAGGTCTTTTACTGGGACTTCATTGCTGCTGTGGTAATTAAATAATATGTCCTTAAACAAGGGCATCCACTGGTAACATAAAAAAAAGTCAAGATGGCAGTAGTGACTGCGTGATCAAACGCCAACCCTTTTTTATATGCATGGATGTTTTTACTGCATGTTCAGGACCGCCATCTTGACTTTTTTTTACCCCTTCCCCAATCTTCCTTATTTCTATCATTAAAATTTTTAAAATAAGATTTGATATTAGGATACAATAGGAAGGTGGGAAAGATGTCTTTAGGGAAAAAAAGAGCAGCATCAAAATGTAATAAACAAATTAGGACTGTTACCATGAATTTATAAACCTTGGTACTAGCCTTTGCAGTATTGCTAGCATTATGCCATTAAAAAAAGAGGAACTTTTTTTTTCTTTTCTATAATAAAATTCCCATCGTCCCCAGGGAATCATAATTTGCAACATAACAAATAAAGCATAACTCACTGAGTTAAATTGTTCAATTCAAAATGGCACCATAAAACCACCCAACCTTTTCAAGCATATAGTTACAGTATTTAACTCTATGACCTCAATGTGTTAATCAGTTCCTCCAGCAAAATAGAGAAGTGACCATATTCTACTTCGCTTCTTCCTAATTTGAGACCATGTGTCAGGTTTCATTTTTATGATACAACATTCCATCTTACAGAAGGTGCCGTTAAAAACTTCACATATCACACTGCACTGGGACTAAGAAATTGTTCTCACATTGGATATATCAGAAGTAGATAGAGCTATGTTTAGGCCATCAACTGATACCTGTTCTGCCTAAGTCATTTGATCAAATTGACAAATTTAACAATTGACAAATTGAATTGTAAGGGAAGAAAATAGGCTCAGCGGACCACCTTTTTAACTGAGGACTGGAATAGTATAACAATGTACAGCTATCTTGCACATAGCTGAAGGATGCACGTGCAGGATGAATAATCTGGAGAAATTCACGACCTAGTAAAATCTCTTGAGCTATTTGTTCCTTATTTAAAATCTCCACTGTTTCTGTCTCTCATGGTGACAATTAGCACAATGTTAAAGGCTGCCAGACTCTATATGAATAGGTTATGCCCATCATTTCATTTCATCAGGAGATCTGTAGCTGGGTGCTAGAGTATGTTGAGGCCACTCAGATCTATTTCATCCTTAGGAAATGGTATGGGTTCTCTGAAAGGCTGGCTACAATCACTAATGGGCTGGAGGATAGATAACAACATGGAAACTAAATCCAGAAAAGACAGAGCTGCTCATTGTCAGGAACCATCATGCCAGAGAAGTGGTAGATCTGCCTATTCTGAATGAGATTACATTCTCTCCCAAGGATCAGATACTCTATGTGGTTTGGTGGTACTTCTGAACCCAAAGCTTCCTCTCGTTTCTCTTTTATCTGTTCTGGTTGATATACCAAGGGTATCCCTTTCTGAGACTACTGTAAATAATCTTAAAACGGTGGTGCATGAACTGGCAATCTGCAGGCTTGACTACAGTAATGTACTTCACTTGGGAGTGGATTTGTGGAAAAGCAAAACCTAAGAAGTATTTGCAGAAATAAGAAAAACTAGACAAGAAGTTAAGCAAAACCTTCATTAGCTTCATTAAATATTTTCAAAGAGCAAAATTCTCAGCAGTATGATAAATAGAATATGTATTATTAGCAGCAGCAAAGCAAGCTATTACAAAAATTTGGAAAGATTTGACATTTAACATATTGCCATTACAATATGATTGAAATGGCAGAAAACCCTACAGGAAAAAATAGATTAGCAAAGGTATAGTAAATAATAGATGTGTCTAGTTTTATAGCTTATGTTATTTAACAAAGGAACATTTATTATACCAGGTTGTTATAAAACATATGGAAAACATGAATGTGCTTAGCATAGACCCAGAGTTTATAGGTATAATGTGTGCTTTTCTAAAAAGATGTAATTTATAATGATTCACTGTAAATTTTACGCATTTTCTTTCTTGTATTTCTGTTTTATTTAAAACTAAAATAAAAATTCTCCGTCTCTATGACCTCACCCATCATAATGGCAGACATACCGTTAGTATTAATCATTTATTCTTAATGTAACCATTTTATATACTCATCTCTTATATTACTATGGGTCAAAACAATATTTGTATCATTCAGATTTTAGTACCAGAGTTTCTTGAGAGATAGCAGTGAATGGAAAGACAAATGAATAATGTTTGTCCTGTATTTTAATTTCTCACACCTCCTCCATATGCCACCTCCATGCTTAGCAAATACAACTTGTGTTTCCTATCTTCATGCTTTTAGCAGTAAATTGCTAGAACAATTTATTAGGAAGGCCTGTTATACACTCACTGTTATTTAGCCAAACCTTCACATCTCCAGGCAATTGTACAACGTGCACATTTAATCTCCTGCTTCCCTCAAAAGAAAATCACTGAATTGCAAACATGGGGAGCTATATACTGAGCACACACAGTTGTGTTCAGTTTTGCTTTCTTTTCATAATGTGCTGAGAGCCTACAGAGGGTTGGACACAATTCATCTCTAGGGACAGTGATTGTGACAAGAATGTTTCAATTTGTAGATACAATTTGCTTTGTTTAAGGATGACTTGTCTTTCTACACTGATTTCACAACTACACAATGAATAATTCATATACATACACATTCCCAAATTAGTAGGGGAGCGCAGGTGCTGTAGCTGCACTAAACCAGATCAAGGTACTGGTTCATCTGGGTTTCCAACCAACTTCGGTTTGCTAGCAAACACCATAATTTATTGTGAGTTTCAGCCTTTCCCAATCTAATACCTTCTACTTCTAGCTGTAATAGATTCCCAGATCCCAGAAGGGGTCTTCTTGGTTAGGAATTTTGTGAGTTGCAGTCCAGCATATCTGGAAGGCATCAGATTGGTGAAAGCCTTTCTATTTTATATTTTAAGTAGCTGTATATATTAGTGATAAAAGACGATCCATGGAATTATTCCTTTCAAATACAGACTTGCTGCTATAGGTTGTGTTAAGGTAATTCGGAGCTTATGACTATGAATGCAAAGTGTGCATTCCATCCAACCGCTTATTCTTATTAAACTAGAGCAAACAGTTTAAAAACTTTTAAAACAGTTCACTAGACATGAAGTAAGACAGCAAACATTAATCTTCATAACCAATAAACAACACTTGTAGATAAACTCTCAAGAGCTTCAGATAAAGGCTAATATAGATATGACTGGTGAATTGCTTTAATCTTGGCAGTGGGATGGCAATTTGGGAAACTGACTACAATATGCTTCTGCAAGAAGAGTCATTTCTAGCCATATTAATTGTAAGTCTGATTTATTTTGTTATATTCTCCTTTTACTACCTGGAAGTCTGAAAGCAGATACTGTAAACTTGAAGGAGATACTATAAGAAGGTTCCCTTCCCAATGTTGGCAAGACATTATTGCTTACACTCAAGTATCCATCCAATTTCTTCCATGATTGTGACATCAGGATGCACAGATTGGAAAGTACAAATCGTATGAAAAATTTATAGTTTTCAGGATCTTTATATCCATTGTCTCTTTTTAAAAAGTGGTGAGGATATATTAGTGCATTTCCAAAATACAGGTGGATGAAGTCTTTCATCTGGCAGTTTCTTCTGAGATGATCAGCTTTGGAATCAGAACAAGACGGACAAAGCCTGCAGAACTTGGCTTCTGGAATTCTTCCCCATCCCTTTTCCAGCTGTGGCCACAGGAGCTCTCCATATTTTCTTCTGTGTAATAAATTAATGTGTTGCATCTCTCTCTGTGGGCTTCTGCTGTACCTTTGTGATGCATCTGTGTGTACTTCTATGTATCTGTGCACTGGGAAATACAGGGGGTGGGCTGCACACACATGTCACTCTGGGTCATGTGACCAAGAAGGAGGAAAATTGGGGTGGGGGGTGAATGGCAGGCAGCAGTATTCCAAGCATTGTGGGACTGGTTTTTGAAATGCTGTTCTCCATAGCTCCTGACCAGATCTGGCCCATTTTCTAAATCCATCTTTCTTTCACCAGCTATTCCCACCACTCCAAATTTGATCCTGATGTGTTCAGTTTTTGGAGAATTATCTTCCTGACAGACAGACAGGCAGACAGAAAGATGGAATCCTAAGCCCTTTTACACAATTTCTTTCCAATGTTCCACTGGGTTGGAAATAATAAAATGAATCAGTTACATAGTGGGATTTCCTAAGATAAATACAGTTTTAAAGCCGCTCTGACAGTTGGCATTCATTCTACAGCTTCCCCTTCATCATATCTTCTGAGATATTTTTCTTTTTAACCTCCATTTTTTTGGGCAAGGCTTCACTTTTATGAAGTGACTATAAGCATATTAATGCTGTTATTTCAGTAGTAGCTAGTATTTTGCATGATCTATTTTTTCTGTTTATACACTGCAAGATTTTCAAGTCCTAAATGAGACGTCTAAGGAGATATCTTAGAAACACACAAAAACGATCATCATTATTCACCCCCCAAATAGTGATTTGAAAAGTGCTTTGGCCAAAACTTTTAGCAGCTCACCATATAACATTGGGACTTTAAGATGCCTTTTATTCAGAACAAAATGGGTTAAATCCAATATTACCTAAGAGATTTCACTAAGGTCAGACCAGGCTGTATCCCTCCTTAACTCTTCTATAAGGACCAGACTAAACAAGCCAACAAACATATGAGTGAAATTCACACAGCCTGCTTTTTGAATGAAAAAAAAGGGGAGGATGGTGGAAATATGTGGAGCATTGGAGGTGAGAGTCCAGTTCAGCACCTCATGAGCACATGGGGGCAGCTGGATGTAGGAAGAGAGTTAATGATTTCCTCTGTGACCCCTCTCAGCTAACACTCTTTCTGTCCTTTTTCAAAGAGATTGTTAATCTCATTTCCTTTTGCCTTTTTCCCATGCCTTCCTCTGTGGAACACCTGGCCTTTGGTAGGCTACAGGCAGCTAGGTGTCACTTTGCCTATTTCTGTAACATATTTGCAGTAAACCGATCTCCCTTATGTTATAAAAACTGGTGGTCAGGTCATATTCCTGCTCTCAGGAATTCTCTCTCTCACACACACACACACACATACACACACACATTGGGATGAGGTTTGGAACAAAACTGGAAAAGAGGTGGTGGTAGAACTCATGTTTTGCTACTTGAATCTGGCTTGCCTGACTGCTACTGTACTATTGTTATATCTAATTACTGTGAATCAAAGGTAAATTTGTTTCGGAGTAGACAAAAATGAGAGACTATCCTTTTACCTAATTTTTGGTGATGATGGAACCCACTGCCCAAGTCTTTTCCCCAAAATCATAAAATATTACCTTATTTCATTTCAGATGATATCTCCAAGTCCCTCCCACCCTCAAATAAATCCCTGAATATTTTTGTCTTTTCCATCATTGTCATTAGCACAGTATATTTGGAAGGGTATCATCATTTGACCATACAGTTTGCAACCCAACTCTGAGATTGTTTGAACCGGTCCCAGCCCATAAAGAATTCTGAATATTGGGTTGGCTGATAACTGCATTCTAAAATGTCATGTTCTAGCATCAGCTATTTATCAAATGAGAACAAATGCATGATGTACATGGTAAGAATAAATAAAAAATAACTGTACACTATAACATAAATATGAACTTTGGAATGTTTGCACTAAACTGTTAAAGAACAATTTTAAGAAGAGAAGAATACTGTTCTATGCCAAAGCTCCAGTTAGGATGGACACACACACACACAGAGAGAGACACAGAGACAGAGTGTTTTTGTTTTCATTGCTTAAGAAAGATATATGTTCACTTTCATCCTTATTTAGCTTACCAGAGAATGCCAATTTTTTCCTTTATTGTTTACATTATTTTCTTTACTGTTGCATTTTGCATAGTCCCTCTGATTATTACATATAATCATGCTATTTCTCTTTACAATCATTTTAAATCTTCATGCTCTTATCCATGCTCAGCTATGTTAAATTAGCCTCTCAGCTGTAGGTTTTGGAATTGCTGACATATAGTCCATTTGGCAGAATAGTGGGGAAGACTACAGAAGTAAGATAATTTTAAAAGTTATGAAAGGAAATAGGTACTGAGTGAATATTGGCAGGAAGGTGGTCATAGGAAGGTGGTCATTCTTCTAGAACTCATGAAAGATTTCCAATTCTCCTATAGTTATTAATGGATCTTAACATAATTGCAGAGTATTAAATTTAAAAAGGCATGTTAAGTCAAAAGAACTGATGCTAGCAAAACTTTTATATTTCCTCTTCAAGGAGGAAAGGTAGAAACATTTATTATAAAATTGTTACAGGTTTTACATAAAAGGCTGAAACACATTCCCTTGGAAATTGCATTTGGTCCCACTATTACTCCTCCTAGTAAGCTTAACAAAATACATCTAATATATTTGATCTGTTGAATCATTTTCATTGTTTTAATGATAATTTTATAATATATGTCGTTTTATTATGCTATAATTGATTATTTTTACATTTCTGTCTGTTCTGTTTTGTTGAGTGTACCGGTAGGATAGAAAGCTTGGACCTTCTTACTGTTCTTTTTATTATTTGAAATATATTTGAAAATAACAAGGTAACCAAACTTATGGGCTTCTATGAATCTGGCTGTGATTTTCCTTCAATTATCTTCTAGATTATGTTGATGTACATGAATCAGCGTATATATGATAGCCAAGTATGTATAAATACCTGCATATATCTTACTCAAAGCTTATAAATATAACTGGCATTTGTATAATGTTTAATTTTCCAATATGTAACATTATGGTCTGTCAATATCCATCCTTTGAATACAGTGGAATCTTTTTGTGGAAAGAGATATATCAGTCTGTGATTTAAATATAGATTTCACTATTTTCTTGGACTATAGACTCCATCACTCCAGATTATGGGAGTTGTAGTCCTACAATACCTGGTAAGCAAAGGAGAGCAGCAACGTCTTTCATAAACACATTAAATAACTATATGCATATGTGTGAAGATAACCTCATAATTGATAAGTAAGATATATTTTCTAAAATTCTCAAAAGCAGCCAACTTTTCAGAAAACATTACCCTTCAAACAGACTTCAACAGATTTTCCTTCTTTCAAAATTGATACTCATTTTCAATCCTTCCACTTGCAAATCTCAAATGAGCACTTACATTCTTCAGCAGATTTCACTGAAGATTTCACTCTGTAGAACACAGTATCTTGTTCTGACCAAGATGCTTCCCCATGATATTTGCTTGCTTTGTGTTCATGGCTTAACCATTAACCTTATCACTGCAGTTCTCATATTGACAACATTCGTTCTTCAAGATTATGCTATCTGATGAAACCTCTGTGGTATGTGTAAATCTCAAGACTCTAAACCTTTGACATTTAATTCCATTGGTGGACAGGAGCTTTCAGATAGTCAGCAAACAGTATAGGTGCAATTGATATTTGTCTCTACTTCGGTTTCCCATTTACGTTTACCAAGCTATTCTTTCTTCTTTCCATTGCCCTCAAATTGTACAGATAAAGTAGTCATCGTCAATTTTCATGACTCCTCATGCAAAATTTGGAAATTCGTAAACACACACACACACACACACATACACATACCTGAACAAACAACAGTTTGTACAAACTGCTACAAAATAACTTCATTTGCAAATATATGGAAGAAAGTAACCCACAGGAGAAAAAAATTGGCACATTGTCTACGTCTTTATATACCAAAGAAGATGCAGAAAAGTGTTTCAAACATGCTGAAATAGTCTAGGGGTGTTTTAAAAAATCCACCACAGATTTCTATGTGAACAGAATCTACCAAAATGAGCTACCATGGAGCTTGCAGAGCTGAATTAAATAGAAGCTGCTAGCATCTGTCTTTTTCCAGTTAGACTTCATATCAAAAGCCCCACATGTTTGTGACACATATAGCCAGAAAAGCTTATATGTTCCTGAACACTGCATGCAAAAAATGGAATGGAATAATTGAAGGATTGGTGAAGGTCTACAGCAACCCAGGTTCAGTTCCACTGTTGACCATGGAGGATCCTTGAGGATTTTGGACCAGTTATTCTTTCTCACCCCAGCCTTCCTCATACTGGTATTGCTATGGAGAAAACATGAAGAGGGATCCCATGCAAGCTGCCTTGAGCTTCTGGAGAAATGGAATGGTATCAATCTAACAAATACAGTCAATATTAAAAGTGGTAGTTCCTTTTTTTTTTTTTTCAGTGCATTAAGGAAATGCACCTTAAAAAGCTTTTACTGAAGAAAAATTATGTAACATCAGGAACATTTAAAATAAAATAGTGTTTCCTAGGTAATTTACTTTAAAAACTATATGCACTTGGAGAAGTTGAATGCAAAACTCATTTGTTCAGAAAGGTGGAGAATGAAAACAAATGTTAATCTTTTAAACAAATCATGGATCAGAATAATGCCCTACTAATCAGACAGTAAAATTAACTATATTTATGCACTTTTAGTCATCCCTAAAAAAAATGATACATTTCATCCATTGGAGCATAACTAAAAATGGTTTTAAACAGTAAAGAGGAGAAATGGAATTGAATTGAGATTGATTTCAGTATAGGCACCTGCAAACTAATGAATTCAATTCATCTTGAATCAACTTCCATTTAATTCACCTTAATGTCCTACTTGGGTCAGTAAGAACTTGTATATGTATTTAGATTTGCAATTTATTTGAGACCCTGGGTGCTGCTGCAATCATCAAAGAAAGTATACCACTGATTATGGCCTAGTATCATGTAAGAAAGCCCATGATTCACTTCAGATTACTTAAATGATTCATTGAGGCATGAAAAGCAATCAGCTTAGAGTCAGGGATGGAATGTTAGGGCAGAATATACAGGCAAAGTTTAAATTTAGGATTAAAACTTTTTCATACTTTATGTGGCAACTGTGATATGCACCTCCTGTAGTGTTGCACCTCTACAATAGTGGGCACTTCTGGACCTGCGCATGTTACCCCCTTGATCAGTGAGCTGCATTGCTTGCCAATATGCTTCTGGGTTCAGTTCAAAGTGCTGCTGGTTGCCTATAAAGTTCTCCGTGGCATGGGCCAGGTTACTTGCAGGACTGCCTCTCCCCAACCTTGTCTACCTGTTCCATCAGTTCTGGCAGGAAAGGCATTTTACAGAGTGCCATTTGGCAGGAGCCAGAAAAAAAAGCCTTTTCTTTCATTGGGCTTGCCCTGTGGAAATCATCCATCCCAGAGATCAGACTGGCCTGAACCCTGCTGGCTTTTTGCAAGGCTCTGAAGATACGGCTGTGTTCCTGGGCCTTGGGGTCAGCCTGTCCATTGGAACCTATGAATTAGTTTTACTGAAATGTTTTTATTTCAGTTTGTATTGAGGGATTTTGTTTGTTTTTTGGTTTATCTCAGCTGCCAACTGTCTATTTATTTTGTATTTTTTATTCTGTTTTTGCTTTTTTAAATTGTTGTCAACCACCAGAGCCACTTGGTTGAGATACAAATAAATAAAGATACAAACTATCAACCTTCTGTAAATAACACAGTCACCATTTGAGTCTGATACTTAACATTTATGGTTTGAGCTATGCATATTTTAGTCATATGCCAGCTCATTGATTTGGCAGATTTATTGATGAACTGCAACTCCCACTGTCTCTTACCATTATTATGCTGGCTGGTGCTGCTAAGAGTTGTAGTTCAGCAACCTCTGGGGGCTACAAGTTCCCAACAACCACTATAATACCTTGAAATAAAGAGAACAGGATGATAGCCAAACATAGTTTGATTTAAATGAGACTAAAACATGACTAACATGATTGATTGATTGATTGATTGATTGATTGATTATGTGCCATCAAGCCATTTTCAACTCCTAAGAGCCACAAAGATAGATCTTCTCCATGACAATCTATCCCTAACCTGTTCTTTCAGCTCCCCCAATGGTGTACTCGTGTCCACTGTAACTGAGTTCACCCACCTTGCTGCTGGTCATCCTCTTCTTCTCTTATCTTCCACCTTTCCTAACATTAGAACCTTTTCCAGAGAGCTGGGCCTTCACATAATGGGTCCAAAGTAGGATAATTTCAGCCTGGTCATTTGTGCCTTGAGGGAGGACTCTAGGTTGATTGTTATATGTTGTCTTTGGAACAACTTAAGTCAGCAAACAATTTTTCCTTTCTGTTTATCCATAACAGGACAAATTGAAAGACAAATAACAGCTGTAATCATGGCTTTAACACTAAAGTCATATTCTCTGAAGATCACCCATCCTTCCAGCCCATAAAAGAGGGTTGGAAAAGGAAACCATGTACTATATACTGCAAGTGAATGAGTGGCTATGCAAATGGTGTCAACCAAAGAGATTTAGTTTGAGTTAGCTGGATTATGGTTATGAGCTACACTGGACTTGACGAGGGCAATAAGAATGTGTTGGCCTGAAACAGGGTCAGTTTGTTCAGGCAGGATTTAACTTGAATCCCTGTGAGATTGTAGAAAAAACTCAAGAACTAAGGGCTTCAGATAAAGACTTGTACATTTTAGAAAGAACTGGAAGTGTTCTGTAATGAATCCTATTAAAACACTCTGTGAAAAATCAGAAAGGTGATTGGCTCATCAGGTTCATGGCCTTTGTTGTCCTACAACACAAAGAATCAAAATAAAATACCAACATGTGACATACACACATTTATAAAATTATTAGTATAACTAACTAAGCGATCCTAATAGAAAATATATAAAGAGGGAAAGGTTAAAACACATAACACAAGAAGGACTATACAGATGTTTTCTGATGAGCTTTTTTTGTCATGTCTTCCTCAGAACTGTCCTTTAAGTCCATATATGTAAAAGTAAAATCAATCCCCAAATGGTTGATCTATAATAAATGAGTTCAAACAGAAAGGAATGCCAGAACTACTGTAGAAATCAAAAAGGAACTCTAGCCAAACATGTTACATTTATTACTTCAGGGGTTTATTACAGCAAATGTATGGGTGTCTTTGGCCTAAAGGTCAGATGCTCAGTGCAAAATCCACTAGGACAACTCTGACAGATGACCATCCAGACCTCCAGCAAAAGTGAACTCATCACTTCCTGTGATAGTCTATGAGACCAGCTGACAGATCATAGAGTCTGATGTCTATCCTGAAACCTCTTCTTTCTGCATCTACATCAATTTACATTTTTAAAACTCTGCTTGGCTATTACAATACTCTCTGTTTATATTTATTCTTATATATACCCCTGTCCTCTGAAATAGAGTTCCTCTGGTGTGCATTTGACCGTGACTTTGCTGGCCTTTAGGAAAGCTTTAAAAACTTCTGACAGGTCCTGGGCCAGAGCAACTTGGTGACATAAATGTTTAGTGTTTTAATATTTTTAATTGCAGAGGAGAGGAGAGGAGAGGAGAGGAGAGGAGAGGAGAGGAGAGGAGAGGAGAGGAGAAGAGAAGAGAAGAGAAGAGAAGAGAAGAGAAGAGAAGAGAAGAGAAGAGAAGAGAAGAGAAGAGAAGAGAAGAGAAGAGAAGAGAAGAGAAGAGAAGAGAAGAGAAGAGAAGAGAAGAGAAGAGAAGAGCCAAGAAAGGCAGCAATCTCCGGAAGGAACTTAATGAATAATTTCAAAGAGCTGTTAGACAAGATAAGGAGTGGTATTACAAAATCTGTAAAGACAATGAAGATGCAAACAGACAGAAAAACAAGAAAAGTTGGCATTGTAAAATATGCTAATGAACAGATAGCAACTGATTTAAAGAAGATCCCTTGGTCTCTTAGATTACACTTCCTGAAGCTAACTTTTGCTTTCTATATGCATATATATCTTTCCCATTTCTGTTAGTTTCAAAGACAGACAACATATATATTTTTCTTTCCTTCTTTTGATTTGTTAATAAATGGTTTTACCATTTATTATTTTTACCTGCCAAGTCACAATCTTCTCTATATCATTAAAATTACCAGATGAGCAATAGATACTGACCTTCACCATCAATCATAGTTTTTGTTAATTAAGGCTTTCAAATCACACTTTTTAGTAATATAGATAAAGTGTATAGTAGGTTACACTTCTCAGTCATTCTGTGCCACATATAGCATTCTCTGACAAAGTAAGAACAGTACCAGTCACTTTGGACACATTTTGCCAGTTTGGCACAAGTGCAATCAAAGCCTGGTGTTACCCCAAGTATGCTCATACTATTCTATGCAAGCTAGAATCTCTAGTCTATAGAAATTACCTACTGCAAAGGAACATACTTTTGCCCAATTCCACTACTTAGGAACTATATGCAATATAGCGATACCTAGTCAAAATGAAGTAGTAGAAATGTAGTACTTGTCCGCAGATGATGGCTTAATTCTATAGACAGGTTGCTTACTAAGTAGTTATAGAGATGTGATATGAAGAATTTGCTGTTGCTTGTGGAAAATGGATGTTCATCTATCCTTTTTGTCTAAAATGACTATGAATGAGAATCGGGACTCTGAATGAGAATTCAAAAAATTAACTCTGAAGTTTCATTCATGTATGAATTATAAACATTTTTTCGTCATAGTGTAATTCTTGGGTAATTGGTCAAGGCATATATTCCGGGGGTGTTATGGCCAAAGCCCATAAAGGATAGGACAGGACCATCTTCTACCTTCCCTTCAGCAACTGTTTCCCCTTTTCCTATTCTTCAGCTAAACTGCTGGGAGGGACATTGTTATTTCCAGAAATTGAAATTTTGAATAAACACTGTCCTGAGAACCTCATGCTGCTCGAAGTTTCCTCCTGCTGTATGGTATCAGCCAAAGGAAGCTAAATACAGTAGTTTTCTGTTGGGTGAGAAGTACTCAGCGTTGTCTGTAATGGATGTACTTGCAAGCATAACCTTGGGGGGAAAATCGGTCCACATTTTAAGGTGTTCTTAGTTACATTTAAGGTGTTTCTAAATGTTGGCAAGCTATTATCTTCTACCTTTGTTAAAGCATTGTGAATATAGACATTGCACAATCTTGCAATGCATGATCAGAAACTTTTTACAACTATTACTTTTATGTTTGCTCTGATCATATTTCACTATAATGATAAGAGGTTGACCTAATTTAAAGAGGAAACATTCAATTTAAAGAGGAAACATTATTCATTATTTGCTTGTTGGTAGATATTACTTATTTGTTTGCAGGCACAAGGATTCTGTAAATAATTAAAACAAAGTTGTTTAATACAAAATACGCATAACTTCTACAGTAACAATTCTAATCCTGCAGAATTCTAATTTTTGCTTCTATTGTATATTTAATAACATAACAACAAGAAATATTGGGTCTTTATTAAAGCCAAATTCACCTGCAATAGATGTTGAGGAAATGCATCTTAGGTGAAATTGACGGTCATTTTATAAAATTCTTGTAGTTTGATTTGAATTGAGCAATATTGTTTTTACAGACTGAATTTGTAGAGCATTTAAGACTTCATTAAAATCATTTTGTTGAACAGTAATTATAGCATCATGATTTGTATTTCCATAGAACCTAGGACACTGCCTATCAAATATTAATATTTTGACTGACAAAAGCATGGAAAAGGTCACACATGGTTTATCCAGTTTTCTAGGAAATATAGTTGCTTTTGTTTTTGAATCAAACATCTTATGAATACAATGTTGAAAATCTAAATGACTGATATTGTTGGTCTTTTGTCCTATCACCAAAACAGTATACATAACCTTAAGACAAATATGAATACTGCATTGTTCAATGATGGCTAGCTAACCTATGTGACTAACTCATGGACCTACTTTCATTCCGATCTGATGATGTGTTTCTCACAGCAGAATTCCTTGGGCCTTGTGCTAATGGGACTGATTTAAATAAGCTGATTAAGTTGTACTCTCTGTTTCCTTTGTAACGAAGGCTGTGCACCAGGCCATAGGAAACAAAACACTGAAGCATTTTTACATGCATTCTTAGCAAAATAATATATTTGTCAGAATCATTTCCAGCACTCCAGAAGGTGAAGTGCATTAGGAAAATGAATGCATTTGTAGAAAACTCTTGACAAATGTGTTTGGTATGGCAAAGTAATATATTTTTCACAAAACCATGGGGCATTTTTAATGAGCATTAGTTTTGTGCCAGATACTTATGCTGTTAAGTGGGTTTCAAGTATTTATGCTTTAACTCCCTCCTCCATTATTTCCAGTATAAAGTCCCAGCATGTCTGCACTTGGCAAACAGGAGAAGAATCTTACCCCAGTTTTCCATAATGCATTCATGAAAGGATTGGTAACAACCAACTGTTACAGTCACCAAAAAAAAAAAAAAAAAAGGCTAAACTACCTTACAGAGGCATTTGGGAAATAAATACAAAATTAAAATAATGCCATTCTTATGGTACATCAGTGTCCTATCAGCACTTGCTGTTACTAATATAATTCACACTCAGCTCACACACACACACACACACACTTTTATTTACTTGCCTTGATAAACATATTTTGATAAATCTTTTATTGTTAGCTAAGGTCTTGATACTCGTCACAGGGGTTGGAGCATTATAATGTAATATTCTGATAATTTAAATGGTTGCTAATTTCATCAATGGCGAAAACACAAGGTATCAAGATGGGGAGAAAAGTGACTTATGCCAGTTAGCACAGAAGTTGTGTATCAGTTTCACTGTTTCTGTACCACAGTTTGACTAGCTGTAGTAGTAATCTGAATGGAAAAATATGCAGCCCCCAATAAATTATAAATATGAGGCATGTTAACATTCACAAAGTTTTGCATGTGGAAACTTCTGTAACAAAGAAATTGTTTTGGATGTTACAAAAAATGGTTAAAGTTTCACACGTTTTGGAAATATCCAATTTCCCCATTACATTTTGATATTATATCCAGAGAAGCAACTTCCAAATCTAGTCTATGAAGAGATAGATATATCCATACACCCATCTCATAATGCATTTGCCTGCAAATGACATCTCTCTGAGACCTATTCTAAAAGTTTTAAAAAGGAAGCATAAATTACTCATTTAGTAAGATAAGATATGAAAAAATATATAAACTCCTAATGGCAATAAAATTGTAGATTAAAGTAATCTAGTCATATAGAAAATCAGTCAGAGCTGCAAAGTGAATTAGAGAGAGATCAGTCATCTCTAATGAATAAACTATGATTTATTTTGTGCTCTTAAATAACTTGCTATTTATGAAGGAAGGATAACACCATCAGAACAGGCAGGTAAGAAGAGGCAATTTTGAGCAAAACCAGACAGGCTTAAGGTTTAAATCCCTCTTCTTTCCCAAATTATGTTCTTAATAGAGTGAACAGTCAAGGGCTACAGATACAATGGACACTATATCTAGATTCGGCTTCACTAATGGTTAAATCTGGACTGAATGTGGAAAGATGTTAATATAGAAAAAAGACAAAGGCTTCAAAACAATATGGAATGACTGTATATGAAAAGCAATAATGAAAAAGTAAAGATGAGAATAAGTAACGATGAAGACCTTTAAAAAAATTGGAGGGGGGAATCTCATCAAATATATTGAAGTTATCTGCATGCAGCGTTTATCATATGATACATACAGGAATATGCTAAAGAAGTAAAAATATACATTCATATTTATGAATGGATGACACACAGAGCAAGCATATACAATAACTGAAAGCCGAGAATATTAGAGTGAGCCTCACAAAATCAAAAGAGCTATCATAAAGCACTATGATCCAGCAGGAGACAAATCTTATTGGCAGACGTTTTAAATACAGGATAGTAGCTAATTCCTGTTTAATGGAGTTAGAAGTTCCAAAACACAGAAATGCCTACATCTGGGGATGTTTTAATGACCTTTCTTTGGTTGTACTAGAAAGAAGATGTAGGAAGATTCCTTTCATGGATCATTTATGTCCTTGTAGTGATAGCCAGCTAGAAGCTATTTAACATGTTCTTCTTCACTGTACATATTATGGACATTTTTGCAATATACTTATTCACCCATTACTTCCAAGGTTACTATGGTGTCCAAACCGGTTCTATAGCCATTCATTGCTTTTAGACAATAACTTTTTCCTTACTTATGATACAGCCAGTCTACGAGACAGCGTATAAATTATGGTGAGAATTGATATCCAGTAAACGTTAATTGGGCTAGAAATATTCCGCATTTGTATTTTGATCTCAGCAACTAGATATTTGAACCCATTGGTTAAATATATGTAATCTGTAAATGTTCCAAAATAAACTGAAACAGAAACAAATCACAATAAAAATGTCTTAAAAACTAGTATAATAATAGTAGCTATATGTGGATGCATAATATTCGTGAAGGTTTTATGCACAAAATGTGTGCTGACCTAGAAACCAGGAGACTGCGAGTTCTAGGCCTTGCTCAGCCACGAAAGCTGGCTGGATGACTTTGGGCCAGTCACTGTCTCTCAGCCCAACCCATCTCCCAGGGTTGTTATTGTGGGGAAAATAGGAGGCAGAAGCAGGTATGTTCACTGCCTTGAGTTACATATAAAAAAGGTGGGAATAATAATAGTAGTAGTAGTAGTAGTAGTAGTAGTATCAAGTCCCAGGTTAAATCCTTTTGTTCTACAAAACAAAGACGTATAGAGCAGATAGGGAAAAAAGGCTATGCCTGAAGACCATGCTGAGTTGCTGTTCAGAGTAGACAGTATATCAGACTGTATACTAATGCCCTGTAGCTTGTCCAGGTACAAGTTAATTCTTTTATTTATTTGATTGATTGATTTATACAGTTACCCATATCATGTACATGACTCTAGGTGGCTTATAAGATTAAAAGACAAACCATACCAGAAAACCAAAAAATAATCTTACAAGCATTAAAACAGTAAAACAATTAAAACCATACCATACAATCAAAGGGAGAGCACAGTCAAGAGAATATAAAAGAACATATGCTGGTAATTGGACCATCCACTTGTATTTGTGTATATGTTTTTGATCATGAAAAAGAAGCATTTATGTAAAATTATACTTTGTTGCCTGATATTTAGCTTGTATGAAAGAGTGGGTGTTGTTAAGAAAGAGAAGGCTATTGGACTTAGAAGGACATGATTTGATAAAGCTAAGGTTAATGCAGATTTCAAAAATCATTATGTTAGACAGGCCATTCTTAGAGTATGGAATAAATATAAATCTAGATTGTGCCCAAAAACTCCTCTGTGGCTATCAGCACAAGAACCATTTTATAGATGATAAATGATAATTAAAATATAGATGGTTAACTTATCATGATGTACTAGAATCAAAGGGATTGTAAAATGAAATCAAAAGATGATTTGACAACAGAAGGATATACTTGTCAATGGTTTTCTTATGTACAACTATCAGAAAGGTTTAAAGTGGAGAAAAGATTTTATGGTTTTCAACAAAGTAAGACTTTGAAACAGAATTATATACAAATGATGAACATGTTATTACTAAAATGTATAAACTTTTGCTGAAATATGAGACAGAAGAATAAGTGAAAGAATGTATGATAAAATAGGCTAAAAATTGTTTATAATATACAAATGGATCAATGGGAAAATGTGGTTGAAAGGACTGAAATTTACATTATGTTCTAGCCTTAAAGAGAATTTTTATAAAATGATGTATGGCTGGTATTTGGCACCAGAGAAATTATTTAGAATGTATAGAGGAACTTTGAATCTTTGCTGGAAAAGTGAAAAAACATGAAGGCACATTTTATCTGCTTTGGTGGACATGTAAAAAGTTTTAAAAATTTGGATATAAATAGATACATTGATTCAGCAGGTGTTAAAGATTAAAGTACAATGGAAACCAGAGACTTTTCTTTTGGGACTAATGGACAGGCAACTAGAAAAAAGACATGGAACTTTGTTTTTATATATGACAACTGCAATGAGACTATTATATGCTCAAAAGTGGAAAGGTTCAACACTATCTGCAATGGAGGAATGGCTGGTGAAGATGATGGAACTTGCAGAGATGGCTCAGTTAACATCCTTGATCAGAAGAAAGACAATGTCTACATTTATGGCTGACTAGAAACCCCTTATAGGCTTTTTGCATGAAACGGGGGAAAATGCGGTTTTGATGATTAGAAAAAAAATAGATAATAGAAAAAAGTGAGCTTCTATTTTGTAATCATAGAGTAAGAGATAACTTCGTAATTATACTTAGATTTGCTGCAAAGGAAATTGGAAGCGTCTTCTTTCTATTTCTTTTTCTTCTTTCTTTCTGCACTTTTGTTTTTTTCTTTTTTGTTACTCTATTTTCTTTATTCTGTATTAGTTTGTGTTAGTTTTTATGTTCTCTTTAAAACTTTTAATAAAATTTATGGAAAAAATGAAAAAGAAGCATTTATTTCTTTGTTACTGTATTTATTTGCTCATTAAAATCTGTGGGTATATTAATGAAGCTATTACAAATTAAAAGACAGTACAAATAATACACTAATAAATATTACAAGAAGAAAAATTACATAAAAGTCATTAGCACAATACATACTAGCGATTCTTAAAATCTGTCTATGCAAGTGTATATGGATCAAGTGCTCATATGGGATATTATACTATGGAAATCAACTCTAAGGAATTTCTCTCTGGATTCCTTTCTATTGAAATAAAACAGCAATCTCCATAAGTAGTACTTGGTAGAGATTGTTCAAGACCTAGTGAACAAATTCATAATTAAGCTGTAAAAAATATTTGTGGTATTCTATGTTAAAAATGAAGCTGTGCTTAAAATCATTCTGTCAATGTTTTTTAATAAAGCTTTTACAGCAAACAGATATAAATTAAGCTGAGTTCAACTGAACATCTGTGGAACTTGAAATTTTATCTATATTAATAAGTCATCACTATTAATATCATATGAAAGTGAACAACAGGATAGCCAACATGTCCTTTGGAGTTAACACCTTTTTTCTGCTATATAGCATAATATTAAACATTATTTTTAAAGCTACCCTCCTTTTTCTTTCCTACAATAATTCATTTTGAGAAGAAACTTTATGGCATATTATCTCATTTGCATATCACCGATGAAATAATAGAACTGATTTTCTCAGCCATTTTTATTAGATTAGTACTGAATTGGTCTTGTTGAATTGCAATCTAATTATATACAACAAATCTGCATCTATATGTGATGCTGGTCACAAAAGATCAACCATATTCAAAATATAATTCATATTTCTTAACAGACAATAATGATGGATATACAACTCTTCCTCCATTTTAATTCAGAATGGCCTCAGCTAAAATCTTCTTGCCTTATTATTCCCACCCAGAAAATAGTTTGCCTTATTACAAGTTCAGGCCTTATTCTGCTGTTAACAACATGGTCTTGGGTATCTTGAGAAATTCCATTTTCACACAATCCTAGTCCCGGGATAAAACAAGCCACAGATAGTAAGCAAAGAGTAATAGATTGGGCCGGCTGGAAAATCTCCATTTTGCTGTGTTGCAGTTCTGCTTTATTTTCCTAATGAACCCTTTCTGAAAATGTATGGAATTAATGGCATGAAGTTTATACTGCAAATGATGCTAACCTCAGCTCTAATAATATCCCAAGTTTATATCTCCTCTCCATCATTTAGTGCTTGCTGTGAAGGCAATGTGTATAATTTCAGACATGAAAGCTTCAACACAATTTTTGTTCTTACATCACCTAAGTAACTTGGCAAATTCTTAAAAGGTAAGTAGCATTCAACCTAATTAGAACTGCGCTTATCCAGTTCCAAACATTCCAGGACTGTACATGGGGAAAAAAAATCTGGGAAGAAGGCAATGCAAAATCATTTCCATACGATCAAGAAAATTATATGGGTGTGTCCACGTAGCCACCAGGAGTTGAGTCATTTCAAGTGGGCGTTTTTGGTTGTTTTTTTTACACGATATGCATGTTTGCATTTGTGCATGTACGCACCGGTGATTCTGAAACTGTACGTTGCCTTGCATGGAAAAACTGGTATCTTGTCTAAAATTGGAAGGCACAATACTTTTGTTATAACATACTATTTTACATTTGTCTGCCTAGAGGCTGATGAGATTGGCAGCGCTACTTTTTTGCATATTATTATGTTTTGGAGAACTAACGAGAAGATCATTTTGTCTTTTTCCTTTCTTTAGGGTTTCGTAGCTTTAGCAAAATGAAGAACACATGTTCTAATTCAAGAGAATTGACTGCTAAACCATGGATTTATGGAGTTACCAAAATATTTGTTGTATATTCTTCTCGTCAATGGAAAGAGTAATCTTATATATTATGAATAGTATGTTGTTTCTTTTTACACTGACTTGCCCATTTGTTTGTTTGTTCTGTCCTTTATACCTGCTGCTTCACACAATGATAGACCTTTGACATAATAATGTCATCATGTGTTGTTGAATTGCTGCATTTTTTGTCTTTACTCTGACCATGAGATAGATAATGGTCATAATCTTCAACACGTCCATACTAAAGCTTAACAGATTGTATGGGAATTGAGGAATTAAGGAAGGGAACTGATGGAACTCTCCTTTCTTTTCCTTGTCCCAATTTGCATTCCCCAGAAATCAACAACTTTATTTATTTAATCCAGGTGCTTTTATATCACTTCAGTCATTCCAACTCTAAGCCGTTCACAAGCAAAAATAAAATAATACAGTATGAAAATATAAACATAAAACAACTGCAATATTCATACACTACCAAATAATAATTTTTTTTTTCTTTTTTCTTCTCTCTCTCTCTCTCTCTCTCTCTTTTTTTTTTTTTTTACTCCTGGCAACTTGCTAGACTAGCCCCTGAAATTTTCTTGACAATTTTTTGGAAGTGTTTTGCCCTTGCCGTCTTCCTAAGGCTGGGAGAAATTGACTACCAGGAGTCACCCAGCTGGCTTTGGGTCTAAGGCAGGACTCGAACTCATGCTTTTCCCATTCCTATCCTGCCTCTTAACTGCTACACCAAACTGGCTCTCCAACCCTAGCATAACCAATATTAATCCTAGCACCTTTAGTTCTCTCAGGTGAAATCCACCACACTTGCTTAGTTCCCAAATGCTCTTTGAAATAGCCAAGATTTCACAAGCTTGAAATAACAGGATTAAAGGAATGGATCTTATTTCTGACCTTGTGCCTTCCACAAGAGGGGAGCTCCTGCAGAAAATGATTGCCTTTCAGTTCTCGTCTGCCACACCTCACAGGGGGAAGGAACACTCAATAAGTAGACATGGTGGGATAGGCAGGTTCTACTTGGAGTAAGCAGTTTCATAGACAGCCAAAACTCCTAGTCATTATTTACTCAATAACCTTGTCTAAAAAGGGATGGTTGAGGACTAAGGATAGTTATCCAGTGTCGCTGGGTCTGAGGTCAGCCCTTCAATGGAGAGGTGCCAAGAAGAAAATATCATCCTCAGCACCTCTTCAGACTGCCAGATGGCTTCTAAATCCAAGGGAATGCAAGTAATTTTATCTGCAAAGTGTTCATCTAACATATTACAGGGACATGTTACCAGTTCTTCTGGTCCATCCTTCCCTAAAAAGAGCCAAATCACTTTAAAATGGGCCATTGGACAGCATTATGCAGATGCAATAAGGACAGATAAGTTATTCCACTTTGCTTTTCATACAAGGGCTAGGCACGCTATTTAGCATCATAGCTGTGCCAAGTCAGGTCCACTTCTTGTTTTCTGCCAGCATTATTCCATGCATCTTCCATAGTGCTTCATCCCCAGGGTTCCTCAAAGAATTAAACACCTCATGGGAATTAGGAAGCAAAATAAGAAGTCCTTTCTGTGAAAGTATAACTGGCTTAGTTCATCTTTCCAAATAAAAAGTAAGTTCCTTAATGTAAAGAAGTCACAAGGACCCAATACCTGGACTTGGAACTTCTAGATTATAAAATGTGAGCTGTAAACAGGATGGAATTAGTAGATAGTAGTTATAAGCTGCTTATCTTAACTGGAAGCCACTTTCTGCACATGCTATTCTGACCTTTAGCATGATTTAACAGAGTCATTTTGTATTTATGTTATGAGTGGCCAATAGCATTGCTTTCAAGTTTAGTATGTAAATAGTGGAAGTAAGGCTGCTCACCAGGAATGTTCTGTTTGCAGTACATCACTTGCTGGCAGGACTGAGGTGAAAATGGTACTGCTTTTTAAAAAAAAGTTGTATCTCAAAAGTTTTCTGAGCCAGGATGGGAACCAATGGTGATCCTTATTGGCATATCCTAAAAGTCTTGATGGGAAGGGGGATTGTTCCCTTTTCCAAAAAATGTTTTATATGTATCCTACTATTGTTGGATACTGTGAAAACCATTTATTTTTTAGAGCAAGACACACCATTTTCTCCTCACATTTACAATGATATTAACTCAAGTCCTTCATTCCTAGTCATATAAATGCAAACAGAATGATGAAAAAGGGAGGGACTCTCTTCTGTTAAGAAGCCAGCTGCCTGCTACTCTCAAAGTGAATACTTCTTCCGGCGCTACCAGAGAAGGAGTTTTCAGGATAGGGCAGACAATAGGAAGGAGGACCAGGGTGACAGCTCCAGAAGATTTTCCTCCTTCCTCAGATATTGGATCTGTTCTGGCTCAGGTAATGCATTTTCTTGGGTTCTCCCTGTTGAAATAAATAAGGAAAAAACCACTACAAAATTAGGGAGATGTAAGAATGCAACAAAGAAGAAAAAATGTCACTGACGTCACAACACCTACAGGTGAAACTCGAAAAATTAGAATATCGTGCAAATGTTCATTTATGTCAGTATGGCAACTCAAAAGGTGAAACCAATATATGAGGTAGACGCATTACATGCAAAGCGAGATATGTCAAGCCTTTGGTATAATTGTGATGATTATGGCGTACAGCTTATGAAAACCCCAAATTCACAATCTCAGAAAATTAGAATATTACATGACATCAATAACACAAGGATTGGAAATAGAACAATATCGGACCTCTGCAAAGTAGAAGCATGCATATGTACTCAGTACTTGGTTTGGGCCCCTTTTGCAGCAATGACTGCCGCAATGCGGCGTGGCATGGATGCTATCAGCCTGCGGCACTGCTGAGGTGTTATGGAAGACCAGGATGCTTCAATAGCGGCCTTCAGCTCCGCAGCATTGTTCGGTCTCATGTCCCTCATCTTTCTCTTGGCAATGCCCCATAGATTCTCTATGGGGTTCAGGTCAGACGAGTTTGCTGGCCAACCAAGCACAGTAATCCCATGGTCATTGAACCAGGTTTTGGTACTTTTGGCAGTGTGGCAGGTGCCAAGTCCTGCTGGAAAATGAAGTCAGCATCCCCATAAAGCTCGTCTGCGGAAGGAAGCATGAAGTGCTCCAAAATCTCCTGGTAGATGGCTGCGTTGACCCTGGACTTAATGAAGCACAGTGGACCAACACCGGCAGATGACATGGCTCCCCAAATCAACACAGACTGTGGAAACTTCACACTGGACTTCAAGCATCGTGCATTGTGTGCCTCTCCATTCTTCCTCCAGACTCTGGGTCCTTGGTTCCCAAATGAGATGCAAAAGTTGCTCTCATCAGAAAAAAGGGCTTTGGACCACTGGGCAACAGACCAGTTCTTTTTTTCTGTAGCCCAGGTAAGATGCTTCTGACGTTTGTTGTTCAGGAGCGGCTTGACAAGAGGAATATGACATTCGAAGCCCATGTCCAGGATCCGTCTGTGTGTGGTGGCTCTTGATGCACTAACTCCAGCCTCAGTCCACTCCTTGTGAAAGTCCCCAACACTTTTGAATGGCCTTTTCCTGACAATCCTCTCCAGGCTGCGGTCATCCCTGCTGCTTGTGCACCTTTTTCTACCACACTTTTTCCCTTCCACATAACCTTCTATTGATGTGCTTTGATACAGCACTTTGGGAACATCCAACTTCTTTTGCAATTACCTTTTGGGGCTTTCCCTCCTTATGGAGGGTGTCAATGATGGTTTTCTGCACAACTGTCAGGTCAGCAGTCTTTCCCATGCTTGTGATTCCTACTGAGCCAGCCTGAGAGACCATTGAAAGGCTCAGGAACCCTTTGCAGGTGTTATGGGTTCAATAGCTGATTAGTGTGGGACACTTTGAGCCTAGAATATTGAACCTTTTCACACTATTCTAATTTTCTGAGATTGTGAATTTGGGTTTTCATAAGCTGTACACCATAATCATCACAATTATACCAAAGTAAGGCTTGACATATCTCGCTTTGCACGTAATGCGTCTATCTCATATCTTGGTTTCACCTTTTGAGTTGCCATACTGACATAAACGAACATTTGCACAATATTCTAATTTTTCAACTTTCACCTGTATGTAATTCCCAGAATGTTAGCATGAAAAGAGTTGAAACTGATGACTTGAATTTATACCCATACAGTGGTACCTCGGATTACGAACGCCCCTCCTTATTAATTTTTCGAGATACGACCAGCTCCGGCCCCAAAAATTTACCTCGACATGCGAACTCCGCGTCAAGCTACAAACCGGATCCGCGGCCAATTGCCCTGCTGCCACGCGGTCGTGGCTTCCTGTGGGCGAGATCGCGGTAGCAAGGAGACGTTCGGTGAGGCTTGTGGTGTGTTTTGTGGCGTTTGGAAGGTTTTTGGTGTGCTTGTCAGCATGGCTCCAAAGAAAATGCAATAACTGCCTCCCCACCCTATTCTCCCTCTTCATACTGTGTTGTACTGTACTTTTTTTTCATGTTTTTGTGGTTTAAAAATAAAATGCATATGTTTCAGAACTGTTTAACCGTATGTATTTACATTGAACCTTATGGGGAAATTTGCCTCGTGGTGCGACCAAATTCGGAGGGCGGAACGGATTAACCATATTTACATTGAACCTTTTGGGAAAATTTTCCTCGAGTTGCGACCAACTCGAGTTGCGATCAAAGTCACGGAACAGATTAAGTTTGTAACTCGAGGTACCACTGTATTTGTAATTAGCTTCCACCCAGACCAATTTCATATAGTGTTATTACTTTAAATAATTGTGTTCATCTCTCAGGTGTTAATGTTCTTCTGATGTTTAGCAGATGTTATTTCATTTGCATGATGCGATGTTAACAGTATAGCAGGACATGTGATAAGTCCCATTATATCTAGGCTGGGGTCTAAAATGAGCTAAAACTACTGTGATCCAAAGACGGCTAAGCAGTTTCACTTATATTGACAGTGAACCCAAGTCTTTCTGGAGACCTTGCTCTATTTTTTTTTTTAATGCCTTGGGATGGTAATCACTTTTACCCACTGAGCACTAAAATAACAAAAATAAATTTGAAGGAAGAATCTTTTCTATAACCTTAATTATCTGGAATCTCAGGAAGGACACTCAAGGGCAGTCTGGTAGTTTCATAACTATATGAACTAATACAATTCTGTGCTATATATAGGAAGGCACAGCTGTAAGATAAACTTTTATGGGGAGTCTGCATTTTTCATTTATGAACATTCATGATTAAGAGGCTATATATTTAAGCATTACCTAATAGAGTTCCATTGCACTGGAAGCCAGAGAAATACACATATTTCACTACTACTTGATTTGTGAGGTCATAATCCTATATAAATGCCCAGACACATATTGCAAGCTAACAAATTAAGGGCTGTAGCTTAATTTCCTTTTAACTGGATACTTTTTTTCTTCTTCTTTTCCTTTGCCATTAGGGATCAGGGTTCTGATTTATAAGTTCTGTTGTGTTCTGAGTAAGTAAGATATTATACTCAAAAGTTTATTTAGTAGTCGTAAATAATTTTGTATGACAATTATTCCTATCATTGGAACCATAGAATACATCAAGAATAAAGCTTAACATTTTTGGAGCTGCTTGTATATTTCATTTAATGGGGCACATTTTTAAAAAGGATATATTTACCACTGACTTCTCAAATGATAAGAGAAATAACTAGGAACAATGCAATAAATTATTTGATATGTCTTGTATGTATACTATTTTCTATATCCCAGAGCAAAGCCCTTGTTTTGAGAATATTATAGACTCAAAATTATATAATAGAGTAATAGATTAAAATATTTTAACATAATTATTGACCTGAAATGGTTCATCAGATTATGGCAGAAACAGTTTTCTTCCTAACAGAACTTTACAAATATTGTACACCTCTATTTTCATTGACAAAATGTTTTAATATATATATTTAAGATATCATAGAACCTACTAAAGAAATCCAGGCAGAGGTTTGTCTAATCAAGCTTTGAAGACCTCTAGATGTCAAGTTTGTATTACAGGAGAAAACTCAGCGAACTAATGCTTTGAAGTTACAGTGTTGAGAAGGCAACAGAACAATTGACTGCAAAGGGATATAGTTTTCAATGGTCTTCATATGCACAGTTAAGACAAAGATTTAAGACAGCTAAAAAGGTAACTGGAATTAAACAACAGAAGATGGAATTTGAAAATGAATTACCGTATTTTTAGGACTATAAGACGATACTTTTTTCTAAAATCCTTACCCTAAAAATTGAAGGGCGTCTTATTCAAGGAAGTCAGCCGAGGAGAGAATCGCACGGTGGCAAAACTGCTCATACCTTGTCTCTGCGAATGGGCTTCCTCCTATTGCTAGCCTCCAATCACGAGTGAAATAGCTAGTCTCCCAAACAGACTTCCTCCAATCACGAGCCTGATGTAACTGATGTCAGCTGATGCTGAACAAACCAATTAGAGGAAGGCTTTTGCAGAAAGAAGCTATTAGCAGTTTCACTCGTGCTTGAATGTAATCAGTTATGCAAAAGAGCCTGGAAATAGAGCTGCAGAGAGACGGTTTGGACCTCGTCCCACCGAGTGTAGCGGGTCAATGTTAACTAATTACTAAATAAAAATGTGTTCTGCACTATCTTTAAAATATTGATTTCTTAATTTGGGGTTGGAAAAATGGGGGTCGTCTTGTACATGGGGGCGTCTTATTGTCGGAAAAATATGGTATGTACAAATGATGAACATATGATTGCAAAAAAGTATAAACTCCTGTTAAGATTTGAAACAGAAGAAGAAGTTAAGGATTGCTTGCTAAAATGGGCTATGAATTTTGATTATAATACACAGATGGATAAATGGGAGAGAATGTGGGTAAATGGGATGAAATTCACATTGTGTTATAATTTAAGAAAGAGCTTTTTGTAAAATGATATACTGTGTTATAATTTAAGAAAGAACTTTTTATAAAATGATATACTATTGGTATATGACTCTAGAGAAATAATCAAGGATATATAAATGTACTTCAGATTAATATTGGAAATGTGAAAAACATGAAGGGACATTTTACCATGCATTGTGGACTTGTGAAAAGGCCATAAAATTTGGATACAAATATATACACTGATACAAAGTATTTTAAAGATTAATACTACGAAAAAGTCAGATTTTTTTTTTTAACCGGGACTTATGGATAGCCAGTTAGAAAATACTCTGAAAGGCTGATTTTATATATGGTAACTGCACCAAGATTATTATATGCACAATGATGGAGGAACACTGAAATTCCCACAATGGAGGACTGGATTGTAAAGATGTCAGAATTGGCAGAAATGGCAAAACTAACCTGTTTGGTCAGGGACAAAACAATAAGCACTTTTTTAAAAGACTGGAAACCTTTTATGGACTTTTTGCTGAAAAAAGTAAAGTAATGACTTATGGATCTGATGATTGAAAAAGGATTAAATAAGAGATTTAATCCCTTATTGAAGGGCTGAAGGGATTTTAGTAATACCAAAGAGGGAGGAGGGATACGTAATGAATGTTGAAAAGAAGGGATGTTACTTGTTGAAAAGAATTTTCGAAGTCGCTTATTTTTTCTGGATCTTGTTTCTTTAATTATCTTTCTCCTTTTTTCTTTCTCTTTTCTTTCTTATTATTCTTTCTTTATATTTGTCTTTTACTTATGCAAAAATTGTTAATAAAATTATCATCTATCTATCTATCTATCTATCTATCTATCTATCTATCTATCTATCTATGTTACCCTGTTGAAAAGGCAGGAAGCAGTTTATCTGAGAGTAGAGAAGGCCATTTGAAAACCATTTTGAATGGCCATTACTGAAGAGGCAAAGAAAGGGGAGTTTGCAATAGTAGAGAATATATGTAGCTCAGGAAGGAATTGTTGAGCTCCCGGTGTTCTCTGAGCTTGCTTCTCTTCCTGCAGACATTTCATTACCAGAATAAGTAACATCATGAGTAGAGTTTGTTGTCTGTTTATATGTGGTAACTTGTCTTACCAGCTTTGAGTGGGCTATTGTTTCTTCCTTGATTGTTACCCCAATCAAAGCTGGTAAGACAATCAAGGCTGGTAAGACTGGTTACCACATACAGTGGAACCTCAGTTCACGAATTTAATTCGTTCCGCGACTCTGGTCGCGACCCGAAATGGTCGCGACCGGAATCAAATTTTCCCATAAGGTTCAATGTAAATACAGTTAATCCGTTCCGACCCCAAATTTGGTCGCCAACCGATTTCTGGTCATGACCCGAGTCAAATTTCCCCATAAGGTTCAATGTAAATACGGTTAATCTGTTCTGAACCATGTTTTTTTTTAAAAAAACCGCAAAAATATGACACAAAGTACAGTATGAAGAGAAAGAAAGCTAACCTTGCTCGGGAGGGAAAATGGCCGTGCTTCCTGCTTGGAGGGAGAGTCCCTTCCCTACAGGAAGTCACGACCATGTGACACGGGAGGGAAAATGGCCGCGGATCCTATTCGTCACCCGATCCGGCGTTTGCGACCGGAGGTAAATTTTTGTGGCCTGAGCTGGTCATGACCCGAATTGTTCGTGAACAGATGCATTCGTGAACCGAGGTTCCACTGTATAAACGTAAGGGTAGGAGAAAATATATATTTAAAACCTTGGAACATAGCATATAAAGAGAGCAAGATCTTTAGACTTTGCAGAAGCTGATCATCATTATTAGGGTGAATGGTACCTTCAGTAAACTTTATTGTCCTGTCCATGCCTCAACCCTAACTTCCTGTGAAAGCTTCTGAGTGGGGTTGAAATAAACAAAGATTTATTGCATGCCTTACATAAAAACCTGGTATAATAGGAAGGTCTTTCTTTTTTATTGTTGAGCTTTTCATATCTCCATGTTGGACGAGAATTATTAATCTCTCTTTTCCTCAAGGTATCCATCTAGATATTCTTATCAAGTTTGGTTTCCACTTCCCTTTTTTATTAATTAAACTAATGTAATTCCATCTTCCTATGTTTTCCAGATTTCCTTCTTGCTTTTAGCTTGCAGTTTTTCAAGATTCCTTTTGACATGTTGTGACTGCAAGCCAATTTGATTATACCCTGTAATTAAGGATTATATAGAAGGATAATAGTATTATCCTTTATTGCTCACATATTTTAAGGAAAAAATACTCTTGTTTTAAATTCTCTTGAAGTAGGCTTTTTAGTGAATTTCCTGTTCAATAAAATCTGAACTTTTCTAATATGTTTCCCATTTCTGATATAAAAAAATTATATTTCATTTCTACCCTGCCCTATTCCTGTTCATTGTTTTTCAAAGTTTGAAATCAGTGTTGTTTAGAAACAACTATCAGCATGTGAAATTCAGATTTCCTTATATTTGAGGCTTACTGCTCAATACCGTTTCCCCTTGTCAATATATTTTGCAGTTATTTTCTCATTTAAAAAAAATACAGTGTCAGGCTGACATTGATGCTGACATTGCTATATATGCCAAACTTATCATTATGATGGCCTGTCATATGTAATAATCTAGTTGCAGATATAAAATATACCACTTTAGATATGGATGTAGGAGAAGTCAGCATATGAAAACACAATATAGTGCGAGCCAGTTTCCAATCTAGTATCAGTTTCAGAGCATCCTGGAGGCCAAACTTGCCTTTTGTACAATTATCTTTGGGGTAATTGACAAATTTAGGACCAAATCAAATCCATGGCATGATAGTAATACTTTCCCTAGAACATTAACTCTGAAGTCACTTGGTATTCAACATCCAGTAGAACCACTGGTTGTGATATACTTTATCATCATACCATAACTTCCTTTAGCTTATCTTGTGAATAGCTTGGACTTACTAAGCTTTCTCAGAATATTCTGGAACTTTCTGAGAATTCTTTAAGACAGGTTATAAAAAAGCAAACCTAAGGAAACTTTTTCTTCACCCCGGTACATTTGTCTGAAAACCAACAGGGAAGCCACAATGTCTATTTTGCAGCAGGAGATCTAGTAGCACTACCTAGATTTGAGAGGCAATCTGGGTCCATTTCCCAATGGAGAGAATTTTATTTCTAGATTTTGACAATTCTGCTACACAATGGCATCAATACCATATATTGATCTTCTAAATAGCAATTGCGGTATTCAGTGCATCTGACGAAGGATATTCTTCCCTGAGTATAGACACAATTACTTTAATCCCTTCCTTTTATTTTCTAATGAATCTGTTCATTTTAAAATGACCCAACAGTTTCCAGTGTGTTAACTTGCAAATCCAACTCTAATACTATATCATGAAAGTGTGCATGTAAATAATACAAGTGACAGAAATAGCCATATCTAATTCTAGCTTGATGTCATCATTTGATAAATTCTCAGATATATACTAATAGTGTATATTAATCTACTAGCTTCTGATTTAAATCATCACTGCCATGTCTTAGTATCATAGAGTTGGAAAAGGTCATTTAGATCCACTCCAACTGTCTTGTTCAATGTAGTAATCCAAATATAAAGTAATTGTACTATCCATTTTTTAGGAGCTATTTTATCCATCCCTGAGAATCAGCCATTCAGGACAGAAAATAGTGTATATATATTCTTTTTCTAAAGCACATAATAAAAATGAAAACTAGACCCAAAGTCAGCAGAAAAGGAATATTTAATTTTCAAATATGTAATGATTATTCCATTATTTGATATTTATTATTTCAAACTATGCTTCTTCAAGCAGTGACTTTTTATCTAGTGCCACTGATACTGTATTACATCTTCAGGCTGATTTTCCATCATGGAGCTCTCATAATAAACTTAGTTTTAAGCTAATAATAATTCAGCTAATTTAATTTGATTCAGTAGACAAAGAATGCATCAATACATAGAACAATATTCTGTTACACTAAAAATGTCTTTCAGCTAACATAAATCATAATCAGTAATGTTGTAACTGGCTTGAAATCCATTCTTAATGAGACAATGAACAGAAAAGAAACAGATATTTTTATATAGTAATAATTTGGAATTTATTTATTTATTTATTTATTTATTGAAATTTAAGTATCACCCAACTCCAAACCAACTCTGGCAGCTCACAATATAATACACAATAACAACACAATACCAAAAAAAAAAAAAAAAAAGACTGTATACAAAAACATAGAGAAAACAGCATCCAAGATGGGGTTCTATCTCATCCCAAAGCCTGGGAGAACAATCAGATGAACTTCTTGTTCCATTTTGAACTAGATCATTATGCTCTTTAACATTTCCATGTAGGTGAAGTATCTTGACAAATAATTACTTTTTTTTTCTAAACTGATCCTTCCCAAGAAATTCCTTCCACTTCCTGATATGGAAACACACACACACACACACACACACACTTACTTACTTACCCAGGAATAAACCCATTGAATTCAGGTGAAGATGGCTAGATACTGTATGATTAGTCACATATAAAACTTTAGGCATTTCTGATCAAGTTGTATGCTTCAATGAATCTGTAAGTAAACAGAACTTGACACAGCTTCTACAGGATACAAAATTAAAATTAGACATCTAAACATTTGCATGCAACTGTATAGGATTATACTGTAAAGCCCTTACCTTGATGTACCTATCCTTCTTTCTTAGGAAGGTTGATAAGAGTTTGTTGCCGGGTGCAACCCCAGAAACCTCCAAATAAAGTGGATTACATATATCCTTTCCAGTTAGATTTCAGGCCAGGAGACAGCGTTGATTATGCTTAGGGATGACTTTTGCAGAGTTGGGATGGCAGTTCAGAAGGTTTCAGTACCATCAATCATAGTCTCCTTCTGGGCCAGGGAGTGGGAGGCACAGAGTTATGGTGGTTCTCCTCTTTTCTGTCAAGTCAGCTCTAGTTGGTGCTGCAGGGGTGGAAAAGGTCAAACCTTTGGCCCATTATATCTCTCTTGTTTAACATCTACATGAAATTGCTGGGTCAGATCATCTACCAGCACAGGACCTAATACCTCAGTATGCTGATGATGCTCAATTGTACATCTCAATCTGGAGCCAATGAAGCAAGGCTATCAAGATCATATCCCAGTGCCTAGAAGTTGTGGAGATCCAGATGTGAAGGAATGGGCCTCAATTCAACCCTGTCAATATGGAATGGCTGTGGGGTTTCAGCTCTCCATGAAGGAACTGCCATTCTTAGTTGTGGATAAGACTACAATTCCTCAGGTGGAACCGATGAACAATTTGACATCCGCCTGGATTCTCAGTTCCTGCTTGAACAGCAGTAGGCAGCTGTGACCATGAGAGTCTTTGCCCAGATTTATCTGGTGCACCAGTTGTGCCCTTTCCTGGACCAGGACTCCATTTTCACATTTTTTTTCATGCTTTAATCATGTCATGATTTGGGCTATTGCGATGCACTTTACATAAGGCAGACCTTGAAGACCATTCAGAAGCTGAAACTGTTACAGAATGCAGCCACATGGGCAGTTATAGGCATGCATCAGTACACACATGTGATACCACTGCTGCACAAGCTGCATTGGCTACCAGTGAGCTTCCAGTTACAGTTCAAGTTCTTGGTGGTGACCTATAAAGCCCTTCATGGCACAGGGCTTGGTTACTTAAGAGACCATCTTTCTCCCATTGTTTCTGCCTGCCTTGTAAGTTCCCACAGAGTGGGCATGCTCCTTGTCCTATCATTGGAACAATGTAATCTAATGGTTCCCAGCAAGTATGCCTTCTGGGTCCCCCAGAAGTTTGTGTTACCATGACCTCACATTCTTTAAGTGAGCCTTGATGGCCTGTCTTTTCCCCAGGCCCTTGCATGAAATGTTGTTTTTGTTTTCTGCATATTTAGGTCTTGTTCTTTTTGTTGTTTATTCTGGTTTGGCCATCTTATTGGGGGTGGAGGTTATTGTTTGTTTGTTTCTTTCTTTTTTTTTACTGTAAGCCACCTGGAGTCAATTGAGTTGTGTAGTTCTATAAATTTGATAAAATAAATAATAACTTTTACATTCTTTGTTATCAGCATACCACGCTTCTACAAAAACTTGGCTTGTCTCAGTGAAGCCACAACTCATATTAATGCTGCAAACTTCATTTAAGCTCCTTCCCAATGTTTATAAAATAAAATTAAAATTTATCAGGTAGTTCTCACATACATGCAGGCTTCTACGTCGCCATCTCCCCAAATAAATAATAACTAATATATAAATAGTCTTTCTGCTGCTCTTCTCCTGTCATAAATATATCTTTCGGAGGGCCATGGTACAAGGGTATTGTATAGCTGATTTGGTTCTTTCAAACCAGTTATTAATTTTTTCCTCGTCTTCTGACAAAGAGCCACAGGCCCAGTACACTCAGGCTGAAGAAAGAGCCCAGGTCTCCATCAGCAGGCTCAGGCTGCTTTCTTCCACATTTTCACTGTCTCTATTTGCACGGGCTACCTTTTCTACAGTATCCATTGGGATAAAGGTTGCTGTAGACTGAGAACAAGACTAGTCTGATTCTCCACTAGGAAAGATCCAGGATAAGAGTCCAGCATGACTCAGGAAGTAGAAGTGCACAAGGAAGAAAATATGCAGTGAGGTTGAGTCACCCCTTCCGACTCAAGTGAAGTGGAGACTTTGTTGCCCTGGTTCCCCTAGCACTTTCTTCAGCAGACCTTGTACTTGCAACTGCCTGCCCCCCCCCCCCCCGACTCCAACTGCCTCTTTGTAAAGCCAGCTATCACTTGTCTTGCCAATGGTCTATCTTCTTTCCAATCTTGTAGTTGCAAGATGAGATTCTCCCTTCTGGATCCAGCAACCATACACATGCTGAGCCCAGAGTGGAACTCTATATCAAAGCAAGTATGAAACAGGCAAAGGTCTTTTCTATCCCATCAGAGCCCCAATTTACTCCACATTTTGAAGAAGTAGAGAGAAGTGTTACATGTGGTGCAGTTGTTATTATCTAATATAATCTAATCTAATCTAATCTAATCTAATCTAATCTAATCTAATCTAACAACAACCAGTTGTTCCCTAATTTAGATAATATTCCTGTTTTGAATATTTGATAATATTCTTTTGATAGAATATTCCTCCTATTTTTAATAAGAACTGTATTGCTACTGGAACGGTTTTATATTGGTTCAGTAGCAATACAAGTGCTACGGTTTTATATCATCTCATTCTTGCTTTATTGTTGCTTAATATCTGATTTTCTTATTTGTTGGATACTTATATAACTTTATCTAGAAACAGGAATTCAAACATTTGAAATAATGAAATCATTTGGAAATGTTAAAATTAGATAATGTTTACTTAATCTATAAAAAACTATTATCCTCCCATAAAATCACATCTCAAGGCATATAATTAGGGGGTCATAACTTAATAATATATGTTCAGTATGTATTTTAAAGCAGGGTCTGATGTGAAGCTATTCCTTTTGCCAGAAAGTTTTGTGAATGGAGGAATGCATGAGACCTCATGAATAAGAGTATTTAGGAAAGTTCTTTTCATTTTCTTCTTCTTAATATTTTATAGTATATACATGTTGATAAGATAAAAAGTCTTTGTTTCAGTGTTGTAAAATTTTATTTTGTGGGAATCATGGGTTACCTCAAAAAAAGTGCCCAATTTTGTGATGAATAGATGATAAGTTGGTTGAAATGATATATTCCAGGTCTGGGGAATTGTTGACAACATTTAGGGAATCAGATAGCAACATTTATGTTTGGTATTTGAATATACTGTATATAAAAGACTCAAAGCCAATCTGTCATTTTTTAAAAATATAGCCAGCTGCCTTTTTAATTAAAAGGGGCTGGACGTTGGAAATGTTTGATTAAACACTAAGACTATTTTGCGATGGTTGGGATGAACCTTCAGATTTTTAATGAGTAAGTAGTGGGGGGGGGGGGGGGAGAGAATAAAACATTCAACAGGACCTCAACTTACACAGGCTGAAAAATGGCATCATATTCCTGAAGTGCCTTGAGGAAGTCAGCGGCACTTCAGAGGGCATTTTCTGCTTGGATTATATTAGCATCTCCTGTCCCTTAATTTTTTCTTAATTCTCACCTGGTCTTCTATTAGCCATTGCAACTAAAAACAATATAACTCAACTCTGTTCTTCTGAATTAATCATCTTTATTCTTCCAAGCACCAGTTCCTCAAAATTAATTTTCCCTCTGTACTACTTTTTGATAGCTGCATACAATTCTGTATATATGAACAGTCGCTTCTCTGACATTTATTTTATTACCAGCTGAAAAGCCTTCATTTGCTTAACAATTGCTTGATATCCCATTATAAAATTGGTGTTCCATTCAACTATTTCCACATTATATTCATTTGCTTATTTCTACATTGACCCAAATATCTGAAAAAGCACTTTGCTGTTTGTTTGTTTGTTTGTTTAATGCTTTAAGTCCTTCTTTAAGTACTTTCTATGAACTCCCCAACAAAAAGCAGTTAGTTTTTTAGCTAATGTCCCTGCACTGGGACATCCATTGTGCATTCTCTTGTTGCTAAAAAACAAAACAAAAGTGGTGTGTTTGTTCTAGTACATGTTGTAAATTAAATTTATGAATTACTATTCTCATCATAAAATGTAGATTGGTGATATGAATAATATTTCATGTTTCATAAAATTGGTTTAACTTTTATGGATAAAAATTACATTCTATAGCACGAAGAAAATAAAATGTTGACATTTTATAATCTTTAAAACATACAAAATGATACATACATCTTTTGTTTTAATCCATCCAATCGTGTCTGATTCTCATGGACTGCCTAGACAAGTCCCTGCAGTTTTCATGGCAAGGTTTTTCAGAAGTGGTTTGCCATTGCTGCCTTCCTAGGGCTGAGAGAAAGTGACTGGCCCAAGGTCATCCAGCTGGCTTTGTGCCCAGATGAGATTAGAACTCACGGTCTCTCAGTTTCTAGCCTGATGCCTTAACCACTACACCGAACTGGCTATCTTCTTATACATAATAAATTTATAATATAATTTACATTTATTATGCATATAATTTATAGAATGTATAAATTTATATTTATTATAATAAATGTATACTTTATTATGTATAATTTAAATACATAATAAACATACATAATAAACGTATATATAATTGTATAAACATGAATAAAATAACTTTAGGCCAAAGCTAAGCAAGCTTACAAATGACAAGAATTGTGTAATGTAATATGTTTACTTGCAACATTTGCACAATGACATAATGCACTTGATGACATAGTGGCTTATACCAGACACTTTTCAGTTACTTTTGAACATTCATTATAACATTTCTGTTAACAGTTATATTATCAGTTACCTTTCTCCTTTGTATCTGGAATTTATTACCTAGGCCTATTTTATTTAAAAGTCTCTAGTCATTTACTATACCCAGTGGTAGTGATAGAAAATAAGCAGATTTTGCCAAGATTTTCTTTTCTGTTTTTGATTTCTCAAAGCCACTTAAGGGCTATCTAAATTCACTTTCAGTTTCCTCGTCCCATGCAGTAATTGTCTCCATAAGAATCCATACTCGATTCTCCTTTTTTAATGGTATCAGTTTTCAGTTACCCCACATCCTCTCTGTCCAATTCTGAAGCATCCATAAAAGACAGTTTTATTATGTTTACCAAATTAACCTGATATTGTTTTTTTTTTAATTAATTCTTGTAACAGTTTCCTCTGTGCTGCCATTTTAAAATAATGGGAAAAGGTTCTTAGTGGGAGAAAATTCAAGAATCCATTTTTAGAAACTAATGGTAAGTAATTGCAAGTGTAAGATACCTGAGTATGCGCTGTTTGAATTAAATCTTTATGAATCATGCTAGGGGTGAAAATGAGTTCTCTTCACATGTGTAGAACACTGAAAATCTGGTAGGAAATCAAGGAATTGGGATGGGAAGAGAGAACGATGGTATACATGAGAAACAGCAAAATAGACCAGTTGGAGTAAGTTATATAAAAATAAAAGCAGAAGAAATATGTGCATGTCCAAGTAAGAACAGAACAGTGGACTAGTTGAATAGGCAATGTATTCCTGGGTGAAGATTGATTTTATATGCTGTTATTAAAAATGCATTGCTCAAAGTTATAAACTATATCATTTGCAGTAAATTAAGCCTTTATGAAGCAAAACTTTTCAAATAAAAGGATTTACTATAGAACTTCACTGGTTCTCCCATCCTGTTTTGCACATACTTCCACTGCTGCTCTGATTTTCTGATCAGTAAGCACTGGGAATAGGAGCTATAACTAAATGATAGTTGTATCTCACAGCTTCTGTAAGACAGATCTGAGGTATAAAGATGTGCAGCAATATTTCAATGTATTTAGGGATGCAGTCATTGGAAATGCCTGTGCAAACTGCTCATAGTAGACCAGATGGATGAAAGTTAAGGAAAGAAACACCGCTCTGAATACAAATGCATCATACTTGGAGATGCAGAATAGTCATGCTGTCACTTCAACAAGTATTATAGTTAGGGCCCACACGACCAATCTTCTCAATTTATTAATTTGAAAACCTCACAATGGGAAAATATAGAAGATTTGAGGTATCAAAGACATGTGAGTTATTACACTGTGAAGGGTTAAAGTCTGAACAGTTGCGAACAAACCCACCTTCACCACACTTCTTAAATAAAGAATGGATCCTGTTTACGTTCCCTATTAATTTTTTTCTATGACTGCCTTTATAAGCAAAAGCTCAAAGGTAGACAATTCTATTCTCATGTGAGCCTGCATATTATAAAATCCCATACAATTTAGCTGTAACCATGTACAATATCTGGAGATGTTTCCATGGAATCCTTTTTTAAGTAAAAACAATAATTACATTAATTATTGTAGGCATATTTAATCTACTTCCCGTTCTCCTTTTGAAAAGCTGGCATTCCATTTTTTCTAAACCGTGTATTTCCAACTACTAGATCAGGGATGAGAGATGTACAGGTGAAACTTGAAAAATTAGAATATCATGCAAATGTTCATTTATGTCAGTATGGCAACTCAAAAGGTGAAACCAATATATGAGATAGACGCATTACATGCAAAGCGAGATATGTCAAACCTTACTTTGGTATAATGGTGATGATTATGGCGTACAGCTTATGAAAACCCCAAATTCACAATCTCAGAAAATTAGAATAGTGTGAAAAGGTTCAATATTCTAGGCTCAAGGTGTCCCACTCTAAGCAACTAATGAATCCATAACACCTGCAAAGGGTTCCTGAGCCTTTCAATGGTCTCTCAGGCTGGTTCAGTAGGAATCACAAGCATGGGAAAGACTGCTGACCTGACAGTTGTGCAGAAAACCATCATTGACACCCTCCATAAGGAGGGAAAGCCCCAAAAGGTAATTGCAAAAGACGTTGGATATTCCCAAAGTGCTGTATCAAAGCACATCAATAGAAGGTTATGTGGAAGGGAAAAGTGTGGTAGAAAAAGGTGCACAAGCAGCAGGGATGACCGCAGCCTGGAGAGGATTGTCAGGAAAAGGCCATTCAAAAGTGTTGGGGACTTTCACAAGGAGTGGACTGAGGCTGGAGTTAGTGCATCAAGAGCCACCACACACAGACGGATCCTGGACATGGGCTTCAAATGTTGTATTCCTCTTGTCAAGCTGCTCCTGAACAACAAACAACGTCAGAAGCGTCTTACCTGGGCTACAGAAAAAAAAAAAAGAACTGGTCTGTTGCCCAGTGGTCCAAAGTCCTCTTTTCTGATGAGAGCAACTTCTGCATCTCATTTGGGAACCAAGGACCCAGAGTCTGGAGGAAGAATGGAGAGGCACACAATGCACGATGCTTGAAGTCCAGTGTGAAGTTTCCACAGTTTGTGTTGATTTGGGGAGCCATGTCATCTGCCGGTGTTGGTCCACTGTGCTTCATTAAGTCCAGGGTCAACGCAGCCGTCTACCAGGAGATTTTGGAGCACTTCATGCTTCCTTCCGCAGACGAGCTTTATGGGGATGCTGACTTCATTTTCCAGCAGGACTTGGCACCTGCCCACACTGCCAAAAGTACCAAAACCTGCTTCAATGACCATGGGATTACTGTGCTTGGTTGGCCAGCAAACTCGCCTGACCTGAACCCCATAGAGAATCTATGGGGCATTGCCAAGAGAAAGATGAGGGACATGAGACCGAACAATGCAGCGGAGCTGAAGGCCGCTATTGAAGCATCCTGGTCTTCCATAACACCTCAGCAGTGCCACAGGCTGATAGCATCCATGCCATGCCGCATTGCGGCAGTCATTGCTGCAAAAGGGGCCCAAACCAAGTACTGAGTACATATGCATGCTTATACTTTGCAGAGGTCCGATATTGTTCTATTTCCAATCCTTGTGTTATTGATGTCATGTAATATTCTAATTTTCTGAGATTGTGAATTTGGGGTTTTCATAAGCTGTACGCCATAATCATCACAATTATACCAAAGTAAGGCTTGACATATCTCGCTTTGCATGTAATGCGTCTATCTCATATATTGGTTTCACCTTTTGAGTTGCCATACTGACATAAATGAACATTTGCACGATATTCTAATTTTTCGAGTTTCACCTGTATGTAGAACACCCATTTCTTCAAGTACATCAGTCCAGGTATAAAGGTGAACTTAAATTTATTTCTGAAAGAGTTTGATTTGGAATGGATAGGTTTTTGATAAAGTGATAAAGATGCAAGTCTGTTACTAGTTGCAGAGATGAGATGATGAAATTATGGGTAAATTGCAAGAAAACATACAGAATGAAGAAGTGTGTAAAAAAAAGAGTTTACATCTCAATAATGAAGGATCTGCAAGATGTCTAGTATAAGGGGAGCATTCTAGAATCTCCTAACACCAGCCAAAGCCTGGCTAAACTCCAAAAGATTTAGGAACTTGTGATGTGAACTGGTCACAGCCATATTATAGGTTAGTCTATTGTAGATGAAATAAATTAAAGGTTCTCAGTCATGTGCAGTCACAGAAGGAACAGTATAAACTATTGAATTAATTGAATTATTGACCTTCCAATCTGATTAGCTAAATCAGACAGTGTTCTATGAAATCCTTTCCTGCATTCAGTAGATAATAAGATATTGTTCAATCCTAGTTAAATTCTAGGATTTCAAACTTAATTTCAAACTTTACCTTCACAGTTTTCATTCTTTCAGTAAGATTTTGTAACAAACATTTGTATTGCTTGGAGAGAAATGAGTCAGCCATTTCTAGGAACTTCAATACATCAAGCGTATGCAATAACTCTCCCCTCTGAATAAGTTCATCTAGTTTACTTATAATTTACTTTCATATTAAATTTATACTTTGCAGTTTCTTCAAAAGCTCAAATGAGTTTACATGGGAAATCTCCCTCATTTCATCCCTATAAAAACGGCTTTGTTAAAACCTTCAAAAGAAGTCTTCTCCCCACCCACCCCTGGTGAAGTAAAGTAGCTATGAAGACAGCAAGGAACAGCTTTGAAAGCAGCAATACAAGCTGAGAAAAGGGGCAGCTGCTTGAACAATTTGGAGAGAGGGACTTAGCAGATTCCCCTACGTTCTGAGGCACCTCTTTCTAAGAATCTGCATAGCCTTATAAAATAATATTATAAATACAGTATACTGTATAAATTACCTGGGTTTGAGATGAGCAGCAAGATGACCAGGTCAACAACACCAAAATATTTAGGATAGTTAAAACAAAAAGGACACTAAAAATCCCTTTTGGATCTCTCCAACTACTGAAATAAATAGTAATTTACCAAACTACACACAGTATTGCGGGGGGCGGGGGGTGAGTAGTAAAGTGGTATATGATAGAGAGATTATACCCTTATGCATAATATGGAGGATAAAATGGATCAGTTTTTCTCCTCCTGTCATAGTACTAAAACCAAGGATAACTCAGTGAAGCAGAATGGTAAGATCTTTTGCAGAGGTGAAAGGAACATAGAAACAGTCAGACTATGGAATTTACTTCCATGAAATATAAAGATAGCTTTAAATCAGGAAGCTTTAAAAATTATGATCTTCATTTTGGATAGAGGTATCAATGGATACTAGCTAAGATAGCTAAGACAGCTATGTACAGTCTCTAATATTAGACATAACATGCTGCTCAATAGCAGGGGTTAGGAAAACAGATTGTATATCTTAGCTAGGGGTAGAATCTTAATTGTCGGTTTCTATAGATATATGTTTGGCCACTGTAAAAAGAAACTACTGGACTAAAGGGTTTTATGATCTGATTCATTATGACTTTTTGTATGGTCTTCATTCTTCACTGTTGCTAAGAAGCAAATTAACATATAACTAAGCAGTACAAATTCTCAGATGCATTATTAACTGAGAACTAATCAAATGTGCAAAACATTCCATTATGTGGCTCATATACTTAGCAAACAAAAGGGAGTACTAAATTAGCAATTTGCTAAACAATAAAAATAATTCTCATATGGAATTGTTAACTAAAAATTATTCCAAATATGCAAGGCAGTTCATAATGTGATTTATACAGACAGCTAAAAAATTAACAAATAAGATACACTGTTGTAGAGAAGTTATTATTATACTGTTCACTGCAGTGATGCCATGAGGATGTAGAGAAAAATCACCCTACACCCATAAGAAATACTAAATCTTATTTTGTCACAACATCTGGATTTAAATAATATTTATCACCAGGTTATTGATAATGATCGGAACAAATGGCCTTAGCACAAACTATTATAGCAAAGTATGAACAGTCTATACTAGGATTATGATGGTCTACGGAATTATCCTAAAAAAATTGTAGCATTACAGTTTTGAAGCATTACAGTTTTGAAATTGCAATACAATAATTATGATTTTCATTAAAGATATACCATGGCATCCATATTTTCAAGAAGAGCTATAAGGTTTTTATTTTATTTTATTTTATTTTTAAACATAGATTTGAAGTATATTGCATTGAGTTCTACAGCCAGGTTCATAAAGAAAAATTGAACAGGATTTTGGAGAAACATTGGCTATCAGTGTTGATGAGAAAGAATTATAGAAGGCTGAAACTGAGAAAAGTCAGGGAGACAATAATCTGTCAAGTTAGATTGTGCAGAAGAAAACATGAAAACAGAAAGAGAGAAAACTAAAAGCTGAACCGATCAGGAACTGAGTAAGAAAACAGAAAAGGAGGGCCTCTGAGAAATTCTTCAAGAGATCTTAAATGATGTCTACCAGCTCTAAGCAGTGGAATCTTTTAGAAGTTGGAAATTGTAAATTTCTTCTATTCTGAAACTGTAATACAGAAATCAGGGTTTTAATAGGGAATAATTCAGAAAGTGACTGATTTAAACTGCCGCTTCTTTAGTAACATTAATAATTAAGGAGGTAATTATTGGAATATTATCAAATCTGACAGATGAATTTTTTTAATGTTTTCTCTTATGCAAGAAGTACAAAAGGGAGACCACAGATACTAGTAACCATTGCAAAAAAAAAAAGCCAGACAGGGTAAAATTGGACTGTTTGATCTGGAAAGTTGAATGGTATATAGCTGTAGCTAAGCAGTTGAAGCAACACACAAGAAATCAAAATGAACAGAAAAATAAGGGCTCTCATTCTGTTTTTGGAAAATATCTGTAAGGTGGATCATAGATTTATGCAACAAGTAACATGATTCCTGTTGAGAAGTTTTCATTGAAATAAATTATATTTTAGGGAAGATATGTAGTATATCTTCCCTAAAATATGTGCCCCTTCCCTCATGGCCTTCAGGAAAGGGATCAAATCCTGGCTCTGCCAGAAGGCCTGGGGGCCAGAGGGGGGCCCGCACCTGTGGAGATGGCTGGTGGGGTGATGGGTTTGTTCCTCCCCCCCCCCCCAGCATCTTACAGGTTTTTTAGGGCTAAAAATCATAGGAGCTTTTTAGAGTATTTTTAACATATGTTTTTTAATTATTTATAGATTTTATCCATGTTTGGAGGGACTTGTGTTTTTTCTTCTTTTTTATTATTGTGAGCCGCCCAGAGTCACCCGCTGGGGGAGATGGGCGGCAAACAAGTCTGAAAATAAATAAATAAAAATAAATAAAAAATAATAGTAAGAGATGTCCAGGAGTTACAATGTAACTTCTTTGTTCTAAATGCTCCCTTTTTAAGAGCTCTCTTTTACAGTTGCACAAGTCAATATAAACTTAAGTAATTTCCCAAGCCCTTCCTTGCATATTACTGCTTCATTCCTATAGTTGAGGTTTGTGCTTTAATTTTTTTAGTTGTTTTATTATGTTTAATTTATGTAGAGTTTGAACTGCAAGTGAAAGTTGCCATTATAGCCACCAGACATTGCATCACATGGGCTTATCCTTCCAAAAGTTTGCATTCCATTGAAAGTAACTCAACACTAAACAATGACTCTGTTTCAGATGAATAGTTGGGTGCCTCTCAAAAAGCAATTCCAAGGACAGATGTAATTTTTTGGAACTATATTGCTTTCAGTGGGATATCCTTTGTGAAGGAATTCTTATATCGTATTTCTTATATGCAATATTGCAGGAAGTTTTTAGCATATACAGTACAGCAGCCAACATATAGAATGTGAAGTTTAATAAGATGATTCAGAAGCGTAGGACATCGATGATGTACCAATATGATACAAATATGGACTCTGGAAGACTGAAGAGGAGAGAATCTTTCTTTTTTTTTTTAAGTTTGCTTTTGACATATACTCAGTAATCATGGGTGTGAAATAAAATTTACTGTAAGAAATCTATAACTACTGGAGGTTCATTTATAAAAAGAATCAGGTTGTATAAAAAAGTAATACCAATAGAAGAAAATATATGTAGCTCAGGGTTGAACTGTAGAGTCCTTGGCGTTCTCTCAGCTTGGTTAAAAAAAGTGATTGATTGATTGATTATGTGCCATCAAGTTGTTGTTGACTATTAGAGACCACACAGATATTTTTCTCCATGACAATCTGCCCCTAACCTGGTCTTTAAGGTCTCCCAACAATGTACCTATTGCCACTATAACTGTAACTTGTTACTGGTCATCCTCTTCTCTTTCCTTCCATCTTTCCCAGCATCAGTGCCTTCTCCAGAGAGTTAGGTCTTCACATAATGTATCCAAAATAGAAAAATACCACTAGATATTTTTCAGTGTTAAAATGATTTGATATTTTTAATTGCTGATAAAATTCCTTCCTCCCTCCCTCCCTCCCTCCCTCCCTCCCTCCCCAGTCTGAATTTATTTGAGAAGGGCTGGAAATAAATGTGCTCAAATAAATAAAACATTGAAGTACTCTGGACACTTAATTTTTTGTATATATATATTAAGCATTTTGAACACCATATACCTAATTCATCTGTCCTCTGCTGAGGAAGAAGGGTAGAAATTGCACAAGCTAATTTTCAAAGTTTCCCACTAAACTCTTTCTCTAGAAAAGCACATATATTATTTCATTGCTAAGTCCACATGCCTTAATGGTGAATTATTCCATCATGTATATGGAATCCCTTGGAAGAAGTATGTATGATTCATGGCAGAGAAAGCACTAGTGCCTAAATATTACATTATTAATTACTTGCTTAACTGGAACATATTACTTCCTATTACAATTTAGACTGTTTTATGAAGGATACCCCAAAATGAAATATGGTGTGTCCAAACTTTTAGAGAAAGGCACATTTGCATTAGTTGAATGAAATACATCGTCCTTGCATATATTTCAGAAGTATAAATTAAGAAGTAAAAGTATTCCCTGACTTCATACTATTCCCTGACGATATGAATAGTAATGCAAAAATAATTACAAACAACTCTGAAAATAGATATTTTAATGCTTTTTTTCTACTCTCATGTGTGAAAGAGAAATTTAAAAAGAACAATTCTTTGTCAGACTCTCAGAATGTATGTATTTATTTGTTTTCAAAAGCAAAGCAATCAGATGGATATAATATACTCTGCCCACCCTCTTGGAAGTAAATCTCATTGAATTAAAGATATATTAGTATGTAGTATTAAGTATATTTGCCACCTTGAAATATCTATCTATCTATCTATCTATCTATCTATCTATCTATCTATCTATCAATCGTGGGATAAAAATGTCCATGTTCAGAAGCAGAATTAGCATATGTTATTAGCTCTAGTTCGAATTTAGAATTAATTCAGGAACTGCTTTTTCTTTATGTTTCTTGCCACCACAGGGACAAAGTACTAGATTTCCAGTTTGATTCAAGCGGCTGCCCATGTTTATACATTTACAAATGGAACTATAGTAGGAAACACAGAGGCAGATTACATGCTCATTGTCAATAATGTGTAAAACAGAATGGAGACAAACAAGTCAACCCCTCCAGTCTTACATGTAAAATAGCGATAACTATAATGTATGGTTATTTCCATTTTATGGGAATTTTCCTCCAACGATATAGTTTAACATATCAGCTATTACTCCCATCCAAATTTTAAACATATGCTTCTAGTTTTAATGGATATGATGAGGAAAACTCATTTCTTATGAAACTGGCCTTGAATTTTTGTACGCACTGGATTAAGTAAAATTTTGACAAACAAACTTGCAGAAGAAATCTCAAGAAAAGTTTAGTGTCTGCAAAAAGATTTCAGATCAAATAATCATTTACCTTTTTAGCCTTCATCATTGCTGACCATTTGTTAAGAAACTGAAGGAAACATATTTGTACTGGGATCATTATGTGGGTGAAGATTTCCATGTAATTATGTATACATTAAGTTTTTAAGAAAATATCCGGGCATGTGTTTCTACCCTCAAAAGCACCTGAATGAGAAACGTGGATTACACCAAGCATAAACACATCAATTTTTATCACATTCCATATCTAAGAAACAGTCATCTGATCCTTTAACTGCTTTGTCTATGTAGATACTTCTGCTTGAACAAACTTATCCAGAATAAATATTCTCAAGCAGAACAAGAAGGCAACAAGGATATATCCTGTTCATAAATCTGAATGGAATATGTATTTCATTACCCCAACTCTAGGGAAAATACATCATATGAGAACATGAGACAGGTTCTTCTTCATGCTGATAACCCAAATGAGAAATACTGTTCTTAAAAAAACGCACATGGAGTCAAACTTATTGAAATGTTAACACTGACTTAAGGTTGTTCATCTGTATGATGTCCAGCATAACATTATGGTATCATTTGTCTTTTTTATACATCTTACTGATTTTGATAATAGCTTATTGATGTTTTGATTCTGATATGTTTCAGTGAAAAGTAGATGCCAGATTGAAATAAATCCAAAAAAGTGGCTTTTATTAATATAGACTGACATAACCTTTTACACATATAACTACAGTTGAAAAATAAGATGCAGGTGTGGGCATGCAGGTTCATTTAACAAGACATCAATTATCAACATTTAGAGTATAATAATCTTCTTTCTATAACGGATTAATTAAAATAGATTAACTTTACCAACTGCATCTAATCTATTCCACTGAATAGATGGGAGCTATCTGCATCTATTATGATATTATTGTTGGTTGTACATTCAGCCAGATGTTTAGATGGGATTTAGCATTTTTATCCACCTCTCGAGTCCTTCCCAAGGACCTGGGATAGGCAGATGTTGTTGTTTGATGATGTCAAAGGTATCGTCACAGGATGGAAGCTGTTCCAAATAAAGCTGCCTTTTGCAATTGACTGATGGTGATTTTGTCAATGCCGATGGTCTTCGAGTTTTGGGATTACACCCAAGGCGCCTATAACTATTGCTTTCTTTTGCCATAGTCGTTCTATTTGCAGGTCTTTATATTTTGTGAATTTATCCAGTTCTTTCTCTTCTATTCTGCTGTCTCCAGGTATTGCAATGTCCACTATCCAGACTTTTTTGTCTTTCTTATCAATAATTGTTATGTCTGGGGTGTTGTGTGGCAGGTGCTTGTCTGTTTGAATTCTAAAGTCCCAGAGCACTTTAGCGTCTTCATTTTCTGTTACAGCATCATCATCATCATCATCATCATCATCATCTTCATCACCATCACAATATACCTGAGGGCAACACTTGGCCCACATCTGACCTTTGAGTAGAATGCTGGAAACTTATATTCAAAGCAGGAAGATCCAGAATAAAATAAGGGAAAAAAATACCACAATTTAATTTAAATTGAATACAACATTACATTAATAATATAATGTAATTAAATTATTAATGTAATGTAGTATTTAATTAAAAATTTAATTCAGTGGCAACCTTTAGAAGGTCATCCAAGGCTTTTAAGGACAGAATGTGGCTTACCACTCCTGATATATTTTTACTGCATTAAGTGGTCATCTTGAGTACAATCACCATTAGAGAGCTAGATAAATAAAAGCAAGAAGGAGTGAAATTGCTAAAATTCTGTGACCAAACTACTACTTAAATATAATCAAATATTTCCAAGTAAAACTTATTGTGCAGAAAGTTTGGTTCTTTCTATAAATACTAAGTAATTGGTTTAGCCACCCTGATAATAATATTTTTAGATACTAATACATTTATGTGTTAACTCAGAATATTCAAGGAATGGGTGGGACTTTCAGCTGTCTCATCTAGTTTAGTCAGTATATTCTGTCTCCCTCTCCCTCTTATATCTGACCAACACAGTGCATTAACTTGTATGGAAAAACCAAGCTAGCAAAGTAAAGGAACTAGCTTAAGTAAAGATATATGTTATTTAACAGGGTTCTTGTTTCAGATATGATATGGTTGAAAAGAAAAACCCTGACATTTTGTACTATAAGCTAAGCATCATTTCAGCTTTATATGTTTTTCCATCTCTTTTTGCTTTGCATATTGTCTTCTCGAACGCTGTTTCCTATTAAGAAGGTGTTGCTTAAAACACCTGTTATGTTTTTGTATCATTCTATTTATGTACAGTGCTGAAAATTATTCCTTTAATTACACAAAACATATCTATTGTCATTATTTTTACCCATGATTTTAACCTGACAGCAAAGTTAGATGTGCCATATTGAGAATATGGAACAGATACCAATCCAGGCTGTGCCTGAAAACACCTTTGTGGATTTCAGCACAAGGAGCATTTTATAGACAAGAAATAATAGGCAAACACAAATGGCTAACTTATTGCAAGATACAACAATTTTGTCAAGGGGGATGTAAAATAAAATCAAGAACTGGTGGCAGAGGAAAATAGTTGTCAAAGATTCTCTTATTTACAATTATTAGAAAGATTTAAAGTAGACAAAAGAATGTATGGTTTTAAACATTGTAAAACTGAGTTTGAAATAGAATTGTGTACAAATGATGAACATGCAAATTGCTAAAATGTATAAATTTTTACTAAAATTTGAAACAGAAGAAGAACAAATGAAAGAATGTATGATAAAGTGGGTTAAAATTTTTGGTTATAATATACAGATGGAACAATGGGAAAATATGTGGCTGAAAGGATTGAAATGTACCCTTTTTTATAACCTTAAAGAGAATTTTTATAGAATGATGTACCATTGGCATATGTTACCAGACAAATTGTCTAGAATGTATGATGGCACTTCAGATGTATTTTGGAAATGTGAACAAGAAGAGACATTTGGACATGTAAAAAAGTTAGAAAATTCTGGATTCTTATACAAACACTGATTCAGGATTTTAAAATTGAGACCAGAGGTTTTCATTTTGACATTGATGGACAAACAGTTGGAAAAAAGTTATGGAACTTTGTTTTTGTACTTGATAGCTGCAGCAAGATTGTTGTATGCACAAATATGGAAAGATTCAGCATTACCCACAATGGAGAAATGGTTGATGAAGATGATGGAATTTGCTGAAATGGCTAAATTGACTTCTTTGAGCAGAGAAAAGACAATATCTACATTTATTGCTGACTGGAACCCCTTATATCCTTTTTCCTATGCAATGTATGAAAACAAGTTTATATTTTCAATATAAATTATTGACTTTCAAGCATTCAACTTAACACATGTGTTATATTTATTTTTTAAAAGTGCAAAAATTAAGAAATATCATGAGGGTGAGAAGGCAGTATGAAATCACTGAACAAATGTGGGAGCATTCTGAAAAAAGCAATAGAAGAGACCTCGTGTTTGCAGTTATTAAAGCTCTTGAGTTGATCAGCTACTCTCCTCAGGCTTACAGCACTATCTCCTGCATTTTGATTTAATAGTAAACCAAAATGCATTTAATAGAACTTATTTCCAAGTAAGTGGGTACTGTATCGTTTGCAGCTTAATCACTGGTCAGATAAGAACATAAAACACTCTGCTTGATCAGATCAACCCTTGCTAGTTCCACTAGGCCTGTGGGAAGTCCAGAAGTACAATCTAAGAGATGGTTCATGGATTGAACCTGACTGAAACAGATTAATGTTCTTTTGACTACTAGCCATTGACAATATGCCTACTTCCCTGAACTATAATGCCAGCCTATGTAACTTGGAGAAATGCACTGAGGGAAAGATAAGTATAAATTGTTGCATATGTGTGAGAAGTGAATATTGCAGCTTGTATATTAGGCCAGACCAAATTATTTTGCAACCTGATTATTTATATACTGAATCCCCAGAGCTTCATAACCTGAATATTTGAAATGCCATCTCTCATTTTTGATATGTGGAGTAGTAATAGTATTGCAAAAAAGTATAGGCCGAAACTTTTAGATTGGCTCTGCCCTTTACAGAAACTTCCCAAGTAAGCATTGCTTATGATACAATAGTAGAAAATCCTAGTTGTTTAAGGCAGAAATGTGTTTTCTTCCACAGAAACAGCTGTTCTTTCAAGCATTGCAGACAAATATTCACCAATGTTGCTTGTTTTCATATGTACAGTAAATTACTCAAGTCTGGCCCAGCACAAAAGGTAGTTAACACTCTTTAATGAACTGGCAATGTGGAAATAGTCACTCTATGCCTATAAGAATGCCAAATTCCATTATTTCCATTTATCTAAGGAACAATATTTATGCTTTAGAACAAAGTTCAAAGAAGACACTTGTCTTGGAAAAGGAATTGCAGAGACTTACAAAACCACTCTATCTCTATCCTTTATTTTCTGTAAGTCCTGTGCATGTTTCAAAGACTTTCTGATTCTTTCATAATTAGAGAATCTATACTATAATTCTGCTCTTGAAAACCATACAGTTTTTTCAATTGCCAGCCTGGTCTGTGTCCATAAAGGTCTAGCTAACCTGATTATCTGAAAATCTAATGATGCTACCAATATACCAGCTGCTGCAGCTGCCTAAACTTCAGGATCTCTGCAGCATCTGTACTTGATAGGTACAAAAAAAACGTTATTTTTATATTCTTCATCACAGGCTCTGTTTCGCTTGCAAGCACTGTACATATATAAGCACATGCTCTACCCATCAATGTTGTCCCTTAAAAAGTCATGTTTAGATTAGGAAGTAAATCAGAATGGAAAATCAAAGGCCAAATCCAATGAAAGAAAAAGTAGAATAATCACAATTTGGTAGCAGTAGAAAAGGATTTTGCTGGTCTTCTGGGGCTCTTAAGTTTTGTTCAACTTCTTAAACTGTTATTTCTTATTTAAATTAGTCCCTTAATATGCATGCAAATTTACAAAGTGAAACAAATATTGAAGTCAGATCTATGCCCCAAGGAACCTGCACTCTTAATGTTGATTCAGTGAAGCAGGAGAGGGAGAGGGCAAATACTGTAAGATAAATAAGGCACATGTATGAATGCCCTAAAACTTCTTTTAATAGGATAACAGGATCAGAGAGCCCAAGTCAAGCCAAGAGCAGCTTTAATATTCAGAGGCTTGGGTCTCTTAGAAATACACAATCAATTCACTTTGGTTTTATTAGTATTTTTAGTATCTTTACACGGTCAAATCATAATTTAATTGATTAGAGGAATCGCACGATTATTGTTCGGGTCATAATCCTTAGGTGATGCACAGAAGCTTCAGCTGACCATCTCCACTGTACATATTCAATTGGGACTTGCTAAGGTTTGTCCTTCAGTCTTAAAGGAAATCAACTCTGATTGCTCATTGGAAGGATTGATAATGAAGCTCAAGCTCAGATACTTTGGTCACCTAATGAGAAGAGAGGACTCTTTGGAAAAGACCCTGATGCTGGGAAAGATGGAAGGCAAAAGGAGAAGAGGACGGCAGAGGATTAGATGGCTAGATAGCATCACTGAAGCAATTAGCATGAAATTGAGCAAACTCAGGGAGGCAGTGAAAGATAGGAAGGCCTGGCGCAATATGGTTCATGGGGTCACGAAGAGTCAGACACGACTTAACGACTAAACAGCAACAAAGGTTTGTCCTACTTAGCTTGCTATCAAAACATTCTCATCTCATAATTTTCTACTTAATACTTTTCACTTATGTTTAGCAGAACTAGTTTGAAGTAGACACATAAAAGTATTTGCTGTAAGGTCATAGAGAGCACCATGGGGAAAAAAAAACTTTAAAAAAACCCAAAAAAGTCAAAACAGAATTGATTTATATTAAGTGCTATTTGATTAAAAAAAAGAAGAAGAATTATTAAATTCAAGACCAACTTGGAATCTTAGTCTTAGATGGTTTAAAGCCTTCTTGGCTTCTTATATTTTCTGCAGCATGGCCTCTCATGCTTCAGCATTAATATGGCAAGCTTTGCTGCTTCATATTAAACTCTACGAGTTTGATCTGTTTTTCAGTCCATAAAAACTGCAACTGATTTCCTTGCATTGTCACAGTTCTATGAATGTACAGAATGACCTCACCAGCACTCAGTTAGACTATATGAAATAATGATGGGCATGCACTTAGGGAATACTTTATGGTGCATTTATTCTGAGTTGGAAAATATTTCAGAATAATGCATTGCCGCTACCTTTCTAGAAATAGCTATTTCATCCTGTAACTTATATAACTGTTTTCCTTGATTCACTGCCACAAAGCAATAGGAGATTGCCATTCTCAAAGCATGAAAAATGTATTATGGCCTGACTGTAAGATCTATGAAATTACTGTCTATATTTTCTTTTTTAACAATGGATTCCTTCCATTAAGAATGAGGTTGTACATGCTTCAGACACAATTTAGAGAAAGTGCTCCAGACATTGTGCAAGTATAGCACCTCCCTTCCCTTCATTTTTCACTTCTTTTTTTCAGGCTCCTTCATGAGTCTGAAAAAAGCAAATGCTTTAAGAGATGTATTATGAGTCAACTCATTAAAGCAGCAGTATCTTTTTTTAGGCTTATGTAGAAGCCTGAAAAAAAGTTGGGCTGATTTAATGACTAGAAGAGAGTGATACTTTGCCAAATCATGTTTTAAATGTGCCCACAATTCTGTTAAGAACATATCAACAGCACATTCGCTTATGTGGAGCTCCCATTCTAATGGGCTTAGACAGAATATCTTACTGGATAATACATAAGAGTTAACAGAATCATGTTCATTAAAAAGGCAGCAAAACATAGACAGAGAATCTTTATTGCTGGTTTTATTTATGTGTCTACAAAATTTTTATGGGCATGATTTTTATTAGGAGCTGGAAAAGAATTTTGAGTGGGTTTTTATTTTGTTTCACTGTGTTTTGCTTATTTTAAAGCTTTGAGTTCTATGTTTCCCATCTCAAAATGACAAGAAAACATTCTGTTGATTTTTGGCCAATGTGACTTGAGGAAGCTATGAGCCCCCACCCCACCCTGCCCCTTTGAAAAAGTAGTTTGGGAAGAATGAACACACTTCTGTCTCCTGAAAAGGAAACTATGGTTCTGGGAAGAAAGATGATTCCAGTGAGGCACTGCTTCAGGTCTTCTTATCCTTGGCCACTGAAGCTGACTTGGAGACTTTGGTCCAGTCATACTCTTGATGCAAATTACCCCGCAGGGTTTTTGCTCGAAGAAAAATGGGTGCAGAGAATATTAGGTATACTGCTTTGAGGTCCTAAATGAAAGGCAGGATATAAATCTAACAAATAAAAATGAATAAACATATAAATCTATGTTAGTACATGTTCAAATCATTTTAAGCATATTATTCTCATAGCACAGCACTGTATATAGGGAGCTGTTTTATTTTATTTTAACTTATTTTAGTGCAGCTAGTATTCACTGTTGAGATTGTCAGCAGCTCTCCATGGTCTCAGGAGGAAAGAATACCCATTGCCGCTGTTGTTCTTTTTTCAACTGAAAATTCAGGGAATTGAACTTAGGGCCTTTTGCATGGAAAGCCTGCTGAGCTATGATCCCATAATTCAGAAAGGAGAGAGGGTGCTTAGAGAGAGTGGATTGTAAAGGTCACCTAGTGAGTTCATGGCAAAAATGAGATCCAAACCAGAGTTTATGAGTCACAGTTCATTATCTGAGTTGCTATGCTGTACTGGCTCCCAAGGTCAATAATATTAGAAAAAAATCAGGATTTCACAGTGCTTGGTAGATTATACCTTTATTCTTCTAAATAACATATAATTTCAGCTACTAGAAAATCTTTGTTTCTTTGTCGCTTTTTACTCCTGGGTTTCTGTGCTGAAAGCTACTTTTGGTAAAAGCAATGATTTGCTCCCTATAGATTTGGAAATGTTGAATTATAAAGTGAATCAGGAGAAATGCTTTCTTAATCGCTCACTCTTTTCTTCATCATTCTACTCACTAAAAGAAGCTGTAAGTCTATCCCTCTATTCAGTCATGTAGTTTGGTAATTTCTGACTGAGGGCATAATGTTTTTGTGGGGGTCTCTCTTTAGATAGCAGTGTGTATTACTTCACTTCCTTCAAAATACAGCAAGACACCTCTGACATGATATGATCCTGGACTTTCTTCCTAAAGTGCTGTCTTCACAGCACCACTGCTTAGACATTTAAAAATCTGTGGCTATTCAAAACTTGCTGAGAATAGGCTGCACTTCGGTGGATGGATTGCTGTAGGAGATACATGGATCAAATCCATCCTAGTATTAGCTTTCCAGCTTTAATCAAATGCATAAAGTAGGGAAGGTCAAAGAATTTGATCTTTGTGAATGAATTAACTTGAACCCTATCTTCCAAAATAATCTGAGCCTTGGAACATAGTTACCCTTTGACTTCCTATACTCAGCACCATCTATTATATAAGTAAATATGAAAAGTAGGGCAGTGCATTTTAAATCAATTGGAAAAATTGATTTTTTTTATTATCCATATATATTTATTTCCATATATTTAATATCCATATATCCAAAACAAAACAATCTGTCATACATACATTTCAATACTAACAAGCAACTGCCATAATCCACCTACCAGCTCAAACTGAGATAATCCAAAACAAACACGAAGGAGGTCAAACTGAATAGGGGAAAAGCTACCCATTCATTTGAATCATTCTTTTCTGTACCCCAGGCCTAGAGCAGCTTTTTTAAAAAATGAAGTCTCGAATTTTGGGGAGTGGAATCTTTCAAGGCAAGCTTTTCCCACATCCAAGAAGGCGGTGGCAGCAACAACAGAGATATGCTATTGTGTGGCAACCTCCCAGGTCTTCTGTCACCTATTGTTGGATGTACTGCACTCCAGGGACCATACACAGCTTCAATACACCAATGCAGAGACAACACTCTGCATTCTGACCATTTTGCAGCTTGTCCATACACTGCTCCAGTTTGACAAACATCAATCTGTATGTTAAGCACTTTTTGTTCATCCAATACAGATCTGAACTTTAATAAATATGCTGTCCTCACCAGGTCGCAGTTGAATGGTATTGCTGAGCTCATAGAAAATGCTAATACAACATTATTTTTATATATTGTCTTTTTGTAGCCTGCCACTTTTGAAGTACTCATTGTATACTTTTCACCAGGCACTTAGCACTATAACAGTAATCAAAAATCTTCCATCTGCAACATATACTAACTTAACAGCATGTACTTACTGAAGGACTCAATTATGAACATTATACAAATACACATTACTATGTATTTTTTCTTGAGAATTATATCAGTCAATACATCTTTTTCCTGAATAAGCTTAAGAACAGTGAAGGTTGTATCAGCATGCCAAAAGGAACTAAAATGATGTTTTAAATCAGAAAAGAAAAAAAAACTTGGCATGACTGCAGCACTATGGGGGTGGCTAATCTCCCTTTAGTGAACCAGGAACATAAAGTATTAATCAGACTTCTGTTTTCTGCACTCACTGACTTGTTGTTACTGAGCATGTGTTAAAGCACTGTGGTGCTTCAGCCATAAGGAGACAACTCTGCATTTTGTTAAACTGAATGCTATGCTACAGATGGCATGTAACCTGAAATTACCCCATAAACATAATAATTCTTTGGCATGTCTTGAATAATGGTGTTCACTTTCTCACACCAGATTTGTGTGCAGAGAAATTGGGTGGAGAATTTCTCTGAAATTTTTCAGGGAAAGAAAATATTTTCCAATGATTTTTTAAGAGCAGTATTCTCACTTACCACCAGTACTTTAAAAAAAAATGAAAAGTCTCCTTCCTGATGTGTTCTCTTGGGATATAATTGAAACATGGGAATCAGGGAGGTTGCAGACTACTATCTCTAGTAGTAGATGATTATACAGTGAAAGACCGAACATTCACATAGGCAACTTGGTTGCTTCATAAGAATACCAAATTCCTTTTGCTTTTAATAGAAATTACCAGGGCAATCAAACTGCCTAAGAACTGTTAGTAAAAATTGCAAGAGGAGGTCTCTGCTCAGCACTAGAATCAATAGCAGAGAAGAAAAGTAAAATCATGTCTCAGATTTGATGAGGATCATATAGATGAGAAATGGAAGCATGAACCAAAGTCAGAGCATCAGGTTATGAGAAGCTTCAGAAATTGTTCTGATAGATGGTTAATAATAGTTATAGAGTTTCTGGTTCATATTTAAACTTAGCCATGGAACACCTATGTGCCCTAGATCTGTCTTGCATAACCTTCAGTCCTATTGGCCCCCAAGCAGTATGGGTTTTGTAGAAGTCTTCCCAACCTGAATATAATTCCATTTGTAAAGGCTGCTGTAGGCAGTCTCTCTCTTACATAGTTGGTGACTTAACAGGGCTATAGCTCAGGATAAATGTAAAAGAACAGCAAATGCCCAGATAAAACACCATACAGCTTGGAAAGAAGTATAAATAAATTGAATAATAACATGGAGTTCACCTTAGACTTCTTTTTAATGGTGCAGCCCAGGCCTACTTACAAACAATTACTGGCAGAGAAGAGCAATAAAGGAAAAGCAAACCAATAGGAGTGTTGATTCCATAAATGTGCCGGTATCAGTGGAATTGATGCAGTTTATCATTGGAATTGATGCAGTTATAATTAAGACTATCATTTTGGAGAAAATGCATTTATGGTAAATGCAGAGGTATACTATTACAAATGATAATTAGATGATTAGTGTATGTGTGTGTGTGTGTCTCTATCTATCTATCTATCTATCTATCTATCTATCTATCTATCTATCTCAGATTCCCAAATAAAAGGATCTAGTCACATAGCTGCAGAAGCAACCTCCCATTTTATTCCTTCAGTTCTTTTACTGCCAAGATTTAACTAAATTGAAAATGCAATGTGGTCATTGAGCTAAGAGATTTATTTTTCTTTTTTTAATCAGGGTTGGCAAACAAAGTTTGGTTTGGTTGCTTGCTCTGACATATGGTTTGTACTGTTTACAGTTTTGAAGCATGGTTGGCAGTTGGAGGAAGAGAATAGAAGACAAATATTCACTTCTACATCGATCACCAAATAATGAACAGCCACCTCAAAAGGCCCCCATAGAAGCATGGTTTAAAATGACCCAACTATTGCAATATCTACCTCTTCTTGGAATATTTTTTCTTTTAATGGTTATCTTGTTATCAATTTCTGGAAAAACTTTCTTAGCACCTCCAAGCTTCCTGCTCAGCTGATGTTTTTAAAAAATATATTTTTAAAGAAATCATTTTTAAAAATGAATGAAAAGTTTGCATACTGCAAAGCAAGTACCAGCCTCTTGCACCACTTTTATTTGCAAGAACGCTCCTGGACACCACATAGGCTCCAGAAGCATCCTCAGAAAATAAACATGGCTGGTGGCTAGAGGCTAGTTTTTTGTTTGAAGTGAACCCATTACCCAGAATAAAGGTGAAACTTGGGCCACAGAAAGCATACCAGCGAGTTAGAGAAGACAGTATGGCACAGGAATCCATTCCTAACCCTGATGACATCAACAGGATGAAAGTGCATCATAATGTCACAATACAACTTCCACCCTTCTGTAGGTGTACTTGTGTCAAGACATTGCAACTCAATATGCCTCCCTCACCCATTTGTCTTCTATAAAATAAAGGAGTTTTCTGATTGGTTGTGCTTGCCATGGTGGCCATTTTGCATTGCAACATACATTTTGTCATTCCTACTCTCCCCCAAATAGTGACTCTGCATTTATTTTTACAGAAAAATGTTGTGTTTAACTTTGCACCATATAGAGGGTGTGTCTAGTTTCTGTTCATGGAGGGTATTACTGAGACATATAAGTTGACCAGGGATGCCTAATCTTTTGTGTGCAACTATAAATGTGGTCTACACTCATTTTATCTTCACAGCAATCTTGTTAAGAAGCTTGGACTGAGAGAGAGAAAGTCAGTGGTCCAAAGTCACCAGATGAGCTCTTAGGTCAAATGGGCTTAACCTAAGTGTGCAATACATTCGTGCCTACACACACCCAAACACTCTTGCACAGACACAGCCTCCCAATGCATAATCATAGAGAGGCACATTTATAATCTGAACTGTACTCCTCCAGAATACTGTCTCCTTCACTGCCCATCCCTTTTAATAATAATGACAGTAACAATACAACAACAACGCTGAAGAAGCAGTAGCAGAGAGAGGAAGGCTGGTTTTAACACTGGGGGAAAGGTGGTAAGAAAGGCTGGCTCCTCGGCTGGGAGAGCAGAAAGGAAGCATGTGCACTAGATTCTGGAGCTGGGTACCGGGGCTGGTAATGGGGCAATGGCAGGAAATGGGTTGTGGGCAGCAGAGCAAACAAAGTTGGGAAGCAGTGCATGGTTGTATTTAGGCAGTGGAGGATGATGGACCAAGGGACAAGGGGAAGCAGAACAAGGACAGGGAAAAAGAGGAGAATGACAGAGAAAAACAGGCAAGGAGGAGGAGGAAATGAAGAGGTGGGAGAGTAAGGGAAAGTATGTTACATGCATACACACAAGTACACTCATGAAAATGGAAGAAAGTTTGGGAATGGTGGGGGGAGCACTTCCTCACACCTCATTAAAACCGAACGAGGAATTCCAGACATGTTAACTTTGTTTAGATTATCCCTATTACATGATGTGATCAAAGGCTAAAATCCAACCTTGCCTTGGAAGTATCAGACGTACAAGAATTCTAACCTGATTCATATTATTGCATCATATAAATGTGATCTGCAATATGGAAACACAAAGTAATGAGCTTCATTCTAAAAGAGAAAGAGATTTCCACCTGCTCCTAACAAGTTGAATAGTTTGATGACAGCAAGCGTCTTTTCTGACCGAATTTAAAATAAGTTAAGTTTCATCTAAAAGGGCTTCCCACCACCTAGTTTATCTCTACATTAATATTACCTGGTGAGGCAGTGTGAAGACGATATTAACTATCTGGCAGTTACTATACAAGCTATTGGCCCTTAACAATGGGCAAGACCAAAAGGTTATAAAATAATGGAATAATGAGCATCTTTAATCCCTACAACTTTATGTTTTAAAAAATATTGCCTTCCTTTTAGCTTAATGATTTATCCTCACAAGATAAGTACTGCAAGGCGGGCATCAGCTTTTTGTTTTATTAGTAGTCAGTTCTTCAGAATAACAAGGTGGAAGACTAGATCAAACAGATTCCAGCAGTACTGTGTTAAATGTAAATTTCTGGACTGATAATAATTTAAACCTTAAATCTCTCATAAATTACATATTAATATAGTTTTTTCTGCTGTATTTTATATACTACAAAAGAAAGTGCTAAAATCAATGGACAATCCATAATATATAGCTTGGCAAAATCTAGAATAGAACAGCATGAGACTTCTGTATGTAATTTTTAAACATCAAATTCCCATTAATGGGGTTGGATCTAGACCCAGTTCTCATTGTTTGACTACATACATTCAGAGTAGCTTCACTGCAGCCTTGGAGGGGAAAAAACTGTGAACATTTTTCATGGAGTTCATACTGTAGATCAAGGGGAAAGTAATTATTTCTCATCTCAACTACTTTAATATTTCAGAAGTCTATATTTAGAATCTTATATAAAAAAGCTGAAGACAAAGAAGATTAGTTAAAATAGAAAAATATCATAAAGCACTATATCTTAGTAATGGCAGCAAAAATGTTGGCTATGTGTATACACTACAGTTTAGGAATGTAGATGTTTGCATTTGAACGAGGCAGTTGGTAATGGAAATCTTGCTATTATCTGAACCTAAAGTGGGGGAAGAGTGGCTCAGGAGAAACGAAATTGGCTTTCTTATTGACCTGGTCTATAATAGACTCAGGGAAACAGGTTCTCACCTCTTTAAAAAGAAAATGTGAGATATAGGTCCTGGAAGCAGGATCTATTATTTGAGCATTGGGATTTTAAATACATTTTTTGATCCACCATGACACAATCTGTTCTGATTCCTTTTCCACATATTATCAGGTACGGATACACGTGTCCACACTTGACTGGGTTTATACTGTATATTATTCATGACATTGGCAATTTACCAATACCAAGCCTATGAAAGGCTGATAAGTAAGTATCAACAAATCTCTTGTCTGAATATCAGTTGTTTCAGATGGTTTTAACCTCTTGTTTCATTTCATCATAGATGACATAAATTTGGGTGGAATAGCTAATTCCTGGAAGACCATTCAAAATGATCCTAATAGATTGGAAAAATTGGTTAAAAATAATAGAATGACATTGAAGAGAGCAATGTGCATAATTCTTCATTTTGGAAACAGAATTCAAATGTGCAAGTACAGAATAGGGCATGTTTTGTTTAGCAAAAATATTTGTGCAAACAATCTCAGAACTTCAGTTCATCCCAAACTGAATATGAATCAGAAATGCGACATAGCTGGGAAAAAAGTAGATGCAATTTTAGACTGCATCAACAGAAGAATAGCTTTTAAAATTACTCAGAATATACCTTACATATTTTGTCCAATTAAAATATGGATGGTATATTTTAAAAGGGATTCAGTCTTTAGAAAAGGGCTATGAGAATAGTCAGAAAACCAGAAGCTAAGTCATATAAAAAAAGGGGAACTGGATGAATTTTAGTCTTGAGAAGATTGAAACATGATGTGAAAGTTTTCTTAAAATACCTGAAAGTTCTATTCTCTTTCAATCCAGAATGCAAGTGTGATGGAATGGTGTTATGAAGGCCAGGCTTGGGGAGATAAGAGTTTCCTTAGCCCTCAACAGGAGTGTGGAAAGTTTAAGAAGGTGAGACTGGCACCACCCTAAGGAATTCACGGTGTTGTAGCTTGCTGGCTTGGGAACTTAGGTTCAGTCTGGAGAGATTTCTGTCTTGAGGTGGAAGCTAATAAATGCAACAGAACTGTATTTGCACTGTCTTGTGGAGTTCTTTGGGCTGAACCTGGCAGCAAGGTACATTAAAAATGGATTTAAGCTACAGGAATCCATATTCCCATTGAATCCTACAGCCAACCTCTACATCCAATGATGCTGGATGGTGATCTATTAAGTGAATGCTAGTTGTTCAGTAGGCTGATATAAACAGCAGAGGTGCTGGCTGTGTATGCAAAGAGACAAACCTTGTGAATATAGGATAGTCCAATCTATGTTACTGGGCACTTTATTGATAGGAATATAGCTACATGCCACTGGCAAATTAATGCTGGCGTAACCTGAAAATTTACTTATATATTAGCCTGGAGTTCTGGGAATTGTATTCTCAATGCATTTAAACAGTATGAAGTATCTATAGAGCTGGTGTACAGACTGTATACTCATTCAAAAAAGTATTTGAGTCCTGTTCATACATTTGGACACAATCTTCTCTACAGACTAATTCTGAACATTTGATGAAGCCTTGAGGCTAACCACTGATTAAAAAATCTGGTAGTCATAAATGAACTGGGCAGATTTGACAACTATTGAAAGATATAATATTGTATGGTATTTGAACCAAATCATTCCTAATAAAAAGAAATGTACTAGCTGCCATATTCCGTCAAAATAGCCACTTATGAAACAACTAAATAAAAGCATTTGGTTAATGCGTATTTGATTCAGGAATTTAAACATATGAATAAAACCAGTATAGTTGCAATTATGGACTCACTTACCAGGTAGTAAATCCTATGGAGTTCAGTGGAACTTGTTGCTCAGTCATATGTATAGGTTTCCATTGTCAATATTAGTTTAAAGGCTATAAATGGTAATATAATTGTCCTGATTTTAGATTGCTTTCTGAACAGATGGCAGAGAAAATACAATTTAATAAGCCATGGACAAAATACTCTTAGGTTCTTTTACAGAATAACAAATGTGCTAGACTTTAAGGTACAGTAACCCTGTTTGTTTTCACTGCAGAAACAGTAACATGGCTTCCATCTGGGACTCAAGAGTCTAAACCCCACCATTACTCCTACTTGTGTTCCTGATGTTGAGCTCAAACATTTCAACAAGTTTTGGAAGCAAAAAAACCCCAAAACTGAGATGTCTTAAATGAATCGAGTTGAAGGAACACAGGGACAAAAATAAAGCTTGGCTTAATTAGCTGTTCCTGGACTAACCGTATCCAGGATTCAACATCTTACCAACAAATTGTCATTCACTGCCTGGATTCACAATTTATGCTAAGTCATCAAGTGGTTGCTTTGTATGGTTTAAGTAATGCACCCTTTTACAACATTTTTTTTCCCCTTAGAATAGTATGAAAGCTCTGCCTCGAGTGGGCCATTATGACTATTTTGCATTCACCTATCTGGATGCTTCATTGATCTCCTCCTGTATATGTGCTCCTTATTTATGGAAACTCCAATCTCTGTCTAGCTTTCATTGTCCAACTCATGCTGTTTCCAGAGATCAAGGTTAGGTCATTTCCCCATGTGGCAGTTACTTTACTGCAGCCTTCCACAACCTAATGCTCCCCAGATGTATTGAATTCAACTTCCCACACCCAACCAGCATAGCAACAGTCCTAGGAGAGTAGAATCTTTTCATCTAGAGGATAACAAATTAAGGAAGGTTGCTGTCTTAGCTTCTTTCAGATGGAGATGGTTTCATATGAATATTATCTCCTGCTGGTTTTGTTGTTTTAGGGGTTTTTTCCCCCCAATTTGGTGCTTTTAATGATTTTGTAATTTTTTTCTTTTGCAATCAGCAAAAGCAGTAAAGACATTTCCTAATACGATTACATTGTTTGATGTTGAAAGCTTCACCTTGATAATATTTACAGGAATTTCTTCAAAATAGAGAACAGGATGACAGTCTTCTTATTACAATCTTTCTTGAGCTTACTAGATACTAGCTGCAGTAAAAGCTACACTTTGTGACTGTCTATCATCATCCAAAATTCTATATCCTATACCTGATAGCCCTTAAACATCGTGCCCTACTTATGATGACTTGCATTCCATAAGAGGAGCAACTATTGCAAAAGCAATTTGTACCATATAAAAAATTCACCACCAGCCTTGCTTTCATCTGGTAAACTGAGGAAACTTTGAGATCACTGTACATACACAGTCTGCCTAATGGTAATCATATCCAATGTCCTTGGCAACTCTGAATTCAGAACTTGATGAGATTTATGGTGCTATCATGTTGCTAGGCAAAACTCCAAACTCCTGCTGAAAGCCAACTAGAATTGGTTGCCTCATGAAGAGGTACTTCACTGAAGGTATTCGAGCAAAGGCTAGATACTAATCTGTCTGAAATGCTATAACAGATCCTGAAGTGAGCAGGGTATGAATGAGAATAATGAATAAGTCTCTGAGTTACTTCCCAACTCTATGATTTTCTGATAAATTTTTATTTTTTTTCTCTTCGCTCACTATTTCTCCTTTGGAATGGAAGTTCCTAGGCTAGAGGTCATAATAGATTATGCTTGATCCCAGAAAGCAGTGTAATCAAGCAGAGATTGCATAAAATGGAAATAATCTTATGGAGCAAGAATAATTTTCAATAGAAGCATTTATGCACATTTTGGCATTTTCTATAATTCATTAGCAAGGACAAATATCTAAAGCAAATGCAGCTACATGTACAGTACTCATGAAATAAATGTGATCAATGAAATGTGATACAAACAAACAGATCTACTCTAGAGAAGATGCTTGGCTATTGAGGCTATAGATAGCTTCCTTTGCTTAACACTAATTGTATATGCCCAGGATTTATTACACATTACACTCCTGCCTAGGGAATAATAAATCAGCCCCATTCAGCACAGGTGATGGCATGCAGAAACAGGTTCACAATGATAATGACACTTGCAAGCTCTTAGGATAATGTGAATAGGACATTACTGTCTGCATTGCTTACTCTACTGGCATATAAACTGCCTGGTTTGGTGGATGATCCTACTCAACCATTTACAGATTTTTCTGCTAAACAATCAGATGGAATCATATTCTTCAAAACCATTTCAATGGACAGATATGTAATTATGCACTTTATGAATGGTGGAAACCAGAAGTGCTCTGGTGACTAATAGTTGGCAACCATCGTCAAACGTAATTTGTAGATATGTTCTTTTGTAGTTAATGAATAAACGTTAAGTATACTTTGGTCAGAACATCTTAGATACAGTATAAATAGGTTGGAACTAGATGAAAATTAAATAAAAAGTCTAGCTAGACTATATATCTAAATGTGGTTGAAACATCCTTTATTAAAGGCCTATTAGTTCTATGTGGTCCTGATAGCTTCTAAGACACAAAAGTCTTTCCAAAAACTATCACCAAATTTTAATTTTAATGAGACACAGGTGAAAAAAATGGAAGTACACGAGGAATAACATATGAAGTGCATGTAATATATTCAATTTAATTTGAAAAACATCAATTAATCAAATTTAATGCTTATCCTGGTCTTGCCCACTTTTTGTTTTTTTGTTTGTTTCATCTACTTTTTCAAATGTGGCTCCTGGTCCTATCGGGTGTGTATGGGGTAGGCAAAGGGGGCTGGGGGCAAGTGACAAAATGTGCATTACAAGGCAAACATGTCTTTATAATTGCATCCAAAGTCAGTGGGGAGGTAGAAAAAGGGTTGTGTCATGACATCACAATGCATGCTTTGTCTTTATGCCTGCATGCCACTCAAGGCCAAGTATGGCCATCAACCCGAAAAAGAATTGTGCATCCCTCTTTTATCGTAATGGATAGTAAAACAATATATGCAAAGGCAAAAAATCCTTCAATGTGTCATTCAGAAAACTCCAACACTGAAGACCTATGATGATCTACTATTTACATGGGATATAAATGGAGAAAGAAATTATAAGTTTAGCTGCCCTCAGGTTCGCAGAAATGAATGCATGGCGAGCAGATAGAAATTCTGCTCTTTCCCTACTCCATTGTTTTCCTAATCTCTCCATGTTGACTGGGCATATATGAATGGCTAAGATCTACCTGGTGTGCATTACCTACCTGCAATCCACATCAGTGCAGCTAAACACCTCATCCAGGAAGAATGCTTTCGATCTCAATGAAGGTCCAAAGGAAGTTATTCTGGTTCAACAAGGCAAAGGTTCTGTGCATGTGTTTCACATAAAGGCAGTATTATTACCCACAAAATGAAGTGATGATACCTCTCCACTCTGTTGTTTAGAAGCATGGTGCCACTTTACCTCATGTTTTGGTCTGAAATGGTGCTTCACCTGAATAATGAAACACAGCAACATTTCTAAGGTTTACACCATTCTAGTATTGACAACAAGAAGGTCTGCAAGAAGACCGAGACATGTTTATAGTTTCTCAGAGACATTAGGAGTGGAATAATTGGGAACAGAGTGTGTGTCCCTTCGCCTCTTAAAAAAAATCACTTTTGTCTTTTATATATCCAGTATATGTAAATGAGGAATATTACACATTCTAGTTTTGATAGTTTTGATATATAATTCATATGGTTCAAGCCTCTAAATGCTTTATAAGCATTGGCTTGTTTTCCTGGTTTGCAATGATTAAAATAGCTGAAATCAACAAAGATTACCTGGGATTTTAATCTTGTTGGAACCTGCAATAGCTTTGTTTTGATATTTCACTAGATATATTCCAAAGCACTTTTTCTTTCATTTTCCAAATGTAATGTGCCCTGTGTTCTTAAAATATGATACCAGGAAACTAAATAAGAAATAAAACAAGCCTAATATAAAAAGACAGCTGCATAATTTTAAAGAGATCATGCAATTAGTAGCAGGGGAGTCTAACTTCCTTCAAGAGAAATGGGCAGGTACCCAAATCAAGACAACTGAATTCCTCTGAACTCCTCTTAGGAATGCGTTTTTCTCTTCATGTTCAAACAACTTAGATTGCCATATCAAGATTCTTATGTTTAATAGAATCACTTGGTTGGAAGTGACAGGTACAGGCCATCTATTGTAAGAGCCTTTCCTCACCAGGAATCCTTGGTTGAATCCAGGCCTTCTTCTGGCAATGGAAAGAGCTGCCAGCATAAGGATGCATTGTCCTGGCTATCGTCATTCTTCCTGTGTTTTGTGCTACACCAAAGACATGCTAAGGGTGCTTAGATCATGGCCTGGGATGAGGCAAGGCCAGCATCACAGAGATAGGAGGTAGAGAGGAATGGCCTGCCTTTTCTGATTGCACTTTAAATAATTGATGAAGGCAGGCTCCAGCCCACTCTTTAATACAGGAAGTGCAGAGCTGGGCATTCATAATAAATGGGTGATTTTGATTTAAATCCCAAATTCCATTGTTTGCCTGTCATTCGTTACTTATATCATTTCCCATGTTAAGGAAGATACCTCAAAGCAATATACAAAAACAGTCTCAATATAGGAAATGCACTCGCTTGAGCAGAAAAGTGGGTGTAAACTGGGTAAAGAAATTCTATAAATATGGAAAAAATCTATATAATATCCTACAGAAGTTTTACACATGTATAGATTTTTCTGCAGAAGTATGCAGTTTGTGGCCTTCCACAACTCTCAGCATCTGTTTTTATTAGCTGTGCAGCCGGACTCTTGGAAGTTATTTTCCAGCAATATGTGGAAGATCACTGGTTCCCCTCACCTACCATTATTACAACCTTATTTTAATTATTCTCACAATTCCTTCTGAATACTTTTCATAAAAAACAGAGCATAAATATTGTGCACACCCAAACTGGGAAAGGCCAGATGAACAAAAATGTCTAACAGCACCTTTGCAGGTTATTTTTTTTCATATCATAATTTTATTAAAAATTACAATTACTATAATAAAAACAGATACAAACTAAAAAAAAACCCCAAGAATAAAAAGAAAAAATAGAAGGTGCAGAAAAGAAGAAAAAAAGGAAGAAAATAGAAAGAAAAAATAGAAGAGAAAGAAAAAATAAAAACATAGTAAAGAAAAAGAGAATAAATATATAAAGAAATGACTTCCCCCTTCATCACAACTATAAACAATTTTAGTAACTTATCACTTTCTCTTAAAGTACAACAAATGATCTCTTCTTCCCTTATCCAATCTCTTGTCTATAAACAAATCCTTAAAACCTCATCATTTCAGTCCTGGTGTCAGGAAAAGTCCATGAAGGGTAACCAGAGATAACAAGGTATCTATTTTAACCTTGATCAAATAAACCAACTTTATATTCCTTCCTTTTACTTCTAACAATCTTCATCTTTAATCCCTTCAAATAATGTCGTAGAACTTGATTTATTTTCAATTTTCTTTGTCCCTTCTCACAACATTCTTCAAAACTTTAACAAGCTTCTTTTGTAAATTCAATATAGCAAAATTATCCAGGTCATTCTGTTGGTTTGTTACTTGTATATCCCTTTTAATTATTAAGACAACAGCCAGTTTCTTATGTATGTCCAGTGTAACATCTTTTTCCATGTCATTCTTGTAGTCTGTCATTTTAAAATCCACTTTCAAATCAGTCTCAATCTTGTGAGATAAAACTTGTTCTTCTTCCATAACGTCTTTTAAACACAGTCTATCTATAGAAGCAGACACTCTTAAAATTAACTTCGGGGTCCATTGTTCAAAATATTCATCAATATATCCAATGTTAAAATATTTTGCTTCATTCTATATCTGTAAGTTGAATTTGAGTGTTCTTCTCCTTTAATTGTAATCTTTAGTTCCCTCTAGTGTCCAGTTTTTAAAGTCTTATCTTTTTTCTTTTTTTTTTACAGAATTCAAAACAAAAGCATTTTCCCACAGGAAGGATTTGTTATAATTAAAGTCCAAAATCATTTCAAATTTATCTGGATCCTTAGTCAGTTTGTAACTTTCTAAAATTAAAGTTTAAATTACCCTTTTGCTGTTTATTCCACACAAAAAAAAATTTTTTTTTTGTATTTAAAACTTCTTTTGCTAAAGATTGAAGGAAATTTAGCCAGTGCTGTAAAGCTTATCAGTCCAAAGGTTCCTAATAGCTGAAAAGCAGTTAACAAACAATTTCTGAAAGTGATTAGAAAAGGAAGTATATGAGCCAATATATCCTTTCGAAGGCTCCAGATGCGGTTCGAACAAGATGGCTATTCCCTTGTTTCCCAGAGCTCTAAACCCACTGGAGACTACTATGTTGTTGTCTCCTTGTGAGGAGCAGCTGTCTGGAGCACTTGTGGGGGTTCTCAAGTACTCTTCTTGTCCAGAGAAGAAGTATCAAAGAGCCAGTCTACTCACTGGCTCTTCATTCTGCCATTTCTTGCCTGGAAGTGCTAACAGCACCTTAGCAGATTGGACCCAACTGCAGAGGTCTAGAATCTTGTGAAACAACCACCAAGGCCTGTGATATCACTTCCACTTAGGCCTAGAAAGGACAAGGTAGTCTTCTAGAACTGCCTCAAAATGCTCAACCAAAAGCTGATATCTTGGCAGGTTAGCCTGCTAAATATAGATGTGCATTCATGGCAGTAGAGAACAAGTCTGGGAAGAGGATTGGGATTCAAGGTGATAAGGGTCAATGCTTCACCCATAGTTCAGCTATAAAACTTTGCAGAAACTCAAGCAACACTCAGACATAGCAATGGAAGAGTCAAGGGCAAAAATAACAATGGAAGAGTCAAGGGCAAAGCTTGCATAGTTAAATTGCGTTTATTCCCTATTAATGAAGATCAGAATCTAGCAATCCCACCTACTATACACAACAGCCCCAAGGTTTAAATCTTGTCCATTTGTCCTGCTCTTACATGATAACAGATTTTGTGCATACCCAAACCGGGCTGCTCATTTCTCAGCCTTGGATGTGGAGGGTACCTAAACCATGTTTTAATAATGGTTGTTTCTGCTCTCAGGCTTTTCCCCTCTGGCCTTAATAGCTTCAGTCCTCACAATTCAGACAGTCAACATCATGTGACACTTAACTTCAGACTTGCAAGGCTGGATTTGGTTTTGTTTGGTTATTTAAAATACTCAGCCAAGTATGAGTAAAACTAAATGAAATGAAAGTATTGCAGAGAAGCATTATACTCCTCTAAAATTAGGGGTACCAAATCTGGGCTGCAAAAATATGGTTCCCCAATAGATGTCAATGAAGAGTTAGATTTTTTTTCTGTACCTCGTTTCTGTATTTTTGCAACAGAAATCCTATAGCACTACTAAAATGTCATTCTGTCTTTCCCTAGACTCCTTTAGAGTATTTTGGGAAAGGCTATTATTGTGCATGCCCTGCTTCACTGACATTTTCAAGAGGGGCAGCTTCAGACTACATCATTTTGTTTTTAATTCTCCTTTATTTTACCACCACTTTTTTATTTCTTTTTCACAAAAAATCCCATTAAGGAGAGGAAAATGGAATAGCTGTAGGAATGTGTTTTGATTGGTAGTACTAGGAGATAACTTTCTGGAAGTACTCTTAAATTGATTCAGATTGGATAATACATACTGGTATAGGACACTATTGCCAAGGTTAACAATCACAAAGAAACATACTGAATGATGGAGAACAAATTGAATGTAAATTTTAATATAAGCTGTATTCCAGGGGTATGCATATAAAAAAAAGGAGTAAAGCTTTGCTTGCATAGTCAGAGCCACCATCCTGACTCTTTGACCCTGAATGGATGCCCCTACTTACATACTGGTCTGATTCAGAATGGAAAATTCATAGATAAAAAACTGGATGTAGATTCTCCACCATTATGCTGAAATACATCTTGCAGATCTTTTAGCACTATCCTATATTATTGTACCATATAAAAAGATTATTCCCTCCTGTTACCTGAAATGGGGAAAGAGAATTCATACTTTTTTTTCAAGTATTATAACAAATATTTTGCACAAAATTTTACTGAATGTCTTATCTCTTTATTGAGTCCACCTGGAAGGGAAAAAAAGAAAGGAGAATTAAAATGGATCTTATACTCAATAACATGATTTCCTTGTTAGACTATAGACATTGTAGTTTCTTAATTTGATAATTATATATGAATCCAAACATCTCTGACCTGACCATTACATGACAAAAACAATTTGCTTTGAAGAGATTCTTTATAATCAGTAGAGAAGTCATGGAACTTGCATGATTGATGGATATGGCTTAGGAGAGTGGAACGGTTGTGTCTGGAAAAAGTTTTTATTAAGGACATTTGGAAGAAGTAAAGGGTGTCCTTGTGATTGGCATTGCTGAAAACTGGATTTGGCTGCTTTAGGAAAGGAGCACTTTGCAATAGTGACAAATTGCTTGCAGCAATTTGGGAAATGTTGAAATATGGCTTGCTAAAATATAACCTTGGAAAAAGAATGTGAAAACCCTAGGTAATGGATCTGTATTTTTCCTCCCACAGTATCACAAAGCAGAAGAGTCCACCAAGTTATACTCAGTCATGCTAGAAGACCTTCAGCTTAGCTTGAACAAGACTCCATATGTAATTCTGAAACAGTACAGTGGGCAATTGAATAAAGGGTTTGATTCCTCTCCCACAGTGATGTTGTATGCTTGGGTTCTCACACTAATACCCCTACTGAGTAGTTCAGCTGATTCCCCCCCACTTTAGGTCAGCTGCCCAGATGAGCTGGCTCTGCTGAGTTGGCTCTGCTGAGTACTCACAAAGGCTGTGATGGGGACAACCATGGGATAGTGCAAGATTGTACCTGAGAATGTGGGGAAAATTGGGGAATATAAACAGGGTTGGTATAGAAGTGCACTAAACTAGATGACGATGTTCCTCTTGTTAAGCTTTTGTGCATAGGCATCTACAGCAAGAAGCAAAATATGCACCACAGACTCCATCCATTACATACTTGATTGCAACATCACAGCACAAGTATAGAAGGGCAGAGCTTTCATTGTGATAACACAATAATGTTCCATTATATTGGCATCATTATGATTAGGAATGGATACCTGTGCTTACATGTGTAACACATCAATGTTCTGGAAAACAGAATGAAAATCATACTCTTTGCAAAAGACACACATTTGAAATTCAAAACCAAATTATAAGCATGTTAGGATTGCAATTCAAATATCAGGAAACTCTTCAGAATATGAACTACTGTATAATATACATATTAGTCTTGAATTTGAGGCAGTAACACTGAAAGGTTTTTAAGTGCATTTCTAGAGCAGATTGCTATGATTCATATGAGCTTCTGCTTTCAAGAATCATTACATGATTTTGCATAGCTCCAACATTCTGAAAATGCTTTAGTTCAAGCTTATGCAGAAAGCTACATGTGAAAATTGCCATCTGCATAAGAACCTTCTTTCTAAAACATTTGTGCCATAATTCTTCCAGTCGTGACTGAAAAATGTCCTTCCCATTACAACACAAGGCAATCAGAGAGCTTCTTTGATGATCTGTGCAATCATATAGAAAATAAGTGTCAATTATATATTGTAGAAGCTAAAGTGAATATTTTGTGCAAATACATAGGTCTTAGCTAGGATAGACAGATTAATATGTCAATGTAGTTATCCTATCAGTGGTTTTTATGCATTAGAGTTATTATTATCTTACTGGTGCAATTTCATATAATTGATTAATTATAATCAATTATTGTATTGATTAAGGTTATCTAGTTCTAGCCTGAGACCAGAATTTATCAATTTGCCCATTGCTCGTAATGAAAGAAAAAGCTTTTTTAAAAAAGCCATATGGGAGAAAAAAACAACTTTACATCTTCACTTGTACTCTACCAGCCTGTTGCCAGTGAGAGTGCTATTGCCATCATACAGTGTTTGAGTTTCTGACCTTGAGGAAGGATTGCTCAGCTCACAAAATAATGCAAATAATTTGATGTAATCTACATTTTTTAACTGAGACCTCTGTCTTCCCTTTGTCAAGGGCAACTACAAAACATCCAATTGAATCTAATCTTACTTCCTTTAACATAACTTGCCTTAACCTTGACTTTTTTAAAGATAACCATAAGGAACTCCTTGAGGAACTCCTTCTGAACTGGCTAGTCATTTAAAATACCCAAAATTATAGTCCCTGATCCTTCCTTACAGGACATTTTCCCTTGACCTTCTGAAAGTCAAACTCTTCCTACAGCATTCTGGAGGCTGCTTCTGGATTACAGACTTTATTTGATTCCTCAGTTTATTTGAATTCTATTTATGAACCATAGCCTTCTGTTCAGATTCTACTTGATAAGACTGCAAAGTAAAAAAAAAAAAAAAATCCAGAAGGCAATGGCAAATCATTACCGTATTGATGCCAAGAAAAATTACATGGATGTTCCCATGAAGTCACTAGGAGTCAAACTTGACTTGCAAACTTGACTTGATTTTACATTTGCTTTATTAACCATAAGACTCTGGGAAGAGAAATAGGGAGAACGGTCCACTTTTATTTTTATTTCTTTTAAAATGTATAGTAAGTTACTTGTATAGAAAGATGGCAACCACAACCCAGAGATTTGTAGTTTGGTGTAATATAAACTGCAATACAATACAGTTCTAAGGGAATAATTTTATGGATATACCTCTAATTTCAGATGCGCTTTTAAAATTAAAAATAGTTCCAGCTAAAGTGAAATGACAAGATGATTAAGTATCAGAAAGTATTATAGCCTATCCACCCAAGACTTTCATCCATTCAGTGCAAAATGTTTCTTTGGGAGGCAAAGGCAGAATATATTTTATCTTTTTTGTTTAGTGTTTTTGTATGATGAGTAAATCTAGTGACTCCAACTGTTAAATTACAGAGAAACCTGGTATACTGATTAAAGCTTACATTTGTGATATAATGTCAAAAGACTTAGGAAGGCCATAAATCTGGCCTCAAATTGTCCAGTACCTTCATGTTTCATTAAATGTAGCTTGCATGCACTCCAAGGACCAGGAATTGGCAGCTAAAAAGTTTGAAGTATCAAATAGTGTTACTATTACCAACATATAAATAACTATGTTTTGTTTCAAAAAGAGTAGTAGTAACAGGAAAAGAAATGGCATCGTGAAAATTGGCTCTAGTCACAATGGGATTACCTGAAGCCAGAAATATACAGAGCCAAGAGCTGGCTCATTTGTATATCCAAGAGTTAATATAATTCAGAGTTATTCTGCTAAAAATGTATATAACCATTACTGATCATCTTCATGTACTTAACCCCAGACCTTAGATATAATTATCAATAGCCACATCAATTTGGTTTACTGCATTTTAAGGCCTTGGATTTTGACCTAATGACTTTCTGTATAAATTAGTTTGGGTGTTTTGAAATAGGATTAGACATTCTGGGAAGGGAGCATTACTTTTTAAAGAAGATGTTTCAAAATCTGCTATCACAACTGAAAATAGAAACTATTAAGAATGTTACTTTAAAAGATTTCAAAGAAATAGAATTGTGTGACACACATCCTAAAACAGTTTCAAGGAAATGTGAGATGAAGTAATAAACTCCAATGAAAGAACCAAAACAGATATAATGTCTTTACCATTGATGGATCTCTGTATGTAGATAGGCGATATAAAGGAGCTATGTAAGTCATGTTCCCAGCATGTGTATACACATTAGCACCTTCACACATTTAGCACTGATGCAGCATGAACTACCTTTTGACAGGAAGGGACCTCCCTTCACTGGGGACAATAAGGACCATTGCAGGGGATTATGCAAAATAGTTGGTTGCATCACCTACCTAGGCAAGATCAGGATTTTCCGTTCTTCTCCTATATTTAAATGAAAGTTTGGGAGAGTTGTTTTTTTAAACAATGCTAGGTAAATGTTAGGGGTTCCCCTACTGTTTTTCTATCTTAAAATGATAGGAAATGGTGTCACCTAATTTTGCCAATCATGGCTGAAAGAACATTAAAGAGCTGTAAAAAAGGAGTTTCACAGCTGCTGCGAACATGGAGAGGCAAGATGACTATTACTATGGAACATAGCCTATAGAACATCTGCATGCTTACAAAACTTTCCATTTATGAGGGGCTCTGCCTTAGCAGGGTTGTTGTGGGAAGTTTCTAAACATGCTCAATGAAAATGAGCTTGCACACCTTCTGTACATCTTTCTTCTGTCTATATGAATTTCTACGACACAAATATTTTGGAAGGGAGATTTACATGTGTGCCCTCTGTCATATACATACACAGATTTAACATTCACATGGGTTGACAGAGAGGTGGATAATGGGAATGTGTACTGTAAGTATGTGTTTTAACTGAAGTATAGTGGCCATATATTTTACTCAGAGGGCTGTAAAGGCTGCCTACTTTGGAACCTCTGTTGAATACCAAATGGCCACACAGCAGAATGTTTAGAGTGATTAGAAGAATGCATTCATCTTTCCTGAATAATCTAGTATTGGAGCCGTCAGATGCCTTCTGTGACAAATGAGAACAGCATTTCTGCTGACTTGAACACTGTTACTGTTTTCAATATCATGTTTAGTGAAATGTCCGATATTCCCTCTGGTTCAGCTGACTTTCCATTTTTGAGCTCTGAAGGTGTGATTGTAGCAATTCAGAGTATCACATTCTTTCTTGATCCTACCCATCCCAGTGTCTATAATGGACTGTGGTGGCATGCCCATTCCTTAAAAACACCCCCAAAAAGGCTCCTCTGGGACTCAGAAGGTTATGCCAATACCACTGTTACAAGCAATTTGGAGAGGCAATGTTAAAAAGGATGTTGTTGGTACAACTGCAAACATTCAGTTCTTTTCACTCTAAGTTCAGATTTGATTTTGGAACAGGAACATCCATACCCAGTCTGCTAGATTTCCTGTGGGAAAGACAGACAGAATGTGATCCTGCTGATCCTCTTGATCTCTCAAACACTTTTGATACCATCAACCACGCTTGGCTTTTGGACCATTTGTGTGAATCGGGATTGGTGGCATTGTCCCCCAGTGGCTTTCCTCTTTCTTGCCTAGATGAAGGCAAATCAGCAGGAGTGCTAATACCTGCTTCATTGGGTATATCAGCTACACCTTTCCCAGACAGGGAAAGCCTAGCTACTGTGTACACACACTGGTAATCACAGATTTTTATTATCATAATACATTATATGTGGAAGTCCCTTCCAAGGGATTACCACTCTGACATGGTAGAGAACTCAGTAACATAAATGACTATGAGACAAGAGTAAGGACTTCTGGCAGAAGTATTACTGCTTGTAATCAAATCAACTACATAGTTGATTGAAACTATGAAACAAAAGATGGAGAAGTATAATTCAGTCAGCCAAGAAACTTTCAGTGACAGATTATGAAATAAACCATATGTATTGGTGTCAAATACACAGGTTAAAATGGTATTATAAAATGGTATTATAATATGGTAGAGAGTAGGTGTGCCAGAAAGACTTGACTTGGAAGATATACAGTCAGAATGTAAGATTAATATAAGGAATAGGTTCAATATGCTTAAACTATTCAAAAGAGAACTGGAAGAGATAAGAGGAAATTGTCTATCTCTATCTATCTATCATCTATCTATCTATCTATCTATCTATCTATCTATCTATCTATCTGTCTCCAACATTTCAAAGAGGAAAAGATCAAGTGCCTTTCAGAACAAGCTATCATGATAGCAAAAGAAAGGTGGAAGATGAAGACAATGGGTAATAGGAAAGACTTATGACATATGATTTATATCAAGCAAAAAAGGACAAGGAAAATATATAAATGCAAGAATGTTGACAAATAGAGGTAAATAAAAAGAAAAGGGAAAGAAGATATTTTTTAAAAAGTATCAGGAAACTTTATAGCTAAAATATGAACTCTTGAGAATAATAATCTTAAGAGATGATGGTGATGATGATGATGATGATGATGATGATGATAGAGATTATATCTCTATTAGATAAGAGATCTAACAGAAACAGGTTAAAAGAAGATGGAAATATACTGAAACTCTTTACAAAAAGATTATGAAAAGGTATAATGATTTACAAAGATCAGTTATATTCAGGAACTGATTCCTTTAGAAAGTGAGATATGAGAGTCAACAGAACAATTGAAAATAGGAAAGCACCAGGTGCAGTTGCCATACAAACTGTTTAAAATGGTAGGAGAAGAGGTATTTAAAGTGCTAAATTACTCTGTGGCAAATTATTGTATGCAAAAAGTTGGAAAAGTAATGAAATACCTGCACTGGAAGATTGGATCATAATATTAACTGAATTGGAGAATGGTGAAGCTGACCAGTCTGGTCAGAAAGAAAAGACAAAGATTTCTTTGAAACATTTTTTTGGAGGACCTTATATGGACTTTTTATTGAAAGAAGAAAAGATTAAATTGATGATTTCTGGATTTAGAGATTAAAAAGGGCAAAAGAGGATGGGTAAAAGAATAAGATGGTAATTACTCAATAGAAAGAAGGGCAGAAGGCCTTTTCTTTCTTTTTCTTTTTCCTACTTTTTTTCTTTTTTTTCTTTGTATACTTTTACTATGTACAAAAATTATAATAAAAACATATAAGGTGCTAATCACTCTATGTCGACAAATATAGAACAAGACTCTGCCTAAAAATTGGGAAACATGGATATAAAACAAAGAAAGAAGATGTAGTCAGTTACTCATGCCCTAATCATCTTCCGTATAGACTACTGCAATGCGCTCTACATGGGGCTACCCTTGAAGAGTATCTGGAAGCTACAGCTGATTCAAAATGCAGCCACGCAGCCAATTTTGGGTGCCCCAAAGATTACCCCTTTGCCGAAGGAGCTGCGTTGGGTGCCAGTTTGCTTCCAGGTTCAATTCAAGGTGTTGGTTATTACCTTTAAGACCCTACATGCAGGGGACCTTAGGGACAGTCTCACCCCCATTATATCAACCCCTCCCACCCGGTCAAGCAGAGAGGGTATGCTGCAAACTATTGACGAAAGAATGTCGACTGGTGGGGCCCAAAAGGAGAACATGCTGTGCCTTGGCCCCCACCCTATGGAATATCTTCCCCCCAAAGGTTAGGCAGGCCCCTACTTTCTTGACCTTCCAGAAACGGGTTAAGACCTGGCTCTGCCAATTTGCGTGGGACAAGAAAAAGGGCAATCAACCCTGGGGGTAACTAGCACCTTGAAGATGTTCCTGTATGTTAATATCCTTTCTATCAGCAGCACCTTGGAAGATATTATTATTATTATTCATGTATGAATATGGTTTTTATTTTATTTTTATTGTATGTTAATTGTATTTTAATTAATATTTATTTTTTGTTTTTACTGTAAACTGCCTAGTGAGATGGGCAGTGACCAAATGTTAAATATAATAAAATAAATAAATGAGTGTAATTTAAGAAAATATGGCATTAATTCCTCACACAAGCAAAGTTTTGCTTAGAATTTATGCAAGGCAAAACAGTATAGAGTCACATGTGGAGTAAAAGGGGGCCACTGAAGTGGCAGATTTTGGGAAAGACATCAGAACACAAGATCAGGTAGCTAATGTAAGCTGTATAATGGAATGAGAAGAGAATATAAGAAATAAGAGAAATAAGAATATGAGAAAGTTGTTTGCTTTTACTTCACTAACTACAGAAAGTCCTTAGACTGGGCTCCTAGATAATCATTAGATTAAAATCCATTAGCAAAGAGATTTTAAAAAGTTCTGTAACCCAGATTGCATGGGCCTACCTTCACAAATTTGCACCTGTATATTATATTTTTTTTCCGACTCAGTTGTAAAATGTTACAATGGTAACAGTTGAATATCATCTTAGTATATTTGGCCCAATGTTCAAGCAATTATGATTTCACTTAGCCAGGTCTCCCTAGCTCGATGTCATCTGCAAATATGATCAGTATCCCTTCCATTACATCCTAGGCCAAGAATAAGCTCCTTAGGGGACTTCACTAAATATTTCTCTTCAAAACTATTTTAGAGCAACTTTGGGTTGATCAACCACTTGCAAATCCATTTTGTCTGCAGTATCATCTAGCCCTTTTTTATCCATCTTGTTCACAAATATAACATGAGAGACTGAGGTCAAGTTACACTACATCCAAGCATTCCCTTGTTCTACCAAATTAGTAAGTCTCTCATAAACAGAGATGTTTAATTTGACATAACTTGTTCTTGACAAACCTATGCCTGCTCTTGGTAATGGTAATATTTTATTTGCTGCTGCTCATTACTTGATCTGCTGCTTTTACTAATGTTTTTGAAATTGTTCTGCTTCTAGTATTGGACTGTAGACCATTATGTTAGTTATGGAACTGAAGCATAGGTAACAAAGACATTGGAATACTTCCCAGAAATATATAACTTTAGGATAGCCTACTCAGACTAGAATCACCGTTTCTACTGGCATTATTTACTGTATCAGTGTTTTATTTTGTGTTGTTATTACATTAGTTTTCTTGTATTTTATATTGTTGTAAGATGCCGTAAGTCAGGTGCATTTTGGTGGCATATAAGATTGAGAAATAAATACAATTTAAGAATGAGGTCAAAATGCTGTCACAGTTATCATGATCTGTGGTAATGACATGATTAGGTAATTGTGTTATAACATTTGAAACAAGTATGTAACTTTGTTTGGGGGTTTTTTTAATCCTGCCATGATCATTACAACTCTTGGCAGTGTACACAAGATCAAATTTCCACTAATTACAAACATAAATAAAATTTTAAAAATCAATGATAATAAGAACCCCCAAAGCAAAACAATATCTAACAATCTTGTGGCATTGCCTAAGTAGTTCAAAAAGCTCTCTAGAACCAGAAGAGTTCTGCTTTGGCTTGCTTTCAAGAGCCCAACTGGGTTGAAGCACGTCTTGCAGACTGTGGAAGGCTGTTTCATCGTTTGACTGGTGATATCAGGATCTATTTGTCAACATTTGTCCACCATCATCACAATGAATGCCAATAAGAAGAGGCCAACTGTTGTATCAAGAGTAGATCTCTAGTAACATAAAAGTATGTAACTGAGTCAGAGGGGGCTACCACCATCACTGTCTTGTTCCTCCTGTTCTTTTCTCCTGAGTAGGAGTCAGAAAAGGCATACCTTATGCCGGTGACTGGTCACTGCCTCTTTTGGTCTGCAGCTATAAGGAAGAGGGTAGGTACCTAAAACCAAGAGCAAAACAAAAGTGGTGGGTAAGAATGTCATCTCAAGTGCTAGGGAAGAAAAATGTATTAATCAGCCATGACACAATTGGATATGCACTTTGCAAGCTTTCTCCACTGATACTTGACACTCTCCTCTCCTCTCCTCTCCTCTCCTCTCCTCTCCTCTCCTCTCCTCTCCTCTCCTCTCCTCTCCTCTCCTCTCCTCTCCTCTCCTCTCCTTTCTGAATACTTAGCTATATTGCCAGTGTTCCACATGGAACTGAATTATAGAGGATTGGAAGGTGAAAGATATATCATCCAGAGTCTGAATCTGTCTTCTGGGCAATAATCTCAGGTGGGTAATAATCTCAGGCAATAGTCTTCTGAGCCTCAGCCATTATTCATTGATTCTGAAGTTGATGGGGCTGTGCACAACTGACCAACAAAGCACTAGAACATCAATAGAGCCAGTGTTTAAACCCGCATCTGTATACTCAACAGTTTGTCATTCAGCCAATAGCAATGAATGTCTACATGGCAATGGAATTTATATATGTGAAACTGGAAGGTGAATCCTAGCACCAACCAGCTACATTTTAAACCAACTACATTTAATATCAGCAAGTTTTGCTACAGCTTTTTACCAGCAATTATATCTTAGTGGCATTGAAAAAGGCTTAGGTAGGCTTTACAATTCAGTTGCCCCAATATGGCACTGGGAATGGCCAATAGTGTCTAGTGTGGGCCCAGATTGAGCTCTGTTGGCTGTTGCTCCACTTACTTTGCTGATAGACTCTAGTATCCACATCCTCCTCGCTGCCTTTTAGTCAGTACCAACAGCCCTCTCCTTTTCTGCACATCACCCCTGCAGTCAGCTCAGAAAAACAGAACAATGAAGACCTGCTAGCACTAGACCTGTGGGTGTGGATATTTCCCAAAGTAAAGCTGCTGTTTCTCTTACACACAGTATACATGCTGTATAGGTACTGTATTTCACCAAATACAATAGTGAAAGCTTGCCCATTTTATTAAACAGATGGCTAAACTGAATAGGCTTCTCAGGGAATAAAATGTTATAGCTGTCAGATTGTTTAAATAATTGCTCCATTTCTTGCTAAATTTTCAGCAAATCTTTTAGCACATTTCCAAGTCATAATGTTGCTCCAGAAAAATAAATATTTCCCACCAGTTTACTTAATTATCTAACTGGATAATCAGTGGCAGGAAAAAAGGGACCGTAAGACACATACCATGCAACAAGGACACAGCATAGAATAACTATTCGACTACTTGATGTAACAGGTAATGCTAAGGAAAAGGTTTCTACATTTACTATAGTTGATCCTGATGTAGTACTTTTCAGTAAAAAATATAGTTGATCCTGATGTAGTACTTTTCAGCAAAAGTGCACTGGTGGCATTATAATTATATTAATAATATTGCAGATAAATATCACGGCTCTTTTACATCCATCTTCAACATTTTCATTTTTAGTTACCAGTGCCAAGTATAATTTGGTAGCAAGGTATAATTGGAAAATAATGCTCCATGTGGTATGTTTCACAGAGTTCCACTTTATCTTTCCCATTTCCTCATACCACTAAGGTGTGTGTATGTACAGGTGAAACTCGAAAAATTTCAAGCCTTACTTTGGTATAATTGTAATGATTATGGCGTACAGCTTATGAAAACCCCAAATTCACAATCTCAGAAAATTAGAATATTACATGACATCAATAACACAAGGATTGGAAATAGAACAATATCGGACCTCTGCAAAGTATAAGCATGCATATGTACTCAGTACTTGGTTTGGGCCCCTTTTGCAGCAATGACTGCTGCAATGCGGCGTGGCATGGATGCTATCAGCCTGTGGAACTGCTGAGGTGTTATGGAAGACCAGGATGCTTCAATAGCGGCCTTCAGCTCCGCTGCATTGTTCAGTCTCATGTCCCTCATCTTTCTCTTGGCAATGCCCCATAGATTCTCTATGGGGTTCAGGTCAGGCGAGTTTGCTGGACAATCAAGCACAGTAATCCCATGGTCATTGAACCAGGTTTTGGTACTTTTGGCAGTGTGGGCAGGTGCCAAGTCCTGCTGGAAAATGAAGTCAGCATCCCCATAAAGCTCGTCTGCAGAAGGAAGCATGAAGTGCTCCAAAATCTCCTGGTAGACGGCTGCGTTGACCCTGGACTTAATGAAGCACAGTGGACCAACACCAGCAGATGACATGGCTCCCCAAATCAACACAGACTGTGGAAACTTCACACTGGACTTCAAGCATCGTGCATTGTGTGCCTCTCCATTCTTCCTCCAGACTCTGGGTCCTTGGTTCCCAAATGAGATGCAAAAGTTGCTCTCATCAGAAAAGAGGACTTTGAACCACTGGGCAACAGACCAGTTCTTTTTTTTTTTTTCTGTAGCCCAGGTAAGACGCTTCTGACGTTGTTTGTTGTTCAGGAGCGGCTTGACAAGAGGAATACGACATTTGAAGCCCATGTCCAGGATCCGTCTGTGTGTGGTGGCTCTTGATGCACTAACTCCAGCCTCAGTCCACTCCTTGTGAAAGTCCCCAACACTTTTCAATGGCCTTTTCCTGACAATCCTCTCCAGGCTGCGGTCATCCCTGCTGCTTGTGCACCTTTTTCTACCACACTTTTCCCTTCCACATAACCTTCTATTGATGTGCTTTGATACAGCACTTTGGGAACATCCAACTTCTTTTGCAATTACCTTTTGGGGCTTTCCCTCCTTATGGAGGGTGTCAATGATGGTTTTCTGCACACCTGTCAGGTCAGCCGTCTTTCCCATGCTTGTGATTCCTACTGAACCAGCCTGAGAGACCATTGAAAGGCTCAGGAACCCTTTGCAGGTGTTATGGATTCATTAGCTGCTTAGAGTGGGACACTTTGAGCCTAGAATATTGAACCTTTTCACACTATTCTAATTTTCTGAGATTGTGAATTTGGGGTTTTCATAAGCTGTACGCCATAATCATCACAATTATACCAAAGTAAGGCTTGACATATCTCGCTTTGTATGTTATGCGTCTATCTCATATATTGGTTTCACCTTTTGGGTTGCCATACTGACATAAATGAACATTTGCACAATATTCTAATTTTTCGAGTTTCACCTGTATGTGGGTGTCTGTTTGTATGGTACTCTGATTCCTTTGATTGCTTTATATTTTTCTGTGAAGAACTGTGCATGAAATGCTTTGAAGGCAAAAGAAATGTATGTCTCTTTTAAATGAAAAACCTGTGGCCCTCCAGATGTTTTTAAATGTTAACAACAGTCCTTGCCAGTATGCCCAATAGTGAGGGATACTGGGAGTTATCTGGTGGGAAACATTTGGATGGTCACGGATTCCTCATCTCTTATGCAAGACACACGCACACAGCACATATTCATTAATGTTATGCTAAAACATTATCTGATAAAATGTATGAAGCGAATTGCTTTTATTAATTACTTCAATATTCTTTTATTGTTGTTTTTCATGGCTTCCAGAATTCAACATTTGGCTGGTATTTCCCTCCTCTGCTCTAAAGATGCAAATGTCCAAGGTACCTGTGGGCTAAGTTCTTAACATTGCGTGTCATTTTTGTGGATTTTATTACTATAGGTACAAGCACATATACAAGTATCCAGACAAATAATTTCCTTCTGCAAGCACAGATGAGCTTCTAATCAAAAGAGAAATCCTGTTCATGTGTGACTTGCTTCTCTTTCAGGTCTGAATTGCAGGATGTTATGACAAAACCCATTTCTGGAAACACTTTCACCAGACCACGTTATGTCCAGGGCTTAACTGTGCCTTGCTTATCCGTACTAGATATGAAAGATGCAGGCATTTGAAAAGCTTTTAGAAAACTTTGCTCCATTTCCAGTCTGATCAGGTCTACGCAAACTGATCAGACCAATGTAAATTCTGCATTTGTGAGGTACAGTCACGAAACCTGACCATTTTTGTGTCAGGTAGGAAAATGTTTATTTTTCCATGATGCAAGACTGCTACACATTCCTGTGCTGACTTTTGAAACAGAGAGCAAATATATTTCTATTTCAAACTTCAATAAGCTTAATGATTTGTATCCAGGGGCATCCACAAGGGAGATCAAAATCTGCAAGGTGGTGGGTATAACTTGCCATCCCTTTGCTTGGCTCTTTTTTATATGCATGTGACACATGTACAAAAAGAACAGGCTTGGATTGTGACATTGCACTCACCTTCTTGCAGATTTTGATACCCCCCCCCCCCCCCATGAATGCTATTGTTAGATATTTTCATTGATCATTCAGATATTCAAGACTGGTTTTACATACCATAATAAGCTATAGTTTGCTGAATCCTTGTTTATCAAAATCACTCTACTGGCCAAAGTTTAACAAGCTAATCTATAAATCATGGCTTACAAGACATAATGATCCACACCACACATTAAAGTAAAAACAAATTGATTCTGAGGATGATGTATAAGGAAGATGTGATGAATCACAGTTGCTGCAATTGTTTAGGGCATTTTAGCACATAACAGTATTCGGAGTTGTTTTCTATGCTTGCAGGCATAAATTCAACCTTTTTCTCAGGAGGAACTGCCTCTGCATACAGTAACACTTGCTCCTAGGGAAAAATAGCACTGCAGATCTGCTCTCTCATTTCTTTCAGTTTTGCTCTGAAGAGCTACTCTAGTTCTGCTCTCATTGGTTGGTTATTGTCGGTAGGATTTCAGGCAGGAGCCTTCTGCACCTGAAGATGTCAAGGACTGCTTTGCACGGATGGAATATGCTCAGCTGCAAATCTATAGCCTTTTGTGGGCAGGAGAAGAAGAGTTTGAACACTGACCTTAATTTAAGTGCCAAGTTTTTATTAAATAATCCCTTGCAATACAGCATATTCCTGATACTAACTGCTTTGACTGAAATATAGACATTTCTGTTTGGAGACAGAGTCACTGGTTGTTGTCTCTGGCTACAAACCAAGATTATAGAAAACTCAGTAGGTTTGTTACATATCCAGTTCATGTCCAGTTCATGCTGGAACTTTCCAGGATCAGTATGTATAGAAGAAAGTTACTAGCCATATGATGCAGGCCTATTGGGCATCTAGGAACATATGTGCATATATATTCTCTTCCTGAACCCTGGGGTTAGGAACCTGCTACATAAGTTTTAGCTGTAATCCAAAGGGTCCGGGAAGTTTTCCTGTGCCTCGCATACAATGTTTTGGAGAAACTTCCTTGGTTCTTCTTTGGGAGCACTGCTTCCCATCTTCCTCCTTGGGTACTTCACTCACCCCTTCCTCTTCAGCCAAATCAAATATCCTCCAGTGCTTTCCATCCTTCATCCACTAACACCAGAGGGGGAGGGGATGGATAGAAAGTTGTGACACCCAAGTCTAACATATCATCCTTTCCTGAGACAAATTCTTTTGGGGAAATAAACAGAATGGTTCCCAAAGTATTCAAGTGTTATCCCTTTCCTCCTTTCTAAGATGCTTTTCCTTATCCAAACTGCTATGGAGTCTTGTAACCTGAAGGTCTTGTTTCTATATGATCCCAGCAGACTCTCATTTTTTTAGAGGCAGTCATCATCTTTCTTCCAGCTTTTTGGATCCTTAATTCCCCCTTTAAATGTTCTAGTTTCTCCATGCTGAAGTATCCCACTGGTGGAAACCACAGCAGAGCTGGGACCCTTTAGTCCACTTAGCCCAGATGGGCAAAAAGATGGACTGCCCATGCAACATGTGCATTTCACATGTTGGGCACCACTTCATGTATAACATCTTTGTTCTTCGGGGATTTGTTTGCCCCATGTTCTCTAGACTCCTCCCTACGCCTCTGCCTTCACCAACACAAGACATTCCCCATGTTAGTCACTATGTTCTACCATGCTCATGCACTCTTCAGCAACAGATGCAGCCCACTGGAGCACAGAGGGTCATCAATCCCCCTTGCTTGGCAAATGGACGGTCATTGAGAAACAGTTTCTATATCCATGCCCAGTGTGGCTGGGAAATATTACAGGAAGATGGGATCAGCAGCAGGAAGTTTATTTGGATACAGACAGACATGTGGAAAGAGCTCTCGGCTTATATGCACTCACTCAGCCTCTCACAGCCCTGTAGGGATGTGGGCATCAACTATTCTCTCCCTTGCTTTTCACATCTGAGGACAGCTGAGGGGCGGTCCTGCTGCACAGGCCAGAATATATCAGGGGACACACCACACCATGTTCAACGAGGAGCAGTTTAAGACATACAACAAAGAACAACACCATCCTAACATCTCCTTGTCCCCTATTGTGCAATAATACTCACACAAGCCAATGTAACCTCCAAAACCTCACAGCTTCTGCCATGCCCTTCTTCCTCTCCAAATGGGTTCTTGACTGGAAAGAAAGAAGGGCATGGGCAGAAACCACAAACCTGGAAAAATGGCAGGGGCATTGTGATGGAATGGAATTATGAAGGCCAGACTCAGGGAGGGAAGCATCCTCTTTCATCTCCTGAAGGGAGAGGAAGAGATAAGAGGATGAGGCTGGCATCTCCCTGAGGAATTCACTCTATGTTTACTGGCTGACCCTGGGAACTAGTTTCAGTCTGGGAAGATTCTTGCTAGAGGTTGTAGCTAATAAGCATTGCTGAACTGAATCTGCATGGTCTCCTGGAGTTCCTTGGGCTAGGCCTGACATCAATCAAATTGATGTGATGGAATGGAATTATGAAGGCCAGACTCAGGGAGGGAAGCATCCTCTTTCGTCTCCTGAAGGGAGAGGAAGAGATAAGAGGATGAGGCTGGCACCTCCCTGAGGAATTCACTCTATGTTTACTGGCTGACCCTGGAACTAGTTTCAGTCTGGGAAGATTGATGTCAGGCCTAGCCCAAGGAACTCCAGGAGACCATGCAGATTCAGTTCAGCAATGTTTATTAGCTACAACCTCTAGCAAGAATCTTCCCAGACTGAAACTAGTTCCCAGGGTCAGCCAGTAAACATAGAGTGAATTCCTCAGGGAGGTGCCAGCCTCATCCTCTTATCTCTTCCTCTCCCTTCAGGAGACGAAAGAGGATGCTTCACTCCCTGAGTCTGGCCTCCATAATTCCATTCCAACACAGGCATGCCAAATGCAGCAGGCTGCTACACCAGGGTATTGTGGGAAAAATGCCCACTTAAATAAGGGACCAATGCATTTGGAGATAGATGCAACAAAGTATCTTTTAGTGGCATGCAAAACTACAGGGATCTCTGAGCTTCTGGCCAAAAGGATGCAAAAGAGCCCCGAACTCAGCAAGGTTACAGGTTATATACCTTCAGAAATGTTACATAGGAATGACAAAGAAAATAACATAAATTATATTGTAATGGGATGTAGAAATAACTTTGGGGAACAGGAGGAAGAGCCATAATCAAGACAATGGTCAGATAAAAGAAGTTTGAGTCCAAAGCAGAAATGTAATTTGAGGAAGCATCTCATATTTGACACTCCCTGGTTCTCACTAAGATAAAGAGAGAGAGGAGAGAAATGTATTCAGACTTGCAAGATTTTGTTACTGTAACCATATAATAGAAGTAGTATTAGCATTCATAACTTTGGTTTTCTACTCTGATCTACCTCATAAGGCCGACATCAATCTTGCAAAATCAGGAAAATGTGCTTGGAAAAAAAAAAGTAAATATAATTAATATAAATAACCTGTATTCAGATATCAATAATGTTCATGTTTTGTCAAAATCTAGAAACAACTTTTTGAAAGTCTGTGTGACCCACTAAATGGTTTTCAAGGGTTACTTGTAGCCCTGGGCCTTTATAATAGTTGATAAGCCACTGGTTGGGTTCATACAGTAGAACATGCTAAGCCAAAATGAAACAAACCACATTATCATTTCTAGATTTTTTTTTCATATACATTGATATATTTAAACGTTTTGCATAGATTTCTTACTCAGTATATATACTAAAAGGTGCAGCATGCTAGGTATGTACTAAGACTTGATGCAAACTTTTGAGTCATATATCACATATCAACATTAGCAGTTACTATGCAATAAATGTGTTACAGCTGCCAACAATTTCAAAACAATTTCAAGTCCTTGCCAAACTCAACAGCTTTCTAGATTTCATTCAGTAGATGAATTATATTATAAAGACGTTGAATAATACAACCAAAGTTAGTTTAATAATAAAAATACTGTTAAACTAGACTGTAGAATGAAAGATTTGGGGGCTTTTCAAGAGAACTTGTAAGAATGTTTCACAATGTCAGGAATATAGCAGTAAATATTTCTGTTTCTGTCTGTAGATATGAGTCAGATCTGGTCAATGGTAAAACCATTCTCACGGAATATTTTATGAGAGTTTTTAGGGCAGCCTCTCATCAATTTCTCTGTTAAGAAATTGGCAACAGTCTGCCTAGACTACGGTGTCAGACTGCACAGGAAATCCTCCACCCTACCCCCACCCCCACTCCCTTCCTTAGCTAAGCAAACCCATTATTTTTAGCACGATCAAGAATTATATTTTTTAATCTCAGCAGACCATAAGGGACTTTCCCCTACTGATAGTTCTTTGTTTCTTACATTGCATCCATTCCTGGACTGGAAAGCCTTGCTCTCAGTCACTCATGTTCATGGTCACTCATGTCTTGGTCACTTCCTGACTGGATTACTGCAATGTGCTTTGCGTGGGCTGCCCTTGAAGACCACCCAGAAGTTACAAGTGATCCAATGAGCAGTACACTCAATATTGGGCACCCCACCACCCAGTTTTCCCATATTACACAGCTGTTACACAGGCTGCACTGGTTCCCAGTTTCTTTCTGGGTGCAATTCAAGGTGCTGATTATCACCGTTAGAGTCCTACATGGCACAGGGCCAGGTTATTTATGGGATCACCTCTCCCTGAGGGTATACACCCATTCCACTAGGTCAGATAGAGTGGACAAGCTCCAGGCCTCTTCCCTTAAATGCTGCCATCGAGCAGAAGCAGGAAGCATTCCTTTTTCACAGTAGCCCCTGCCTTATGGAATACCCTTCCCACAGGATCCGGCAGGCACCCATCCTTTTAGCCTTTCAGAAATCTGTAAAAAGCTGGAGCCCAGAAATTGCACTGGTTGATTTACTGGAAAGTGTTGGTTGAGAGGCCAGGTTTTGATTATATTGTTTTATTTTGTTTGTATTATTGTTGTGAGCCACCCTGAGTTGTGGTACGTAAGCTGGGTGGCCATATAAGTGTTTTAAATCAATTAAGTAAATAAATCCCATTGCATCACCTTCTGGTTAACTTTAATGAGTGCAAGGTAATACAGTAAGATGCCAATCCATTATAAGCAGTCACTCTCACCTGTGGCTAAAGCCATCAAGGCTAGCTAAACATCACATTTCTATTTAATTTAGGTGGCAATCACAGACCCCGGAAATCCCATCAAGCTGGGCCTGAAGCTCCGCACATAGTTGCTGCCAAGAATTGTGCAGCTCTGCACCCAATCCAGTTACAGCCATAGTTATCTGCCACATTTATGATCCCATTAGAACAAAACAAGGGACTTTTTGTGACCAAGACTGAACTTTCTATAAATATGCTTACCTTTCTTGCAACAACGTTCCTCTTTTCTGCAAATGGAAACTAGCGATCATTATCTCTAATAAAGCCTTTGCCCTTTTTGCCTTCTCGGCATTTAGTTCCACAACACCGTCCATTCTTATTTCAGTAACATTATGGAATATAATGTATTCATTACATTACACTGAATAAATAAGAGAGAAAAGGCACATTGAAATGTACATAACTACCAAATTTCAAAATCCACTTGAATAGTCTTAGGCTTAAGCAGAATGATTTACCAAGTTACTTACATACATGTATCTTTACATGTTGTTCTTTACCACGTATGCAAAGTGGAAAACAGTCTCTTTTGTCATCAACATACTCAAAAGGCACCATAAGTGTTTTTCTATCCCACATAGTAAATGCCTTCTTGCCACCCTAGTAAGTATTCCAGTAAGTCTCTGAATCAAATGTGCTGCATTGGATGGATGGATGGATGGATGGATGGATGGATGGATGGATGGAACCCAGAATCACTTGTGCCTGAAATATGTGAAAGTAGGCATTAGAGGAAAGCAACATGCAACTTCAGAAAGTTGGCTAATGTAGAATTGTCATAAGAAAGCAGCCAGAACCAACTTTCCTGTAGTTAAAATGACATGTGGCCTATTGCTTGGTTTACTGTGGTGAACTCTGCTATAATATATACAAAATTACATTTTATTAAAAGCCTTTCTATGCAGTAAACAGTGCCTACTAGGTATGGCTATCGCACTCCAAATACATTTATCTGTTTTTGATTACACACAGTCACTTTTCAGACGTTCAATAAGTGACTAAAATATTCATGTGTATTTTATTTCTAGAGGCAGCTGCCAGAGCCCTCTATAAAGTCCCTCAATGCGGAGCATATAAGAAAAAAACATACTGGTCTGTTCCACAAAGCTAGTCTCTGTTTAAAGCAGGATGTCCTGCCTTCATCTATCTTATTAGCATAACAGGATTCACGCTTCTGGAATATACCACGTTAATATCCTAAACATGACACATATAATGGCTGAAAGCCCAGAATAAATAGCATTGTCATAAACAATACAGGAGAAAGATTATGCCTAGAGCAGTAATGAAATTGGCGCAAAATACTTTTAAGACTGCGGTGAGAGCTCTCGAGCACACCAGGGGATATATTTACTAAAATTATATTTCAGCTGCACCTCATATCTCTTGGAAAATCACATCTCACTTTTGCAACATCTCTTTTTAAAATTTAAACTAGCATGAACGAAAACAAGAAGCAAGTCCACAAGCACGTTTGTACATTTGGGGGCAGTCTAGCCGATGGTTTCTTGTTAGCTGTATGAGAACCTGCCCAAGTTAGCTTTGAAAAATTAGCATTGTTAGCATGAACAACAATATAATAATAAGATATTGATATTATATACTATTAATTATGGCATGACATACTTACTAAAAAAATAGCAAATAATCAGCATAAACATGCTGTAGCAAATGGAGGAGTCACAATAATCACTCGGTAGAAACTGTTAGAATTTGGAGATTTTATAAGGGAGAATTACAGACAGTCTATTCCCCAAAGCAACAGCATCACTCAAGAAATGCTGAATAATGATGCATTCCCAATGGACATTCAATAAGTGAGATCAGAACTGTGACATTTCAGGCATACCTGAAATATTAATTTTATGCTTCATTTTCTGACTTATATATTATTTGAGTTTATGTAACATCATAATGTAACTGGCCCATACTTTCCATTATTGATCTAAAAGGGATAACAGAAGGATTTAAGTCAATGTTTCTCAACCTTGGCAGCTTTAAGCTGTGTGGAGTTCAACTCCCACAATTCCCCAGCCAGCATGCTGGCTGGGGAATTGTGGCAGTTGAAGTCCACACAGCTTAAAGCTGCCAAGGTTAAGAAACTCTGATCTAAGTTGTATATTTTAAGAATAGCGATGTAGGAAGATGCCTCCAAGTTTAACTCCTAGTTCCTGTAGCATATATGCACAGCAGGAGGCAGGTTTGCATGGAAACAAGTAAACAACAGGGCTGTACCAATTCATTGCCCCCTGAAGGATAAGTGGGCACAACAGAAACATTTTCCAAGGCTCTAGGGATTCTTGCTTTCTGCATCTATGAGCTGGCATAAAGGCCTCAAGGTTAAGGAATATTCCCATAATTCTTCTTTTTGACAAAGGACTTTTCTGCATCGCAGCCTGCGCTTGTCTTCTTTCCTGTGCATAAACTGGCTGGAGATGAAGTCAGCTTAAGAAATATATCTCCATTTCAAGCCCTTCCTTCACTTTGACTACAGAAATGGCCAGTGTGCTGTCTGGAGTGCTGTCTGGGGAATTCTGGGAGTTGAAGTCCACACAACTCTTCAAGTTGCCATGTTTGAAAAACACTGCCGTCCACACTCACGCAGGCCAGGAAAGCATTCACCAAACCCTTGCCCTTCCATGGGTGAGACTTGAGAATGTATATACTTTTTGAAAAACTTGATGGCATCACAAAGTTAAAGCATAAAATGGAGACCTGTGAAGTAAGGTAGAGCCACCAGTTTTAAAATAAAAGTTGCCTTATTGCATTGCCCCAGGTCTAACTAACCGTTGTGGCAATTACTGCTGTAGTAGCATTTTAGTAGTGTAATGGTTATCATGTTTGACTCCCAGGTGAAAGGTGTCTGGTTCAAAGCCATGGAGAAATCATTTCTTTTCATTAGTACTTGTAGTATTTTTCTTACCTGAGTTATCTATTTTACTGCTTTTTGTTGTTGTTTTAAAAAAACAACAGCTCATCAGTGGACTGTTTCATCTTTCTTACTGTCACTTGAGGTAGAAGAGTTTCACCACTGCTCCCAAATAGCCCAAATGAATTAAGTGCTGTGAAGGACCTATCCTGCGGCTAGGTAAAAAAAGAGAAAAAGAATGCTCTGGTGCTTCAATGGTCCCCAAGGACTGTTTTTAAGAAAGTGGGTAGCTGAAGGAAAAACTTGGGTAATTTTTAAAAAGGTTGTTTCTGGCCAGCTTTGAATCTTTGTCTGTGAGGCAAACATGCTATCCACCGTACCACTGTTACATTATTAGAGTGGCAGATATTAGGGGACCAGACCTGGAAAAATGCAACAGAGGAACTTTTATTTGGTTATTGTGCATGCATATCTGTGCAACTTGATGGTTTAGCTTTGTCAACAGCATTACTTTTTATAAAAAGTATATATATTACACACACACCCCCACACAAAGGCAAAGGTCTATTGTGACAATACGTTATTACCAGTCTAAATAAGAGGCTGTATTCACATTACATATATAACCAGGTCAGTTAAAGCTCTAGCAGGTTAGATGAATATATTCACAGAAGTTAATGGCTCAGTAGTTCAGTGTATTAAACCCTGGAAAGGTTCCTTCTGAGCAGGGCATTCAGTTCAACAGCCCAAGATAAAATGGTCTGGAAGGAGTGACCAGGGACCAGAATGGAGGGGATACTCTTGCCACAGCACACACCAGCCAATCGGAGCAGAAGCATTTGCCTATCACACAACTTAACACATCTAGAGAACAAGTTGTCATTCCTTCTTCTGTCAAGCAACACAGGAAAACATGGGTGGAGATCTGATCCACTGCATGGTTGGGTTGAAAATGGCATCCTGCATTCATTCCTGCCATCGAGAAAGGGTGGGTGGGTCATATTCATGTTGGGACAAGCAGAAAGTGTGGATCTGCCCAAAGTCAAAGTTTTGGGAGTGGGAAAGGAAAGTTCATGGAATAGCTATGAATCTATTTTATATTGAGCTACTTCAATAGGATCTGGTCGTTTTAGAAATAGAGCCAGAAAACTGCCAACTCATTGTTCTGCCTTTCAGGGCTTATGCATATCCATTCTAACTTTAACAAGGTGCTAAGGTTCTATCCTAAAAAGTATCTATCCTAATAGTCCTAAAAAGAAAGTATAACTGTAAATATTCTTTACATTATCACAAATGGAGTATTTCAAATTGCAACAGATTGCTTAAAAAGCTATTGCTAAAGATACAGATTTCTGTACATAGTTCAAAACAAAAAGCAAAAGAGAAGATGGGGCACTTTTAGCCCCAGATTCAAGTATTCAAATCATGCTATAATTTCTCATCTAGAATGTAGCTACCTAAGCTTTCCCAGGAAAAAAGCTGGCATTGATTAATTAATGAACAAAGATATCTCCTCACTTACCTCTCTGCAAGAGTTCTGATATAACTGAAGATTAAGCTTCTGGAAAATATAGAGTGTGAAATGCAGGAAGTGTGGAATAGCTGGCTTTTGCATGTACAGTACTTCCATTGACAACCAGTCTGGAAACTGATCAGATATGAATGGAAGACTAAAGTAAATCAGGGTTTTGTGTCCTCAGCTGAGCCTGGATGGGTTCCAGTAGCTAATCTGATGTCAATGAAAGGACTATACTGTGTTCACTTGCAGATACTATTGCTGGGAAAGCTGTTTGTCTGGATTTTCCCTGAAGAAGTAAGAGAAACTTGGATGGATTGTATTTTAATGCCTCTTCAGAACTTCTCTGAAAAAACAATGAAATGTCTTTTGTAACTATCAAAGACCAGAGGTTAAATGGGACTTGATTAGGATTTTTAAAATATATATTCTGCCTATTTCATGTTGGTTTTATCTGTGTATTTTATGTGAACAGTTGGCCTCTGTAAATATTTTATGTCCCATTCTGAAAAGAAAAACACAGTATCTTCCATGGTGCAAAGCACTTTAAGATGAGCTATAAAATCAGTACTTGGTGTCCACCTTATAAAAAAGAAGATCACCAGATTGGAGGAGGGGGAAGACCACAATTTTTTGTCACTTCTAACATCTCATAATTTAACTGAATGACAGGATCCTTGGCTCACTTAGGGAAGAGCCTGGAAGAAAGAATAGTAATGGAATTTCAGTGTGCCGTGTGGGCCCTTCATCATTTTCCTGGGGAAAAGTCTAGCTATGTGCACAAAAGGCTTCTCCTTATGATGGGAAACACTGGCTGCTTCAGGGTTTCTTGTTACAAATAAAAGCTGCCCGTGCATTCAGTTCCATATATTTAAGGCATTTCCTCATCAGTGTTCAGTATGTGCTGTGGCTCTTGGGCATACAAGTATTTGAGGTCATGGTATTGCTATCTCTCATGAAGGTAGTGAACATGCAGGCAGTTCTTTCTCCTTACTCTCCTTGATAACCATGGTTCAGCCTTTGTCTGCTGGGAGGATGGTGATGGCTTGGTCCTTCATTAGGTTTTTGATGGAGCAGCCCTCAAAAACCTAAAGAACGACCAAACCGTCACCATCCTCCCAGCAACCTAACTGTAACATGCCATTGATTATTCTATCATGTGTGACAATATCTATATGAATATGCAAATGAAGCATAGTTGTTATTCTTTATGACTATACATGGTACTTGCATATACATATATATTTATATATACACACACACGCATATACATATATACGCACACATACATACATACACACACACACACAGACATACACATATATAATATTCTCACAAAAGACGTAGAACATTCAGTGGCAAGTTGCAGTTTATTACCAAGTTATAAACTATGGATTAGGAGCATATAACCAAGACCACAGGGCCTGCCAAAATAAGATCAAATTTTAATTCTAATGCAGATAGAAGGGACAATTACTAAATAATTTAGAATAATACCAAATGCCTTTAATTAATTAAATGGAAATGTAATCCATTTTTATCCTATCCATATCCACTTCTTTGGCTCCCCAAAATGTATTTGTATTATAATTATTTATCCAGTTCCAGAATTGAACTATGGGAAGTACATGTATTTAGTTTCTAATCCAAAAGAATATTGTTGAATCCTTTGATTGTGGATTTCCCTTAATAAATCTTTTGCTTGTTTATTTGATCTTCTTATGCTACTATTTTCCCTAGGTCCTGATAAATAAGCCCTTGTTGCATTTTCTGTGAAGTAAATTTATGCTTAATAGGCTCACCTTTAGAAGTTTCTTTCTCTAAAGTTATCTTATACAGTACTATGTTCTTCAAACATTTCTGAATAACTACAGTATATCATTAAATGGCTCCACATATTTAAACGTATCTCCATGTTCAGTCACAATTCAATATATAGCCATTTGGACTGCAAAAGTTTGGGTGTGAGCAAAAAACATTTTAAGATGTTTAAATTGCATTAATTAATTAAATAAATAATAACATATTTAAAAATAATGCTTTGGGGCGTTAATCTATAGCAATGTGGGATGCTGGCTGAGGAATTCTGGGAGTTGAAGGCCACATATCTCAAAGTTGCCAAGGTTGAGAAACACTCCTCTACAGTATTTGATGCATAGCTATTAGTAGGTTCAGACATGCTATTGGGAACTCATGTAAAGAAATAACAGCTTGTGGATTAGCAGTCAACCATTCATCATTTCTCTTCTGAGGATTGTACTGGATGACCTCTAAGGTTCTTCCCAACTCTTTTGGTCTGTGTTCTGCAGAGATGAAAACTCTTGAGATACTACATGGCACAGACTGGCAAAGCATCGAGAAATACTTTTGGATTTGAGTCAGTGCCTGCATTGGCTGACATGGAGTTCTTGTTTTTTTTTAATAATATTTTTATTGAAAATTTTAACTACAATAATAAAAGATAATACAAACTAAAATGCAAAAGAATAGAAAGAGAGAATAAAAAGTGCAAGAAAGAAAAAAAGAGAGAAAATAGAGAAAACAAAACAAAGACAATGACTTCCCACCCTCATCATAACAAGTGTGAATAGTTTCGCTATCTCCTCACCTCCACTTAGTTAGGAGAAACTCTTCACCCCATAACTCAACTCTTAATTATAGGCAAGTCCAATAAACAATGTCTTTTCCAATCCAGGAGTCAGCAAAAAAGTCCAAACAGAGCCCTAAAATAATCACATTCGTTAACAAATATAAAACTCATCATTCCATGTCTCAGCTGTTAACTGTAAGCAAATTCAGTACACAACGTCTTTTCCAACCCAGATGTCAGCAAGTCCAGAAAGAACTCCACAAAATAACAACATATCCCATTTTAACCTGATCAAATAAGTCAACTTTATGTTCCTTCCTTTTACATACAACAATCCTGCTCTTTAATCCATTAGAATTATCATTATCCCTTGCCTTGAATTTCTTAAAACTTTAATAAGCCTCTTTTGTAAGTCCAGCAGGAAGAAATTATTCCAATTACTCTCTCGAATTGTCATTTTTATTTCCTTCTTAATTTTTAGAGCCTCACCCAATATTTTTGTATATGCAGTGATAAATTCTTGCACACACTGTTCTCTATAATCATGTCAGATAAGTTTTGTTCCAAATCTTTTTCTGTAACAGCATCTTCTGGTGTAACAGCTTCTTCTGGGAACAGGGTGTTCATAAAAATACACAACATACAGTAGCTGACATTGTTCATTCAAAGTCCCATTGCCATTCCTCAACAATATCTCTGAATGCTATTATAAGTTGCTTAACTTGTTATGTCTCCAATATTGAAAATAATTTTTATTTCCCACGAAAATGCATTGATTCTTTAAAATTAATTTCAAAGTCTTAATATTCAAAATCAAATATTCCAACATTTTCTGAGTTCTTAATCCATTTAAAACTTTCTAAAGCCAAAACCTTGTCTTGTTTTTGCTGTTTATTTTGATGCTTAAAGCTTACTAAGCTACAGTTTCATTTTCTTATATTAAGGACTGAAGGCACTTACCTGGTATTTCCAGTCTTGTTATTCTGAAGGTGTCTAACTTCTTTAAAGCAGCTAATAATCAATTTCCAAAGGTGGTTAGCAAAGAAAATGTGGACTTAGTGGCCTTTGAAAGGCTCCAACTGCAGTTGAAGCAAGTATGGCAAGTTCCCTCATCTCCTGATTCTCGCACCCTCCAGAGACCATGGCCTTGCACTGTAGGAGTAACTGTATGGAGTGCAATGTGGGTGACCTCATGTCCTCTCTTTGTCCAGAGAAGGTCAGAGGAGCTGATCTACTTGTCAGCTCCTTGTTCTTAGCCACAATTGTCAGCTTCACTCGGGAAGCCATCTTCAGTCTGCCATTTCTTTCCTGAAAGTCCGACATGGAGCTGTTCCCATGCTTGCTGCTTTCTTCGCTCCTTTGCTTCTTTTCCTTTGCTAAGTATTTTCATTTTTCTTAAAAAGATGGTAAGTTCCTCATCCACACCTTTTTTTAAAAAACATTAACAAAATATCAGCATAATCTATTTTTAATTATAATTACAATATAATCGTTCTTCATTGAACAATATTAAATGTCCAATTAAAAATGGTTGGGGTATATTTTTTCTCTTGAACTAAAAAGCTATTTTGAATAAAGAGCCTTAAAAAACAACAATTGATCAAGAGCCGGTATATGTATAATTTACTACTTAAAATTAAGAACTGTTCAAAATACCTTTGCTACCCAGTGCTTGAATTTTATGGGAACAGAAAAGGGGGGGACTCTGCTGTTTCTTATGCATGAAAATTGACACAACTTAAGCCTTTTGCCACCATTTACAGGCTTCCTGTATGTTTTCTAGTATAAATCAATATACTGCAATTTAACAATAATGTAGAGGATAAATCTTTAGCCTCCAGACTGTGCATAAATGATGGGAAATGATATTACAGAGGATTTGCTTCCCCTTTCCAGTATTTGGCATGGGGTTTTCTTAAAGTAAAGGGCTAAATTCTAACAGTCTGATTCTAAGACTTGATATTCTTATAATCCAACCTGTTAATGTGGGGGCCATTATAATTCATTATTTGCAAGTATTTACTGTGTATGTCTTAGATGTGTGGAACAGTTTGGTAAAATCATACTGCTGTTATCTTACCCAGAGTTATCCTTGTGCTAAAGCACTATAGTTGCAGACCTCTACTCAAATCTACCCATATATTCATAGTCTACTTACCTAATAGAATTTTTCATCAATACTAACTAGGAATTCTAGGAGTTGTGATACTTCCAACACATAAGAGGATACTAGGCTCCGGAAATCTGTCTATTTGTTTTAATTTTCTCAGCAGCTGTAATATACATTTGCCTCAGGCTTCCAAACCTGTATTATCAACTGGATTAATCTCTTTTTTTAATGAACTTTATTAAGTTTTTAAAAGCAGAAAGAGAAAAGCTAAAAAGAATTAATAATCAAGAGGAAGAATAGAAAGCAAGGAAATTAGAAATAAACAAATAAAACAAAAGTGGTGGAAAGTAGAGAAAAGGAAAAAAAGAGATACAAAAAGAATAACTCTGACTTCTTATACAGCAGATATAGATGAATCCTATAATAACCTCTTACTCTAAAACTACATCTTGACATACATATTTTGTTTACTCTATGAACTTAACTAATCATCAAAACCATATATCATAATTTCATTTTTTTCTGTTTCCTGCAAAAAGTCCAAAAGGGGCATCCAATTAGCATTAAAATTAATCAATGTCTTTTCTCTAATCAAAGCTGTCAATTCCACCATCTCGGCTAACTCCATCAACTTCACCGTTCAGTCTTCCATTGTCGGTAATGTTGAATCCTTCCACCTTTAAGCATATAAAAGTCTAGCTGCAGTTATCAGTTTCCAACTATTTGTCCATCAGTCCCAGAAGGAAAGTCTCTAGTTTTGATTGTATATTAACCTTCAAAATCTTCTGGATTAATATATGTATTTGAGTCCAAAATTTTTTAGCTTTATTACTTGTCCACCAGAGAGAATAAAAAGTCCCTTCTTGTTTCCAACATATATTTGAAACCACTTTGTACATTTTTGATATTCTTTCCAGTGACAAATACCATTCATATATCATTTTATAAAAGTTCTTCTTCAAAGTATAACATTGTTCCATTCAACTGGATTAATCTCAACATCACATGTAACCAATTCTTTTCATATTTCATTTTCTGGAGCAGGAACACCAAAAATGACTCCAAAGTCCAATAATTTATTTACTGTACTAAGTTAAAAAAAAAAACAACGCTGTTAGAATATGATTCTTCAGGTTGTCCATAGTCCAATAATTTATTTACTGTACTGAGTTAAAAAAAAAAAAAAACACTGTCAGAATATGATTCTTCATGTTGGAATTTGCTAGGGAGGAGTCTCATCTTATAAAACATTAATATCTTCTGAAAAAAATTCTTTCCGAAGTGGTAGTGGTCAGACAAACAAAGAGATGAGATGAATTACAGGAGAAAAGCAGTTGAATTAAGCTTATTTCTACTAGCATAGGAACTTGGGCATTGTTTTTACAATGGATGTGGACCTCGCAACATATAGAAGCACTGAACACAAAGGTAAAAATTCTGAAGATCACAGTTTGCTCAGATAAAAACAGTTGGAAACTATGATATTCAACTTTTTTTTAGAAAAAGAATATTCACCTAATAATTTAAAAATCTAGGAAAAAAAGAAGTAATATTTCTATTAAGCCAACAGAAAATGATCCAGTTCTTTGAAACATTATATTACCACAACCAATAGTATATGAATAGCTGCTACAATAGTGTAACGAATAATGTGATATTAAAGTTTCACTGATCACAAAAGAACACTAAACAGTAGTAAGATACTAGCTTAAGACAGAGCAATGCCCTTTATTTCTATGCATAGAAACATGAAATATTTTATTTCATAGAATGGATAGAAACATGAAATATTTTATTTCATAGAATGGATAGAAACATGAAATATTTTATTTAGACATAGGTTACATTACTGATGCATTATTATATCACTAATTCTGCTACTAATAATTTAACTTATTTTATAATTATGAAACAGAGAAAACCAAAACCTAATTGAAAGCAAAATTGCAACTGATTAACATTGTTATCTTTTTTTTTTTTTGCTTGTGATTTTAGGGATGTTTTTAGAGGATGCTGTGGTAGAGAGTGATGAGGAGAAAAGATAGATCCAAACACAGTTGAAACAATGTGCTTTCACAGTTGCTTAAAAGTCATGGAGCAGCTGCTCTGAAAATGTAAAATCTGTAGTTTGGGTATGCCAATGCTTTTCTGTTGGCCTTAGTCATAAAACAAGACACTTTTCACTGAAGTTTCTGAAAGCTAGAGAAACACATCTAGTTCACTGAAAATTCAGCCCACAGAACTATTGTAGAACTATTTACACAATAATTTATTTTCATGTATCTTATTGCTGTGATCCATTTAATATAGGTTTCTCTCATAAATGCAAAATGAAATAGAAAAGCAGCTGTCATGCTACATATTGTATACCTTATATATTCGGCAAACTCTACTTCAATATAGTATAAGTTAACCATCAGAAATAGCATTCTAGACCTAAAGTCTGCATCAGTTAAAAAAAAGCCTGTGGCATAGCTAAATGTTGTGAAACCTCTCCACAAACAATGTGTCTTGTTCATGGGCACCAAATTTACTGCTGATTGTCTATTTCTTTTTCATCATCAGATTTTCTGTCCTAGGTGGTATAATGTGCTGGGGCCTTCCACTGCACCTATTACATAGGGCCAAATACTATGGATTATTAAACAGGTTTATTCATTCAGGAAGCTGCAAAATGTAATTATAATTAATATCAAATAAATATCAGTTACTTAAGGCTACTCCATCAAACAGCCTCTGACTTTTCTAGCCTTCCACAAAGCATTAAGTCCTGGCTTTTTCAGCAGGCATTTCAGATTTGAGGGGGCTGAACTTGGAGTGGTTCCCTCCTTGTGGATCAATGTCTTATTTCTGTGGGTTACTCCTCAGTTATTGGGAAAATTATCTTGATGTTGTATACTGTATTATCCTTATTGCTAGTTGTAGGTCTATAAGCCATCCAAGTCAATCATGACTGAGGCAAAGTAAAAGCCTAATAGTTTAGTGATAGCTTCATTATCAAGGTTATGAATGAGGCATGCTAGATTGTTCATATGCCATATATTGGAGGAAAGGAGACACTACTTTAAAACTTGAACATATAAGGACAAATTTAGGCTGCTTCTGTGTTGAGTTGGGAATGAGCCCAAGGCTATGTTATAAAGTCATGTCTTCAAACGATGGTTAGCAGGGCATGTTTGTGCTACATGTAGGGGAACATGAGGAACAGCCCTTAGAGGCACACAGCTGTTTGGGAAAGTCACACTGAATTCACCTCTATATCAAATCATTATATTCCTTAATTCCATCAGCTGAACAGGGATGGGCTCTAAGGGTGCCACTTTAATCAGGCTAGGGCTTCTTTTCAAGCTACCCAGATTGTCCTGATGTCCTCCTTTTTCAGAACAGTGGCAGTGTTATTGTAAGAGTAGACTGCTTGCTTGACCTTATTTTTCATCCAGAGTATGAAAGCTGTGTGCATACTCAGCTGCACTGGAGGTGCAATTTAATGGGGGGGGGGGGTTAGTTAGCCTGTAACAGTGGTTTGTGGAAGTATGATAAAAACTGCATAGTGAATAGCTTTTTTCTAAAGTTAGATTGTTAACATCTGGCATGATGTTAGTATGAAAGTGTATAGTCAACAAGATATAGTAATGCATATTATTTTATGATATAATATGGTCAGATGAAAGACTAGTGAATGGCTTCTAGTGGAATTCCAGACCTGCATTTCCTTTTTGAACTATACTGGTTTGCTGAAAAAGCAGAGTAGCGGCTATAAAAATACTGATGATTGAATTCCTTTAAACTGCCTTATAGAACTTTCTACAACTTCCTTCTCAATAAACCTATAGAGAATTAGACTACACTTTTTATTCCTACTTCTTGAATGCTACAAATGAACAATGCAAAAAATTGCCTACTAAACCATCGCATTTTGATGTTCATTATGAAGCCAATAAACTGAGAAATAGCGCTGATTACTTGCTTATGATCTCCTCATATTTAGGGCATGTTTATATTAAAATTACAAACAAGTTGCTACACACAGTAAATGGAAGGCATAAGAATATGCATTGAGGGCTCTATGTATATCTGGATGTACGTGCACAGACTATGCAAATATAAGTGCTCTTGATTATGTGGAGGTATATGGTATACACAGGGCATAAAATAAATAGAAATCAACATCATAACTAGGACAGAACAAAGAACAGACCATTTTACTCAGGTAAATTATGAGTGTGCTGTACCAATTTGCTGCCTGCCTGCTTACCTGTGAAGGAACCCAAAATAGCACAAGTTGACTTTGAGGACGACAGTTTCATGCAACACCAGTTCTTAGGCACTTCTCCATGCAGACAGTGCATTTTTCCATGTGCACTGAAGAGAAGGTCTGCAGAAGTTAGCAGAGTAAAATCAACTCTAACATTAAAATGCCCTAATAAATATTAGTAGAAAGAGAGACCAAGATATTGACTAGGGTCATATTTGTACTTGCATAAATATTGTTTATTAATTAACAACATTGCTAGCTAGGGATCCAAAGTAGAAGATACATATTTTGTAAATGCAAATTTAAATCAAAAAAATAATTGTAACTAATTTTAGTAGATTATTTGTTTCATTAGTAAGTACATAAAGGACAATTTTAGATCTACTGCACTGTATACTTAATGCAAAGTGAAAATGAATCCCAAATATAGTTCCTAATGTGAACATAAAATAGATGTTTCAGAACAATGTAGAACTTAGAGATACACTGTTCGGAAATCAGAAGAAAAATCTCAGTGCAATGTTTTTGACAACAAATCATAGACTTCAGAGTATAGAAATAGGACTCTAAATTGAAACATTCATCATTATTTAAACAGGTTCACCTTATTTTGTCATATGGAATTGAAATTATTGAAATCTGCTTTCTGAATGTTATTTTACGTTTTAAAAATATAAACCAATTGCTTTGTGGGAATAGAAACATACAGAGTGAAGATTAGTCCATATAAAAGTGTTGCAGCTAATTATTTGAATTTCAGTTTTCAGACCTTTTAATATTAAAAGAAGAGACCCACTAAACTCATGTCCTGCAAGTATATCTTCCAAAGACATAGCTGTTGTTGGCTACTTTGGTAATGAGATGCTGGATTAGGGGGACCTTTAGCGATCTTTAACCTTTAGCCTCATTCAACAGAGCAATCAGGATTTATTTATTTATTTAATGCATGAGGCATTGCCCCTTAGAATGAATACTACTTCACATTTCCACCTGCACCATAAGATTAGGGTCTCATCCATGTTGTGTCATGCTGATGAGAAACATATTTATTAGACAATACAAACATTCCACTGGTGATTAGCGGCTTTGGTATTCACTTGTGAGGAGACACTGATACAAGAGTTGAACTGACTGTGTTTATTAAGCTCATCTTGGATCTAATGCTGAACTGGAACAAAACAAACTTAATCTATTGCAAAGAATATTATGCCCCATAGCATGGGCAGGTCAACTTTTGGAAATATCAACTTCCATTTCATTCACATAAATTTCAGGATTTGCAGTCTTTTTTGATGCTTCCCATTTGAACTGTGAGATATATTTAAGACAGAGCATCTAGTATTACTTAATCTTTGCCTGATTTAAACTGACAAAAAAGTATACCACCCAAGTGCCAGCAATAGTCACTGTATTTTGGACAGAGTATTTATTTGCTTTCTCTTCAGTACTCAGTTTCTTCCATAAAGACAGAGATGGAATTGTATCCAAATAGCAATCCAATTGTCTCTTTTTCTATATGGCCATACATTAGTTTAGTTAGTCTCAGTATACTTGATGTATATTTTATTTATTTATTGGATTTCAAGGCCGCACAACTCCAAAACTACTCTGGCTGGTTTACAATACTTTAAAAAAACGCATAATTTGAAACATGACAGCACAGACAAAGCCATATAAATAACATTCAGGAGGAAAAAAATTAACAGGGGCTCCACAAATATCCTAACCCCAAGTCTGGGAACACAGCCAGCCCTTAAGAGACTTCTGGAACACAGATACAGGTCTTGTTTAGTCTTCAATCTGTTGTTGTCACTTTCAGCTATTCAGGTGACTTGCATGCCAGTATCGCTTGTATAAGCAGTGTGAAACCTTTTAGTGGATATTGTTTACATCCCATCTTCTTTCTGATATCTCACCGTGTTCATGTTGAATGAGCCTATAAAGAAATCATCTTCTCTAGATTCATACTCATTTGACACTGATGCATATTTCTTGAATGTTTTTTTTTTTATAGTTTTGCATGTTTTAGCCATGTAATTATATTTTCCACCCTTGTGACGTTTATATCCCTATGTTGGACATTGTTTATAGGCATGTTTCCTACAAGATTGGTTGCAGTGTTTGCATATACTTTGTCCTGTTTCCACACTTTTTGTCTGCTGCTGGTTCCTTTGTTAGGGTCAAAGCCATATTTCTGTTCTACTCCCTCCCTACATGTCTTTATGATAGCCAATGAACAATACCAGAGTATTATCATTGCGGTGTCCCATAATTTTTCAGGTGTAACTATGCTTTGTGGAGACAAGTTCATTTCTCTAAGTAAGCATTCCTACAATCCTTTTGCTCCAGATAATTTGATATTTGATCAAAGATTTGGTCAGCATATGAAGTCAGAAGATTTAGTCTTTAGTTTCAGATATGATACCTATTTTTCACTTGTTTCAGTCTCTTTTTGAAGGCACGATCTGAGGAAAAAATGTTCGCACATTACAGTTTTTCATGGGATGCAGTAGGCCTCAAATTTTTGCAGTAGGGCTTTGAAATTGTTTTTCTTTCATGAATGTAAATGTATTATACACATCAAGGGTATCTGCTCTAGCCACTGTTAGAAAAGGCACTACTTCCCATTTGTCCTCATCTTTCAGTTACTCTCAGTTACAACAGAAATCTTTGCTGGAAGTGTTGTGTTGCAGTAAGCTTCAGTTCTGACGGTGGCCTCAGAGTATCTTTTTTTTAAAAAAATGAGGCTGTCACCAAACAAGGCACTATTCTCTAAAGGCTGCTCAGTAATGCTGCAATTGGCCTTCTAGCCTTACACTGATTCTCTATGATTTGACTGTGCTGCAATATTCACATTTTATTATTTTAACAAGCTGTTAAAATATACTTTGCAGCCTGGATCTGTAGCATGTCATAATTGCTGCACAGGAATTCAGCTTCATTTTTGACATCATGTGTCATTCACATATGAGAAGGCAAGGACGCAAGAGGTGAACTGACCATATTTATTAAGATAAGTTTGAACTGAACTGTGACCAAGAATGAAAAGGAATGTAACTTATTGCAAAGAACATACAATTACTTCCTCATATTGACTGCATGGTGGCAAGAAATAGGCCATTCTTGATGGCAGCAACCTAAACATGGATTTCTTCCCCAAGAGAAATTCACCTAGCTTTCTTTTTTTAAAACAACAACTGAAGATAAACCTGTTTACCCAGGTATTTGCAGTCTAACCACTGTTCTAGGGCCAGACTACTTTCCACATTGTTTGATAAAACACTGATTGTGGTTTAAATTTTCTTCTTTTATTTTTATTTCCTTTCTTAATATTGATGTTGTTATGTATTGCATTGTTCTGTTCTTTTATCAAATACTGTTTTTATTTTTTTAATAGTGTTCTTTTGGGAAGAAGAATAGTATAAAAGCAAATAAAATGACGACAAACAAATAAAGATGGCCATCTAAGGTGCTTAATAATTTATTGAGCACTAGACATGCAGTTACAGATTCAGTGTTAAGAACCATTTACGGAGCTATAATTTCTAATTCTGGGCACCCAGAATTCCATACACTGAACACACTATATAGATAGATATTGTTCCCAACCTAGCAAGTGAAATCCAACTAGAAAAACTGCTTCTTTAGCCAATTCTACCATTTTGGAAATGTGTATATTTTGTATTTTCACCTGTAACAATCACATATATGAGATCAATATATAAACATCAAAATTACTATGCTCTGACATAAAAGTCTTCCCAAAAGAAAATTCAATTTGAATTGTCCATTAATGTGTCAAATATTATAATAAATATTTGAAGAGCATTTCTGAAAGTAGAAGCTTAAATTATGAATATAACATGCATTTTACTCTTTTAGTATAATATTTCCAGTAAAGAGTATTTTTGAGAAAACCCTTCAAGGATGAATTATGTTATATGGTAATATTTTTGTCACACTTGCATTTACATTATTAATCATATGGATGACTTGGTTTATACTTGGCATACAGAAAATTAGTATAGCCTGAGTCATGACTAATTGTTGCAATCAATTCAAAATTCTGTCTTATCTATCTATTAAGAAGGAAGCCCACTAAATTCAAAAGAAGTTATGCCCCAATAAATGTAACCTTAAAGTAAATTGTAACTTCAAAGTACATACATAAGACACTTGGAGTATCTGCTTCTTTCTCCTTGTTTGGCAAAAGTACTTTTTTTTTTAACTGACAGCATCATTCATTTCATATTTCATTTATTTTAGAAATGAACACACATTCTTACTCACAATTTCCTTGCTTAATATTGCTTACAGGAGCAGGGATGGACTATAGTAAGAAGTCCAGCAAAACATATATATGAAAAGAACAAGTTTAATATTTTGCCATCACAAATGCAAATTAATGAAAAATGAATACAGCAGTTTTCTTTCCGTTTCTGTAATAAACTCATTTTTTGATAACTTTTGCTTTTGCATAGTGTAGGTATCAAATATCACTACTAGTATCCAGTATAACAATCGAGTTATGTTTATTTATCTGTGGAGGTAAATGTTGAATAGGTCCATATAAAAACAATCCCAGGAGTTTCTTCACCAGTATTCTTCATAAAACTTACCCTATAAATATCTTCAAAGAATATTATTGTTTTGTTTTTAAGATTGCTTGAATCCTTTACAGCAGAAAAATAACAGCTTTTGTGAGAAACTAAACAATGGGCAAGTGATGAGAATATTGGGAGATGGTATCTGGGAAAAAAATAGAATTACATCTGCACAAAGAAGCAAACAGTTCAAGGAATATCTCAAAACATGGATACCATCTGCACAGGAGAATATAAATAGTTCAAGGGATATCTCAAAAGAAGGACAGAATTCTGCAAGTGGCAATTTTAGAAGAAAGTATCTTTTCTAATGATACTAAACTGCCAGAATTATTTACAAGTCTTTTCAGTATAAGGGATAGGCAAAGTACTGAAAGATTAAAATGGGTTTCTGTCCCAAAGGCTGAATTATACTAATGGCACTTTCAAAATGTATATTAGGAAGACTTTGAAACTCTTTCTTATACTGTCTGGGATATTTGTGGGAAGCAAGTTTGGAAAAAGGAAACAGTAACATACAATACATGAAACCATACCATAATTCAAACTTATGTAGCATAATGAAAAAAAATACTCAACAGATTTTCAGAGGCTAGACCACATTTACTGCAAAGAGGTTACTCTTTTTTATGTTACTGGTATTGGAACATCCATGTTACATCTCAGCTGCATGAGCTGCACTGGTTACCAGTAAGCTTTCAGGTATACTTTCAAGGTGCTGGTTATGACCTGATACAGCCCTTAATGCATAGGACCTGGTTATCTGAGGAACCCCCTTTCTCCTATTTTTGACTCATCCAGTAAGATTTGAAAGAGTGGACATGCTCCAGATCCTATCATTGAAATGGCGTCATCTGATGGGAACCAGAAGTGCCTGCCCTTTGGAATAATATCCCTCTGGAGGTTCACATTGCTTAAATCAGGCTTGAGGACCTGGCTTTCTCCCACACTTCCCTCAAGGCTAGGTTAGAAAGTATGCCTGGTCTGGGAATTTTATTAAGATGTGGGTATTTTAATCTCTGGGAAATCTGAATTGCCTTTTTTTTTTTTGTATTGTATTGAATATTGTGCCTAAACTTGCTATTAATTGAATGGGAGATAGATAGATAGATAGATAGATAGATAGATAGATAGATAGATAGATGGATGGATGGATGGATGGATGGATGGATGGATGGATATTCTATAGGCAGTATGTAGAGATATTTCCATGTCATTTTTTTTTATACCGCAACTATCATGTCTCATTCATGGAATCTTAACAGTGGCCACAGGAAACCCTGCTGCATTGTTCATTTTTTAAGAATACAAGAGCACTGCAGGGTCTGAGTAAAGGCTTTTTAGATCAAACATTCTGCGTCATGCAATGATCAATCACATTAAACCAAGAAGCTCATAAGTATGGATAAAAAGATGATACTCCTGTGCCACTGTTGCTGCTTAGCAACTAGTATTCAAAGTATGCTGCCTGTGATTTGAAGATAATAGAATCATTAATATCAGCGGCCACAGATAAGATTTCTCTTTACTGAATCAATCAACCCCCCACTTTGAAAACCATTTAAACTGATAGTCACAACACATTTGCTGGTAGCAGATTTCATTTTATACTATGCATTACATAAAGAAATACTTCCTTATATTGTTCCAAAACATCCTCATATTTAGTTTCAATGGATGATCCCAAGGGAAAGGAAAAAAATCAGATAATACTTTAAGGAGAGACAGATGGGATAGTTGCACGTGCCTTTTAACGCATAGCACTAGGATCACTCCATCTGGAAACACTCCACATTAGAAGACCTGATCAGAACCACTGTTTCTAGCTTTGTGTATTTCATGGCTGCAAAAGTGGGTGTCCTTTTATCAATATTTCAGAAGAGCTTTGCAAATGTACAAAATTCACCCTATGTTGCTAGGCAACAAGGGGATGCTTCCACTGTAGCACAATGCTGGAAAAGATGGGGGAAGGCAAACAACCAAGTATTTATGCCAGTGTTTCTTAACTATCTTCTGTGAAACATTGATGTTCAGCAAACAACATGAAGATCTTCCATGAACTGTTAAAAAGTCCTAAGTAGAAGCTTTTTTTATAAGAAATTTCTAGGGAAAATGAACTTTTAGGTGAAAAGGCATTAATAATTGTGCTACTTTTTTTACAACAGAACTTTGCAAAAGTGGATCTCCAGCATTCATTATAATCAAGACCAAGTACTGAAACAGGAAGAATGTTATACTCTAGATATTGATGAGAAATGCAAGATCATGCACAAATACCATTAAGAGTTATAATGTTTATATGAAATACAAGAGATATTAAAGCACATACATGTTTTATTTCAATATCCAAATTATTTTCTCCTTGAAAAAAGATTTCCTCAAAAGATAGATGATAGATAGATAGATAGATAGATAGATAGATAGATAGATAGACAGACAGACAGACAGACAGACAGACAGACAGACAGATGTTAGATGTTAGATGTTAGATGTTAGATGTTAGATGTTAGATGTTAGATGTTAGATGTTAGATGCTTGATAGAGGATGGACGCTTTGTGGCTGGAGAAGATTCCAGCAGCAGTACCAAGGTTCTCTGTGTATAGTAAAGCTGACCAACAAGAACCCGAACTGAAACACAAGAATGCAGTTGTAATGTCTGGTCAAGAAAGGAAATTCCAACTGGTGTTCTGTTCCTGTGGATCAGCATAAGCAGCAGGTCCCAGCTTGGGCTTTGAATACTGAGATTGCCTTTTTGCCCAAGTCCAGTGGAGCAACTGTCATATAGTAGCCAGCACTCTTTGGAGTAGAAGTCATCTAGAAAATAGCCACATTCATGTAAGCAGCTCTGTAGGAGAAAGCAGCAGAGATTGGGGAATTGGTTCAATAATCTAAATACGGCATGTTTGAGCATTGGCAAGTAAAAACTTGCCATATGGATAGTATATAACAAAGAAAGAGAAAGCGTGGAAGTGGAAGAAGGGAGAAAAGAAGGACTATTGGATATTGCTGGGAAGAGGAGGAAGGCCATAATTGTTGGGGTAAAAGACTGGGATAATGGTAATAGGCTCCTGAAACAAGAGTCCAGGAGTGAATAACCAATAAATCCCCCATAGATCCATTTGTGTAAGTAGGGACACTCAGCATAATTCAGAATTTAAATGAGAGTGGAAGTTGCTTCTCAAGTTGCTTGGAGGTTGGTGTCAAGTGCATCCTCTGGTGGTGTGAAATGATTTAGAGGAGATAAGTAAAGTTGTTGAGAAGCTGGAGGGGAATAGAAGGGGAAAGGGTGGCAAGGGGAAAACCCTGTAGGGTTGCTTGAGGTTAGAGGTTCCTGAATTAGAAGGGAGAAGAGGAGATGGGCAGAGGAAAATATGGTGGAACTATAGAATGTGGTGCTCTTGGGGATTGTGCATCTGAGACCAGTTCTAGCTTTTGGACCTCTGTCCTCAACCTGGGAACTAGATTACCAAGTCCTGGAATGTAACACTGTTGTTTCATCTGTCTGTAATAATTATTACCTCATCCACAATCTTATTCTGAGAGGGGCACAGGTCTTGGTAATATAAGCCAGGTCTGTTCTCTCATCTACCATCTTATACTGTCTTATATTATCAAGACCTGAATCAGTGTGGAGGGGGATGTACCACTCTCAGAAATATGCCCATCATTGCAAACCCAGGACAGGTGAGGTGGGGTAACCATTGTCATGCTGGAAACTCTGCAGGTGAACAGGGGCACTGTTCTGCAGATGATCATACACCGGGCCTTATTTTTGAAGTTGGGCTGTAGGGACAAGCTGGGATTGTTGCTACTGCACTGTCCCCCACTGTACAGCAGCATCTATACCCATGCTGCAAGACCCCATCTTTGTGGTACAGTTTCTTCGCCAATGGTTCTGGGTACTTTAACCATACTTCCTAGGACAGGGATCAGAGGCATCTTGTGAGTTCATTGCATCCACGACATGGATTGGGGGCCTGACAACTGACTGATAGGAGGCTCCACATTAGATCTGGCTTTTCTCTTGGAACAAATGCAGTGAGGTCCAAAGCTGGAAGATATTGTCATGGCCTTTGTAATTATAAGAACCATTACAAAATAACCATTACTATGGAGCTGACTGGTGCTACCAACACCTGTGGGAAGGATGGACCTATTTGATCATTGTTTTAAAGGACTAATGCCTCCTTGGGGATTCCAGAGGGTGCTTGGGTTTTTTTCCAAGGCCATGGTGGGTAGTCCCACTAAAGCTTTAGTCATATCATGAAATATGGAGGTGGCAAAAATGTTGGGCATGATTGCAAGTGGCCTTCACTTGTTCTCTGATTTAGAGGAGCACCTTGTTTTACCAGGAGATATAGCAGTTGAGGATTCACCTCTATTGGTGTTGGAGAAGACTCCTGAGAATACCATGGATAGCCAATAAAAATAGATCATAGAACAAATTCATCAAGAGTTCCCATCTGAGGCACAAATGGCCAGGCTCAAATTATCATATTTTGGACACATTATGCAAAGGCCTAGCCTCTGGGAAATGCTGGGAAAAGTGGGAGAGAAAACAATGACCCACAGCAAGGTGGATAGATTCGGTTATAAAACCTATATATGCATCACTGGAAGATCTGAAGGGCCAGACTGAGGACAGATTTTCCTGGAGAAAATCTATTTATGTGTTTGCTAAGAATTGAAACTGGCTTGATGGCACATAATCATAATTAAAATAAGTGCCATTGACTTTATAGTAAATCAGTTGGACTCATCCATGAAGGATGTGAATTTGTCATTTTCAAATTCATGAATGAAACAGTGTGATCAGTCTGTTTGAAATGTAAACTTTACATAAGAAGACTCAGATCCATACAACATACAATCACAGAAACATAATACTTTACGGGTCATTTAGGTCCTCAAATCCAACCTCATGCTCCATGCAAAAATCCAGATTAAAATATAAACAGCAAATGGCTGTACCACCTGTGCTTAATGCATCCTACAAAAGGGAGTTACCACTTCCTTCTGTAACTGCTCTTACTGGTAGGGCGGATAGCCATATGCTGGAGCTCCAAGAACAGTTAGGTGAACATTGCTATATTTCCCTAATCAAGTACAGGAAGCCTTTCCCATGCCCACCAACCCAGATGAACGGAAGCACAAACATAGGCAAAGTAATAGCCCAAGGAAGGAAGCACAGCTACAAAATTTGGTAGAAGCTGAAAAACATTTATTTCAAGAAACAGAATTAACAACTGGAGAGACAGAAGGGGAGAAGAGGCTGATGTTGAAGCAGGATATCACATCCAAGCTGCCCTTCTAACAATGGCACATTTCTACTTGCTTTCCATCTATTCACCCATTCAAACGTTAAAGTTATACAAGTAAGATGGCCAGTAAAAATGCAGTGAAATCTGCTCATTCCTTAAATAGAAACTAAAGAGATGCAAGCAGATGTTCATGGCTGGTTTTGTTACTATTCCCAGGTTATATTATTGGATTTCTGGTTCCCTGGTTCCAGAGTAAGGGCCAGACTGCCTTCAGGAGAAATCATCAGCTTCATATGCTTGCATAGACACATACACGCTTTCCACCAGCAAATAGACTCAGCCACAACACTGGGTTTGATTTTAAAGCATTTAGATTTACCTGGAGCTCCAGCAGAAGCTTTTTTAAATAAAAACATTAAGAATGGCACAAGAGATCATGAGGAAAGATGACATTTTTGAAATACAGTTCTTCCCTTCTCAGCAATGAACCTCTGAAAATGCTGCCTTTTCCCCAATGAGGCACCACTGAATTTTTTTAAAAAGCCCTGTTGCAGACAGGAGTGACAGGAGGGAGGGAGGGACGGAGGGTTTCCTTCCCAGTAGCAAGACCTCTAAAATATACCACCACCACCCCCTGCCCATGGCAATTACACATTTTCAAAAGCATCCATTGACATCAAAAACCTGATTATAATATGGGGAAGGAACAAGATCTGATATCTAAATAGTCACTTGTTAAAGATTGTCCCACTTGCCCCAAGAAACTTGGAGGAAAACAGTCCTGGTTTAGAAGCTGAACGGTTTGACAGGGAACCTGGAGAACCAAGGTTCTTCCTGCAGCATTAGTGCCTTACTTCAGCATTCAAGATTTCTTGGTTCTTGTTTATGGAGGCATCGTATATGCAGTTGCTGCAGTACTAATAGTTAATTCACTCTAATAATAAAGTTGTTTGCATTGGTTTCAAACTATAGACTATATTTTCAATAAATGTTTTCCTGATCATTTTTAAACAGGAAGGGCGGATACTGACATTTTAAAAAGTAATGGTTTCAACACCCCCCCACACCCACACATTACATGTGTCCATGTGTGTTGGTACACACACACACACACACACACACACACACATGTAGAATAGAGGAAAAATTTAAAAAGCTATTTGTGAAAAACTAAACTTATCTACATCTCTTCATTATCAACATTATTTCAATACCAAAGCTGGATAGTCCCTGACCAAAGTAGATTAGTGAAAGCAACATGGCATTAACTTCTTAATGTTTCTGGATAACAACTACCATAATCCCTAACTGGGATACCAGAAGCAAACATTCTAGATCCAGAGTTTATATACTTGCATAATACAGAGTAATAACTAGTAGCAGTGAGTCCAGACTCTGTTGGCATGCTGTACAGCAAGACTGGCAGTATGTAACGACTGGGGCCGGCCATGAATTTTCAGTGAGTTCTGCATGAGAATATAATTGAATCTCCACAAGTATCTGGAAAATATTGCCAGTTGTTTTGGCATAATTCAGCAATGTTTTCTGCCAAGACTTAAAATCCTTGGTAGAGAGAAATAAGGGGACACCTGAAGTACAAGTATTTTTACCAAGGGAAATATCAGAAAAGCAACATTAACAATTTAAAAAAAAAAAAAAAACTTTCTGTTCAGTACTAGATCTTTATTTTTTAATTATCCGGTAAAATCTAATCCAAGTAAGTTTGAATTTGCCCAATAATTTAAATCTAGACTACTAATCAAGTATTTTTTCCTAGTTTGTTTTTGTTCGTTTGAAGAATTTTTTTAAGGTAGATACATTTTTCTATCACCTGAATGTGATTCATTTTCGAAAGGAAAACATCTTAAATTGGAATATTCTTTAAAATTATCAGCCATGTACTACAATGTGGAATCCTTATTATTATCTATGCTGAGATAAGTTCACTTTAAGCACTGAACAGAAATAACATTGATAAGATGATGAAAAGTTCTGGCAAGTCGAGGGGAGGGTGCGGCAGTTTGCGGTGGCTTTGAATCCCTGAAAAAGCATCTATTATTTTGTATTTGGAGTGAACTGCTTAGGAGCTTAATATGGATTTAGGCATTAAAAAAAATCAGCCAGAAGCACTGTTTTTGAACTCACTTGGGTCACAAGAACTTTCTCTGCACTCCATTCTAATTTGCAGTTTTGCTATAATAAAAGCCCCAGATATATTGCTACTGTCTAGACATTTTATCTGAAACAAGTGTCCTTCATAATCCCAGAGGACTTTTCTATTTTATTTCCAGTAAATCAAAGTCTGTGAAGAGCTTTGGTTCTTATTAAGACATACCCTTCACAGTCCAGTGATTGCCAACAGTGGCAAACCATTGACAGTTCATTTACATATAAGCGATGACTTTCATTGAGTGGATGGCCAAAAAAACAGTGGACATTCAGAGAGCATAGCCAATATATCTTGCCTTCTGATGGGGATCGAGTGCCAATTTATTTATAGAAAGGCAAGATTTCTTTTTATCACCCTTACTCTGTTTTTTTGTTTTTGTTTTCAAATAGAGGCAGCAGTCTTACAAAATGCTCTGTATCCCAGTTTTCTCTAGGGCCATCATGGCTCGGGAAGATGACAGCTGTAGTCCTACAGCTCTGATGGACCCAGTTACAGCTCAGTGTAATTTGCGTATGAATAAAAAAGGAAGGAACTGTCCTTTAGAGAAGTAAACTATTTTTTTAAAAAAAATTAAAGAACACAAGATTTTTGAGATCATAAAGCACCAAAAGGACTCTGAAATTTAAAAATGCTGACACAATTATCAGATGGATATATACAGTATAACCAAAAGCAAAATAATAGAGTCTATTGCATTATGATCCACATAAATAAAATGAAATTGTTTTACAAAACAGGTTTTTAAGCTATTTACATTATTCCTAGGCATGTAGGAATTTTAGCTGTAGCCTGGACTAAGGAGAAGTATTATCTTTTTTAAGGATGAAGAAAATACTTTTCATTATAATATTGGGAATTTCCATTAGAGGAAACTGGAGCTAGGACTAAGATTTCACTTTGTTATCTTTAAACTCAATCAGATGCTGCTGTATGGCTCAGTTGTGCATGAACTGCTCCCTGACTTAGTCGTTCTCTTCTGAAAAATATGATCCATTATTCGTACGTTCCTTCTTCTTTCTCTCTCGCATTGATGCAGCTACCAAAGCACCAGCAACTCGAATATCAGCTGCTTTTAGCACTGGATGGCCTCTTACTGTAACACAAAATAAACAGATGTATTGATTAACTAAAGGAACACAAATACGGATGTTTCTAAATTGAAATTAATAGTGAACAAAGATAACCAAAGTGGTAGATTTTTTATATTAAGGGCTATTTATATGAAGGGCTATAACTACTACAGATTTCACTGATGCAAAACTAATATTCTATATTGCAAAATATGCATGATTTAAGGACCATAGAAATATGAAATCAGATACGCTGATGTCTAGCATGAGATATTTTGTTGTTAAGGGTTATTATTATGACTTTCAAATGTGCTTGCTATGAGATTCATGGGAATTCCTGGATAAGTTTAGCTTTTTATAATAGTAAGCTCTTTAGTAGAGCTTTCATATACCATTTCAAAGAGTAGACAGACAGACAGACAGACAGACAGAGAAAGAAAGAAAGAAAGAAAGAAAGAAAGAAAGAAAGAAAGAAAGAAAGAAAGAAAGAAAGAATGTTTTCCTATGTGTCAACATTTCCTTGGCTAATCTACGATATGCATTTTAAATTAGCATACTAATTTGACCTTGGTTTTTTCCATGAACTGTCCTGTAGAAGACTTTTTAGAATATTTCACAAAATATTTTTTTTTAAAAAATCCCTAAAGCAAACATTTCAGCAACAGTAGAAGAGTAACTGTGAACTGTGATAGTAATCTTTGATGTAGTAAGAGCTTCACAGTTACATAGTGGAAATTATCAGAGGGAAAATGATGCCGGAAAAAATTAAGCAAGTAAATGGTGGAACCTATCTTCCTCTAGAGGGCAGGAGAGATTCTCCAGACACAGAGAATTAATGCAGTCTGTGATGTGATAGGAAGTTCTCTATCATTAAAATTAACTTCGTAGCAAAATAGGCAAGGGAGAATTGGAAATTCACCTCTCCTTTAATTAAAGGCATCAGGAAATATATTACCCCACCCAAGATTAGAACAACCCTAAAGCCTTTTAACTGTTGCTAGCCATTACAAAGGGGGGGGGGGGGGAATCATCCCATTGAGCCACTTGAGAAAATTATTACCTTGAGAGACAGAATATAAATAATTGTAATAAATACATAATAATGGCTATGAAAACAAAAATCCGTATGGAATTCATATGGGTCAGGACACTATTGGGGAAGGGGTGGCTGAAGCCATGGGTATTATAGGCTGGCCACCAAATAGCCATTAGTTGCTGCTACAGGAAAGGCTACAGAGAGTCGAAGACTAGCACGCCTTATCCCCTTTGCGGCAGCCATGTCTTTTTCTCTCTTTTAAGTCTGAAGCACCTGCAAGTGGGTGTTTAGTTGCTGCTGTTGCTGCTGCTGTAGAGCCAGGCTGTTCATGCCACCTTTATGATGAGGAAGCCATTTCTTTTGCTTTCAAATGGAACTGAAATGTAGTGATGAATAAATGAGAGTTACTGAAGAAAAATCGATTTGGCACTGGGATCTCGGATCATGTGAGTAGGAAAGGACTGATTTCGCCATCCAGCAAGCTGGACCAAACATTTATTTTAAAAAACACTGGCAATTACTTGGATGGAAAGTATAAATTCTAGTTACTAATTTATATAGTAATACAATTTTCTATTTCTGGATCTTTACTAAGTAATTAGCAGTGATACTAGGCATGGCAATATAAAATTATGTATCTCAGATTCAGAGTGTTTAAATATTTTGTATGAATATAATGAAATTCCTATTATACATTCTTGTTAACAAAGACTGTTAGATTAAAGAACAGTTGAACTGTAGATTTGTAAATGTGCATGTTACATAGCCAGATTTTTTTCTAGTGCATGAGAGTAAAATGATTACAGTAACTTCACTCTATGGTCATTTTTAAATAGATAACATTTGCTGTATTTTAGGTTTCTGAGTTGAACCAAGATGGAGGATCCAGGTTATAGGTCAAAGCAATCAAAATGGAGCTAGAGCTATACAGCAGTTCCTGACATTTTCAAGATGGAGACTTTATCACCAATCATTCAGATTTGTTTGAGAGTATTGTAGTACATATATGAGACTCAACAGGGCATTCTGGAAAGTGAGTTAGGAGATTTCCCGAAGATCAGTATTGGGGTTATAAATAATCAGAAGAACCATGAGACAACAAATGCATTGAATGGCTCCAATTCATTCATAATAAGTGCCCAGGAACACTACAAACAGTTCAGGAAGAGTTCCCCAGCCTAGATCAAAAGACAGATGAAACTTAATGTAAAGAAATACTGAGGTACATGTAGTCTGAGTCCAGGCAACTTTAATTTGGTAGACATCTTAATATAGTTTATACTATTTACAATTAATTAGGAAGGAAATATCCATGTTAGTTTTTTTAAAAAATGAAGTGGACTGTACCTCTGAAAAAGGCATATTTGATGTCTGTGAATAATGGTCATATGAATAAAGTAGCATCATAATATTATTAAATAAATTTGTGTCATGTTTATATCTGAAAAGCTTCGATCAATTTGGAACCATATCTCAAATAGTTGATCACGGCACAGTACCTTGTTCATCTATAGAAAGAGATCAGGAGGATGGAGCATCTCCCTTTAAGATCTTAAAAGGGTGGGGCTTTTATTTGTAAGAGAACGAGGCCACAAAACAAAGGCATGATATCATGTTAAATGTTATGATTTTTTCTAGAAAGAATAAATAATGGCAATCAACACTAAATTGACTAGTAGTCTGTTTAAGACAGATACATTTCTTCATGCAATATATAACTGACAGGGATTGGTTCTCTACAGGATTATACAATAACCACTAGCTCAAGTTTTAAAGTTCCTTGAGGGCTTTAGCTACTTTTAGAGGGCTAAGTATTTTCATGAAAAAGAGATTTATAAAGTAAGCAATTATCACAATGTTCAAAAATGGAATCTTCACACTGTGGGACAACCCAGCTCAATGCCCTAGTCTGAACTTTCAGAGGCAAAATACAGAACTACACAGATTTTCAATCTAATGTAGCAGAGATTATTTTTTAAAAAATAAATCTCTATAAATACACCACCCCAAACCAAAAGGGGAAAATTGGAAACTGAAACGATAAACAAATAAAGGGAAAGTATAACTACAAAAAAACCCCACAAACTAAAAACTCTTTTGGCAGTGTATGTGGAAAGCTAAACAGACTTTTATAAAATAATGTATTAGGGACACAAAAGAACCACTTTCTATTTTTGTAAAATAAGACTTGCGATATTTGAGTGAGACTAGCATTTCATTTGTGCGAAAATTAAATTTTGTGCTAAAATTATTATCTGAAATAAGATTATTTTGAATAAATTATTCCCGAGACTTTGTTAGCGATGAGCAAATGAACAGGCATATGGCTCAATTTTTACTGGGCTTGCAAACAGAATTGTTTTGCCAACTATTTGAGCTTGTTACATGGGAGCTGAAGTGGTCAGCCAAGGATGGGGAAGGCACGTGAACAAACTTATACTGACCCATTTTCTGCTTGCTGAATCCCTCCAGTCTTGAGGGGGGTTTAAAGTGGTTTTAAGATATTTTGAATCTTCATCCATGTCCTCTCCCAAATTTATGCCTACATATGTGCAAGCTGAACGGCAGCCCAAGCCCAGGTCCAAATGGCTTTGTCCATTCTACAATTCCCTCCCTTCCCTAAACCCTGGAAGGTTTTTAAACATCTAAACCAGTGTCTCTCAACCTTAGCAACTTTAAGATGTATGGACTTCAACTCCCAGAATTCCACAGCCAGCATGTTGGCTGGGGAATTCTGGCAGTTAAAGTCCACACTTCTTAAAGCTGCCAAGGTTGAGAAACACCGATCTAAATCATACTTCCAAATCTCTCTGAACAAACAGGTTTCAAGAATAAATACATATAATAATTACATTAGTGGTCAGTTTTCATCTTTTTTAGACTACTGAATTCCTCATTTGGGGTACCAAGATGCTGAGCTACTCCAGCAGGAAGGAGAACAAACTAATGATCATGTCTACTCTCAACTAATTCCTCCTAGTATTGATCCTGCCCAGCATTCAGTATCAGCATCCCCCACGTTCCCTGGTATCAACACTCCTCAGTGCATATTCAGAAAGTTTGGAAGCCTGATAACCTGCTGTACCAGAAGAACATGCAAAGACTATTTGCCCTCTGAAACCATTTATTAACAGCCTTTATCCAAACCTATATAAAGCATGTTGCAAAGACAACTTACAATTGCCAAAAAGAGAGCATACAATTAGTATCTGAAATAATTGTGATTATATTTTGTGCTAATATTAGCACTTTAAAACAGAACAATAATCCCAAACTGCATTATTGTGAAGGCCACTCAGCTGGTGATACAAAGCAATGGATGACAGTTTCTGATTGTTCGTTACATTTTAATGCTTTGCACAAACAGACCCTTCTCACCCTTATATAAATGTAAAGCGCCTCAGAATTAGTATTTTTATTGTAGCATTGATCAGAATTCCATGCTTCCTTTGGGATGTCTTGTGGTAACAGAAACAAACTACTGCAATATTTTCAGTAAGTATGCATTAACACAAAGTTTTAGCTAATAAGTCTAACTGCATGCATGGATGAAGTGAAGGGAACATTCTTCTTTTAATGGTTAAAACATTGCTATAGGGCACAAGTTATAAAGAGCAAGAAACTGATGGTCCTCAACTACATGTTCTTGGGGCCAAGCACCTCACCAGCACTTAATATCTCACCCAGCACAGATTTTGCCAGCAGACACGCATGCTAATATTTCCTAATCAGAAATTAAGTATTTTTAACAATAGGGTATGCAATAAATTATACTGGGTACCAGACCAAGGAGCTAGAAATACTGCAGAAGACTATTCTCACTCTACAGAGCTCAGAACAGTTTTTAACTTTATTTCCAGTTCTCATCCTCTTGGATGAAATTCCACCGTTGTTACTAAATCGGACATTATGATAACAAGAATAAATTAATTCATGAACTTACAATAAATCATATCTGGTTTAAATGAGGAAAAACTCCCTTGCATATGTAATTCATCATATTTTAGCAGCAACTGGATCTAGCAGAGAGGGCATGCTATGGGTCCCATTGGCTACGGAGCTTCATTTGGCGGGGCCTAGGCAGCAGGCCTTCTCTGCTACGGCCCCCACTTTATGGAACATCCTTCCTCCCAAAGTGAGGCTGGCCTCATACCTTTTAATTTTCCAGATGTGCCTCAAGACCTGGTTGTGTCACTAGGCCTGGGGATCCCAGGGGCCTGGCAAAATATTGAGATGGCTCCTGTGTAATTAAGACCTGCTCTTCACCCAATCTCTTTTTTATTCTGTTTTAGTTTTGTGCTTTTTATACTTTTAAAGTTTTTAATACTAATAATATGAATATTAACTTGTATATATTGTTATTAAACATTGTTGTACGCTGCCCAGAGTCACTTGATTGTGAGATGGGCAGCTATATAAACATGACAAATAAATAAATAAACTGCGGGAAGTTTTATTTCTCTGCCAAACAATTAAACAGGAGGGTTAATTTGTAAAATCAAAGTAACTGGGATTCTGTGCAGATCTCTGCTACTATATCCTACTGTTAAAGGTCTGTTATATTGCAGCTTACCTTTTCAAATACATTTTAATATAGCATATGTAATGAGATCATATTTTCCATTCGGTGTAGGAACAAAATACCATACAATATTTATCATTGGGTGCTTTGACATTAAAAATATGCTTCTTGAAGAATTCTTTATTATGGCATCAACTTCTGAGTAAAGGAAGTATTAACTATGCAATATATCTAAATTTCTAGTGCTGTGAAAAGAAGGAGTGTCCCATACGCTCAATAAGTGAAGCGTTAGGAGTGTGTATGGACTACATATTTAATCAGAAGCAGCCCTACTGTTAGGTAAGCTGAAGAGGCCATTTCAAGCAACTGTGTTTCTAGGTCCTTGAAATGACTATACACTGTTGGTTATTTCATCCCAAATGCCCTCTCTCCCAAAAAGCAAAGAGCCTTTTCAAGAAAGGACTCCTGACTGGAGAACGTTCTCCCTAGGAGACCTTGCCTGAGCCACGTTGCTACATTTTGCTGGATGATTTTTTTGTTGTTATTGTCTCGAGCCAGTTCAGTTCTTCTGATTTAGGCCCTGCTAGTTTTGGCTCTCTTATGTATCTGTTGTTTCTAATTCCTGCAATTTGTATTATATTTTATCAATATGTGTGTATTTGGGTTTATGTGAAGGTTTGAAATTTTGTCTGTGTATTGTTATCAATTCAATTGATTGGGTATGATTCATTGGGACATTTTTTTATTTATTAAAAATGTATTACAAATGCAATACATTCGGCAAACATTTTGTTGCAGAATGGAATATCCTTGTTCAGGCCCTAGGATATTTTTCTATTACTGTTCTCCAAATAGGTGATAGAATTGCATGGATACTAAGCATGCTCAGTCACCACTGATATATTCTGGGGGTCCATGATGTCTTTAGGTTTTTCTAATTTAAATTTGTTTGCAAACCCGAGTTTCTCCCAGATTAGGCTTGCATTTTGCAAATGCATTTGAATGGCATCTCCTGCAGAACAAAATCGCTTAGCCATTTATTCTGTTTGCATAATAAAAATATTGAAGATGTAAAGTCTATCAACCAATGTCAACATCATTTCATATTATCTGGCCTTCATAACAATTTTAAAAGCACTAGACGCACAATGATATCATTAGTAGTGGTTGAAGTATTTTGCCTAAACTTCTTTTCTTCATTTTCATTTATTAAAAATGGGTGGGAATGCACTGGAGGTTGAATCAATCTTTGAAATATGAAGGTGGAAAGACCTTTCAAGGAACTGAGACAAATATTTGCATATAAGATGACTGAGGTTTTTTTCTTATTTTTTTCTTCTTCTTTTAATTAATAAAGTTTTGCTGCTGTTCCTGCTTTGTTTTGCAGCTTGAATACCCACAGGAGCTTGTGACATTTCTGAAACCAAATGCCCAGTAAGAATGAAACCTTTATGCATGGCTAAAAATTATATCTGCACTCATAAAAATCAATGCAAATGTCTTTATTAAGAGATAAAAATGAATGTAAGGTAGATCTGACACATGCACCTGAAAACAACAGGTACTGGCTACAATGCAGACATGGTTAAGCATCACAGTGTTTTATTCAAAGAATCAAAATTATTTCAATATTTAAAACGCACTAAAAAGCATGTATAATATACTTAAGCTCTCAGGATATTAAGCAGATAGACTTTCCCTTTCAATCAGTTAAAGCAGGTAACAGTGCACTTCTCTGTCAATTTCAGCTGTATTCAGGAACTTACATGTTTGTAGCCTTATGTAACAGCCTGGTGTCTTATGATAAGCACATCTATAGGTTTCAAAATGAAAACCTTACATGTGACAGCTTTTTAACAAGCAAACAAGTTAAACAGAAACAAGTGTATTTTATATGTAAATTATATAACACTTCTGTACAATAAAATAGTGTTCAAAAATTACCCTATTTTCAAGTTTTCACAACACACTGAACCATAAGCTAACTGACTAGTTTGTGGGAAACTGTAAAAAAATTTTTTGAAAAAGGTAAGTATGACACTGGCAAATCATTGGCTATGTTAACGAGACACATTAATCACATTTTAGCCAAGAGTTGTGCAAATGCAGCCAATGAGACTGTATACCTATTAGTTGAGCCAATTCAGATGGAGCAAGATCTCAGATTGTCTTGTTATATCTTGTCCAACTTTATAAAATCTTAATACATTTTAACATACAGTTATCCCATATTTACATATTGCTGATATTATTGTTATTAATAATATTAATATTAAGCACCTGACTCCCAGTGACTCTGGGTGTTTACAATTTGTTAAAAACATTTGAAAACAAGGAACAATACAAAAAAACCCCGTCACAACAAAGGAACAGAGGTGGCAGAGAAAACAAACAAGGAAAAGGAAGAAAAGGGGTATCAATCACCCTCTCCAAGACCTGGGCGAAGCACCACATCTTCAGGGCCCTTCAAAATACCAGTAGGGTGGGGGACATTTGAATCTCAAAGAGAACCTCATTCCAAGCAGTAGGTACTACTATAGATAGGGCAGATAGCTAATGTAATCATCAGAATTTGTAGTCCTATTTTAAATGTGTGGATGAAACCTAATGAGCTGTTTGAATCACTAAGATAATCAATACAAGTGTTACACTGCATTTATAACCACCACCATCCCTCCAAAATAAGGCAGATCGAAAAATTATCTCTTTATCTGAAGGTAATTTGTAACCTTTCATTACTAACTTTCTTCTATCAAACTCCCCCCACCAAAAGTATAACAAAGTAACTTACTGTAGTATTTAATGTAAAATTATATAAAAATAATGCATCTCATGTATCTGCACATAGAAGAGTACTATGCAAATTCTCAATGAAATCAATAGTACAGTTTGGGTATTATGCCATGTCTACAAAGTAAAATGTATAATCTTGGGATTACACAAATCAGAGATTGATAGGTTATGGCCACTGAAATATTATTGGGTTTTAAACCCCACAATCACTGACACTGATGATGTTACCTAGTTGGGTACTGAAACGTCTGCCAGCAAGCAACCAAGCTCAGAGGGCACCAAGGACTCCAAAGTTAAAATTCTCAGAGTGCATAATAAAGTCACTTAAACTTAAAATACAAAGTAACATCAATAAAATTCAATTAGTTCATAGAATAAGAAAGAAAACAGATAAAAGTCATTGTCCAAACATTGTTTGGGAACTTAAAATCAAGCTAATTACCAAAAATCAAAGAGAGTTGTCTTAGGATGGGGCTGAGCTGACCAATGTGTCTGCTGGACTTGCCTCCTTGGGGACGGCATTAGAAACATGGAGCTGCCATCTGAGAAGGTTATTTGACAGGGAACAAGTCAGGGAAGGCTTTCAACTTACAGCTGTTTCTATCAAGATCAAGGAACTAAGCAAATATGCTATTCAGATATACAGGCTACTGTAATATAGTTTTACAATCTATACTAAATGTATTTCCAAACTCAAATATCAAGGGCTATTCCAAGAATTCCAAGATTGAATACTGTATTGATAAATTTTCTGGAAATCATACTTGTCAGTTGTTTTCCTGTTTCTGAAACACTACAAGAATGAATCAGATATTTGACACCCCCAAATTTTTTGAACTGACTGCAGATTTGAAGCTGTTCTTCTGTCTGATTAGTCAGGAAACAGTTGTCTCAGAAGGGAAAAACACACTGCTATTTATTTTATCAAACTCTAATTGCATACTCTCACAAATGAATATGTTACATTTGCTCCTTTAAAATTGCTTAATGACTTGGTATATTTTGTTGGAATTTGCCATTTTGAACAAACATCCTGTTGTTCTAATTATTCTACAGCGAGCCATAGGTTTAGACTTTTCGGCATGTCCAACCAACCAATACAGTGCCTAAAATAGTATAAAACTGCAGAATTTAAAGTATTAAATGGTTTGGGATAAAGATTAGTCAAATGCATCCCACCCTGCCCCTCTCAGCTTCAAAGTGGAAAGGAATTGGGGAAGGGTGCATTCTAGGCAGGTGTGAAATAGTAGCAGTAGATAGGAAATAAGGTACATTTAGAGTTAGTAGGATAGTGAGGAGATAACATTTCTTCGACATATAAAGGCACAACCTTAACCACTTTTCTGTCATCTTTCCCATCTATCTGCTTATGCTTCCTCTTTTGTTTTTTATCACAGGATTAATTTTCTATTTTCTGTGACCCATCTGCAAAACGTGCAGTAGTAAGCCCAGTACATAAGTGTTCCTATGTTATGAAAATCCACAAGACTGTTGTTCTTGGAGGCTACGGATTATGTGGGTGCACTCTGACGAGACACTATAAAAGATTTCCTATGCTGTGAGCTTGCAGATTGAAATGTATCCCTGTTGATCTGCTGACTGCTTAAGATACCTCTGATATCCTTAAGCTTTAGCATATTTATGGGTTCAGTGGTTATGTTACAGCTAGCGTCAATTCTATGTTGATTTCACTGACTCAGTAGTGGTCTCTGATCAAATAGAGAGGTGTGCTACTTAAGGAATATTACTGAATTTTCCCTCCACCAGCATTGAGGGTAGGACACTGAACCATACTAGTGTGAGTGCTCTTCTGTGTGTGACAGAAATAATGCTGTAGTGCTATTTAGAGGTCTCGGAAGAGCTATGAAAGAGACCCTTGAGGCAGTAAGGAAGAAATTTAGCTTATCATTCTGGACATCTAAATCAAGGACTCTTCATTTGACTTCTTGTAAAGCTCTACTGGGACCAAATGATATTAGGAATGGGAAGGGGAAGCCACAGAAAAAGTATCTTTGGGGATAATAAGCTGAGCCAGCAACCCACCCCCAAAGGTTTGATTTAATCAGGATTTCAGGTGGCAGATTTTCCGAACAGGCTGGTTATGAAAAGGTAATCAGTAATGTTTCCAAACTCTCCAAAGCTTTAGTGAGATTGGATTTGTTTTTCCCACCCCCCTACCCCCCCACCCCCCCACCCCCCCATTACCTTCCCTACGCTCCAAACTAAAAAAATCCCAAGCCAAACTAAAGGCTAAGAACAGTATCACTTCCTCATTACGTGGCACCATTAGTGCTCATCAGGGGTTTCCAAAACATAGTTTCAAATAAAGGGGTTTCTAATGTTGCTGCAATGCTAAAAGGGGATGACCTTGTCCTTCTCTTTAATTTGCCATATATAGCATCTGTGTCTAAACTTACTAGCTTTTGTTTGTAATTTATGGAACTCTTCTGTGTCATTTATACATACCTGTGTTTACCTACTATATTTAGGCCCTCTTAGGTACAGCACCTGGCTGACCTTGTTGAGGCTCTGAAACTAAGCAAGACTGGACCAGCTCTGTATTTTGATAGAAAATCACCCCAAAAAATCAGGCCTTCATGTTTCATGGCCTCCTCCAGATCAGAAGACTCAGATGCTGAGGAGTCTGCTCCAAACAAATGTCATCGTCAGGAATTGGGCAGCGATCCAGCACCTGAGGCTGACCCAGCCAGCAATCATCCAGAACTTCTGCAGGATGAATCAGATGATGGAGGCCCTAATTCCAAGTGGCCACCCAGTCCAAGAATGTGCCATGAACTCCAAAGAGCCAAATAGAGGCACTCAGCTCAGCTTGCCCATGCCAGCTGATAACCATGCAACCACCGGCAGCCAGTTTGTCATTTGGAAACAAAAGCTCCAACTTGAGCTTCATGCTTTCGTATCTCTAAATACTGTATGCTATGTGAACTTGGATTTTTAAAGTGACTATCTTTCCATGACAACTGGACTTTTTGACTGCTTCTGTACTATGTTTATCCATGCCATGATTTGGCTTTGTATTCCCACAATATGCTTCCATATTGCTGTCCAGCAAAATACATTGACATCTACATGAGATCACCTGGTCAAGCATGAGTCACAGAAGGCTTTTCTTTAGTTTTTACACACAATGCAAATCAGACTACCTGGATTTTGGAAACAAATGTTGCAACCATTCATTCAATGGCATTCAGTAGGGGAAAAAAAAAAAGCACTTAGAGAGACTATTGGGTTGTCATGGCAATTTATGGGACAAACTTCATCAATAACTATTTTCTTCAGAATTTAGTCTTGGACAAAAGACATGGAGAGATCTCAAAAGGAAACATATTTAGTAGCATATGTTAGCAACTTAGAGATTTACCTTTATTTCTTCTTGTTAAAGAAATAAAAATTAGCATATCTAATTTAATACACTTATAATTGACTACATTTTTTTTCTCCTAAAAGACATACTTCATTAGGATCCTTTCCTCCTTGAAATATTTGTATATACATACAAACACACAGAAATACACACACACACACACACACACACACACACACAAGGTCTTATAATTATTAATATTGCTAGAGAGTCAAAGTAAATGAGGTGGTATTCTATATAAATTAATGTTTGTAAACAGATATGAATTAGAGAAGTTTCTTTGCCATACAAGCTTATTTCAACACATTCAACATATATATGTTTTGAGTGTAGAAAAGTGAGACAAATGCAAAACATTTCCAGCAGCTGAAAAAAGAATATTAGTGTTTTAGAAAATATTAGACAAATTGCTTGAAATGTTTCTTGAAATCCTCTACGTACATATCCACTAGAGTCTATCTTAAGCACAAGTAGCTTGAATATTCAACTTGTGCCAAAATCTGCTGGATCAGAGCCCAGGGGTATAGATTTGTTCTCCAACCCCTCCAACCCATTTTTCGCCTGTGATTGCAGTAATCAGAACTGGCAAGCATTGTAGGAACAAGATTAAAATTCAGAAAGCTAAATCCTGACATACAATACACTGAGAAAATAATAAACAGTAACCCTGCTCAAGAAACACAAGCATGCCATCCACAGATCATGAAACTGAGATTTTATTTTATTTTATTTTTTATTTTTTATAGGCTGCCTGACTCTGGGTGATTTACAACTAAAACACCAACATATAACATATACTTTGAAAGAAAAAATGCAGTAGGGCAAGGTTCTATCAAGCACAATCCAGAATTGCCAACCACCCATTCTAACCAGTCAGACACCTCCCCTGAAGTTCTCTCTCTAGGTTGCTGCTTATACTCAGAGTTTGGTTTCTCTATCCAAAAGAGGGAGAAACCTGTGACTCTCCATAAGTTGCTCAGCTAATGGCAACTCCAGCAAGCAAGGCCAACTGATAATGGGTGCTGGGACTTATAATATGCAATATCTAGGGAGTAAAATGTTCACTATTTTTGACTCAACACAAACCAAAATATAATATTATATATCCCGAATGTATACATGCTAAAAATTCAAATAGCACTTTCTGACCCAAACCTACGAATATCTCAACAGGGGGTAAACAGTGGGTTAACTGTTAGATAGAAACATTTGTGTTCCTGACAAAAAACCCTTTCTAAAACTGCTACTTATAGTGGAGGAAAACATGGGTAATACAGGTCTGCATTTAGAAGGGCTTTCTGCACATAACTATATTCAATAATCAGAGCGGGCACATATTCACAAATTAACCATCATTGTTTGAGTTTAACACTGTGAGGTATAACATGAAGTGCCTAAACCACTTATCCATCCTGAAAGCAATGTATTTTCTTCTCCTTTGAGTAACCTAGATACTTAACCTGGCATGATGTCAACAAGCTTTATAGAATACCATTAAAAACACTCTAATTTTTTAGGACATTAATTGTTTGAGTTTATTTTAAATGATCAAAAGGCTTTCTTGAGTCACAACAGAAACCCCATACTGCTTCAGCTCAGTTTCTTTCAAGATCTCGCAACTATTAAGAGGCTGCTTGCCTCCCTTACACATAACAATGCTGTTTTATGAAGCATTCCATCTTGTTACAAAAATGACACCGTTTTCAGGATCTTTGTACCATAAAACTCTCTTTTCTATGCACTGGGAAATCCAGACAGCATATTGAGTTGCCAACTGCTGGAGCCCTCAGATCTGATACAACCATCATCTCATTAAACAAACAAAGATAAGAGCCCGGAGCTGAGGGATCTGCTGAGACAAATGAGCATAGAGGCTGCTGACTACTAACTTTGCAATGCTTGGTATTGCAAATGCTCTGCTATTTGTATAGATGGTTGATTAATAGACATCAAAGTAAAATGCCATTGGCCTTGGTGCCACATTCAGTATGACTATATTGAAGCTGCTTGTTAAAAACAAACACAAAGTTAAAAAGTACCAGCCTGAGCATCTTCACTTCTGCTTGACACACCTCTTCAAGAGTTACAATGCAGTCTTATGCATATTTATTCTAAATTCAGCCCAGTAAACTGATTCTCAGCCTATAGGCCATGGAGCTCCCAATGGTCATAGAGACTGCTGTGTCGGAAGAGGTATACACATTTTCTCCCTTTCTTTTCATATCCTATCTCCCTCATTTCCTGGCATTAACTGTTGTGAATCCACTCTTTGATCTTCACAAATCAGCTGATCAGGTTATCAATTTACTTGCCACTCTTTGATCTTCACATACCAACTGATCAGATTATCAATTTACTTGCAAGAAATAGATTACTTGGTTTCTTGTCACGGATAGTAATAGCAAATCAGTGGTCCATTTTCTGCTGGCATCTTAGTGAACGGTGAATAAAATGGCAGTGCTTTTTGCAATTCTATGGATAATTTTTTTTGTGACAATCTGTATTCATCTGCCACTCTACACATGCTATCATCCTCTTACCGGAGTATTAAGGTGATTTTCTGATATCTATTCTATTTGTAACAGAACCTTCAAAATATGCAGGGCAAGTTCAGGTTTCTAAAAAATTCTCCAGAAAAAGAAACTATGTTGCTAGAAAGCTTATGTCCTACCCAGAATAAAACTGACCTTTTAAAATATATTTTAATAAAAATAATGCCAGTTGAAGGATATCAAACAAAATTACTGTCACTGAAACTTTCTAAAAGGTAGATTTGAATGAAGGTGCAAAAGTCTACACTGTTTAATTATGATATATAAGTCAGCTTGAGAAAAATAACTCAGTTAGATTTTTCTCATCTTCTTTTAACAGTACTTCAAAAAATTTTTATCCGTCACTCCAAATCAAAAATGCCAGGAACATTCCAAATTTTGTTTGTTTCAGAAACTGATTACAAAATCAATATGATAAAAGTGTGCAACTGAAGTATGTCTTTATGGATAATTTCAGTGAATCACAATAAACACATGTATGTATAGTTGACACAAAGGAGTTCTATATGTCACAAATAAAAACTATGAAATTTAGACAGAGCTGCTACTTTAAATGACAAATTAAAGAAAAGTGCAAAACTAGTCCCTTTTCACACTGCAGCAACGTTATAATTTAGATATTTTGCTATTTGAAAGATATTTTCCCTTATTCCTCTCTACACAGAGAGGCTGGCAAGGGGAGGCTCCCATTTGACTTTTTGTTCAGTGCTGGTAAAGGAATAGCATCCATTGTAGCTGAAGACCCCAAGCCCATCTAGGCATGTACAATTTTCCCTTCCAATGGAAGGAACACTCTAGACCAATTTCAGTGTTGGCTATAGTGGGAAAGGATAATTATCTTCTTGCCCAGCCCTGGGCTGGATTAGCAATTTTAAGAAGCTACCTTAAAACTTGCAAATGCTGGAATAGCAAGTGAGTCTGACTGCTCTTGGCAAGATGACCAACTGTGAAAGCCTTAGAAAGCATAAAACAGAGTTTATTGGCTAAGTGGATTCCCACTAGAAGAAATATTTTTCTTACAAGTGCTGTAGGTAATAGATTTTTAAAGAAGGCTAGCAGTAGTTAATAAACTCTTTCTCCATCCCTGCCTGAAGTTCACTCTTAAAAAGCTGGTGGCCATTTCTGAAACACCATGCAAGATGTTTGAGAGACAGGAGGTGCTGACACCTTCTCTGAGAGGCCACATCCCACTTTTGATATCCTTAGAAATAATGCAAATGTAAAACTGATATTTCATGAAACCCAAACATGGCACCACAAAGTGACATGAAGAATGAAACATACATGGAGTTTTGAATTTTAAAAAAAAAAAAATCTAAATGTGAGCCCTCCCTCCCTGATTGGCTTTGGCCATAAAAAAATCATTCTTCAAGCTCTGTGTTCCGATCTTTCCCTTACTGCAGCAAGAGACTACCTTCTGCAGACTTTCCAACTAAAGAAAACCAACAGCAGTGAGAAGAGGAAGCAGCCACACGGACTTAATGTGTTTGTATCAGCCGTGCAATTCTTGCAATTCCTAATTCCAATTTTACCAGATGAAAATGCCTTCTATCAGCACAGCCACACACATATAAAGGCACACATGCACATAGATGCACACACCTACTCCGAAACAAGTGCCAATCGTTCCTTTGCTTTACAAAGGATGTTGAAGATTTACCGAATTACAGAAGAATTACGGAATAAAAATGGACTGAACAAACAAACGAAGCCTGGTATGTGTTTGATATTTGAATATTGTGGAATACTGTGCGAGGTATTTTAAAAAATTCAGGGCTATCTTTTCAAAAGATTGATAAAAAGAGAATTCACAGTACTTTAAAAACAAACAGATTAAATGCAACTGCTGCAATTCTTTTGTCAACTAGTTTAAGAGCCATTGTTACTGAAAAAGATACCACATGTAATCACATAGACTGGAAGATCTATGATGAACTCCCAGAGCAGAACTTGTTATCCACAAATGGTGCTGGTAACAGTTCATTAGGCCAAATTTATGGGTAGATGAAGAGGAACAAAGGCCTCTGATTACTGAATTGGAAAGAAAAGTGTACCCAGTAATACCTCTCCTGGCACCATCTCACCAACCACAAGGGGGAAAACAGAGGCAACTCAGTACTTTGCACTTGAAGATTGTGTGTGTGTGTGTGTGTGTGTGTATATGTGTGTAGTTTCCTGAATCTATACTCTGGTTTTTGGATCTGTTGAGATTTGGACTAAGATGTAATGGTAGGATAGAATAAGTAAAATTCTGAATGATGAGCTGCAGATCCAAACTCTTTCTGAACAGATAAAACATTATGATGCAATTTCTTTCATCTCATGAAAAAATATGTAGACATCAACTTAATAGCATACAGCAAGCTGAAAACTTACTAACTTTAACTTTTATTATTTTTCATAATAGTCAGGTAATTTATTTATTTTTCTATTTCTTTCAGATCCTATCTCAATACAAATCAACAATTCAATTTAGCTTTTTTATTTAAATGCATAATCAAGTCTAAGGAAAGGTAATTAAAGGGATGAGGAATGAATCTATTTTCTTTTTCTTTATTTTTTTTCTTTCTTTGGCCTTCTGTTTTTTCTGCAAATGTTTGCAAAGTTTATGTCTTTATTGTGAATATTATAATCTGGACATGAGCATGACTGGGTCAAAAAGAGAGAATAAGCAAATATCCTTGAAACATAGCATGAGATCTCAAAGAATTTTACACCATTCAGATACATGAAAATGGATCCAAAAATGAAATAAAAAGGGTTCCATAGCAGGCAAATCTGGACAGCACTGTGTAAATTTAGGAAAATAGAGCTAGCTCAAGAACCTGCTATCGAGTTTGTGATAGGACCCTGCTAACCAGAACTGAAGATTAGCTGCAGGTATATACCTCCACCCAAGGTTTGGGTATTATTTGTGCTATATAAAGAACTGTGTGCTCCCACCTGATATATTCATATATTAAAATCTCCAAGACAAGTTTTATCTCCATACCTTATAATGATTGGATTCTGTCTGATGAATATGAGGACAGTTTTCTCTGTACTTATATCACATCACTGAAATACATATTTCTGCAAAATCTGAATTATTTGATATAGCTGAGATATCTGAAACGTCAGACTTTCAGATGCTGTTCTTTTTCTCCATCTCTTAGGGCAAATGTGTTTCCATCAGTCATACAATGTTGTCTACATAGCACAGCTGCAAATGTTCACAACTCTTGATTCTTTGACATCTTTGGGACATCCATTTTCTCTCCCTTGCTTTAGACTTTGAATGAACTTACATTCCCCAAAATTCATTCTCTCTTTGTGAGCATTTGCTTATCCATTGGAGGAATTTCATTTAGCAAAATTAGGGGGAAAACCTTTGGATACAATTGATGAGCATGCAATACTCGCAGTGCTTACTATCATTCAATGCCCTCAATATATCTCACAAAACACCACCTTCACAATATGTGCTTTGTGAACCTAATCATTTTAGGCTTTTCAGAGCATTTGTTAATCACTTTAAAAATCAATTTACCCTTGCAACCACTTCCAGAGCAGCCTATCAGATGAAAGTTCTGCAACCTCCCAGACAAATAATAGAATCACAAAATGTATACTGATCTATATAAATGTATATGGATAAATGTATGTGCTACATGAAATGAATTTTTATTTTTATGAAGGAAGGGGAGAGGGTTATGATTAATTCACAAAGAAGTGAAAGCTCTGGGGGCAATTAACTCAGTGATTGTCCAGTTTGAAACAAAGAAATGAACACTTATTAGCTTGCTTTTTCAAGGCCAATCAATAACTAGCTGTCAGATTTCCCTTCTTATACTCCAGACTGGAAACAGTCCAATGTACAAGAGCACTGATTAATAGTACTAATTAGACAGCAGATTAAAATTTCATCACAAGAATTCCAATGAGTATCTTACTTTCAAATTAGACACCTTTATATAGGGGGTATTTGGAAGCAAAACTCTTGTCCGTTTCCTTCTGCTTGTAAATATAAAAGACTGAACCTTTCCTCTTTTATGGAGGGTGGACCAGTCTGCATCTGATTATTGTCTTGGTAACTGCTAAATGTTTTAATTTATACTAGCTCATACTAGCTCAGACTGAGCAATGATTGGCTGAAGATGCTATCTGCAAGTTTCAAACATGCAAGCATGTTGATATACCACACTGAAAGCATTTGAGATATTCAGCTGGTGAGGACAATGTAACAAAACTGCGGTTAGTTTAAAAGGTTGGTGGTGTGGCACATGAGAGATCTAAATAGACTCTATCAAATTCTGATTTCCATTTACAAAAGTAAATAACAGGTCTGTGCGATGATAAATGATATTGTAGAAATTTGAGTAAAAAAATACTCTTGAAAAAGAATCCATTTAAAAACGCTTACCTAAATACATATACGAATCTTCTCCATCAACAATTGGTTTCACCCAGGTTGACCGAGAAGCAGCTGCTGTTGCTAATTTGAGACCAACAGGGGGATACAACATGAATGCTATGTCAAGTACTTGAGTCTTATTAATGCTTATGTTTTTTGAACCGGAATCTGAAAAAAAGCACAGATTTCTTTGTGAAAAACAATTTCAATGGTATAACATTTAATTTATCTCTAGAATTCCATTGCCACAAGATGTGGAAGAGTCACTAGTTAAAAGAGAGATCATACGGAGAATGAGCATGTTACTGTTATTATGTCTCATAGCTACAGTATACAGTACAGGATTTCCCGATTCAGCTGTAACAGCATCAAACTGATACTAGATTCTGGGAGATAAGAGAACAAGTTGCTGCCAGTTTTTAATATGAGGAATTGAATGTATATATTTATGATATGAGTCAGGGCATCCATTCAAATTAAAAGGAAGTCAGATGAGGAGGAGAAATATATCACTGCCAGCATTCATAACTGATGACCCAATGCATAACAGCATGAGGCAGAAGTGCTAGTCATATAAAATCATACAGTGAAGAGACATATTTGAGCTGTTAATCCAACTCTCTGTTAATATGGTTTAGCACATAGCCATCATATCTCTACAGAAGGAGAGCCTATTATATTCTAAATAGGCTATTCCATTGTTAAACAGCCACTATCATTAAAAGGTTTCTTCTAATATTTAGCCAAGCTTTGCTCTTCAGTATTTTCCAACCATTATCTCTAGTCCTGTCTTCTGGTACATGGTACATCAAATAATATGTCTTCTAACTTCTGAGCAAAACTATAATAGATGATAAACTGGGTGGGAACATTCTGTAACTGTAATTACTTTACCTTTGTCTTATTTAGTTGTAAATTTAGTTCTGAAAACATTCTTATGTGCTTATAATTTAGTTCTGAAAACATTCTTCGGTGGTCATAGGCACTTGTTGACCATGGGTCAGAGACATTAGAAGGTCACAAAACAAGCATGACAATGTGAGTTCTCCAAGATGAGCTTTACTACCTCTGCTCTTTATTGTAATAAGCATGCAACATTTTACAAAAAGCAATTAATAAAATCTTTACCCACTGTTATATATATAACCTGACCCACTGTTATATATATAACTTGAATACAAACCTTTCTGCTATATAAAGAAAAGATAATATATGAAGTAATATATAATGGCTGTATTATATAAAATATTACATAAAAAATTGCAACATAATATATAATCTATCCAGTCTAGCAAATACATGTTAAGAATCCAGGTCTGACGAGCTAAAGCCCTCCAGATATATTGAACCGGAATTCTTTTCTTAAACTATAAAGTGGGGACAGATTGGAGTTCTGGTCCATGTTGAGGCAAGCTGAAATAAATGAAGCTACATTTTAGCCAAAGGTTCTGGTCCAAACTAGTTTAATGACTGTCAAGAGCTCCTAAATATATAAGCTCTGAAATTATTATCACAGAAACTATTTTGGTATTGGAGTTTATTTTCTTCAGGATGAAATAAGTGAATGTCATATATTTTTGTCATGTCATTTTTATTGAACAGTCCAGTTCATTAGTAATAAAAACTGTAAACAGAGCAATTCATTCATCAAAGTGAAAACTGCTGTATTCATATGCTAAGAAAAGGGGAGCCAACATACACAGCCTTTATTCCTAAATTAATGAAGCATCTGTTGCTTAATTACAATGTCTTCTTAAGTAGAAATATATCTATAAGCACATTAATGAAGATTCATAAGGTCAAGATTATAGCAGCTGAAAGGTGAAATTGCTTAAAAAGGCATCTCAAGGCATGTCAGCAAAGGTTTGTAATTAGGAAAAACAAATAAAAGAAGTTAGAACTGCTAGTTTGGAGAATGCCAGTCATATAGCACCTTTCTTCTGCCAAAATACAGTCCCGTTATGGTTCTGTAACAGAAGGAAAAGGATGGTACTGCAATATGTGAGCACATTATGCAAGAGCTAACAACGCTTCCCAGATCCTATTAACTGTTTAGGGAGTGCCTTTTCACATACTGTAACTTGGACTGAGGCGTCGATCAGCAGTGGTTGAAGATGGTTTCAGTTACTGCATTAACACGTTTTCATGAATAGCCCCAAATAATGAAAGAAAAAAAGCATGTCAAAAAAGGAGCAGAAAATTAAACTAGAAAGCCTTCAAAATATGCAGAATGAGAAAAGGCACTTACTTTTTTCATTTTGTTTAAAATATGGCCACCCCCAAAAATCAATATTTATACTATCTCATTCAGTAAGTTTAATATAATGTAAATTTCTGATATGCAAAACTTTTCAGCCTTTGAGTGCTCACATTTCAAGAGGCTTGTTTTGGGATTAGAACAAAACTTAGTGTTTTGAGTGACGTTAGTTGCCTACTCCAACTATGCCTCCAATTTAATTGGATGTTGTGTTGGGACTTATGGCTGAATTGCTTTTCTTCAACCTTTTTCTAGTCTAACCAGTATAGCGGCAGGAACTAGTTACATGCCTGCTGCTATGGGTGATGGAGTGTTGAGAAAAAACAGCAGTTAAGCACATGGCCATACAGAAGATTGCTTGTAGTTGCATTCCTGCCAAACTACTTGGCAAGTTATTGCTTTTATTTTTTAAAGCCTTTACTATAGGAAAGCTGAAGGTCATGTTGGTAGGTGGTTGCAGCTTCTACTGGGTTTCACACAAAAATGTTGCTAATGCTGTTGAGCCCGTGTAAAAGCAAAAATTAATACCATGTTACTTTAGTTGTTTTGAGCCTTATTATACTATATGTGTTCTGTGCTCCATTGCTATGTTGGATTTCTAAACAGCATTATAAAATGCCAAAACTAAAGATTCTGTGTTGCTTCTTGTCCTCCTGTGCTGTTAAGTTTTTCTTCTCTTTAACTTCTGCTATCTGTGCATATGGTCATGTGTGTTTACGGCTAAGTGCATGGCTATGTGTAAGGCTATGTGCTTTGTGTGATTGCTCTTGTCCTCTTCTGAGCTTTTCAGAATGTATTTTATTTGCTAGTTATAGAACAGCTTTTTCCAGTGTATTATAATTATAAAGCAAAAATTTAAGCACCACCCTTGGGTACAGCACAATAATATTAATTTTTTTCTCTGCCAAATGTTCCTAAAGTAGGTAAATAATATAGATAATATATTAGTTCTCCTTATGGCTCAGGAGCTTTAATTAACAAAGTGAAGATTGATTCTCTAGAAAGAAAGGGGAATGTTCTGGTTACAGTATTTTTTTTTCAATTCTATTCTTTCAGAAATGTTTTAAAAATGATATCTTTGGATGATTTTATGCAAACAAGCTGGCTGGTAGTGGTCAGTGAGGACTATAGCCCTATCTACTCTTGTAGTATTCATATGAAAAACAAAAGAGCAAAAGATTCATACTATGTTGTATTGCTTCTTATAGCTAAAACACTTGAAATGTGTTTTGTTCCAATAATAAATAGAATACTCAAACTGTTTCATTACATCAGGACACAAACCATGCAGCATAGATGGCATGTTTTAGTTGGAGATGTTCTATTCCAAGCTCAGCAAAACATGTTTTCCATTTCATAAATAACCATACTGTAGATATACTGCAGCAAATTCTACCAGGATGCTCAGTTATACAAAATAATTCAATGTTCAAGTGAAAATCCAATCGATCCAATCAAAGAAGGCATACCTGCCTGAATGGGCAGTATAAAAATGCCAAAATAAATAAATATGTAAATGGGTGCAACAAAAATTGCAAACTAATCCTCCCTTCTCCTTTTCCATAGTAAGGGAGAGAGGAAAAGGAAGGAAGGATTAGGGTTGAGCTCCTGAATAAAAGTTAGGTTATACATCTAATGAATCTGTTTTGTTTTCTTAGCGTTTGTTCAGCCTGGCTGCAGCATCTGCTTATCTTTGCACTGCACTTGCCCAGTTCTTACAGCAAAGTTATCAATGCAGGATGTGACAAGGGGTTTTATTTATCAGCTAGCTTGTCCCAAGGTGAGAGGGAATTATTGGCCAGAACCTGGATCTTTCCACTCCGCGTCCAGAATCTTAACCATTACACTACACTTGCTCTCATATAATTTTAATATAGTGTTTCTCAATCCTGGGAAGGTGCTGGCTGGGGAACTCTGGGAGTTGAAGTCCACACATCTTAAAGTTCCCAAGGTTGAGAAACACTGCTCTAATGAATACATAATTAAAATGGCAAGTGGTTGGTTGGCTAAGTACCTGGTAGCAGATAAAAAGAGTATTTTTTTCTTGATGGAAAATCATAAACTAAATTACAAGTAGCATGATTCTACAATAAGAAATGTGATGCACAGTATCCTTTTCCATCATACAGAGAGGTATATCAATGGCTTTGATCTTAAGGAAGCTTTTATTACACCATTAACCAATATGAGTCTTTGATCATCCTTAGGGAGTGAAGGTATGATAGAAGAGGGGAAGTTTCTTTTTTATTTTTCTTCAGGGTAAAAGCAGAGAAGTATGGAGAAGAAGCAGAGGATAATATGGTACACAGAAGAGGTATGAGTAATGCATCATTATTACTATCAATCTGTATTGCTAACCATTTTTTTAATGTTCGCATTGCATTATGTGCAAAATGATAGTTCTAGCCCACGTGATCAAACAGAAATTCTCTCCAATCTACAGTATTTTATTAAAACATGAGTATAATTTGCAAAAGATTAATAAACAATTTGTCTGCAACAAAAGATGAATGATATTAAATTGATGGTCTCATTCCTCTGAAAGCTGTGGCTCACAATATTAATTAGTCTTCCCATTATGCAAAAGATTAATAAGAGAAGAGAGGAGATTCAATCGCAGACAGAAGGCAAACATGAGAATCTTTCAATAAAAAATCATTTGCAAAATTTCAAAGTAGTATAGTAAAATCACTGAGTACTATTAAAAATGCTTGAAAATAGTTCACTGTAAATTTTATGTGGGGTTTCCCCCATTAAGATCACAGACATTTAAATATACATAATTATTGTGGAACTGAATACACTATCTTAGTCTAACAGATTTGAAAGCAAGCCACCCCTAAGTATTTAAGAGACACTTAACGGACTCTACATACTGGGAAAGCAAGACTAGTTTTAAAGAATAAAAGGTTTTGCTAATAATATCATGGTCCTATTCATACATATAAGCACATATGTGTACATGCATGTGTACACTCATATTTATTTTCTAGAAAGCCAGTTTGGTGTAGTAGTTAAGACTGGGCTAGAAACCAGGAGACCATAAGTTCTAGTCCCACCTTAGGCCCAAAGCCAGTTGGGTAACCTTGGGCCAGTCATGATCTTTCAACCCTAGGAAGAAGGCGGTGGCAAACCGCTTCCAAAGAAAATTGCAGGGACTAGTCCAGGCAGGCACCAGGAATCAACACTGACTGTCAGGCAAAAGAAAAAAGCCACTCTAATCCAACAGGACTCTAAGCGACTTACATTGCCTTCTTGCAATAAAAGGATTAAAATACAAAAAAAGTATAATAAAACTAAACAATAATACAAAATTATAATAAACGTTACTAAAGACTTTGTTTACTTTATGTGTTACTAGAAATCCAGATGCTATTGAACTTCCATTAGCCCTAGCCAGCATAGGCAATAGTACAAAATGTTAACAATTGTAGTCTTGCATATGGAGGGCTATAACTTAACATATTTGCAATACTACGTTTCTGTTTCATAAGCCATTTTTCAAATATTTGTCTACTTTCAGGATAACCAATCATTTATTTAAATAGTTTTATCATCCATTTATAGAAACCACAAGCATTTTCAGAATCCAACATTACCATAAAAACAATAACAACAATTTAGTCCCAAAGGTTTCAAGGAAACAAATTGATTGCAGAATACAGGCAGCTAAGTAATAAGTCTATGGCAACTATAATGGCTTTAGTTGTGAAAAGGTTGCAAATAATCTTGCAATATAGAGTTCTTGTTACTTGTATTTATAACAATGTACATGGTATTGCTAGCCCATGAAATTCAAAGTCCTCCTAATTCCCATAGTAATGAGCTTTGGGTCCTTAACAACAAACTCAAGCTCAACTCTGTCAGCTGAGTTAAAAATAAATGCACACAATAGAGTAGGTGATGCATCAGAAGAATCTCATGTTCTTACTCCTAGTATGGGCATTGTAATCCAGTAGACTGGAAAACAGGACATCTAACTTGCACAAGCATCTTCTCAATTTTGACTGATCTCTTTTCTAACTGTATACTTATATGGTCACAATCCAACATCATTCCATAGGAGGCCCTCCAGAGTAGATTTTCAAGTGATTGTAATAGTTCAGAGAAAACACAAAACCTTAGCAGTAATCCTTATTCCCTACATTGATGGGATAAAAGTGATTAACCAGAAAAGGTTACTGGTTGATACCATGCTGGATAGCTTTATGAAACATGAACCCAGAAAAAGGACCGGGGTGTGTGTGTCAAATTTCATATTGGGGAATCCTCTGCAGTCTAGTTGTTGGCCCAACAGAAAATATGTTGATTCACTCAAGAATGCTAAAAAAATATTCATCTAATAAACATTTTTAAATAATTTTTATTGAAAATTTTAATAACAATAATAAAAGACAATGCAAACTAAAATCAGAAATAAAAGAAGAATAAAGAAAGAGAGAATAGAAAGTGCAAATATGAAAGAAAAAAGAGAAGGAAATAAGAAAAAGAGAAAATAAATATTTAAAGAAATGACTTCCCATCTTCATCACAACAAGCACAAACAAACTTAGTAATTCTTTGTCCCTTATAACATTACATGCAAGTATCTTTTCTTCACAAACCCCATCACTTATTCATACGCAAATCCATAAATCATTAACATTTCATGCCTGGTTTCAGTAAAAACTCCACAAACGGTTCCCAGAACTTTATAGAAACGTGTCTTGTTTCAACCTTGCTCAAACAAACCAACTTTATACTCCTTCCTTTTGCTTCTAACAATCTTAGTCTTTAGTTCATTCAGATGTTGTTACAGAACTTGCTCTCTCTTCAAATTTTCTTTTTCCCATCTCAAAGGCTTCTTTGAGGCTTTAGCAAACCTCTTTTGTAAATCTAGTAAGGAGTCATTCTCTTGGCTTATCATTTGTATTTCCACTTTAACTGTCATTTCTGTCTTATAATCCACAATTTTTTTCCCCAGTATTTCAACAATTTCTTTATATTCTATTATTTCTGCATCAGGTCAGGCTTGTTTCAGCTTTTTATCCTGTAGATCTTCCAAGGTATTCTTTTTCACATCTGTCATTTCTTCTTTAACCCTAATATGTCATCCAAGTACACGACTATATATTTATCTAAAATGGCTGAAAATATGTTGTTCATGAATCTATAAAAAACTGCTCCACAGTTAAACCAGGCTGAAATATGTGCAGTGCTTTCTGGGCTTTGCTAACGTCTACAGGAAATTCAACCCTAATTTTGTTGAGCTTGCAAAACCAATATCCCAGCTCCTAAGAAAGAGTCAGTGATTCTCCTGGTCAACCCAAGAACAATCGACCTTCCAAGATTTTTACATTTTTACATACAGTATGTCCCGGGCTCCCAGAACAAGCTTCCAGATGCCCTCTCACGCAAGCCAGAGTATGAATTCCACCACCCCCAGCAATATTGCAGCCATGCAACTTTGAGTCACACTGTTAATCAGACCAACACGAAAGCCTGGGAACAGAAAGACAAGCTGTTGATCTCTTTGAATAGATTAGGGCACAGCAGCAGCAGGATGCATACCCCAGGGCCTCCAGGGAGCCCAACAAGGTACTGTTTCACCTTTCACAGTGGAGGGAGGGCAGCTGTTGCACAATGGATGTTTATATGTTCCTCTTCCCCTAAGGGAGGAAGTACTACAGCCATGACACAACAATAAAACATCAGGGCACAGGGGGATATTTAAAAGCCAACATAGAACCCTCAGAGAGTTTTGATGGCCCCACATCCACTCAGACATTAAGGATTATGATTCCTCTTGCCATGTCTGTTGTAGAACAAAGCCAGTCCCTGGTGAGCCAGCTGGGCTGTTGCAGCTACTAGAGACCCCATTGCAACCATGGGACACTATTTCCCTAGATTTCATCACTGATGTTCCTCCAGCGTGGGAATATACTACCATACTGGTTGTAGTGGATTTATTTACCAAATTGGCCCATTTTATTCCATGCAAGGGTCTCACAACAGCCCAAGAAACAGTTTAACTCTTTTTGGACCATATCTTCAGATATAGAGGATTAGTCAATCATGTGATCACAAAGGAAGTCAACTGACTTCCAAATTTTGGAGGGACCTATTGCACTTATTAAATATTAAAATTAATTTGTCTTCCTTGCACCATCCAGAGGCAAACAGAGAAGCTGAGAAGGTTAACCAACTATTACAGCAATATTTAAGATGTTATATTTCTTACCAACAAGAGAACTCATACCTCTTACTGAATTTGCTTACAACAATTCTGCACACTCCCCATTTGAGGCAACTTATGGATTCCACCCACAGGTCTTACCAACAACCAGACAAGAAAGCGCTATTCCTCACGCCACAGGTTTCCTGCATGAAAGCCAAGGAGCCCAAAGCCTCTTAAAGGAATAGCTCGAACTAGCAAAGGCTACATACCAAAAAACAGCAGATGCATATAGACAAGAGAGATCTAGAATTTGGTGTGGCTTTCTACAAAATTTCTAACTTCCCACAAGACCTTCTAAGAAACTGGACTCAAAATTTATTCCCTTTCCTAGGGAATTTATCCCCTTTTCCAGTGATTAAGCAATTCAACCCAGAAGCATTTTGTTTGCAATTGTCAGCATCAATGAAAATTGATTCTGTATTCCATCAGTCTTTGCTTGTGAAAGAGGCTCCCTCCTGCACTCTATGTTTGCAGATGGCACCCCCCCCCCCATTCTAGTAAATGGGGAGTAAGAGTATGAGGTAGAAGTGGAGTTAGACTCTAACACAGAGGGAAGCTGGTTGAGTACTTCATACACTGGAAAAACTACCCAGAGTCCAAAAGGTCATGGAAAGCAGCAACTGACATGTACCTGCTGTAATTGGTGCACTGCTTTCACAACCAATACCCCAACAAACCCCGTCCTAGCAACTCCTGGCCATGCAGGAATCAGGTGCTGACCAAGATGAACAGGAGGAGTTCTTCTAAGGAGTAGAGGGAGCCTTGGGGATAGTAAGAGATTAAGTAGGGGGAAATGAATCAGCTCCTTCCACAACAGGCATATAGAACATGGGGGAGGGGGGAACCAACAGATTCCCAAGGGAGGGGCGGTAGTCACCTCAACTGGAGCAGATGATTTTGGGGACACCTGAGGACTTAATGGGAGAAGAGGGGAGTGACACAGCTACATTTAATTCTCATAGCCTGCAACCTGTTTCTCCTGGGAACTCGAGGGTGGGGGATACGTCTGAAGGGGAGGGTGATGTATTGGTATGTGGGAATGACCTTGAGGGACAAGGGGAAGAGATGCTGCCTAGGAAATGATCAGATAAAAGGGGAAGGAGCCCACAGTTGAATAACGGGAAAAGAAAGGAGCTTAAAAAGGATCTGCCCTAATGTATCAGGCTATTAAAAGAAACGGCAAGAGATTTGTACTTTCAGACTTGCAAGATTCTGTTAATGTAGCCTTACAATAAAGTAGAATTAGCTCATCTGGTTGTGTATTCTGCCTGGTTTACCTGGAAGGGCTGACACCTACCTACATTTCAGATTCAGAACTAGAGTCATGGTTACTTCATTGTGCCTTGCATAGCCCAATACCTTGTTGTTGTTGTTTTGTTGTTGTTTGCTACTCCACCCCATACCCAGGCACAAATAATCTCTGTATAGTTTCAGCCAAACAAGACATCCAAATAATGATTTATGTTTGCAGAAGGAGAAAAGAACCTTTTACAGCCCAATTCGGGGAAAAGCTTTGAAAGATACAATACAATTTTGATGTGCCCAAGTGGACAAAGCTAAAGAAGGAGACCTTTTCAAAATTAGCAAGGGCACATTTCTTTTCCTTTCATATCTACTCAGAAGTAATCAATGTGAAAACATTCTTCTCACATACCTACACAGAAGTGACTCTCATTAGATTCTGTGAGACATATATATATTCACTTCTCTGTAACTATAGCATTTTTTTTTTTTCTCTAAAACTAATCCTCCACCAGACTTCTTCTGGAGGAATGGTTGGCTGGATTATTATTTGTGCAATGCAATTCTATGTGAACCTATTCAGATACAAATCCAACTGGGTTCTCTGAGGCTTATTCCCAGATAAGGAAGTATATGACTGCAGCCCTCTTAAAACAGATTTAAACAAGACAGGCAGAATCAGGCAGCAAAAGATTATATTTGCAACTTTGCTGCATCTTCAGACAAAAATACTTTCATTATCGCCCCAATTCCATGAACCATTTTGGCTTACAATATATAAGCAAAATAACATTGGGAGAAACACATTTATAAAGTTGTCTCATGATGCATCAGATCTTTACCAACGAGAGCAATTGGCTAAGGATGTTAATTTGCCATTAACAAACTGACCTTAACTGGCCAGAAGAATAATCACACTTTTAGCAACAGGAGCAAGACAAATTCTCCATTGATCAAACGGGCATCAAATACACAAGCCTAGTAGAAGATAAAATAAGCTTAAGAAGAACAACAGTAAGCAGTTCAAAGAAAGTTTAATGTCAGCTCTTTGGGATCCAGAATTTTCCAGGGCAATGTTTTGCTCCGTGACATTATGAAGAACAGGGCATCCCAGGAAATTTGTAACAGTTGGTAGGCATGCAACAATAAACAACCTAAATTCATTACAATGATAACTTTTTATAAGGTGCTTGGCACTAAAGTGTAGTCTTGTTCCAAGTCACTTTATAGATATTAACTAAGCAAACCTGTTTTCCCAGGAAATAGGCAAGTTACCAAAATACATCATGGAGCCTGCATTCACTTTGTAATTTATTCTATGCAGATTTATTTACGTACCCAAATGTGTTATTATTGGCAAGACATAGAAGACATTACAACTGGTTACATTTCTAACTTGTTCAAATATAGCAATAGTGAACATGAATGAAATACTATTAAAAATACTTGGGTTACATGTCTATTTGACATATTTAAAATAAATTTATTCATTCACTAATATGAAGCAACATAAACACTAAATGTGGGCCATGTACTGTATAGTAATATCTTATTCATAAAGGCATACAGGCACTCATATGTTTTCTGGCTTTAAAACAACAGGATTCTCATATATATATCTATATACATACAGACATACATCATAGTGTTCTCTTTTGGAGTATGCAAAGCCAGGAATAGTATACGGTAAAGAAATAAAAGGCATGAGGTCAGAAGATGAAATTTATATATACTGTAGCTAAATCCAGTTTATAACAACAGTATTCATTATACCTTTCTATGTTTGCAAATATCTTTGCTTCCATCATGTCCATATACTGCTTCATACACTGTCTTTTGTTCTTTAAATTTTTTATCCCTCTCCTTTGAGGTTCTCATCAACTCCATTAAATCATCATTTTCTTGGTCTTTTGCTTCCCCTCAGAACTCTTCCTTATATATTTGTTTTGTGAGTCAATCCTTATTCATTATTTCTGCATGACCAAACCACCTAATATACTTCTTCTTAAGTAACCATTCCCTCTGTATAGAACTTACTGTCAAGTTTTTCCTGACTCATTGAGCTTCCATATACTCTCTTGCCCAAAAGCACACTCCTGAATCCATCCTTTTCAACGTCTTTCAACAAACATTCCTCACAACTGACCATATACTCTCCACTACCGTTTTATTTGCAGTCACATATCTTAAAATTTATCCATCCATTTCCCCGTTTTTAATAAACAGTTCACCGAGGTACACAAAGTCATCTACTTACTTTAATTTTACTATTTATGAATAAATTCATTCATCTACTTGCTTTAGTTTTTTACCATTTATGAATGGAAAGAATCACTCTATTTCCCTGTTAAACATAGCTACCTTGGAAAGAGAGAGAGACTGTGTACATATTTGATGAAACTAATTAATAAATCAAAATGAAGTGTTTTTCATGTTTGAGTTTTATTGGAACACCCTCTTCCACTGATTAAAAAAATGAATCATTGTAAGTATCAATGGAGGCAAATATGTGTAGCTCAGGGTTGAACTGTGGAGTCCTTGGGGTTCTCTGAGCTTGGTTCTTTTTCTGCAAACAATCCAACCTCCCACAAGAGATGCTGTGTAAGAACATTATTCAAGTGAGCACAAACACACTGTAGCAACCCAGAACAGCAGAAAAAGGAAAGAGACCACCTGTACAACATCTTCCAACAAAATGGATATCCATGCAACTTTATCAAAAAGTGCCTGACCACTCAACCTACTACAACACAAACAACACAAACTATGAAAAGGATCATACTTCCATACATCAGAAACGTCTCAGGAACCACCAACAGACTATTACAACCATATGGCATCTCCGTGGCACACAAACCAACGAAAGCCCTCCAAAATATATTAAGTAAACCAAAAGACCCAGTAGCACAAGAAGAAAAAACAGGAGTCATCTACAACATACAGTGCAAGGACTGCAACAAACACTATGTAGGACAGACAGACAGAAGACTGGCAGAGCGCATCCACGAATACCAACTAGCAGTCAGAAAACATGATGAGAACTCCTTAATCTCACAACACATGGACAGATATAACCATAATTTTAACTGGGAAACTCTCAGCATTTTAGACCAAGCAAAATCCAAAAATGCAAGGGAATTCTTAGAAGCTTGGTATTCAGACAAGGCAGCAGTTAACAGACACATAAACAGCATCTACACACTATTCAAAAGAGACAAAATATCAGAACAGCTCCTCACCAGCAATTATCACCAGGATAAGCAGAGGTTACCACAGGGCACACAAGCAAGCAGTAAACAATACCCTAATCAAGGAACTACCAGAGGAGCAAAACAAACCCCCCACCCCCACCAACACTGGCAGGGCATGCAAGAGTATATAAACAGAGAGCAAACCCATCCCATTCCAGCACTGAAGATGTTACCTAGCCGGGTAATGAAACGTTTGCAGGAAAAGAACCAAGCTCAGAGAACCCCAAGTACTCCACAGTTGTAAGTATACTGAAATGGTATATTTTCACTTTCCTTTTTAACTTTTTCATATATAGAAGAGAAAACAGTGATAGACAATTAAATTATTTTAAATTAATTATAAATTAGCTATTTTCCCTCCCACTATTTACATACAAAATTATTAGGGAATAATTTATATGCTTAAAGACAGAAAACAATAAAAAATATATATAAATAAAATAAAGCAATTGGACACTTCCATATATTTAGAGGAAAGGGACAGAGAAAGTATAAGGACCTAAGAAAAGAAAGTAAAGTCTTGTTCAGCTCCTGGTAACTGTATGGACAAATTGATCTTTCCTCTGGGCAACAACACAGAAGTGGTTCACCTTTTTCCAGGCTGTTTTTTATCTTTCTGGTCTAGATTACAGCCCTAGTGCTTCTTGAGGGTCTCTCATTCAGGTATTAACCAGGTCCAATACAGTTTAGCTTTCTTGAGATCAGCCAAGGTCACATAAATACCTTCACATTTCCCTTGTCTGACGTGTGGTTACATTATGGCAAAGAAACCTGAAACTAGCAACATTTATCCTATCTTATACTTCTCTCCCATGTCTCATACAACATAGTGAGACCATTTCAAGGAAATGGAGCATCTTAACAAATTGATTCACATAGTTTGGATCTGATGTAGAAAACCTAATTCCTTTCCATCTAATCCGCACACCCAGCTAGAACTCTTGCTTGTGTTTGTGCTGGGAAATAGGACCCAACACTAGTGCATTGCAGTTCCTTATTTCATTACATAATAATGTATTTTTGAACACACTGGGATATGTTAAGGCATTTATTTACCATGGTGGGTTATTCTTGTTCGGGGGGGCAAAAAAGCTCAATAATCAGCTCTACAGTATATAACTAATTGCAAGGATAAAACCAAATGAATAATTGCTTAACTTCAGAATGGGACCTGAGGGAATTCTTCTTTAATAAAGGTTTAACTCACCAGTGATAATGAATGCAATCTCACATACTACTGAATAAGACTGTTAACATAATGGCTGAGATACAAGAACTATAATTAGAACTGAACAGAAATGTTAATAACCCACCAGTAGGGTACAGAAAGGAAAGGGAAATTTTACCCCTACCCATAAAATGAATTTGAAAGAGAAGAGCTTTAGACATCTATCCCATGGTTCCACACACATAACTAGAAGATTATCAGGCAAATAAACTAATAAGAAAACTTCACTGAACTTCTGAACCAGATAGCAGTGTGGTCTCAATTGCCTGTTGTCATAATAAGGATCTGTTGGCTGGATGCAGGTTAAATTAGTCTTACATTGGGCAAGAATAGCTATAAATTTCAATAAAATTGAAGTAGGACTAGTTCAGAGTCAAAGCACATGTTATATTTAATATAAAGTACAAACCTGACATTGATTATTTTATTAGTGCTTGTGAAGTGTGCTGGTCCCAATCCACATATAAATGGGGAATCTTTCAGTTTTCCACTCCTGATACGTATACTAATTCATTTCCAAATTCTCTCAATGCATGTATGGATGTTTTTAAAAAGATGTCCACACTTCTACATTAATTAAAATCCCCCAGGTCAGCAGTTCCTTTTAAATTAGTAACACTATCTTCTTTTGCTGATTTTTTTTTTCTTTTAACCATAAGATGAAATTACTTGTTTAGCAGGTAACTGTCCACAAAAACATTAGTTGAGCATGTAGAAGTAATCTAATTACTTCTACTAATCTGGAAACTTCTAACATATAAAATTATATTGATCTTTAATTGCAGCTAGACTATCTAGGAAATATATGTTATCATCTCTAGGTCATGGTAAAATGTATTTGGAAACCATCTCTAGGTAATATCATAGATAAATTGCCTTTCTTTGCTGGAGAATTATATTCTGTGTTATCTTCAATATCTCTTTTTATTTTTTATTCTTTAACTGATCATTTAATCCTTAAGGATTAATAAAGAATTCTAAACTTGCAGCTTTAGACTATACCTTTGCTTCTGCATTTCCTCTTTCTTATCAAAAAGGTGGCAATTACCTAGGTAGATAAGTATAATCTTTTAGTATTTTCTTTGCTCAATGTGTTCTATTCATCAGAAAGAGCAATTTTTTTTTTTACTTCTCTATGTTACATGGTGATTACAACTATTGCTATATTTAATGGTTAATATTTAATCAAGCATTGCTGTAGCATGATCATGTGTGATGGGTTGAGTGGTGGAGTGCTACAACTTCTTCTCTTTTCCATACCTGTTCTATGGAACTGTGCAACTCGGGAGATGTATTTTGGATTGTTTCATATATAAGCATTCCTCTGAGACTCAGTCATGGTTTACTACTCTTGGTCCCTCAAAGTCATCCCAGCAGACATGATCTGGATGTCTATGACTATTTGAAACAAGGGAAAGTAATATCATTCTGCTTGAAGACCTAAGCATATGATTTTCTATATAATTAATCATTACAGTCTAAATAAAAGTGATATGATTTTAGTGTGTGTCTTACAAACTAATATATGCCTAATTCCAAAACTGGGATTTCTGACCAAGACCACAACTGATTGGCAGTTAGTAGGAAAGACCATTTAAATTAATTCCTACATAAACTCAGAGATGAATAGATATTCGAGGCACCAAGGGAACTAACTGTGTCCATTATTTTATAATATGCCACACTGCAGTTTCAATAGTTCGTAACACATTATTTCTTCCCCCACCCAGTAGACCTCCTACCAGCAGAGAAAATAGAATTCAAGCTGCCTTAACCTTTGTCTCCTACCATCCATTCAGTTATCCAGCTGTTTCAGTTCTTACCCTCTTTCAGAAAACTTCTGACTCATTGCCTTGACTCTACTGGGTAGCTAAAGTGCTCCAACTAAAATGACTTTGAATTGAATATAAGCTGGTTTCAAGGTTGCTTTTCCTTTGGATCTCTCTGAGTTACACTGACTGAAAAGACCTATTTGATTAGCTTGCAAATTCCATATACACACCCCTTGGGAATTGTGAAATCATTATCAATAGACAGTAATATTTTTATATAAAATTGTCCTTCAAAGTGAATTAAGTTGTTTAACCTTGCAAAGTCTTCTAGACAAAGGTAAGCACAAATAACCAATACATCAAGGATTTTCATTCTAGCATAGTCTTAAATTTGCCCATAATAAATTGGATCCTACTCTGTTTTCAGTTTATTGTTCCAGATACAAAATGAATTTTAGTTAGGGATCATTCCACAAAAATAATATGTAGTATATCATAATGTATGTTCTATCAGTCTTGAACAGTTGATTAGGCTTCAGTCCCTCACAAATCAGTTTGAAACGTATCCATTACTTCTGCTGACCTTAAACACAGAGAATACTGTAAGCCAATCAGTGCTTGCCCTCTGTTCCTGTTGTTGATCAACAGGACTGTGCAAAGCACACCAACACCAACATTCAGTGTCCTGCTCCCAGAGTTAACAATGGCCTTGGAGTAACAGAAATCCCTTATTCTCTCCCCTTCCACATTTTTCCGAACAATGTATTTGTTTGTATTTTATAAATTATTTGCAAAGGGAAAAAATGTGAATGGTATTATGAGAGAAGATCAATTATTAAAAAATGTAGTCAAACCACTGGAATCTGCCAAAAGCTTCCTGGCTGCCTAACCATTTCTCTGTTTCATTAAAAAGTTCCTGTGGCTTATGAGAATGAAATAGTGGATGGATTCAAGTTTATACCTGAATGCTCTAATAGCTCTGACTATGATTGCATGTTACTGGGGAAGCTGGATTATTAGGAGGAAGCATAGGGAATAAGTTTTAAAGTACGTATACCTAAAGACAGAACTTCCAGGAACAAGATGCTGATAGCAGATGGGATTGCTGGCTGGCTTTTGCTCAGAAGCCAAGATGAAAATCGACCATCCACAAGGTCTTATGAAAATACTAGCATTAACTGTATTTTCCAATAAAACAGAACAGAGTCAGAAATAAATCAATTCAGCTCTCAAAAAGTAAAAAAAAGCTGGAGATCTGTCAGATCCAAAGCTGATCCCAACATAGTGCAAAAATAGTGCACAGGAAGTGCCCTGGAGTCTGAAAGGTAAGGTTATACAGCAAGCTTTATGGAGCAGTAAGATATAAAGCCAAGCCTCTTCCAAGTCTGACACACTACCTACAACCACAGCTTTTGATGAAAATTCCTCAAGAAAAATTATAACAGATCACTGTTATACATGTGACTGTTCTCTATAAACTGAATCCTTGGTCTATCTGTAACTTTCTAAAACAAAAGTTTAATCACCCTTATTCTCTTTATTCCAAAAATTTTTTTTTAAGTTCTTAAACTTGTAGCTAAAACTTTCTTTTGCCAAGGATTGAAAGGAAATTCACCCGGCACTGTAAAACTTGTTGATACAAAGATTTCTAATAGATGAAAAGCAGTTAACAAGCAATTTCTCAAAGTGATTAGAAAAGGAAGTATGTGAACTTAGTGTCCTTTCAAAGGAGCTAACCTCGGTTTGAGCAAGATGGTTATTCCCTCATCTCCCAGAGCTCTAAACCTGCCAGAGACTGCTGTCTTGCAGTCTCCTCGTGAGGAACAGCTGTCTGGAGCACTTATGGTCAATCTTAAGTCATCTCCTTGTCCAGAGAGGAATTATTGAAGATCTGATCTACTTACCGGCTCTTCATTCTGCTGCATTCGTTGGCTCCACTTTTCACAGAATTGTCTTCATTCCTCCATTTCTTCCTCCAGAAGTCCGTTGTCTGATTTTTCTTATAAAAGCCCAGTTCCCCAGCTAACTTCTGCTTAAGTTGTGAAGTCTTTCTTTCCATATAGGTTATTGGCACCACGTTTTCCTATTTATTACCTAGAATCATATTTCTGAAGAAGGAATGACAGCTTTTCTTCACAACCACACTTTATATTATTCTTTTGGGTAGTTTATGCTCATTCATATTGAAAATGAAAAGAATAAAAGGATACAACATTTCAAACAGTGCTGAAAGCCATCTATTTCCATCTGAAGGAACAGAAGGAGTAACAATCTTGGGAATTACTACTCTTTTAATGCTCTCCCACAAGTAATGCTTAACTTGGTGTTAAAATTGGATTTTCCTTACCTAATAAAATTGGTGAATTCCCACTGGGAATATATGAACTTTATAGTAAGTAAGGATACTTTCAAACTGTTATTCTCATGGGAGGAATTGAATCAAATTAATAAATTAAGGATATTCATTAATCATATGTTTTTAACATTTAGTCATCTCCTATGGCATCTATGATTTACTTCTACTATTCCCACCTTGCCAGTTACTAGTGGAAATGATGACTTGTGAATTTGAAAAATAAAGCAATCCTTGCAAGAAATTAACAGGGAAAATTTGTAATTATTCATTCTGTGTATTTTCTAAATATTATTTTCATACTATTACTTTTTAAAAAAACTTTTTAATGCTTTGGCCCTGGTGACAGTCCAAAAAAAAATGTCTTAAAAGTTTTCTGATTCCAACTCATACAGCAAGGAAATGCAGAAATTTCCTATATGTCCCCTGCTGTAATAGCAAATTATCTTATGCCAAAATAAGGATGAGCTTTGAAGAAGTTGATTGGAATGAGTTAGGCCAGAACCAACTGTTATATAAAGCCAGATGGAACTCGTTTGGCTCCTGGATCTCTCAGACAACGCAAAATACACTGTTACTCTTACTCGCAGCTCTGATTAAATCAGATACTTCCAATGCTTGTAGCTTATGTGGTACTACTGGGATCAAAGGGCCAGCATCTCCAGTACTAGACTTTCTGCTTTAAGTGTAACAACACCTTGATTAACACATTGTAAGAGGGAAAAAATTAAAGAATCCCTCTGTTCTGCTTCCTTTCCAATTAAATATGTGTTTCCTCTGCCATAAACTGAGAAAGTGCTAAGTAGACATAGGGACCTTAAATTATACAGGCTTTCCAATCAGGAATAATGTTGCAGAAGGTGCTAAAGGTCATTCTTTATCAGATATGCTATGTCTATGCACAGAATTCACACTGTCAGAATTCAGCATCATGGAACATTGACCACCAGGAGGCACCATGTTACCAGATTCACCCTCATTTGGAATGCTCAGACATGGACACCTAGTTGTTATTCTATGGAGTTCAAACTCTGTACTGGTAACCCCATAGAATAACATCTGGCTATCTGCACCTCACAATTCCCAGTAAGGAGGAAACCAGTAATGTGGTATCCCCTGGTGGTCAATATAAGTAAAAATATCACACAGGATATACAGTGTGTAAAAATACAAGAGCAGGGTGGAAATCATGTAAAACCCTGTACATGGCATGACATAATATAACATCTGTAATCTTTTTCCTCTGAGAGTTTAAGAGAAGATGGACTGTATATACTATTCTGATAACAGCATCATGGAAGTACTTCAAGATTCAGGCTGTGCTGGATCTGGATTTGGAGGACAAGATATAATTCAAAGCGAGTATGGGTTGCAAAACTACACATACCACTTTCTGTGTGCAGCACCTTTCTATCTAACCTGCCTACCTTTCTGACATAGTACCTCAGATGCTTATGTCAACCAAGTAACCAACAAACCACAACTCTAATGCAACTAAAGCCTGTCCAGAAAAGCCCAAGATTTTCCAGTGGGGCTAATCAGCTTCATACTGTTATCTCTACTTTAAAAAAGGTGCAAAGTAATATTTCAAAAAATATTGGGTTAAACCCTTACAAAGGTTAGTGCCTTCTATCATCTTCTCCAACATAAAAGAATGAAAAAGCTGTAGGTGTTTTCATTATTTCTGATTACAGCCTATGGAAATATATTGTTCCAAATCAAATCTCATCTCTTCAAATTGCTTGAATTGAATCAGCTAGTTCTTGAATATCAATATCAAATTGAAACATGTCATCTTTGAATTTAATCAGGTCTAATTTACACAGTTCTAGGAAAGCAGAATCCACACAATCCATTAAAAAACAAGAAGCAAATATGGAGGGAGGGGAGTTAATAGTTGAGGAACAGCAACATGAAAAGGTACGTGTTAACTATGTGCCTAACACACATACATAATCCAGGGTGGACCCTGGCATATGATAAAAGGAGAAGTCATTTCAAGGGTGGAGAGCCAGTTTGGTATATTAAGGCATCAGGCTAGAAACTGGGAGGCTATGAGTTCTAGTCCCACCTTAGGCATGAATGCAGCTGGGTGACCTTGGGCCAGTCACTCTCTCTCAGCCCTTGGAAGGGCAATGGCAAACCACTTCTGAAATCTGCCCAAGAAAACTGCAGGGACTAGTCCAGGCAGTTGCCAGGAGTCAACTCTGACTCAAAGAGACCAAAACAACACAAACATTCTAAGGGCAAATGCCACCTTTGTTAAGAAATGCCACTAATAGGCATTCTTTAAGCCAGAGCACAGAAAGTAAAACACAAGGAAGAGAATGTAAATGTCTAAAAGGTTGATTCAGCTAAAGAAGGTAATCTGATCCCTAGTTGTTTAGGGATCTTTATATATCAATACCAATATGTGAATCAGGCTCATATTATATTGGCAACCAATGCAAGCCTTTTAGTGCAGGTGTAAAATGAAAATAAGATACTCTGTTTGTCTTCCCAAACAAGATTCAACAGTAAAATTTAGACCCTCAGCTTCACAGTACCTAACTTGGCCATACAGTGTGCTAGATAAGAATCTTTGTTGCAGACTAGTGTGAATCCACAATCAAAAGTGGATTTCTGTTCACTGGCAGCTGATGAAACATTAGCATTCAACCAGCCAGGTCAGATCACTTTGATTTCCACTGCAAATGGAAATAGCAAAATAATAAAGTATGTGCATAAAGTTTGAGGGCCACTCAAACTTGCAAGCTTACACAGATAATGTAAGAGCAAAGTGAGAGTGTTGAAAATGCTCAAAGTTTGCCATATGACTGAGCAGGGATTTTTTAAAAAAAATTGCAATCCTCCTCTATTTTGTTCATGAACCCCAAATGGTTATGATCCAGTTTGAGAATCCCAGATTTAAACATTTGTTTAAAAAAAAAATAAAAGTTAAGGGATTAAAAAAAACATTTATACATTCAGTTATAATAAAAGATGCAATGTTTCCCAATAGAATTGATCAGATAATTAAACTAATTTTCCAAAATTATCCTAGTGTATTCAATTACAGATTTTATTTTTTTTTTTAGAAAAAAACATTAATAGTGTTAATGAAGGAGACAGTAGTAGGCATCATGGTAGAAGATAAGCTTCCCGTTCCTGCATTCCAAAATCTTTATTAGAAAATGTAAATCAAATATTTGATGAATACTAAGAGCCTTTGGGATGCTACAATTAACACTACCATTATGACACCAAGAATCAGACTGAAATATAAAAGAAGTCATTTAAGGTAAACAGAATTTAGGGAACATTAGCTACTCTAAAAAGGAAGCAAGGGTTTTATCTATCATTAAAATATATAAAATACTTAGGGGTGGTGATGTAAATTAACCAAGGCTAATAGAAATTCAACCTGCACCTCTACTATGGTGCAGTAGAGTACTACTCTACTTAAAAATATAGTAAAAGTCTGTTTCTCACACACATACACAAACACACACACACACACACACACGTTAAAATACTATTCTGAAAAGAAAAGAAATGGAGCCCGTAAAAGCTGGAATAGAATACAATGGTCAGAAATGAATACAGAAACAGCAGGATGGTTAGGAAAATCTATCACAATGTTTATGAACTAATTTTCAGTGGTTTATTAATTCCTTTACAGGAAGAACTACAGCAATAGCCTGGAATGCCAACTTCTATATTACTCCATCTCACTTCAGTCTCAAATAACCAGGATTTGCATGAACCCAATTTGTATGACTAGATATGACTGTTCCATTAAAAGTCTAATTTCCATGAATACTAGCATCCACTCCCCATTCTAGGTTAAAGTCTATTTTTCAGAAAATGTCCAGAATACCAACTTTATAGCCAATCAAACCAACAAAATTCATCAACTGCATATAAGAGAAGCTTTGGATAATTTTTCAAAACTGTAGTGGCTCCCATAGAATATTCTTATCTCATGAAAAGAAGCTAAAATCTATTAAATTCTGCAGACCTGTCACCCAATTCTTTTGTGTGCATTCTTCACATGATGTAAAGTATACTTGCTTAAATAATTTTAAGACTGAACTCTATGACACTTAAAAATAATGGCATTCAATGGAACCAATTTCTTAATAAATATAAATAGAATTAGGCTGCAAGTCTAATGGATTTCAGTGAAAAACTTACATTATTCTGCTGAAGGTAGCAAAAATGGTATAACGGCACTAAAATATCAGCAGAAAATCCTGAAACAGGCTTGCACACAAATTACTTTAGGCAAGCCATTTTCAAGGAGCATCCAAGTGTCTTAAGATCATCTGAAACCAGGTGACAGAGCTATCAGCTGAGGTGTCTGTACTGAAAAGGTACTAAATGGTACTAAATCTTTCTCAACTGGAAAGCAGGTTCAAGTGACAAAATGCGGTTATTTTGGTATTACACAAGATGTTTAAGCATTATACTGAAAATGCATTCACACACTATACATATGCTCATTCAGAAGGCTATGAGAAGCTATTTATTCACTTTTATTTATGCGATGTTTATCTCACTTTTCCATTCATTCAGAGCAATAACTAACAACATGAATTAAATCAGAAATGCAAGGTAAAACAAAATATGAAAATAACATAATTAAAACTACATATTCTAAAATTATTAACTTTAAAGGCTTGGCTAAGGAAATGTCCCTTAACAGTTCTTCTAAAAGGAAACAGAGTAGAGGCTAAATGCAAGTCTCCAAGAAGTGCTTTTGGAGGATTGGAGGAGAATGTCTCCCAAGTGTCCTGTAAAAAGGACTCTCTATGTATGGATATCTTTAAAAGGTTCTCTCCTGGCAAACTTAATGTCCAGCCAAGTTGATAACAAGAGAGATGGTCCTAAGCCATTGTTGCCATTTCGGTTTTGCTGGATACACCTCAAATCTGTAATCACCTGGAAATCTAGGAGGTCACAAATTATTTGTATTTTGAGGCTGGTCGGGCTCAGCAATGGGCACCAAGAAGGGGTTAGGGAGGAATTTTATCAGTGAGAAGGTGGAACTAGAGTGAGTGGGCAGGTAGAACTACCAGATCTAGACAGCAAACATCCAGAGTTAGATTTCTCTATACCTATTTGCTATTCTCTATTGGTCCAGATTATTGCAGCCCATACCTGGTAGTCCTTGCTTTCAAAACAAAGGAAATGTAACAATTGTTCATCCTTGCAGCTTCCTGATTGGCCCAAATAAAGAAGGACATGGTCATCATGCCTATTTATAAAAGTGTTGCTTGCACTTCGAGTTTGGGTGGATTATTTAGGTTATATACTAGGTGCGATTATTCCAGAGTTAGTGGACAAAAGCTAAAGAGTTTGTTTTTCATGATTTTAGAATGAAGGCATGGCTTTGTTTTTTCTTGCTTACGCTGTAAAAGTATGATTTTTAAAAAATATATTATTCCAGTATGGTAAGTGTGTAGGCTTACATCAGAGAAAAAGGGCAAGTCTTTAAAATGAAATGAAACAAAATAACCTATTACACTAGCTTTCTCTTTTCCTTATTTAGACATATTATTTAGTTGGGATATAGGAGTTGATTGTTCCCACAGCTGCAAATCTTGTTTGCAGTTAGTCTGGTGGAGCTATCAGAGGAACCATAACTAATTTAATGAGTAATGCACTGTATCTATTTAGACATGCACAGCTTAATCTTTAAGACAAACATATGTTTTAATCCTAGTTAGTAATGTCTTCTGGTTCTTGGATTTAATCTCTTTAGAGATTGAGAGCGAATGCATGCAGAGGCAAGGGTAAGGATCACTTGACCGGGATCAGTAGGTTCAGATATTGTTTTCTTTTCATTAATAACTTCATTTCCATTTCCACATACATATAACAGATTCTATAATCATTTTTATATATTATTCATCTATAAATGTGTAAATAAACAGAAATATATAAACAAATACAAAACACAGTAAGTGTGCATTGAAATAAGTGACTAAAACATTCCACGCTTGAATAAGGCTAATGAAAGCACATCGCAATTGATCTTGCATAACAATAATACACTGTAAAGTGTTCTACATTTTAGAAACAGGGGATTGCATAGTTACAGAAGGGAATAATCAACAACTTCTACTCAAGGTCTCATCAAGAGAAAAGGTGTAACAGTCCCCTTCTGCTTGTGGTAGAGAGAAATATGCAAAGGCATTTGGGAATGCTTCCAAAATTCTCATCCTTCAGCTTTTGAAGCTCTGGATCTTGTTAATATATGTTTTTATTTTGCACCTCATGTAATCTGACCTGATAATGTGTTGAAAAGTAGGATGAAAATAACAAAATTTTAAAAGTTTTTAAAAATAACGATGGTGTTTAAGGAGCTGTCACTTGAGTGATGGTGGTTTTTATCCACAACTTCCTCAAATAAATAAACTCTAAACACCATATAAATAAAATACTTTTTATTTATTTCTATTTATTTGTATTAACTAAAAAATAAAGCACTCTTTCAAAGTATTATTTGCCTAAAAATACCCTTTGCTGTAGCTTCTATGCAATCTACAAACTATTCTAAAAATCTCCTACCTTGCAATACTAGTTTCGTCGTTTTATTAATTTCCTTCTGCGTTGGAAAATGGCCACAATCTCTGAAAAACTTAGGGAGCTCATTTCTATCCATTTCTTTCAAGTCCTCTCTCTTATCAAATATGGTTTCATAAACTAGGTGACAAAAATAACAGATTAAAAAAGCCTTGTTTTTAAAATTTGTGAAAACTGCCACAAACCTTCAATGTTCTACATCATTTAATTTATTTAAAAAATGGCAATAATTAAATACAGGATACAATTTTTTTACCCAACAGAATTATTTTCCCTCACAAATAATTTATGTTGAGATTGAAGTTGTCTTAAACAAACTAAGAATACAGTGATCAAGATAGGAAAGTTTTTTCTGCCTACATTTTCCTCTAGGGAGAGAGAATTGGCTTGAATTTCTATACATTTCGATACTGTGGCCTAAATTAGGGCGCAGTGAACACAAAAAACCATGGATTAAAATATTATTAAATGTATTAATAGAACAAGATATGGAAAATGTGCACAATAGAAAAAAACATGCATAAACATGAATAATTTTTCTTCAATAAAAATATCTCTAATTAATATGGAAAAAGGATGAACCAAGTTTGAGATTAGGAAAATGAGAATTTTACGCTGACAGATTTCTTGCATATATTAATGTAAACAATAAATTTAGCACAGGATGCAAAGCTTTCATTTGGCTTGGTTTAGTCAATAAAAAAGGGATTTTACCCTTGCTATAACTGACAGAGCAATTTTTAAATGATTGATTTAATAAAGATTTATATTCAGATAATAGGTTCAAATATTCTACAACTTCTTTCTCTCTCTCTCTCTCTCTCTTTCTTTCTTATAATATCAATAGACCAAATAAAATTGTGTTTGTTTAGAAAAGTTTTTTTAAAAACCTTTATTTTGTTCCTAAATTCTGTTGTCTGAGCATTTCAAAGTTTTTGAACTTTCAAATAATTAAGATATGTAAGAGATTCACGGTGATGATATAAACAGCCTTCCAGAGGATTTTTTTTTTATTTTTTTTTTGCAGCTCAAATTGAACTCCACTTATTCAAATACTTAAAAAAGCCATATAACTTCTTTGCAGATAAGGGTAGTTGTCTAAGCAGTAAATCATGCAGTTTCTATATCTGCAGCTTACTTTCTTGACCTAACATATTCACGTGTGAAGGAATATCTGACTGTTACAAAGGGGGAGAAGATGTCTATCAGTCAGTTCATTGTACAGATTAAGATGACAGATCAGTCTATGAGTTTTGAGATGGTTCAATTTAAAAGCATGTTCTAGCCAATCTCAGGCAATTTTTATAATGATCAAAATGTGCATTTAAATGTAATCCTTTTTCTCATGAATAGCATCTTTGGAGGCATTTTTCTAAATGCATACAGTTATGTTTGTATATATACTCTTTTTGAACTAAGAACTGAATCACTAAATACAGAGAAATGCCCCCATTTAAAGGATAATTGGGTTCCAATCTCTTCCTTAGTCCAGATAGTTTAATTTAGCTGAGTCACTTAAAAATTCAGGCTAAACATTTTCCTTTGTCTTGACAGCCATACATATTGAATAATTAGTAAAGCTGTCTGAATGTGAGGGCAATTGCTGATAAATAATTGTAGTGAAGAATTATTCAGAGAAATTAAAATGGAAGGATATACAATTCCATGACACTGGTTATCTTGAATTACGGAGTCAATCTAACTTTTTTTACTATTTTATTTTGTTTATTTAAAACCAAAATATATTTTCAGAAAAGATAATATCAATAAGTGGACAGAAAATTAATGTTCAATATAACATTAGTAAAAGATAAACCATGCCTAGCAAGATATACTGAGTTGTTTTTATGGTATAAGAAAGAAGTATAATTTTTTTTAAGCTTAATGCCAAAATCTACACCATGTTATTTACAAATATTAAAAGAACAAGAAAGAAAAATAAAAAACCACATCCCTAAAAATAATATAGGTGAGTATTTAATTTCTGACTTCCCTCTTCTTTCTACTCCAACTGATTTGCAGTACCTATTGACATAAACTTTAGAAATCATACTCTAAGTGTTTATATTTACCTCTCTGCATAATGTAAAATATATATGGAAACCATTCTTGCTTAAATTTAGTTAAATTCTGTTATGTGTATGTGTGTATGTATGTATGTATGTGTGCATACATACATACAATTAATTTTGTCATTGTTACATATTCTTCAAGTTTAAGTTCCCAGTATTATATCTTTTTTCCAGTTTTGGGCAAAGTTTGTCCTCACAGTTGCAAGCATATATCCTAATAAATTATGGTATTTTTTAATTGATATGGTCTGAAATTATACCTAGTAAAAATGTGGTTTTGTGGTTTTATTTCAAATTTGATCCCTAAGATTCCCTGAATGATACTGTGCTTGTCTTTTGGGGGGAGGGGGGTGTTGCATGTCCACCACATATAGTAGAATGTTCCTTCTGTCTCGTGGCATTTACAGCATTTGTTACAATATGATTTGTCTATTTTGGCAATTATTCACAGAATTGAATACCATATGTAAAATATTTTATACCAGTTCTCTCTCAAACCTTAGCTTGAGATAAATTTTATAGATTTGCTTGACAGCTATTCCCATTGTTATATTGGGACTATTTCTTTGAACTATTGCATCCAGTTTATCATACATGTTTTTATTTGTTCTGTCTCTGTATCATATCTAAGTAGTTTATATATACAGTCTAATAGGCGGTCTTGATTCTTTATAAACATTTCAGTCTCATATATTTGAGACCGAATCACTGTTTCTGCCTGACACCATCCTTAATGAGAGAGGGAGCAGATATTAAGTGAACTTCAGGAATGTCACACATACGAAAATTGTTCCTCTTGGTGAGTTTTCCTGGTACACGTTTACAGTTATAATAGGAACTCTGACCCTGTAATTTTGGTTTCCCCATCCAGGAAACCTGAAGGATGACTGATATTTTCAGACCTATTCACAAAACAGATATAAGGTTTGCTTCTACTATCCAGAGGAAAAAAATAAGACAACAACTCTGTACCACATGTATTTTCATGATCTGTATTGTACCCATTTCCATAAACTAGTACCATCTTTATTAGGTGGAATCCTACCACAGATTCTATCAGCATAGCTTCTAGCATTCTATTAACATTCATACATTGGTACCAAACTCATAAATATCATCCTCATCTATTTTTGTATAACTGTCTCATAGAATTCTTATACATTCCGGATGATATAATCGAGAACAGTGCTGGTATAATCACTATGAAAGATTCTTGATTATGTCACTAAATGTACTTCATAATATCTAAATAATATTTATGTGTATTATGTTTTAACTTTTAGAGACATAATACATAAATTGTTGCTTTGCCATTTGATAATATGTGCACTCCACATTTGGTACCTAAATATTAGGGCTCTGCATTGTTCGAAAATGTTCAGAAACATGTTTTGGACTTCATCTGAGCACAGTACCCCTCTACTATTCATTAAATAGCCCAATACTTTTTCAGGTTTCCATATGATCCTGAAAATTACATTCCTCTTCTTTAAGAAGTTGAGCCACAGAACCCTAAAAAAGATGTGGCTATATAAATGAATAGCAGAGAAGTGGTACGCTGACATCTTATTCCTAATTGTTTTCAAAGTGTACACAGATCCACTAAATATTTCTGCTAAGATCTCTTTTTCTGTGGTGAGAGATCCTGTTTATTTCTCAAGGTGTACCCACTATCAATTCTTAGATTACATGGGCACATCTCCTTAGAAAGTCTGTTTGGCATTAGCTTCCACATCAGTGACATAACATTTAAACTTATGCTCAGTTAGCACTGCAGTGAGCCGAGCATGAAATACTAATGTTTCCGAATGTTGCCAAATAGTGCATCAATTCTGAATGAAGAAGTTGAGACAAAAGTGGATGCTAAATAATATCTTGCCACTTCTAAATCCTTGTTAGTGACTTGCCACTTCCAGCTCCTGTCAGTACTTTCCTCAGGTTGTTTTTGGATCCCAGCTAGAGTTTCTCAGGGAAGGAAGTACAGGGGAAAAAATCGAAAGAGTTTTAGCATGCTTCTTCCTGTTTTTTGCTTTTCTGTTGGGAATGTCTGAAGTGCCACCTGATTGATATTTTGTGAAGATCTGCACCGAAAGACAGAAGGCTGCTAGCAACACATGTTGTTTTGCCCTGCCAGAACACACAGTTTTGCAGCTTAGTGCTCAGAAAAGTAGAAATAGTGTTTTACCAAGACAGATCCTTGGTTCCCAGGATCCCACAGTTAACACCCTCCTCATCACCTGATACATTTAACTGAGAATGATACAGATTGCATTTGGGGTTCCTGCAGGAAAAACATGTGCTCTATCATTAAACAATGGTGTCTCTCCCCAAATATCTTCTTTATATTACTATATCATCCTACCAAAAAAGACAACACCTTTGAGATGATGCAAGTAGTCTCAATTTAAAATACTGAAATATAGTTTTCTGAAATAAATAACAGAGATATGGTAATAATAATATCAATAACAGATTATTCTGAAAAATACATACGCAATTTATTGTCAAGCCAATCTTCCAGTTGTTCAAATATTAGTGGTGTACTTGTATCCAAAATGCCACAACGGCGTTTAATTCGGTACATCATTTTACGGTAATCCTTTATTACAGCTGACAAATTTGGTCCATGGTTCTTAGCCTGTAATTACAAATATATGTGTGTGTGTAATATATATGTGGGGGACGCGGTGGCGCAGCGGCTTAATGACGCTGGAAGTGCTGGCCAGAAATGGCTGAAAGCTTCAGCAGTTCGAGTCCAGCCTCGCATTAACAAGGTGAGCTCTTGTTTCTATACCCGCAGCTTCTGCCAACTCAGCAGATCGAAAACGTACGTGAGTAGATAAATGAGCACTCTCACTCCAGTGGGAGGAAAATGCTGGCAGCGACTCCACAGAGAGACGGGACAGTTGCCGGTAAAAAGCGCGAAATCGCGCTCGTCCGAAAAAGGGGCGCAAAGCAACGGAAATCCTGCCTCCTGTGCTGCCAGCTGGGCTGACGCTCTAGGAATTAGGCTCTGGCAAAGTCTAATTCCGAAACTAGAAAGATGCAATTGCCTTGAAAACCACTAGGGGGTGGTCACTGCAGGGTCAGTAATGACTGTTAAGCAGATTAAAATATATATATATATATATATATATGTATGTATGTATGTATGTATGTATGTATTATATACACACACACACACACATAAAACATAAAGTGGTATTGGGAGAAACAACATTTGCAGAGTAAAAAATTATAGGTACATAAAGGAAGAAAACTTTCCAGATAGTGCCGTAAAACCAAAATAAAAATCCTTTGTAATATTGCACTTTCACACCAGAGACTAAAGGATTTTATGGCAAAGATCAAAGTCTGTCCAAATTACTGCTGAAGTTCTATATATGGAAATGTTAAACATCTGGTGGCAGAAAATACTAGTTTTCACCTAAAAAGATATGGCTAGAATGCAAGATTAGCCAGAAGACATAGAAGAATCCAGGGAAATCATAGATTGGCTGTAACAAGATATAGAATATTATCTATGATCCATTTGCTGATAGGTAAAATGAAGGCCATATTGAGTTTGAGGTTGCAGACAATATATTTTTGTGCTAAATAGAAATCTTTCTTTTAATCTTTTACTATTTGCCCAAGTAACCCAGACTATTTACCCAAGTATCCCAGTAGTAAGGACTTTCAAAAATCATTGTGCATTCAGAAGAGTATAGGAATTATTTCTTGAATAAATCAATCTCACAGCTGTCAAATTTCGGGGCTAATGTCAATTTATAAAAATCATTTCTGTTCAAGCTGGTCAAGGTACTAGCTAATGCAAACAGGTTCAGAGAAAATCTATTATAATACGTCACAATATCTCATGTTATTCAAATTCTAGTACATTACCTTCATTTTTATTCTGTTCAACCTAGTACGTTCAAACCATCCTCTGATAAGTTTTTGAATACAAGTGGCAGCTGAAACAATTTTTTCCTTTGTAGGGATTCTTCGGATTTTATTAAAGGCTTCAAATATTTCTAAATGTGGGCCAATCCTTTTCACTTTCTCATTAATTATACTAACACGTTTTCTTCTCCTGGAAGGAAGGAAGGAAGGAAGGAAGGAAGGAAGGAAGGAAGGAAGGAAGGAAGGAAGGAAGGAATTTTGTTTTAAACTAAACACAGTGCTTAGAATCAGTTGTAATAACATGGAAACAATGGATAATTAAACATTTCAATAGAAGACCATGAAAATGGCTGAAAGTGGTAATCATGAAGTAATACTGCTATCCAAGTCGAGGGTGAAATCCAAAGTGACATTCAAAACAACGGAGCTTTATTCTCCCAAACACTAGCATTAGAAACAACAAATGGCTCAAATTGTATTTGGTGTTTAGCAGAATGAAATAAAAACTCTAAGTAAGCTAATGCTTCAGAAGAACACCTACAGGATTACACAGAAACTGGAAAACAGTGTTTCAGGCTTCACACATTAAAACTCATGAGTTTAAACTCATATTCTTTAAAAGTGCCTGAAATTTCTTTGTGTATATATGAAGTGTCATTAAATTTTCTGAGGAAAACAGCTATGCCAGATTTCAAATAGATTAAAGGATAGTGTGCCAAAGAAAGAGATATTTGTAAAGAATATTGAAGTTTCTTTCTGAATAAAATGTGTCTGACTAAGGCAAACAGCAACAAAAATACAGTATAACCAATTGATTTATTGCTCTATCCTGTTCTTTTGAACAGATAGAAAAATAAGTTATTGAAAAAAGGAAGGTCAAAATATCAAAGCAGGAGTAAACACATTTTTCTAGGTCTGAAGGGTCCATTCAATATTTGAAATCATTTTGGGAGCCATAGTAGGTAGGGGCAAGTTGAAAAAAAGAGTGGGACCAAAAAGACATAATATTACAATTGTTTTCTGCAGCAGCATATCATCATTACTAGTCCTAATATTATCATTATTATTAACTTTATCACCATTATTATTTCATTATTTTTATTATAATCAAGGTCACCAGTAATATTGTCCTCACTTACCATCTGTCTTCTGTTATATTTCCATGTATTTTGTAAAAAAGAAACAATTGGATTAAGGGCATAATTTCAGTGTTTGAGGGAGATGGATTATACTGAAAATATTGAGGTTTCATTGTTTGGGAGCCTCATTCAAACTTTTAATATTTATCAAACCATAATGTTGAAGTTTGCCATGAGATATAGTTCCAATGATGCCATATTTCTATGTTTTATTATATTATTATAAATCTTATAGCATTTACATTTCAAGCCTGTACACCATATGAAGATGTTTTGCATTGCAGTCAGTATATAAATATTTTAAATAACTGTATGTATCAACTCAAAATCATAATTAAGCCATACAAGTACAATGTGTACCGATTTGCTTCAAAACAATCTTGTTAAAGTCAATGAAATGTGCCTTTGTTATCAACATCCTAAATATTTACCAACTAATGTGACTAATCTGAATTCATGAATAATTCTTCAAGCATTTTTGTTGTGCGTAGTTATTCACATGGACTTTTTTAGTGAATGCTTGCTAATATATACATTCACATATTTGAATAGTGTCGAAGAAGAGACAGACTGCCAGCTCAGAAAGGCTGATAATACATATGTTCCTTATATAGAGGAGGACAGCTCTCCCACAATTTAAATGTATTGTATGTGTATTGGTACTGCTTTTGCTAGTTAAAGTTTGGGATCTTGGCATTTAAAGGGCTAGTTATATTTCCCAATTTTGGGGGAACCAGAGAGTTGGAAGGATTAACATACAATTCAACAAGTCCAAACTGCTCACTTAGTGCAGTCATTCAAATTAGACAAGCATCTCTCACAAATGTATAGCCAGTCTTTGCTTAAATATATCTAAGAAATGTGAGCCCATCACCTAAATAACTGATTCCATAAATTGGTCTTCTCTAGGAAATGTTCTCTTATATTCATCCACAATCTGTCTTCCTGAGCTTAACAGCATCCCTTCCTGATTTGCACTGTTTGAGTGATAAAGAATAGATTTTGGCCTTCTTCGGTGTTACACCCTTTCTGCTGTTTGAATAGGGATATCTATGGGAGAGGAAAGGGCAAAAGGCCAAGATGGCAAATCCAACTATGTGTTCCAAACCCTACTGCTTTGCAAGTGCGTACAACACTGATGTACACACAAAGGGGCAGGAATTGGACCCTGCCCTTCCTCCTGGCTTTTTGTTCCTCCCTCAGTGAGCATCCCTACATTTGAAGAGTGTGATCATATCTCCCACTGAGGTACTGTATTTTCTTATGACTTAACATACACAGTTCTGTCAGTCTCTCCTCAATGGACACTCTCTCTAGATTCTGATCATCTTTGTTGCTCTTCTTGGTGCCTCTTGCAGTTTGCTAAAATAACAATGCCAAGAAAGGTGAGATCTGAACAATACAAAATGAAGTGGAAACACTCCTTTCTGTGATTTAGAAATTGTATTTTAATTAATTAGGTTTGCCTTCTTTGCAGTCACATCAACTACAGTCTCATATCTATTCAGTTTGTAATCAACTGCATTTCCAAGAGCCTCTTTATATGCCCTGTTGCCAAGCCAAATATATTCTCTTTCTCTGGGAGCCATTCAACAGATTCTTCCATTTTGAAGACAATGATTAGGGAGAATCTTATCAATATATGCAATACCTTTCTTCAAAACTACCTGTCTTTTGGATAACAGTGTAATATATAAGGATGCTTCCTTCTCTAGGAAGAATTTTTGCCTCTGTCTCTGCAAATGTTTATTAGGATAAATCTCTGTCTCTGCAAATGTTTATTAGGATAAAATATAGTTCTAATCCTCCCCCCCAAAAAAACACATGTAACTTGTACTGTTAATTTATGAATAGAATTTCTCCATTTATGAATGGAATTGAATGTGCAGCAATTTCTTGGCTGTTTGCTTTAATATAGCTAAATGTTTCATAGTATAGACTCATCTGGCAACATTAGAGACACATAGGTACCATTATGGCACCTGTTCCCATCAGTCACTATGTACCCTGTCCTAGTGTGATGGAATGGAATTATGAAGGCCAGGCTCAGAGCAAAAAACATTTTCTTTCATCTCCCGAGGAATGTGGGAGATACAAGAGGATGAAACTGGCACCTCCCTGAGGAATTCACAATGTTGTGACTGGTGTTACTTGGGAGCTGGGGTTTGAGTCTGGGAAGATTCTTGCTAGAGGTTGTAGCTAATAAACATAGCTGGACTGAATTTACATGGTGTCTTGGAGTTCCTTGGGCTAGGCCTGACTTCAGTCTTTCCAGACTCAAACCCCAGCTCCCAAGTAACGCCAGTCACAACATTGTGAATTCCTCAGGGAGGTGCCAGTTTCATCCTCTTGTATCTCCCATGTTCCTCGGGAGATGAAAGAAAATGTTTTTTGCTGAGCCTGGCCTTCATAATTCCATTCCATCACACCTAGGATCTGTATCTTTCAGCTCACATGCTTGATTAGTGTGGCATATCACTCCAATATATCTTAAGTAATCACTCCAAAATATATTAAGTAAACCAAAAGACCCAGTAGCACAAGAAGAAAAAACAGGAGTCATCTACAACATACAGTGTAAGGACTGCAACGAACACTATGTAGGACAGACAGGCAGAAGACTAGCAGAGCGCATCCATGAGCACCAGCTAGCAGTCAGAAGACATGATGAGAACTCCTCAGTCTCACAACACATGGACAGACTGAACCATAGTTTTAACTGGGAAACTGTCAGCATTTTGGACCAAACAAAATCCAAAAATGCAAGGGAATTCCTGGAAGCTTGGTATTCAGACAAGGCGGAAATTAACAGACACATAGAGATAAACCGCATATACATACTATTCAAAAGAGACAAAAGATCAGAAGATCACCTCACCAGCAATCATCACCCAGATAAGCAAAGGTTACCACCAGGCACACAATCAAGCAGTAAACTTATGCTAATCAAGGAACTCCCAGAGGAGCAAAACAAGACCCCCACCCCCACCAGCATTGGCAAAGCAGGCCACAGTATATAAATAGAGAGCAAACCCCATCCCATTTTAGCACTGAAGATGTTAACTAGCTGGGTAACAAAACATTTGTAAGAAAAGAGTCAAGCTCAGAGAACCCCAAGGACTCCACAGTTCAACCCTGAGCTACACATATTCGCCTCTATTAGTATGGCATAGCTAACTGCATTTCCTGTTTCTTTTAGTCCAGCAGCCTGATACTCATGGTTATACATCTGCCCTCCTACCTGCTGTGCCTTCAAAGATTCAGTGGCATACAAGTTAAATAAATAATCAAATAAACATAAAATAGTTTAAATAAATACATCTCAGGATTGATGAGGGAGTTATACGCAAATACAATCACTACCACAATCATGTTCTGATTACTTAATTGACCCAACGAGGTCAGTGGAAGGAAGACAATATTATTATCTGCATTTGGTGATATGGATGCTAATTATATTCTATGCTGTGCCATGGTAACAGTAACAAAAATTACCTATCAGGATTTTCTCATGGGAAGAAGGTCATCCCGTTCCCTATACAATAACAGGTGTCGAGATTATTCTATGAAGTAATGTATAATGTAAACAAAGTATCTTGTGATTCTGTTATGATTTTTACTGCCACCTACTGTAATGTGTATGTTAGTTATTCAGTGGGGGTGTACATGCTGGCAATATAACGGGAGGGCTAAATGCCCAGCCTGTTCAGTGTGTTTGTCTTGTAAAAAGTTAATCATGTAGTTTATGGGTTATGTAGTCTTAACTAGTAACCAAGTAGTGTACCTCTTCTCTGAGAGTGTTTTTTTTTAGCTAGAGACTTTGTTGTGGTTAAGTCTTGGAAGCTAAGGTGAGAAGAAGTCTTTGTTATATCCTATATTTTGTATGCAACTTGTATTTTATAAAGTTTTGCATTTTTATCAATAAAGACCAGTTAGTTTATATTTTCTGACTGGATTTTCTTTGGAAAGCTAACTATGGATATTGCATTTTGCAAGCTCTCATGCTGATGTGTAAGTTACCTGACAGCAGGATTTTTTGGGACCTTTTTGCTGCACTCTGCGCAACAGGTTATGGGCCCAGGGCTCAGAGCTCAGAGCTCAGATCTCAGGACTAAGTTTCAGAGTCCAGAGAGGACCCAGTATGCAGAACCAGGACCAAGTGCCCAAGACTGAGGACTGAGGTCAGTGGTTCCAGGAACAGGATTCTAGGCGTGAGGTTCCAGGAATGATGTCCAAGGAATGAATCCAGGCGTGCTGGAAGCAAGGACTTAAATTCCTGAGTGACGGGTGATTTATGAATTTATTACCCTGCCTGTGACTGTTTTGTTTGAAGTTTGGATTTTTTCTCTGTGGTTGAGTGCTTGTTTTAAGTGAAATATGGCAGCAGCTGCACCTGCAGCAGTGAGCCTTCCATTTGAAAGGTTGAATTCAAAGAATTACCAAACATGGAAGATAAAATCTTTTTTCATGAGAGAGGGGCATTGTTATGTAGACAACGCACCCCCAGCAGCACCCACGAATGAAGAGCAAGCTTTGATGGACCGTGCATATGGTAATTTGATTTTGGGACTTGAGTCTTCAGAATTGGTGCATGTTCGTGGTTTGGAAACTGCTAATGCATGTTGGGTGGCGTTGCGTGGGATCTATGCGAGGCAAACTGCATCTGCTATCGTATGTTTGACAAAGCAGTTGTATAACCTTAAGTTGGAGCCAGGGGCTAATGTAATTGAGCACCTGAATAAGATGAAAACTTTGTTTGCTGAGTTGGCAGATCGTAATCTGATCATTCCTGAGCAACAAAAAGCATGTATAATTCTTTCAAGTCTGGATGAGTCGTTTGACATATTAGTAGAAGCCGCACAGTCGCTCCCAATTGCCGACCTAACTGTGGAGTATTTAACAAATAGGTTGCAAGAAATTCAATGCACACGTGACATGCAGACTAATCCTAAGAAAAGACTTGATAACATAAAGCAGCAGCCTTCTCCAGCTGGCACAGAATATGCATATTTGGTGAGAAAATGTTTTCATTGTAATTCTACCAAGCATCTTATAAAAGACTGTCCTATGAAAAATCAGCCTGCTGAGAGTTCCAGAAGGTTTGTCCATCGTGGAAAAGCAACAGTTAAGAAACAAGGGAGTACTAGACTGGTGTCTGCTTTGATTTCTAACAAAGACAAACGTTATGCTGATAAGTAGTTATTGGACTCTGGTTGTAGTGAAATCATTGTAAACAATGAGCAGTTATTGTTGAGTAAATGTAAACCTAAAATTCAACAGGTTAATTTAGCTGATGGTTCTGTAGCTAAAGTAACCATGCAAAGTGAAGTGTTCATACCTTGTTTGGGAGAAGTGGTTTCTGATGTACTCTGTGTTCCTACACTTGATTTTTCTCTTCTCAGTGTCCTGTATTAACTAGCATTGGTTATTCTGTTATGTTCCAAGGTTCTGAATGCTATGTTACAAAAGAGGGGCTGAATGTGCAAGAGGGAGAATGGTTAATCAATTGTATGAAATGCTTCCTAAACAAGATGTGTTAATTGGAAGTTGTGCAGGTAATGTTCCTTTACATGATAAATGCATTCATTATTATCATAGAGTATTAGGTCATCCTAGATGGAAGTGTTTGTTACAAATGGCCAAAGTGTATCCAGAACTGAGATTCAAGAAGTGTTCTAAGTTCCTTGATTGTACTGTGTGTAAACAATCTAAGATAAAATCCACCCCTGTCGCCAGAAAAAGCAGCAGGATTTCTACAAGACCATTTGCTCTTGTGCATGCTGACTTAGCTGGTCCGTTTCCTCCGAGTGAGGGGTAGCAAGATTCATGTTTGTTTTAGTGGATGATAAAACACGTTTCACATTTTGTTATTTGTTGAAACAGAAGTCTGAAGCATTCTCTCGTTTCAAAGAATTTGTGTCTATGGTTGAAAAAAGACATGGATATCAAGTAGGGAGTTTGCAGACTGACAGAGGGGGTGAATTTATGAGCCTTGAGTTTAAAAATTGGCTACGTAAGAAAGGCATTTTCCACAGATTAACAAATGTGGGCATGTCTGCTGAGAATGGGATTGCTGAGCGCAAGATCGGTGTTTTGAAAGTAATTAAGGATAGTTTATTCCTTGACACATATCAATTGCCAGCCAGATTTTGGGGTGAAGCAATTTTAACAGCGGTATTTCTTACTAATAGACACTGGAATTCCGCTGTGAATGAAGTTCCTTATTTTTTGCTGTATGGTAAACATCCGTGCTTAAAGCATCTGCGTACATTTGGAACTTTTGCTTATGTACAAATTCCTATGTCTCAAAGAAGGAGAAACCAACCAAAAACACAGGGTTTGAGATTTATTGGTTATTCTCAGGAGTCAAAGGGTTATCGGTTTTATCTGGGCCGAAACCCGGTAATTATCTCCAGAAATGCTAATTTTGAAGAGCCTTCTGATTGGCAAAGGCTGCATGCAAATTCAGAGGTTTTTTTGGAGTCACAGACAGATTTAGCTAGAGAGCAAACACCACTTGTTGCACCCTCCTCTCCACAGATAAAGCAAGAAGCAGAGGCTTTAGCTGAAGTAGAAAAGAAAGAGGAGAAAGTAGAGGAAATTCAAGAGAGTTTTGAGATTCCTCGTAGATCAACACGAATAACAAAAGGTGTTCCACCAGAAAAATTTGTTATTCAACAAGTCAGGGTGTGTCAAATAACATGTGAACCACAAAATTTTCAGGAAATGTTATCATTGCCAATTGATGAACAAGATAAATGGAATGAAGCTATGGATACTGAGTTCAATGCATTAGTAAATAAGAATGTTTTTGAGATTGTTGATTTATCTGAATCAGAAAAAGCCATAGGTTCCAGATGGGTGTTTAGAAAAAAGCTTCTACCTGATAATACTGTTCAGTATAAAGCTAGATTTATATGCACAAGGTTATTCATAAGAACAGTTTGTGAATTATAATCTTACATTTGCACCTACAGTTAGGCCTGAATCATTGCGTGTAATGTTGGCCCTAGCTGCACAAAGAAATATGGTTGTACATCATTTTGATGTAGATACAGCTTATTTAAATGCTGAGCTTCATGAAACTGTGTATATGAAGCAACCTCCAGGTTACACATGTGAGGATTCCCAGAAAGTATACAGATTGCGTAAAGCACTGTATGGATTGAAACAAGCTGGGAGATGTTGGCATCAATGCTTAGATAAAGCTTTGTTGGAAATTGGTTTACCATGACAGCATATTTATTTATTCCATTTGTAGGGCTACCCACTATTAATGTAGCTTACAAAGGGGGTCCAAAATGTCAAGGTAACAAAACTAAATTAATCAAGAAATAAAACAGCTGTAGCAGTGTGTGTGTGTGTGTGTGTGTGTGTGTGTGTGTGTATGCATGTGTGCATATATGTGTATGTGTATCTTTTAATAGTATTTCAGATGTTTCATGTTAATTTTGGAACTGCATGTCCCCTGAGATTCAGTTGATCCTGAGCCTGCCTGCCTTTTCGAAGGCATTAAAAACCTGTCTTTTTTTCCTCTGGGTCTGGCACTGGGTCTAGGAGTAAGTTTCCCCCAGCACTTAGGTATTTGTATCTTGTTGTTCTGAATTATGTTTTTCCACTTCGCTTTATTATATGGTTTTTATTGCTTATTACCGTTTATGGTGACATACACCACCCCGAATATATAAATCGGCTACATAAATTGGTTAACCAAACAAATATATGTTTTCTGACCTTACCACAAATCAATTTCAAGTTTAGAAATTCTAGTAACCTTGGAATGATCCATTTCATACACAAGATGTTTCAAATGCAAAACCCTTGTATATCCCTATATGTCCAGTCCTCATTTGAATAACTGGGAGGCAAAATTCCTGCTGCACGTCTCTGATAGGTACAACATAACTACGCTATTCTTGTGTGCAACCTTCATTCCACCCACCCTCTCCATTTTAGCTGCTCCACAGGTGCATATTTGCCAGTGATACACTTGTGCTAACATTGTCTTTTTGTATATCAGTGATTACATTGCTATATTTCTTCTTCCACTGGCAAAGCAGATCTTTTCCCCAAATCTTGCAACTCATTAACTAGAGGGTCATCACTATAGTACTGCTCTGGAAATATAGGAGAATAAGAAAAGGAGTTAGAATTCTGAATTCCTCAAATCTAAATGAAACTTAATTTAAAATGTTTTATATAAATGACTTAAAGTATAATGTATTGTGTGTTTGTGTCTGTATGTTTATCCATCTATCTATCTTGAATTATACATTTTGATTTATCTATTGCCACTAATTATTTTTGGCTGATACTGAAGTATTTTGTTTGCCCCACTTTATAAAAGCTGTTTACCCATCTGTTAACAGGTTGGAAGTGATTAAGGGACATTTATTTTGGCTGTTTCAAAAGCCAAATAGATTTTGAATTGAAAATATGTGTCTAAACCAGCTGAAGGAGTTGCCAAGTTCAAAATCAGATGTATGCCTCCTCCAAACCCAATCCCCTACCAATTTAAATTATCTCACAGCAAATATTCTACCTCCTTTAACATGTCCAAATTTCTTATTCTATCTAAATGTAATTCTCGTGTAATGGCAATTTGCCTTTGGCTGAAGTACTAATCAACAGAGCCAAGTGCCAGCTGCATAATGCATAGTGACCTTGAAACAGAATGTTGATATGTTCACTGATACCCTAAGACCCTGCTTTTGATGATATATTCACAGTTTTTTTTATTAAGTATTGTGCTGCCTCTTTCTTTTTTAAAAAGTGGCTTCAAGATAATGGACAGCAGGGCAGAGCATGTATTTGGATGCATAAAGTCCCAAATTTAATTTGTACCATTTTCAGTAGGGCTGAAAAATTCCTTCCAAAAACTGTCAGAAGCCACATCAGAAAGTCAATAAAACTGGGACAGAAGTATCTGTGGTTTGACCCAGTGACTGGGTTCAAGCATCATGTCCATAAGCCATAGTTTGTTTTAACCTTGGCTTGTTGAACAGGTATTGTGGCCTCATTCACATAGAATTCTTTTTCATAAACCAAGATTTCTAAGCCATAATGACTGGGTTTATATTAGGTTAAACCAAAAACAAGCAAATCACACCATTACTTAGTTTGATGTATAAATCCTGCACAAAGCAAAATTGCATGTTCCTGTGTCTGGAACATAAGATTCCACTAACTTTAATCAGAAGATCAGCCTATTCTAGGTAGGTGCCTTCCAAATATGCTGGACAACAGCTCTTTCCATTATTCTTGGTTAGTATGGCCTGGACTGTTTGCAGAATGATGGAAGATGCAGCCCAGCACATGTGGAAGGAATTACAAAGAAGAAAATGTGAATATTTATAAAACAAAATGGGAACATTATCATAATCTGTACTTTTTATGTCTACCATTAATTTAAACAGCAGATCTTATTCCCCAGTATATGTGCCTAGCAATCTACCCTTAACTTGATCTCTTCAAGTTATATTAAAATATCAACTTTGGTAAGTCTAATATATGGATTTCACCTTCAAATGTATTATCCCACCAGAACAGATAGGGTAGGCACACTCCACGTCCCTTCCCTTAAAGATCATGGGTCCTCAGAAACATTCTTTTTCCTTTGCAGCCCCTGCCCTATAGAACACCTTCCCTCTGGAGATCGGACAGGCCCCTACACTTTTAACTTCTGGAGAGCACTCAAGACCTGGCTCTTCCCCAGGTGCTGGAATAGGGTGAGATCATAGCGGGAGGATAGTGCGATGGGTTGTATTAGAAAGGAATACATCAGTATCAAAAACTAATGGAAAAAAATTCATCAAATATTGGAACTATTGGAAAGTATTGGAAAGAAATACATCAAAACATCCATGAAATAATGAAAATAAAATTTGAATTGAAACCATACATATTTTTATTAGGTACGACCCCAGAGAGTACAAATGAAAAGCATCACAACTTAATAAGATATATGCTGATTGCAGGAAGAATCAGTCAGGCTCAACATCGAAAAGGAAAACCTTGCAACAATACAAGATTAAGAAACCAAAATCATTTCAAAGTTAGGCCCCCAATCCACCAACATCTTTGAGTTTTCTTTTTTTGGAAGAGGAGGGAAGAGAAGAAATCAGTCATTAGCCCCATAATTTACCCTGTTGAAAGATAGCCATGGTAGACATGGTAGGTGAGAAGAACATTGGGATTTACATGTGTTCAGAATGCTTTGGAGAAAGGACAGATGGTGATGTGGTGGTACCTTAAGTCACACATTAATTCCATTGAAATCAATGAGATTTAACCATGGCAAACCTGTTTAAACCAGGTTTAATAGTATGGATCCAATCTATTGTTCAGAACACTGTGCTTCCCACCAATGAATAGTTTGAATAGATCATTTTGGATGACTTTTTTATTTATTTTATTTTAACCATCCTGAACATCATTATGTCATTAGCAGATCTGACAACTTACTTGCTTACTAATAACTCTGGCAGATTTATGTCCCTATTTAAACCCCACTGTTTAAAATCCTCCACTGCAAGGACCATCAATTGTTCCTTCTTCTTGTTATTAACCAATTACTAATCTATAAGATCATTTCTTCTCTTATTCTACAATAACTAAATGTTCAGGAGTTTGGGGTGACAGACTTTACCCAAGACTTGTAAAATCCAAATAAATCTACTTGCTCTGTCCTCCCTACTCAATTCTAAAAGTCTAAAAGGTTAGTGGACAGGACTAATATTTGCAGAAGCCAGATTCATTCCCCCTCAATAATATTTATCCTCTATGAGTTGTAATGTGTATGTATGTGTGTATACTTACATATACATACATATATACAAAAATGTGTACCCACATACATATACATATGCTTTTTATGGGCTACAGAAATACACTGGATGTAACAGGATAAAATTAAACAGAAACAAGTGCAAAGTTCTTCACTTGGAAAATAAAAATTAAATGCACAAGTATAGTAAGGGCGATACTGGCTTGAGAATGGTTCATGTGGAACAGGACTTCAAACAGCACTTGATTTAAAACAATATGAATAATTTATTTATTTTAATACAATCAAAATATTCTTCAAACAAAAAAACCTAGATATAATGTTATGTAAGAAAAGCTATTCCTCTTCATATAGTACCAATTTTGAAAATCTTGATTTCTTTCCTTCATGAATAAACTTAGGCAACATATTTTCCATTAAGATTAAGTACTCTAAGATTGAGAGTAATGAAAATTGATAGAAATAAGAGTAAAAATGTAGGTAATATCAATATTTGTATAGATGCCAGTCCACCTAACAAAGACAGTTATTTTTCACATTTTTCAAAGTTTACTTTAGCCATTTAAACAGTGGACTATATTTCTGAGACAAAAACAGGCATGTATGTTTAATAATTTATTCCAAGTATGTCCATCTTGAAAATTTCCTTGAAAAGGAAATAATTTTTGAATAACTAATTTAGCAGCTGTAGATATATGCAAACAAAAGAATTCTGACTTTTCTTAATTAATTGTTAGCTGTGAAAAAAGTGAATTAATGAAAAAAAAACTTTAACTGTAGAATTGCTTTTAGAATAGTACTTAAAAACTATAAATCTATCATCTACAAATTAATACTATGAACTCTATCATTTATTAATATTATTTTAATCTGAAAAGCCTAACTAAATATTTTTATAAAACTGCAAAGAGAATAGATGACAGTGGACAACTAGTTTCTTTTAATCTCAAAAGTTTCAGAGTTATCATTATCTATTTATTTATCTATCTTTTATCATGATTAACACAGATTGATGCTTTTAACTCCCACAATTTGATCCTTCTAGTAATGAAATCAAAAGTATCCCACTAAACCTCTCAAAAACTTCATGATATGGAAATAAATAATTGATGAATAACTTTTCTTGTCATTACACACACACACACACACACACACACACACCACATATGAAATGTGGCAAAAACCAATTAGGCATGAAACCTGCCTGGTCAGCTGGAATATAATGGGCTTTAAATCTCTTTTGTGCATGCTTATTTTCCTTTCTTGCGAAGAGAGGACTCTTTGGAAAAGACCCTGATGCTGGGAAAGATGGAAGGCAAAAGGAGAAGAGGACGGCAGAGGATGAGATGGCTAGATAGCATCACTGAAGCAATGAGCATGAAATTGAGCAAAATCAGGGAGGCAGTGAAAGATAGGAAGGCCTGGCACAATATGGTTCATGGGGTCACAAAGAGTCGGACACGACTTAACAACTGAACAACAACATTTTCCTTTCTGTTCTTGCTTGTGCTTTATTTCTGTTTTCTGAAGAAAGTCTTTTCACAAATTGTTTCCTTGACACTTCTAATTAACTACAATAGTAAAGACTAGCTAATTTTCTGTTATTGTTGCTTTGGGTAATCCCCAAAGTTTCTGGAGAAATTTGATCTTCCTAGCTTTTCCTTTCAGTATCCTCTGACCAATCCCCTCCTTTTAAAAATGCTTCCTCTTTGGAAGTCAAGTATGACTGGACTGGATTTTCTTAGATAATGTCCACCTATGTAAAATTCAATTTTGCTGCAGTTACTGATATTGAGGCATTTCATTGGACCTTCTTAGAAACAGACACTACATGGAAACAAAAGGTTTGCACTCTGGATTTTGGTCTGGGTCCAAACATTAAAGGACAAGTTTTACTTCATATTTGCTACTATTGCATCTATTTTATAATTCTGAAAATAAGAAAAAACTGACTGAGTTACATGGGTTGGGTTCACACATTACATTTAAGGCGTAAGTTCATTCATGGACATCTCATGCAAAGGGAGCAAATGATATGCATGCATCATGATGTCATGATGTAAATGATGTGAATTATGCATTTGTGTGATGACATCATGATTAATATAATAGCTTCAACCAGATCCCTATGATCTGGTTTGTTTTGGCTTATGAATCTATCCCTTGCTGTTTGCAAATCATGGCTTATGCTTAATGCATTCTATGAATCCAGCCAATTATATTGTTTAAATTTTCTTAAGCATGATTTAGTGTGGATTGAACTTGGTTAGTAAATTTGGGTCAAAAATGAGCCTTAAATCTCAAAGTTTAAATCTTCAAACTAATTTCACCATTTGTTACTTTTTAAAAAACAATAATTTCCTAGCCTGAACAATTCCACCTAAATACATTTAGTTTTCAATGGAGGCCAAGGCATCTACTTCCCTGCCTTACATCCCACAGCAATTCCCTTTCTGTTAATTAATTCCTAAGTAGTTTTGGGTGCCCAGCCTTCCCACCATCCTGTCTCTACTACATATAACTACCATCTAAATCTATGAAGATACTGATACGGTGATTCAACTCCCAGTGTAAAGGCAGGATAAAATGTACCTGTATAAATATTTTAGTAACAGTGGTCATCCAAAAAATGTTCATATGTCAACTACATAGAAAGAGTAGAAAAGCAAAAAGATTTGCTGGATTTTCCTGTTTTGCATTCTGTTTAATGAATTGAAAGTATTTTTTAAAATCTGCAATCCTAAGCAGGCTCATATGGCAATAAGCTCTATTGGAGACAGAGTTACTTTTGAGTACATATGCATAGGATTACAGTGCACACCTCTTCCCTCCATGATATATTCCAAATATCCAAAAACATACACAGCCGATTTCAATATCTTTTGTTGATACATTATTAAGTAGAGAGAAATTGTGATGTAAGAAAAATTGTGTAGTCATTACTTTGCTTTTCAATTGTTGCTATCTCTTTACTATATTACACCTTCTCTTTTTCTCCCTGTTTCCTTTTAAAATGACTAAGATTTCCAACAAATATGAAGCTACAGAAAAGGATTGGGGGGCATGGACTAGTAGTGATCTGCCTCAATCAACCTTATCCTTTTGATAACAAAGAAGCCCTTATCAATCAAAACAGAGTGACTTCCTGGAACAAAAGAAATGATTTACCAACTGGTTATGACATTTTTCAACTTATTGATGGTCTTTAAAAAAAATCTCAAGAATTTAAGTGACTATACAGTATATCCCACAGGAATGACTTAAATTAGTTATAAACAACGTTTCTATTAAATATATTCTACTAGTCAAATCTGAAGTAGGAAAACAGTGCCACCACAATGCTCAAAACAGGTTTGCTTTCCTATCTCAGTCTCAGATCTAAGTGACTTGGCATATTTCTCCATCTGGTCCAATCACCTGGAGAGTAGAAATGGTGGAGTCTGGAAAAGCAGACAGGAAGACAGGCTGCAATCTACTGTTATAAGACCTGTGGTTTTTCATGAATCTGGCCAGATGCTGTGTCTCACTTCCCTGCTGCTCATATCTTTAATAGTAGGTATACTAGGTAATGGCTATCTATAAATATGCGGCCCTTTATTCTAAAAAAAAAAAAAAACTCGATATAAAATGTTATGACTACACATGGAACAGGTTGTCATTTGCTGAGATGTACAGCTATTAAGAGCCAGACAAATGGCATAGAATATTTATATTGTTCTATCAAAGATGAAAGATGGTACCATTTTACTGGAAATTCTATGAAGCACTAACTTTAGTGATTAAGTATCTTTGAACTTCAACAGATGAAAGGATTATCACTGAAAGCATATTAATCCATTGAGGATTAGCAGCAAACTGTTAGAGGTCTCAAACAGATAATAGGTGATTTATTTATGAACTGCAGTAGGATAGCAAAAAAATGCATATACATTTGTGCTAAAAATAATACAATATTCAGAGCAGTAAGACTGAAATAGATGGTGAAGGGTTGGGGAAATCTATGAAACATATGTTATATATCTTTCTTGCTGCTCTCAGGTAGTCCAGCCTATTTATAAGATGATGATACGGACTGCCAGATTTTCATAAAGTTCATACACATGATATCTGTCTCCTCTTGTCCCCTCTTCCAGTGTTCCTTAGCTGAGAATAGAGATTTAATAAAATGATACATATTTCAAAAAAATGATTTGGGGACTTGGACTCTAATATTACTTTATGATTATGACCCCTGCCCTCAATCCTTGCCTTCTTCAATCTAACACCATACGGGGGAATTAAAATACAGGTATGAACATGAATATTTTACAAGTGGCATATTTTTATAAGTTTCTAAATTGACTCCACTCAGCTACTTTAAACAAACTGATAAATCTAATCCAGTCTCCCTTCTTTCTTTTTTAAAGAAGGTTGTTGAGAAGATGGTAGGCCTTCAACTTCAGAGGTCTCTGGAGCAGGTCAATTATCTGGACCTGTTAAAAACAAGTTTCAGGCCAGGATATAGCAAGATGGCATTGATCACATTTGTGAATGACCTCTGCTGGGCTCAGGATGGGGCTGGTGTAGCCATTCTGGTTTTCCTTGATCTCTCAGCAGCTTTTGATATTGGTATTATTCTGGCCAACTGAGGAAGTTGGGAGTGGGAAGTGCGGTTCTTCAATAGTTCTCCTTCCTACAAGGCCAGTTCCAGTCGGTGTTGGTGGGGGAAGCAGTCTATCCTAAGATCTTTGTTTTGTGGGGTGCTCAGCTCTTTCCTCACTCCTATTTAACATCTGCATAAACCACTGCATGAGGTCATCTGTCAGCATGGGGATAAGTGCCATCAATATGCTAATGATACTCAGTTGTACTTCCCTGTCCCGGGCCATCCTAGTGATGTTGTAAAGATGCTTTCCCAGTGCCTGGGGCTGTACTGGTTTGGATGGGGAAGAACCGGCTTCAGTTCACCCTGACAAGACTGAGTGGCTGTATGGTTTAGGACTCCCTGTATCTAGTGATTTGCCGTCTTTAACTCTGGCTGGGGTTACACTGCCCCAGTCATAATTGGTGCAAAATCTGGCGGTCTTCCTGGCTCATGGCTCCAGTTTAAAGAGCAGATGGCAGCCAGTTGCACCCTTTTCTATATCAGGAGGCACCGTTCATGATCACTCATGCCTTAGTCACCACTGGCTGTCACCTACAGGTCACCACCCAAGCCACTCAAGCCACTTGAACACATTATTAATAAGCTATAACCCATATTGGATAATGACACTGTACTTGCTCAGGCTTTGGCTAGCAAGCCCATACTTGCATATGTACAGCCATCCAACCTGATTTACAAGCAACAAGAAACAATAGAACAATGATGTTAACATGGGACACAGACCCTGCAACAAAGCTAGACATCTATTTTGTCACCACATTTACACCAACAGTACTATCGCAGGCCCTAAAAACTTCACACACAAGATTGGAAGCACCTTCCCATACTCTCACTGAAGTGCTATATGCCATCATCTGTCAGCAATGTCCTCCGAATTTTCAGTAGGGAAACAGATCAGACTTTGCACAAAATAATTAATGGGCAAGTTTCACATCAGGGCTCAAACAAGGTTAAATTCATATCAGAATATTTTAACATCCCAGGACACCACTACAGTTCTCAAAGTTGCTGTTTTGTACAAAGAAACTTTACCAGCATAATTGAATGAGAGACTGCTGAATTCACATACATCAAAAAGCCTTCATCCCATCTCAGAAGGTTTCAGCAAACACAGTGGGTTTTTAACACATTACATTTGCTGGTCTATGACCATAGTAACAATTTTATTTGATCTGAACACATTACATTTGTTAATTAATAAGATACTTACAACTTGTCTCACATGTAACTTACATACCACCTGGTCCCCCACCCTCCCTTTTTTCCTCTCTACCTCATCTCAGTTTAAATCCTACATCAGTTTTGCCATCCATGCATCTGATGAAATGGGCTGTAGTTCACAGAAGCTTATGCCTTTTACTGAAATGTGCTAGTCTTAAAAGGTGCTATCAGACCTTCTGATTTTGGGTACCATAAACTACCGAGCTCTGCTCCTACAATGTTTCCAATCAATATGGACAAGCTGGCTACAGCTGATGAGAATAGGTGCCCAATACATCTCAGCCAACATGATCAAATCCAATATAAATTAATTTAAGGAACTCATTATCCTAGGGCTAAACTGTTTATCGACACAATCCATAAATAATTTATGCCATTAGGTGAATAGTTACTTTGGCTTAGTATAACATGTGAACTCTACTTATGATGGCTTAAGTGGATTAGACAGAAACCACATACCACTCAGCCATCATGTTTAAATAACATGTTTGGGGCTGGGCAGGCGTCCATCTTGATGAAACCAGCCAAGTATGAAGAATTTACAGTTGGATTGTGTCCATGCTATGAAGAAGGATATACAAAAGCACCTTTAGCAGCTAATAGCAATTTTAGATAGCTACTATTGTTTTTTTATTAAAAAAGGATACTGTTTAAACACACACTATCATATGTCTGTTCCAGAGTGATCTGCTGCTAAAGCAGCACTGTTATGCTACATTATAAGAAGCACAGCCTAAGCAGCATAGCAGAAGATTGCCTTATGATATTTTATATTGCTCAGAGTTCTTTTGGAGTATTGGGCGCCGTTCTGGACATACAGTTTTAGAAGGATATCAGCAATCTAGAGAGCATCCAATCTGGTGATGAGTCCAAAACCCAAATCTATGAAGAATAGAACCGGATATGTTCAGGCTAATGGGGAGTACGGATGCTGCCTTTAACTATCTGAGAGATTGTCCCTTAGCAGATGGAGCAGTTTTCATAGAATTGTAGAACTGGAAGAGGCACAGAGGCCATCAAATCCAATCCCCTGCTTCACACAGGAATTGAAATTAAATTGTTCCGGGCAGATGGCTGTCCCTGTCCAATCTCTCACTAAACACATCAGGGAAGAAGAATCCAGTGGCTCTCTAGATAATTGTCTCTACTATCAAACTTGATATAGGAAGTTCATCTACAGTGGAATCTTCTTATGGTAGCTCATCCATTATTCTATGTCCTGCATTCTGTGACAGCAAACAGATCTTGACCTTCTTCTGCATGGGCTTCTTTTAGTATTTTTGTGCTGTGTATGTAGGACACAGTTAACTTAATGTATCATGCAAACAGCTGAATTAAATCATATGGTACATCCTCATATACATAAATAAAATAAAAATTAAAAAGTTGGGGAGAATAATCTAGTAATAAAGTACATTGTAATGTTTTTTCAGAAATAATACCTGAAAGTCTTCTTTTTTTGCTTCTTTGAACCATGCTGTTGTTTTTCTGCTTTGCTAGTTTGCTGCAGCAAGATCTAAGGAAAAAAGTGCTATTAAATGTGCTGCCTGGCCAGGAAGTGGTACTACTGAGTTTATTTCCCATTTTCCATTATCATTATTATTGTTATTACAAACAATGCTATGTTGAGGGTATCCAGGTTACTGACAAGTAAGTGCTCAGGTTATGATATTCCCACAAATCAGTATTGTAAAGCTTTCCCTTTCTACAGAAAGATGGATGGTGTGTGCCACAGTAGGTAAGCAGGCCCAACAGGTGGGATCACCCATCGAGGGGAGAAGAGAACAAAGTTCCCACCCATCTTTCACTCTACTGCCCTGGCCCTTATTAAAAGACTGATCCAATCTTTGAAGCCAAGTGTTCAAAGTGTGGTAGGAAATGTAATTCATAACTCTCATTTTAAGGAAAATGTGGAATTGAACTGATGAATTGCAGGTCAGACATGTTTTAAATAGAGTTATTTCCATAGCTAACCAATTCCTTGTGTCTCCTTTAGAACAGAAAAGGCAAAGAAGAAATGTGTTGCACTTTTTCACAATAACTTTGTGTAACCTTCAGCTAATATCAAATGTATTCAGTAACATACTTTGTGTGAGATGGACGGCTATATAAATGTGATGTATAAATACATACATACATACATACATACATACATACATACATAAATGCTCCTCACAGGAGGACTGTCTAACTGCATCTGTCCTGACAGTTTTAACCCACCAAATGTGCAATAAAATATATTTAATTGCAGAGACTTAAGACAAAATATTAGGAAGTATGACTGGAAATTAAAAAATAAATGAAAGATCAATTAGCATTTTTTTTTTTTAGGTTTTGTCTCCAATAATTGCAAGAGTAGAATATAATCCAGGTATATACTGTATTATCAGTCCTTTACCTCTTTTAGAACTTACTTCTGTAAACAAAGCTACACACAGCACTTATCTAAATAAACCTTAGTGAATAGCTTTTCAGGTCTGAATGATTAGGTCCTATTTTCAGGTATCAGTCAGAAGATAACAACTCACAGAGATAGCACATTAAATGCTGAGTAGCAAAGTTCAGTATATGAACCGACTTTTTTACATGAGATATGCTGTTATCTCTTAAACTGAGTTTATTTAAATAATTGCTTAAGCACTCAAAGTTAACTATCCACTCAAAATTAGATAACCCACTTAATTAAACATCACAGCAGTGGCAGCAATGCTTTTCAAATCATGCTTTAACTAACAGAATACAGTATTCTGATTTTTTTTCCCCCAGTGAAATGGTAACCCCCATTACAAGCGTTCACACTGATGCAGTTGTAGTAACTTTTAAGAAACTGAAATTCCAAACACATCTACTCCTACTGGTTTTGGAATTGGAAACATTGGGATGTATTTTTAATAATGAAATGTGAATTCAAATTTTTATAACTGAATAAATAAAATGTATCATCATGCACATATGAACATTTACAGTAGGTATACACTATCTTATAAAGAAAGCAACATAGGAAATAAGAATTAAAAATAATTCCACCATTATTTGGGAGTGAATACGGGAGATTGTTCCCAGTGGATTTATTATAGGAGAAGCCAATAGAAATGAAACCAGTCTATTGTTTGTCCTTTCATAGTGGAAAAATTATTTACAGTGGTGGCAGAGAGGGATTAGAGGTTTTTGTTTTTTTTTAATGTACAGGGTGGCCAAAATGCCCCTTCTATCACTCTTTAATTTTTAAAAAGTGCAGTGTACTTTCCAAAGGACTAACTTGCCTACTTCCCTGATAACTTTCTGCAACAGCAATGTAACCACCCAATATTGCATGTTTTGGATTACAATTCTCAACCCTCCTTTTCATATTTTTCCTACAATAACCCTGGGTGGTGGCAACTGTCCAAAACAATCCAGTGTGTTTCCATGGCTGAGGGTCAATTTGGAACTGAGTCTTCCCACTCCTAGTCCAATATCTTTATCATGCAGATGAGGATGTATGGAATTGCAACAAAACACATGCAGAGTGCTGGAGTAACTAATGTATGGTATGGGTCTGTGTGTGTGAATCTGCAGTAGAGAAAAATAGTTTCAAACCATTCATTCATTTATTGAACTTTGCTAGGGTTTAACAATCCATCTCACTACCTCTGCTTGAATCTGTGAAAATAGCACCCACGCATTCAGCTGTTATTAAGTTAATATGCAAAAACTATTGGACAAACAACTTTTGCATTAATAATGTATGAAATACATAATTAGATAATTGTGAAAGCTGTTATTCGGTTTCCCAAAGTTTGACTGGATTATGAAATTACAGTATTTTTTTCATTAGATAAGATGAGGAAGGTATTCATTAGGTATTGGAGGAAGAAAACCTGAAGCTGAACCATATATTTTCTGAGAGTATTTTACATCCAAAACTTAAATAAATCTGTCCAATCTGGATTCTCCTGATCTTGCTTTTTTACTTACTATCCAATTATCAAACACTTTCCAGAAGTGTTAATATGACTGTCTAGTTTTTCTTTATTCCATTAGCAAGGAATTTAGGTGTTTCACCTAAGAATGGAGGTAATTTAAGAGTCATAATATAGTTGCTTTTATATGGGACAAGCAATCTGATTTTTGTCTTTATCCCAGCAGTCTTATCTAATGCCTTTGGGTGGCAACAAGCTTGGGAGAATAATGTCAGGCCTTATACCAGGCAGGGCTGTAAATCTCTGTAAATTCCTGAGACACTTAACCCCTTATTCAGAAATTGGTTTACTTGGTCCCAGACATGACTCAGAAAGACATGACTCAGAAAGATTAGTCTCTTTACTGCCAATTAGAATGAAGTTATATACATGCAGAAAATTAGCTTATTCTAGACTATAACAGTCTAAGCCTATACAAGCTAACTTCTAGGATTTTCTTCTTTCTTTTCTGAGTCAATGGATGCTTGGCTGTCCTCTTGATGGCCTTAATAGGCACCCACCTGATCTATGTTGACATAATGATTCTTTTAAGCCTGAAAACTATTGATTCCTTCCTCACCAGTTTTGTTCCTTGCAGCTAGTGCAGGATAGGAAACCACCACAACTGTTGGTACTTAACAGGTGCCAAGGTGGCATGGAAAATTACGGGCACTATGCATTATCACACCACAATCCATAATAAATTATAATATCATTGACAATGTGCTTCACAGAAGACTCACATTTTTATTCTATCATATCACATCCTGCTGGGATGACAGCAGGAGTCATACTGTCAGGTTTAGCCCAAAGAACTCCAATAGACAATGCAAATTCAGTTCTGCTATGTTTATTAGCTATAACCTCTAGACAGAAATCTCCCCAGACTGAAACCTAGCTCCCAAGCCAGCCAGCCACAACACCGTGAATTCTTCAGGGAGGTGCCAGCCTCATCCTCTTGAACTTCCCATGCTCCTCCAGTGAACTAAGAACACGCTTATCTCCCTGAGCCTGGCCTTCATAAGTCCATTCCATCACACATACCTGCATACCAAGAACCTGAGGGAGAGTCCTAGATGCAGCTCAGAACTATCACAGCTGCAGCTGGTTGAGACTAACTGAATATTTATGGTCTGTGTAAGACTGTGACAAAATGCAGATGCCTTGATTTTAACACTGACTAATTTCTGCCTTCTGATTTACCTAAATAAAGTTATTAATGAAGATATTGCTCTAAATCAGAATTTTTGTTATAAACAACATGTACTGTAATCTCAGAAATTAATTATTAACTTATTGCAGCCCCAAACCCACTCCGTATTTGAATCTGTAGTGTTACTTTGGAACATGGGCATTTTAGGTCAGTACCTTATGGCAGTAACAGCTTTCCAGCAATTTGGTAGAAATGTTTCCAATTTGTACACTGTTACCTAAACTAACTACCTAAACTAGGTAACAGTGCATGAATAGTTTCCCATTTCTTTAAAGTTTGCAAATAACAGCAGTCACAAAGCTAGTGAATTTGCCAATCTTCATTTTTTTGTGCATACTTTTTTCTTACAGCTGTTATTTTTACCCACTAGAAAACCACATGTTCACATTATACTAATTCCTACTAAGCTAGGCAAATGTGGCCTGACATTGTTACACCATAACTACTGGGGATTAAGCCTGACATTTTCTTTGTTCTGCCACCAATACAGGCCTCTGTCCAACCATAGTTTTTAGGCTTCCTATGTTACGACCTGTGGTTACAACAATAAACTTATTTGCCTACTTATTAGTTTTTAGGCTGTAAATATTTCTGCATTTTTAAAATAACGTAGCTAAGATCACTCTTTTCTTTAAAATGAATTCTTAAGACTTAATGAAGTATATTATATAGGAAAACAGATAGTTACAGAGTGAATTTTCTTAACTGGTGTCTGCATTCTTGATTCTTTTCTATACTTCTTAAACTCTTCTGCACAATTTAGTAACTGGAACAATCCCACTCTTACATACCTCCTTGAACCTTTGCCTTCTTGTTATTAGCTTTAATCTTGCTTGATGTGCCTCATAGCTGAGCATCGTATATGGAACTGTGTTCTCTGATAACACTATGCCTCTCCAATCTTGGTATTTGTTTCCTATTGGAAAAATCAGTGCAGTTTACAATATCAGTATAATAACTTCAGCAGCTTCTTAATCAACATATTGAAGCTATTCAACACCTTAAAGCAAAGCATGCATGGGACAAGCAATTTTCACGATAGTAAGTTAGGGTATTGCCAAGCCTTTGGTCTAAAAAATCATGTTCAGTTCCTTTTTCACTGATGGTGTAGGAATCAGAGCATTTCCCCCGTCCCCCCCCCCCCAAAAATATACTAGACACATGTCTTTAAAGAAATACAATATTCAGCATCAGCAAGTGAAAATGTTCCCATGGGGCTTTCATCAAACACCACTGAAGCTTCTACTAAATATACTCCTTACCTTCTATTTAATATCCAAAATATATTCTTACTATCCTTTATCTACACATGTTATTTCTAAGTGCAGAAAGCAATGGAAAGACACCCCATCTCCATGCATTTATAGGGAGGACTGAAAAATCATACTGAAAAAGCCAAGTCATAATAGGGCTACTGGATTATACAGCCTCATTTTCTTTATAAAGCTGATTTAGATGAACACTAGTCCAGTTAAGGTGTTCAGATGAATGCACAATTTGAAAGTGAATACAGTAGATCAGTGTTGTCCAAACTTGGCCACTTTAAGATAAGTGGACTTCAACTCCCAGAATTCCCCAGCCAGCATGGGGAATTCTGGGAGTTGAAGTCCACTCATCTTAAAGTAGCCAAGTTTGGACAACACTGCAGTAGAGAAAAAGAACCCTGCATGGCCTTTTCCTGCCACTCTATTTGACCTCCATGTATGAAATAGGAGATCTGAAGGCAAATTCAGATTATGACTTGGCTTTTTCAGTATGATTTTTCAGTCCTTCATATAAATGCATGGAGACTGGGAAGAAATTTTATTTATCATATTTCTGATTTTCTTTTCCAAACAAATTGGAAGCTGCTAGAGGAATCATTTAAAGCCATTTAGAAAAGATGGGGTGTCTTTCCCATAGCTATGGTACTTGTTCCTTAATTCTATTGACTTTTCAGCCAGCTGTTTGATCATTAGCAGGCACCGTCTTTGTTTCCTGGATGCAGAGTCAGAACTCCTGCTGTACTTCCTGCCCATTTCATTTTTATTTGACTTGCAAGAAACTACTTTTCAGCTGGGATTTTTTAGAAAGCTGTTCTGGGTGTAACAGATTTGCTTTCTGCACCTAGAAATAACATTTTCTTGAATAGGAATACAGCTGTCTGAGCAATTTAGGATCCTACTTTATTGGCATTTCAGATCATGTGATGAGCTGAACTCAAATTTAAGCCAAAGGGCATGGTTGCTCTTTAGACCTCTGGCTGACACATGGAGGTTGAGAGAGGCAGGGATGAGATTGCCATGTGTACCCTCTTCTCTACCTATTCTCAAGTTATTTTTTTGTAGAGATACAGAAAGTAATATTAACACAACAAACATTAACACACATTCAGCAGCAACAATCCCAGATGGCAGTCTTAGCTCCAGAATTATCAATAGCAAAAAGAAAAACAAGAGGCAGAAATAGTATCGAGAAAGTGCATCTAAATAAAGCCACACAAACTTAACACATTAAGTTTGCTACACTTCCTGTGACAATAAAGTATGTGTTGAAGGTGATATTATTATAAAAATCTTATTCTCTTCCCCTTTGTTCTGCATGTTACAAGGAAGCAGAAAATACCACACTCACTGCTCAAAGCCCTATTGCCTGCGGGTAATTTTGCATGAAAAGAGAAAGCCCTTAAGACAGTGTTGTCCAAACTTGGCCACTTTAAGATGAGTGGACTTCAACTCCCAGAATTCTGGGAGTTGAAGTCCACTCATCTTAAAGTGGCCAAGTTTGGACAACACTGCCTTAAGACATTATCTATGGCTTTGATTACAATAAGCTTGAACTAAGGCTGAAAAGGAAAGCCATTGTTTTGAGCTCTAGTCAACATGGCCAATGATGATAAGTCCTACAAATGACCCAGAACAACCAGCCACTGTATGTGACTGCAAGAGTCAGTTGTTTGTATGCAAGTCATTTCATATTGTCAGAAAATAATAGCTTTTAAATCTTCTATACATTAAGTAACTCCTTAGTCTGTCTTCCTGACGAGAAAATAATGCTTTGGAGGAGAAACAATGAAACAGTATGCCTTTCCTCTCAAATCAAGCCACCTGGCAACACACACTAGTATCATTATATACTTGTATAGGCAAGTATCACAGTGCATGAATAATGTAATTACTTGACAACTGTGCATTTTTGGACACTTACATTCTCTTCATATGTAAACAACAACAAAAAAAGATTTTGGATCCTGCTGAATAGGTTTATTCCATGTCCAGATCCCTCTATAAAAAGGGAGCAGAAAGCGTAGCCCATAGCATATGGTCCTCCAGGACCTCTTTTGTAGCTCTGTGAGAGAGCAGGTTCAAATACATTTAGCACTTTAGGGCATTATTTGGAATATGAGACAATTTCAATGGGCAACAAAGTTTAAGAAGCTTAAGCCATTCATTATACATCCCACCCCCCCGCACCCAAAATTGGCTCATGTTTGATCCTGGCCTTGCATACTTTTTTATTGTGGCTCTTAAGATGCTGTGCTAAGTCCAATGCAGCCTTTGAACTTATGAAGATTGCATTCTTCTGCTCTATAAAATATATGTCTAATTCACTGCCACCATGTAAAATCCATTTGTTCGTATGCTATCTGCCTTTCCAAAATGTTATAGTACTATTCTCACTGATCTCTTGTGGTAATGTAGACTGAGTATATTAAATCAATTTGCTGACACATTTATTTTCAGTCAAACAGAAATAACAAATGTATTTATAAGAAAATATAGAAGATGATGTGACTGCTAAAAATTAAGTTCCCTAGCATGTACAGTTAAAGAGTGAATGTTTATATTGTAACTCTTTCCTCACAGTTGGCTAAGACCTTTACTGAGAAATGTATAGTTCTAGCCTTAGCTTTTGCTATACTTTTTCTTCTTTCTTTCTTTCTTTCTTTCTTTCTTTCTTTCTTTCTTTCTTTCTTTCTTTCTTTCTTTCTTTCTTTCTTTCTTTCTCTTTCTCTCTTTCTCTCTTTCTCTCTTTCTCTCTTTCTCTCTCTCTCTCTCTCTCTCTCTCTCTCTCTCTCTTTTTTCTCTTTTGCAAGCATCTATCTATCTTAACTTTCTCATCCCAAATTTGGGCCCTCTCTCAATTTTATAAATCAACTGATTCCTTTTTTTTTTAAAGCACCATCTTTTTTTCCCCTCTCCCATAGAGTTTTTTTCCAGTATAGCTTCTGGTTTATTTAAAAAAACATGCTAAAGTTATATAGAACTTTCCTGGGAAAATAGAATTTTATCATTCCTATCTATACATTCAACTAAATCATCATTCCCTTTTCCTTTTCCTTGCCATTTTCCCCTAATGTGCATACATTTATAGGCCTGAAAACAAACCCTGCCTTTAAACACTTAACAGTGGGATGCAGATTTAGAAACTTTATACATAATAATATTCCTCTATCAGTTACCCTCATATTTTATATTAATTATTTCTTAGATGTATATCCTACCTCTCTTCCAAGAGTTTAAGATGGCACATGTAGTACTTCATTCTCCAATTTTTTCCTTACAATAACACTGTGAGGTAAGTTGGGCAAATAGAAAGTAAATGGCCCAAAATCACCCAGTGAAATTCCATGGCTAAGAACTTGAACCTGGGTTTCTTCAGTCCTAGCCCAACACCATAACTACTATGCTCAAGTTTCACACACACACACATCCCAAAAATTCCATTCCTTGGAGCCCTTATAGGAGCTTAATTTTTTAGGTTTTTTTTTTAGTAGGGTTGGCAGGTGACTGATGATAATAATGCCAGAGTTCTGGGTAGGGAGAGGTTGATAATCTCATAGCTCTGAGAAACATGATGCAGTGTTTCCTTCTTGAAATTCCACAGACATTTGGAAAGACCAACAGTCTACTATCATCTTGCTGTTTTTGCTTTTGCTAGATGCTTTCTTCTCAGCTTTTTGTTCACTGTTGCTACAACCAGTATGCATGGTTCATTCCATTTGCAACATTAATCCACAATACTTATTGTGACATCATTTTTGCCTTTTGCCAATATATAGATTGTATTTAATATATAAGCAACAATAACAAACCCTGAACCAATGCAACATGAAAGGTGTTAACATGTTTACACTGCATTAAACTAAAACTGAATGCTGAGATATTAATAATTTTATAATAGAAGCCTGAATACTGAAAGCAATGCACCAACTTCCAATATTTTTATTTCTGATGAGTGGTCAATATATGCTTCCTAAAAAAATAAAAAGGCTGATTGAAAAGTAGAAGACGTAAAAAACAAAGCTAAGCAGGAATGGTCTGGGGTAACGATGAGGGAAATCAAAGCATGTGACAGGAAAAGCTTTGTCACCATTAACCATTTTGGTGATGAGAAAGCCAACCCCACTGCAAACATTTTGTGAATGTCTATGACATGTTCTTATATCTTCAAATTTTCCTACTAATCTAAAAATCTTGAGGACTACCAGAGAGTAACACCTAGAAAATATCAAGTAATCCCACACTGGTTTTGCCATACCTAATGAATACACACTGTGAGGAGAATGAAAAATGGAAGTAGGCACTGATGCTTGAATGGTACATAAAGAAGTTTTGGTCCTCGTGTCAGGGGAAGGAACATTTGGGTTGTAATTTGGTTGGAAAAATACGTTGGACTACACAAAATGGCATACATTTTTAGTTAATTAATCATTTTAAGGATCAAAATATATTGGGCTAGTACATTCCTGCATACATTTTCTAGCTGACTGTTCATTTGAAGAACCAAAGTAAACAATACCAAAAATGTGTTTTCTGTAGGATTAATGCCCAAGGATTTCCAGTTATGGGAGAAAGGGAGAATGTGTGGAGGAGTTTCAATACTTTTTCATTGATTTCTAGTAGATTATAAAAATGTGTTCTGTACATATATCTTATTTCAATTGCTGATTCACAGAAAATATACTACTCCCTTCCCCGTGATAAAATGCATCAGTGTCAATTTTAGCAGTCCATTACTTAAAAGACTGTCAAAACAATTATATAGAAACTTACTTGGAATAGGCCCCACTGGGTTAATGCAATTTTTGATATTGTGAACATGCAATAACTAAACTCTTCTGCAGCAAGCATGTGCTTGAGTAGGCTGAAAAAAATTATATACTATAATCTATACATTATTAATATTTGTAAAATGCATCCAAATTATAAAAATTATATCTATCTATACATATTTACATATACACGCACATAGAAAGATAGCAGGAACATATTAGCAGGAACAGATAGTCTTTTCCCTTAATCAAAGCAGTGGTATCCATGGAGGCAGGCAGGCAGTATCAAAAAATCAAGATTGTGGGTGTGGCAGTGCAGTTAAAATCCCCTCCTTTGTATGTGAGGGCAAGGTTGAAATATATACAAAAGCGGCAGGGCTCAATCATGCCAACCCAACTGGCATCCTGACTTTTTTGATACAACCCGGTGGCTGCCACTGGATCAACATTTGAAGTAGTGGAAAATTACCTTGTTCATAATGTGACACAGTTATTTTGGTTTTGTATGATAAACAAACCCAGATACTGTGGTTTTCAAAATCCTGATTTTCTGTTACATGTGAATGCAGCCGTAACATTGATAATCAGCTCTTACTTCACGCTGCAAACAGCTAGCATTAAATACTGATAGTTACTAACAAAGGCATGGCAGCGGAGTTGTTTTTCTTTTCAAAGCAATTAGATTTAGATTTTGTTAGTCTTCCAGAGTCTATTGGAGTCGCAGCCATAGCAAATATGAATACATAAATAAATAAACAAACAAACAAACAAATACAGTGGTACCTTGGGTCACGAACGCTTCTGTTCACGACCAATTCGGGTCACAAACAGCACCGTTCGCAAAATTTTGCTTCCGTTCGCGAATGCCGGATCGGGTAACGAACAGGATCCGTGGCCATTTTCCCTGCTGTGACACGTGGTCGGGGCTTCCTGTAGGGAGGGGGACACCCCCTCCAAACAATAACCGCCTCCCCACCCGCCTTCCTGTCCTCCACGCCAGAAGTCGCCTCAAGCAAGGTTAGTGTTCTCTCTCTTCGTACTGTACTTTGTGTCATATTTTTGTGGTTTTTAAAAAAAAAACATATGGTTCAGAACGGATTAACCGTATTTACATTGAACCTTATGGGAAAATTTGATTCGGGTTGCAACCAAAATCGGTTGGCGACCAAATTCGTAGGGGTCAGAACGGATTAACCGTATTTACATTGAACCTTATGGGAAAATTTGATTCGGGTCGTGACCAATTCGGGTCGCGACCAGAGTCGCGGAACGAATTAAGTTCGTGAACCGAGGTACCACTGTACAAGATTAGAGAACATTACCTTATGATAAATGAGAACTTGTTCATGTTCTTATAACAGAAGAACCTTGAAAAAAAAGATTACATTTCCAAACAAACCGTGGAATATGCTATAACCAAAAAAGGCCTCCATAAACTCTGAACTCTATAATACCGAATATGCAGAAATACAGTTTATAAAATATTTAAAATAAATATCTGAGAAGACTGAACAAAAATTAGTATGCCGTATACTGTATGCATGTGCGTATACATGCACACACATGCACACGCACACATACATACATACATACACATAAAAATCCTGATGATAATGAGATACCTGTCAAAAGATAAAGTCAACTCTAACTCTTTGCTGCCATCTAGTCATATGAAATCACTAGATTTGTGCAACCCAGAAATGGTATGTCTAATATAAAGACAAGAACATGAAATAAAATTTAAAGTGTTACTTTAGTGCATTTTGAGGCTATCATGCCCACATTCTAGATATTCACATTTTCAGCAAGCACTTGCCTCTAGCCTTTGTCTTAAAAACAATTAAAAATAATGTCTCCAAAAGTCATTGGGAGTCAAGCAGCATACAAATTTAATAAATAAATAAATAAATAAATAAATAATCATTTGAGCAGATGAATTCTGAGATTACCTCATTCTGTGCCCATAAGTTATTTTAGAAATGTCAAATGTTTTATTAAAACATGAAATTATATTATTGTTACTAGCATGGCTGGCTTAGACTGCATGATCTATGCACTTCATAATGTTATATGTTATATTTTCATTCTAAGCATGGTTTTCTTGTATTTTTTTAAAATATAATTAATTCCTATTCTGACATTTCCTATTGAAAGATCCATTACAGTCCTTCTGTGCTTGTTTAATTTCCTTTCCCAGCTTAAAATTTTGCATGGTTATAACTGTAACCCTTGAGAGTATTACATCCAGCAATTCAAGAATGAATTGGGAAGAACAAACTGATCTTTGCTGTCATCCTTGGAGATAATGTAATTCATGCTTTCTTTCCATAAATATTCACAATAGTTTAATGTTTTTTTAATTGGACATTTAAGTTTAATTTTTAGAAAGATGAGGTGGGAAGATTTTATGTCAGTCCAAATCCTAATTATTTCAATAGTACTGTTGAAAACAGGAGATTTAGGTTATTTAGAATTTACTGTGAATAACTAACAAATATAGGTAACAAATCAAAATAATACCTGTGTAATTCCATGTAACCAAAACAGTACCTTTATATTAATCCTTGAATTAAGTTGTTTTAATCCTGTTTTCTGATAACATAATTGTGATAATAGAATAAGTTTTAAAATATACTTTAAGTTATGTTTAGTAAATGTTGATAGTGTACTCAACCTATTACCCAATTTTAATAGTTTTTTTCAGATCTAATGATAATCAGGTTTTCTTTACATTACATCTCTCATACCTCTTCAATCAAGTCACTACTATGAATGCTAAAAGTATATTGTTAGAATTTATTGTTATAAAATATCTTATAAATGAAGATTGAAAAGAAAGGGAAAAAATATGATATAGAGGGGAATAAATATACTTGAGTTTGAAGATTGATTGATTGATTGATTGATTGATTGATTGATTTTTACCCCACCTCCACAATTATGTGAATAACAAAACCTTAATCTAAAGTATAATAATGTAAGAAAATAATAACCTAGTCTATAATCACAAGTATCTATGATCATTGCTCCAATCAATTCCAGAGAAAGGCTTGTTGGAATACAACTGATTTTATCTGCTTGCAAACTGCAAGAAGGATATAGAGCTACCTGTACCACAAGGGAAAGGGCCTGCCATCTCATGCATGCCCCATGTATGGTTTCAGGGGAAAATCCTTCCTGTGGGGAATTATGACAGGCTGACGCTATCTGAAGGAGTGGAGAAACATCACAGCCAAGAACACCAGATGGAAGGCAGATTCTGGCCAGCATAATCTCCCTGGATTAAAGAAAAAATTGTGAGATAACCCAAGTGCACTCGGGACGGTAGCTCCTCATTAGTAAACTGCAGAAACGGAAAGTATTTGCAGTTGGCTCGGAAGTGGAGCTGCCAGGACTTCTGAGATTCCAACTACGCTTGCAACTGTGGTATAGCCTATTAAGCTACATTAAGCTCTGCCTTTTTCATTTCTTAATCTCTTTGGGAACTAATTAATCTACAAACATGAAAAGACTTCTTCTGCAGCAAAGATAAGATTCCTTGTGATGAATCAAACCTTTCGGGATTACAAAAAAGAAAGAGATATTTTATGGATTTAAAGATCCAAGAATCTTTAGCAAAAAGTTTAACAAAGAGAAGATTTAAGAAAGTTTCAAAACAGATAAAGGGGACAGCCATTTTTTTATGCTCTATTTTTATTTTTATTAGTTTTACTTTTGATGAAAGTGTTTTGGTATAAATTTGTACTGAGCCAGTTAAAGAGAATACTTGAGAATATTTTTTGTTTATTGTTAAAGACTGCATCTAATTACAGGACTGTACATAACAAGAGATAAGGTAATGAACTAGACTGTGATGTTTCGTTGCCATGGAGACGTGGTATGTGTTGTGGCTTGAAGTTATGGAGAGTCATTAAATTGAAAATGTTAAAGCCACAGAAAGATAAAAAAGATCAGGGGGAGGAGATTTGCCTTTTCCTTTTGCTTGCTTGAGATACTTTCACTTTTGGATTATAATATGCAATGAAATCTATGAGAAAAATGGCACGAGAGGGCAGAAGGGGGTCACTAGAGCAACCAACAGAAAAAATAGTTACACCAGATTTGCTTCAGAAATTATTTGAACAAATGGGAAATGAATTGGAAGCTTTTGAAAAAAGAATGGATGAAAACTTGTAAAGTTGAAAGAAGGGGGAAAGAAGATATTAAAAAGCAAGTATCTGGAAAGGTAAAACAAATCAACGATAAAGTGAAAATTTTAGAGAGTAAGTCAGAAGTTATGGATAGAGAATTTGAAAGAATTAGATAATTTGGCTTTATTAGAACTGAGAAAGAATTTTGTTTGAGATTCAGAACTGTTTCAGAGGTTTCAAATGAAGGTATTAACAATGGCACAAGGATATATCTAAATTTATATGGCAGGATAAAAAACCACAAGTTAAATATAAGGTATTACAAGATGTAAAGGAAAAAGGGGGATAGGGTCTATGTGATTTGAAACTATACTTTGCTACCTGTTGTTTAGTTTGGATGAAGAAGTGGGTGTTGCTGAGAAACAGAAGGCTATTGGAGTTAGAAGGACACATTTTGAGACTTGGGTGGCATGGATATTTGTGGTATGATAAAGTTAAGGTTAATGTAGACTTTAAAAATCATTATGTTAGATGTGCCATTCTGAGAATATGAAATAAATACAAATCTAGGTTGTATCTGAAAACATCTTTGTGGCTTTCAACACAAGAAGCATTTTATAGAAGAGAAATGATAAGTAAACATAAATGGTTAACTTATCATGATACACTAGAATTTTTTCTAGGGGAATGTAAAATAAAATCAAGAAGAGATCTGATAACAGAAGGACATATGTGCCAGTGGTCTTCCCATGTACAATTATCAGAAAGGTTCAAAAATTTGATAAAACCTAAAAAATTTAGATAAAAGATTTTATGGTTTTGAACAATGTAAGACTAAGTTTGAAATAGAATGGGGTACAAATGATGAACATGTAATTGCTAAAATGTATAAACTTCTGTTGAAATTTGAGACAGAAGACAAACAAGTGATATGATAAAATGGGCTAAAAACTTTGGTTATAGTATATAAATGGAACAATGGGAAAATACATGGTTGAAAGGCTTGAATTTTACATTATGTTCTAATCTTAAATAGATTTTTATAAAATGATGTATCCTTGGTATATGACACCAGAGAAACTATCTAGAATATATAAAGGTACTTTGAATTTATGCTGAAAATGTGAACAACATGAAGGGACATTTTATCAAGTTTAATGGATGTGTAAAAAGGGCAGAAAATTTTGGATTCAAATATATGCACTAATTCAGAAAATTTTGAAGACTAATGTACAATTCAAACCAGAGACTTTTCTTTTGGGGCTAATGGATAAACAGCTGGAAAAAAAGTCATGGAACTTTGTTTTTATATGTGATAACTGCGGTGAGATTATTATATGCTAAAAAGTGGAAAAATTCTGCACTACCCACAATGGAGGAATGGTTGGTGAAGATAATGGAACTTGCAGAGATCGCTAAATTGACTTCTTTGATTAGAGAAAAGACAATATCTACATTTATTCTCCTTGGTATTTCCTCGTTTTCTGCTTGATTGTTTTTCTGGTGTTAATCCCTGTTTATCCGGGTGTTGGCTGCTAGAGAGGATGTGTTCTGGTCTTTTTGTTTCCTTCTTAGCTTTTTTATTGTCTCTTTTGAATGGTGTGTAAACATGGTTTATCTCCATGTGATTGTTGTTGGCTGATTTGTCTGAATGCCAAGTTTCCAGAAATAGTGGCTGTTACGGTCCTTACACTGTATGTTGTAGATGACTCCTGTTTTTTCTTCTTGGGCTACTGGGTCTTTTGGTTTACTTAAGATGCTTTGGAAGGCTTTAGTTGGTTTGTGTGCTATGGTGATGCCACGTGGCTGTAATAGTACACTGGCTGTTTCTGAGATGTTTTTGATGTATGATAGGGTTATCTTTTTCATAGCTTGTGTTGGTTGTGCTGTAGTGGATTGGTGTTACATCATTCAATGTCACAGCATTCTTTACATCCATAGATCCAGAACTAGCGAAAGAATCCATGGCAGCAGTACTACACAAAACACCCGGCCTAGTCAAATACACTAAGATTGAAATATCCAGAATCATGGACCTCATCAACCTCTGCCTCACTACCTACTTTCAGTTTGATGGACAAATATAGCAACAAATCAAAGGAAAACCCCTGGGATCACCACTCTCAGGGCTCATAGTATAGACTGTAATGAAGCAGCTAGAAACTACAGCACTCTCACACATACAACCAAAAGTATGGATCTGGTATGTAGATGACACCTTCATCATAATAAAAAAGGAACAACTAGAGAAGACACATGAAACAATCAACACAACTTCAAAGGAATAACATTCACAAGGGAAGAAGAAAACAACAACATACTACCCTTCCTGGATATCCTCATCACCAGAGGAAACAATGGTGAATTAGAAACACTAAGAAATGAGAAAACACTGGCAGGGCAAGCTACCGTACATAAACGGAGTAAACCCCACACTCACTAGCACTGATGATATTACCTAATCATCTGCAAGAAAACAACCAAGCTCAGAGAGCACCAAGGATTCCACAGTTCAGAGACTGTTCACTTCAAATTCCACATTAAATTAACTGATGCTTCTTCATTGCTCCAATGTGATGTCTTTGGCCATAAAGGGAATGCATTTGTGAGTGTATAACTATTTATAAATTCATTTTATTCCAAAGCTTACTTCTGCTTAGGGACACATAGAATTGCATTGTAAAAACTGCAGATGACAGGAAGACAAAGTCTTTATATCTAGGATTATCTAAACTAAGACATATCTATGACCTGTGTAAGATCTATGCTAGTAAATCTTAGTACTGCAAAAAATCAGTAGATCAACAAATTCAGCTCTTTTTCACAAACTACTACCCAATAATAATCACCTTCAGGATGTCCTATAGTACAGAGATAAATTAAGGTATATCACACCAAACTGGACACCATAGTAGGCTTGTTAACGATAGACCCTCAGATACAGTTTGAAAGTCCTGGAAAGTTTGCAGCTGACATCAATAAAGACAGTAACTCTTTCCTTTCTTTGCATGCCATAAAGAAATGCCATAGCTATATCCAACCTGTCAGAAACAACAAATGAAAACAGAGGGAAGGGTGGGGGTGGAAGCTAAGAAAACAAAGTATGTGGAGATCCACAGAGAACATCTTGCCTAGAGTTACAACACAACTAGATGGGCCAATGATATATAATTGTCATTTTGCCAATGAATGCTCAAATAATTGGGGCAAATGAGCCAAATCTTAATCTATAATGAACAGGATAATGCCCCAACATTCAATTCAATCTATGCATTGCCAGAGGAAATTCCTACACTCAACTATATTGTTCCATTACCCTTAATTATTAAAAGAGAAACCACACAAAAGTCTGTCCAAGGAAATTTGAATAGCTGAAATCCAACTGTATTAAAAGGAATGAAAATGTACTGCAAATGAATAGGCCTATCCTTTAATTTCAGTTGAAGGTGTCACTCAATTTCTATTTTGTTTCCTTCATTTAAGTTTATACCATAACAACTAAGATATTTGCCAAACACAAACAAATGCCAACCTGCAATTCCTCCAAAGGCAAACACTTGCTAAAACAGTTATGGCTGTGTGACTCTCACTTCTGAGTCTAGTGACTGATCAACTTTATATGGCATTTCTGATATAAATTGTTTTTTTAAAAAACCTGATAAAACTAGCCCAACATGAGAACACTTTGTGCTGATTTATGGCACGTGAAAGCAATTTCGCCTTACACAATAAGAATGAAAGAGATATGGATTGCTTGCAGTAAAAGAACCAGAAGTAATCAGCACCTCCACCAATGAACAATGTAAAGCAGGCCCAGAAAAATCCTCGTTTCTCAGGCCAATTTTTGGTTGCTAGGATATTATTCCTATAAAGGTGCAATTTTACTTGCCCAAGCTTCGATGTGTCGAGAAGCAGTGTATTGCTGAATAAAAGTTTTGAGGGAAGCAATAGCAGGGAATCTCTAATGCCTTCAAGCCCTGCTTCTAGAAGTCTCGGGGGTGTATGACTAATCACTGAATGAAAGATAATACTGATGAGATGGACCTCCAAATATTTTCTTATTTCTGCAGACAAACCAAATACAAATGAAAAATAAATTCTCCATTAATCTGATGTAGATTATAATATGATGATGAATGTTGATATCTGTCTCAGCAAATTAGTTTTAAAACATCTGATTTATAAAGGTTTCATCTTTTTTTTAATACTCACAGATGAAATATTCTTAAATAAAAAAACCACTAAGCATATTTAGCTCGTGGTGCAGTATCAAACGTAAGTCTTGTTTGTTTATTCTCTTCAAAATGTACCAGACAGACAGAACATAGAATAAAGCTTCTAAAAGATCACTCACAAAGGTTTGCTTTTCAGGGTTGATATTACAAGCAATTAGTGTGACATTTAATAAATGAGATTTCTAAGAACTGCTAAAACTGACTTAACAGGCAAACTGAACAACCTTGTTTTGTTCTTAAATGCAGTTGCATTGTAGCACATTTTATGCAAAATGTCTTTGCCAACTCATGTTTTAATCATTTATGTGCATGAAATATTTCAAATAAACAACTTTTGTATATATTCAAATTGCTGGGCTCTTTACTTAGTGCACATTTTGGAGACACAACTTGCCATAAAACAGGAAATATATTTCCGTATCCAAATTAATTTGTCTGCATATGCTGTAAATAGCTAATCTCACTGAGTCATAACAAATTAATGCATTTTAAAGCATAATTCCAATAATAAAAAGAGTGATAATACAATATTAATTATAATTTTCTTGCACAAAGAATACAGAATTTAATTATACTATGGCAAGTAGGATCATAATATTTTAGCAAAAATATGAAGATCACAGTGTCACTTGAACCAACTAGCTGTGGAGGGTCTAGTATGGAACTAGCATGCAGTACACATACCAATGATTACCTTCTCATTATCCATATTTTTTATCAAGGATGGCCAGATTCTGTATTGTCAATTCATTTATTCTGCAGTACAGTTTTAGTTTTCTAAGAATAAAATATAAAGCATAACATACAAACACAATTCAATCCTTTATTTATTCTTTCTATGGATCAAAGAATCTCAACATTAATGTTAAGACACATACATCTTGTCACATCATCCACTCTAACACTAGCTGCAAATCACTCATTTTCTCAGCCAACAACATGGTACCATTTAAATACAAAAATACACATATGCATGTCCTCAGGCAGCTACCTCTAATGTTACTCCAAGCTTCCATATACATTTATTCATAAATGTACTAAATAACTTTTCCTACTCCTTGTTCAATTTTGAATTATTTGCTAATCATTCACAATGCTTCACTTTCCTTATGTATCAGTTTTAATACATTCAGTACCCAACCATCAACTCCATAGTAACGGATATTTATAAACTCACATTCAAAACTTTTCAAACCTATTCACTTTATCATACTTTCCCTAAATCAACAAAGGTACCACAAATATTCTTTGTCACATATATTCATTTCTCAGCTAAAGAACAAAATCTGGCTGCATACTACTAGCTCGTCATAAAACACTGCACTTTTCCCATCATTGTCACCTTTTGTACCCTTTTGATAAGATATCTACCAAACATGTTCCCATGCACATTTAACAAATTAATTCCTCCTATAGCTTTGGCGCTCACTGTTGCTATCTCTCCCTTTGTACAGAGGATTGTCAGACCTAGCTACAATATTTGGAAACATGTTCAAGAACTCGCTTAGCCACCCCATAAGGAAATCGCATTGTATTTTAAACTTTTATCCAGTTAAGTCATATGCACCTGCTGCATACCATTTTCTAAGACTCCCACAACATTTATTATATTCTATTTTACTTTAATTTTAAATACTTCATTGCAGTCAAATGGGTTTAGCAAACAACAAATGAAGAAAGCATGCCTCAGACATAGACCTCCTCCTCTTCCTCAAACTCAGAATTTAAAATTCATAAAACTTTCAAGTCAATGAATGCAGAATACCTTCATACTTGAATACTACAACAGTAGCAATTATTTGAAACAGTATATCCCTTTTAAAGTCAAACATCATACTGCTACATCTCTAGTTCAAACCTTTTGTGCACCCTAACCCTAACCCTAACCCATTGCCCCTTGCAGGATTACACTATGGTCCAAAACTGACAACAAAAGGATTCTTTCAATACTGGAATTCCAATTATACCAACACAGCAAAGCAGAGATTAGTTCTTTCTGGCACCCTAATACAATTTACAATTCAACCCATAATGAATTAGTTCTACAGTCTTACACACTCTGCAAATAGAAACATGCTCCAAAACTGATACCCCTCTATATCTCCTATCAAAATATGCTGAAGGTATTCATTGGAAATGTTGCTCAGTCAAAGATAGTTTCAAGGTTGTATGCCAGAACCTGTAAATATGTTAATTTTCCTTGATACAGTTTAACCGTGCAGAATCATTCTCAGTATCCTATGCTATTTTAACCTTAAAGCTTAGGCAGTACACTAAGGCAGTTGAAAGGGAATTCCACTATTGCACAACCCACCATCATTTCTGAGTATTGCTAGTTAGGCAATAGTTAGGAATATCAATCAATCATTTGCATAAAAGTAGGATCTCCTTGACTGTTCTGATAGTGCAGGAGTAGTTGGCAAGGGAAGAAGTAAGGAAACTTGTGTTACAATATTATTGATACCAAATCAAAATAGAAAAGGGGTAGGGATTCATCCCTGTTTCCAAATTTTAGTCAGAATTCCCATTAAATTAATGCACACTTCAATATTTGTAACTTTGCACAGTTTATACATAAAAACCAAAAGCCTTTTATGGATATTAATTATCCTAATACATTTTTCCATAACCTAACTTTATTTACCAGGTCACAGGCAGGCAAGAGGTCAACAAATACCACATAAAAAGCCATTTTTCCATTATCATATTAAATATTATAGAATAAAACACTGATCTAGTGTGCTAAGAGCCTTCCTAAACCCAACCTGGTTTGGATGGAGGATCCTTCTTAGGCACAGAGTCTATGTAAAATATATCTTTCCTATAATTTACAGTAGATACTGATCAAACTCCTGTTCTTGGATAATCCATTTAACTTCCTCTATTAAAATGTGGTTACTTTTCTGGTGTTTATAAAAAGATCTTCGACTATACTCAAGTATTCCCAGACTGCTCTATAAAAAGATGATGGAAATGTGAAAAACAGGTAGTGCAGGCAATTGGTGCCTTAATTGGGGTTCTAGATTCCCTAGATCCAAAAGAAACTAAATCCCAAATTCCTGCCCGAGACAAACTGTGTATCTTTTTTCCCTTGATTAGTTTTTTGTAAGCTGGACATTTATTTACTATTTCTGACATCAACAGCCTTACTGAATGCCTTCTCTTTCTTTATGAAATGGTAAACACCCAGCCATAAATCTCCCTAAAGGCATCCAGAGATGACACGGCAATAGCAATCCAATATATCACTCTTGTAGTATAGAATACATTGTGTACTGTATCAACAAACTTTTATGGCTCACTCTTGTTTCTTCTATTCTATGACTCCCATGATCTCACAAATTCCAATTATTGTTCCTTAGAATTAGAGGTCTGTGGTCATTCTCTGTTCAAACTGCAGCATTAACACTTTGAACTGAGAGAAGCAGACTTGGGGTATGAATATGAAAGTATAACTACCCCTGCCTTTCCTCTATGACCCAAGGAGTTAAAGAAACTTCTGGATCTTCCTCAATTATTCCCTTATGGGCCTATCACCTATATAAAGATAATAGGACAAATAATTCTAAGCCTCTTGACTTCTGGATAGTGTATTGTGAGTCATGACCAAAAAGAACGTTACCCTCCATGTTCATACCCTTAATACCTCTACTTGCTGCAAATTCAATGCTGGCTCCAATCTAGCCATTTAATCCCTGCATACAATTAAATCTGTACTAGGATGCTGTAGCATTAATCACTTCTAGTGTCTGTACCAATTTTCTCCAGTTTAAGGGATTACCTGGAGATGGAGGCATATAAGTTTACACAAAGCAGTATGAGTACTTTATTATTTAGGACCAGAATGTGATTGGTCTTGTAGTTGCCAAATCTAATGCAGTCACTACAGCATCTAGACGCACTGTTGCCAGGCCCATCAATCCTACTTTCACGCATGTCCTCTTTTGTTCTTTAATAGCCGGCCCCTGAAACATCAGAAAACTTGGCAACTGATTAGCCAGATCTTTTAAAGAAAAATTGGATTTAATTGGATATGTATTTATTTATTTATTTATCGCATTTGTATGGATGCCCATCTCACAAAAAAGTGACTGGGCAGTGTACAAAACATAATTAGAAAACAATAAATATATAAAAACATTCATTTTTAAAAACCATAAAAAAGTGCAACAAGAGATGGTTATGTTAGCCACAGTAAGGAAGCCATCACAAGATCTCCCTGGGACTCTGGGACCCCCAGGCCTGAAGGCATAGTCAGGTTTTGAGGGACCTGCAGAATGTTAAGAGAAATGGAGCTAAACTCATTTCCAAAGGGAGAAGATTCCATAAGATGGGCACCACAGCCAAAACCCACAAAGTGTAATTCCCTGATGGACAGGACCCACAGCATGCCTTCTCTGCCAGATCTGGTGGGATGGGTAGATATAATTGGAGAGAGGTGGTCCCTCAAATAACCCAGCCCCATGCCAGGAAGGGCTTTAAAGGTTAAAAACACAATCATGAATTGGACCCAGAAGCAAACTGGCAACCAATGCAGCTTGCGGAGCAGAGGTGTAAAATGTGCCATTCTAGGAGCATACGTAACTGCCCACACTGCTACATTTTGCGCCAGCTGAAGCTTCTGGATACTCTTCAAGGGCAGCCCCACATAGAGCACATTATGGGAAGTGACTAGGGCATGAGTGACCATAAGCAGAGCTCCCCAATCCAGGAAGAAGAGCAACTTGTACACAACATGAAGCTGTGCAAAGATCCTCCTAGCCACGACTGCCACCTGCTCTTTGAGCAGGAGTCGTGATTACAGGAGGACCTCAAAATTGCACACTGGGTCTGTCTGGGACAGTGCCACCCCATCCAGCACTAAAGATGGCATAGTCCTCGAACTGGAAGGCCCCAAAACCCAAAAACACTCAGTCTTGCCAGAGTACAGCTGAAGCCTGTTGTTCCCCATCCCTCCTCCCCAACTACCACCAACTGAAATTGGCTCTGAAGAAAGAAGGCAAACCAGCACAGCACCGTGCCACCCACCACCAATCCTCTGAGCTGATCCAGAAGGATACCATGGTCAATGGTATTGAAACTCACAGACAGGTCTAGTAGGGCAAGGATGGATGCACAACTTCCAACCTGCCCTCACCAAAGGTCATCAAAAGCATGACCAATGCTGTTTCTGTCCCATACCCAGGTCTGAATCCTGACTGAAAGGGATCCAGATAATTCACTTCTTCCAAGGTCCTCTGAAGCTGCTGCGCAACCACCTTCTCAATCACTTTCCCCAAAAAGGGGAGGTTAAATACTGGATGAAAATTGTCCAGTATAGTGGGGTCCAGCGATGGCTTCTCCTTAAGATGCAAAGGAACAACCCCTTCACTCAAGGAAGAATTAACCATTGCCAGAACCCACTCACACGACACCCCCCCCCCCCAGGCCACTTTAACTGGCCAGGAGGGGCATGGATCTAAGGAGCAGGTGGCTAAGCAAACAGCCCTAATGACCCTGTACACTTCCTCAGGTCCAACAAGTTCAAACCTGTTATATATTTGGAGAAAACCAAGAAAGTTTATTATCCCACACATTCCCTGTTCCAGGAAATGCATTTGTTGGAATCTATATTTACACATTGTCTAGTCAATACTGTTGCAGTCTATTATGTTGGAAGGCTCTGGACAACCTAGACTGTGATAAAACTGATCTAATGAATCTGAGGTATCTCTAAAAGATAGGGGGAAAAGGTCTATATTCCTATTATAGCTACCTTACCTCAGACCTTAGTTGGAAATCTTTGAAGCAATTAACCTTGCATTGCCTAGATTAGACTTTCTAAATTTATTTCTTATGATTTTGCTCCATTTAAATGTGATGTCTTTGTAGGCAAATTTGTGCAGACTGACATGAAATGATACGCATGTCTATTGAGCGGAAGACTAACTCCACTCTCCCTTTTTCTATAATGAGCCCAGTGGGGTAAAAACAATGCACTTCCCTACCTACAATATTTTTTTCTTCCTCACCCACCAGGTCAAATAATCATTTGTTAACTTCATGCTTTGATCTCTATCCCCTTTTGCAGTCTTCAGTGGCCAGTGAATATAGTACAGAAAAATCCCTTTTGTAGCAGACATGAGCTAATTGGCGAGATGTTTTTCAAAGAAAAACTCTTTTTAGTCTATTTTCAATATGAAGTTGAAGCATCCATATTATCATCATCCTTATGTCATTTGTACACAGTGACAAGTTACCTATCATATCAATTGCCAATCTTGCTGGAGAAATGTAATAATAGCAATAACTTCCAGTCTCTGAATTACACTTACAGTCATGCAAACATTCTATTGATTGTCCTCTAGCCCAGAACCCATTTCATCCAAACACTTTTCCCTGTTGTCGTTCCTTTTAATTCTGTACTAACACCCAACCCTAACATTTTGTAGGTGCTGCTAACATAATCCCTTCTCCAGTTAGTGTGTGTGTGTGTAAACCAAAACACACCAAATCTTCAAAAGAAATGGGCATTTTCTAGCAAATACTCACCATTCACCATTCTCCAGCTCCCGATGACCCAGTCACTTTTTCTGTGCTCTCTCACTTTATTCCCACCTACTACTACATGACAGCTAATAAAAAAATGTTACCCCAGGTTGCATTCATTCAGAATGACAGGACATGATTTTTCCAAAACTTAGCTCTGCTTCTTCCACTCACTGGAACAAAACATACAACTGTCACCAAGATATGTATCTCTACTTTTGCGTGCACCTATAACATTATAAATGTCACTAATTCAGACCTTCTTAATTTATACCAACATCTTTACTTCCTTGCATTTGTTCACTAGCTGCAAAGCACAAAATCAAGTATCTTCATTCAGATCTATTACATCCTTCTCCTTTCTCTTCATTTCACAGATGCACAACACACACACACACACACATACACATATACAGTTTAATTTCATCATTAATTCATGGTCTTTATCATTTACTCCAAGTCACAATCTTTCCTATGCCATGGTTGCATCAAATGGGCCATACTGTATATATTAATCTCCACTTCAAACATGTCTTTGGTCAATCAAGATTTTACTGTAACGCTTTTTAGTAATACAGAGAGAGTGTATGTTACTAGCTTTAGTTGTAACTACAATAAATCCAGCATTTCCTGTTGACTTACTGTTATCAGTAACAACAGTACTAGACAGTTTTCACACATTTTACCCACTATATCACAAGTTCAACCAAAGCCCAGTATTACCTCTAGATGCTAATACAGGCTAGGAACTCAAAACTAAAGACTGCTTGCCAGCCAACTATCTTTTTTCTGTATTCCACCAACTGTGTGGTACATGCTATGTACTAAACACTACTAATCCATGCACATACACATACACATACACATACACACACTTTAATATATTTTACATATATATGCTAAAAAGAGAAACTCAACTTTCAGTTACACAGACAGCATTAAGCTATTACCTACATATTGCATAGCACAATGCATTTAGTTGATGCTGAAATAACATTGAGAAGAAGTAGCAAGAGTAAATAATTTCCACTGTGAATCAAGCACTCCATAAGGGTTTCATTTCCATTTGACTCCTTCCTTTCAAAAAAAAAAAAAAAAGGAGGGAAGGGACAAAGCTGAAAGATTTACGGTGGCAGAAGAATTCAATTTATACCTCCTCTATCTTGTATCAGCTCACCTTTGAATATAAGAACTAGGGCAATCATGCTCAGGTAAAGAATTATTATCATTCAACATCGTACTAACTTTTCTGTAAACTATAAATTATAATCTGTAAGATTCTACCACATGATTATTTGTGAGCCAAGAAGCTGCCTAATTCTCTGTCTGGCATTATTCATTTAGCCAAATATTCTGGCTGGCAGTAGTACTTGGAGGTTTCGGAATATTTCTAACTCTATCTGGAGATGTCCTGGATTAAGCCTGAAAACTTCTGTTTGGGAAACATATGTTCTATTCACTGGAAATACACAATAAGTACATGCTATGTTATTGTAGGATGCAGAATTATTTATTTATTGCAATAAAACTATTAAAATTAGGGAAAAAACACCTTTCCATAAATATTAAAACCTGTAATGATATAATAATAATAATAATAATAATAATAATAATAATAATAATAATAATATATAATAAGGCTTATTTTGCCATAAATATCTTTTCTTCCTGCAGGACAAATATTCTAAAATGGATTAACATAGTACAATGATGTTACATTAAATTATAGTTATTTAAAATTGAATGCAACCATTAAAAATAATAAAGATTTACCCTGCTGATTTTTTGGAAGCCATGATTTTCTATGATCTCTCTTTGTGGATAATCCAACTAAGCCGTAACCACTACATTAAAAAACAGACACAAAAAATGTTTCATTTCATTTAAAAAACTATTTTTCCAATTAAGCAACTAATCATACAGTCAAAGAAATAACCAAATAAAACAATATAGTTTGCAAAAAACAGTGGAGATTGATCGATTGGTCTTCTACCTACCTACCTACCTATCTATCTTAAAATTGGGTGTTTCAGAAACAGTGAGAAAGCCATCATTTGAAAAAGCTAGAACTTTGCAATCATTTTTGCTGCTCTAATGGGAAAGATGAAGCTTTACAGACTGGTTTTTGTAAACATGTCATGTAAATAAGGCTGGACAGTGGCTTATGTAACGAGGTAATACTTAAGAGCATCTGCCCATCCTTCTTTGCATTAATTATCCGTAACTTTGCAAAGGGAAAGTCGTATGAGTCATCTGACATCCCTTCTGTACAAGAGTGGAGTTGGGCTGAGCCAAACTGCGTTGTGATCTGTTCCAGAAACAGCGCATCAACACCTTCTCATTCGTTTAGGATTCAGAGCAGAAACCATAGTTGAAACATGGCAGCAGGTTCACATGAAAATGCTGCATAGATAGGGAGAACAAAGCTAAATGTTAAAGTAAGCCACGTACGTTTTTGTAAGATTAATTTTTCATTCAAATTCTTCTGCCAGTGAAGTTTGGGATAAGATACGCAGGGTAAATTGTGACATAAAACAGTTTTAAGAGAATCACACTGCTATAGAATCGATTATAATGTGCACATTTATTTTACAGAGGTAATCTTACACAAACTGGACAGAGTTCAACCAAACTCAAATCTTACATATTTCTAGGATATTTAGGCATGTGTTTTAACTTGCAAAATACAAGTTAATTAGCAGAACGTAAAAGTGTTTAACCTTATGGTTCATGCCAAATGTATAGCATTTTCTTTAGATTACTATTTAACTACAGACTTAGATGAACTATTATAAAATAACATAGAATTTTTCCTATGACTTTGTTAAAAGTGTTTTAATGTGAGTGCAGGTTCCTTTAGGCTATAGATACATTTGAATGCATGTGAAACTTATAATAGACTTAAATAATAGAATTGCAATAATTCTCATCAGAGGGGTTTAAAAAGAAACACATTTTCTTGTTCCTTGATATACATAATAAATTGCTAATGTTATTATTATGAGAATTTGGAATTGATTCTCTTTTTTCACAATTCAATATTATGACCACAGAAATCAAATCTTTGTTTTGGCTAGGTGTACTTTTGGCTACAGGTATATATCTGTAAGCTGCTGGGCAGAAAAATTACCCATCATAATATGAAAATTATGCCCATCAATGAATAAGGTATAGTTTCAATCAGCAATTTGGGAAAAATTACAGGTAAATTATATATGCAGTAAAAAAAAAAAGTTGAAATAAGTTTCTGAAAAATATCATTGTTATTGTTCTTAGGGAGCTGCAACTCCTCTATTGAATGTCCAGCATCATACATGACAGGTGCACTTGTCTTTAGAATAGGTGAAAGAAGAGTACACAAGCATTTGTTGTATGTTATAAAATATTCTTGTTATATGTCCAATATTCCTGTGATGCAGAAATGAACAAAACTGTCTTCTTTGAACCGAATTTGAGAAACTCCAAACCAGAACCAGATTGATTTCTGTATTCATCAAATTTTCAAAGACCAACAAAAGATGGTTTTAAAATTGCTAGAACTTACAAAAAATGTTTTATTGAAATCAGCATATGATGTTAACCCACAGATGTGTTCAAAACAAAAGAGTGTTCCATTGGGAAATCCTAGAAGGAGCCCTCAGTAGACTGCCATTCCAAATAGCCTTCAAGATTGAGTATAAGTCCTAATAATTTGCAGTGCCTCCCTGATATTTCAATGAACGAACACATATCTAGAGATAATACTGAGTATGAGTTCCCAAAATAACAGCCATAAAACAACACCGGAGTTGAACATAGTAACACAACCTTAGTGGATGGAACTATGGAGTAATCTGTGACGTCACTGGTAACACTGGAGATGTTGACTGCATAACCATATAAAGAACTGGATAATGCTGTCTAGGTATCATGATTTAAAGTATTACAATTTTTCAAACTGCCTAAGGGATCCCTCTGTTGTCATTTCTTGACAAATGCAAAACCACCTCGTTGTGGAAAAGCATCAGTAACTTCAATAAAGAGACCATCATCCAGTATAAGGGATACAGAGCAAAATACCTTTCCTTTTGTGCATTAGTAGAATTGTAGGAAAAAGGAAAAGATGCGTTGGTTATATAAAATTATATACAATTTTTAAAAACATAATCTGTCATTAAGGAGTGAGCTAATAAGATCATTCTGAAGTAAAGATTACATATTAATTGCTATTTCAGCGATTTAAATACTTTACCCAATAGAAGACAGTTGATCATTTCTCTTTGGTGCCAAAGCACTGCCCACTGATCCAACTCTGGTAAATACATCACTTAGCCACATTTTCTCTATGAAAATCAGAAAACAGGAGGCCTGTTAGGAATAATTAAAATTAATGGGAGGACTGCAAATGAAGTGCATAATTGCATTTTCTCTTGGAAAGGATGTAAGACATTTTGGAAGAAACTACTGGCATATAAATACATATTGTTCACATAGGCAATTCACATATGCAACTGTATAATTAACTGGATTCAAGCCACTAAGGCCTTACACTCATTCTCTCTCCCTCTTTCTCTTTTTCAGAATAAAACAAACCACATTTAACTGGAGGAAAAAAACTTTAAAAACAGGGCTTAGGAAAGATGTATCCTTGAAATCCATGTTTATAAAAGATGCAAGACAGGACATAAATTGGGGAGACTTCAACAACATGAAAAGAACTCCTTCTGTTTTCTTCCCACACAGAAAAGAAAGAATTCCAAATGGAAAATTACATCAAGCTACCATGTAGTGCTGTAAACACTGTTTCACTGTATTTACGGAATTTGTAGCAAATCAATCTTATCATATCTCCAAATCCTATATCAATAAAACTACTGAAACTACTACTCTTTTTAGTGAAAGCCAGCCTGATTCTATCCATGTACTATATATTTAAGGTAAGCCCCCTAAGTTCAAAGAGGATACTTTCCAAGTAATTGTGTACAATACATCCCACTTGGGGGAAAGAGACAGCTGTGACACCTTCTACATGCTTTGCTTAAGAGTGGTGGGGGAAACACAAAACCCAAAAATACAAATTGGGCTGAACATGATATTCCCAGTGCTCCTTCCTTTTATTTTTTATATTGAAAGTCAGTTTGGTCTGAGAGCCGGTTTGGTCTAGTGGTTAAGGCACCAGGCTAGAAACCAGGAGACCATGAGTTCTAGTCCTGCCTTAAGGCATGAAAGTCAGCTGGATGACTTTGGGCCAGTCACTCTCTCTTAACTCACAACATCAGGCTTGGGCAACAAGCCAGTGGTCAATTCCTGTCAACATTCAGTTGATCTGAAAAAGCAGACCCTGCACCTGCGGGAAAATGCTATGAAGAAAAAAAAAAAAGAATTAATCTAATGACTGGAAGAAAAGGGTATAGACACTTAGGAATATTATCAATATGAAGTAACTTTACAATTACTAATCATGATTACAGTTAAAAAGGGAAATGAACAAAAGGCTTGAAATGTATACTACTTTAAAAAATTTCCCCAATTTTCCTTTATCTCTTTATTGAAAAACAAACCTTATGTTAAATGTTGACAAACAACAAATATCAATGAATCCTTACTACAAATCAGGTGAGATACGTACCAAATACTGGGGTGAAAACTATGAGAAATAAAAACAGTAATTCATCCAAAGTCATATTAATTTTCCTATAAATTCCTATAAATATGCAGCAATTATGGGAAAAGTCCAATTAAATAAGTTCCTGTTCCAAACTCCTGAATTGAGTCTCCAACAAGAAGGTATTACATCAACTTTCTCCTCATTCTTTGAGTTTCAAAAATTATGTGTCCGCTATTTAAAACACACACACATAGATCTGGACAAATATACCCATTCTCAGCTATCCATAAACAGTATTTTTCATTTTGTTATATCGACATCTGTGATTACATATCCAGCTGTGCTAGACAGCAACACAATTTCTCACTTGTACTTTGACTTATCTTTTTTTGACCATGAACCAAAAAAGGACATTATGGATCATTTTTAATTTTACTCAGTCCTAGCAAGTACTGTCTCTCATAAAAGTTTTAATGAAAGGATTTTTTTTAAAAAAAGAATGATTTAACAATTTACTCCTATAGCTTATTTCTAAAGTATTGCTATTTTCCAACATGCAGTTAGGATTTTATATAGCAAGGGACTTCTGGGGAGGCAATGGTGGACTGAAGATGGCTCCACTTTCAGCTGAGCCGACAAGTGCGGCAGAACAAGGGGTGGGCAAACAAAATCCCTCTCCAGATAAAGGGAAGAACTTGGGATCACCCTTATGTGCTCCGTACAGAGGCTCCTAGTGAGGAGACCGTAAACTTGCAGTCTCTGGTGGGTTTTAGAGGTCTGGGAGCCAAGGGAGAGTCAGCTTTGCCCAAGCCATGGCTCAGAGCTTGGAAAATTACAAATGGACTAAGGGTCCAGATGGATTGGAAATAAGATTTTGAAAGTAATTATAAGAATTCTTGCTATGGGTTGTTTAAAACCCTATTAAAATATATGAAGATTTTGAACCTAAGACTAAGAAATCTTCCCATGGAAAAATGTTGTGGATTAGAAAAAAACATGATAAGAGGAGACTTTGAAGACTGGACACTAGAAGCAACCAGAAAGAACTAAAGATTATAATAAAAGGAGAAGAGACCCACTAATACAGAATGGAGAAAAGTATTTTAACTTTAGAAGAATTGGGAACAATGCACTCAGAAATTTCTTTTAAGACTGTCTGCTACCATAAAAATGGGTTTCAAAGAGGAGACAAAAGAAGATACAACTAAGAATCAGGCTGTTTTGGATTTGGATTTAAAAATGACAAGCTACAAGAAAGATGTGGAAAAAGATGTTACAACTGGATTTACAAATGAAACCAGCTGGTGTCTTAATAACCAAAAGGAACACACAAATAATAAACCAGAAGAGTGACTTGGACAACTCCCTTATCTTTGTCTTAGAAAAGAAATGTGTTATATCCATGAAGGAGTTCCTGAGAAAAGACAAAGAGAAAATGAAAAGAAATCAGCTTTTGGGATACTTTTTAAAGCAGGGGTCCTCAAACTTTTTAAACAGGAGGCCAGTTCACGGTCCCTCAGAATGTTGGGGGGGCAGGCTATAGTTTGAAAAAAACATGAGGGGAGGAAGAGAGCTGCCGGACCCAGCATACCTGTCATGTAGAATAGTCAGGCTCTGCGATCTCCCTCCTCGTGCATCGCCTGCAGTTCCCGACACAGTCCCGACACTTCCGCTTCTGACAGACAGCAGTGGTGGCCAATCAGGCGGGTGGGCTGGATAAATGACCCTGGCGGGCCATATCCAGCCCATGTGCCATACTTTGAGAACCCCTGTTTTAAAGGGAATAAACATCAAGATTTTTTAAAGTAAAAAGAAGGAATATAAAGTTGGCTTAATTGATCAAGGGTAAAATGTATGTGATGTTTCTAGTAGCTCTTAATGTTTTGTTTTGTTTTTAACCAGGACTGAATGAGGTTTGAAAGTTTTGTTTATAGATATGATATGGGAAGAAGAATTTTTTTGTTATATTTTCAGAGATAAGATGAAAATATAAGCTGTGGTGTTAAAAGTAAAGAATTATAAAATTGGCTTATTTGATTAAGGTTAAAATATAGATGTTGTTATTTCTGGTATGTGTTAAACTTGTGAAGGAGTTTCTGAGAGGAGACAAAGAGAAAACGATAAGAGATTAACTTCTGGGACACTATTTGAAGGGATTAAAGATCAAGATTTTTAATATGTTGTTTCTGGTAGTTCTGAATGGATTTTTCTTGACTAGGTTTGAATGATGAGGCTTTAAAGATTGATTTATAGATAATGAATAAGATATGGGAAGAAGACATTTTTTGTTGCATTTTTAGAGAAAATGATAAGTTACTGTGGTAAAAGTAAAGGAAAAGACTATATAACAGGTTTATTTGATTAAGATTAAAATATATATGTTGCTATTTCTGGTAACAGTTAATGGACTTTTGCTGATTAGGGCGAGGCTATATAATTTGCTTATAGATAAGAGATAAGATACGGGAAGAAGAGATTGTTGAAATGTTAGAGAAGGTGATAAATTACTGAAATTGTTTGTACTTGTCTTGATGAAGGGGAAGTCATTTCTTTATCTTTTTTTTCTCTTTCTCTTTTTTTTCTTTTTCTCTGCACTTTTTATTTTTTATCTTTACTTTTTATATTTTCTTAGTTTGTATCAATTTTTTATATTTGTATTTTTAAACTTTAATAAAAAGTATTATATAAAAAGGATATTATATATCAGGGTTACTGCTGCTTGATTCTCTGAATTATATCTGTATGGCTATATCTGTATGGATAACATTATGGAATGTATTAGCTTAAAAATGCATTCTTGAAGAAGCAGGTTCTCAAATAAATATTCACAGAACCAAATAAGAATGCTTATATTCAGATAATAACTAGAAACCCATAGTTGATACTGCAGTCAATACCATGATTTTACAATTCTGCATAGTGAATAATAAATCATTTATAATAAGACTATTTTAAGATGTATTGTCAAAGGCTTTCACGGCCGGAATACGATGGCTGGTGTACCTACACAAATATCTCTCACCTTTTGTTTCTCCGCATTCTAACAATTGTGATTCATCAGATCTTGTCTTTGAATGGATGGTGCTACCTGGAAACTGCCATGTGGCCATTTTTTCCCAAGTTATTTTGTTTGCTTCTGCTCTCTGAATGGAATGCCTGTATTGACTGTCCACACCAGCCCCTAAAATAGGTGGAGCACTAGTAGATGTTCTTCTTGGTGGATCCTCAGGAATGTTGCTAAGAGAAAGACAATCCATTTTGTCAGTTCTGCTGACAAAAAAGATAGCTATAACAGTCAGATATTATTTCTGCTATTCTGTGCTGCTATCAATCTTTTAATCTAGGCTTTCCAGGAAGGTTACAAAACAGTACCATTCCTAAAGGAAACACAAAACCTCACATTATGTTACCAAATAAAATCATTACATTATTATATAAAATCAGCATGATATGATGCCAGCAATTTAGACCTTAATTACAGGTCTGTCTATATCCTACTGTTCTTCTACCTGCAGTTCCTGATTTTTCTCATTAACCTCAAGAGTGCAAGGCAATTTTAGAGAATCTCAGGGGCGATGTATCATTTGCAGAGGACTATCATAGCAATAATAGCTCAGTTCTCATGAATACAGGTTCACATCAACAGGGACTTCCAACCTATGCATATTCAGTTAATGTCTGCTTAGTGCCCACGTCAACTGTGCATGCATAAAATTCTCTCCAGATAATTAGGAATTTGAGAAAGCAGCATTTCTAGTTGCCCTGTGCAAGTAAATACCATGCAGATATTCAGGAAAAAATCATAAGTTTTTCCAATTCCTTATAAGTTCTTATGTTTGCAATTTCTCTCCTCCCACTTACTTTAATTGCTTTTCCTTCCCACAATATTTTCAGTAAGTGTAGATGGATTATTTCCTTTGTCCTTACATTACCACTTACTGCAACTCAGGAAGGAATAAATTAAAGGATAAAAAATTAGACACCCAGCCACTTTTCTTTACCAAAGAGTGGCAGAGAAAAATTTAGCATTCACTTTCTGTCTCTTAAGGGAGAGGGCGAGTCTCTGTCTTTCATGAAAAAAGAAGTAGAGAAATAAAGTAGAAAATGGGCAGAGGTGAGGCAAGCAGATTGATATTGCTGAGTTAATAAGAGGAATGGGTCCTATTTTAAATTTAGAACATCAATTGCAATCTGCTAGTTTATTCTATGAACTTGTAATTGGAAAAAAAAGGAAAGCAATCTGAAAAAAAAAAAACCCGGGTTGGAGAACAGCCTTAATATTTTCCTTCATTTTGCAAAAAGCAAATGGTACAAAAATGGTCAGTTTGGCCTTTTTTTTCCTCTGCAGATTGCAATGCAGCTCAAAATTGCGCACATAATCTGTTGATTTCACTAGGACTTTTTAAGCTTTACACTACAATCTAACGAACATTTCCACACCAATACACTGCGCTGAAAAAAATTAGGGTTTTCTTCTGACACTTTTTTTAGAACAAAGGATGCACAATATATTGTGCAAATAATAATTTACAACAGCAATAATACTTATAAATTAATTCATGCTATATTCTTGGGATAAAAAGTATAGCCCAGCATACGGAGAGACAAAACTTCTTAGATTAAGAACATAAAAGGAATACTGCAGGGTCAGGGCAAATGCCTCTCTACTCAGCATTCTGCTGCTCCAAAGGAGCTAATCAGATACAGGTCATAATTGTAACAGCACCATCCATTATGTATTCCAGTAACTGGTACTGAAAAACATGCTACATTTTAGTGGAAATCAAATATAACTGATTCACAGTACCCTCATTGCTTCTTGTGGATGCAGATTACATAGTTTAATTTTATACTGTGTGAAAAATACTGACTTTTATCAGTCCTAAAACTTCCGCTATGCTCATTGGGCAATCTCAGCTCTCACAATATGAGAGAAAAATAGACGCTATCAAGCTACTTTCTCTGCACATATTTTTACACATCTCAAATATATCAGCTCCTGCTCACTTTTTTTGGAACCTAAAAAAAAATATGCTGTTACCTTCTCAACAACTCAGTCTATAGGATTTGCTAAGCAAAGCAACCCTTGTATATTCTTCCACATTAACCTCTGCAAGTGGCTCTCTCAACTTGACTCCCCCAAAAATTACCATTGGAAGGTCGGTACATGTGTTTGTACATACACACTAGTGTAGAGACTCAAAGGTTCTATTGCTGAATGAAGAAGAGTTGCATGTACACAATGACCGATTTGTATAATACGCAAACAGTATTTTAAATAAATTCCGTATATTAAAAAAATAAAATAAAATAGTACAAAAAAGTAGTGGTGTTCAGATAATTTCCATCTGAGTCCTCAGGTACTAAAATGAACCTATTTCTATGGTAGATTGGGTACAGAAGTGACAATTATTTGCATATTTCGGATTTTTCTATTCAAATAATTCCTATTGTACAAAACTGATCATCATACATTTTAAGTTTAATAATCACCCTTTATTTATTTTAACCTCCTTCTTAGTTTTAGAAAGCAATCATCCTTTTCTGCTCTCATTGTATAATCCATTATACAAGGGGATTAAATCTGTACTTCTTGATCTGCATTTCTTCAAAGAACAGGGCAAACTTTTCAGTATGTAGACTTTCTCACTCTTCTAATGCTTCATGATTGTGACAGACATAGAGAGCTATCCCAACATTAGAAATATATCAGATATACTGAGGGATTCACACAATAAATTTCCAGAGCCCATCTGTCTTAAATTATATAAGCTTCTGAAAAGAAAATGGTCATGTTCTGCTTGACAGCTGATTCTGTCATTACAATGGGTTAAAAACATAGATAACATATTGGAACAAATAATCATCTAGCCCAATGTTTCTCAACCTCAGCAACTTTAAGAGGTGTGGACTTCAACTCCCAAAATTCCCCCAGCCAGCATGCTAGCTGGGGGAATTCTGGGAGTTGAAGTCCATTCCTCTTAAAGTTGCTAAGGTTGAGAAACACTGATCTAGCCCATGAGTAAGCCACCTCTTCATCTTTCTAATCTTCAGGTTAAAGAGTGCTATGCAAAAAGACAACAGCAAGGATGTTGTCTCCTGAAGAGAAAAAGCACTGGATGCTGGAAAAGCCATGGCCCACCAAAGGAACTGAATTTTGCCTCACTTCTTGGCAATGGAGGCAATAGTTCAAAACCTCTTAAACAATTTGAATCTAATGCAGAATTGCACCAATTGGAGGAAGGAGGAAATTGGCATTTGCAGACAACAGACACTAATTTTCTCTCATTAGAGGTGGGAAGTTTAGCCCTCTGTACCCCTTCCTCTTCTCTCTCTCTCCCTCTCTCTGTATAATTAACAAAGAAAAACATTCCAGATACTAATGTTTCCTTGATAGAGTCAATTGGATTGTAAACCAAAAATTCCAAGGAGTTTCACCATAATCCCTTGAACTTTTACAGACAAATTTTAACTCCTACTGAAAACAAGTTTGTCTTTTATACTGCAGTACATGATTCACAATAACTCTAGATTGTTCAATCAGCTCTAAGCACTTTTGGGAATCTACATATGTAAGAAGCAAAGACCATTGTTTTTCATTAAACTTTTTGCTAGTGCCTGTAAGCTATAAATACCTGTATGATACATTATATTTCTTTCTGAACGCTTATTTTACATCTTTATTCACATGTCTCAGTTTAATAATTATTAATTTAAAAAAATAAATTACAACTTCATGAAGCCACCCAAAACTTAAAAATGAATAAGCATTCATCATTTCCCCTTCCAGCATGCAAATCTACCAATGATTTATAATCAGTGGAGCCAGATTTTTTACAGTACAGCTACGCTACAGTAAATACTTTTCTCCTGAATTCAGCAAATGTATTCAACATTTCAGAAGATTGGGAAGGTCCTGCAATCCCATCCGGAAAAGACTGAACAATATTAGAAAAATGTGTGTACACCATTATTTGTTGTTCCCATACTATGACAAAACTCCAGTTTTAAACTCAGAAAAGAATAAAAATATAGCATTGAATGATACCATCCCTCACCTTCATTGTAATTAAAAAAAAACAAAACTGCAACAACTCTGATATCTAGCAACAGTCTCAGCTTAAAAACCTTCAAGGAAGAGAGCCACACCACCGCTTTCAGAGATAACCTATTCCATTTCCCCGTTGCTCATACTATCATGAAAGTCATCTTAAGATTTAGCCACTAAGGCCCTTCCTGTAAGTTGAATCTGTTAGTTCAGGATATGTGCCCTTACTCTCTTGAACTGTCTCGAAGAACAAGGCAAATGCTGACAATCCTTGGTGCTGAAATCTGCATAGCTGGAAAGGACCCAGATTGAGAACATCAAAAAACTATTTAGATGTTCAACTATTTCAATATGGTTTGTCTTTTTTCCTCATAGAACATATTTTCCTGGCAGTTTGCCATCTCTGTTTCTTATGAATATGTACCAGTTTGACTGTACTCTGTAAGAACTGACCAAAGCAAAATAAATAGTAGCTATTCTCACTGTACATTTCTACATTATGACAAGATATTTTTAAACTCCTGCTCCCATCTCTCAAGCATGCTACCCCACAGTAATAATTTTTCACCATTCCTTCACTTTATCTGTCAAAACCATTGCCAAGTCTCAGCTGATATTTTTCCTCTTCATTATTTCATTTTTTGCTTTGTATCTTTATGTCAAGGTGCTGTCCTATGGTTTATCAACCTTAAATTTTAATCTTTTTTTATAGCTTTCTTTGCAGGTATACTTTCAATGAAAAGCTTTTCCTCATGCCATCTTTCATTTCTTCTATGTATATTTATCCATAAATTTCTATATTTGCTACTTAATTTATGCAACAACTACATATTTTTGTCATTACATTTATGTCTCATGTCTCCCTCATTTCCAGTGTCTTCCTTTTAGCCCTGATCAGCTCCATGTTCCCTGTGTTATTCTGCATGTAGTCCAACCCTTTTAGTTTCTTCTTAGATGTCTAGCACTGATTGTCCTATTTATATTAATAAATATAATCATGGACTTCACAGCCACTTAAATATTATATTAGTCAAGCCTGGGTTCAACCTTATCCAAAAGAGGTCCAGAATTCCTTGCAGGTGCTAATCTTCCCAGCAATCCTCCATTAAAAAATGAGATTGACAGACATTGACATGTAATTACTGAAAATGAAGAACACAACTCTTTTAATCTTGCCATTTTTTACATGCCTTACTTTCTGTCTATCATTTCATCATACTTTATCATTCGTATCAACTAGATACTATTTTGAATGGAAAGGATCTTCCTTTGCTTTTCAATTGGCTGTTAAGCTATGTTTCAAAAAATAGATGTGCCCTCTTTATTTGAGCATGACTTCATTGATCCTGTAGAATATAGAAGGTATGTGAAATAGATGCCTCAAGCTCTTTGGACCATCTCTTTGTAAGGCACATGTAATTTTTTTTGTTGTGGAAGGAATATCTGGAACTGTCATAGCAGGTTCTGATACTCTCATACAATATTTGCCGTAGTGAGTTTGACTAGTTAAAAACACCAATTTACCAGATGGGAAACTGGCGAGATTGTTCTTTGCCTTCTCCTTCAATCTAGTAGTAGCCTTAGAAAATGGAGTGGCACACAATGTTATGTAAGTAATACAAAATAGATTCCTCAAAACATTCTTTGCCATAGTATCTTGTATTTGACATTTGGGGAGCAAATGACTATTGTTCCAAAGTGAACATTAAGCTACAGCCATCCACTACTTGCCCCTTTTAAGAATGTATATGGGACAATGTAGTATCACAATGCATTCTGGTCAAAAATATGATGCTAAGACTGAAGCTTTGTTTTGTTGACTTAAGTGATCTCTTGGGAACTGTTACTTAAAACTATACTGAAAGTAACTTACTTCTTCATCACCAGCACTGGAGATCTAACATCACCTAACTGATTTACAAAGGATAGTGAATATTTAAGAGCAGTTTGAACTTACGGAATTCTTTTGCCATACGTGCTCACAATTGCTATACTTTTGTGAGGAGAAAAAAGATCATGGAAGGAATAGAAGGTAGGCAAGTGACAGTTTCTAAAGTCTATGTAAATCCCATCATGAACTACCCATTTAATGGGGAAAGGATATGGCAGTTTGCTTTGTAATAAAATGTTTCTGGAGAATGTGTTTCCCTTAATGAACGGGATACTTCACTACAGTTCCACAATCAATAAAAATGAAAAAATAATAGGTTAATGAAAAAGAAGACATGTATCTGGAAGCAACCTAAGTTTCTTAACAATAAGCTAGGCCCAGATATATTTTTTCATTTTCTGAAAAAAAAATTGTTTTCATTAAAGACTTTTGTCCACATATGGCTAATCAATAGAAAATTTCTTCTTCCCTTCTTCGATTTTAATTGCCAAGAACCATCTTTTGTATCCCACTATGTAATTTCAATAATAAAATTGAATTGCTACTTAAAATACAATGATCGAGATGCCAAGACAGAATTTTCCTGGCATCTGAAGTAGGAAGTCCATGCACAAAGCTACTGATACTTGTCTTAAGTTAGAATTATTTTGTTGTATTTCAGAAAATAAATTTGTTTCGTAATTCTTGATCTAATAACTTTTAGAGACCATTCTGCAGGAGCTTTTTACTACATTATTGTGAACATCTGATCACCAGACATGCAACAGATTCCCTAATCTATCTTTCTGACATTACTTTCCCTTGAATTCCATTTTTTCCAAGTCTGATTTAACACAGTTGGGGTAATAGCAGATTTAGTATTAAGCAAATTATGTTGCATTGTGCAAGAGTCATCAGGGAACCTTCCTTTGGGAAAGCTAAAGGAGTGTCCAATGTATATTTAGGAAAATTTAAGATGAGAAATAGGAGAGGAAATTGAGGGAGAATTAGTGAGAGGAAAGCAAGGGCAGAAGAAATGGGACACTTGAGGGGAAAACCTAAGAAAGGAACCCATTTTCTTCAAACAGACAGAATTTCTTATTGCAGGATTGCTTTTGTGTGTATCTAAAGCTATAAATTTTAGCAACTTTAGTGGAAAATCAAATAAAATAGCAGCAAAGCAGAGCCTGGTAAGAAAAAACAGAATAAGCTCTGGGGTTTCATTTTGAAAAAAGGAATTCATGCTTTATATATAGGCTTATATATTCTGTGTATATGCATGTGTAGCCTAATCCCTGCATTAAAAACACAACAGATGCTGAGATGCTTTATTGTTAGGCCCCACTGAGCAGCAATTATTTCTTGCCCTGTTTACCTTCTACCTTACATAATACCTTGCAACACCTAAAACAGCGTATGATATACTACAGCATGATGTACAATTCCAGCATACTGTAAAAATGACAGGAATGGATTAAAGTAAGTTCTTTTTGTATTACTTTTATACTATGCCAAGCACAGATAGATAGATCACGTGTTTTTATGATTTCATCTCTTGTATTTAAAAGAGAACTGTCTTTTATGCATGGTCTTTTAATATTATCCATCAAACTTGTATGGTGATTTTTTCACAATTTTTCAAGCTAAGGAGAAATATTCCAACAATTTACCAAGTATTTCCTTCTTTGCAAAGGCAACAGTATTACTACAGAAAATACCCAATGGCAGGAGTTTCTTAACAATAATTTCCCTTTTGGGTTAACTGCAATTTGGGAAGCCAAGGAAACTGCAGACAACCAGAGGGATAATTGTACAATAAAATCAGGGAAATTCACACAGCCTTGACCACCTTGCTGCCAAGCAAGTGAAACAACAGCATACTGTATCCATGTGAATTTCACTGAAATGTCCTTCTCCTTTTGAAATAATTTCTAAAGCAAATTTATTTAGCTTTAGAAATTTAATAAATTTAATAAAGCTAATTTCTGTTTCATCAAATTGAATGAAAACTAGAACAAAAAATTCAGGAGCGTTTTCCTATCCATCAATAATAACATCACAGAAAATAATAGAGGACAATGGTTTCAATTATATTACCTTTGTCTCTAGGTTAGAAAGCAGGTTTTTGTTCACCAACTGATGTTATATATTCTCTTTCTTAGGGGTGGAACTGTTGTTCAAGACATGCAGTTATATGACTTCCTGCTTGGCCAATTTCCATTACTTGTTGTTTCACCTGCATAATCAATATTTATCAAAAGCTTCATAGCACAGATCATATCCATTTTTATAGAAAATGTCTTACTACTAAATACATATATTTGTTCTGACAGAACATACTATTATATTATATAATTATTATATGACATTGCCTTTCCTGCAAATGTATTGAAACTTGAACAAGGGGAAGCTATGCATTGAGGCAAATGGACAAGAGCCATTCCTCATCTTCCCATAACTGCTGCCACCAGTGCAGAAGAAGAGAGTTTTTTATGCTGCTCTTACTCTCCACTGCCAAATACTGCTAAACCTACTCATTCCCAGGTTTCCAGGACACAAGACATAATGTAATAGCTTCATTTTGATTCTATCCAAATGCCTTCTATTCAATTTTCTCTATATTTTTCTCCCTTCGTCTTTTTAAAAAAAGTGAAATAGGAAAGATGTCTACAGAAGCCATCTCCAATCAATCCGTCATGGATTAATCAGCTAAATAATTAATTGATTAATCAGTGGAGCTCCAGTTCTAATTAGTAAGGCAAAATTTCAATCAGTAAGTCAGATTGACATGAACCACTGGAGGGACATGCTATAGCTCACTCAGTTTCCATCCACAACTAGTCCAAGACATTTTGCTGGCTGAAGTAAAGTTAGCATCTGTCTCTACTTAATGTGCCAACTGGATAGGTAATTGATTCTTATATCAACACCAAGAATGGTACAGCATATTCTGTGGCATTGCAGAGGAGCAGGCTAGTTCAGGAGGCCTAACGTAGGCCATGTGACAACCACAGATCTGTCTTCAAAAACTGGTCTTCTTTCTCCACTCCATATTTGCTGCCTGAAGTGAATATCTCACTCCATGAATAGAAGAACTGATCATGCTTTTTATCCCAACAGAAAATGTTTATGAGGAAGTTTATACTGTAAAACCAAACTGATCACAGAGCCTCACTGGATATGACTTTCTGTTCTACCACATTGGCTAGTTTTTCATATTATTTGCCTATGCTAGAAGAAAGTGCTTCCTGTTTCATCAGAGTGACAATCTTCTGTTATCTGTAACAGTGCTCATTTGCATATCCAAGAAGCCTGTCCTTCAAAAATATCCACAACTCTGTTCCACTTTTTTCCTCCATAAAAATATCCCACTTCAAATCATTAACTTATGAGTTCTTGGCTCATCATCAAGATTCTTTGCCTAAGGAGCAGTTGCCTCAGTTGAAGTGGTGTCCTAAAATCTAGGTAAGATATTTATTGTCACTAACAACTAAATGCCTCTAAAATAAACTGTACTAGCTCTCTAACATCTGGTAAATTCTAACATAATAATTACCCCCCCCCCTTTTTTTAGTAGAAATTTAGAAAAGAAAACTTAACATAATATTTGCTACTATTGTAGGATTCCACAGAGCATAGCAATATTCATCAAGGAAAAAATTGCTTTCTTCAGACTTACCACATACCAGTACAATAACAGTCCTATTAAATGATACTAGAGTCTGTTGCTGGACATTTATTTCCTGTAATTTCAACTCTGTCATTATACACATAGGATTTCAGATACAAGAATAAAAATGACAGGAAGTAAGGAAGGTCTCTCTGCTCCTCTACAGGAAAGGGGATTTGGCTCAGAAGGGTGATGTTTGGAGGGGAATGACTTTCTATCCGCCAAGCCTGGTTATTAACATCATCTGGCTCACACATGGGGAATGGGAAACATTTAAGAACAGATTGTATGGCTGACTAGACACCCACTTGTATAGAGATATGTACATTTTTAAAAAGTATATTTTCACAATTCAATTAAATGATCAGAACCAGAGTATGTGTGTAAATCCCACCACCACCATTTCTGACTACACTTTCTGTTTACACATACAGGGAGCAAATAAAAAAGATTTCAATGCATTTTAAATGCATTTTCTAGAAAGCATATCCTACTAAATTTAGTAGGATTTTTTATTTGAGTAAACAATCATACATTCCTACAGTAAACATTGATAGTACATGACGCAGCTGAATGAATGCACTATGCCTCTTCCAAGTTTTTGCTTGCTTCTATATTTATATTCTGCCTTGGTAGGTGGTCTGGATATAAAAGGAAGGAAGGAAGGAAGGAAGGAAGGAAGGAAGGAAGGAAGGAAGGAAGGAAGGAAGGAAGGAAGGAAGGAAGGAAGGAAGGAAGGAAGGACACAGTATGAAATTCTGTTTCAGAATTTGGTATTTTCTCTGTACTGTTCCTAAAATGATTCCCTGACAAGTAAGATTAGTAAAACATAATTTAGGCTGATAGAATTATATAGCTGGAAAGGATCATTTAGGCCACCACATGTAGCTACTTGCTCCAGATATCTGAATGAAAGCATCCCCAGCTTCCATTTTAGCAAATTCTGTGAAGGTGATGCATAATCCCCTCTGTGCAACTGGTTTCCACCTCAAACTATCTTACTGTTAGATTTTTCTAACATCCCATGTGAATCCTCTTTACTTTGTGTACAAATATAAGGATGTACAAATTCTATTGATTGATTGATTGATTTATGTATTTATCACATTGATATAGCTGCCCATCTCAATTTGTGTTCACAAATAGTGAAGGTAGAAGAGATGGTCCCTTTGGGGCCTGCAGCCTTAGGGGTCCCCACAGTCCCCCATGCTCGACACCTTCAACAAACCTGATACTACAGATGAAGCCCCCATAGGAGCCATCCTAGATAAGTGGCATAAAGGGAGAAAGGTGCTGCCAACTTTGGATGTGGGGCGAAGGAAGCAGAAACTTCAAAGGCCCTTGGCAGCTTCTCCAGCATTCGGTGCTTCCTGCTCTCTTCCTTTTTTCATTTTCTTATTTGCCCTCAGTTGTCACAGCCTGAAAGAGGCTTAATGTATGACATTCACCATTGGGAAGTCTCACAGCCTTGGGAAAGCTTATTTATGCCCTTGTCCTACAAATAGAAACGATGAAGATACAAAAGCTGTGCTATTCTTTGTGACAACTTCGGTATTTGAATAGTACTGATATTTCCCTTTATCTTCTCTTAGGTTAAATTTGCTCAGTGTTTCCCATATTTCATCATAAGACTTAGTTTCTAGCCTCCTTATCATTATTCAGAACCCCTATGCCAGTTTGTCTGAATTCTTAACTGGACTGCACTGACCATAGTTGGAAAATGCTCTATTAGAAAATTACTGTGAGCAATTTCCAGTTTAGTTTGCACCCAAATCCCTATATTCAGATCACAGCAAACAGGCACACTACCCAATTCAGCTAGCAAAATATAACCTGATGCTTATTTATTAAATATCAGCATACATCAGAAACAGTTAACTTGCAAAAATGAGACAAAAGGCAAAACAGTGTGTGTATGAGAGAGAGAGAGAGACAGAGCAAGGGGAACAACAGGCAATCATTTACGTCATCTATATATGTATCTATTTCTATCAACTTTCCAGAGCCACCAAGAACAATATTTTTGGTAATTAGCATGAACAGTGCCAAAAAAGGTGGCCTTTGGTTGTTCCAGCTCTTATTCCTTATCAGAATAGAGATGAAAAGTACGGCACTTTTCCTGTATTTTGTATCATTAAAGAAGTAATTTGATGGATGGTATATTCAACATGACCAGGGCAGAAAAGAGTGAAAATGTGACAATAATTTGGAAACAATTCTTCTATTTGATGGAACCTAAAGCTGCATCTACCATTTTTGCAACTATACCCAGTGCTGACATAAGTACTATTCCAAGTATTTCTCCACAAGAATTATAATCAAGCCAGGTGTTCCCCCATCTTCTAAATTTCATTTTATTTCTGTTTACTAGGTCCATAACTTTGTATTTGTCTGTATTAAATTTCCTTTTTTTTAAATCCCATTTCTGTAATTAAAATCAGAGTCTATGTTAGTTATTTCAACATATAAATACTGTTAAAAATAAATAAATAAATAAATAACATTTTGAGCTTTTCTCTATTCTAAAGTGTTAGCTATCCCATGTAACTTTGTGTCATCTGCAAATCTGACAACTATTCTCCCCACATCTTCATCAAAGTTATTAACAAAATGAATAACCCATGTGACTTGATGCCTCACTCCAGTTTGAACACTTTGAGTACAATTTTTCCACTAGTTGTATATCCACTAATTTTCATGCAATCCAGTTCACCTTAACTTCACATTAATGCATGTGAGATGGGTTTTTTGGAGTCCAAAGAAACATATTAAAGATAAAGTCTAGATCAGGGGTCCCAAACTCTTCAACTCATCAACCCCTTCATGAAATTTCAGATTCTTCATTGACCCCCAAACAATGATTATATGAACATAATTTAATAAATACTTTAATAGTACTACAAATAATAATAACAATAATGGACAGTCCCATTGATCCTTGGGAGTTGATATTGACCACTTTGGGAACTTTGGTCTAGATAAAATTTCAATTTTTAAAAAATTAAAATATCACATATACCTAAAGTCATTTAAAAATATGCCAAATCCCAAAAATGTATTCACACAAACTTACATTTTGATACTGTTCTTGCTCATCCTCCTGTTCCATAGGCAAGACTCTGTGACATCATCAGAACAACAATAAAATGAGAACCTTACTTCTCTCTGATAGAATGTGAGCAATGAGCTCACCAACAGGTCAAAAGAGGTATTTTTAAAAAGGATTTCTGGCCATCATTAGCTTATTTTAAAAAAACAACAACTACAGTCATTCTTGACTGCCTTCTCAATTGTCTTAACTTTAGAAAATTAGAGCTAAATGAGAGGTCATGTTGAGCTAATTGAATTTTTTATTCTATTATGAGAAGATAGGCTATTTCTAGAGGATAAAATCTAAGCGTGTGATTTTTTATACTTTGTTACCAGGATGGGCAGAAGACAGATCTTTGGATGGTAAACAGCATAGATTTATAATTGACAAATATTTTACAATAACAGTAGTATAATGAATCCCTTACACAGATTTCTGCATATAAAGACTTTGAAGTACATTCAGTTTGGATAATAAAAGGAATTCATAGACTCAGAATTCATTGTGATTATCTTTTGCATATTGATAACTAGTAACATTTCAATGAAAAACAAGTTCAAACAAGCTGAAAGTTTGTCCACCACTGTCTCATGTCACAATATACAGTTGTATGCAAATGTTCAGTCAGTGTTTCATGGAACAGAAGCTGACTTAATAATTACATGATATAAAGCTAAACATGCACCTTTCTTTAAATTTGAATGCATACTTACTATTTATGTTGAGTTATTTAGAGATTTGAAATAAGAAAATAGTGAATATGGCAGGTACGGATATTTGAATACTTTCAGTCAGTACTTTTAACATCTCCTTTGACAGAAAAACAGCTTCTTGTAGCTAGCTAAGAGTCTTTCTGTTCTTGTTTTTTTATTTTTTTCCACTGTTCCTTACATAACTTTCCTAGCTCAGAAATATTCTTACTTCTCATATACAGGGCATGTCTGAGATCTACCCACAGATTTTTAATAATATTCAAATCTGGAGACTGTGAAAACCGTTCCAAAACCTTTATCTTTCTTTTGTATAACCACTTCATGGTTGATTTGGAGGTATGTTTCAGATTGTTGTCTTGCTGAAATATCCAAACTCTTTTCAGCTTCAGTTTCCACAGTGACTGTGGGACATTAGCTTGAAGACCAAGAAAAATCTGTGCCTTAACTGATGATACTTACAAAATAGAATCCAGAGTTCACTTCTGGAAAATTTAGCTGACAACCTTTGCAATTTTATTGTACTGAAGCCCACAATACACTAATACAGCAACTGTCCACAGGGCCACAATAAGTGTTGCTTTATACAGCAGTGATCTGTCTGGGAAGGAAACAGAAAGGAAATACTTTTTTGCTCTCACCACAAAAGTCATTGTCTAAAGTATAGAAAAGAAAACTCTGATGAGTTGAAAGTTTTGCAACAAAATGTTTTGGGCTAATGAAACAAAAATTGCATTGTTCAGCCAAACCATACAAGATACATTTGGAAAAACTGGGTCAAACATTTGAGAAAAATAACATCTTGCCAACTGTCAAGTATGGGATGGCTCTATTATCCTTTGGGTTTCTGGCAGTCAGTGACACAGAAATGATTGTGCAGGTAGGAAGAAGAATAGATTTTTCAACATATCCAATATCCCACCTAAGAGTATTTGCATACAATTATAACAAGTACAGAAATTTCTTATATTTAAGAGAATGTTCTTCTTTGCTAAAAATGGGATTAAGATACAAGAGCTACTGTAAATATATTACCAGCACATATGCAGTTAATAAATTGCTGACCTGATACAAAGGGGAGCACAAGAACAATATTATGTTCCATAAGTAGACTATATGCATGCATTATAGGTATATAGGTATATGCACCCTAAGATGATACAAACACACAACTGCTCTCCAAGTCTAAAATCACAAACTGTTTTATGGTTCAGAGAAATGGGAAAAATTGCTTTGTACTTATCAAGGTACAACAGTACATTTTACTATGCAAAATTTGGCTAACTTTGGAATGTCTATGGGTCTGAATTGGCAAGCAAACAAAGAAGGCTTCCAACACAACTTGCTAACTAATGGGAATACCTTCAAAGTAGGATAGTCAGGTAGTTTGATATATCTTTATAAAATACACATCTTAGGAGGTGGGTAGGTTCTATTGATTCAACCTTCTTAGAACTGCAAAAGGAAATTATCATACAATATGGAATTTCCCAGTGTTTCCCAAAGAGAACAGAGACTTGCTAACACTTTAATTAAATAATCTATACTGGTTTTAGGAAATAACTGATTCTATTCAAATTATGTAACTTAAAACCAACAACAAATCCAACTATAGTCTATATTGTTTATTTTTTGCCTAATATTGCTTCTGGCATTTTCTACTGCCAAAGCCAAGAGTGCCCCCAGATAGACTTAGATACAGATACAGATACATGTTTGGAGTCTAACCTTCAGCACGTGATTCCAAGGAAATTTATAAGAATCTATCAGTATAACCTGAGCCAAACCAAAGGGGGTTAAATTCAACTTTAGCTAATATTTAAAGACTGTGATCCAGATTGTCATTTCTAAGTTGACCCTCAAGTCTCAAAATAACTTTGTGAATATAGATGGGGACTTGGAAGATTGCCCTTAGGAATTTTGATTGGATTAATTCCTAGGGATACAGATTGGGGTATAGCTATATAAGCTGCATATATGTTTGCATTAGGGCTTTTGTCTCAAAAAGCTTTTCAGGCCATTAGAATAAAATGGACACCTCTGAAGCAGAAGAAGGCCAGAATTATCAGAAAACTATGCCGGGCACTTTGGGCTATGAACTGAGTATGCTTTTTTCAGAGAAGCATAGGGTTGAAAGAGATATACTAGCCCAATCCCGCCTAAGGCATGTATCTTCAGACTGTCCTGGACAAATGGCTCAACCTTTGTTTGAAAATCTCCAGTGATGGAGCATTCACAATCCAGGAGGCAGGTTGTTCTACTGCTTAGTAGATCTCTTGATCAGGAAATTATTCTTTATTTCAAGTTTAGATCTCTTTCTATAATACCCCCTGGTTCTTGTCCTACCCTCAGCACTGCAGTGAATAAATCCACACCCTCTTCTCTGTGCTAGCCCTTCAAATATTAGAGAAGGCCCTTAGCCTTCTCTTCTTCAGGCTAGTCCAGAATCCTCTTTTCCTTCCTCAGTGTCAAGATGGGTGATTTGGAGTGCTTGCTTTTAAAGGAGAACATATGGTCAAAATCAAATTGACAGAAAGGACAGAACCAGTAGGATATTTTTATAACTATAAACTTTTGGAAGGAGAAGGATTGGTATATTGGGGGGTGTCACTATATGTCAGAGCCAATCTAGAAAATCAAAAAGTCAATCTCCTCTCCAGAGTCTCTATAAGTGAAACAGAGGTCCAAGTGAATTGATACTTTATTACTTTATTACTTAGTTCAAGGCATACTAAAGGCTTGGGTTTAGATTCAATTTTCAAGATTGTATTCCCTAATTTATTTACGGCATGACAAATTAAAATATGTGCTGAACATGTTATTAAACTTGATAATAAATATATTTCATGAATGCTTGTGCTTTACTTTGAAGGTTAACCCGTTAGAATAAATGAATTGTTTCCTATTGAACAATAGATTACTTGACTGACTGATATATTGGCTTAGAAGTTGCATAAACAACTTTATGATAAAATTATTTCATGCTGAAATGAAGTTAGCACCTATCCATTTTTATATATTTGAAATGATAAAATATATCATTAAATAAATGCCAACAGAATTGTGACAAAGTGAATACCAATATAAATTATATGGTGCACAAATAATATAGATTGTATTAAAATTGATCAGTGCTTAATTCAAGCACAAAATCTGATAGATATGGAAGTGAGGAAAGAAAATTATTTATCATCCCTCCGCCCCTACTTTTACAGAGATGTTTGGAAGAAAAAAGCCCCATATTTTATAAAACCACTTAAAGATGACCTATTTCTTTGTATCTGGGTTTCATTTAACTTTCTAATTTTAAGAAGAAAGCATGGGAAAAATATATGGGCCATAATCATTACTCCCATTAATACTGATGTAACTGTCATTAGAATAAATGGAATTCATTCATATTTTTGCATTAATTGCATTACTACATCTACATCATTTTAAGAGTGAGCAACTGCCAGTTGTTATAGTACGTGTTGTGGCGATGGGTACAAAACCATATCATTTGCATCCTAAAAGAGTGATCCACCTGTGGAAGCAGAATCCTTGGGGACATACAAATGTGAATTTCATTTAGTCTCAGTCTGTTTTAACTCACTGCAGCTAAGATTTCAGACCAAAGTCTCCTCAAACCTTCTGACCTTATTATCCTTTCAAGGATAGGCACCTGAAGTTACAACTAAGATCTTTTGTCAGAATATGACCTGCCACTAAACTGTTACTTGGACTGTGCTTTTGGAAGGGATTCCATACTAACACAAGAATGTGCATGTAATGCTTCCGTGGTAGGCACTCACTGATGGAAAGACAACCATACCAAATATAATCCCTTAATCATCTAATGATGAATAGGTATTAAGTGATCGAGGTGAATTCTGGACATTCTAAAATGCATGTTAATACTGTCTTCTAATTTTCTAAAACTTTTCCTTGCTTGTGAAAGAAGCTTCTATTTTTCCATTCATTCAAAATATGTCTTAGATTTTCTTTTGATGGAATTTTTCAGTATATTATAGTGTTCCATGATGGCAAAAGGGGCTGTTTTGTTTTGTTTGTTTGTTTTATGTTAGATATGTCTTTTTAGCACAGATATCCCAAAGCTCCAAGGCAGGAATTTACTCACAATGATTTGGCATTTAAATAAAGCATAGGAAGCCAGGGAGGCTGTGGGCTACTGAAAGGACTATTGTATGTTGACAGTCAACACCTAATTTATCTTGGCTATTATGTAACTAAGGTAAGTAGAAGAATCCCATACCCCACACAATATTCTTAATCTTTGGAAAAGAAATTCCTTTCCATTTTTTCCCCATCAAATTGAATGAGAGTGGTTAAAAAAGAAGAAAATATTGCAAACATTAAGGCATTTGTTCACTGCTTGGTAAGTGAACACAGAACTTACAAACCAAACATTGTAATCACAATATTCAATATCAATAAGACATATTGCATTGAAGTGATTCGCTGACTTCTTACCATATGCAAAAATACAATTATTTTTCTTTGGAACTTGGAGTTTTAAGGGAAAGCTAAATTGTATGAAAGAGATCTTTCAAATGACCCCAGTAAACATGATCAAGAGATCTGTAAATGAAGACATTCATTTTGTAGCTAATACTTTTGCTAGTCATAATTCATTATAATGAAATACTGAATGCTGGAGATTGCCACCCAGAAGCCTACAAGAGAATCAATTTCAACAATTTATAGCTTCTCTTATTTCGTTATAATATTCTCAAAGCACATAAACAGAAACATCAACCATGGGGTCCTCCTTAATGATTTTTTAGCTGCAGAAGCTGCAGTCAGAGCAGATAAAATATCCTTGCCAAGTTTATAGAGTGTGCCAGTAACTGAGCTGGGATTAGAAAACTGACTGATTAAAATTTTGCTCACTAGAATCAAACACTTAAATGAGTCATCTTAATTTCCAAAATGTCCTCAGGTTCTTACAGGCATAATACCTTTCAGTCACATAATAGCAAACAATTATTTTAAAAATTAGGACTTAAAACATTACATCTGACACTGAAGCAAAGTATTCCATATTTCAAAATATGCTATCTAATTATTGTTTATGAAAGTTTATATAATGTAATGAAATTGGCTACAATTACACACAGAACAATATATCTTTAATATCAGCATTATGCACCCAATGGCTTGTATTCATATCAAATCCATAGGTATGAATAGAAGGGAGTGAGGAATGCAGGCCCAGCTGGGGTCCTAGAGTGAGGGGAATTAAATGTATCTAACCCTTTATTTCCTGTTGGCATACTTGCTATATAAAGTATAAGAAAGGTCCCATTCACATCAGATGCAGCTTTTCTTCCAAGAGAGCTAAATGCTAAAAACATGAATGATCCTTCAGCTGGTCTGAAAGCCTATAACCCTGCAAATTATTCTTGATTATTTTAAAAGCGATATTTTGCAGAATACTGAATGAGCATGGTAATAGGGAATAGGGAATGGTGGAAACTGCAAAAAACAGAACTGTCAATACTGCTCTCCTATAATGCACAAACCAGAAAGGGATTGGACATATTCTCTTGGTTTCTTAGAAGGAAGAACTAGGCATATCAGATTTAAAAGTTATTGAATAGATGGGATATGAAATTTGTAATTTGCAATTACATCAGTTTTCTTTAATTAATAGGAGCAAAAAAAAAATGCAGAAAGGAGGGATTTTTGGTCACAAAGCAGTGAATCTAGAGAGTTTTGGAGAAATGTATTTCCAATGTTACACAAATGTTGGTGATGCCAAGAATTAGTCTACTTACCATGCTCCTAGGCCTTTTTTGTGTAGTCAGTTATAAAATTTGGCAACAGGAAAATTGTGATTATCTGAACCATTGGTTGTTTAAGTATGCTCTACTCATGTTCTGCCCAACCACTATTATTATATAAGATTACTTCTCCTATACTTCTAAAGACATTCCTTATACAAATACTTTGAATGCCCTTTGGAACATCTGATAAACAGCACTGTGGCTTTTTAAGCTGCTGAGTACTTTTTAAACAAGGATATGCCCAACATCCATCAAGAAGGAAAAAACCAATGAGCCAAAGACTGGAGTGATGTACAGTAAATGCCAAGAAAAACCTTTTTCCTGCCAAGCACTTTTCCCAAGAGGTGAATATCATTTTCCATAGTCTGTAGAAATAACTGAATTAGTTTGGTAATGAAATACCCTTAGCTAATTTCTATGTATGATTCAACCTGTTGGTGCTGTTCAGAATACTTTGGTTCTAGTAATTACATAACAGAAAAGTCATATTTATACTTCAATAAGATTAACACAGCACTAAAATAACTAGAGTAATTTTAATTCTCCAGAGGATAATTGTAATGTTTAAAACTCCATTTTTTATATTTTAACCTTCTTATGATGTTAAAAAACTATTTATAGTGGATCATAATTTTTATGGAATTTGAATTAAAGGATTGTGGGCCTGTTATAGCTCCAGCTGTAGTAATCATACAAGGACTATGTTGTGATTAAAATAAATCTAACATATTTTTGTGTTTTATAAATGGACAATTTCACATGAGCTATGTTTATATTTAGATTATTTTTTCCATAGATATCTATACCTAAATACAGTTTCAAGTTAATATTTGAATCAAATATGATCAGTCAATTTTTTGTTAAGAAATAATCACTGGATATAGGGATTGTGTGAATAGAAACCATGTTCATGGCCAAGGTTTTCTTTATCTTTCTCCTCCATCTTGAAAAATCTTTCCAAGTCTTCTGTGGAGAAGATGAAGTAATCTAAAGACTGTTGTATAATACGTTTCTATTCATCCATCCTTTCTATCCAATTGTTTTACCAATACCTAATAAACAGTGAACTTGACACTTTGTATTAAAAAAATATATTTTTGGCCATTCATTATTGCATCTTAAATGTATAAAAATGTGTAACTGTAGAAGCTCTCCTTTTCATTCTAGAAGAAATCAAAGAACAAAGCTGTATGTTTGATCTCACTTCAAAAATTATTTGGAAGAAATACTTAGAACCTCACTGGGGCCTAAGTTCAGCACTTATTCATTAAAGCAGCCCCAAATGTCTTAGGAATCACATTAAATTTAATGAGTGGATGCCTTAAAGCAGAGATCTCCCCCCCTCCAGGCTTACACAGAGTAGGAGAGAAGGGCTATGTTTGTGTGAGGTCCTTCTGTAGTTTTATTGTCTACCAAAAGATATCATTTTCACCTGAAACACTAATATTTTAGATGAAGTAAGCAAAAAAAGAAGCATAGTGGTTTGATATTCAAGAAGCATTACCTTCTCTCTGAATTGTCTTTGTTTACTGCCTGACTGAGTTTAAGAAGGCAAAATAAATCCTATATGGACCAGTCAAATGAACTGCAACAAACATATCATCATCATGAATTACAACTTAAGGTGCTATTTTGTTAGTTTAGGTTTTTAAAAGAACAGTATGCCAAATAGAAATATCAGTGACACTACTCTACAGGTCTGCCTTTCTATGTGAAATATGAAACACACTAACTTTCAGCAATGTGTCAAAATTTATGTGCTGAAAGCTATTCAGATCTAAAATAAGTACTAACAAACGAGCAACCTTGTCAGTTGAAATGTTAATAAATCAAATTCACCAAGGTAAGCTGTATTTTTACTTCAAGTGGATCTATCATCAGAGGCCATTGATAATGCTACAGTTGCAAGAAAAATTAATGGGCTTTTTCTGACCTTGACTATAATTCAGTAACAGCTTGGCTTATAGTTTTGCACTTGAATATATCAGGAAATAAATTTATATAGATCTCACTATGCTATTGACCTCCTGAAAGGAATTCATGAAAAGTGTGAAAACTGATTATTTTAAAGATAATAGTGCACAAATGCAGTTACTGTGGAGAAACTTCTGCGAATTGATCCTCGTAAGCACTAAATATTACTGTATTGTTTAAAACAGTTTCTGCCTGGATTGCATTTCCTGAGTTCTTGCAATCGTAGTGAAGTCTACATCTACACTACTACTTGGAAATAAAAAAATTTCTTTGCTATAACTCTATGTTATGATCCAGTGTAAAAATTTTAACCCATGAACAAATCCTTGGTGTTGTGGTGTTTTATTTGACATTCAAATCAAAAAAATATTTCATATCTGTATATAAAATATTATGGAAGGTCCTAATATATTGGTGTGAATATTCTTTGTTCAGGTTTACTTTTGACATAAAGTAAATCCTTTTGTATTTTCTGAGGCTTGAAACTTTTATTATAAGTTTTCTATTGTTTTGGCAGCAGTTTGGGGTTTTGATGTGTAATAAATTGGAATAGTTGCAATTAATAGTTTTATTTTATTTTTTAAAAATACAAAACAAACACAAAAAAGTACAGAATGAAAATAAACCAGTGAGAAAAATAATAACAAAGAAAGAAAGAAAAATGTGTGAATGGATATGTTATCTGTGCTCATACTATATGTGTGTGGAAGAGAGAAACAGAGGGCGTATGTTTGTAGGTGTGAATGATGTGTGAAACTACATGGAATGTTCTTGGAATGTTTTTTTTTTCCTACAGAAGAAGGGGAATTTAACACGTTTTTTGAGTTGCATTGATTTATATGTCTTGAGAAATGTGAGCAATAATGAATAATAGAATTCATTATATAAAAGATTATAGGATGATTTTTCAATTTTTTAAAAAAATGTTTAATGAAAAGGACTAATTGAACTTGATTCCAAAAAAAGTCCAACTTTTGGTATTGCCAATCATTTTTTATTTTCTAATCATGTGATTTTCTTGGTAAAAATACAGGAGTGGTTTACCATTGTCTTCTCCCATGCATTATGAATTGATGCCTTTTCCATGGTCACTAAAGTGAACATCTGTCTCTGGCATTTTCCTATATCACTCCTGCCCAATATAGGCACCTTCTCCCTTTAGCTGGGCAGCTGGGATGACCTTCACACCTTGCGTGACCCTGTTGGGAATACAAACACTTGGCATATACTCCTGACACATTCTTTGCTCATCCCTCCCAGGAACACCCCCACCCCCACCAAGATAAGCCAGCACAGAAGGACTTGGGCGGGGGGGGGGGAGGGTAAACTGAATTACTGATTCAGAATGTAACAGTGTTTTATAGAAATGACAACTTAGCTTCGTCTGAAAAAGTAATGTTGAGATTTGTCATTCATATCATAATTGAAATCCACAAAGCCATACGAATCTACTTTTTATCCAGTTTCCATCAACTACCTGATGGTACTTCTTCACCTGGAGGATAAAAAACAATTAAAACAGGGCTTCAGTTGAATCTGGATAGATGGATTTATCCTTACATCACCTGACTTTAGAAAATACATGCTTATAATGAGATGAACTTCAAAAGTATTTTCTTTGAAATATGATGAACTTATTTCTTCTTGAAATGTTTTCTGGTATTTTATTTTATTCTAATGATCAAAATGTAAGATATTCTCAGAAGATAAATTCAAAGTCTTTGCTCCAGTTCCCAACTCATAATCATTGTTGTAGATAATATATGTTTATTCTAGGGGAAGGTACTGTATGCTATTAGGCACTGGGCACGATGAGAAAAGGATAAGTCTGTTAAAACCTTTATCCTTTTCTTCAGCTTTAGTGATTTGGGTGCCTTCTGTTCAGTGTATTTGATGCTAAATGTTAGCTTAGTCCATCATAAAACATCAGTGATCTATGTACTGATTCTAACAGAGCGATCCAGCCAGTATGCATTAGTGAAACCTTGATGACTACCTAGGAGTAAAAGATCCCAGCTATATCTCCTTTACAGCATATCCATATAGGTTTGAAGAAAATGGAAAGACATTCTATATGTCACAATCATATGTGCTGCTCTTTAAATTTACCTGTTCAGTTTTTCTGTTTTTCATTGTGATTAGGTCAATTTTAAATTATTGGTTTTAATTATCTATTTTAGTATTCATTGCTTTGATAATTTTCTTGATTGGAAAGTAGATAATAAATTTTCTAAATAACTAACAAAGAAAAAAAAACATACCATCTGCTCAGGAGATGTTGGAAATATCTAAAGAGGCTCTGTTAATTATAAACACTAAAAAAAACCCTCTGGTCCTTTTGAAGCTTGTAATAAAACTGTTGACAAGATCATAGCCCAAAATTCTATTTAAACATGAAACAAAACCTGGAGTTCAGTTCTGTCATCATTTGTCAATAGTAGGCCCATAAAATAACTGTACTGTAAGATCTTTTCAGTGTGTATCTCCAGCAGATAAGAATTAAAGAGTATCAGGACAGTCTCCTGACATGAATGAGAAGACTCCAAGATGTGACTGATGAATTAATAAGCTAAGAGACAGATCATTTTGATATGAAAGGGAAGAAAAATGACACAGCCATTGAAGCATTTTGATAACAATCCCTCCAAGAGTAAATCGAATTTAGAAACTGGTGATCCTGATTAAATTAGCAAGCTTGATATAAGTTTAAAATTAAGGGAAGAGATTACAGAAAGGCTATAAAATAGAATGTGATTTATTGAGATAAGTATATACTTAAGGCATGAAGATACTCTTTTAGCATCAAAAAGTCAAGCACTTAAGATAACATGAAGAATGTTCTATCATGGAGGGCATTGGAACAGGTTAGGATGCTTGAAAAAAGATGATAAAAAAGAAGGTTTTGCTAATCACCTCTTAAGAAAGAAACGTCTGTTCAGTGGAAATGTTTAAATGCCATTTTCATCAGTAAGATAGAAGTAGCCTTCAAGACAAGGACATCTACTCATAATCATAAACCATAGCTGTGCTGATACTTTCCTGATATCCTGAAATTAAAATTACTGATCTCAAAAAATACAAGCAAATATAACAAATGAGTACATTTTATTTTTTTTGGATATCAAGTTTCACTTTCAAACTCTGATGGAGTCAATTTTAACTCTCAAAAGTTGAAATTCAAGTTCATGTTCCAGTACAAAAACCAAGAACCCAGAGAAGGGAAAAATAAGTCAGGGAAAGAGAAAGAGAGCTAAGTGAAAACAGAATCCATAATCATCAGTAGCATAAAAATAATATTAATATCTTTCTGCAGCATTGATAAAGATCAAACAAGTGATAAGAAAGAAAATAATTTGGAGAAAATAGGTAATATGTCCTTATCATATAATCAGCTGGGAAACCTTTTCATGAATAGTTAATCCTGTTTCATCTAAATCCATCTCATTACTTCCAAATGAAATTTCCCTAGTGCTGTCTCTGTGCAGTACTATAGCACTAGTAGCACTTCTACTGGGGAGGTAGGGTGATGGTTAAAATTGTTCCTATCAATTCTGTTTTATTCAGAGCCAGATTCATCACAAATTGAGAACATTGTGTCAGTGATGCCTGTACAATCCTACATTTCACAGCATACACAATGGTAATTGAGGTATTTATATTACAGAAGCCTAGTGACATAATATTGTTGTGTCAAATTGAGTATATATGGGCTTGCCACCATATTCATGCCTGAGTGTTTGCTAATACTGATTAAGGTACACTTAATCTCTATTTTGACATTTATAATTTGCCAGCATAAGAACTCTGATTAAATGGAAAGATTTTAGGTAGATTTTCCAACAACCATTGCTTTGTCTATTTTGTATCCCCATATTAACCTGATTTTGAACATTTAGATTTTTGAAGCAGAATATGAAATAAACATTTACAAATTCAGAAAATGATACAGAGATGGACTTTCCTACACTATGATTAACATAAATGTGATACTTTTGAAACTATTAATTAGTATTGAGGAAGTTATTTGCTCCCATATTTATTAGAATAACACAGAATAATCTTTAACCACTAATTAAGTTCAATTCACAGTATCTAGAAATAAATAAAATAGTTAATGGTTGATGTTATATGTGAGAGAATATACAAGTCCTGAAAACTGTACAGCAAGATTAGTGCACAAAAATAATCCTTCCCATTATTTATTTTATATATGCCATCTATTTTCACAATTACTTTGTCATGTGTTTTAAATTCTCCATGCCTCTGTGTCACACCAGATAGCTGTGCCTAGCTGATCATGACTGATCATCAAAAAGTTATGTAGGTTTGGACCTGGTACACTTGGATGAGAAGTCATCCAGAAATGTCAGAGCTATAGGATAAACTGGAAAGACAAAACACAGTCCCTAACTAGACAATGGCAAACCAGTTCTTTACTGTTGTCAAGAAAACAACATGGATGTGTCTGTGTATTCAAGGGACTCTATAGTTGGAATTGCTCTCCTAAATTAACCTCCATAAATTTTCTTTAAACTTCTTGTAACATAGTATACAATTATAATGCTAATCAACAAATCAACAAGAGCTCAGAGAACTGTGATAAAGTTACATCTCACCCCACTATAAAGGTATAAGAGGGAATGTTGCCTGCTTACATGCATGTTCCTTCCCTCCAGCTCTAAGTAATAGTTCCAGTCCATCAGTACTTTGCTAACCAGATGTCACAGTTAAAATGCAAGTTACATTAATATACTTTTGACTCTTTTATACTACCAAAGAGTCCCTTGGCACCTTTAAAGAGATGTATTATGTCCAGGAATTTCATAGTCTTTCATTAGATGCAGTTTTGGCTTAGTCAAGTTAAAGAGACAATGTAAGTAGTGCAGAATGAGACAGAATGGGCAATTAATGATGCCAATTATTCAGCATGTGTGACACCACAGTATACTTCCAAGTGCAATTCAAGGGGCTGGTAGTCATCCTTAAAACCCTTCACAGCTTCAAGGGCAGGTAACTTATGAGATGGCCTCTTCCCAGTAATTTCTCTCTGTCCTACTGGATCCTTCAGGAAGGGAATGCTCCGGGTCCCATTGGCTAAGAGGCATTAGCTGCCAGGGTCGTCCCTCCAGAAACCAGATTGGGCCCAACCTTGCTGGCCTTCTGCAAGGCTTTGAAAACTTGGCTTTGTACCCTGGATGTCTGTAAGAGCCTGTCTTCTGGCTGTGTTAATGGTTGATTTATAATTCTGGCTGCTGGCTGTCTTATTTTATATTGCATGTGTTTTATTAAGTTTTTATCTATTTTATTGTAAGCTGCCCAGAGTCACATATGCGAGATGAGTGGTGATATAACTTGATTACATAAATTAATTAATTAATTAAATTAAATTAGATGCATCTCCCAAGGCTGAAGCTGCTATATATGTAGAAGGGTGAGGAAGGAAACATTAAAATGGGGATGGGTGGGGGGGAAGGTTTACATTATGAAAAAGTAATGTATTGAAAGTACTTTTCACATCTTTAGGCAACCAGTATGAAAAGTAGCATAGATCATTTTCTGATAATTGAACAAATCTGGTGGTTCACAACCAAGCTCCCAGAATATAATTCATCATATTCCAAGAAGCATTTCTGACGGGCTAATGAAGCAACACCCGCTGATAGCAGACGTTATGGCTTCCAACACAAAATATTAGGATGTCAGATTTGCTTCATAGAAACACTGAAAAGTATTCTCAAGACAGCTGTATGTGGAGGCCCAAATGCAAAGTCATTAATGTAGAGTGGTTTTAGCATCGTTACTTCACTTATTATTTTTTCTCAGATTTTCACACTTAAGAGCAAACCCGTAGCAGGATGGGATATTTATTCTTAAATATTTCAGTTTGTAAAGAAATTGGTAGAGCTAGAAAAGGATGAATCAATCTATTTCTGGTTGGTATTCGTTTTTCATCTGTTCATTTATAAATCCACTTGACTGCATTTTCAGACTGATCTGCAGTAATGGAATTATTCACAAAATAATTTATATTCAAACATATTGTAACTACATAGATGTATTGCAACTCAGCTTAAGCATTTTTAACATTTTCTAACTTTTTTTAAAGCTAAGAATGCATTTAAAAATAGGAAATATATCCAACATTATATAACTAAATTTATTTAGTCATTATATAACTACATTCAAATGTTCACATTAAGCCAAAGAATAAGGATCAAATTCATATGAGAAATTACAAAAATCAAATAACACAGACATGTATAGATGTCTAACAAAGGTATTGAAATTTGTCGTTGTGAAGACATACTACTGACAGATCACACACACAAGATCACTCTGTTCTAGTGCAAAGAGAGTGTAACCTTTTTTTAGCATATGGTGCTCACCAGTGTGCTCTGAAGGCTGTGAATGTTGAACTTATTTTTCTTTAGCAATGCTGCCACCTTCTGGGACACATAAAGTTTAACTACTTTCCCAATAATAAATCACCAACATACAGGGTGAGAGAAAGTGAGAGAGAGAGGATAAAAATTGCTATTCATAAGTAAATCTTACAAACTTACAGTTTCCATGCTTTTCACACAAATTTGAGTACAGGTTTAGAAAGTAAACATAAACCAAACTTGTTTGTTTGTTTGTTTGTTTTACCTTGAGTAATACTTATTATTAAATGGCACGTTGGCATTATCCTTCCTGAAGCTGCCTATGTATTCAGAAGGCTACAGCTCAAAGAGTGAATGTCATTTATTATCGGGGTGCCTCGCTGGTTGATACTGTATTTCCAGGCTTAGTTCGACATACTGGTTGGGAAACTTTAAAACACTGAAAAGTTTGAACGTAAGCTGTCTGAACGGCTGGACTGTCTGGTGTAAACTTGTCCAAGTTTTAAACTCCTTGGATGGCTTCCCTGTGGTTCGTGAAAGCATTGGCCCATTGCATTGGCAGGGATCTCACCAATATCTGAAACACAGTTTGGAAAAGGGCATTCTTAGCAGTGGCACCTAAGGTCTGGAATTCCACTCTGGAGAAGGCCTATTCAGCCCCTTTCTCTTGGCATACTGCCATTATGTGCAGGCATTCTTGTTTAAATATATCTATGGAGTTTATTGGATTTCCACTGCCTGTTTCCTGTTTTTGATTTACTTTGCTTTTTCTACTTTTCTTTTGTTTAGGGGTTTTAATTGCTTATCCAAGTTTTTTTTTTTAATCTTTGCTCTCATGCATACTTCTGTGGCATCAAATGGGAGAAGACAGAGTATATATTTAAATAATAGATACATAATTATAAAACATATATTATTTCATAACTCCCATTCTTCCTAAATTATCAGTGCTGCTTAGTTTTCTTTATGCTAAGCATTGAGTGGGTGAGCATTCTGTATGAAATCATTTATTAATGGCAACCAAGTGAGACAGATATATTCCTTATTGCAGAAATCAATTTTTAGACCAGGTTTATGAGTCTTTGTTTACTGTGCTCTTCGGTTTAGCTGTTTCAGGATGCAATAATCTAGCATCAGAGGATACATGGATTTTTCATTAGTTCTCTTAGTCCAGAACTCACTCACAGAATTCTAAATGGACTTTTAAACTCCATTACAAATTCAATTAGAGGATGACACAAGAGCTTTTAAAGAAAGAGTCTGAGAGGAAATTGTGCATATGCTGTAGTGGTATTTTTGCAGAACAAGTGTGAACATTTGACACATTTTGCCAAAGTTGATAGCAGCTTGTGGGTTAAAGGGCATCCATTTTCTAGCTGAACATTTTATTTGAGAATTTAAATCCAAGTAGATAAATCTTACATTGTTAGAACAAATTATCAGGGATACAAAGGTAGATTAGGTTGAAAGCTATGTTTGAAAAAAGAGAGAGAGATACTACTACAGAACCACTGGAAAGTCAAGGCACTGTTGATTTGACACTGATGGAAGCTCTTCAAAAGGAGATGTCAATGTCTGCACTCATGCTACATGCTTAACCAGATCAGTAAAATAAAAGTTTGTTTTTAAATGATGTTAATCATAGTTTTATTTACAATTGTTTATATTTTTAGCCACTTTGGAAGAACAGCATCCTATATAGCCAGGTAGAAATAATGTAAATAAAACAAGCAAACAAATAAGCATACTTTGCACTAATATAATTGATAATCTTGCTTGCATCTACTCAAATAAAACATGTTTCTACAATTTGACAACTGGTCCAACTATGATGCAAGAGATGGAAACTGAACGAAGAAGACTTAATATTTGGATTTCAATTCCCAGACAGCATAGTTATTGCTGAGGAATTTGGGTGTGGAAGTTCATACCTCTTGAGGGTGCTTAAGTTAAATAAAGTTGTTCTACATCATATAAACATAAAGGACCGAAGAGTTATGCATAGGCTTCTCTCAAGGTAATAAAATAGCATAACATTTTAAACTTCTACAGAGTCATAGCCAATGGAAAAAAATAGCTGGGATTTGCAAATATTCCACCTTGAGTCAGAATACAGTTACAATTAGGGCTAGGATTTCAATTCTCTTTCTCATACCCAGATCAGGTCATATGTCTTGAATTATAGCACCTTTTCACTAAGCCAATTTTTGCCAAGACAGTTTAACTACCAGAGAAGATCTCTCTTAAAATGTTGACATGTATGGTTTGGGCTTTTATTTCCTTTGGCTAAGGAAGCAACTTAGTATTTTCATATTAGTTAATATTGTTTAAAACCCCAAAATTATATCAACCACTGAAATTAGATCATTTTTAAATGCATCAACCTAAGAAGACAGAGAGTTTAAGGAACAAGAGAAAAAGAATACCCCTCAGTCAGTATTTACTACCCTTAAGTCCTATAATTTTAGAATCGTCACAAGCAAGCTCCATCAGAAATTTCCGTGACTGGTTTTAAATGTAGTGCTGTTAGCAACTTTCAAGGACCATTTCTTTAGCAGCTATTCAGGGTACCCAGTAGCCTTATAAACAGTTTAAATGCTCTGAGAATTAGCTGGTGGGCAAGAAAAAATATCCCTTAGAAAACAACTAGAATCTGCATATTTTCTGTTGGGAAAATGAACAAATCACACGTCACTCTGAACTGTGATAGAATAGAATAGAATAGAATAGAATAGAATAGAATAGAATAGAATAGAATAGAATAGAATAGAATAGAATACTTTATTGGCCAAGTATGTAAACATACAAGGAATTTGACTTAGAAGATTCATTAAGCTGCAAATAATTCTTTGGTAAAAAGTTCAAGGTTTCCCTAAGACTATAACCTAACTACCTGTAGTTATTCTTGCCACTTCTTGATAATGACTCATACTAGAAACACAGCTGACCATCTGCACATTTGGAACTAAATCCCACTGAACTCCATGAAATTACCCAAGAAAATGTGCATAAGATTGCCATTGTACAGCTTCATGTACAATGGCAATCTTATGCACATTTTCTTGGGTAATTTAGGTCTGTGCCTATATTGGAAGGCCCTACTTATAGTCACTCATGCTTTGATCTCCTCCCTTTTGGATTACTGCAATGTGCTCTACATGGACTGCAATGACACAGTTAGTTATAGGTGTATCTCAGTAAGCTGATGTAACACCTCTACTTTGCAAACTGCACTGCATCTCAGATACCTTCCAGGTGCAATTTGATACTATAACACTTCATGGTACAAGGCCAGGTTATTTGTGGGACTGACTATCTAGGAGATCAGTCAGAGTGGGCATGCTCCAGGTACCTTCAATTAAACAGTGTCATTTGATGAGACCCAGGAAGCATGCATTCTCTGTTGCAGAATAGCGCATGCTAGAGATTAGAATGACATCAAGACTGCTGGCTTCTTCTAGAACAGTGAAGACCTGGCTCTTTAACTAAACATTGGGCCAGCACATTGGGTGAGTTGCCTTGTGTATATTGTGTTAAATTGTTATCACCTACATTTGATAGCTAGTTCATTTAAAAAAATTTTTAAATTATTTTTGTTTTTAATGATTGTGATCTGCCCAGAATTGTACATGAGTAGGCAGCCATATAAATTGGATGAATAAAATAAAATAAATAAAATAAATTATGGACAAGAACTAATCCATAAAGATTAATTTCATATATCCACAGTTTTGGTACACAGTTCTGGGCCATCTGCCATTTTGCACATGTGCAGAAGTATGCATTCAAGTTTCCTTCCCCACCATTATCTAGTCTTCTGGCTTTGTGTGGAAAAGCTTCAGGGGACCACACAGTGAATCCCATTCTTCTGTACTAAGCACAGAAGCCAAGTGCCCTGAGAAAGAAAAATAAAAATCAACTTCCCATATTCTAGGTAAGGTAAAGGAGATCATGGATGACTACAAGACTTTTCTCCATCTGGGTCAACAACTGCTTTATGCAGGAAGTGCAGAAAAATATCAGCTACAAGAATTTGCTCTTCCAATTCCTCTTGCTACTCAACAAGGCCCCTGGCCACCCTTTGTATCTGTACTTCCCACACCTGAATCTGGAGATTACCTTCCTACCATACAGAATCATCTCCTTGATACAAGACCTAATAGTGACTTTTAAATTCTATTGTATTTACCACATGCTGGATTGGAAAACTTCCTCTGTCAGTCATTTTTTATTTCAGATATATGATTTTACCAAGAATGTTGATTATAACAGTAAAATCTAATACAAGCTAAACTTAAAGAAAGAAAAGAGAAAAAAAGAATAAAGGTGCAAGGAAAAAGAAAAAAGAGAAGAAAGAAAAAAGTAAGAATACAATAAAGAAAGAGAAAAGAAATATATAAAGAAGTGATTTCCAACCTTCATCACAACAAATATAAACAAATTTAGTGACTTTCTTTGTCAGTTATTGATTTCTGGAAATACTACAGCATCATAAACTGTATTGCAAAAATTATGGGATACTTTGCAGAGATCAAGTCACATGCATGAAATTCAGTATGGAAAAATTGTGCCCTGGGCCAGTTACCTTTTTTCTACTGCAGCTATTTGACTAGCAACAGATGAAGTTGAATGGATTGCCAAAATTATGCATACTTTTGGTGGAGAAGTCCTGGAAGACATTGAGCCATGTGAGTTAAAGGACCTCCTCCAGTCCCATTAGGAGATCTCACAGAGGAAGAATTGGAGACCATCCAGCCAGTTCCTGATAGTGACAAAGGTGAGGAGAATGAAGAAGATATGCTCTCTAAATTTTTAATCACCAGTATGGGCTCTGAGATCCTGCTGCTGGGGCGTACCTTAGCAGTCAAAGTATTTAAACTCACCCTCTTGTTCAACATGGCGTTCAATAAGGAGCTGAAGATTGCCCTGCAACCCTATAAGGACAGCTATTAGGCTGTGAAAGCAAAATCGGGCAATGCATCTTCGCCAGCTACCACAATCCCAGCTGCATAGTCATTAGAAAGCAGTATAACATTTTTATAAGTTTGAAGAGGAGGAGTGATTTACTACTTCCTTATTTTTTTATTTGGTTGCTGTAGGTCATAGTCCAGACCCAGAGGGAGCGCTGCTAACTTAAGCAGTGTAATGAACAAACTCCACTCCTCCCTTATTCTATGTTTTAATATTTTATTTCTTATAAAATACAATATTCAAAAATATCTATTTTTAATCCCTTATTTTATTTTTTTTATTCTTTATAAAATAAGAGACAGATTGGAAGATCTGAGGTGACCAGGGTACAGTACCCTTAATTCTGGTTTTTGCTTATATTTTTAGTAATGGGGGGAACCTAACACCCAGTTCCATTGGCTCAAGTTATCATGATCCACAGGTTTCCTATCTGTAGGTAACCTCTACAAATAATGAAGTCCACCACCAGTAGTTTCAGAAGACCGTTTAATATAATAACCAATGAAACAGGAGCCCCTACTTCCTTTAGCATCACCAAACCATGTAAACAGTGGAAGAGGAGTAATTGCTTTTAGCAAATGAAAGAATGCCAGGAACTGCATTTCCCTATCTGACATGATGTTTCAGTTGAACCTAAGGCTATCCAGCAAAATAATAGATTATATGAAATCTGAACTAAGATTTCCTGACCCATACATTACATTCAAGTTCTTCATTTCACCAGCTGTCCAAAAATGGCACCACCTTAAAAGTTACATGCATGATGCATTTTCTGGAGATGATTGTCTAAGAACATCATAACCTAAAAGATTCGTAGCATAAAACTGTTCAAGTTGCCTGTGAAACCAGGCCAACAACAGCAAGCTACTGATAAAGTGGCTTGAATACCTTGAGATTTTTTAAAGGGCCATCTGTGCTGTCGATCAGAGCACACCAGTTACTTCTGTAAATCAATTATCTTTGAAAATTACAATGACATTTCAGATTTTATCTTGAACTTCAACCATGAATCACTTTCCTGAAGGAGTGGGATTGTATCAGATAATGCCAATAGGTTGGAGCCAAAACTAGCAAGAACTTTGAAGGCCTTGAGCAGAGCTTTTCCAGCAGAGTCTAGTGTCTCCAAGACTCATTGCCTGGCATATGCCATCCACTCTCATTAACAGATTGTGAAATTTGCAATTTCCTAGAAAAATTCTTGTCTTGCATTTTTGGTATGTATGATCAGGCTGCTCACTTCTCAAACCAGCTGCTCTACCCACCTGCTTCTTTGCATATCATTTTATTCCATGTGAATTTATAGCACATCTAAAACATGTATAGTTTAAATAAATGTTTATTTAAATAAAGTTTATTTACCTGAAAACCAAAATACCAGGATTCAGTTAAGATAAATACCCCCCCCCAAAAAAACCTGAGCTCTGTATGAAGGATCCATGTGTGATCTTCAATACATAGTTGAATTATAATTCTCAGTATTGGTTATGCTTCATAGGGCTGTTAAAATTGTCCAGTTCCATTGCTCTGTTAAGGAGCCTGAAACTAAATATAAAACTGTGAAGAAAGTTTTGATTTTATTCATTGGATTTAAAATGCAGCATATATGCATAGTTTGATATATTTAATGGAAAGATGCCTTGAAAATCATAACATGGGGAGGGATGGCTTAGTTCCCTACATCCATTCTTTTGCTCAAAATTCACACATACAATGATTTCCCTCTACAAGACTGAGATGTTTGTTGATAGTAGCACAGATCTAACACAGTCCTAAAAACAGACATTCCTACAGCTAGATGTTGTGTTGAAAACCATGTAAACGGAAACAGTGACTGACCATAAGATTACTATCTGACAGAAGTAGTAGCTGTAATATGAAACTGAAGTTCTAACTCAACTGTGCTGGTGAAGCCCTAGCTTCCTAGCCCTACTGTTAATTAGAGCTAAAAAGAACAGAAGGGACAGATTTGCAAAAAGTTTGCAAATGCTAATTTATATGTAGAGGCAAATATAGAATATATTACAACACATTTAAATAGAACTATAATTTATCTCTCCAGTGTGGTAAAACTACCATCAGACAATCTATGTGTCTGCTTCGTATAATGTTTATAGTACTATTTTTTGATGAGCAGCTTCAGCCATTGTTGTTTCTCCATCCTAAGGCTCTTGATTAAGATAGCCTTTCTAAAGTTTCTAAAGAAGACATCCTCTGTAAAATAGGATATACAGCTATCCTAATTCTCATGGTGTTAGTAAATTTGTGTCTGGCTCAATATACTGTGGTCCAACCTACAGATAAGGGCTTGTATATAATAGGGAAAATACAACATTTTTACTTAAACTAATCCATAATGTGGTTTGCTTGTTTCTTGCCTGCATAAACCCAGACAGTATGGTTTGTAAACTGATTATGGTTTACTGCAAAGTGTGAACTCAGTCAACTGTATTTTAGTCAACAAACTCAGATTATAAAAACAGAGCTTAGTGTAGTAGGTGAAACTAGTCAGAGAGAAAAAGGTAATTATAACTGTGCAAGAGTTTTTGCTGACATATGGGTTTTTATATAGAAAGGTTTTTCACCCATATGGATAAGCTTTTAATCATGCATTTTGACCAGCATCTACCAGTAACTTGAAATATACTTCCTGGAGACAGTGAGAATTCAGTCAGAGTTCACAGCTAGTTGTGTGCATTTAAGTGATTAGCTGAATGTAAGAGAAGCCTCTTCAACAAATCTTGAAGCATTTTATCGCTGTATGTGAGTATTCTTGACAGAATCAAACCTGAGCTATTATTAGTGAGACCCAGTATATCTATAAAAGATTTATTTACAGCAAATACGTTATAGAGATAGGCAAAGTCAAACACCTAGCTAACAGGAGGAAAGTCAAAGAGCATGGCTGTCTGCACACCTAGGAAAAAAGGCAGGTGGAAGAGACCTCAGGTTAGCAATATCTTAGATAAAAAGAGCAGAGAGAGTTAGACAAAGAGGAGAGAAAGAGGACATACTTTTGCACTCTGTCTATGTTCTACTGCTTCCTTGTATCAGTGAGTCATGAGGTGCCATTAGATTAGAGCCAGCAATGTTTTTCCCCTACCCCTCCCATTTTAGTCTTATAAAATGGGAGAGTAAATCTCAAAAAGAAACACCTAAAAAAAGGAAGCTGCATCTGAATATGTCCCCTGCATGTTTGACTTTATTTAAAATTGTATGTATTCAAGTTGATGAAAAGGAAACCACTGATGTTTCCATATAATTTCCAAGAGATGGACACACTTCTTGGAAATATACTTCTTGGATAACAGAATATACAACCTAGAGGCACACATAAAAAGTAGACATGAATAATATATATTATATGGCTCAAACGTTACTTTGATATGGATGTTAAGAAAAAAAAAGTTGCATCAAATTTGGCACAGGTGATTTCTTCCAAGGAAGAAGATTGTCACTGCATGGAAGAACGACAAAGTCCAAATCCAATATTTCTATTGTCTTATTTATGTTGGTTTTTACAAAGTACCACCACATCTGTAATGTTTGTAAAACACAATTTTTAAGTACACATTTAATGTGTTTTCTTTCAAAGCTTTTCAATATACTACCCTGCCCTTTCTTTCAAAGAAAAGTTAAGATAGCTGAAGTTTTTCCCACTGCATTAATTCCTACCAGCTATTTGAACTTTTCAGATTCATACCACAAAGAGTGCAGGAACAGAAAGCAAATTGGCAAGCAGAGGACTTATTAAAAGAGATGTACAAGTTCAAATGAAAATTTCTTGAATGTCATTTAGAATGCTTAAATATTGTCTAATGGAAAAATAAATGATGTGTTCTAAATAGAAACACATCCCTTGAATTAGCATAATGGTTCTTTAAAGTAATGTAAAATATAAATTAATTTCTTACTATGCATATATTAGAAGGAGGAGAAAATAATGACATAATAAATAACTTTTAACAACTATTCTATATTAATTCAATAGACTGTTAAATACAACAGATCCTGAACTTTAATGGAGAAGGAATCTGTGCATCTGGAAAAGATTAGAGCATTCAGTTAGTCCTACATAAGATGCATAAAGACAAATAAGTATGTATTGACTGTGACTATGACAAGCCTTCGAGTGTGTAGGAAAACTTTTCAGGTTAGCCCCTGGAAATATTCCTGAATGCATTGGAATTTAATGGCTTGGGGCCCAATTATTTCTTAGAACTTCTTTTCTGGTGTGGGGAAAAAAAAAGAGGAAGAATATATCAAGTGCCAGTAAAAAATATTTTATTTTGTGAAAATCCAGTGAGTTTTGGAAATTCATTTACATCATTTAACATTTAACACACTATATTGTTTGGAACTTACAACAGAAAAAAAAGATATTTAAAAGTATATAATAGTTTAAGTTACAGCTATTGTTCTTCTATTTTAATACTGAAATAAAATTAGTGAAAAAAATGCTAAACCAACAGTGTATCAGATATCTCAGAGCTATAAAAAGAGCAACGATTGAAGACAAGGAAAGACCTCCATTCTTGGAAAAAAGCTATTATTATTATTATTATTATTATTATTATTATTATTATTATTTTGTAATTATTACATCATTTTGTAAATTGCAGCCAACTCTAACATTAATTAATTCCATGTTTAAAATTATGTTTAGTTATTTCTTATGTTTTGCATTCTCATATAAAACACAATAGATCCATAAATACCAATAATGGATATTTTTGCTTTTTTCCTGATTAGTAACAATCAAGAAAGGTGACCTTTTTGAGGGCTTCTGGGTGTACTGGACATCTCTGAAGTAGCAGAGCATAGCAAAGTTAACGCCATCCAATGGTGATTTCTGGCCGGCAAAAGTATTTCTGGATAAAGGAAAGAATACGATTGCCCACCTGTGTCCTGCAAGATGGAAGTCTTGCAGTCTTCTCATCAACAGAGAAGCTGGGGATCATGGAAGAAGCAGCTTACTTGCGCTAGCTACACAGCCTTTTTTAAGGACACTAAGTATGACCAATCCTCACTTTCTTAATCACTTTAGGATATAATCAATTTATAGTTGAAAAGAGGTCTTTGAAAACTTCTCAGTGAGTCAGCCTTCCTTCCAAATTACAGAAAGTAAAATAAAGAGGAAAACAATACTTTTAAAGGACTTCAAAACAACAACAACAACAGCAGAGAGCTTAATCAAGATTTTGACTAATAAAGTTACAAGTAGATAAAGGATAGTTTATTTGAAAGATAAAGATTTTGTGAAAGTGCTTTTGGCATTACATGGAATTAATTAAATAAACAGATCAGACCTCCCTGGGAATGTTGATTGTTTGTTATGAAATGGAAAAGATAATTGGCGGAAGTTACAAAATAAAAAGATAATATGAAAAGGACTGTCATTAAAACTACATAAAGACAGAATAGACTAAAGCCTTAAGAGTCTAAAGAAAGTGAATGGGAGGGGGGGAAGAGAAGCTTCCCTCTTACCTTCAGCTTTGTAATTGATTTACTTTTTCTTCTGGATTATAAATTTAAAAAATGGTGACCACCAGAAAAGCTGAAAAGGAAGAAGACATTCATTAGAGCAACCAGCAGAAAAGAGAATCACTCCAGTAATATTACAAAAATTATTTAAAGAGATGGGAAACCTGGTATCTGAATCTGTCAAATCTGTTAAAAGTAAGCTGGTTGTGTTTGAAGAGAGAATGGAAAAAAGATATTTAAAGATGAAAAAAGAAGTTACCAAAAAAAAAAAAAAATTAAGAATCTACATGGCACCTTACAGGAGAAGTTAAACAAATTAATGACAAAGTGGAATTTTTAGAAAATAAAACAGAAATAATAAACAGAGATATGGAAAAGGACTTCGACAATCTGGCATTACTGGAATTGAGAGAAAAAGAATTCTGCCTGAGACTTAGAGCAGTTACAGAGGGTCCTGGAGAAGACACTAGAGAAAAGGTTGTTCAGTCTTTAACAAACTTTCTGGAATGGGTTGAACATGATATGGAGGCAGAAATTGATAAAGTTTATAGAATTAATACATAATTTGCAAAATTAAGAAATGTGCCAAGGCATATTCTTGTGCTCTTTGTCAGAAAGAAGACAAGAGATCAAGTTTTGCAGCAGCATTTTCCTACCAATGTAGATGTGATTGTACTTAAAGAAATTCCAACTACAATACTGCACAAATGGAAAGAGTATTTCTTTTGGACTGACAAACAGTAAAAGATACCATTTCGATGGGATAAATTGGAAGAAGTGATCTTCACTTTTAAACACTTTTAAACAACAGAGGTTCAGATTCAACTCAGTCCAAAAAGCAAGAGAATTTTTAGAAAAGTTTTCAGGGCAACTGGAATAAATGCAGATGGAAGTGACAAAGGGCCCTAGCACTCTGGACTCTGAACAGCTACAACAAGAAACTGAAGGAAAGACCACCACATTAGGTGCTACAGGTATTGACTTTTCTATGTTTTTGGCATAAAATGGATTATAAATGCCTAATGTGGAATATAAATGGAGCAAATGCTCCTAAAAAAAGAAAATTATTTCACTATTTAAAAAAAAATTGAAACAAGATGTAGTCTGTTTGCAAGAAACACATAGTAGAAAAAAGGGTATGAAGTATTTGATTTGCAAAAATTGAAAGAGAAAATTGAAAAAGAAATTGAAAGAGAAAAATGAACTTGTGGTTTATGGGTTTGAAGATTAGAAAGGGTAGCTTATGGAAAGAAGGAATTTATGATGTAACCTTAATGAGAAACGGTAAAATATAAATGAATCTATAACCGCAGTCAAGAAGATTGGAAGCTGCTTCTTTAGAATCTTTTTTCTTTTCTTTTCTTTTCTTTTCTTTCTCTTTTTCCTTTTCTATTTCTATTTCTATTTCACTTTCTTATTACTTTTCTTTATTTTTCCTTAATTCAAAATTTGTATTCCTTTTAATTCTGTTCAAAAACTTCCTCAATAAAAATTATTTAAAAAAAATAAATGTGTATGTTTAAACGTTTAGACAAGAAAAGTTGCTTAAATATACTAGAGAAAGAATCAAAGCACAAAAGGATAGGGTTTTTTAAAACAAAATATACTTATTGTACCTGTGTATCTCAGTTAAAACATTTAAATTGGAAGATACTAGCAAACTGACCTGGAAGAAGATCAATTATTTTATGTTCTAATAATAATGAGTATTTTAATCTGTAAAAAGTTGTTATTTTCTTAAAGGGATAGATAAGTGTGTGTGTGTGAGAGAGAGAGAGAGAGAGAGAGAAATAATTGCCATAACATTAAAGATTACTTTTGGACACTGTGCTGCCTTTACAATCCTTTTCCACAGCTGTCTCCACTCAGGGTATATGCTGATGAGTTACAGCAAAATGATTATGAAGGTCATTATAGCAGGATGGAAGCACTTAAACCTTGGAGCAATGGGGTCTGTGGGGAGGTGTAAGGAAGTTGGAAAATGTAAAATGAAAGAAACCCATCTATAAAGGGAAGGAGATTGCTGGAGGCTGGAGTAGGGTGGACAGAACTGGAATCAGTGGAGGATCACTGGACAGCCTAGTGATAATAAAACATTCCCAGTGACAATTGAGATGAGAAATGTTCAGGGTATTCTGTGTGGAATTAAGATGGGGATATCTATGATGTTTAAATGTTTAAGCAACAGGGGGAATATTGCAGCAGCTAAGCACTATAATCAAATGGGGTTTTTTTGTTTTCACACGAACCTATTTTTAAAAATCCTACTATTTGACAGAGTGGATGCATGCTCTCTCTTTTTACTCCTGAACAGATGACCAGCTAAATTAATCACCTGGCTAAAAATAAAGTTGTGTTCTTGGCTTAAAATGTTCTCAGTCTGTCCCATTTTTGTCCAGGTGTCCTACAGCAAAGAAGAGATGGAAAAAGCAAGCTTGCAGGCTGCTAGAAATGCCTGCAATTTAGGGTTTTTCAGCACTGCAGCCTTAAGCTGCTTGACTCCTATGAGTAAACCGGCTGGAAATGAAGCTGGTCTAAAGAAATCCTTTTCTTGATTTTAACCCCCACCTTCACTTTGGCTACAGTCATGCCATGATGGTCTGTCTGGACTACATTTACACAGCCCCTGACTGGTGATTCCCTTGCTTATTTACCCCTTGCACCCTGGTGAGAAAGTAAGCACCAACTGACCTTTGAAGTCATGTGGCTTCTACTGATAGACTTTTTGTATCAGCTTTCCTCTGTTGACTATTCATCATACTTAACAGCTTCTCATCTGCTACATCCATTGGTGTGTCCAAACACAGAAAGTTTTACCATTTTTCCTATCACTTGGAGTAGAAGAGGAAAGTGGCAAAACTCCTGTCATTTTCACCTGTTTTCTTTTGTTTTTTAATCCATCCTTTCACTATTCCATCACTGAACTTGTAAAAAAAAGGACATGTCCACTGATTTATACAAAATAAAAGTCATGTCCACTGTTCTATACAAAATTCAGGATTCAATAGAAAAACATGTTCTGATTAGCAAGCTAGTTAACTATGAGCTGGCTGGCATATCTGTTAAGAGGATTACCTGGCTTGAAAGCTGTACTCAAAGAATGTGCCTCATTCGACTGTGGTAAGGTATCCAGCATGATGTCACAGTATTTAGTTCTTGGCCAATTAATCTCCAATATTTTTTTTAATAAATTGGATGGGATGGGGAAGAAATGCTTATCCATTCTGCAGATGACACAGAGGTGGGTGGGATAGTCAATGCTAGGGATATGCAAACTCCATATCATGCCAATCCAGAGATGATCTGGTGGCATTATATAAACTGACTTTGGAAGGAAACCTACGGACCACTCTGAGATTGGCCAGATCAGAATAGTCTGAAGACCCCGTAAGAGGCCCTAGGTGGATCCAGCAATTCTTGATAACCATTGCCATGCCCTTAACCATCCTTATTAAAGTTACACATTTGTGTGCTTTTAAGTCTTTGAAGCTTGTTTAGGTAGTACTTATTTTACCACTTTCCTCAAATAAATTCCATCAAAATGGCCGCCATGTGGCAGGCTGTCTCTTAATATCTCCTCTAGCCTTTTTCAATCTTTATCATACTAGCATGCTTGAATTAAAAAAAAAAAAAGCAGGTTCACAAAAGAGAAAGAATTAAGATTTAGAGCAGAACAAACCCTTATGGAAGTGCCCTTAGAGACTGCATAAAAAAACCCTCCTCATAGCTTAATCTGATAGCAACATACTCAGTTGCTAAATGCTGAGATCAAAAAGAGTTAAATTGATAAAAAGAAAAAAAACCATCAAGAGTACAATAGGAGGAAATAACTAAAGAAGTACCAACTGAAAGGAAAAATAAAAATAAATTTAAAAAGAAGGAGAATAACAAAGAAAGGAAAGAAAAACAATCTTCTGAAGACAAGGAGGGCAGTTAAATGGAATTTAACAGCAGTCACTCATGCTTTGATCACCTCACACATGGGCTACTGAAATTCACTCTATGTGGGGCTGCCCTTGAAAACCACTCAGAAGCTGCAGCTTGTCTGGAATGTAGCAGTACAGGTAGTCCCCTGGGCTAAGAACACCCAGTTTAAGGACGACCCATAGTTAAGAACGGAGACTATTATAGCAAAATTCAAGTTAAATACACAGTGATTTGAGTTAAACACACAATGGTTCGAGTTAATTACACAATACCACTTACGCAGTATTATACAATAATACTGTTCCAGCTTACATACAAATTAGACTTAAGGGCAGACCTTGGGAACGGAACTCGTTTTTAAACTTAAAACATACAATTTTGGGCATATTTAATTAAGCCCATGTAACACCTTTGCTCTGTGAGTGGCAACTGTTACCAGGAAACAAGAAACTTTCCCTAGGCTTTGGGTTGATGGGTCCTGCACATTTGTCTTTTAATGGTTGCCTTCTTATACCATTTGTGTGTTGTTGTTAGTTTGCCTTAATTGTATTATATTATTGTTTTACTGTACACTGCCCAGAGTCATTATAGAGTTGGACAGCCTTATATATCTCTAACATAAATAAATAAGAACACTCCTTCATTTAACCATCATCTGTCCATTGGGAATGGGGCAGCCTAGAAATGCCAGAAAATAAATAATAAATAAATAATCTCATGAGCCGCTGATTTGCCTTGGAGGCAAATCTTTGTTAAATACTATAAAAGCTGGAAAAACATGCTAGAAAAAAATTGTGCGGAAGTTCATTCTCACCTCTCCCTGCCTGTTTTTCTGCAGTTAGAAAAAAAATGGACGCAGCAATGAGAAAACACAGGTGACTTACAAATGCTATCTGAATCCTTACATTACATGAATAAACGAAGAAAAGGGATGGTTGTAAACATGACCCTCATGTTTATATTGTTCCTTTTAAGAGCTACAGTAATGCACTGCACATCCGCATCCACCAGATGGCAGTGCCAGTAATTAGCAATGCCACTGATCATGCCAGTATCAGATAGCTCAGTAGATGACTTTTGTGCCCGTGCATGCTATACACACTTGCCTGTCTTTGTGTGTCTGGGTAGCAGAAATTTAAGCCCCGTACCTTAGGGAGCACAGATTTCTAGTGGTCCCAAAGATAGCTTAAGCTAGACAATCTTGCTTTATCTCTGAAACAAATATAGAGGTCAAGTGAAAAAATACAGAAAAAGATAAAGAAGCAAGTCACACTCTTAGAAGCCTAAACAACAAAAGCAATTTCTGTCCAAGCCCACTTAAGTTTCATAAGAATATGCAATTCAAAGTTATTCCTGCTTCCATAGCCAGTTTCTGTCACTGGAAAAAGAATTCGTTGGATGTAAGTAGGTAATATAAGAAGAATCCTGCTGGTCAATAAAAGGCCAATTTAGTCCAGCATCCTGTGGACGAACCTGTCACTTTGCAATAATCAGGTACAGGGTAAGATGAAGATCATTCTCTTGCTGTACATTTTTTTGCTCCCACTGATTTGTATTCCGAAATGCTGCTTCCGAATTTGTATTCAGAAATGCTGCCTCCGAATCTCACTCACATCCAAGTGCACCAAGATTTATCCTCCACCTTGCCAGGTAATTGCTAATGACTTTTTTCTTTCTGGAATGGTATAGCAGTAATATTTTTGTATTTTCAAATGGCAATTGCCTGTGATACATTCAGATAAAAACATTAAGCACAAGTTGATTGAACAGTGGAACCTTAATTTTTAAACTTTAGGCTGAAAAATCTCAGTTTACTGATATTCACAAATTGTAAGACAGAGAAATATCTAGATACTAAACTGTTCTCCAGTCATATGACCTTTAGAATGAACTAGATTCTCAGTATATTCTGAATGATTACGTTTTCATATCAGATGGAATGTATTAGTAACAGGTTTTTCACAGACAGGTTTTTCACATTACATGTTCGTCATGCAGTAGAGGTAAGTAAAATAAGCCCAACTCAAGGTTGCTCACTTGCTCACTTACACCTTTAGTCAGTTTTTGATTGATCTTTAGATGGAATTAACACTGAACTCGCATACTTCAGAGTGCGTGTGTGTGTGTGCCTTCAAGTCAGTGTTGACTCCTGGTGACTGCCTGAAAAAGTCCCTGCAGATTTCTTGGCAAGGTTTTTCAGAAGTGGTTTGCCATTGCCTGCTTCCTAGGGCTGAGAGAGAGTGACTGGCCCAAAGTCACCCAGCTGGCTTCATGCCTAAGTCAGGACTAGAACTCACCGTCTCCCAGTTTCTAGCCCGATGCCTTAACCACTACACCAAACTACCTCTCTGCAAGCTTTCATATTGTACCATATATGCATCTTTCAAGCTAGTACCATGTTTATGCAGTCTTTATGTTTTTTGTTTTACAATATTTTGTTATGTTATGCTGTTGGATCTGCCCCACCAGGTGCTGGTCCAAATCCCACTGGTGCAGAGCCACTCCGAAGATATGAGCAGGCTTATGAATGTATTGCTTTTTAAGGGTGCCTGCTGATTTCATGTCCATTCTATTGAGATAGAGATTATTGATTCATTTATTTATTGCACATATATGCTGCTTCATATGTTGAAGCACCTCAAGGTATTTTCAAGGTATTCTGTTCAGTATTCTCCTTCCACCATGCTGGAATAGCATATTTACTTTCTCTCCTCTGTCAGGCTTACTCTGTCAGTAGTGTAGTCAAGGATTCAGCAATGCCTATTTCTAAGTAAGTTTATTGCAAGAACTCCTGAAGCCATTGTGAGAGGATAACAGCAACTGCTATGCATCAAAGCAAGCTTCTACTTCTATTGAAAGCAAGGCTCAATTTCCTCCTACCTACATGGTACAATGGATTGGGGCTTTTTTCTTTGGGCAGGAGAACTGGTTCCCCTTGTCCCTTGTTCTGATAATGGATTCATCTGATTGAAGGCTTCTAGGTGTGCCAGAACTAGCTCTCTCGCTACCAGCCACTTTGGTTGACAGCAAAAAGCCCTACGTGCAGCAATATCTTTCCTAACAAGAAGTATGAATGTTCTAGCAGTTCCAGTGAAGCTGGCCACAAAACTTGATGTATCAGCCAATGCTCTTCTCTATCTAGAGACAAAGGAGACCATAAAGAGCAGCAACTGTTCTATATCATTTATATCAGATATCAGAACTACAAAGTCTCCCACAGCTAAGAAGGATATCATAGAAATGGTGAAAAAGATGGATTGAGTCATTTGTAAATCCAGCTTAGGTTGATTTTCTCTGACAGTGCAACATCTTGTGATGACTGCCAGGAAAGTTTGCAAAAGGAAGTGGGAAGCAATGGTCAGGGCCAATGAATTACATAGTACATATCATGATATTAGAATGTGATTGTACAGTAATGCAATTCCAAGAAGCATCTGCCTCATTTTTCCTACAGCATCGATCATAGTCAGCTCATGGAAAATCAGCTAAATGACTAGCTGCTTCCCAATATTTTATTTATAAATGTTCTCAATTCCCTGTAAACAAAGGAAGGATACCAAGAGAGTTACAGGAAGGGAAATTTGGGGAGAGGATGAGAAGGAACCAGTTACCCTTGCAGCAAACTGGTATATTGTTACTGGACACAGTCACTGTAATAGTCAGGTACCTACATCCCTACCCTGTGGCCGTCCTTCTCTTTATATACTTATAGCATACTTTTCTATTGTGTCCACTATCCAAAACATGACAGGAACCTATGGATCATAGAATAAGGGCAAAAATACTGTCTCCAGGATCTCCTAAAGGGTTACAACCCAACACTCATATATAGCTGCAGTAGAGGAAAAGGTAATTATTTCAAACCAAATTACTGAACGGAAAGAATTAAGCAGTGAGAAAAATTACAAAAGGCCAAGAATTGGATCAAATATAACCATGAATTGCAAGCCAAATTGCCAGAATACAAAGAACACAGAAGCCAATCTATGAAATATATATTCTGTTATTTATCTTCTACAGGAGAAAGCATATACTTTTCATTTAATCCCAAGTGCAAACATTGTGTGTGTGTGTGTATTTTATTTATTTATATTTATTTATATTTCAAACTTGTCACCGCCCATCTCACTGTGGAGTGATTCTGAGTGGTTTACAGTAAAAATAGAATAAATATTAATTAAAATACATAAATATTAATTAATTGATTGATTAAAATATGCTAAAAAACAAATTTCCTTTATAATATTTTCAAGAGGCTGATGTTAATTAGGTGTATGTGTGTGCATGTGTTTAAGTAGAGAAGAGTGTGTAAGAGAAAATATTTTAAAGATTTGCTATTTTTCCCTAATAGTTGAAATTCAAATAGCAACCTTGAAAGTCTATTTTAATACATTAAATATATAAAGTGACATTTCATTGTTGCATTATTTCTCGCATGTAGAAAGTAACCCTAACCCTAACCCTAACCCTATAATGTATGCAACTTATACAATTAAGTGGATAACACAACTAAGTGGATAAATGTTACTGATACTTAGAAACAAATACGTAAGGGGCAAAAACTGTCCTGTAAACAAAAATTTAGTAAATCAGAGCAAACAGTGCAGCACACAGATAGAGGAAGTAGTACTTTCACCCCAGAAGAACAGCTTAAGAAGGGAAAGGAAATAGGATAAAAGTTTTCACAAGCACCATACAAGTGCAACAATCACCAGCATTATACGCAATTACTGCCTTCCTGAGATAACCGGGGGACCTAGTGCGGCTCAGGGCATCTTAAACCAGTCATGCAATTAACTAACTGCTAGGAAATGTCTGTTCCCATGCTGGTTTTTTTACCAATCAATCTCCCATGCTTTCAGGGGAAAAGCTATTATTATTTTTTATATTTATCTGCACTGAAAGCTATCCACAGTATGTATCTCTGTGAAGATATAAAGAAGGTATCTTTTCTCTTCATGCTGGAATCCCCAGATACCACCTTTTAAATCATTATTTTGACCTGTTTATAAATTTGATAAACTGTTAGGATAATCCCAAAACTTCCCAAGGAAGGTCTATACACACATCAGGCACTTGGTTGGACATCAACCCAACAGATCCCATGACTGAAGAGATCAGCCGTTGTTTTTAAAACTAAACTGCAACTTTCTTCCCCAGCAGTGGGAACTGCTCAAGCGACCGCATGGAAGAAACTCTCAGATGTGTATGCACTACTGCCCTTCATTTGTACATCAGTGTTTCGGATTTCTCATCATTTTTCTGGTTCAACTTAGATCACATGAACTTTTATTTCATTCATTTCATTCCAAATAAAAAGCAGCAGCCTCACAAACATGGTGCTGAAAGAAATAAAAAAGGGAAACCACTTGGAAAATGGAGAGGCTATAACAAGCATAGTAAACTAGCAGAACCAACCACACTAATATAAAATCAGATGGAAAGTAAATTAAGGGAAATTGTTTGTCCTTATTGTTATCCCTACCAACATAACACAACCAAAAGTACAACCAATGTTAAAAAGCAAAGATACAAGTGAAATTAGAAAGTTAGCATTTCTTCATTTGTGCCTGATATTTATATGCCACTTGGTTTTAAAAAAAGACAGAGAATTAAGTGAGGGATACACACACACACACATGCACACATGCACACAAACTTATATACCCAACCTCCCCGCCCCCAAGCCAAAAGCAACAATTGCTTACTGCAGAGAGGTAAGTCATCATACTCTCAACTGTCCAAGGCTTTCCAGAACAGCAGGTCTTGGTCACTTGCCTGAATGCCAACAGAGCTGGTGCCCACCTGACATCAGGAGGCACATGGTTCCACAGCAGCTACAATAAGGCTTGGCGTCATGGTCTCTGATTATGACAGTCTCTCAAGGAGGGGACCTCAAGGTGCCTTATCTACTAGATTTTACTGCACAGGCAGAAACCCCTGGGAGAACATCGTCCCAGAAATAACTAGGTCCTGAGCCAAGTTTAGCAGATAGGTTGGGTTTATATTTACTTATTCTGTATATTGGCCAAGTGATAAACAAAGCTCTGTCCTCCAACACCTCACCTCTATTCTAGTCTCTAGCATCTGTTTCTTGAAGCAACTATTCATTCATTCATTCGTTCATTCATTCATTTCATTTATGTAGCCACCCAAAAGCAATATATGTGATTTGTAAATTAATATTCAAGAAGATATAAATTTTAAAATAATTTCTGGTAAACTCCAAAAGCCTTTTCTTCTGAAGGGGCTGCATGTAGTTTGAGCATGCTTTTAGAGTTATTGTCACTGGAGCTGCAGTGACAAGGAACACCCTTTAACACCTTCAACTGGCATGCCAATTACAACCATTCCTGAACAGAAGCAGTTTAGCCACAGTAACTCATGCATTAGTACACTCAGACTTTAATTACTAAAATGCAATCTCTGTGGTCCAGAACCTGCAGCTAATGCAAAATGCAAACCAAGCTGATGCAGCGACAGGCAGTGTATAAATATCATGAGGGGTCATCACATTTGATTAAAACTTAGGTCCTGAGGCTGAACAGGATAATTTGACTGATTTTTGGCCCTCTGGGGCAAAAGAGACCTGCCTGAATCTGTTCTGTTCTGATTCTTGGCTGTCTATTCAGTTTTCATTTTTTCAAATGGTTTCTCCTCAATTCTTCTTTATCCCATCGCACAGATTTCTTCAAGGCTTTACCTCTTTTGTAAATCAAATAAGAAAACATTTTCCAGGTCATTCTCTCTTATTTTATGAATAACCTTTATTAAAAGAAGAGTTTACAAAGATTTAAAAAACTATGGAAAGATAAAGAAGGAATAGAAAAATATTATAAAAGCGTAAAAGAAAAAGTGAAGAATAACAAAAAAAAGCAAGAAAAAGAAACACATCTAAAGAAGCGACTTCCGCTCTTTGCAGAGGTTACAAACATAGCAATTACCATCTCCACCCTCCCATATTACATATTGGAGTTCTCTTCTTCCTATAAACAAATCTTTTTAATCAATAAATCTCAAAATCAGTAGTTAATTGTTATCCATTTTCAGCAAAAAGTCTATAAAGGGTTTCCAGCCTTTATAAAAGTAGTTGTAGTTCCCTCTTTAATCAAACAAGTCAATTTAGCTATGTCTGCAGACTCAGCCATCTTTACAATTCATTCCTCCATTATTGGCATTTCTGTAGTCTTCTGTCTTTGTGCATATAATAGCCTTGCTGCAGTTACCAAATATAAAACCAATCGTCCATGAGCCTTTTGTAGTTGAGTGTCCAGAAGTCCTAATAAGAAAAATTCTGTTTTCATCTGAATGGTAATTTTTTAACTCTCTGAATCACCATATGTCCACTCTAAATAACTCACTCAATGACTTTTCAAACTTACCATTCTGAAAGGCTCTAATAGCTTTAAGATGGTTAATATGCAATTTCAGAAAGTGATTAGAAAGTGAGGTTTGTGAACTTATTGTCCTTTAAAAGGCTCCACTGTAGTTGTGAGCAAGATGGCTCATCCCTTTGTCTCCCGGTGCTCGAACCCATGGAAAACCACTGTCCTGTAGTCTTCTCATGAGGAGCAGCTATCTGTAGCACATGTAGGTCATGTCCTGTCCTCTCCTTATCCGGAGAGGTTCCAAGGAACTAGTCTACTCACTGGTTCCTTGGTCTTTGTCCCGGTCGTTGGCTCTGTGCACCATACCTCCCCCAGAAGTAATTGATTTCAGTTTCATGGTGTGATAATTTCACTTCTGTCAAGGAACAGGTCATGATTTTCTCCACATTTTGTCCCCAAACAGCAAATGTATAGAATTTTAAAACTCCATAGTGCTTTTTATGAATTATGGTGAATTTCAGTTCTGCACAAATGTAGTCTGCCTACAAATTTCATTCTCCTCAGCCAAAAACAAAGACATTACAATCATTTTTCTTATATTCAGTTATGGGAGAATGCCGTTCCCCATTTTTCCCCCATTTTTATCTCTGGATACAGATTTTAATATTGAATTTCATTTGAGGAGGCATTGGAAAAACTTCCTGCCGGTTAGATCTGTACAACAGTGGAACAGTCTACCTACGGAGGTTGTGGGTTCTCCACCTCTGGAGGTTTTTAAGAAGAGGCTGGACAGTCACCTCTCGGGGATGGTTTAATTGGTTTCCTGCATATTGCAGGGGGTTGGACTAGATGATCCATGTGGTCCCTTCCAACTCCAAAATTCTATGATTCTATAGCTCATTCAGGCCAATTCCTGAACTCAGGAATAAGATCAAGCTAGACGGTGATATTGCTGCATTCCCTTCAAAAGTATTATAATTAAATAAAATAGATGTTCTTTTTGCTCAAAATAGCTGCCACACAGTCATGAAATGTACTTATTGAACAGATTACCTACATCATTTTTTCTCTCACCTTAAATCACAAATATGGTTTGAAACTATTATATGAACTTGTGATTGAAGAACCTTTATTGTTATGTGTCTTGCAATTTTAACCAAAAATACTTTACATTCAGTAGCTTCCAAACCTTTCAGTCAGGAACATGGCAGAAACACCTAATCCCTAGCCCAGGATCAACCCCAAAAAATACGAAGAAAAAAGGAGGAGGCAGAAGAGGAACAGGAAAATTGTCCTTTCAATAAATTCTGCTTTTTTAAAAAGTATGCCCAATTTTTATAATTCAAACAGCTAACTGACACAGATGTGGTATCAGAACTTGATGTCTCATTACTCTAAGTCAGCAGAGCATATTTTAACTTGGATCAAAAGGTGCAGTTTATAAAATGCAAGCAAACATAAAAAAATGAGAGAGAAAAACAGAAACAGCTTAAAGGTAAAACTGAAAGCAATGCAGGGGGAAGTAAAGGCTTAAAGAAATACAGTGCTATATGCTAAACTACATAGCTATGTAGCGTTGGTTCAAAATGTATATGTAGCTGGTGAATTTTAAAAAACCCAATGTTCTATTCATAGATTTTTTTTGTCTATATTTTGGAATGACCCACATTCAGACTAAGCTGGTGAAGGTCATTCCTAACACATACAATCTATGATGGGTAAACATTTTAAAGTCTTCCATAAAAAGGGTTAGAATTAGCCCCTGGATCTTCCTTACCAGATGCATAGTCTGGTGGGTTAACTTGCCTGTTGATTTATAGATAACCTTAACCATAAAATCAACTTGTTATGTATAGGAAGATGTCATTACACAAATTAATTTGACTTTGAGACAGGGTTTAATATTTTCAGACATCCATATTCTTTTGAACTATATACCTATTATATGTAAATTGATGGTTAGACTACCAAATAGATTCTACATTTCTTGTTACTGACTTGTCCTTCAACACTGGAAAGATACATTTATGGCTTCAGTAGATTGAAGACCTGATGTTACCTTGTTACTTGCAATGTTACTTGCAATTTATGAATGAGTTGCTTGCAGACATTGATTATGTATTGTTTATAATGAAATATGGTCATTCTTTACTGAATGATTGTATAAAACTATATATATATGTATGAGAAGCAGATGGATGAATGGATGAGTCGACTGATGCTGTTCTTAGCTTTCTTTTTTACTTTTTCTTCTTTACCTTTTCTTTTCTGATTTAGAAAGACATTATTGTTTTGTCTTTTTCATTGTGTTTTTCAACTGTCTTTCAAGTTTTTTAACCCTGCATCTATAATAAATACTTGAGTTCTTAATAAATTAGTGATGTTCATTCGAAACAAACAGACCACCTTTAGGACATGACCTTTTCATCCAAACTACTGAAGGGAAGGAAAATTGCTGTTTGCCTCCTGCTGTGTGGACAAGGAGGGATTTATCTGGGGGAAAGTGGCTGGTGACATCATTACTGTAAATGAATGTAGATCTGGCCTTGGGAAGGAGGAAGAGAGCAACGAACCATTAATGGAGGAGAAAACTCAGCCCTGAGAAAGTGGAAAGCATGAGAAAGAAATCAGAATAAGCTCACCTTGATTTAGTTTGTCTAAGCACTCTAACTGGCTTTAAAGATTCTGTTATTTTATCCTACAACAATAAAGAGCATTCACAGATACCCTACTGCTTCTGTTTCTTGAACTTGCCTAGCTTTGAGGGCTAACACAAGGTGACCTTTCCCAGAGGTTGTGGGTAGGTTATAGTATAGTTATGGGGGAAGGGTTTAGATATCCCTCACCAGCACCAGCAAGGCATAATCTACCCCATCTTGGACATATGTATGCATCCTGTTATGGAGAAGTTGGGGTGCTGGGAATGGCAAAATGAGTGTTGTAAATCTTGCAGACACTTAAAGACATTTCCCCTGTTAAATTCCTGACACGTCCTTCTAAGCTGGACCCAGTTTTCAAGTGCCATACAAAGGCTGATTTGGCTTTCAAGCCACATCCTCATCTTGGATCCAGACATACATGCCCAGGCCAGCCCAAAATATATATGAGATAAGGGATTTCTTAAGGTTTTTTTGCTTGTTTTATGTTTATGTTATGTTACTCCTTGGATAAGATTGAAGCCACCCCATAAAAAGGAAGGGATTTTTAATCTTGCTATTACTTTTCAAACGATCATGCTTCCCACAAAAGCTCCTCTTACTTTTATTGTGAAAAATAGTAGATTGCTAAAATAAAATACCACAACCCACCACATGGAATGAAAGAGTCACCAGCCCAAGCACTTCTTCTTTCTTTTATAAACCTAGTCACTAAAATGTAAAAAAGATGTCATGTGTTATCTTTCTCACTAAGATCAAGACCCCATTCCAGAGTTTTAGATTTCAAAAACCTTGAATGCAAATTAGTCCAGTCACATGTTGGCTAGACAGTGCAAAATGTGTTTCTTACTATAGCCAATCTACCCACATCTTGGGATGTGGGTGCCATTAGAAGCACTACACAATTCTTATTTATCTGTCATGATTTAGGAATGTTACTATTCCATTTTTGTTATGCTAGCAAATGTCACCAAATAAGGGAAGGGACAGTTAATCTATAAACAACCAATACTATGTATTTTTCTCAGAAGTTAGTAGTATGAGTTCAATATGAAAAAAAAGTCTGATTGGGGATGTTTTCAGATTTCCTGTGTATTATAGTTATATCAAAGTGGTTTTCCATCCCCAAACTACTGTCTATCAGGCTGCTTCCAACTTGGTGGTCTTTAAATGTGTTGGATTACAATTCCATAAACCATAACCAATGTGACTATTTGCTAACTGGGATTGATGGGAATAGCAGTGCAACACAACTACAAGATACCAGGTTCAAGAAGACTCAGCTAGAATTGAAGTTAGAAATTCAAGACTGCACTGGATGGTGGTGGCATTAAATTAAATGTACAGCCAAGGTCCAGTTAAGGCTGTCTCATTCATTGGTTGGGCACAACTTGTAGGCAAAGTCATGGGAACAAGGGGAAAATAAATATTACAAGTATATGATTTTGCTGTGGTTAGTTGGAAAAAGGGTCTTATGAAGAAAGCCAGACCAAGATATTTTACTACCTGATGTAAAAATCAAAGGTGTATTATTATTATTGTGGTTGGTCGCACAGTCAGTTTTGTGCACCTATTCCTCTCAGTCCCACTAGATGGACTTCCTTAATAGAGGGGACCTGTAACATGCCCTCCTTCCCCAATCTGGTGGGTTGGGCAGATGAAACTGGGAAAAGGTGGTTCTTCAGATAACCTGGCCCCAAGCCACATAGGGCTTTAAAGGTGACAACCAGCACCTTGAATTGGACCCAGAAGGAAATTGGCAGCCATGTGTACAAATTTAGGTTTGCACAAAACTATGCAGGTCTCTGCATTCTGAACCAACTGAAGCTTCTGGATACTTTTCAAGGGCAGACCCATGTAGAGCGCATCTGTGATGGAATGGAATTATGAAGGCCAGACTCAGGGAGAGAAGCATCCTCTTTCGTCTCCTGAGGGGTGAGGAAGAGATAAGAGGATGAGGCTGGCACCTCCCTGAGGAATTCACTCTGTGTTGACTGGCTAACCTTGGGAACTAGTTTCAGTCTGGGAAGACTGATGTCAGGCCTAGCCCAAGGAACTCCAGGAGACCATGCAGATTCAGTTCAGCAATGTTTATTAGCTACAACCTCTAGCAAGAATCTTCCCAGACTGAAACTAGTTCCCAAGGTCAGCCAGTCAACACAGAGTGAATTCCTCAGGGAGGTGCCAGCCTCATCCTCTTATCTCTTCCTCACCTCTCAGGAGATGAAAGAGGATGCTTCTCTCCCTGAGTCTGGCCTTCATAATTCCATTCCATCACAGCATCACAGTAGTCAAGACAGGAGGTGACTAGGGTGTTAATTGCCTTGATGGTATTTCCACCACTGAGTTAGGGCTTTAAGATCTTCTTCACTCTTCTGATGTATTCAGTACTAACCTTCTTCTTGACTTCAGTGTGCTTGATGTTGTCGGCTTGAAGGATGCCCAGGTATTCGTAGTGATCTTCTTCATCCAGACTCTTGATGCTATTTTCATCTTGATTCCTTCAGTTTTTACTATTTTTCCCTGTTGATGGTAAGGGTGGCACATTTGTCCAGTCCAAACTCTATTGCAATATCTTGGCTGTATATTGAGACAGTGTTGAGCAGCAACTCTATTTCAGGTGGGTTTTTCCCATACAGCTTCATATTGACCATGTAAAGGAGGTAAGAGAGTCTGGCAGATGTTTTTGATGTTTACTAGCCATGGCCTGACTTGTTCAGTATTGTTGACAGAGAAATCAATGCAATGACAAACAGTAGTGATGATAGTGACTTTCCCTGAAAGATTCCTCTCTTGATATTAACCTCTCCCAGTCTATCACCATTGACCATCCACTGTGTCTTCCATTGTGCCATTGATCTTTGCACAAAGCTTCTGATGTTTCTACTGACTCCTGTTATTTCTAGGCACTTGATTATCCAATCATGTGGCAGGGAGTTCAATGCCTTCTTGTAATCAGTCAAAGCTACATTCAAGTTGGTCTTCTTTCTCTTGCAGTTTTCCAAAATCATCTTGTCAATTAGGAGCTGATCTTTTCTTCCTCTGCTGTTTGGGCAGTTTTCTTTCTGCTCAGGTGGAAAGAGCTTGTTTTCAACTAGATGCTGTTGGACTGCATCAGCTACAACACCAGTAGCAATCTGAAAGTCTTTGGTAAGCAGGTAATTGGCCTGTAGTTGCCTGGTGCTGTCCCTTTTGTTGGATCTTTCATTATCAGGCAGGTTTTGCCAGATGTTAACCAATCTTCAATTTTACCTCCTTGCACTCTGTTGTTAAATTGCTCAACAATGAGTGGGTGCAGACCAGTCAGATATTTCAACCAAACACCATGCAGTTCATCTTTACCTGGCGCTAACCAATTCTTGATCTTACTTCCCCCTTTTCTCCACCATTTCTGCTGTTATTACAAATACTTTCATTTCAGCTTCTTCTTCTTCTTTTCTTATCCACCTCCTTTATCCAAGCTGCATTCTTGTTGTATTTCTTTGGGTTGTCCCATAGCTGCAACCAGAACTGCACTGTTTCTTCTTTGTCAGGTGTTGAATGGTTCATTGCAGTCTTTCCATTGATGGATTGATAGAAACGTTTCTGATTCGACTGAAATTGGAAATTCTGCCAACAGTATGCAATTCAAATTTCATATATGCTGATCTTTTTGGCTATGGCTGTTATTTGCTGCTTTATTATTTCCAGTGCTTCTTTGATCTTCCTTGTCTCTAGGTGATATTTCTTGATCAGGTATTCTTTGGTCTTCTTGTTCTTCAGCTACTTTTCTTTCATCTGTTCTAGCTTGCTTGCATCTGATCTTAGCATGCTGATCTTATTTTCCAACCTGACCTTCCATTTTGGTGCTGCACCGTTTGACTTTTTTTTTCTTGTTTGTTGATTTTGCATCCAAGGTATTCAGTTATAACTGCAGCCGTGCTGTACATCAGTGTAATATTGGGTATTACACTATTGGCATCTTTTAATACTTGTGCTAGCTGTTTCTTTGTAAGAAGCTTCAAAGCAGGCAACCTTATTCTGTTCTTATTGTGCTGTTCTAGATGCTCAGTTGTTCCTCTTGTTTTTTAGTTAGAGGGCTTTGTTGTTTCTGAGGTCAAGGCAGAGGAAAGGCTGCCTGGTTTGGGAATGAAAATGATTCAATAGCTATGCTGGCTTCCTCTATTGCTGAGCCCCACTGGTTTGCCTTTACAGTCTGAGCTACTTCTGGCAAGGCTTCAATTTCTTTTTCCAGGGTAGACCTGTGCAGTTCTTCAAATTCTACTTCTGTGAATACTTTATTCCACATTATTTATTTATTTATTATTTATTTATTTATTTATTTATTTATTTATCACATTTCTCTCCCGCCCATCTTCCCTACATATAAATTGACATCGATCTGCTAGCCTCTGTTCTATTATTTCTGATTCTGGATATTGTTCTTTCCAGAAGTGGTGCATTCTTTTCATATATCCTTTTCTTGTTGGGCTTGATTTGTAATAGCAAATCATTGTTTCTTTGTTTTCAATCTTCATATATTTGTGACGGGCAAACAACTTTTCTTCCAGTAATCCTGCAGCTGCTGGCCCTGGTTGCTGTTGGCTTGTCACTAGATGTCCAGGAACTAAAGCACCTAGTGCGATCCTTATTGACCCGGGCGACGACTGATCCAGTATAGGTTTCTGTAAATTACGTTTCACCATATTGTTTATGGGGGAGACATTCTTTGTCTGGCTTCTCTGATGAGACCTGTCCAGTATGATTTATATTGGATTTGGCATTTTTATCCACCTATTGAGTCCCTCCCAAGGACCTGGGATAGGCAGATGTTGTTGTTTGATGGTGTTAAAGGTATCATCGCAGGATATAAGCTATTCCAAGTAAAGCTGCCTTTTGCAATTGACTGATGGTGATTTTGTCAATGCTAATGGTGTTCAAGTGGTGCTCCAGATGTTTTGGGAGCATTATCATCATTATTACTATTATTATTTGCTGCCAAGTTGGTGTTGACTCTTAGTGACCACAGAGATCAATTTTATGCATGGGAATCTATCCCTAAACTGGTCCTTCAAGTCTTCCAACAGTGTATTCATAGCCACTCTGAGTCCATCCACCTTGCTTCGGGTCATTCTCCTCATTTTCTTTCCACCCTTACAACATTAGAGACTTCTCCAGAAAGCTAGATCTTCTCATCATGCATATGAAGTAGGACAATTTGAGCCTTGCCATGTTATGCCTCGAGTGAGAACTCTGGGTTGATTTGTTCAGTGGTCTGTTTGTTTTCTTGGCTGTCCATGGTATTTTCAGGAATCTTTTCAAATACCAAAGTTCAAAAACATCAATATTCTTTCTATCTGCTTCAAAGTCCAACTTTTGCTTCCATAGAGTGTCACAGGGAATACAATGGCTTGCACTATTCTGATCTTTGGAGGTATAAACACATCACAGCATCTGAATATCTTTTCCAAGGCCTTCAGGCTTGTTGTTGTTTAGTCGTTAAGTCGTGTCCGACTCTTCGTGACCCCATGAACCATATTGCGCCAGGCCTTCCTATCTTTCACTGCCTCCCTGAGTTTGCTCAATTTCATGCTCATTGCTTCAGTGATGCTATCTAGCCATCTCATCCTCTGCCGTCCTCTTCTCCTTTTGCCTTCCATCTTTCCCAGCATCAGGGTCTTTTCCAAAGAGTCCTCTCTTCGCATTAGGTGACCAAAGTATCTGAGCTTGAGCTTCATTATCAATCCTTCCAATGAGCAATCAGAGTTGATTTCCTTTAAGATTGACTGGTTTGACCTCCTAGCAGTCCAGGGGACTCTTAAGAGTCTTCTCCAGCACCACAGTTCAAAGGCATCAATTCTTCGGCGTTCAGCCTTCTTTATGGTCCAGCTCTCACAGCCATACATTACTACTGGAAAAACCATAGCTTTGACTATGCGGATCTTTGTCGGCAAGGTGACGTCTCTGCTTTTTAATATGCTATCTAGGTTTGCCATAGCTTTCCTCCCAAGGAGCAAGCGTCTTTTAATTTCATGGCTGCAGTCTCCGTCTGCGGTGATCTTGGAGCCCAAATAAATGAAGTCTGTTACTGCTTCCATTTCTACCCCTTCTATTTGCCAGGGATTGATGGGTCCAGATGCCATGATCTTCGTTTTTTTAATGTTGAGTTTCAAGCCAGCTTTCGCACTCTCCTCTTTCACCCTCATCAAGAGGCTCTTTAGTTCTTCTTCACTTTCTGCCACAGGCTAGCCTGTGGCTTATTCCTTGACTGCTTGTTCCTTTACTGTTGATAATTGATTCTAAAAGGAAGAAGCTATCCACCACTTTGATATATTCATTGTCAGTTCTATGGCTGATTCTTCCAGCAGTTGTCATTAGTTTGGTCTTTATATTCAATGTTAGTCCCATTTTTTTTTTACTGTGTTCCTTGACTTTTATTAGTAGAGCTTGCAGGACCTTTGCGTTTTTGATTATCAGGGTAGCGTCATCAGCATAGCTCAGGTTATTGATATTTCTTCTTCCAGTTTTGAAACCACACTCGTCTTCTTCCAATCCAGCTCCCTTAATATATATTCAGGATATAGGTTGAATAAATAAGGGGAGAGTATACAGCCGTCTCACACTCCTTTGCCAACCTGTTTTGCCAGATTCTGTCCTGACCTATAGGAAAAGATGCATAATATTAAAGGCAAATGAAGGGATTTTGGCATCTAAGACAGAAAATTCCATAAGCATTTCTTCTTCAGAGCAAAAATGGAGTAACACACTAATTGATTAATGTTTTCATATTTCATGTAGCTAAATTTTGCTCAGCAGCAATTGCTATTAGGAGTACTTGGCTCTAATGCCAGGACTGTTATCTGAAATTAATTGTAGTTCATGGATATTCTCATATACGTCATTAATCGTTTTTTCACATCACATCACGTCAGTCCATCTGTCAGGGAAGGTATGCTACATATTCGATCGGCCAGGGACTTACATTTGGTGGGTCCCAGGAGGCGGGCCTTCTCTGCCGTGGGTCCCTCCTGGTGGAACATTCTCCCTTCTGAAGTGAGGCTCTCCCCTTCCCTGCTGTCATTTAGGAAGTCCCTCAAGACCTGGTTGCATCATCAGGCCTGGGGGTCTTTGGGAACCGGAGACATTTTTAGATGGCTCCACTGTAATTGGTATTCTGCTCTCTCCGTGGGGTTTGTATATTTTAAAATTTATTTTTTAAAATATGTGATGTTTTTATTCTAATAATAACTTTTTATCTTTTTATAATATCTGTTTTTATTCACTTGCTATTTTATTTTAATTGTTGTACGCTGCCCAGAGTCACTTTGTGTGAGATGGGCGGCAATACAAATGTGATTTATAAATAAATAAATGTTTTTTTTTAATTCAACAGTATTTTATATATATAAAATATACATAACTGTATATTTTAACTGTAAATAAGTAAAACAAAAATAAATAAAACAAAATATGTTACATATAAATAAAAAAACATGCTACAGCGGTAACAATAACTTTTAGGTTAAAGTTATTAAACACTGTCTGAATTTTAAAATTTTCAAGAACCTTTTGCCAAGTAATGTGATAAATAAAAGTGGGCAGAGAAATACAAAAAATGATTAAAGCTTTAAAATCACATGTGGCAGGAGTTCACAGAGAGGCAAAATGAATGTATACTGGATACTACTTTATCGCAGAATATCTCGTGACGCATACCAGGAATAATATGACAGGAATGAAATTATTTAATGGAAAGTATATTTAGTTAAACTCTTGTTCTGTTCATGTATGTAAGTTCATGTAAGACATGGGTTTTTAAACTATTTTTTGTTGAATATATCATAATGATCTGGTTCTCACTGGGTGAATTTTCTCATCAGGCCAGCCAAAAACAGCTCCCATGGATGAGGGTTACAAGGGAAACAATCAGCCATGGAGCTCTTAGCCGAAGCCAAGTTATTTTAGGACCCCGCGGCAACCTTTGCAGCTCTCCCTTACACGCTGCATTGCTATTAGAGTCTCCGCGCCTGGTTTCCGAAGGGGTTGCAGGCACAGGAAAGGAGTGAGAGAGGAAGCCTGTTTCCTCCCTGCACAAAACAGCAGCTTTCCTAAGATCCTTACGGAGGGCGCTCGCGGCGGCTCTATTACTGGCAGGGAAATCTGCCCGGCCCGGCTGGGGCCGCCGGCTGGGTCGTGCATGCGCCTGAGCGGCCGCGCCACAGCCTTGGGCGAAAGAAAGGCCTGGATAGCTTTGGCTTGAGGCGCAAAAACACAAAACGGCTAGTTCGGCTCGCGTGCTACCGTTATCTTAGCGTGGTGCAGCAGTCAGCTGAGATTCCGGCTAAAATTCGGGTCGCTTCTAGGGGGCGGGGCCATGGAAAGACCGCGGCGTCCCCACCTCCTTTCTCGGTAGCTCCAAGCAGAGAACGGAATGACTTCACGGGGACGCCGCTAGCTGCATCTTCTCTGCTTCGTGCATGCGCTTAAAGCTGGATGGAAGCTGCCCGGGGGCTTGCTGGAGCCTCAGCGGCTAATAGCGGGAGTCTCCAAGCGGATGCTGCTCGCGTTAAGTTCTTGCGGCTGCCTGCAGGCTGCGAGATGCTGAGCTGCGGCGGCGGCTCCCAGAAAGTGCTCGGGGGGCCCGTTTCGGTGCTTGCGCGGGCGTGACTTAAGAGAACGACCTGCCGTCTCCTGATGGACACGGAGTCCCGGGCACAGCTTGGGGCTGCTGCTATTGCATCTCGGGGGAAGGGTCGTGTAGACGCCGAGCCGCAGAGGGACCGACCTCTCCTGCCCTCGTTTTGCCGGAATGCTGCGCAGGCTATCCACTCCAGGTCGTCTCGGTGGGCAGGGGGCTTAAGCAGAAGAGGCGGCTTTTAGGCTTTTGTTTCTCATCCTTCGCTTCATTTGGGAAGCCGGGGGTGTGTGGTGGAGGCGACAAAAGCCCTTAAATGGCCAGCCCGCGCAGGAGCATTGAGCTGGAGCATTTCGAGGAGCGAGACAAAAGACAGCAGCGCTCGAGCTCCCGCCGGGGAGGGGGCAGCTCCACTTGCAGCAGCAGCTCCGGGCCCAAAGGCAACGGGCTCATCCCCAGCCCCGCGCACAGCGCCCACTGCAGCTTCTACCGCACGCGCACCCTCCAGGCCCTCAGCTCCGAGAAGAAAGCCAAAAAGGCGCGCTTCTACCGCAACGGGGATAAGTACTTCAAGGGCTCGGTGTATCCGATTTCCAGCGACCGCTTCCGCTCCTTCGATGCCCTCCTCGTCGAGCTCACGAGGTCTCTGTCCGACAACGTCAACCTGCCCCAGGGCGTCCGGGCCATCTATACTATCGATGGCAGCCGAAAGGTCTCCAGCCTCGACGAGCTGGTGGACGGTAAGGAAAGCGAACACCTCAGTGGACTTTATTACAGTCCTCGGACCTACGTCCTGAGCGCGGGGAGCGGGGAGCTGCTCTGGGGTGGGTGTGTAGGAGGGTAGTCTAAGCAAGCCGCTGTCAAGGGCGTTTTCACAAGTGGGATTCAAACAGATCTTTCCATATTACCCACAATCCTTAGATGATGTCACCCTGTTTCAGCTGATTCGCATTGCTTCTGTTAATAAATCCGACTGTTCTAGCTGGAAAGATTCACATACCCCTGTGTCGGGGTAGACACTGCTTTGATTTCCAGTGAAGAAAAGACGTGGTATTTCAAGACTGGACAGTGAAATCTTTGAAGAATGAGTTGTGGGTAATAGCATACTACTGTGGCACTGTCCGGATCCAAAATGTGGATTTGTGTTGGTTTAAAACATAATTTGGCATTCACAGCTGCCTGTAGATAGCTTGAGGCAGGATAAAAAGTACCCTGAGTGATATTTAGCAAAAATAGTCACAATGTGATGATACAGATATTCAATCTGACAAATGTTTAGCATTTCAAATACTTGGTTTTCAGTGCTGTGGCACCTGGCTTATATAATTAACATTTGCAGGTTGAAAATCAAATATTAAAACTGTGGAATTAGTTTCATAATGGATTACTTTGAATTTGCCAATATATTTGTATTGGACCAGATACAGGAGCTCCAAACTGTCTGAGAATGCTTATTAGACATGGAAATGATAATATGCTACATAACATCTCATGCATAAAACTAACAGATTGTGGGTCTATTTTCATATCACTGTTTTGTGGTTGAAAAAAATAACTTACCAGATGCCCTCTTAAGTATCCAAATGTTTAGACCTTCCAGGGGTCTTCCATGGACAAGTATACTCAAAATATACATATTTTAAGAATCAGAACCTATTAGTTCAATGAAAGGAATCATGTTTATATAAGTCCTCCAAGATTACCTTGGAATGAAACATATAACTTAGTTTCGTAGAACTTCCTGCTTACCTGTTACTTCAGATCAGTCAGTGTCCATAATACTTTGTACACAGGTTATTATCAAGATTAGGTTGACCTATCTGTGTTTCTGAAATATCAGTTTAACATCCGCACAACCCTGCATGCATTCAAAGAATTTTTAGAAGTTTTTCTTTTTTTACTGAGTATATATGTTTTTGTTGTTTGTGTGATATCAATCTATTCTAGAATGATATTGAATGATTTGCACCTTTATCTTAATGTGCAGGGTTGCTTGGCTGATAACTGATGATATCATGTACACAATACCTCAATATAATGTCAGTGTTAAGTGCTATCACGTTCAGGGAGATCACATGGACAAACTCCAACTAGAATTGTTTATTCAAATAAGCAGTGTCTTCTTGTCCATCTCCTGTTCACAAGGATATTGTGTAAGACCACCTGACTCTGTGACCTACTTCAGTGATTCAAATGAATAAAGAACATTATCTTGTAATTCTATTACCCACTGGGAAAATGCTAAACATTAGAGTCTAAGGGAACTGAGTAGCTAGTTTGAATAATTATGGGTGAAATTGTATTTTATTTTATTTTATTTATTTGTCTAATTCTTATAGCTACCTATCTCACAAAGCCAGTGACTCTGGGCAGTGTACAACAGAGCTAAAACAATTAATAAATACCTAAAACCATTATCATTGTTAATTATTAAAAACATTAAAAACTATAAAAACAGAGCTAGTACAAAAAATAACAGATGGGGGGATGTTAATAACAGAGCCACCTCACTATTCACCCATCCCCTGAGGTCCTAGGCCTGCTGACATAGCCAGGTCTTGAGGGACCTTCAGAAGCTCAGAAGTCATGAGGCAACCTCACCTCAGGTTGTAAATTTATAGGAGAAAATCAAACTCAGTGATATTCCTAAGAAATAGAAAATCTTGTGTGTATTCAATTCTTGTACTCCAGTTTCAATAGCAAAACATTTTAATAATCTGAGGCACCATTCTGCAAGCATTTAATATCAATTTAGATTTATATAATTCTAGACTCTGAGAAAACAAATTTAAAAATCATGAAGGTGTGTTTATGTAGGGAATTTATTCAAAACTGACCTGCATGAATTGTGTGATTTTTTTCTAAATGTTATTTTGTATTTGCATGTTGTTGTTGTTTTTAAAAAATACCTGTATAAAAATATGTAATCCTCAGTACAGCTGCTTGATGTTTATTTGGGTGTGTTTAAATAATCTGGAGCATTAATCCAACTTCTTCAGGCTGCAGAACTGGACATTTCCCTGCACGGAGTTGGGAGAATATAGCATTCTTTCTGCTGACATTATCACTTCCCATAAATACTGTGCTGTAGGCCACTGCAGTATAGTATCTAGATGTCGTGTATTAAGTGGTATCCTAAGGACTAATACATTTATGTGGGCCAAAACTTTGTGGTTTCACAAAGATAAACTTAAATCATAACAATACAAAGCTGCCATCATTGCTATTTTACTTTACTATATTCAATGGTATAATAATCTTATAAATGCTCCTAATTATGTTTACCAACTTTACCAAGTTTTGGAGGACAAGGGGTGCAGTTGATGGATTGATTGTGCTTAGATATGTGAGCAGAGCTGAGATTTCCCTTTATTTCCTACATCTTTATGGGAAAGAGGTTTGCTGTGACAAGCCTATTTTAAAGCTTGCATTATAGTTGCCAAGTGCTTCCTTTTTCATATGGAAGGAAATGATTCAACCAAGTTTTGGCAATCATATCACTAAGATTGAAAACTATGGTCAAAAAGAGTCCTGAGGAGTACAAAAAGGGTTTTGGTCATCACAGATTGTCAACTCTTGTTTTAGAATGCTGCAGATGGAAATGTATCTGTTAAGAGAAAAACTGTTATGATTCCTCCTTGTATCATAAACTGTATTCCCATATAGCTTCCTGAACAGAATGTTGGTATTTTCCAATTGTTCTTTGCACATGTTGATTAAACTTGATTCTAGAACTCTGCAAATTCTGAGCACTGCCCCCAGATTTATTACTGAAGGTCTTCTAACTATCTGGAGTTCATTTTAGGGATAGTGAGTATATACAGAGGTGTTCCATGATGGTGAATCATGTGGTTGTTAAGCAAATTCCAGCAAATAACATCCGTTGGGGAAGCTGGATTCGCTTAACGACCATATGATTTGCTTAATGATCACATGATTTGCTTAATGATCGCCCCACTTAACAACCAGTTTTTCAGTCCCTATCGTGGTTGTTAAGCGAGGACTACCTATATATTGTTTAAGCAGGCCTACTAATACATTATATGAAAAATTAAATATGTTTTTCTTTAAGGAGGATTATAACTATGAAAAGTAGTTTATCAGTTTAAAAAAGCTTGTAGAGAGGGTATAGTAGAGTAGGTTCAACCCTGTCATCTCTGAGTAAGGCCACAGAACTACTGTCTGAAAACCTGAAAATTGTTATCCCTGCTTTTACTGGACTAGATGAACTAATGGACCAATTTCTGGAAATAGATTTCTAAGTTTTAAGGATCGTCTAACTGGCTTTTTGTAAAACTGTTTTCTCTTAATTATTGCTTAGCAGTTGTATTTCAAAAGAGGGCAGCTCTAAAATTAAACAATTCTAGATCACATTGTAGTAGCCTTGGAAATCAGTCAAGAAAGGTCAGTTGGAAACAATAATTGTTGATTTTAAAAGTTGCTGCTAAATAAATAAAGTTTCAATTGCTACATTAGTTGTTTGCAAATTCTTAAACATTGTAGCATCTTAAAGACTAGCAGCTTTATTATGGGGCAAAGTGTATCTGAAGCCTAAAACAAAATGAGTTACAAATGTATTCATGATTGTGGGGGAAGGGAGAATGGTCAACCAGGAGAACGGAGGGAAGGGGAAGACAGGGAGGAAGCTGTCTTGTTATGTGACAATTTAGAAAACTGGAGATAGCCATGCACTGGTAGGTAGTGGATGTGTGTGCGTGTGTAGATGGATGGACAGACAGATAGACATCACACACATACCCTGCATATATGATGATAAAAGCCCTTTATAAGCCTACAGTGAAACCTTTTGCTTCATTGTCACTTGTTTCTTTCATAATGAAATCTTGCCTTTGCTGTACCTTTGTTCAAAAATGGGTATTTTAAAGTTAGCGACAGACTCTCCCAGGTTTTTGAATATTGCCTTTTTTTTTTTTTTGCTTGTTTGGATTTAGTCAATTTATTTCACACAGAATTTAATAGACTATTGCCAGCAAATGATGGCACTAATCCCAGTGGGATAAGATAATCTCCTAGAGTTGCTAGGAGTCGGCGGCATATACTTATTATTATTATGGATTGTCACATGGTCAGACAGATGTTTAGACTGGATTTGGCATTTTTATCCACCTATCAAATCCTTCCGAAGGAACTGGGATAGACAGATGTTTTGCTTGATGGTGTTAAGGGTATCGTCGCAGGATATAAGCTGTTCCAAGTACAGCTGCCTTTTGCAATTGACTGATGGTGATTTTGTCAAAGCTGATGGTGTTCAAGTGGTGTTCCAGATGTTTTGGGATTGCACCTAAGGTGACTATAACTATTGGTACTATCTTTGCTTTCTTGTCCCATAGTTGTTCTCCTACTATTTGCAGGTCTTTATATTTTGTGATTTTCTCCAGTTCTTTCTCTTCTATTCTGCTGTCTCCAGGTATTGCAATGTTCACTATTCAGACTTTTTTGCCTTTCTTCTCAACAATTGTTAAGTCTGGGGTGTTGTATGGCAGGTGCTTGTCTGTTTCAATCCTAAAGTCCCAGAGCACTTTAGCTTCTTCATTCTCTATTACTTTGTCTGTTTTGTGGTCTCACCAGTTCTTTTTTTTTTTTTTTGTCTATGCTCAGTCATTACTGATCCTGCAGTGCCTGCCTGGATGAGTCCTTGCCTGGACGAATCCTTGCCTGGACAAATCCTGTGCAGTTTTCAAGGCAATTGTTTTGGAAGTGGTTTGCCAGAGCCTCCTTCCTAGAGCAGAGCCCAGCTGGCGAGCGCAGGAGGCGGGATTTCCGTTGCTTCGCGCCCTTTTCGGGTGAGCGTGGTTTCGCGCTTACCGGCAGCTGATCCCATCTCTCTGTGCAAGGCGCTGCCAGCATTTTTCCTCCCACCGGAGTGAGAGTACCCATTTATCTACTCACGTAAGTTTTCGAGCTGTTGGGTTGACAGGAGCTGGGGAGGAAACAAGAGCTCACCTTGTTAACGGCGAAGGCTGGACTTGAACCGCTGAAGCCATCAGCCATTTCTGGCCGGCAACTTTCAGCGTCATTAAGCCGCTGCGCCACCGCGTCCCCAGTTCTTACTTGCAGGCAAATGGTATTCCCTGCAGATATCCCAATGCACCATTGTTGCTAGTTTGTCATAACATTGTTTGTAGTCAGTCTGTGTGATCTTCTTGCAGCAGCTAACTAGGTGGTCCCCTGTTACTTCAGCTTCTTTGCAGAGGCGGCATTTGCTGTCTTCTCAATTCCGGTTTTATATGTATTTATTCTTAAGGCTTGGTCTTGAACAGCCAGAAGTAGCCCCTCTGTCTCTTTCTTCAACTTTCCTGCTGTTAGCCATTGCCAGCTCTTGTTGTTATCTGCTTTGCCAGCTAGTTTTTTATGTTCTGTCCATGTAATACTTTGCCTTGCCATGTCTCTTTTCTATTTTTCATTTGGTCTTTCTTATAGGCCAATTTGGTATCTTTGGTATTCAGTAAGCCTTCATGGTGTACTAACTTCAGTGCATCTTCTTCAGTGTCCTTCAGATGTTCTTCCAATTCCCTTTTTTCTTCTTCAACTGTCTGGTGTACTTGTAACATTCCACACCCACCTATGCTCCTTGGTAAGTAGAGTCTGTCAATGTTGCTGTGTGGATGAAGGGCATGATTCATTGTCATTATTTTTCTAGTCTTCCTATCTAGTTCTGTTTGAGTCCAGTCCACTATTCCAGCTGAATATCTAATGACTGGAATTACCCAGGTATTAATCTCCTTAATGATATTTCTGCCACTGAGTTTGGACTTTAAGATCTTCTTCAATCTTCTGATGTATTCACTACTAACCTTCTTCTTGACTTCAGTATGCTTGATATTGTCAGCCTGAAGGATGGCCAGGTATTTGTAGTGATCTTCTTCATCCAGACTCGTGATGTTATTTCACTGGGCATCTTGATTCCTTCAGTTTTCACTATTTTTCCCTGTTGATGGCAAGGGTAGCACATTTATCCAGTCCAAATTCCACTGCAATATCTTGGCTGTATATTCAGACACTGTTGAGCAGTGATTCTATTTCAGGTGGTTTTTTTCCATACAGCTTCAGATTGTCCATGTAAAGGAGGTTAGATAGCCTGGCAGATGTTTTTGATGTTTAATAGCCATGGCCTGACTTGTTCAGTATTGTTGACAGAGGAATCAATGCAATGACAAACAGTAGTGATGAAAGTGAGTCTCTTTCAAGAAAGATTCCTCTCTTGATGTTCATCTCTCCCATTGACCAGCCACTGTGTCTTCCATTGTAATATTGATCTTTGCACAAAGCTTCTGATGTTTCTACTGAACTCCTATTATTTCTAGGCAGTTGGTTATCCATTCATGTGGCAGGGATTCAAATGCCTTCTTGTAATCAATCCAAGCTACATTCAAGTTGGTCTTCCTTCTCTTACAGTTTTCCAAAATCATCTTGTCAATTAGGAGCTGATATTTTGTCCTTCTACTGTTTGGGCGATTTCCTTTCTGCTCAGATGGAAGAGCTTGTATTCAACTAGGTGCTGTTGGACTGTATCAGCTACAACACCAGTAACAATTTGAAAGTTGTTGATAAGCAGGTAATTGGCCTGTAGTTGCCTGGTCCTGCCCCTTTTGCTGGATCTTTCACTATCAGGTAGGTCTCTATTGGATGTCCTCTACTTTTATCAGACTTACACAAACATTTGTCTTTCTTTGGATATCCCTGACCCCCTAACTAATGCTGAATGTGTTAGAAACATATTCCAACTCTCTTCCTTTTCTAACTCCCCTTTCTGTTTTGCCTGTTCAGCCTGAGTTCTTGTGGTGACTCCAGCTAGTTCTGAGGACTTCTGTTCTCTGAAGTTTTCTATTAACTTCCAATAAGAAGGAAACTCAGTCCCTATAAAAAATCAGAAAGAAGCCTTAGGACTTTTCCTACTAGAAGATTCCCAGTAGTCCCTTCTATTAAAATCTGAGCTTGCACTAAGGGCACTCTATGTGTCTGTCCTATGCACTTGTAAGACTTTCTTCACTTTGCTGAATAGCATTGGGAACCAAATGGGAATGCACCAGTGTTTGCCTGCTCCCAGTATCTATTAGGCCAATCACTTGTCTCCCATTTACCTTTGCTAACAGTGTCATCTCTTGTCCTACAGGATTTAAGGGCTGCTGTACTAGGTCCTTTTGGAAGTTCATTGTAACGGTCCTTAGCTAAATGCCCTGGTTTACACAGGTACAGCATTTTATACTTCCAATAAGTATCTTATTGATACCTAATCAGGGAAGATTTCCTGTGCCATTTCTTACGTCTACCTTTCATATCACCTATCAGCGTTGACTTTGCCAGTCCAGGTTTCCTTAGTCCTTTTTGCAATTTCTAATCCTTTTTTGACCTCTTCAGACTTTTGTGATGCTAAATAATCCTCTGCAAGGGATGCAACTTTCAGAAACTAACAGAAGATAGCAAAATTGGAGAAAATGTTCTAAAACAATTTCATCCAATATTTTCTCTTTATCGTGTATTTCTGGTTTTAACCACTTTCTTCCTAAATCTTCTAATCTTGTTCATCATTCTCTCCTTCATGCGAGTCAGATATTGCCTAAATCTTTGTCAATAGGTATATTTTTTTACTTCATATCTATACAATACAGCCTCTTTACTTGATTATAGAGACTTCTTGTGCAAGGAGCCCTGTTTATGCTTTTAAAGCTTTTCCTGTTAAACATGGAACTAGCCAAATTACCCACTCTTCCTTAGGCCATTTTCAAGCAACTGCGACACCTTCAAACTTTACAAAGAATGATTCTATATCTCGTCTTCTATAAGTTTGAGGATCCTCAAATCTGTAGGTCCTTCCTTTCCATTAGGCAAAGTTGAAGCGGGAGGTGGGGGGAGCACTGGAGGAGTTTGAGCTTCCCTCAAAAGAGCAGTCATCTTCTGGAATTCCTTCCTCCTTTTCTTTTCCTTTCCATCCAGTTCTTGTGTTCAGTTTCTCTCCACAATCTGTCTTCCTCTAGTCTAGCTCTAGTTGGTGGATATGTATTTAGCACCTTGGTCATCTCTTGTAGAGCTCTAGCCCTTCTAGGACCAAACTCCCTTTTCCTGGATGCAGGTTCTGATTTCCTTTTTATTCAAGGCTCGTGTAGGGTTTGCTCAGGGGCTGTACCATCCCACCGCTGCCACCAAATGTGAGGGGGTCCTTTTGGGAAATGGTACAGACCGCAACAAACATACTGTTTTTATCTTCCCTGTGTTTCCAGGGAGGCTTTTATTATAGCAAATTTAACGAACTTACCTGCTACCTTACCATTTATTATTAAGCCTATGCTATATTATCCTATACTTATACTAACAGCTATGTCTATATCTTATTCCTAAACAGTCTATAACAGTTCTGTTGCTTGAACTTATACCAAAATCTTTAGTCACCATTTAGCCACCTTCAAGTTGGCTTCTGTTGCTGACAGCTGCTGTGCTGAACTGCTGCTGAAGCATGGGTTTGGCAGTTGCTCAGTCTGTGCTGGGGTGAGAAAAGGAAGATGCTTTACCAACTGCTGGCTGGCATAGCTCTTTAGTGGTGCTGCAGGGGTGGAGAAGCTGCTGGGCTCTGCTCCTCCTTTCAGCTTGTCTGCTGCTGGTTTTCTGAAGTCCAAGTGTGCTCCTCCTTTGCCATCAGTTGCTTGTTGAGCTGACACTTCCTCTCTGCTCTCCCACACAACACAAATCTTCCTCCAAACATACCTACACACCCACCCTCTGGTGCTCTCAGCACTTTCCTTTTATAATTGGAAACCAGGCATGGTGCAAGGCTCTTCAGGCTGCCTTAAGGTCCCAGGGAAGAAAACAAAGGGAAGGAAGAGCTCGCACTGGCCACTGCAAGGCTTACCTTCCATACGCACACTGTATGTTCAGTCTGGATAAATTCTCTTATAAAAAGCTGCTGTGTGGATACTTCATATTCCTGGAAGAAAAGTTACACTCAGTTTCTCTTTGTTTTTTGGGGGGAGTATATAAGAAACCTATGTAATTTGAAATCTCATGTGTTAATGTTGGTCAGATGAAGATCAAATGAAGGGTTGGATGGGCCCTGAGTAAGAAGTGAAAAATTTTATCAGCTTAATTGGAGGAAGAGCATATAATTTTCCGAACAGCATGTAGTATTGCTCTTGTTGACTGAATATAATGCTGTGATATGGTTAAATATTAGAAGAAAAAAGTTTAGTAAATTTACAGAATATTTTGGATGCTTCTGTTTATTAACATAGCATTTTAATTTATAAACTAAAGGGACTTCTTAAGGACTCTTTTCTTACAAGCTGGGGAGGAGGTTGAATGTTGTATGGCACTTCTGCTGCTTCTGTGACTCACACCAGAATGGGCAAAAAAACAGTTTGGGTTTCTTGCTCCCCCAGTCTACATAATGCCAGCTCTCCCTGCAAGGTACCTTAACGTGAATTTTTGAATCACATATGACCTTCCTTCACACTGGCTGATAAGCGAGGACATCCCATCCTGGCATCTCAATGGTTGTTTGCAGTTGAGTAATAGACCAGGTCACTTACCTTCTCCTCCGGCTCCAAATTAGTGCTGCATTGCCCTTCCCAATGGCTTACTTGCAGTGCTGTGATCCCTTTATGGGGTTTAGAAGAAGCGACACTATCAGCGACATTTACAGGGCAAGCCAGAGTGAATTTTGATAGTGTTTCATTTTTTGTGACCTTTTCCCAAGTAGCTGCCCTCCCAGGATAATGAAACACAATTTAAGAACCATTGCCTTATATTGATGTATTTATCTAGGTATCTTACAGTAGCATCCTTACATTATGCACAGATTCTACCTATCCCAGTTCATCATTTAGATTCTTCTGAATGGGAAGAACTGACTAGAAAGAACTGTAATGCGTTCCTGTATTATTTTGATTGGCTGTCATTGCTAGGTAGTTTACTAATTAATTATGCCTCCTATTTGACAAAAATGCTAACTAATGCTAGCTTAATAATATAGGATTTATAGGTCTGTGCTGGTTATTGAATCCAAGTAAGAATGAAGTAAATGTCATTTGTTTGTTTTAAAAAGGCGCTTATGCCATTCCAGTCAAAAGCAAGTGTGAGTGGCTTATATTTCAGCTACATAATTAGTTTAAAACATATAAGACAAAACTGAACACCAGTACAGTGTTCCACAGGTGCCATGTATGCCCTCTGGAAGAGCCAGCTCTTATGGTTATGTGGAATCCTAACAGGGTTGAGTCCAATCTGTTCTCTTGGGGTATGTTGTTCTAGTGGAGGGGGCATAATGGAGAAACACACCTCCATATTCTCTGCAGTCCATTTTTATAAGCAAAGTTTCTTCCAGATTCATTATTGTGAGGGCATGTGGATTTCTGAAATGGGTAGGATTGAAATGGAAAACATTAAAAGGATTATCATGAATATGAAATAATTTCTTGAATATTAAACATCAGTGCCTGCTAAATTCATAAAACTATAGTATTCATGTTTTTTTAAAATATGAATGTAGTGTAAATTCTGGTTCATAGTACAGGGGACACTAGCCCAAGGTCAAAGACAGCAGGTTACTGAATATTAGTGCCTGGCATTGATAAAATGTGAGATCTCTTTTCTTAATGCTGTGTTTGTCAACTTCCTAAAGATATATATTTGCTGTTCTAAGAAAAAGAATGCTGGGCTTGACAGGCACTAACTTAACTCAGCAGGTTTTCCTTCAATGTCATAATTTATTAATACTTTTCTTTACTTTTGGACTATTTCAAAAATTAAGTATTTGCAAATACTCCAATGACATATACAAAAACATAGATAATTGGTTATCAAAAGCGTATCAAGTGAAAACAAAGAAATAACATCTTCCTTTCCTCTTCTCTTTCCTCCTCCCTAGGTGAAAGTTATGTATGCGCTTCCAATGAGCCATTTCGGAAAGTTGATTACACTAAGAATGTTAATCCAAATTGGTCTGTCAACATAAAATCTGGGTCATCTCGATCCCTCACATCCTTAACATCTGCAAAAAGTGAAATAAAGGAGAGCAAAGACTTCATTAAACCTAAACTGGTAACTGTTATACGGAGTGGAGTGAAGCCGCGGAAAGCTGTGAGAATTTTGCTGAATAAAAAAACTGCTCATTCCTTTGACCAGGTTTTGACTGATATAACAGAAGCGATTAAGTTAGATTCAGGAGTCGTCAAGAGAATTTGCACATTGGATGGGAAACAGGTAAGAAAAATTAATACTGATAATGTAAAGTTAAAATTATTTGCAATCTTTAAATACTGAATTTACTATATATAAAAGTTAAATTCTGAATTTTAGAAGCATTTAAGATGCAGTTATTCTTTGCTTATTCTGTATTGATTCATTTGTCTGGTAGGTGAAGAGGGAAGCAAGATCAATGAAAGCTTGTGGATTTTTTTTATTTTTGTCAAAGCTAAATACTTTATTCCATTCCATGCTAAAGGTTTGGGCAATTAACTACCCAAGCAAAAGAAAGTTTTACTTCTTTTTCTCTTATTTTTATAAAACTGATTTTTAAATTACAAGATTTTTTTTCTGATCTCTCGTTCTCTGATCACATGCCTCAAAGCTACTAAGGTCAGGAGATGAAGTTACAGAGTTGGTTTTCCTTTTTCCTCCCATTCCTCCCTCCTCCCCCTCCTCCTCCTTGTCCTTATTTTCCTTAGTTTACAAGTAAGTAAGTTGTTCAGGCTGTGAGATCCCAGCTTGCTCACAAGCTAGAGTTAAAAAAGAAGAACCTGGTTGAAGTATTTCCTTTCTCCAGGAAGATGAGTGGTAGCAGTGGGAAAGAACCGCATAATCCATTAACAGAAGATGTGCCCTGCACATAGCAGAAGGGAGGGGGCTTGTTTGGAGGATTGAGGCCTTCCCATCACTTAACAATGTTGCACTTTTCCTCTGGTCATTTTCTACAGTTCTATTCCAACTCTTGCTTCCGGGCCATCATACACGTTCTTTAGTAGGCAGATGAGGTGGTTGATTCACCCACCTCTTAAGGGCTATTCAGAATCCCAAATTTCAGACACCTTTCTGAAATTCCATAGCCTCTTTCATTATCCATCAGAAGTTAGCCATGTGATATTGGATGCCTGCTCCTTATGAAAGTGCAAATTTATTTTATTTATTCAATTTCTTATTTCAGTTTCGAACCCACCCAACTGCACAATGCCTCCAGGCAGCTAAAATAAAAAGAAAAAAGAAAAAGAAAACAAGATCCCTATCAAGACCCTATCAATACAATATTTGGTAGTTTGACAATTCTTTTTGGTATTGGAATATAAATTGATCTTTTCCAGCCCCTTGGCCTCTTCTGAGTTTTCTGTACCTGCTTACAAACTGAAGTAACACTTTATTTATTTACTCAATTTATATGGCTGCCCAATTCAAAATGGCTCTAAGTGGCTTAAAACAAATTTTAAAATCACAATAAAAACATCTATTTTTAAACAACGCAAATAGTAAATACCAGTAACCAAGACAAATAACAAATGAGGACCAACATTCCCCTCCATAAAACATCTCTTCAAAAAAAAGAAAAAAGAATCAGACTTGCTCAGTGCCCTGGCCCAATGCCCACAGGAACATCCATATTGTCAGTGCCTTTTGAAAGACCAACAGAGTTGGGGCCATCTGGATTTTGGGGGTTAAGCTGTTCTATAAGGCACTGATGTAATAGAAAAAGCAACTTCCTGGGTCCCAGCAGTTGGCATTGCTTAATAGAAGGGACCAGGAGTAATGTAGGATCTCATGAGGCAAGCAGAATTTATAGGAGACCGGCAGCCCCACAAATAACACAGCTGTATTCCATTAAGGGATTTAAAAGTAACAACCAGCAACTTGAATTTTACCCTGAAGCCTACAGGAGCCAGTACAGCTTGCAAAGTAGTGGTGTACCCTGGGAGTACCAAGGCACACCCATAACTTCTCATGTTAATGCATGCATTTTGAACCAGTTGCAGCTTCTGAGTTGTCTTTCAGGGCAGTCCTTGTAGAGTGTGTTGCAGTAGCCCAAAATGAGATGACTAAGGTGTGAATAAGCATAAGAAGAGCATCCCCCTCCAGGAAGAGTTGCAGTTGTGTACAAGATGAATTTATACAAAATTTATCCTGGCCACAATTGCCACCTGCTTCACAGAACCCAAGAGTCTAGAAGAATCCCCTCAATTGCATAGCAGTGCTGACTGGGGAAGTGTCACTCCATCCAGAACTAAAAAAGGAAAGTACTTTTTTAAAACCCATATTCACTCGGTCTTACTAGGGTTAAGTTGCAGCCAGTTCCCCTCCATCCAGACCCCCATAGCTTACAGACACCAATAAAGAATCTTGACAACATCAGTTGGTCAATGTACAGGTGAATATCATCAGTATACCAATGGTGGTTTCACACAGATGTTAAATAACAGTGGGGAGAGAGTAGAGCCCTGCAGAATCATGCAAAGCAGGGACCTTGGGCTTGATCTCTCCCACCACCACCACCACCAATAACTGGAACCAATCTCAGAGGAAGGAGAAGAACTACTGCAACATTGTGCTCACCACTCCTGCCTTCTAAGCCAGTCCAAAAGGATACCATGATCAATGGTATCAAAAACTGCTGAGATATCAAAATGGGCCAGGATGGATGCATCACTGCATATAATTCATTCTACATAGAATAATACACTTCACAATTTACCAAACATGGCATCAAGATTACTGAAATCAGAATAATTTCCTTTTGATTGGAGTTACATTTTTCTGATAATTGAAAACTGTATCGTGCTGGGTTGACACTTAAGTCTTTACTGGTTTGAAAAGTGACATCGTTCATAGAATGATAGTAGTGATCCGTGATATTCATAAAATAATGTTTTTCTGTATTTTAGGGATTATCTGATAGAGACACAGCAGAAGTCTCTCAAAATCTGTTTTTTGCATGTGTATAAGGGAAAGTATGTGAATATGAATACTCAATGTAAATTGGGACTTTCAGATACAATTAATTTATGGTCTCCCACATTATCTTAGAAGTAGCTTACTAAGCCTATTTATAGATTTTTCCAGACAGCATGAAGGATGTTGACCAAATTTAGGAGATATTATATAGAATATTCTTGTATCAATAAAAGTCATTATCTCTAGAGAGCATGTACACTTAATTAGTAATGTTAATGTTAATATACTTGCATTTCCAAATTACTTACTATTCATGCAGTTCTATGCAAAAGTTCAGGCACCTTGGTCAAATTGTATGTTTCAGGGAAACAAAAGCTAATACAACCTCAACATGGTACAAAGTTAAAAACGTTTTTCTGCACATTTCTGCACAACTACTTATATAGTAAGAACTTGTTTACAGGTTCAGAATAAGAAAGCAGTGAAACCGACAGGTGCCCAAAGTTTAGACACCCTTTCAGTCAGCACTTTGTAACATTTCCTTTGGAAGAAATGGCAGCTTCTAAATATTTTCTGCGGCCAGTTAGAGTCTTTTCTCTTGCTTTTTAATTTTTTCCCCAGTTTTCCTTGCAGAACTTTTCTAGCTCAGAATGTTTATTAGGTTTCCTTGCATGCACTGCATGTTTGATATTCAAGTCTGGCAGTTGCAAAAGTTTATCTTTCTTACTTCAACATTAATTTTATTCTGTACTGTTGTCTTGTGGGACATTAATTTCTGGCGTATTCATTCATTCATTCATTCATTCATTCATTCATTCATTCGGAAGTTTATAGATTGAGCCTTCAGGAAGTGACCATTCCCTGTTGTATGCTATCTCAGTCTTTAAAAAAACTTTTTATCTTTTTAGAAATTTCTTAAGGCAATTGGTCAGCTGTTTAATATTCTATATGAAATTCTGAGATGTAAGCAGTTTACATATGAATATTGCACCAAATTACCATATGAATCTATAGGTTGAAAAAATGAAAAATAGTTCTTTTCCCACATTTCCATTATATAAACTGTAAGTCATATGAATTTTCAGACAGAGATGCTCTAAGGGTATGAGGGAAAAAAGAAAATTTCCTTCCAGCTCAGAGTGAACCAGTCTATTTAAGAAATTCCCTCAAAATCCTTGATGTCCACCGTAACATCTTAAGTCATAGTTCACTTTTTGGTACCGCTTTGCAAACCATTTGGAAAAAGTGCTTCAATGAAACTAAGCATGCAGCTTTTGAAGCTACTTCAGAACCTTGGAAAAAGTTCAGCTACTTCAGTGATTCATACAGAATCCTGTGTATGATGACAATCTTGTGGCGTTGCTCTTTAAAGTGGAATAGACATAAAATTGTAATCAGAAATGCAACTTTATCAAAGGTCAATATCATTACACTTAAAAAAATAAGAAATTAATGGGGAAGGCTTATGAGCCACACAATAGTTTAGCTGTTAATGCATCTTTGCATGCCCCAAAGTAATTTTTGCCTTAAAATTCAAAATGCTGCACAGTCTTATAGCCGTTCTGAACTGTAATCAGTGAAACATGTTTTCTTAAGGATTGTTGTCAGCTATTGCAATAACTGCAGAAGGATCCATGTCTAAATCTAACATACTGTTCTTAACTATATCCTAACATTCTGTTTCAGCAATTACTATGAACATTATTTACTTAATCGTTGCTTAACTAGGTAGTATTATTGCTCAGCACATACATTTCCAATTATTAGTGGGTGTATGTACACTTAGACTTCCTTTCCTTTGTCTATTAAACAGAGCATTTCCTCTTGCAAAATGTTAACCCATGTCCTGTTTTCTTAATGTTAATATTGTCCAAGGCCACAGAAAGCATTATATCTTGTACAAAATAGAATTTCAATATATATGCTTGATTTATGTTTTACTGTAACTCACATCTGGGGTTGAGGATGGTTTTCTTTTCCATTGAAGCTTCCTTCCCTTTCAAAGATAGAATGCTCTCCAGTATTTGTCTTTAAACAGTAGAACCTTGTTTTCATTTACTTGGAGAAGTGCCAGATTCAGGACTCTATTATGATTGCATCTTGGAAGCAATGTAGTAGCCTGGAATGGTTCCACTTACCAGAGCTCTAGAAGCAAGCTCTTATATTTACAAGAATAGTGCAGACAGCAGGATTACTTGAATTTAGCTTTGAAGAGAATTGAGTTATAAGCTTTCTTCTTAAGCAAAATTTGTACAATAAAATCTGTTCTGATGGGGAAGATTCCAGAACAGATGGAAACAGATCTATAATATTAAATGATAAATTAACATGGTGAATATATTAAAGGATGGCTGGGAGTCTATTTTTAGTGGGAAAATGTCCAGGAACATTTGTATTTTCTGCTTGTACAGACATTTTTTAAAATCCACACATGTAAATATAAATGTTAATTTGTTGATGTTGCTGTTAGCCATTTTAAGCACTTTTTAAAAATCCAATTAATGCTGATAATATGATGAATCATTAAAAAAATATATTGGCTGGACTACAAGTTAAAATCCGTGAACATGAAGAATTAATAGATTGCTTTCAGTATCAAACAATGCACAGAAGTTGCAAAACCAGGATTCTGCATCCTTTTTAAAGCTAAAAAATACACTTACCCAGTGAGTTGCATGCCAGGAATTATACTTCAAAAAGTAGGTGAGAACAAAAATATGGGTGCAGTTCCTGTGTCCTTGACATTTTCTCCTTTTTTCGTCACATAAAAAAATCTGCAGCATCATTTGGAGTGGGAACTTTATGGGCCACACCCAAGATTTACTAGAGAAAACTGCATCTTGCAAATACACACCTAAAGCAAAGTTCTTTGGTATGCTGGTTCCAGTTGTTTCCAGTTGTTTCCAGTTGTTTTATTCTTTAAACCACATACAAAAAGATGCTGTTGGAAAAGAAAACTGGCATATACAGTATACTACAAATTGCTCTGCTCTGTAGATTGTAGCAAAGTTTGCTGGTATTTTTGAATTGAATTGATTAGCCAATAAAAATGTTATAATAAGAATCCTAAGGTTTGTATTTTTTCAGTGTAAGAAAGAATTATCGAGAAACTTAGGGATAATTCATATGTTTATAATTTGCAGTGGCAATTGACTAAAAATGCAGATGCAACATTAATATTAAAACTTTAAAGTATTAAAATAAATTATCAGGTTCTTATTCATACTTAGGAAGAGATAATGTTAATAAAATTCAGATTTTGGTAATTGTTTATACTTGAACATTTATTTAATTCCAGATGTCTGGTCAGAATATCAGAGGCCTTAATATACATGTATTTATTAAAATTTGTAATGCTTTTTTCAGATAGCTTCATACTTCATTTTTCCTGTGTTTTTCCTATGCTATTTTTAAGCATACAGTAAATAGAATTGTCAAAACACAAAAATAATCAGTATGAGATGATAGAACTGGAAGACAAAGAAGAATCTAAGATGGAAAACTGTTTTCTGGCATAAGTTTTCTGGCTATTACACAATGAGCATTACAAAGGATGGGTTGAATACTATCCCATTCATTAGCTAGCTTCTCTTAAGGCGTTTTGTTTAAAAAAAGAACAAGAGAAATCTTTATAAAAAGAATCTGTTGTATTTCTTGTATTTCTGTGAATCAGGCAGGCTAGGAAAGAGTTAAGCATTTGCCTTGTCAGACTGATTCACTAAGTTGAAGGGAATTTAATAGTTAATTTATCCTCAGAAAAGCAGACAATGTCAATGTTTATCCTTTGTCTATCCTTTGTAGTGAGGTTATGCTTAAACCAACTGAATGTTGGGTGGAAAGAGCTTGTCACTGAACTTGATAATAAAATCATGCAAATGTTCAGTGCCGCATATTTCAGCCTACAGATGGTCTTACTGTAAATTCAGCCTGGTTTTATCCATGATTTAGCTACCATGACAACTGTACTGCTTTCTAGTGCCTTGTACAAATTATGTTTGAAAAAGCTGAAAATAATTGATATTTTGAGCATTTTTTTATTGCAAGCAGCAAAAGCCTTCCTTCAGCCAGCATTTATTATTGTCATGGGATTATAAATACAAACATCCTTGTTAGGCAAATGGAATTAAAATTGAAAAGATGATATCAATAGTAAGCAGTGTTAATATACTTACTAAAGAGTAAGTGTTACTAAATAGAATTGGACTGATTTTTTATAAAAATGTATGCTCTTCAGCCTTGGTTGTCATGCCATCTACATACTTTTATTAAGTGATTTTTTTTTTCTTTTATAGTCCTTTTCTAGAATGAAATTCAGATAGCTTTCCTGGGGTACAATAAAACATATTGATTTAACTATCCAATATGTTTACTATCTTTAGAAATAATTGTTGGAAAGTTGTTTTTCTTTATTTTTACTGTTTCATCCTTCATAGAGCAACTGTTACTGACTTTAGACTGTGCAAAGAAAGACTATTGTTTATTCCTAATTATTAAGAGATAAATTGTCATGGAAAAAGCAGTGTTTTGAATCCTGAAGTTATGACCAATGTGCACTTTTGTCAGGAGTTCCAGATCTGGTCAAATAAATAATATTTACTAAATGCATCTCATCATTTAGGGCTAGTCTAGATGAATGGGAGATAATCTTTTAAGTGAAAGAAGACCAAAGAAGAATGTGCATTCCCTTTCTCCTTTGTTGTAAATAGCCTTGATCAGCCCAACCTTGCTTAAGTATTCAGGTTGCAGCTAAAGCCTTTTTCAGTCATTAATTTATTTGGAGCACTCAATTTGTAAACTCGCTGGGCAGCATCGTTAGAAGCTGTGTGTGTGTAAGCTTTTCTCTTCCACATAGAGGTGGCAAATGGCAGAACTGCCTGTAGAACGCCAGTATAATTTGAGCTATGTAGGACAAGGGTAAGGGGGAATGTTCATGTGAGTGTTCCAGTTTCTGGACTGTGAAAACAGGACTAAAAATAAATCAGATTCTCTATTTAATCAATATTAACCAGCCAGTAAAGTGGAATCAGTCATTATTATCAATAGCATTGATACAGAAATTTCCCAGTTAAAATGGAGTGATTTGTGTCAGAAGGTGGGAAGTGTTACTTCCCATGAATGACTCCCAATATCATAACCATGATAAGAGATTCCTTATTACTTTACAAGATGTTGGTAATGCCTGTTCTGTACAGTAAGTTACACTGTCTAATTCAGTTAGCCTATTATTTAAGGATTTATATTATGGGATTTTTGTCAGTCAAGCCATTAGCAAAATAAATGATTAAAACACAATTCCTATTTAAAAAAAAAATTAAAACAAGCTAAAAAATATCCTGCACGCTTCTCCAGCTCCATAGCCAAAGCATGCCTATACATCAAATGTCCTATCTAAATTTTAAAAATAAATAAAAACAGTTTTGCTTGCTGGAAGACAAAGCTTGAGAGAAGCCACCAAGAATGCCTTCCTATCAGCCTTGCTTCCAGGGATGGCATAATCAAGGGTATGACTCCTCTACAAAATCATAATGCTCAGCACTCTTAAATGGAATCATATGATAAGATCATAAGTCCAGTTGTAAGTCAAATTATCTTTAAACATGAATCATGAGTTTCTGGAGGCAGCCTCCATTAACAGTGTGATGGCCATGTTTTGATTATCTGCAGTTACCAAACATTTCTCAAGGGCAATTCCACATAAAGTTGTAAGAACAATTTCACAGACTATTGTAAGAATGCTTCTAAGCAAATGATATCAAATGCATCCTAGAAGACAGCTAAAAATGAGTAAATTGCCAAGACAGCTAAGCAAATAATAGATCAAACTTTGCTTTAAGTAACACTCATTTTATAATGTATTGGTATTGTATAAGAAGCATTTGTTATATTTCTTTCAGTCATCCTTTGAAAAGAATTTTATCTTTAAAGATACCTGTGTATTTATATTGAGTTGTTTGTAGCTTGCAAACAACTAGCAGCCTGCAAACAAAAGTGGATTTGTCTAATCCACTTTTAAAGGTGTGCACTCTGGCACCATCACTATTTTGTGAAAGTGAAGTCTATTGGTTAGTCCTATTTTGTCTAAAGAAGCAATCTCTTTTGTCATGCCCTGAATCTCCTACTATTCAAATTGGTTTGATAATGGTTCTGTCAACATAATGAAGTTAAATTATGTCTTCCTTGATTCCTGTATCCTTTCCTTGTAGGATAATTTTTGCAGTCCTTTGATTATTTTGCAGTCTTTTATAATTCAGGAGACTGAGTAAAAAGAGGCAGCTGCAACATTATGCCAGCAAGTAGTGGTGAGAATGGAGTTGCTGGAATAGTGAGCGGAGAATGGGAAGCTTAGAGGGGGAAACAGAGGCAGACAGTTGAAGGCAATGTTTCCAGTGGCCTTATGAAGCCACCACTGCCGCATTGGAGTAAAGAAAAAAAAACTGAGCTCAGAGATCCACAGACTAAGGATCTGATTAGGAGGGAGAAAGAGGAGTAGACCTTAATTTGGGTTTTGAGAACTGCCTCTGGAATGACAGACAGAAAGCGAAGGAGAAAACCGCTCTAGAGTGAGAGAATGAAGGATGTGAGGTAGCTCCCAGCTCCAAAGTAAGTTCAACAGTACTTTGAATAAATCTTTTTAAAGTTTTACCTTCAATACCTTCTCCCTCAATACAATCAAATATTGTATTGAAGGAGAAGGTATTCCTCTGTGGTAGGAATTTTGAGGGTAGGAGAAGGTGATAATATATTAGTAGTATGATGGTAGGTCTGGGTAGGCTTGGAAGGTATTTTTTTGTGAATTGAATAGTTGGCCTTGTGGGTAATTAAGGCTGAAGAAATGTTTTGCATGTTACTGTCCCAGAGGTGGGGACTGAGCAGTGGCTCCCAAGGACAAAGTTTACATAAGGAGAATGACAGACAGAAGTAGGTATGACAGCAAGGGCTGGCTATGTGGTTAGAGTAGAAGGGAATCCACAGGTTGGTGCAGGTCCCTTCTAATCTATTGCTCAAATACTGGACTTGGGTAGCTGGATTATTGGAAGCCTTGTTCTCAGACTGGTGTTAATTAATGCTAGATCTGTCTAGAATTCAATCTAGTGGTGGATGAGCAAACCTGGTATGTATTAAAAGACTTTGTTGGGCACCAGTGATGATGGTGACCATAAAATATTTATTTTCCAAGGGTTTGGGTCCTGAAGCAGCCAGAACACCAAGGGTGAGGAAGTGTGTGGACAATCATTGAGAAGACCTTAGCACTAGCCAGTAACACTGTCATGATATCTGGATGTTGGTGCCATTATATTATATTTAGCTACTATAGGGAGCCTGCCACTGTACTGTCTGCCCCATCATCCAAGAGTGGCCATCCCAGAGCTCCACATTGGTAGTTTGGGGTCAGAGTTGGAGTCAGACAAGCTTCTAATAGTGGGCTATTTTGATCTCCTTGACTTGGGAGTGGTCCAGGAGTTCATGATCTCAATAGAGACCATGAATTTATCCCAGATATTTTAGGTTGGGTGCAGTGCTACCAGGAAGGTGATGGTACACCCTCTTGAGCAGGCCATGTCCTGATCCAACTTTTCTTCTTTGAGATTCTGGTGGGAAATGAGCTACAGAGAATCCAATAGAAAGCAGATTATCTGGCTCTACTTCAGTCTTGGAACAGAAGGAACACAGTTTACTCTGGTGCGTCATCAGGACTTGGATGTAGGGAAGAGGACAAACCTCCTGGTCCTATTAGACCTCTTAACAGCTTTTGATACCATAGACCATAGCATAGTATATTTCTGGACAGAGGAATGGAGGTACCATAGTAGCCCCATTCAGTGGTCATGGGAGAAAAAAGATAAAGCTGATGCTTGCTCTAGTGTAGGACACCACAGAGCTCAGTTCTCTTCCCAATGTTATTTAACATCTATGTGGAACTGCTAGGAGAGGTCACCTATCAGTTCGGAGTGAGGTACCATCACTATTCTATATCAATTGTATTTTGCTATTCTGGGTTGGGGCTGAAATGCTGTGGACGTCCTGAACCAAAGTCTAAGGTCTGTCAGGGACTGGATAGAGATAAATTTGACTAAGCCTAAGAAGTTGCTGGCCCGAAATGGTCAACACTTCAGTGGTTTGAGCCCAAGCTCCGCGCAGCAGGGGAGTTCCTGTCTTGCGCCCTTAGCTCCTGCCCACCTAGCAGCTCGAAAGTGTAGCAAGTGAGAGGAAAATCGCTGGCAGGTCCTTGCATGGGAAACAGGAATCGGTTGCCAGTTGCTGGACACAACGCAATGGAAGAGACTCAATTTCCTACGACCGCCAGCTGGGCTCCGCCCTAGGAAGGAGGCAGTGGCAAATCACTTTCGAAGAAACCTTGCCAGGAAAACTGCAGGGACTCGTCCAGGCAGTCTCCGTAGAATCGGTCACGATTGAAAGCGGATTAAAAAACAAAAACAAAACAGGCTTAATGTTTGTTTATAGAGATCCTGGCCTTTTTAAAGGCCAAGATCTCTTTTTGGTTCTAGATGGAGGTCATGCTCCCTTTTTGGTTCTAGATAGAGGTCATGCTCCCTCTGAAGAAATAGGTTTGTTACTTGGAAGTACTCTTGGAGTTTTGGCTGCTGCCGGAGCAGCAGGTGGAAGCTATGCCCAAAGGATCTATGCCCAACTTTGATGGGTATACCAATAATGGCTCTACCTGGGCTAGAAGGTGCTGATGACAATGATTCATAACCTCTTACCCATGATTGGACTAGTAAAATGGACTTTCTCTGGGGCTTCCTTTGAGATAATTTGGAAGGTACAACTGGTATAAGATGTATTAATTGCTTGCAGGTAGATCCTGCCAATGTAGAATGACACTTATTTTATTGGTGCTCTGTTGCTTCCAAGTCCAATTCAAAGCGCTGTACCTATAAAACCTTATACAGCATGGCACTGGATTGCTTTAAGCATTGCTTTATCCAAAATGAGTCTTCTCATCCTTTTAGGTCATCCAAAAAGGGCCTTCTTAGGGTGCTGCCCTCTTGAGAAGTAAGGGAGCATGGGTCAGAAATGTTGTGACCCCAGCTGTATGGAACACATAGCCCCAGGAATGATCCTTCATTGCTGGCTTAGTAGGGAAGAAGGATGACCACCTTCTACCTGTTCTTGATAGTTATTATTGAGGTGATTATTTATATGTTAAGACTACTGTTGACATTCTTATATAGCATCCACAGTCATGAAATTGGGGTAGTAGAAAAATTAAAATATAGAAATTGTACCTACATTACCCATTCACTGTCTATCTGTGTTTAACTTTCAATGATACAAGCAACAATAATTGCCTACGCAGGGCAGAAAATAAGTGCAGAATGTAAACTCTACTTCTCAGCCTTTGTTGGCCCCTTGTGACATTTTTTTTTTTTTTAAGGTTACCTGCTTGCAAGACTTTTTTGGTGATGATGATGTTTTTATTGCCTGTGGACCTGAAAAATACCGTTATGCTCAAGATGATTTTGTACTGGATCATAGTGGTAAGCATATACATCTAAAATGTGGATAAGAATCCACTTAAGCCAGTAGTATATATTGATTGACTGAACATGATATAGACAATATATGGTCCGATCTTACGTGGTTACTGATAGGATCATACCCTGGAGGAATATACAAGTGTATTTATTATTTATTTATTAAACTTGTGATATCATTCAACCATTTAAGTCTCTAACCAATTTATAGGAAGTTGGCTGCTGACTTAATGTTTATATAATGTTTATATGCATATAAATGTGCATATAATCAACTCCAGATTTAAATGCTTTGAACCCTAACAGACCATTTTCTCACTAGAGTCTTTTGGTAAAACCCATCCATTTTGGTATAGAGGTCATCTTCATTATCCTTATATCTGCACAGCAGTGGTTGGGTGATGCTATAGCACAGTGTAATTCACTAATGGTAGAGCCAATTTGGTGTACTGGTTAAGGCATCAGACTAGAAACTGGGAGACCGTGAATTCTAGTCCCGCCTTAGGCGCAAAGCCAGCTGGGTGACCTTGGACCAGTCACTCTCTCTCAGCCCTGGGAAGGAGGCAATGGCAAACCCCTTCTGGAAAACCTTGCCAAGAAAACTGCAGGGACTAATCCAGGCAGTTGCTAGGAGTCAAAAACTGACTTGAAGGCACCCCCCCCCCCAAAAAAAGCACTAATGAGGAAATGGCCATTGTTGAAATCTCTTTACCATGTGAGTAATTTCTGCAATTTATTTAATACGGATAGTTGTTTTTAATTTTCCCAGTATTACTACATTCTCTTGATGGTTAACTCAGGTTCTTGTCTGATATAAGACAGGTGTCCATGGGGAAGGGATGAGAGTGGACAAGTGACATTACAAACATTGCGAAGCAAATGACATACTGTATATCATTTGCATTGTGAGAAAACTGACATGTAACTTGTATCGTGTGCATGATGACTTTATGAAACATGACAATATCATGGCTTTTACTAGGCATCTGGATGGATGAATGTACCTATGCTGGATACTGTTTGATTGCCTGTGTCTGTTCTGGAAAGGGAAGGTTTGAAGGATATCGTTAGAATTTAAGAATTTAATACCTCTGATCCTATTCTCATCTCAATAAATTGTTTTGGTACCAAACATGACTATGCAGGCTTTTCATGCATAAATCCACTGAAAAACGTCTCAATTTTAAGACCCTAATAACGTAGGGATCACTGCTTTAATACTGATAAGACATATACAGTCAAACTCCTACCAGATTGGAGTAAATCCTCTAGCAATCCACCAAAACATTACAACATTATCCTACTCATCTCTGATGTAGAATTAAGAAAAACCCTGATTGCACATGGTACTAATAAAATAGCTAACCTGCCCACAAACATCAGAAAAACATAAATTTACATTCCACTTTCTTATTTTACAGCATCAATAATCAAATGTAGATTTAAAACAACTTGGAGAAAGATTTATTGTAAGAGAACTCCATTTGTTGAGTTGTCAACTGTGTTTTGTTCATTTGATAATAACTATTTAGGAACTGTAGTTTAGGAACCTCTACAATTATAGGTGGCTTAGTTCTGGAAGTGACTGTACACTGACAATGTTTATTCTGCTATCCATCTGTGTTGTCTATAGAATGCCGTGTTATGAAATCATCTTATTCCCGTGCATCTGGAACAACGAAGTATTCTGGATCTAAAAGTCCTGGACCTTCACGTCGAAGCAAGTCCCCAGCTTCAGGTACAGTAATTGAAAGCAGAACTACTATTTAGAACTTTGTGTTTTTTTCTTCCATACATGGCTCAACACCTGTGGTAGAACCAGTCAGAACAATAAAAAATTAGAGACTAAACATTTAAAAGTTACAAAAACTGCCAGTACAATAAATAAAATGAAATATAAAATAAGGAATAAATATATCTAAAACCATGTGAAAAAACATGTAATGTGCTGCATCAAATAATAAAGCTTAATCTCACTCTTAAATGTCCAGTAATATATAAACATCTCTAGGGAGGGAATTCCATAGAGGGAGCACAGGAAAGGCCATAACTGTGATCATTGCCTGTTTCACTAACAACAAGGAACATGTGAAGGTATTTAAGGAAATCTGAGCACTCAACCAAGGTCCCTCAAAGCAACTTACAGCCCTTAAGCTACTATAAATCTAAGCAAGGGATGTGCCAAATATTCCATGCACAAATTGTTCTATGCATGGAACAACTGTGTTCATGTGGCCCATGCCTGATCCCAAACATGCTTTTTTGAAGTATTTCAGTCCATGAAGGGACAAAATTGAACTGTTTTGTTTTGGGCAGAAGTGGGGTGGGGGAGGATGGACACTGGGAGCTGAGAAGAGTAGAAAGTATCTGAAATTATCAGGGTGGGTGGACTGGTGGGCTGTGCTGTGTTAGGACGTGGTGGTTGATTTTTAACTGATCAGTGTATGCTCTTTTGATTTCTGTTGTTTTTGTATTTTTGTATTCCTTGTTTTTAAATGTTTTTAACAAATGGAAACCTCTCAGAGTTGCAGGGAGTTGGGCGGTATATAAATTTAATTTTTTATTATTTTTATGGTTGGTCTCACAGTCAGTCAGATGTATAGACTGTATTTGGCACTGTTATCCACCTATCACGTCCTTCCCAAAGACCTGGGATAGGCAGATGTTGTTTGATGGTGTTAAAAGTATCATCACAGAGTGTAAGCTGTTCCAAGTAAAGCTGCCTTTTGCAACTGACTGATGGTGATTTTGTAAAAGCTGATGGTGTTCAAGTGGTGCTCCAGATGTTTTGGGATTGCACTCAAGCTGCCTATTTCCATTGGTACTCTCTTTGCTTTCTTTTGCCACAGTCGTTCTACTTCTATTTGCAGATCTTTGAAATTTGTGAATTTTTCCAGTTCTTTCTCTTCTATTCTGCTGTCTCCAGGTACTGCAATGTCCACTAGCCAGACTTTTTTATCTTTCTTGTCAACAGTTGTTAAATCTTGGGTGTTATGTGGCAGGCAGTTATCTGTTCCAAAGTCCCAGGGCACTTTAGCGTCTTCATTTTCTATTACTTTGTTCTGTGGTCCCACCAGTTCTTACTTGCAGGCAAATGGTATTTCTTGCAGATATTCCAATGCACCATTGTTGCTACTTTATCATGCTGTTGTTTGTAGTCAGTCTGTGCAGTCTTCTTGTAGCAGCTAACTAGATGGCCCACTCTTTCTGAAGCTTCTTTGCAGAGACAGAATTTGCTGTCTGTTGCTGCCTTGTCAGTTCTGGCATTTTATGCATTTATTCTTAAGGCTTGGTCTCGAGCAACCAGAATTAGCGCCTCTGTCTCTTTCTTTAACTTTCCTGCTGTTAGCCATTGCCAGGTCTTGTTGTTATCTGCTTTGCCTGCTAGTTTTTTTGTGCACTGGCCATTTAATACTTTGCCTTCACATGTCTTTTCTATTCTTCATTTGATCTTTCTTGTAGGCCAGTTTGATTTCCTTGGTATTCATTAAGCCTTCATGGTGTACTAGCTTCAGTGCATTTTCTTCAGTGTCCTTCAGATATTTTTCTAATGCTCCTTTTTCTTCTTCAACTGCCTGGTGTACTTGTAACATTCCATGCCCACTTATCCTCCTTGGTAAGTAGAGTCTGTCAATGTCACAGCGTGAATGAAGGGTATGATTCATTGTCATTATTTTTCTGGCCTTCCTATCCAGGGCTTCTAGTTCTGCCTGAGTCCAGTCCACTATTCCAGCTGTGTATTTAATGACTGGGATTGACCAGGTGTTAATCACCTTGATGGTATTTAATCCACTGAGTTTGGACTTTAAGATCTTCTTCACTTTCATGATGTATTCACTATTAACCTTCTTCTTGACTTCAGTGTGCTTGATGTTGTCAGCCTGAAGGATGCCCAGGTATTTGTAGTGATCTTCTTCATCCAGACTCTTGATGCTATTTCCATAGGGCATCTTGATTCCTTCAGTTTTCACTTTTTTTCCCCCTGTTGGTGGTCAAGGTGGCACATTTATCCAGTCCAAACTCCACTGCAATATCTTGACTGCATATATGGACAGTGTTGAGCAGCGATTCTATTTCAGATGGTGTTTTTCTATACAACTTCAGATCCTCCATGTAAAGGAGGTGGGATAGCCTGGCAGATGTTTTTGATGTTTGATAGCCATGGCCTGACTTGTTCAGTATTGTTGACAGAGAAATCAATGCAATGACAAACAGTAGTGATGATAGTGAATCTCCTTGAAAGATTCCTCTCTTGATGTTAACCTCTCCCAACCTATCACCACTGACCATCCACTGTATCTTCCATTGTGCCATTGAACTTTGCACAAAGCTTCTGATGTTTCTACTGACTCCTGTTATTTCTAGGCACTTGATTATCCAATCATGTGGCAGGGAGTTCAATGCCTTCTTGTAATCAGTCGAAGCTGCATTCAAGTTGGTCTTCTTTCTATTGCAGTTTTCCAAAATCATCTTGTCAAGTAGGAGCTGATCTTTTGTTCCTCTGCTGTTTGGGCAGTTTTCTTTCTGCTCAGATGGAAAGAGCTTGTTTTCAACTAGATGCTGTTGGACTGCATCAGCTACAGCAACAGTTAGCAATCTGAAAGTCTTTGGTAAGCAGGTAATTGGCCTGTAGGTGCCTGGTCCTGCCCCTTTCATTGGATCTTTCATTATCAGGCAGGTTTTACCAGATGTTAACTAATCTTCGAGTTCACCTCCTTGCAGTCTGTTGTTAAACTGCTCGGCAATGAGTGGGTGCATACTGGTTAGTTATTTCAACCAAAAACCATGCAGTTCATCTTCACCTGGCCCTGACCAATTCTTCCTTGCCCTTTTCTCCATTTCTGCTGCTATTACAAGTTCTTTTATTTCAGCTTTTTTTATTCTGATACATCTCCTTTATCCAAGCTGTTTATTTTTATTCTGATACATCTCCTTTATCCAAGCTGCATTCTTTGATTTCTTTGCCCTGGGAAGACCTTTGTAGTTCTTCCAATTCTACTTCTGTGAATTCTTCATTTGTATTATAAATAGACGATCTGTTGTTATTTCTGATTCTGGATGTTCTTTCTAGAACTGGGATATTCTTTTCAGATTTCCTCTTGTTAGACTGGATTTGTATTAGCAAATCATTATTTGTTTATTTTCAATCTTTGTATATTTGCGATGGGTAAACAACTTTTCTTCCAGTGGTCCTGCAGCTGCTGGCCCTTGTTGCTTAGCCAATAGTCCTGAGTCCTGTAGCCTATTTGTCACCAGATGTCCAAAACTACAATACCTAGCATGGTCCTTGTTGACTTGGCAATGACTGATCTGGTATAGGTTTCTGTAAATTATGTCTCACCATATTTTTTATGGGAGAGGCACTCTTCATCTGGCTCCTCTGATTAGACCTGTCCAATATGGTTGAACCTCTGGTATAGCTCTCATCCTCCTCGGAGCATGCAAACCGCACAACCATGTCAAGATAGTACCTCACTGGGGTTGTTGTTGTTTTCTGTTGTTATTGTTATTATATATCTGTACCCTGGGCCCAGCCATTGATACAGTGGAAGTCTTGACCTGTGGTCTGGAGACTGTAAGGTTATGGATAGAAAAAAAATATGCAGGTCGAGGTTATAATTAGGCTGAGCCTTTGTCCAGCTTCAATCCAGTGTGCCACTTATGACCTTTCCTGGAGAAATAAGCCTTGATGATAGAACTCATGTCCTTGGCACCTGTTATACAGATTACTGAAATATGGTCTAGATGGGGCAGCTTTTAAAGACTGCTCAGAAGCTGTAGTTGGTGCAAAATGCAGCAGTCCACTTGTTAGCAAGTGAGAAACATAACACATGTAAATCTAAATCTGCCCACTCAGTATACCAGGTAGATATACAGAAAGTTTCTTCTCACTGGAAATTCAAAGAAGAGAAATAAATATGTTCTTTTCAGTCATGGCACTAACCGTCTGGAATCTTCTCCCCCTGGAAATCCAGATGGCAAGCCCTCTCCTGACTTTCAGAAAAGCTGCTAAAACTAAGCTGCCCAGAATGGCCTTTTGTCATTCAGAACACCTAGTAATTACTATGATTATGAGTTTTATATTTTAATAATAATGTTATTATTTATTAACGAATTCATTTCTATTGTTTTTAGATAAATGGTGTTGCTTTAAAGGGCAAACCATTACAACTCATTTAGCAATGGGGTGATATAAAAATAGAGTAAATAAATTAATTAATCTCTGTAGTAGCGATATCTAGCTCCATAACCTACAATAACCAACTCCAGCAGTTTTATATAAAGGTTAAAGCACTAGGGACAAAATGTGCTATTGTACAACAGAGCTGCCAAGGTGTAGAGGCACAAGTACACAATACTATTTACTGAGATTGTCCCTGCAAGTAAGAGGGCAACCATTGTACAACAAGCCTCTGTTCCCCAACTGGAGACAGTGGTTAACAGTATCAAAAGCTGATGAAATGAAGCAGGATCAACAGTCACACTCTCTCTGTCTCTTTCCTATAAGAGGTCACTGATTAAGACAATGTCCTTCCAGAAGTTTTGATTTGAAGTATAATTATTTGTGGAGAACAATGGGCTAGGCAACCGCTTCTCAACATCAGAAGTTGTGGAGAATGTAAACACAAGAGTGATCATTATTAAAGTCTGTTTGAAGAAGTTGGAGGGCAGTTCTAAGGTAATAAAGAAGCCAAATATCAAAAATATCATATGTATACTAAATTCAAGTATAAGGACCAAGATGATAAATAATGTAGTTTGCTTGACAACGTAGGAGTCAGTATTGTTTGACAATAAAGTTAAACTGACCTTAATTAAAGTTATTCCTCAGAAAGTTTATATGCTCTGCTACAGTCATGGCTTTATCCTATTTCCAAATTACTTCCTCACCTTTCCCATAGCATGGTTACACTTGAAGCACTTTAAAAATACTTGAAACTTTCCATTTCACACTTACAATAGACTGTTTTTAACTTGAAACTTGAAACTTAATTTGAATTTGAGACATTGCACATCCCTACTCTTTTCCATAATGCAGTTTATTTTAATGTGTATTTAAATTAGTTCTTATGCTACTTTAAGGAGGACTATATGTGGTAGTAAACATAGGTTTACTATGTGCTTTGCTGGAAAACAAATAGTTGAATTTTCCCCTCTTCTATTTATCATCTTTTTCTTTTCACCTATGAATAACTTTTCTTCTTTTTCTTTTTTATCAATTGAATGAGTACAGTAAAGAGGGGTGGCCACTACTCCAGTACATGCTCTTCAACAAAATCCCCAGGTGAGCCATTCCTGTTATGGCTTTATACCACAATCTTGTCTTCTACATTTTTATTTTACCTTTTCTGTCTGCTTATCTATTCCTTTACCTTTACATTATACATCTCTATGATTTGCATAACTAAGACTTGCTGAGCTTATTCCCCTTTTCTATAAGACCTTGGAAAATAGTAGCATATATGATGTTAACATTATATTATATTAGATAGTAGATAGTTGATTTGTTAAGATATCTTTTAAGTAGATAAACACTACTAGAGAAAGATGTGAACTTATACAGCCAAATATCAGGTAGGACACTTAGAACTACAAAAATAAATAAATAAATAAATAAAAAACATTAAATAATGAAATGAAGCATATTTTATAATCTGCTTATGTAGAAAAGCTTGTCAGAGATTAAAGTCCAGTTAATTTGTGTTAGAGATTTGTGTATCAATTGATACACAGTTGAGTAACAGTGGTGGCTTCCAAGGTCTTGATGAATGCAATTGAATTAACTGTTTTGCTCACAGTATATATTTGTTTTGTAAATAGACTTGTGAAAGTTGCTAGTCTGGAAAAATATATATTATTCTTCTGAAAGGCTAATAGTCTGATTTACATTTTAATACTGACCACAGAAAAGGAAAGTTTTCCTTTCTTTCTCAGTAAGATAAAGCATTATGGCAACTTTCTTCTTCACTTACATGGTGTTACTTCTCATTTGTGTTAACCTGACAAGTTGTTAAATATGAGCTTGGTATTTTGAAACTGTTTCCAAGTTATTTATGGTTGCTGCCATTGAGTGATACAATTCAAAGTTTTGAAATAGGTAAGTAACTTTCAAAACAATACGATAACTCCATACTTAAAATAAGAAGAAAAAGTATTCATCATTCACATTGGTTTCTTGTTGTTGTTTTTGTTGTATCTGGAGATTGCCTGATTGCTTTTTCTTTGTCTTCCATTGCAATATGGACTTTATATTGTGTGGATTCATCATTCACACCTGTGTGAGCCCAATTATAAGGATGCTATTCATAAGATTTTCCATTTTGTCCATTTATATTTTACCCTGTTTGGAGTGGTGTTACTGAATAAGGCCAGTTGGCTCTGTCTCAGATAAGGACTCCTAAAATTGACTTCTATATGATTAGGAAAGTTAAAAAATTCAATTCTGTCACTTTGTAAATGCAAGGAGAATAAACTAATTATTGTTTTACTTTGTGTACCCAATAGAGTCAGGGAATCTGTATACTTTGCAACTTGCTTGGTAAAGATAGAGGCACATAAAGGAATAAACCATATGTAAGCTGTCCTTGCTTAAGTCGAATGTGGTCTAAAAATAAAATGGATTTTCTAGATATGGTAGACTGTAGGTCTCCAAATTCCAGTTACCTTTTCACATTCTGGCTGGGTATTCTGTGTGTTGTAGTATACAGATCTGAAGAGTGCCAAGGTGGGGAAACCTGTTCTTAATCATTGTGAAATGTAAAGCTGTGAGCTCAGAGAAAAAAGGCTACTTTCTCTGCATGCATGTTGGCTAGTAAATATCAAAGTCTTTTATTAATTAATTAATTAATTATCTAGTTTGGCATATTCATCCTTGCAGACATTCACATAGCACTTGTTAAATGAATGTTCTGTTGCCCATTATAGATATTCTTTACAGAGCTCAAATGTGTAAGCTGTTAAAAGGATTTCCATGGAAACCAAATATCCAGCTGACAGACTCATTAAAAAAAAAAAAAAACCAGCAACTGAACTGAACTGAACTGAACTGAACTGAAAACAGTACGGCTCCAAAACCATTTTCTTTCTCTGGGAAAGCATGAAAACACTAAAGTATAAATTATGTTGTTGGGATCATGGTTGCCATGTTCATCAGAAATCCTATAAATAAACTATTGTCGGTACATGTTAGGGACCTGCTGAAGCATTATAAAAAAGCTTAGGGAGTCCAGTTAATAAAGGATATATTATTTGTGCATTTATTTTATTTACAAATGTATATGCCATCCACACCCAAATGGATCTGTTTGACTTAATACAAAGAAATTATAAGAACAGTAGAACAAAAATGTAAGAAATCTAAAAGGGCCTGGGTAAGACAGCTTTTTAAGGCCCCTCCTAAACTGTAGTAATGAGGGGTCTGACTTGACACCAGTAGCAATTTGTTCCACAATACAGATCTCAGGAAAACAAAATTGAAATTTTCATGTTGTCTCAGGAGTCAGGTTTAACTTGAAGAAGATTACAGTCAAGTGGTTGGGCCTGCAAAATGTGTTCCATTGAAGATATAAGACGTGAGGTCAGATTTAAAGAATAGATACTCCTGTAGATAACTTGGGTCTTAGCCTTGTACACAAAGAAGCACTTTGAATTTACATTAAAAAGCAACTGATAACCAGCATAGCTATTTCGACAGGTAATAGCTGCAGAGTAATATAGCACCTGTAAGGGGTACTATTTGGTGCCAGCTGCAATTTCTGAGCCATCTTCAAGGATTATTCCATGATGAATGCATTGCAGTAACCCAAACATGAGAGTTTACCGATTTTTATGCCAACTCTCTTTCCTACTAGTAGGAGACAACACTTTTATCATCCAAATTGATAAAAAAAATTCCCTTGGCATTAGTGTTACATAGTTGGACAGTTTCAGTGCTGGACTTAGGAGGACAACCAGAGGGAGAACCTGCTCCTTAAAGGAAATGTAGACTATTATCCAGAGCAGGCATATCATCTGAGTCTTGAAGTCTAACACTCAGAATTAGCAACTGTTCCAATTATCTGAATTCAGTTTAAGCTTGTTCTTCCATATCTTGTCCCTTGCAATTTGAAGACAAAAGGAGGCCCTCAAAATGCCCAACCTGAATTATTAGGAAATTAAAAACACAACTGAGTACTGCCATTTACTAATGGTGACTGCTCCAAACACATATCTGATCCTTGCCAGGAGCTTCCTACTCATATTAAATAATATGGGAAATGAGATTTTTGTGGATCCCTAAGAGAATTCTCAAGGGTCAAACAGAGTCTCTGAATATCATTTTCTGAGAGTACCCAGAGATGTAAGAAAGGAATGACTATAAAGCAACTCTTAATTATCTGAAGCACTATGAGAATATATGGTAGTTAGCAATATTAAAAGCCACTCAAATCCATAAATATCACTCCCAAGTCTCCTTCCCAGTACAAATCTATCAGGATGACTTCTATGGCAGATCTGAATTCAGAATGTAAAGGATCAGGATAACCCATTTCATATAAAAGTTCTTGGACCTGCAATGCCACTGCCTTCACTGAATTACTGGACACCAGCCAATAGTTGTTAAAATAGATTGGACCAGAAAGAGCTTTTTAAACAAGCACATGCCATTGTCTCCTTTAAGGTGGTGGGGAGCTCCACCTGCTTTACCGAGTGTTCAATCTCAAAAATAATTTGCAGGATATAATCCCTACAGGCCCATGTAAACCAAGCTGAGAAGGGACCTAAGCTGTTAGATGAACTAATCCAAAGACCTTATCAAGATACCAATCTGGAAAAGGTTGTACTGAAGCTTGATTTGACATACCAAGGAAGACTTTTTTTGTCAAGTGCTAAGGATGTCCAAGGTAAAGGACTTAGGAGAGAGAATTCTCTGGGGAAAAAAGGCTTTGGACACAATGAACCATTGAAAGCAAGCAGAAAAAATAAGTGTTTTTCTCTGAAAAAAGTGATGAACACAAGCATTGGAGAACAGGGGATTTAACAACTCCTTGACAAGCATATCCTGTTGAACTTCTTATAATTCTCATATTATGTATCACCAAAGGAATATGTCCACACTATTAATGTAGATAAATTTAAACCATCACCTCTATATCAAAATTCCAACTTTTATTTTACTGTATAACATTTTCATTTCTCTTCTTTTGTTTTCATTAGTCAATGGAGCCCCCAGCAGCCAGCTTTCTACTCCTAAATCAACAAAATCATCTAGTTCCTCACCAACAAGCCCTGGAAGTTTTCGGGGACTCAAGGTATATTTTATATAATTTCATCTGTTTCATTAAAATATTATGTGGGAATAAGAATATTTATTTACATTTAGAATATCGGCTTCATGATTGGTGAAAAACACCTGTTTAATAATTTGTCTCCAACCTGGGCAGTTCACACCTTCAGTTCCACAAGAGTCACCATGGTGATGTTGACCTTAGTAGGGCTACTTGGTCAACATAGTCCACTGCAGTTTAGAACTCCTGAGCTCAAGACATCCACCAGCCTTAGGATTCAAGCAACAGCCACAATCCTGTGTCTAGGAAGATTGCAAAACTTTTAGTTATTGCAATTACTGTTAGAAGCTACTGAGTATGTCCTATATTATAGCTAATTATGTCTTGATTCCATTTTGCACTTACTTTCATGAAGCTTGCTTGTTTTGTCTCACTTTTTTCTAATTGAACTCAGTATATTATTTGTTTTATTATGGTAAATTTCATTAGAATGTGTCAAAATAAAAAAATAAATAATTTGGTTTGATCACCAATTTGATCATACAGTTACAGAGGAGTTCAACTTTAGGTGGTATTTACTTTATAATGAATTACATTATTGTAGTATTATTTCATTGTACTTTATTGAATTATTTCTGATTTATTGTTAGAGATTTTGTGTTACTTGAGTCAGTGGTCAGTAAACACAATTTCATCTTTTATTGCCTTTATTAATTCTATTGTGTGATCATTTGATTGAGCTTTCTCCCATATAGGTAGCACAAGAGGAATATAATATAGTAAATGAAATAAATTGCTAATAAACTATGAAATATGAAAATGTGAAAACAAATTCTGACAAACCAAAAAACCCAAAAACTTAAAGTTTTTATTGTTATTATTTTAATGCCAGTTAGCTTTCTGACTTGGACTGATTAAAATACTACCTGTTAACAAAGATTATAAATGATGAAAATTCAACGTTTTGAAAATTATGCTTTGAATCTGAGTAATATTAGAAAAAAAACCTGCATCAGAAAACAGCTTTTGATAAGATTGTCATTACCCGATATATTCCCAACAATCTTGTTTATGGGAAACTGTCCAAAATAAATTTGTGCACTTCAAAAATACAACAAGGTAGATGTCAGGGAACTATTAAATATGTTAGAATTGCTGGAATTATACTGTGTTCACGTTGATGTACACAACAGAAATAAATTCGTATCTTTGTGGCCTTTTCAGTTTGCCACTTTCTAAAGAAATATCATGGGTCTGAAATTGATCCAGATAAGTATGTTCGCTGGTTTCCTTGAAAGTGTTCCTTTATCCATGAATTAGTTTTTACTATTTGAAAAGTGTAGTGTAATGGTAGAGATCTTTTTTTATAAGCGTGGGACAAAATAACAAAATGATGGCCAATGACAGTGATGCAAGGTAATCTGTCTAGTTCATTGGATACTTCTGGTGACATAATTGCCTATAGAATCTTACATTGTGATTGTTTAAGAATTGACCTTAAAACACTCTGTTTGCAGTCACCTATTCGTGCAATTGCAAAATACAACACATATGCTCCACTCAAAACCTACTTGGCAAGGAAATAGTTTCCTCTAAACTATCTGAAAGTTCATTTTTGCTCATCAGCAGATGTGTTGATTCATTAAAAAATTATGTCACACCAATATAATTACAAGCCAGTATATGAAAGAAACAATATAACCATTATACCATAAAATTCTGATTTTTATCCTGATTCATTGATGACACTACTAAACTCACTTATAGAAAAGAAAGTAATGTTATATATTCCTCAGGCCCATATGGGAGGAGAAATAGTAACATTGATATGATATACAGTTAATGTCCTAGATGAAACTTTTTCAAAGAGCCATGAAATCTTAGAGAGGCTTTAATTATCTATTGAGTATCAAGTTCTGAAACAAAAGAAAGCAAACTGTATGTCAGTGAAAACTGCCTAGATAAGGAGAAGCCAAAGCCAAGAAAGACAAGATCTCAAGTAGGAACTTAACAAAGAATTTCAGAAAGTTTTTAGAAGAGACAAGAAGCAGTATTACATCTGTAATGACACTGCAGATAGAAACAGGCATGGAAAAACAAGGAAAATCTTCCAAAAGATTTACAGACTCAGAAGAAGGTTCCTACCACAATCTGGTATACTAAGGGATTACCAATGAACAGTTTGTAGCTGATTCAACCAAAGATGAAGAAGTACAGTGATATTTTGTACAGTAGAAATGTTTACAGCCAAATACCTCCAGTTATATTATAGGAACCTCCAGTACTAGAATATGAAGTTAGATGAGCACTCCGATCATTACCAAGTCAGAAGATTAAAGGAAGAGAAAAAGAGTCAGTAAAGGCTCTAACCAACTATTCCAAATCTGGAGAACAATACAATGTCCAAAAGATTGGAAGAGGTCAGTCTACAAATCAATACTGAAGAAAGCATACTTAACAGAATGTGCAAACTATGACAAGGATTATCATGGAATTAGAATGCAAGTCCAATGAAAAGAGATTGAGGAGTGGATAGTATGTTTAGTCTTGAGTGAAGATGACAGAGAAAGACAGAATGGTTGGGTAAGGTAGGGCAGGATAGGATGGGTGACCTACAAGCCAGTATAGTGTAGTGATTGAGGTGTTGGATTAGGACAGGGGAAACAGATTCAAATCCACCCTCTGCCATGGAAGTTCACTGTGTTTGGGCATTCTAGTTCAGGAAAACTTATATCAGAAGGATGTTGTGGGAAAATTGGTGAATGGAATGCTGTTGTCAGATTGTGTACCAGGCACAGCAATACATTTTGACTCCATTCAATACCATTTTCAAAAACTAAAGCTTCTGAAGCAGAAACTTCATAAACATAACCTTGCTTTATTGGACAGAAGAAAAATATCATATATACACAGAAGATATAGCTAAAACAGAACATGGAAGTCAGACTCTCTCTCTCTCCCCCTCTCTCTCCCTTTCTCTCCCTCTCTCTCTCTCTCTCTCTCTCTCTCTCTGTGTGTGTTCAATTTTTATATAAAGGTTCTGTCTGGCCAAAGAATTACTGCTCCTGTCTGCCAGCTTCAGTTCGTAAAACTGTGAACGCTGCCTTGAGTTCCTATGAGAAAAGCAGGATATATATATTTAAAGATCATCATCATCACAATAATCAGTTCTGTTTCATTTCAGAATGCAGAGCAAATATTAGATTTAACTTAGAAAAATGCAGATTCCAATTAAGTGTTAACCCCTACCAGTAAGAGCAGTTCAACAGTTGACATGGCAGATTGATTTGGTTATAACCAAGCTAGACCATCATCTGTCTTGAATGCTTTCATTTGGATTAGGCCTAAAGAGTCCTGCCAGGTCTGTGATTCTATTAGTCCTTTCTATTAAAATCATGTTGTAAAAATATAGGTTATTGTTTGAGTCCAGAAATACTCAGATTAGACCCATTGCACTAAGTGAAGATTAGGTTTGTTATGAGTTGCTTAAGTCCCACTGATTTTCAGTATATCTGTTCAAGAAGCGTAATGGATTAAGTATCATGTGGCCATTGATAGAAAAGTTTGTGATAATGCTTTAATAAAAAACAGGATTGCCAACCACAGATGGCAGTATCTAGCCAAACTTGTCTGATCGTAAAAAGCTAAGAAAAATCAGACCCGATTAGTAATACGAAGTTAGATTTAATCTATGTCTATTTGCATTTGATGAAAATTGTATTTTGGATGTTATTTAGGAGCCTGATATTTAATTTGAGTTTACATATATAGATTGAAGCTAAACCCATGTATTAACAGATACAAAGAGATATGTCTTTGGGCTGGTAGAGAATGCCAGTAAAATCTTATTTGTTGTTTGATGGATGACTGAAACTGTAGTTCAGAAATATTAAATAATAGTTGTTAAATATTTAATATATATTAAATATTTTAGTTTGTTTCACAATGTGATTTTGATGTATGTTATTGCTATAGCATTAGCTCTTTTTTCTGCTGACAGATTCTCCCCACTTGTGAATCTTCTTCCAATGTGAATGGTGTGCCTGAAGTATCTCCTTCCCTGAGTCCTGAAGGTAAGAATCCAATCAGACACATTAGTGGTGATTTCAGGTTCTTTTTTAAAAATAAATGCCCATGTAAGTGATGATAATATAATCTAGAAATATTAAATGCTGTTGTTTAATTAAGTCTAATGATAATATGATGTATATATCAATTGCAGAGGAATGGCACCAGCAGTGATTTATAATACTGTAATTAGAGCAACCCTATTAGGAACAATTTGCTTGTACTCACTACTATATTAGTGCTACCTTTTACACACGCACACACAAACTACGCAAGGAATAAACATGGGACTTACTAATGGATGGTCAAAGAAAAAGTTATTTGGAGGTTAAATTGTGTCCTGTAACCATACATAAGCTATTGCATTTGACACTGAATAAAGCATACAAATAAAGTAAATAAATATTCATTCAGATATGAATATTAACATGATCATTTATTGTTTCTGTTCAATAAAAAATTATGTAGACATTATATTAATATTCAGCAAAGTTAGGCAAAGACTGAAGGGGGACATATTTACTCTTTTATAAAATAAAATTTACATGTTCCATTATTCACAAACATTTAAATTTATTTTAAATTTTTAGTCTGTACAAAAATTACAACATCCATTTCCAACCTGAGGACCTTCAGGTGTACTGGATTCCTATTCCCAACACATTGGAAGGACTTTGAATTAATGAAGACTACAAACATACAAATTAAATCTTGGCTTTCATTTCCATTATGCTGGGTTTATAGTATTCATTTTAATAATTATTATTAGTGATGAGTTAGGTTAGTGTAAAGAAAGAAACAGCGAATTGTATGTTAAAATGAGAGTATTCCTCAAAATGAGTATCTGGAGAAAGTGCTCATCTTATCAATACAAAATAATAATGTAAATTTGCACTGTATTCTTCATATACATTCCTTTTTTCAGATGCTAAGTTTTATTCACATCATCTACAATTACAATAAAAATGTAGTTTTTAATTAATGCAGGCTAAATGTACAGATTAATCAGCAAGTGTCAATTTACTTTCTTCATGCAGATCAACCTGAAGTATTGAAATAGATTAAACTAATAGTAGTCAGCTTTTTTAAATGATACCAGTATTGGTAGAATTGCCAATACATTTTCCTGTATTTTATATTCATTTCATTACATGTAAATTTATTTTAAGCCTCTAAATGAAATAGTAGCTATACATTGATCTTTAGATGGAATTGACACTGAACTCACATACTTCAGTGTGTTGTGTGTGTGTATGCCTTCGAGTCAGTATTGACTCTTGGCAACTGCCTGGACAAGTCCCTGCAGTTTTCTTGGCAAGATTTTGGAAGTGGTTTGCCATTGCCTCCTTCCCAGGGCTGAGAGAGTGACTGGCCCAAGGTCTCCCAGCTGGCTTTGTGCCTGAGACAGGACTAGAACTCACAGTCCCCCAGTTTCTAGCCTGATGTCTTAACCACTACTGGCTCTCTTTGGAGTACATTAGAAAATAAGACTGAGAAAGGCAACTTAGTTTGGCCTTATTTAAGAAATTTGTGCTCTGAAGGTGACATAACTCTCTTTATTGAAGTGCTGTTGCAACATAGTTTGTTGCAGTGAAATGCTTCCTGTTGTCTCCAAGCTTTCTGTTGGCTCTCACCTCTGCCATCTGCAAAAGCCAGAAGTTTCTGGGCAGGCACTTCTGGCTTTGGGAAGTGCTGGGGGAGACTCCAGCTTCAGTGAAGAGGTTGATAATATCCTAAATACAACAGACAGGACAGCTAGGGCAGTCTCCCTCAATACAAAAGCTGAAGTGCACGATGCTTAAAAAAGGCTGTGTGTCACTGCCTTCTGTGGCTTTTGTGCTGTCATAGCTTTGTCCAGCTTCATTTACCTCAGGAGTTTGCTACTTCACACGTGCAGAAATCTTCTGGCATTGGCAGATGTCAGAAGATTCTGCGGAGGGGCTGTGAAACACAGTGACTTTCCTCCTAGAACTGGGGAGGCCTGATTCTTTGAGAAATTAATTCTTTCAAGTCTTCGATAGTTACCTGTTGAAAAATTGCACAGCCTTTTAGAAAATGAGGTATAGAAACATATTTTTAGAGATTCCCTTTTGAAACTACAACAATATCAACTTGGAGGAGCCTCATTTAAACATGTTCTTCCATTTTGCATTCATTGTATTTAGACTTTTTAACTTGTATTTTATAGTGATTGTATTTCTCTTTTGTCTAACTTCTACTTTTTTGTATCTTGAAGGCATAAATGGAAACAAGTACTCTGAGACATCAACCATTCTTGAGAAGTACAAAGTGGGAAAGGTGATTGGCGATGGTAATTTTGCTGTGGTAAAGGAATGCATAGAACGGTGAGCAAGGATATATAACATTATTTCATTGCAACTTTAGAATGAATAGTGAGAACATATGGGCAAATTATTGTAATTTCCTTTCTGGTAACTCCTAGAAAACTGGAAATGTCCACTACAAACCTCATAACTGTTATTGGCATGTAATGATAAATATCAAAAGTATCTTCTGGCATTTGCAGATATCAGAAGCAAGATTGTGGATCACAATTACTTTCCTCCTAGAACTGGGGAGGCCTGATTGCTTAAGGAAAAAAATAAGCATAATGTCCATTATGATAATGGAGTATATATAGTAATGCAATGATCAGTAGGAAACCTGGAAAAAGTTTTATTAGCACTAGAAACTGTTTATGTTTTAATATTATTAGTCAAACTGTACAATTTACATTCTTGATATTCCATGCAGTTTTGTGTTTCTAGCTGCTTGACTTTTTTCCCCCAACCTCATTGTTGCCATGGTTGGGAAAAATATCTAAGGGACAGATGATAAAAACAATAAGGATATTCAGTGCATCAGTAACTTTACTAGCAAAAGTAGGCCCACACCATTCTTTTTCCTTTTGTCTCATAGCATAGTAATTGTCAAGTATTCCATTGGTAACGAATCCCATAAGAGGGTCATGGCCAACAATCCTGTTAATATAAGTTGATGATATGGAATTTGAAGATGGTTTCCTGAAATAAGTCAGGGAAAAAAAATCATTGAGATACATATCCTGCAGATTTCCTGGTAGACCATATCTACTGTACCTGCATTTGAATATGTCACATTCAGCATATTGTACTACAGACACAAAAGAAATTTCCTAAGTATAAATCAGTATGTTGAGAAGAGAATAAAATAGGGTAAAACAAGGTGCTTGATGTTTCGGAAAGGGCACCTGTTATTAAGTGTATAAGGAATGGATATAAGGAATTTGGAATTAATTTAAACCATAGTTGTGGTATCTATTGTAACTGTTGTAATGGCCTTGGGAAAGATGTGAAATAATTTAACCAAATAAGTTAAATAGACCCAGTGTAAAATAAAATTCCTTTTACAAGTATTCATTCAACTCTAGATGATATTTCTATAAATATTCCACTGAATTTTGGTTGAATTAAACATGTCACAATCCTCTCATCTAATGTAAATCATCCACCAAGTTGACCTAAGCGGTACTAGATCTTGATGAATCACACTGGAATGAATTGATAAGTAATTTTCACTGAAAATTCAAGGAGTGTCTGATCATCTCCCTTAACCATGTTAAGCCTGACCAGTTTTATCATCTACCTTAACCATCCTAGCCTGTACAGTTTAATCAACCAAGAAAGGCAAGGGTCAAACAAGCAAGTTGTGGCCTTGTATCTCCACAGATATCATCCATGTCCTTAAGATTTACAGATATCTGAGTCCTAAATCATTTAGAGCTTTATGGAGTAATGCCAACTCCTTAGATTGGCCCCAATAGCTCATATAATGCAGCCAGTACAGTGCATTCAGGACCTGTATTATGTGATCCCACTTAGCTTCCCAGTTAACAATCAGGACAGCTGCATTTTAGAATAATTATATTCTTCTAAATCTAATAAAATAAATTCTGTACTAGTTGGAGCTTTCCAGACTGTCTTCATGGATTGCACCACGTGGAATTATGAGGTTATTAGGCACCAATTACTGAAGCTGGACTACCCCTGTTTAGCTAAAGTCATAGTTGGCTCACCAGCCAAAGTTGGGAGTAGGCACTCCTTACCTTTAATTACAGATTAATAAGTGTCCCCAATTTGTTCTAGTGGAGACAATATTACAAATGTCTAACTCCAAATCTGAAAATAAGTACTCTGTTATCTAAAGTTAATATTTTCCAAGTTCAAGAAGTTGCAATGTGCTGTACACGGTCTTGTGCTTCATGTTCCCTGTTCCAATATTATAAATATTCCTTAGCCATTTTGCCAGTTTCTGTTAAATTAGACAATCCAGAGGAATCCTGTTTTCAGGAGTCAGATGTCTCAATTATAAATACAATATAATGAATAATAATTTAAATTTATGTTTAAGCTACAGGTTTAAGAAATGTTTAATCTAGCATTATTTAAGATTTCCCCAGACATCAGTTTTGCTAACCAGATTTTCCAGTGGAAACTATAAAGGTAACTTCATTTGAAAAGAAAACAGAAGCAATAAACTTTATCTTTTGAAATGGTATGTCCAGTATACATATTCCTGGTAATAACTGGAAAAAGAGTAAGTCAGAAGTGTAGACAGCAGCAACAGACTCAGGTCTGGCATGCTTTCAGTTGCCTTATTTGGTGTATAGTGGAAGCCTATTTGCATTTGTTAACAGCACAGGTCCTTTTCTGAAATGTTCCAATTTTTCAGTAAGAAAAATTGTTATCAGCTAGAACACATCTTTAATTTTATAATTTATGTGGAGATCATGGCTGGAGGGTTAGAGAAGTTGCAGTTATCATATCTGAACCATGTATTTCTACCTTAATTATGATAACAGGAGTTAAGAATTGTTTATAAAAAGTATACATTTCTGATATAAATGATATTGTTTTAGCATGATGCTATACTAGAGCAACCAAAATGGATTCGCTGTATGTCGTAGACTGTTACAATTTAAAACAGAATCAGCTGTAATTACACTTGCATATTTGTGCAAGTATGCAATAATATCTGGCTCATCAGTTGAAAAGTCTTAATTTTAATATGGTTATGGCAACATTAAATGAAGTGACATCCTTTTGCAATAGAAGGAATCATTTGTTAATACAAGATAATTTCTTAAGAAAAATAAAATTAATGTGCTTCTCTTAGTGCAAGGTGTTGCACACACAGATCTCTCATGGCATATAAGGAAACATACATGTGTACATTGTATGAAGTCTTTTCCTAGCTCTTAAGCAAAAGTTTGTAGAACAGTGCTGTTTGCTGAAATTTCTTCCCCTTGCACATCTCTGATACAATCCAGTCTACTTTTTCTTAAGATATTATTGAGTTGTCTTTTTTTGTTCTTTCATTCTCAGCTGGCTCCAGTTGTAACTATGACAACCTGGCAGAGACAGCTGTGCTTTCATAGCAGTGATACTCTGCTATACTTCTGTTCTACTGAACTAACCACCTTCACTATATGCAGTTCTGGTATTATGCATGAATTGATGACCTTATGCCTAAATAAAAGAATGTTAACTATTCTTGATGTTTCTTCTTGTTAACTAGGCACAATAATCTACTGTCAGGCAGATATGATAAATCTCATAGAAAGGTATAGAAATTTTATATAGTTCCATGGATTATTCTACATATTACACAGAAGCAAATACACTTTTGTTATAATCCTGTGCTCACTTCACGGTTTTGTTGTGCTGCGGCAAAACGTGGCCTTTCAAAGAATGAAACTGCAGTATATGTGATTCCAGTGAATATTGACTTTTTTATGAAGTGCATTCTTAAAAATATGCCCTCTGAATTGGTCTTTATGAATGTTGTGGTCAAAATAGGATAACATTGAATTATTACCAGTAATATGTATGCTGGACACACCATTTCAAAAGATATAGTTCATTTCTTCTGTTTTGTTTTATTTTCAAATGAAGTTACCTTTATAATTTCTATTGGAAAATCTGGTTAGCAAAATTGTTTTCTGGTAAAATGTTAACTAATGCTAGATTAAACACTTCTTAAACCTGTAGCTTAAACATAAATTTAAATTATTATTCATTGTACTGTATTTATAATTGAGACAACTGACTTCTGAAAACAGGATTCCTCTGGATTGTCTAATTTAACAGAAACTGGTAAAATGGCTAAGGACTATTTATAATATGACTCATCTCTTAAGGATATAAATGTGGAATGAGTAGCTGATACAATGAATTCCAAAGAAATATGTCCATTTTATTCCTTATACTTTATACTCTGACATCTGTAAACATTGTATACAGAGGTTATAACAGGGCTATCAGTTCATTAGAACAGAGTGACCATAAATCTGGCCATAAATCTGGACACAATGTTTTATATCACAGTAAATTAAGTGATAACAGAAAGGCTGGTTTTTGTAGTCAAGGCAACAGCAGAAATAACTTGCTGAAAAAAAAAGTAAAAGCAGTTCTATCTTCTTTTTGTAATCTGTTCCCTTTGAAGGAAGATATTTTCAAGGTGTGTATTCAAACAAAAGAAATACAAGAATTATTTAAACATTCTCCTCCTCCTTTTGTTCTTCGTAGATCCACTGGAAAGGAATTTGCACTGAAGATTATTGACAAAGGAAAATGTTGTGGAAAGGTAAAGAAGAAATACTGCATTTCTGTATCATAATGCCAGGATATTAAATTATTTTAGGTATTCACTTACTACTGTTGGAAAATATTTTTTCAGGTAAAAGGACTTCTGATTAATATGTTCTGCATATAAAGCTGTAACAGTGCATGTATATTCACAAATCTATCCTTAGGGAAATTTCATACGGATAACCCAAGTTGTAAATTAGCAAACTGGATATTGAAAAAATAAAAAATCCAGTGAAACCATTCCCATAATTATTTAATTTTTTAAAATTTGTTAATTTTTAAAAAAATTAAGGTGGTTAGATTAAAAAAAAATCCTATCACCAGTACAATTAGAGACTAAGTTGAATGTATTCAGGAGAGAGTAAGTTATAGTGGAAAGAAACATTAAAAGAAACAAATCTGTAGATTTAGTCCCTCACTGTTGTAATTGTAGGATTTCCAAAAAGTATTTAATTTCAGAATACAGTGATCTACGAGGATCAGAATAATATTTATTTGTATTTTGTGTGAGTAGGATCCAGGAAGCCACCAGAACTAGTGCTTTACTAGATTTTTTTAAATAATGGGGAAAAATACACGCTTCAAGTATGATTTTTGCTAGGGAGGTTTTTGATGGCTGTGATTCTCTCCAGTGCTTGTTTCTGTATCAGCTTACAGATTGGTGAGCTGGAGCATATTTGGAGTTATGATCATAACTAAGTTTATGGAGTACTGTATATGTTTTACTAGATATGGTAGTGTGATCATCTTTGACTTACTGTTCGGTGGAGGTTGTGCTGCTGATAGTGCCATTTAGCCGCAATGAAAGTGCAATGTGCTCTCCCAATATCTACTTTTTTCTTATCGGTCAATTCAAAGCAGGACACTCAGCAACTACTTAAGAAGCTTTACCTACATTCTGCCACAAACCTTGTCTCTCCCTGCACTTGCAGCAACATTCCACAGCAATTTTACTAGCAAAACTCTTCTTTCTTTCAATATAATGCAAGGATACAAATGAATCCCAGCTGTGTACAAAAGCAATGCACTTATTCATATAATCTGTTATATTTTATTTCTGTTATTGCTTCTGATACACTAATTGTTGTGACTTGACTTATTTCAATCTATCCTTTATTCCACTTTTAGTGTGAATTCCACCCCTTCCTCATGAGCCCATTTACTAAGTTCCAACCTTATTGTCATTCATATATTGCCTTTTTTTCCCATTCAGCACATATTTCTTTGGAGCAGACATATGTTTGTTCCAGAAAGACTGTTGATGCGGTCATATAATGGTTAATAAAGGTGCGATTTATTAAAGCAACATGTGATGTACCACTTATTCACAGAATATTCACACTTAGCACTTGGGTTTCTAGTAACTGAAGCATAAGGCAAAACAATTAATGAAATACTCAGATTTGAAAGTAAATTGACTTCTTCTCTTTATGATGTAGACAAAAATAGCCCTGGATTTTTCAAATACTGTTGTTCCTTGGTCATAAAATGTTCACATATACCTCCCACAGTCTTCTTCACAAATGCATGAACTGCATGATACCATAATGCTTGTACTGGGCCGAGGATCACGGTTCTGATATTTTTAAATAAACGGCTATGGGGATGCACCTAGTTGGGTATTTGCAATTGAAAACACCAAAAATATTCCTGATCGGTGATTACTTTCCATATTAAATTAACTTTAATTAGGATATTTTGAAACTATTATTAGCAAAGGGCTTTCTAATTACAGTACTGTTTTACATATAGATAGATAGCCACATGGTCAGGTATGGAGATGAACCCTGGAAACCTCACCCTAGGCTGCTGCTTCTCATTTAATCCTTCAAATTACATTAGTTAAAAAAAAATGCATTCCTCCTCTTCTTTCTAACAATATATAGGAACACTTGATTGAAAATGAAGTGTCAATTCTACGCCGAGTGAAACATCCCAATATTATTATGCTAGTAGAGGAAATGGATACTGCCACTGAGCTGTATTTGGTGATGGAATTGGTCAAGGTGAGTTTGTTTTTGTCTTTTGGTTTACCTTTACTGCATAATACGTTATTGAACATTTCAGAGATCTGAGATATTCCTAATTGTTACTGGACAGGAAACTAAGTAGTCATATATGATCATACCATGAATTTTCTGTTTCACACTCCACAATAGTTCATACTGGAGACTGAATATTGTGCAAAAACAAAATTGCTTCTGAAATTGAGCATATATGGCTGTAGCATATATTTTGCTCTCCCTTAGTAACTTTTTGAGCATCCAGGTATAGAAAATATTGCAGGAATAAACTCTGGTTAGAAAAACTAATGTATCATGTTCAGCATGTAACCTCCTAGGTTTTTCTTGAATTTTTGAATATTTTTTCTTGAATTTTAATATTAGGCTGTCATATTACTTGATATGTGTGGGAGAAACTGTTGATTTACATTTTAAAAATCTAATTTTGTCCCCATTTTTTTCATATATGAAAAACAGGTAGTTCTCAAGTAATCCATTCTGTACTTAAGAATTCTTGCATTCTGGTTATATATGCTCCTAGAATAGCCTTCCTGGGAGATCTCCAGGTGTATGGACTTAGTTCCCATTCTTGGCAATGGCCATGTTTGCTGAGAAATTCTGGGAATTGTTCCATGTATCTGGAAGGTATCCAGGTTGGTAAAAGTGACTTTAGACTTAATTTTTTAACTTTTAAAACTATTACATAGCCAACTCATCTTCGTTAGATATACAGCATTATAATGGGTTGTTGAATCTTACAGAAGTTTAAAGAACGACTAAAGTTGTAAAGGTGAAGCAGGTACCTGCTTGTTTAGTGTACAGATTAACATGATAACATGAAGTATGATTATGCCCTAACTTTATTTTAAGAGTAGTCTTTATATTTCCTAACATGAACAACAATATGAGTCCATACATTTCTTTAAATTTACATTTCTTTAAATTTGTTGTCCAGTACAGTAATGTGTAATACAATCCAAAGAGAAATGTGTCTATATCTAAATCACTTTAAAATTAGGTATGTAATTTGTTTTATGAAGGTTTACTCAGAAGTCTTCACTGTCAAATTTATGTTTCTGAATAAGTATGTACAGCAATGTGTGTACAGCCAGTCAATCAATCAACTTTATTATATAGCTGATAAGTCTATAATAAAAAGAAGAAAAACACTTATGCAGTAAATAAAAATAAAATTATAAAATTGACAAATGGAAAGCAAAACTTATCCACTTTCAGAGAAATCAAACCACATTGGTTAGACAATAATAACTCTAAAGAGAATGAATTTCTAGGGTAGCCTAGAAAACTTACTAACTGGGGAGTTTTTAGCTGTAATCATTTTTGTAATAAGGGCAATATAACAAAACATGGGTTAATGTTTCAGTAATTCCTTCAACACAAAGTCTTTGTTTGAATGGAATATCCTAAAATTTCTCCCAAGTACAACTGTTGGGAGGGCAGTAAAACTCACCAGACTTCTGAATTTGGAAGCCATTATTTGGTTTCAGTATCTTGTCAACATGAGAAACTAACCACATCTGTAGGGCATCCAGATCTAATTAGCTCTCCAGATTGGTGGACACTGTTTAAGGGCTGTCACTGTGTGCTCATGTTCAATCATCAGAACTGCATCAGGTGAGAAACCATAGCATTTCAATTTCTCATGGAACAACTTACTTCAGGATGAAACAAAATCAGTTAAAATCATGGGGGAGGAAAGTAGTTTTAGCCATAAATGTATTTATGCAATTTGTCTACTGCCTGAAAACTAATGAATTCGAGGTGACTTACAGAACTTACAATATAAAAATACAGTGTAAAAATCAGTATTATAATTACTTCAAATATAAAATCCATCATCTAATTTTCCAAATATGTATTAAAATAATAAGCAAAAATTAATTAATGTAGTGCCACTGGACATCTCCAAAAGTGCCATGTTGCAGGTAACATTTTGAATTTCACTGAGAAACCTACCAGTAACTGGTGCAGCTCCCATAGGAGATTTGTAGCTTGGCATTACAACAACTTGTACCACTGCGTTCTGGATGGTCTTCAAGAGCAACCCAATGTAGAGCAAGTTACAGTAGTCTAATCTAGAGATTAGAGCATGGTCAACCATCTTCCGTGCATCTTGTTCTAGCTAAGACTGGAATTGTGCAAAAGCCCTCTTGGCCAGTACCTCTGTTGGCTCTTTGAGCAGGAGCTGTGAGTCCAGATTGCAAGCCATCTCTTTCTGGGGGACCACAACCTCATCAAGAAATAAAGATGATGCAGTTCTGGAATCAGCTTCTGAATCAACAGCCACTCCATCCAGCCCTCTCAGCATCCAGATACCAGGCTGTGACCCCTACGATCTCCCAGTAGGCTCAGAGTGGAGATGTATAAGTGAATATCATCTGTATATTGATACCTCAGTCCCAACTAACGAAAGACCTTTCCCACAGTTTCATGTAGATTTTAAACAGAATAGGGGAGAGGCCTGATCCCCTCCCCTGCATCCACCATCTGGATCCACCTGCTTAGGTAGGAGCATAACCAATTTAACATCATGCCACCAACTCCCAACCATCACTCCAACCACAGAAAGATTCTGTGGTTGATAGTATTAACATCCTCTCAGTGATCAAAGAGGATAAGGGTAGTCATTCATGAGAGCAACCAATGCAGTTTCCATTCTATGCCTGGATCTGACCTCAGACTGTCATAGGTCTAGATAATCTGTAACCTTTAGAACCCTCTTCAACTGCAGCCCTTCCAGTTTCTCACCAACTTTTCCCAGAATGGTAAAGTTTGAGATAACATGATAGTTATCTAATTTTGTAAGATCCAGCCTGGTTTCTTAAGGAATGGGTGAGCCAGTGATTCTTTAAGGACCTCAGACATCCCCCCCCCACCCCCAAGGAAGCATGTTTCAAATTCCCGCTCCCCACTCTGGCAGCAGGTGGGCCTGACACAAAGGTCAAGTCTGTCAGTGGCATAGCTAAGATCACTGAGACTTCTGCCCACCTCCTCTGGATCCATAGCCTCAGCCCATCTACTAGTGACACCACAAGATGTAACCTGTGTCATCTGAAAAGATTCTGTCCATCCAGGTTCAACTTGGAGTGAAAATGAGTAATAAATAACAACCTGCTGTGCAATCTAATCTCAGTCATTCCATGGGACTAAGATATATATACCTTTTTATTATTTTACTGAGTTGATGCTATTTTGTCTATACGATTCCATATGGAAATGTTAATACAGATATTATTACCTTTCTAAGTAAACTCTAATTGTGACATAGCAATGACTTAAATTGAGCTAAGACACTGATCCAAAAATTAATAAGGTAAATTATTTAAGTTTCTTTTCTCATTTCCTTTCAGCTGTGACATAATTTATAGTTTTGTTTGTAAATTCTTTGATTTTCTTCTTCATTTTTATTTACAGGGAGGAGATCTTTTTGATGCTATTACATCTTCAACAAAGTACACAGAGCGTGATGGAAGTGCAATGGTCTACAATCTAGCCAGTGCACTGAAATATCTTCACAGTCTCAGTATTGTCCACAGGGACATCAAACCTGAGAATCTTCTGGTATGTTTCTTGTTTTCTGTATATTACTACCACTTCTCTTCCACATTAAGATAAGCGAATGCACGCAAATAAGTATTAAACAGCGTTTTCTTTACAGAGTTAGAGTGTAAGTATAGCCCAGTCATTCTCACACAACATCTTATATCAGTGAAAATATTATCCCTGTTGTTCACAACAGAAATCATAATAGAAGTTTAAGATGCATAGAAGATGATGCCACCTCAAAAAATTTAATCATCTTTTAGCAAAATATATATCTGATTTAAAATAAAATAACATATAAGGTCTTGTGACCTTAGAAGTATTACAAGAAGAAAATTCCACGTTTGGCATGCTGTTATTGAATAATAATTATTGCCCATAGGTATAGTATTGAGAACACAAGTACTTTGGGAAAAAATCACAACATCACTTGTTCTGAGTCACTCTTTACTCAAGTTTGGAAGGAATAAGCCTGGTATTGGAATGACCACTAGGACTCATTTCATTCATTTTTTTAATGTTGCTCTTTGATATGCAGAAAGGTGCCATATGACAGTAGGTACCTAATGAATTTAGACAAGCCTTTTCCCCACTTATAAATTTTGAAGTGTTTCAAGAAACATATGTGCTTCGTATGAAAAAAGAATACATGGTGAATTTTCCTTGTCTCTCAGTGTTAGCCAAAAACAGTGGACTCTTGGTTTTGTAAATGTAAATAGCCCTTTAGTAATTATTCCAGTATAATCCTCCCTTTCTTGGACTGTGCCTTGAAGCAAAATTCAGTTTATTGATACAACTATGTGTTAGTCAGCTCACCAATTCAAGAATGTCTGTCCTGACTAATAACTGTTCTGTGAATGGCCCTTGTGAAGTTAGCGTCTGTGCTTTCTGCATTTCATTACCTCTGACCTGTTTGTTTACTATCTCCCAGAAACTATGTAACATAATAGACTTGTCAGTCTGTAAAGTGACAAAGTTTCTTGGATATTTTTGCTGTAACAGACTAGCACCCTCTGGAAATTATTGCATTATGTTGAACTTCTAGAAAGGAAGAACAAATTGTATGCTCAGTTGTAAAGGCAACTGTGAGTCACTGTTGTTGAGCCTATCTGCTTTAAAGTAACACCGATATCAAGTACAATTGAATATAAGCTCTCAAGCTAATTTGACAATTTAGTATCAAATTAGGTATAAATAAGTACAGATACAATTTTTGCTTAGAGGATTAAGGAGATTAAACATACACATTTATGTGACACAATGGTTCTTAATGTAAATTATTCTTATCTTTAAAATATATTCATTTGTGTCATAAAATCAACTAAAAGATGAGTCCTTTGAGTCCAGGTCAATCTGTAGTAAATACATCAAGTATTTTTCTTAATAGCAATACAGAAGTGGTTTGCCACTTTCTTCTTTCCAGGTGTTTTTTTTTAATTTTTTTAACTTTCAAGCCTAGCTTAGAACTCCGTATCTTCCTATCCAAGTACGAACCAATTCTGATCCCATTCTACAATCCAATTCTACCCTCCTTTTTCACTTTTATCAGTAGATTTGCGTGGATGGGGGTATGGCTATTATTATCTCTATCTTCAAAAAGGATAAGAAAGAAGATTTAGCTCAGTGTTTCTCAACCTTAATAACTTTAAGATGAGTGGACTTCAACTCCCAGAATTCCCCAGCCAGCATGGCTAACTGGGGAATTCTAGAAGTTGGTCACTCATCTTAAAGTTGCCAAGGTTGAGGAACACTGATCTAGCCAATGACTTCCCAGGAAGACTTATCAGTATATTAGCAAATCTAAGTCAGGCACTTACACTGGAAACTTGTAGAATGATTAGAAGATGATAATTTTTTTAGCTCCAGAGCAGAACAGGCTCTTTTCTGTTCTAAACCAGGTTTGGTACTCTACCATTTAACTGAAATATATATACATGGTCCTAAAACAGCTTTATATGCTATATTTATTGATTTCAAGCAAGCCTTTGGTTCAATACCAGAAAGATATTATGGCATATTGCTCATCCATTGCTTACTTCATACAAGCATTGCATGTTGAATCTTGGCTAACAGTGCTATACTGGAATTTTTACAGACATCTTAGAAATTCTCTAGTGCAACTACTCAAGTCATTGCTTGGTGTCCTGATAAATTGTATATTCAATATCTTTTATTAGATAGATAACATACAGTGTGGCTAAATGTGTATTATTAGCATGGAAACCTTGTGGGTAATTAGTTAAACTGTAGATTTAGGAGTAAATAGGCTTACTGCATAGCCATAATTAATCTCACATCATCATCATCATCATCATTAGTATTATTATCATTTATAGCTATTACATATCTTGGATTGGATTGTGACTGTAAATAAATTTTGATTTAACTGAAATATTAGATCAGATAAAAGTCATGTCTATACTTTTGTATCATTGTTTATTATCTCCAATTATTTAGCCTCTTCATTTTTATTATTATATGTTATCATAACTTATTATGTTATTGTCATAACATATTATGCTATTTTAGTATAGCATAAAATCTGAATATCTTTTATTATCTTAATGCAACATCAAGTTTACGTATATATTAACTAATATTATGCTATATTACGTAAGGTCTTAATACAATTTATATTCAATTTTGTAGTTTTCATATAGATTTTAGTGTTAATGATGTTTTTCTTATTGTTTTACATTATTTTATGCTAGTCAATGACCATAATAAAGATTTTCATTTGATTTGATCCTATTGAGTTGTTTTTTGTTTGTGAGTTTTTTTATTTTTCATCAGCTAAAAGCAGCTAGGTGCTGCCATCTGGTGGGTTTATATGATTGCTAGTTTTCAATTACTATGTGGAAATGTGATATTTTGTCATGGGCTTAGTGCACAATGGATGGTGAAGCAAAAATGACTTATAGAAGATGAAGGAAAGGATTCAGCTGGTCAATCAGTATTTATTATGGTCTATGACCAGTCGAATTTTTAAAACACAAAAACTAAAAAAAAGCCCTCCACACTTTACTCTACAAGCAACATCTGTTTAGAGAAAATGAAAGACAAGGCAAAGAAAAAATAAAAATGAAGCTCACTAATAATGCAATTATCTAATATATTTTAATTAATTGTGTATCTTTATGAACTATTTGTTTTCCTGAGCTGCAGGAAAGGATTCAGATTCGATACGTTGATACATTGATTGTGGAACCAAAATATAGTGTGTGGCAACAGATGCTTCTAAACATCGTACATTATTGCTGCAAAGGATCAGTGCGTTTAGCTATATCAGATGTTATTCACTACTGTATTGTCATCCCAGTTACCCTTTTCCTACAAATTCTCCTAAAAGCCCATATTTTTTATTACATCTTAAAACACTTTATTTTCTCATACCTGTTAAAACTAAATATTCATATGTGCAATTGAAATAATACACAATCTATTTTGCTCTTTTATTTGGTGTATATTGCTAATGAATGAAAGTTTGGGAATTAAATTTATTTATTTATTTATTTAACTTGTCCCCGCCCATCTCCCCACAACGGGGGACTCTGGGCAGCTTACAACAACTAAAATCAATACATAATTAAAATTATGAAAAGTTTAAAAGTTGTAAAAATTGTATTTACAGAAATAAGGATAAAAATAAAGAGGCTAAAAGATCCAAGAGTCCAATAGAGGCCACACCAGGCCGCTAAGGGGCCAGCCAACCCCATTTCTGGTATCCTCCCTCCCCGCCCCAGGCCAGATAGCAGAGCCAGGTCTTCAAATCCCTCTGAAAGGCCTGGAGTGAGGAGGCCTGTCTCACCCCTGGGGGCAAGATGTTCCAAAGGGCGGGGGCTACAGCAGAGAAGGCCTGCCTTCTGGACCCCGCTAATCGAAGTTCTTTTACAGTGGGGATCCGGAGCATGCCCTCTCTGTGAGATCGGGTGGGATGGGTTGAAATCGTGGGGGCGAGGCGGTCCTTCAGGTAACCTGGCCCCATGCCATGTAGGGCTTTAAAGGTGATAACCAACACCTTGAATTGAACCCGGAAGCAAACCGGCACCCAATGCAGCTCACGGAGCAAAGGTGTTATATGGGTCCTTCTTCGGGCCCCAAAAATTGCTCGCGCGGCGGCATTCTGGACCAGCTGAAGCTTCCGGATACTCTTCAAGGGTAGCCCCATGTAGAGCACATTGCAGTAGTCTATCTGGGAGATAACAAGGGCATGAGTGACTGTTCGCAGGGCATCCCGATCCAGGAAAGGGCGTAACTGGTGCACAACCCGAAGCTGTGCAAAAGCCCTCCTGGCCACGGCTGCCACCTGCTCTTCGAGCAGGAGCCGTGGGTCCAGGAGGACCCCCAAATTACACACTGGGTCTGTCTGGGGCAGTGCTACCCCATCCAGAACCAACGATGACAGTGTCCCGGATACAGAGGAGCCATTAACCCACAGCCACTCCGTCTTGCCAGGGTTCAGCCGGAGCCCGTTATTCCCCATCTAGACCCTCACAGCCTCCAGGCACCACGAGAGGGCGGTCACAGCATCACTTACCTCACCAGGGATCGAGATATATAGTTGAGTATCATCAGCATACTAATGATACCTCATCCCATGATGGCGGATGATCTCGCCCAGTGGTTTCATATAGATGTTGAAAAAGAGCAGAGAGAGAACCGAACCCTGCGGCACCTGACAATAGAGGGGCCGAGGGTGGGACCTCTCGCTTCCTATCACCACCGATTGGGATCGGCCCTGGAGAAAGGAGGTGAACCAGCACAAAACTGTGCCGCCCACCCCCATATCCCTGAGCCATCCCAATGGGATACCGTGGTCGACGGTATCGAACGCCGCTGAGAGATCAAGGAGAGCAAGGATGGTCGCACTTCCACCATCCCGCTCCCGCCAGAGATCATCCATAAGTGTGACCAATGCCGTTTCTGTTCCATAGCTGGGCCTGAAAACTGACTGATAGGGGTCCAGATAATCTGTTTCCTCCAGGACCCTTTGGAGCTGCGAAGCCACCACTTTCTCAACCACCTTCCCCAAAAAGGGGAGGTGGGAGACTGGACGAAAGTTGTCCAGCACAGTAGGATCCAGGGAGGGCTTCTTGAGGAGGGGGTGCACCAACGCCTCTTTAAAGGGCGCTGGAAACACTCTCTCCTGCAAGGATGCATTAACCATCGCCTGGATCCAACCACATGTCACCTCCCGAGCTGCTTTCACCAGCCAGGAGGGGCATGGGTCCAGATGACAAGTGGTGGCCCTCACAGTCCGGAGGATCCTGTCCACTTCCTCAGGAACAACAGGATCAAACCGTTCCCAGATAACTAGGCAAGAACGATCCCCTGGTATCTCCCCAGACCCTGCACCACGGGTCTAAATCAAAGCAGTGGATAGCTCAATCACTTCAGATAATTCTAAGAATTGTCTTCCATAACTAAGTGAAATTGTGTCCCTAGATTATCACCATGACTTTATATACATTACTGTATCTTATCTCTAACAGCAAAGGTCCTCATATTTCTCAAAATTACCCACCACTGTTCTATACCAGTGGTAAATACATTTTGAATTGGAGAGGGAGATTCTTTGTAGACATCCATGCTTATTTTTTTCTTTCTAAGCAATAAAGAATTCTTGTTTTTAATTTTTCTAAGCTTTTATATGATGCATCAGGCTATGGCGAATTTTCACAATGTAAGTCTTCTCTTCCAATTAATTTAGGATGATATTTTGATTATTTGAGATAATTGAGTACAGTAGAACTTATGTATGTATATTTTAATTGTTACAAAAGACAGTTTGGAATGGCTAGGCATGCATTACTCTTATGGCTAGGTCTGGTTCAGCCATAAAAACATCCAGCCTTTTTCTCTAAACAGCATTACGGACAAAATTATGCATATCTTGGACTTTCTGCAGTGTAATTTTGTTTGTTCTCATTGCACTAAACTGATGTGTAAACACAGTTGTAGGTCTTCTTTTAAGAATTGCTATGCTGCAGCTTAGCTACTCAAAAAGTAGTGTAATGAAAAGAATGTGTGCTACATGTTTCTAAATAGGAGTTCTAGTTCAATACATCCGTAGTATCCTAGACTGCCTATCCGTGTTACTAGGTGTTGTTCCTATAAAGGTATGCAATATGAATTATGATCTTACTCCTTTTTTTCCTCTCAGGTCTGTGAATATCCAGATGGGACAAAATCCTTGAAGCTAGGAGACTTTGGATTAGCCACTGTGGTTGAAGGACCTCTTTATACAGTTTGTGGCACACCAACTTATGTGGCTCCAGAAATCATTGCAGAAACAGGGTGAGAATTCATTTTTAAAACAGGGTTTTGTTGTGCTTAGTTCACAAACAATATTAACATTATTTTTTTAAAGCTATATATTATTTGTATTTAATTGTCTGAACAGAGATTGTGATTAACCTGTTTAATTTATTCTAAAAACTTGGCTGATTTAGATAGTGTAACATCTGTTGCAAAACTCAGCTTTTCAAATTTTGTAAATATTGGAAGGTTAGTCAGGTATAATCTTAAGTTTGGAGCTACTAACTAAATAGAACTTTTTCAATTTCTGATTGATACAAATAGAAAGGCTAAGTGCATAAGGGACCTATTTAATTATATATAGCTTGTTAATACCAGGGGACAAATATTAAAAATAATAAGCCCAGATTATCCCCTCTTGCTTCAATATTAAATATTTATTTTAATAAAGGCAAGCATGCTAAAAATTGATCAGTGGAGGCACAGACTGCAAGGTTTAACCTTTAATTTAAAAAAGATGAAATCATCCAAGACTCTTTCCTTGATATGGTCAAGAATGCCACATTGGTTTCAATCTCGTCAAATAAGCAGCATAGTTCAAAGAACTATGAAGACGAAGTGGTGCATTTAGAGATTTCACTGAATTTGAAAAACTTAAAATACAAAACTCAAAACATCTGTTAGGTCTTATATATACACCAAATTTAGACAGGATATACAGCAATGGGAGTATCAATGGAAGGTAAATATTTAATGTACTGTGAATATTAGAAAAGCCGCTTAGGGAAAACTGGTATTTTTTTGTTGGCATATTACTATAGTTGCTAAAATGGATACTACATAATTAAAAATAACTGCTGGAAATGTAATAATCATATTTGATCATTCTTCAACATCTGGTGGCAGTGCCACAAGTCTCAGCAACTTTGGAAGATGATTCATAATAGAATGAAACAAATTTTAAATATTTACTTTACTTTCTTCCAGTTGTTTTGCTGTTAGGTGTCACCAAGCATTACATTTCTACAGACTCGGCTTTTTAAAAATTTATTTATTTATTATATTTATATTTTTATATATATATATATATATATATATATATAAATAAAAACTGTTGCCATGAAACTCTACCTTTTCCATTGGAAATTACATCAAATTGCTTTATTAGATGATTGGCAAATTAAATTTGGGATTATGCACCAATGTCAAAATAGCTTGATATCTTAAAAAAAAATTCTGATTCTTCAGCCTAATTTGGAAACTTATGGACTATAATTCTATATGTAGACTTCTTCATGTAGACTTCAGTTAGGGTTTCTTTCAACATAAGGTTTTAAAATACTGTATTCTGTCTGGTCATAAAATTAAGGATGAAATGCTTCAGATTTGTTATAAATTCTTGTTAATTCTTATCATTTTGACAGTTAATTCTTATAGTTTAGGCTGTTTTTCTTGATCTCTGACTTGACTTTACTATTACTTCTTAAAGTGCCAAACTGTTTCATTATTATATTTATTTCTGTTCCAATTTAATGACATTTGTAATTATAATAGTGATTTTTTTTTCTTTTTCACTTAACATTTAATAAAATCTTACATAATTTTCATATTTTGCAAAACCTTTAAGGTATTCTTCCCTTCCCACTTTTTCCTTCTTTCCAGTTCTTCTTCCTTCTTTTTATTTTTCCTACTTGACTCTTTAAAAATAAATTTTAAAAAATAAAGAATAGAAATTAGAGAGCTGCCCAGAATCACGTATATGAGATGGGTGACTATATAAATTGAATTAAATAAATAAATAAGAAAAGTGTGGGGAGAAGAAGAAAATACACTATGTAAACAGAGCTTCATATAACACTATGCAATGATTTCGTATTAATGTGACATATTTCATAATATTTTATTATACCATCAAAATCTCATATATTTTGCCATATGTAATGCCAAAACATATGCAGGCCAACATACGACATGTAAACCACGATTAATTATTTTCCATCAATATAAATGTAATCTTCAGTGATTTCTAGATGCATGGCAAAGTATTAAAATGCTAAAATTATAGTTTAAAGTACCTTCAGAACTGTCTAGTGATCAGTTTTAATGCATATATGTGTAATAAATTCAAATTGTAACCCTCCCCTCCCTCCCTTCCTTTCTTCCTTTTGTAGTTATGGCTTAAAGGTGGACATTTGGGCTGCAGGTGTCATTACATACATACTGTTATGTGGGTTTCCACCATTTCGTAGGTAAGTTGAATCAAATAATAATACAGAAAAATGTTGTATTTCTCTATCAACCACCCTGCTCTGAGTGTTTTAATTGATAAATAGTGTCCTATTTAAGGAGATGCCCTAACACTCATTCAGTTTTACCAAATTTTGGGTAGCTAATGATTTTAGTTTATCTCCTATGATTGAAAAAGTTATATTGCTAAAAGGAAGGAATAAGTGAAATTACATTTTAAGCAGACAAACATAGGGCAAGATACTGATTTCCTGTTCCTGAATCTCATTTGTTTCAGCTGCAAAGTTTGCTCCTTAGTGTTAATATCTGGAGACGTAGGTGTTGTAACTGGAATTGGCATTATATGGCATTATTAAATTTATCCAAAATATTTGATATTGCCCATTTTTTTCATAGTCAAGCCCATAGAACAGTACACATGCTTAGCAGATACAGAGAATTAAAAGTAAACAGTTGTTCACCCTTCTGTGGGAATTGAATGATTGAGTTAAATGTAGAATTTAAAAAATCCTATTGACAGTTCAGCTTCTTTGAGACTACTTTTTAAATTTAGTTTGAAGTTTACCTTAAATGTTAAGTTATTATGCTTAGCGGCTCCTTCCTTCAAAGCTACAGTGAAGATTGTGTGACTTGATAAAGTTTAAAATAAAATTTCCTATTGGCAACAGGGTGAACTTTGGGTCAGGTTTAAACTTAGTTGAGATCTGTAGTTAAATCTCTTGCAACAGCTTCACATTAATCCTCTATGCATAGCATTCGTCTTTTTATGCTATACTGCAGATTGTGAAACAGGGACAAGCTTAGATTATGAAATTCCTACTCCGTTTTCAGTAAACTTTGGTTAGGGATAGGTTTTCCTTCACTTCAGTTTATCAATAAGGATAGATTAAGGGTGAGGTTTGATGCATAGAGGTGGCATTAATTTGTCCTATGTGTAGCCAAGGCAAGCTTAGCCTATAAAGTTCATATTGGCAATAGACTGAACAAGATCAGAATTAGTATCCTATGAAGTTTATGTTGATTTTAAATCTGAGGATTAGAATTCAATATAATTGGTTTCTGGAGTCTTAGGTTTCCAATACGGTATGGTTAGTATTTGCCCTTAGCGCTTGGTGTTAATGATCCCCTTTGGGATTTTGGTGTACTTAGTCTAACCTAAGATAGATATCAGTTGTTAAATGCCATGTGGGACTTATTCTTCAGGATTAGGTTTTATGCATACTGGCACTATTTTGTCATATGGCGTAGATTGCATAGTAACGGCAGTACAAAATTCCTATTGGCAATATGTTGAACATGGAGTTACAGTTAGGCTCAGTATAGATCTATATTGATTTTAATTGTGTGAATTGGATGTAGAGTTCAATTTCATTTGTTCTTCCAGTCTTAGGTTTTTAATGTGAGGATGATGTTTCCCTCTCAAGCATTTAAAGTAACAATTCTTGAAATTTTGGTTAACTTAGAGGTAGGGTTCCTTGAAATCAATCTTGAAATGTTGTGCTTGGCTTCAGCTTGAGGTTTCATCTTTAACTGTGGTATTTGTTTTGTCCTGTGGTGAAGATTATATAGATGGGTAGGATTGGAAATATAAAATTCCTATTGGCAGTAAGATGAACATAGCTAAAGATACCTTGAGGTCTGTGCTGATTTTAAGTCTGAGGACTAGATTTAGAGTTGGATTTTATGTTTTGTGGTAGTCTTATGATTCTAATATAATGGAGAGTAGCATTTACGTTTAATGTTTAGTGTTAAACATTCTAATTGGGATTTTGATGAACAGCTTCTTTGAGGTCAATCGTTAAGTTCTGTGTGGGGCTTATTCTTCAGGATGATGTTTTATTCTCCATAGCAGTATTATATTTGTCCTGTGGGCGAGATTGCATAGTCAGGGCAAATATAGAGTTGAAAATTCATATTGGCGATAGGGTGAACATTGATATCCATATTGATTTTAAGTCTGAGAATTAAACTCAATGTTGTGGTTAATGGCAGTCCTAGCATTCCATGAACTTAGTGTTACACTTAGGCATACTTAAGATATGTCATATTTAATGTGAAGGTAACCGGAATATAGAGTTTTTCTGGTTTCTGCTAGACTTAATTTAACACTACCTTGGAGATTTAACTGAGCTCTAGTACAGTTTAAAATAGAAATTTGGTATTGTTCATAGAGTGAATGTATGGTTAGTGTTAGGTTTTGTTGAAACCTCAAAGAAAGCAATCCTGCAGCATAAATTTAACCACAGATCTCAAGTTATCTTAACCCTGTCCATAAATTCAATCTATTGGCAATATATATATATATTTAATTTAAACTTGTCTTAGGCATACCATCTTAGCTCTATGCTGCACTGCATAAAACTAAAATTACCACTAAACATGAAAACTCAGTTTATGGCTAATAAATTAATTTCCTCATTAAATTGAACCATAGATCTCAAGTAATCTTAACCTTAATGTGAGTTCACCCTAAGGATTTTAGCAATTTTTAACTCTAATATTATCCATAAAAGAACCCTCCACTGAAATAGAAATTGAAAAATACCATTAAGTCTAACATTTACTGTAAAGCTGATCAACACACTGACAATCAGCACTGACATAAAGGAAACGCAATCCTAATGTTCAGTGCACCTAATGCAATAAAAAAAAATGTCCTAAGTGCTCAATAAGCACCACAGTGTGAAGCTAAGACTGCCACTAAGACTAAATATTCACCCAAAAGTTATTACACTAAATTCCACCATAGCTCTCAAGTAATGTTTTATTCTGAACTTTGACAAATCACAAGGCTACCATTTTCTGTAAAAATGAAGCTAATCTTCACACTAAAAGTGAGCATAAACTTCAAAGAAATTTAACCTTAGATCATTAGGACTTTTTTTCTCTAAACATGTCAACATGCAAACTGTAGCAAAGTATAAAACTAAGACTACCGCTAAGCATAAAATTTCAGCCTAAGCATAAAATTTCAGCCTAAGCATAAAATTTAACCATGGATCTCAAGGAATCTTCACCCTAACCCTAAATTTATTTCTCTTTGAAATTTTCTTCAGTGTTAAGATGGCCAGTACAGGAGAGACTTTTAATTTTGAAGTTTGTCATAGATATACATGCTAAATTCCTTATATTTTCCCATTTTACATACTTGTTCATTGTAATCAGCAATTCAGTATTCCATTATCTGAGAAATATCTGGGACTGCAGACTAGCCAATAGCAGAGATATTACTAAAGTCTTCCTTAAAGAAATAATTCACAGTGAAAATAATAGTGATTGTATTTATTCTCAAACTAAATTAATTTCAGCTTGTATAAAAACTGAAATTAGAACAGAGTATTGCATATCAAATTAATCCTGTAATTTAGCTTTTATAATGAATGTTATAATAGTATCATAGTAAATTTTTCCTGCTTGGTTTTGATCCACAGTGAGAACAACATTCAAGAAGATCTTTTTGATCAGATCTTGGTTGGAAAGCTAGAATTTCCTTCTCCATATTGGGACAACATCACTGACTCTGCTAAGGTACCAGGATGTATTGATAGTGTGAGAGCTGAAAGAATGAAAGAATTTTTGATAAAGCCAAATTGGCCCATCCCTACTGTAATTAGGATCCTTTCATCATTTAGGATCTGTAAAACTCAGCCTTTGTGTAGGAATATACAGTCTTGCCAGGATAATTATATGTTGTCCTGATTCATTGTCCTGAGTGGCTGACAGAGTGTATTGTCCTCATTGTAACACTAGGAACCTTTTGAACTCCCTCCCTCCCTCCCTCTCTCCCTCCCTTCGATTTATATTTCTATCCTTTACATACAGGTGACTTTGGGTCATCTTTAGGATTAAAACATGAAATCATAACATACAACCCCTGCACCCAAACAACCACACTCACTAAATAAAAAAACCCACCACCAACAGCAGAGCTCACCTAACCTCCTGACCAAACACTCAGGGAAAGGCTAATTGGGTTGGGCCATCCAAATCTCGGGGGCGGGGCAGGGGATGCTGCTTCATAGGGCAGGTGCTACCACTGAGAAGGCATGACTGCAGGATCCAACAAGATGACACTGTTTGATAGAAGGGACCTGCAATTATGCCTTCTCTATTAGATCTGATTATGTGACCAGAAACAATGGAAGAAAGTCGGTCTTGCAAAGAGCTGGGCCCTTGCCATGTAGTGCTTTATAGGTGATAACTAGCATGTTGAAGTGCAGCCAGAAGCCTACTGGGAGCCAGTGCAGCTTCCAGAGCAGTGGTGTTATATGGGCATAACAAGTGTTCATGCCATTGCTTTCTGGACCAGCTGCAGCCTTTGAGTGCTATTTAAGGACAGCCTCATGTACTGCCTGTTACAGTAGCCCAAACAGGAGATGACTTAGGCTCCCCAGTCCAGGAATGGGTGCAGTTGGTATATAAGACAAACTTCTGCAAAGGGCCACCTGTTCTTTTAAAAGAAGCTGAGAGTTCAGGAGAACCCTCAAATTGCACTCACACTCTGGGGAAGTGGACCCCCATGCAGAGTTAAAGATGGAAAACCCTTGGAACCGGTGGGGCTTAAAAACCACAGCCACAGGGTTGAACCTAAGCCTGTTTTCCCCCATAGAGACTGTCATATCCTCCAAGCACTGGGAAAAGACCTCCAGGCACAAGGAAAGGATGATATTGCTTGGTCAGCCCAGGATTGAGGTGTACAACTGGGTGCATCAGAATACTAATGATACCACATCTCATAACAGTGGTGACCTCACTCAGCAGATTTTTGTAGATGTTAAATGGGAGCAGGAAGAAAGTGAAGGCATCCCACAAACCAAGAGGCAGATGGAACCACCTCCTCTTGCAGAGAAGCATTCACCACCATGTGGATCCTACCACCTTTTATCTCCTGGGAGATCTTATTCAACCAGGAGGGAGAGGGATTTAAAACATAGGTGGCCAAGCTCACAGCTCAGAGGACCGTGTCCATTTCATCTGAGCTAAGAGGTTCAACCTCTTCCCAGATAACAGGCCAAGACAATGGCTCAGGCAACTTCTCAGACCTGTACTGCTGGATTCCAACTCTGAGCAAATTGAAGACTTAATATGACAGGTGCCTAAATATTCTCCACAGAGCCCTGCAAGAATTGCCATGGTCCTTCCTTACCCAGGAGGCACTGGGTTAACCCTGAACAGAGCCATTGGCTGGCTTTCTGCAGATACAATAAAGGCAATAAGAAATGACTATGTTTTGCTGCCCTTGTTGCCACAAGGTAATCCTTAAGGAAGGGTCTTCTCCATGCTCACTCTTTGTTTTCCTCCAGCAGCATTCTAGGCATCTTATGCTGTTTCATCACCTGGAGCACCTCTGAAAACCAGGGGGCCCTCCAAGATTCACAAGCATAGAAAAGTCATATAGGTATGATGTGATCCAAGGCCAAAATTCCCTCTCATTCCAAGTGGCAACTAAAAGCTTCAGTCAAACCATCTACCACAGCCCCAGGAAAAACCCCAAGCTTCCTCTGGAACCCAGTAGTGTCCATCAGGTGCTCCAGGTGGACGATTCAAATGTTGGTTGGCTGCTGAATATGGGACGTACTAACTGCCTGCACCTAAAATAGAGTCACCTCTATCAGAGTCTACAAAGGACTAACAAAATTGAGTTGCTCACATTAGCATAGCTCCCCTAAAGGTTGGGGAGGAAGCATAACAAAATACATACACTTTGCTTTTGTTCTGATTAGGCTAGAAGAACTGGTTGTTTTCCAATATTTGTATGATCAACATAAGTTAGCATAAAATATGGGAATGGAACAAGACAAGACAGGTGCTGCGTGACCAGGAGTGAAACTTTGTGGTTGTTAGGTCATGCTGGTGCTGATGTAAACTGTGAATGAGAAATAAGCTAAAAAAAAATAGCTCACAATTTCTACCATTCATGTACTGTAGTTGATTTATAAATACCTTGCAGCAATTTTACTAGTTCTGGGTAATGCATTAATGTCACACTCTTACAAATAACCTTCATTTTTATAAGAATTTATAAAAGAAAATCATTCACATGCAATTGTGTGCTCTTACAACTTATGAAAGAGAAAGAAAGGATTTGCTGCCAGGAAAAAAAATTCTTTTTTTAATGTTATAAAGACTTGTGCAATCTAAAAAATAAAATACAAGGACTCTTAATAAAATACTGTTTTCTACCTCTTTACAAAAAGTTGCAGATATAAATGTGTGTGTGTGTGTTGTGTGTGTGTGTGTAACCCTTTCCTTATCACTAAAAATTTGAAAGATTCAGTGAGGAAGTGAGAGTTGGAAGAGAGTTACACAGGCACTGGAAAGAAAAGGATTGCCTTAATTAAGCGTAAATCTGGATTGGTGAAACGGCATAGAGTAATTTCATGTGAGACAATGAATATTTATTGTCTCACGTGGCATTATGCATGCCTCCAGAAGTCATTTCACAAGTAAATAGCACCATGAAAATCTACATTCTGAATGTATCTGAATTGTTTGAAAATAGCCGAAGCCTTCCAAAGATGATCTCAGTAGGTGGACTGGTTCTTCCCAAATACTTCAGGGATTGTAGGTTGCATTCACAAAGAAAAAGGAACCAACACAGCCTTTCATCAGCAAAGTCAGTATACAACTGCTATTAATAATGGGACTGCTACATTCTGAGACAATCGTAATTTCTGAATACCTTTCAAAGGCAAACCACCATGTTGTTCCCCCTGAGGCATTTGTCATCCTTGTCAAATCTGAATTTGCTAACAAGAGGTATAGCTGACATAGAGGGCCTTGCAGGGAAAAGACATTTCTTGACCAAGGCTGTCTCTGCATTCCAGAAACAATAACAGGTGCAAATCATATTGTGAGCCTCCCTTTTTAAATCAGATTACGATGGCCATCCCTTATTCATTTATCTGACAGTAATACTGCTGCTCCCACTGGGACTGTCTGCGAGGTATATACCTAAAGGATTACATGTATACCAAAGCAAGTGAGTGCTGGAATATAATAGTTATGCAGCTGACGTTTGAAGATTTCTAGGCATTCAACACAGCCTTCATAACCAGCATTCTTTAGCCTGGATATTACCGCTAGAGAGGGACCAATTGAGGAAATATGCACAGCTTTTCCTTTCTGAAAATAAAGTGAATGATGGAGTTGTCTATTTGGAAATCACTACACAAATTAATAAAATAGAAGTAAGAGTACTTGTTGAAAGTTTTTTTCTGCTGGATTGATATACAGACACTTTTCCATTAATAGCAAAGATTAGCCTAAATTTAAACAGCAGCAGATAGATTTGTAAGTAAATCTATTACCAATTTATTTAGTCTTATAATTCAGCTGAATTTTTCTCCCTTTTAGGTTTTCTGTCATAAAATAAAATGAAACTTAGCTTCTCTAAGCTTTTAATTAAACACAATAGATATCCATTTCCTGTTATATAACTGTACAAACCTTGCTCTTTGAGGCTGGAACTGTTCCTTTGCAGATTCAACTCATCCCACCATTTATCCATTTAATGTGCTTAGTGCTAATCTTATTATTATATATGTACTGGTATAATAATATACCAGTAAATGCTGTAGTTTTCTTTCAAGGTAATTTGCTTGTGAGAAAAGAATTTTTCAGTGCCTATCACACTTAGTAGTTAAATGTTACTTATAACTGTAACTAAGGTGTTACTAATAGACGCATCTTCTGGTTAGACAGTTTGCTGATTTTAAATTTATGTTCCCTCATAAAATAAAAACATGTACATGCAATTTTAACCAGTGTGCTTGGGAAGGGGGCTGAGTACTAGGGGGAAGATGATATGAGTATTGAACCCTGCCCTACCAAAACAATCTAGTTAAGTTCCAGTGCAATGTTATTGTTATTCTTTAAGGCAGTGTTGTCCAAACTTGGCCACTTTAAGATGAGTGGACTTCAACTCCCAGAATTCTGGGAGTTGAAGTCCACTCATCTTAAAGTGGCCAAGTTTGGACAACACTGCTTTAAGGAATGAGTGCTTCCCTGCTGTATTCTTTTCTTTTTCACTTAGCCTGCTTCCTTGAGTAGCTGATTTTTTGTTTAATTTGATGAATGCACAGCCAACTTTAATGTTCCTGATGAAAAATCTTTAGACAGAATTTACGCTGTCTAAAATGTGTGAAAGTTAAGGGAAAATACTGACAAAAATAGACCCCATTTTAGAATGATGGAATCATAGAAGGGATTTCAGACATCATGTACTCCAATCCTCTGCTCAGCACAAAATTTGGTAGAGCATCTCTAATAGATGACCAGTCTCTGTTTGAAAACCCCTGCAAAGATGAACTCACCACTTCCACATGGCAGCCTGTTCCACAATGGTAGTTTATACAGTCAGGAAATTCTTCCCACTGTCTATACTAAAACTATTTCCTTGTAGTTTTAAACATCTGCTTCTGGCCTGTCCTAAGGCAATGTAGAACAAACCCACTTCTATATGACAAGCCTTCATATATTTGAAGACTCCTATCATATCTCCCCTGAGATATCTATTCAGTAGGCTAATTATACCCAGTTCCTTTAAACTGTTCTCATGGGCTTGGTAGCCTTCCTATGAACTTGCACACATTTGTCACTGTCCCTTTTGAATTATCAAATCATTGATAAAATGTTGAAGAATGCAGAACTGGAACTGTATTTAAATGGAGTCTGTCCAGAATAGACTAGAAAAATTCCTTCCCACAATTTGAAGTCCTAATGCTTTCCATGACAGCACTTGTCTTTTTAGTAGCTGCAGCACATTGCTGGCTCATGTTTAACTGGTAGTCAACAAGAACACCCAAATCCTTTTGACACTGGAGAGATAAAGCCATATCTCCCCAAACCTGTAACTGTGCCTATTATTTTTCCTGCCCAGATGCAGAATTTTACATTTCAGTCCACTGCTCAAGATGGTCTAGATCTTCTGCCTCTCCTCTAAAGTAGTAGCCATCTCTCCAGCTTTGTGCCATCAGCAGACTTAATAAGCATCCCTCAGTTATGTCATCCAAATCATTGATAAAATGTTGAAGAATGCAGAGCCCAGAATGGAGCCCCATAATACTTCACTCAGTACTTCCATAAGCTGGAGCTAAGCCATTAACAAGTACCCATTGGGTACATTCATGCAACTAATTGTGAATTCATCTAGCAGTAGTATAATCTACTCCATATTTTATCATTTCACTAAGGATAAGCTCATGATAAACTTTATTGATAGCTGTGCTGAGATCCAAGTACATAATGTGTATGGCAGACTTCTGATATACCAAGCTAATAACTCTCTAAAAGAATAAGATAAAGTTAGCCTGGCATGATTTATTTATGGCAAAGCCATGCTGGCTTCTGTTAACTGTAGGATGCTTATGCAAATGATCACAAACATGCTGTTTAAGAAACGGTAATATTAAGGATCTTGCCCAGTAGACATGTAAAGCTGACAAGTCTGTAATTTTCTGGATCTTCCTCCCCCCCCCCCCCCCTTTGTAGATGAAGTGACATTTGCTCTTCTTCAGCTTTCTGGGATCTCTGCATTTTCTAGTTGTTCACAAAAATTATTGAGAATACTTCTGTATTTATCTCTGCTAGTTCCCTCAGTATCATAGGATATAATACACATGGTCCTGAAGACCAGAATTTATCCACGTCTGCCTAATAAGAAGTTTCATTCTTCCCCCATGGCAAAATAATGACAATACAAAACTTTATTTCCCTTCTGCAAGAGAACAGTCATAAAATAAGAATTAAGTTCTGTCTTATCACTATAGTCCATATCCAGTTCACACTTTCTTTTTGCAACTAATCTACACTACACTCTGGTTGGCTTTTCTTTTGTTTTTAACATGTTTTAACAGAATTTTGTTGCTGTTTTTGTTTGTATTTCTTGAAAGCCTCAACAGATTCTGAGCCTTTCTGACATTTCTTGTAATTTCTGGAGACTTCTTTAGTTAAGTGACTCTCCCCCAATTTCCTTTATCATCAAAAGAATTCTGCATATACCCATGATGGCCTCTACATTTTTCCCATCTGTGTTTCTTGCAGGAATTTTTATGACTATGCCTTTAGTATCTTTTTTCATATGATTTCGCATCCTTCTTGGATACTTTTTGCCCTCAGGATTTCAAGACATTGATCTAACCTACTTTCTTTTAGAGTTCATCAAAATTTGTACTTCTGAAGTCCAGAATACAAATCTGACTCTTCTCAGTTCCTCCTCCCATGAATGCCATAAATTCATAAATCACACAATCACTTTCACTTCTTCAGTCAGTTCCTCCCTATTGGAGATGGTTAGATCTAGGAAAGCAGACTCCTGTATTCTTTCCTTCACCTTCTGACAAATGAAGTTATTTGAAAAGAGTGCAAGAAGTTGTTGGACCTCTGAGTCTTGGCAGAATTAGATTCTCAACATATGTCAGAATAATGGATGTCAGGATAATTGAAATCTCCCCATTCTCTCTATTATATGACTCTTCGAAAGACTGGTTATCTGATGGAAAAAGGCCTCATCCACATTTTCTTCTTGCCCAGGTGGTCTATAATTAACCTCCACAATAGTATCACATTTGTTTCTCTTTCCTTTTCCTCTTACCCAAACACTTTCAACATTTCATTTTACAATTCTTGAATTCCTGTGCAGGTATATTTTTTCTTTATGTACTATGCAGTACCGCCAGCATTTCTAAATTTTCCCCTTTTTGAACAGGTTATAATCTTGCAGTGTATCAGTGATGCCTGTCAGATTCTATTTGTGGTCCTGACTTAGCATCTCTAGTTTTTCTTTATTTCTCATACTCTGTGCATTGGTGTAGAAACATCTGAGATTTTGAGTGGCATCATATAGTTGTCTTGGTGTTGTGTCTCCCTGCAAAACTCTGAGTTCCTATCCTAGCCTCATGCTTCTCCCTTTGTGTTCTGTTGTATTGGCCCAAGTCCTTGGCTGCTTATTCAGTTTGGGGTTTTGCTACTCCTTTGTTTAATACAAAGTGCATCATGCTGAATCTTTTCTTCAACTTCTTGTTGTTTCTCAGGAATTAATTAGTCTGATGCTACAAGTAAATGTGGAAGAACGATATACAGCTGCTCAGATATTAAACCATCCTTGGGTATCAGTGAGTAAAATACTTTATTATATTACACATTTAAATAAAATTTTAAAAGGTCACCGATCTGAAATGGTTTAGGTTACGCCTCTAAAGCAACATACAGCCACTCCTTGTTTAGTAACTAGCTTAGCTAGCCACCATTTGCGAATATAAGGGTAATAAATGGTAATAAAAATTTATTTTCTGACCAATAGGCACTTTTACAACCAAATTTGATGCACCTGACAACAAAATTCTTCAGTGTGAAACTGATTAAGGTTTGGCCAATTTCAGGCAGCACTGAGAGCTGGCCAGAGGATTCTAATCAACTAATTAAGATCACAGAGCTGAGCTTGTTAACTTGCTGTTAGCACTTTTTAGGGATGTGTTGCGCTGCAGAAAAATGCAGCTCAGGAAGAGATCCCTTGTTTGGGCAATCTCTGTGTTCTGCGAAGGGGCAAAAAAAGGGAGAAAATGGGTCAGGCACAGGACACTGTATGAAAGAACTTTATCTGAATGAGACAGCGGCAACCAGTGAACTCCATGGTGTCTCCCTCTTGGTCATGTGTTTGCTTGGCAACCATTTTGCTTAATGACAAAGCATTGGAATGGAGTGTACTTACTGTTCTGGCTTTTTTTTTAATGGTTCAACACCCCCTCTCCCCCTTTGCATTTAGTGTGTTTGCTGATTATAGAAGAGTTGTGGCTTGTTGGTGGAACTTCTTTAAATAACTGAAGAAGGTAATTGCTTTTGGAAGTATCAAAGAATTTTAATGGCAGATATAAGCTTTCAACTCAAAAGAAACCTGTCAGGCAGGAACTCACTAGGTGATCAGTAGAGTTAGTCCTGAAAATGACTTGCTAGGTGAAAGGAGGAAAAAGAGAGATGCAAGTAAACTTCTCCAAAATCGGTTTCTTTCTTAAGGGGTGCAGAAGGCCTATTCATTTATCATGGATGTTCATCTGAGTGTGCTTAGGCTAATTTTCCATATTGTTCCAGTGCTTCAATAACAGTGTTCTTCCCTTCTTTACAAAGGATGATGCCTCTCAAGAAAATAATATGCAAGCTGAAGTAACAGGTAAATTAAAGCAGCACTTTAACAACACACTTCCCAAACAGAATAACCCAAACGCAGGAGTTTCTATTATCATGGTAAGCAAGTACATCATTTCTACGAATTAATTTACTAATTGGATATTTCCAATTCTTTCCTGAAGAGATGTAACTATAAAGTTATTTCATTACAAAATAACAATGCATATTTTATGGCTGTGTCAATGTCTCTGTGTGCAAAGGATGCATTTTTAAGAAAATTTAAACATTTGACAAAACTGTTCTTTGAGATTTTCTGTTTTAAAATTGTGTAATTAAACCAAAGTAAACAGTGCTACCCAAAGCACATGATTTGCCATAATTCAGCCTAATCATCTGTCCTTTTAATTCTTACATTTACACTGGAAATAATTTTATCTCATGAAATATAGCCTATTGGCAATGAAGTTCTTAAAGATGCTATTTATGTTAGCAGTCAGTTTTTATTTCCACTGAATCATTAAAATGCAGCACCAATAAGTATTTCTAGGACTGCTAGACATACTGAGCAAATTTAGGCTGAAGAAAGCCAGGTTCTGGGGGGTGGAGAAAGAAATTTTTATTTTTTGATCACTTCTTGTTTATTTTTTTCTAACATGTGCCAGCTTTAAAAGTAATATTTTGTTTTAGGATGAAGTAGACTAGTTTGAGAAGCAAAGAAAAATAATTCAGGCTGATTGTGTTGCTTGCATTGCATTTGACGGTTTGACTTGACAGTCTGCGAGACTTGAGAGCTCAATATTTTGTATTTTTGAGACTTTGGATAATCCTGAAGCACAACCTGGTATAAAATCCATTATTAAATAAAATGATTTTAAAATGCTAACTCACAGCTTCTTGCAAATTTGCACATTCTGTAAGCTTGTTTCTAGTCATAAATATAATTCAGCTTCTGGCTTCTTTTTGATATAAAGTTCTTGTTTTTTCAAAATTTTGTAGCCTTCTAGGCAATGAAGCACATCTTACACTCTTGTAATTTTAACTTCCATTTATCCTTCCTTATCTTTTCCCCTGCTGGTAAGGGCTATTATCCCGGCAACTAAATTATACTATGTAACTTTTACTTCTGTAACAAAGTAACTTTCAATTAATTTAAGACTTAGAAGAATGTGAATAGTTTTAATTGTAGAAAGGAGCACAGTGTCTCTCAGCTTGAGAGTCACTCAAGGCTTAGCTAAAGGTGGATGGGGGTAGAACCCATTTTAGGAAGTATTTTCTGTAATGTTACAGAGTAAATGAATGCCTTAAAGATCTACAAAAAAGCAAACATAAATTTTTGCCCTCAGCTGTAGTGGCCATAAAATAAATGCTGGTAGGCTATACATGGCCCCAGTCCACTCTTGCTGAACCCTGAAATACAGCCATTTTTTAAAAAATGTTTTGAGAAGTACAAAACCAGAGTAATTTTATCAAGAACCTTCTAATCAAATGCTACAGTTGTTCAAAGCCAACCTGTTGCCTGCTCTTCCAAGTTGGATATAGTTGCAGGTTGCATTATATTGCTAGGTGCAGGTAAGCCAATTTTCTACCTTCATTTCTCATATGAAGGATATTTGGGTGAAATACACTTGTCATTGTCCACCATATCATCGGAGGAGGTGGGAGAGTACATGGGTGTCACATGTCATTTTTTAGGCTTTCAGACTTCTGTACAAAAATGCCACCAGATTCTGAATACCTAGCATGGTATTTTAGCTATCTTCTGCTAAGAACTGTAATTTCTGGATGCTTGTATAAAAACAATAGGGCATAGTAAAATCCAAGGAATATATCCAAAGGAACAACAGGGAAATTTTAAAATGAAATTTATTTAAGTTAAGAGCATAGCACATACAATATAATACAAACAAGTTACCTCCAATTTATCAAGTGAATATCAGCTGCTTCTGAGCCCATTCACACAAATGTCTTGAATAACGTTCGTTTTCATTTCAGTTCAGTGAAATGTTGTGCTCAAAAACAGTTCTCATTTAATAGAAGAGGAAGAAACACACGTTTAGAAATGGCTTGCAATTTCTTCTTTTGATTCTTAGGAAGGTCACGTAAGGAAGGTTTCAGTGCTGCTTTTTGAATATCAAAATGATTTATTTACATTTGTAACTGTTGCGATGTGATTGGTTCTGCTTCCAGTAAGTCTAGTGTCTGTCCGTTGCTTTCTTCTTTTGCTCCTTTTCCCAATGCCTGCGCTGCTTCCCTCTGAATAGGTCCAAGGCAATGGTATGTACTAATTACGATGCTTCTTTGCCACAATTAAAAAAAATCATTTGGGGTTTGAAAGAAAAGGAAAAGGAACCTTGTAACAGTCTTGGACCGGAAAGCTTCTCAAGTGATGCAGTATAATCATGCAACAAGTTTTCATTGCATTGATAAAATTGCACCATTCAACCGTGTCAATATTACATGATGTTTTCTATTTTTACAGATTCGTTTGAAAAGCAAAAAAAAAAAAAAAAACAACCAAACAAACCCACGGGCTTTTCCCCTGTTTTTTTCTTCTTTCTTTCTTCCCTCCTCCTCCTCCTTTTGCCAAATAGGGCAGGTTTAGTTCTGAAATATTTTGAGAGCATTTCCTTGGCTGATTTGTGATTCTCAGCCTTTGTTGGGGTTATCATCATATTCTCATGGATTTGCATTTCTGTAGTCATATTCCTCAAGCAGTCAGCAACTGACTGCAAGTTCAGCTATATACGGTCAAAACAATTTATGCAATCTTTGCACCATGGGTCCACGATCTTCTCAAGCAGTGGCCACAATCACTATTTTGCACAGTGTCATAGGTGCCAATTTTAAAGAAGAAAAGAGTAACACTTTTATTTTTAGATGTTATTTAGGATTTAGCTCACAAGATATTTGACTTTATATTTTTTTTAAATCTGGAGATCAGTGAGAACATTGTGGGTATTGCACGGCATAGCTGGATGGTTGAATTTTTTTAATTTTTCTACATCATGATTCTGAACCTGCTCATACAAAAAGTGTACCAGGAAAAATTATTCTAAATGTGTAGTTATGACCAGCCAAATGCTATTTTCTCTCACTGAGCTAAGGCCCAAAATCTTAACATGTGCTATGAAAGATATAATTAGTAGAGAATCATTATAAAGCAAAATTTCTATTTCAGTTAGTTTTCTGTAAAATCTTAGTTCTGTCTGTTGCCACATGCTAGCTTAAGTAAGTTGTAGATGCTAACTTAATGTTAAGCAAATAAATTCATATTAGGTGTTTAGGTCTCTAACTATAAAACTAGTTAAATTTCATTCTTAGATTTTTACTTAAAAAAAAAAATCACGTAAACTGACACAAATGAGAAACAAAAACCAAGTTAATAACACGAACAAGCAATATTATTTAATAAAGGTCCTGTGATGGGTACTTTAAATACATAGATGCCCAACATGTGACTCCCTTTCAGAGTAAGCGCCATAATGCAAAGGAGTAAGAAATAAGCAAAAGAAATTAAAGACCTGATAAGATGAATGTACCTAGATTTACATACTTCACACTGACACCATTTGCTGTATCTCTTTGTACGTTTCTGTCCTTGCAAACAGCCTTGCTTCCATCCCATCCACCAATCCCTTTTGTTCTTGCAAATTCTCTGCTCTCTCTTCCTGGGATATGAGATTTCCTCACTCCCTCCAACTGCAGCTTCCTTGGTCTCCCTTTCACTCTTCTTTCATATATTGTTTTATTATTTGAACTTCAGTCCCTCCTGCTGTAGGACCACCCATCCTGCCTCTTACTGCTTCCTATTGGCCTCTCAGTTTTGGATCCAATCTAATTTATTCCACAGCCATTCATTCTTGACCAATCTCTTCTTGTTTTACAACACACACATTTTTATGCAACCCATTCTCACTACATTCATCTTATGTTTATGATAGGAGAATCACTTCCACATAATAAAGTGGGCAGTTACATATTTTTCTATATATTGCTTTTTGTTTCTTCCAAGAAACATTCATTACTTACATACTGGATGCTTCCTGTTATCTGATAATCACTTGCACATTCAACCTTTCTCCATTTTCTCATCTTCAATATACATTCTATCAAAGTACACAAATTCATCTGTTTTAGATTTTCACTATTCATTTATACCTTACAATTGTTTGCTCCATTTTTTTCCCCTGTCAAATACAATTACATTGGCCTTTGGTATATTGATTTTCAGCTCCATACTCCATGTTGCATTATTCTGGCTTATGTAACATTCTCAGTAAACCATTCAGGCTCTTAGCCAACAACATAGGATCATCTTCATAAAAAGTGCATGCACATTAACATTTACAGCCAACATATCTCAATATTACCATCACAGTTCCTTAATAATTTGTCTATAAACAAGTTGAACAGCCAAAGGAAGATCACACATCCTCCCCTCCCCTCCCCTCCCCTCCTTTTGCGTTACGTCTGTGTTGAGTCCTGGCAACTGCCTGGTCAAGTCCCTGTAGTTTTCTTGTAAAGGTTTTGGAAGTGATTTGCCCTTGCCTTCTTCCTAGGGCTGAGAGAGAGTGACTGGCCCAAGGTCACCCAACTGGCTTTGTGCTTAAGGCGGGACCAGAACTCACGGTCTCTAGGCCACTACCTTAACCACTCCACAAAACTGGTTCTCTCTTTTCTTATTACCTGCTATAATATTGAACCATTCAGCAAGTGTTCCATTTATTCTTATCCATGCTTTGTTCTATCACATACCACATTCAGCAACCAAACTTCAACTGTATTTGCTTAAAACATTCCATAATTCAAGCCTATTCACTTTATTGTACACTTTCCTGAAATCAACCATTGTACAATGTGCTTTCTTTCTCCCATCCTGTCAAGTTCAGCCCAAAGAAGTCCAAGAGACAATGCAAATACAGTTCTGTTGCGTTTATTAGCTACAACCTCCAGACAGAAAATCTCCCCAAAATGAACCCTAGTTCCTAGGCCGGCCAGCCACAACATTGTGAATTCCTTAGGGAGGCGCCAGCCTCATCTTCTTGAACTTCCCATGCTCCTGCTGGGGGCTAAGAACACGCTTCTCTCCCTGAGCCTGGCCTTCATAAGTCCATTCTATCACACATCCATACATTTATAGTGACCCACTGAAGAACAATAAACCTGGTCTACACATCCTGTGTCTGGCAGAAAGATGCATTGCAGTCCCCAAATATTGGTCATTGTCACATCTCACACCTTCAGTCAGAATTCTGCCAAATAAGTTTCCGAGCACACTGAGCTAAATACCTTGTATATTTTCCATTCACTCTTGTTACTATAGAGTCCTTGGTTGTCTGTGAGCTCAGTTGTTTGCTTGCAGACATTTCATTATCCAACTAGGTAACATCAGTGATCATCATCAGTACTCTGTTACCCTTCCCTTTGTATAGGAAAACACTAACAACATTCTTCCAGCCATCTGGAAGATTCATATAGCCTTCTCCTAAACAGATAGCATCCATATTTTAATATTTCTGCAGTTACACTGTCCACACCTGCAACCTTACCATTTTTATTCATTTATATAGTAAGTATGACTTCCTTTTCTTGGACAGTAATATTGGTATTCATTTCAATTTATCTTTTGGATATATCAGTGTATTTCCAAAACAAATCTTTAGAATACAACTTCTAGAATTCGTTCACTTTAGTTTCATTTCAAATCATTTCATTATTTTATGAAGGCTTCTGAAGGGTCCCTGTTTAATCCCTTTCACCCATTTCCAAAATATTTTTTTCTTTCCATTAAAATTGCTCTGCATTTTATCTGTTGTTATAGCTCTATTTAACAACATTCTTCTATCTTTTTCTGTAAATATACATTATATGAGACGTAATCATCATTATGTGACAATGAAATTGTCATTTTTTTCAGCAGTTCTCTTAGATGCATTTGCTTCTCAGCCTTTTGCATCCTCTTGCATGTCATCATTCCATCAAGTAACCTTTTTCATGTTTCCCATTTGGCTTACTCTATACATTTCAGTGGCAGTCACTAACATAATTCTTGTTGCTCTGTTGAAAGCAATATCCATATCCTCATGTCAATTGTCCATTCATTCTGTTGGGAAATTAACATATCTTGTGCTCTTGAAAGTAGCAAATAATGGTCTGTTCCACATCCAGAATTTCTCATCTTTTGTGTGTCTTTCGTTCTCAGTCTTTCATCATAAACAATCGAATCAATCATGCTTTTAAATTTATATTCATGCACACATGGATAGACATACAGTTGAATCGTGTATTTGAAACAAACAGACCATTTAATAAGCAGATACTCACCAGCCTCCATTCTCATTCTTGGGTATCCAAATAGCCAACTCACATTTTTCTATATTCTTATTTCATGCCCACCATACATTCATGCCATCTAAGAGGGTTTATTTATTTTTAAAAAAACTTCCTGGATTTCATTCACTGAGAATGTTGCACATTTTTTTTTCAAAACTCATTTTTAGTTCTTGCATTATTACCATTCACTGGAATGTAATATACAACAATCCCCAAATGATGGATTCTGACTTTCATACATTTCTACAACAATCTAGATTATACCAATTCATACTTCTGATGTATTTTAGATTTTTAATTCATAATTAAATCTACACTGTACTTTCCTGCATGCTTCATTTCCATTCCACAAAACCAGACCATATTCATTCAGAACAATCACATCTTTTTCTTTTAGTTTCACAAATGCACAACATATCTTTTTTCATTTATTCATTTCATGGATAAATTTTCCATTTAATAGTCTTACATATTAAGTCACAGCGTTTCAAATGCCTTGCTTCTGTGTGTGTCTTCAAGTCCATCTTGACACCTGGCCAAGTCCATGTAGTTTCCTTAGCCACATTTTTGGGAGGTGATTTGTCATTGCCTTCTTCCTAGGACTAACAGAAAGAGACTGACCCAAAGTGACCCAGCTGGCTTCTTGCATAAGGGAGGACAAGAATGCAAATTCTCCCACTTTTTAGCCCAATGCCTTTAACCACTACATAAAACTGGCTCTGTGCATATGCCATAGTTATTACCAAATAGGCCTATCGATATTAATCATTCCTGCCCATCTTGAAACCATCTATTGAGGGTTTCACAGTTTTTATTAAGACAGAGAAGGTCATATCTTTGTTATACCTGTGCAACTATCCCAGCTAATATTAAGGGGGACATTTTCAATTTTCACATATTTTGGGCAATCTGACAAGCCAAGCAGAGTTGTTTCACTCCAAACATCATTCAGTTCATGATATCTATCTAGAAAATATCATAGGAAGTATATTCAGTGTACTGATGTATCATAGGCACAATTTCATTCACTGTGATTTCAGGAACTGATGGAGACAATGCATCTGTCTATTCTGTATGCAAATATTGTACATAGGCACCATTAATTTCAGGGGATTAATTTTAAAGTTTAATTAATTTTGCATGCCAGAGATACCTAGCCTAGACAACCATCAGCTAGTGCTGTGAGAAAAGACTACAAGTAGTCCTCACTTAATGACTGCCCTGTTTAGCATCCATTCGAAGTTATGACAGTGTTGAAAAAAATAACTGTCCTCACACTTATGACTGTTGCAGTGTCCTGCAGTCACATGATTTCCATTTGTGTGCTTCACAACTGGCTTACAACAAGCAGTCAGATAAGCTGGCAGTAAAATTGCAAGTTGTGGTCACATGATATCTTGCTTAATGACCATGGGTGATTCACTTAATGACTGCAGTGGGAGTGAGGTCGTAAGTTTGGCATAAGTTTATACTACCTATACTCTTAGCCTTCTCCCACAGGCCTCCCAGATCTGTGAAAGAAGGCCGAGAGGTATTCTGAAGCGCAGTGAGGTAAATCAGTATGCTCACTTCACTTCCTAGAAGCAAGGGACTATATTACTTTGTGAAACAGCTTCAAGGGGGTGCTTTGTTTGAACTTTACAAAGCTTCAGACAACTCCACAGTGGCTCTCCAGATAGGGCAAAAACTAAGTCCTTAAGACATCTGTTTTATCCCCATTCATTTATTCATTCATGTATTTATTACTTACCATGCAAGTATACTTTTTCTTCATTGTATTTGCAAATTGGAAGTTTAAAGCAATCCATTAAAATTAATTTTATTGGCATTATATTAGAATATTTTTCATGCAGTTCTCCTTACTAATACAATGCATGTGAGAAACCACTTTCAAAACAATCCACAACCTCCCACCTTTGAAAAAGACCTTAGAAGTTACTTTTCCTTTTCTTCAGACTGTGCATGTGTCATTTTTTTGAAATACTATTATATGTACCTCCAGTAGTAGTTAGTGATGTGATTTACCTTTTTCTAAACAATTATATTTTAGAACACGGCTCTAGATAAAGAAAATCAGATATTTTGCAACAAGCGCTGTCAGAACCCTGGTCAAGCTGATGTGAACTGAACCACCAAATAAATCGTGCTCATCAGCCTCCTACAACTGATCACAAGTTGTCTTCTCTTGCTGCCTCTCAGCTACCCAGACTCTCTACATACTTTGAATCAACATGTCATGATCCTGCAGGAGTAATTTAAGACAAGTTCTAATGAAATCCAGAGCTAGATCAGCTCCTGTTCTCTTATCCTTGCTACAGTACTGTATTTTTTTCACATATGTCTGAAAGGGATGCAGGTTGTATATACAGTAGATTTTAGTATTCTGCCTATTACATTTCGGAATTCTTACCTTTTTAAATGAATTTGTGTTCAACATAATTTCAAACATACAAATGAATTTATCTTACCATACCTGGATGTACAAACTTGAAATAGGAATAACTGTTAAGAAGCCTCACCAAGCAAAGTCTAGATTTTCTAAAAAAAATACTAGACAAAAAAGTAGCAAAACTCATTCCTTTGATTAATTCTAAAATGCAGTTCTAGAATGATCCTGGAGAGTAGCAAGATTAGTCCCAGTGGCAATTTGTACAATATTGAAAGTCAAGTTGTGGAGGTTTGAGTAATGATGTGAATGGTTGGTGCACTTATTTTTGACATTAAACGTTTTGATTGATTATGTGCCATCAAGTTGCTGTTGACTGTAGGCAACCATATATATAGGGAACATAAATTTAAACCTTGTGGAATTTAACACAGAATAACTTAGTCATTGACAATCATTTTGCAACCAACCCCATTTATGAATGAGTGTATTTTGAAAATTGCAATCAGTGAAGATTTCTCTGCACAGGTTGTCTCCTGTTTCTCTTTCCCTGTCATTAATGACCACAGTTTTTTTCCCCACCCCGGAATAGAAAGCTTGCTGCATGGTGCATTATCTAAAAAAAAAGCAAGCTAGTGTAATAAATGAACTACTAGTTGCCCACACAGAAGGCTTTCAGCATTTTTTTTAATTAGCCCACTCTTTCAGAAAGACATCAAATGTTTGGGGAACTATAATGCTAAAATGTGCAGTGAAGGGTAGATGCAGTTATATATTAATGCTTGTTTCATTATTGTATGTTCTCTGCTTGTTTCCTTTTTTCTTTTTAACAATTCTAAATCATTTTCTATTAGCTCTTTACATTAGAACTAAGATCTGCAATAAACATTTTTCTTCAAAAGAGTAAGTAGTAATTTTTTTGGAGAATTTATAAAACCAGTCCAATATATGTAGTTACTTTGATATCCTTCAGTTCTGGGTGCACATTATGTTCTCAAATTTGACAACATACTTTTATTTCATAGGACCAGACTGATTTTTCTTATATGCTTCAGGCATGTATCATTACAAGAGAAGAATTTCTACTGAGTCGATGTATACAATTGTCCTGACATCCAGATAGCTATTTCCAGACATAACTATTTTGTTTTACACTTTGTCTTCACCTTAATAATATTTCCTTATGCGTTTAAATCACAATGACTGCTAAGAGATTTTATTTATTTTAGGTATTATAGCATACTTTGCATAGTCTTAATTTCCCTGTGGCCGCTTTTAGTGTCAATTAGAGATATTAATCCCCTTCCCTGTTGTAACTCTTGGTATTAAAGTTGGTCAGCAAAAGTGCCAGGGAATAGCCTATTAACCAAGTCTAGTATCAGAACAGTTGTTGAGCATAATTTAAAAAAAAAATCTGGAAATTCCTGTCCCTCATAATTGTATGCAGTATTTCAGGCTTTCTGTTTGCTTCTATAACTATTATGCATATTCTTCTAGAATTTTCTATAAAGATTATGCAAAGCTACACAAAGGTTACTTGAGTAAAAGGCAATCTGACCAATATATTTTTCGAACATTTCATTTTCAAATATTTAAATACATTTTAAGAGAAATTATTTTTTCAGAAGTAATGGATTCTAACTTGCTTTCTCAAATGATGTTTTTGAAATTTTCATGTTATCCCCTTCCGTCCCTCCTCCTCACTTCTAACCCAGTTAGACTATTCATCAGTTTAGCTCAGTATTGTTTATACTTACTAATACTGGTTCCTGTTCCTATTCTACAGTAAAGAAAAAAGAACTACCTCTTTTACATTCTTGATTTAAATAGTCCCTATGAAATCAGTATTACTAAACATTATTGAGTTCAAACTGTGAGAAGTGGGAAACAATTTCAGTGTTGGATTGTGGCAATGTTCCCTAACCATGTGTACTACTTTGTCAAATTCAACTTCACTCTTCAGTCTAATCAATGCAGGCTGCAAACCTGAAACTTCAGACTTAAGTACTCAGTTTTCAGTCAACATAAACAAAATCAGGAATATATTGTGCCTGTGCTTCAGTAGCTTAGTTTTGAATAGCTCTGAGATTAATCAATGTTAGTCAACTGTATACAATGTAACCTAGGCAGAAAGAATGGTACTAAATTAGCATAATTTAATGCCTATGATTTCTGGTTTTATTTTATTTTATTTTTTTTAGTATCATACCCAATGTATAACAACATTTCGTGACAAATTTAGTTTCTTTTTCTCAGTCTTAGGTGTTCAATTGTTTAAAAGTTGATGGACCATACCCAGTATTCTTTGAACCCAATGTTCAAACAGTTACATATTTTCTACCCCTTTCCCCATTACACTAGGACTATAAATGTTGACGTTCTAATTGCTTTATATAAAAATATTTTTTTAAAAAAACTTTCTTCAGCTGACTGGCAGTGTGACCATATGCTAAAGGTGATGGAATGTTTCTGGTAAAAAATCATCCAGAAGTTCATACCTTACCTATTCTTTACTGATATAACTAAAATGAAAAAAAAATCCTGGGTTTGTAGGCTTTCTATGTGTTAACATATTTTGGCATCAAAAAGATTGGCACAAGGAAATGCCCAATAAAACTCTCCCACCTCAGATCAAAAACCACACCCCCTTAAGAAACAAACAAACAAAGCAAACCAGAAACGTGTCTGTACTAAGCACAAGGAAGAACAAAGAACAGACATACCATGTTAAGGCCTCCATGAAGCACATACAGCATGCCACCGTCTCTCACCAGTTAGGAAAGTCTTTCTCTAGACAGCTGACTGGACTTTTGGCAAAATTCATAGAAGAATAGGAGCTTAAGTCATCTTCCTTTCCTGTCTAATCTAAACAGTGCTTTGGGTTCACAGAGAGCGCAAAAGCAATGAACAACAATGTAAATTAAGTTGGAAGTGTGCTACAAAAGTTAAAATGTTTTAATTTAAATTTAAAATCAAAAGGAGGGAGGATTTTAGGAGCAAGGATTAATTTTTCTTCCTGATTTTGGTGATTATCTTTTAGACATCTATATCAGTGGTAAAGAGTGCTTTTTAAAAAATATTATAATATTATTTTAATACACCCTATATTGGATGAAAGTGCTCAGGTTTTTTTAAAGTATCATTTCACTCAATAATATGAGCAGAGCGAGACTTCTGGTTTGGTCTAACTATTATCTGAGTGCATTTAATAAAGCTTTTGTTTGGGTGGGGAAGGGAGAGTATGACTATCATTGCAAAATTCAAGGCCACCACCATCATCCATTACATACAGATGGGCTAAATTTGTAGATGGTGTTAGGACTATGCTAACAGAAGTGTAGCAATAAATACACATTTCGCATTTGCTGTGTTCTCTGAAAATGTTTGGTATATGTAGCAGTAACTATAACCAAAAAATCCTATTTAAGAGACAAGATTTACAATAATTTTGTTTTCAGAGTTCTCCATTGTTTCTTATCAGCAAGCTGTGTTCCTGTTGTAATAAATGAAACATTAAAATACAAATGTCTTTTTTATTTAATATCTTATTTCAAACTGAATTTTCCCTTTTCTGATGCTTATATAAAGAAGGACTGTTTGAATGTAGGAAAAAACACGTGAACTGCTTCAAATAATCCGTTGAAGAAATTATATACCAACAGAGACAGAGAAATGTAAATTTGAAATCTTAAATCACAACATATCAAGTAATAATTTTTGCAGTACATACTACAAAGCAATACCATTGTTTTCACAAATATGATCACAGAATTCTGCACAGCAATCCTATATAAAGTAGAATTTATGCAACACCAAAATAACATTGTTGATAATAAATTTTATTTAGTTTCCTAAGAGCTGGAAGAGAGATTGTCAGCATGATTGAATAAGATTTGATGGGAGCATGTCTTAATTTTAGGATCAATGTAAGGCTTGTGCTATACAGTTGTCACTAGCTGTGCTGTAACAGAAACAATAGCTTTTTCCGTTTTAGGTGCTGCAAGAAGAGTTGCAGATCTCCAAATGTGTTTTAGGCAAACAAGCATTTTCTGGATCCATATATGATTTCAAAAAGTATAGAAGAAAACTTCTAAAATCCTCAAAATGGATCTTACTTTTGAGGAACAGTGAGCCTGATGAAAGGATAGGAAAAAAAAATACACTTGATGTATAAATTCTGCTTATGATTATTTCTAACTGCACAACAAAATAACTAATAATTAAAAAGTTCCCCAAACTAATAATCTAGACTTAGAATCATGCTTGATCATTACACAGATGTGAAAACAAAATTACATTAATCATAATTTAAATATTCTTGATTTTCAGAAAATTCAGTGCTTCAAGTTCTGCTATCACTGTAAAAGTACAAGACAAAAGGAGAGAGGAGGGATAAGCACAGTTTAAAATGCCAGTATTATAACTGATTGCTGGTATTATAACCAACTTTCTTTGTTATAACAATTTCCATTGTTAAAATCAAATATTCCATAATATTATAAAGATTTACATGAGAAACATGTTTCATTATAGCTAATACAAGAATTGTAGCCATCCTATTCCAGTTTCCCCCCAATACAATGATCAAAATAGATTTACTATGACTAAAAATATAGATTTTCTTTATAAGCTACAGAACCCCAGCAATCATTTTCTGCTTTTTCCCCACCTCAAAAAAGTCAAGCAAAGTCTACAAAAATAGCAATTAACTTCAAAAAATAGCATCTTCCAGCAAATTTAAGTTACATTCAGATGTTATATTAACTATTTATAAACCTAGACTCTGGCAAGATACTAAAGAGAGATGTGTATGTTTCAAGTCTCCATATGAGAAGAGCTGCATAGCCACATCAGATTAATTCCAATTTCAGTATCTGGTTTGGTATTCATGATGCCATCTGTTGAAATCATTGTAGAAAACCACTATGCTGCCAGAAGCCATGCCTGTCATTATACACCTGTGAAAGAAAAATACACAGAAAAAAGACCACAGAATCTTTATGCTGAAGTAGCATTTAACTACACATAGCTTCATCAACATTAAATTAAATCACAGATAAAGTTGTGTTTGATAACTCATACAAACAATAATTTTAAGACCTAGGTATTTCTTCCCATTCCATCAGCTATATCCGTTATCCATTTTTTCACGGCAAAAAAAGAAACCCTGGTTTGGGACTGGTTTAAATGTGTCATCCCAAACTAGTGTGGTCAGAAATGTTCAATGACACCTAGCAAACCCAGTCTAGAAGTTAGATTGATAAAGCATAGAATCCTTCAATCCTCAGATCTTTCAACTTTTTTCCCAGCCACAATTTTGCTTATTTTGAAGTAGGAATTGTTTGCCTAGAAAAAAGCCACCTGATGGGAATCACTATAAAACACATTGTTTTTGATTATTGATCTGTACCTGCTTACTGCTCTACTTGAAAAAATCCTGAATGAAGTGATGCAATCAACACCCAACTCACTCTCACCTTTGGTCATATGAAAGAGTCATGGATCGGATTCCAGCATCACAACCGGGATAGGCAAAAAGCTGCTTGAGGTCACACACTTGCCACACCATAACAACTCCATTGTCTCCTCCTGTAAGGAGATACTGTCCATCACGGCTCAGCTGAATTGCCTAGAACAGGGAAAGTGACTTTTAATAATGAAAGAATGTTCACATTAGTTTTCTATTCCTTAATTAGCATTCCTTAATTAGCATTTCATAAGACCAGGTTATTTTGTTACAGAGGTGGGATCTATAAAAAAGAGAGGTTGGATAAAACACGTATTTTATCCATTATTTTTGAATGTAAAACGTCAATATGGTGAGAATTATGGCTATTTGAATTCTAGGGTATTAATTCTCTAATGAGCCATAATCATAGGTAGCAAATGGACTTGCCATGAAAGGCATATATTTCTTTCTCCCAGTCTTCTGGAATTCTATTTATTATACATTAAGGAAAAAGGAATATATCTTTAATATGTTTTTTACAGACTGATACTGGTTACTGTTGCTAATGATCTTTTAACCAATAAGTCTGTATAAGCATGGTTGTCTGAAGAAAAAGATAATGGCAATAGCTCCTGTTTCACTACATCTGAGAGTAGGATTGGGTCATGATTTCTATTTTCTACATAAAAGGACTTAGAAACTCATGCAGCTCATTCAATCCAAAATAAAAGCATGGTTTGAAGACCAATCCACACAGCTATACTCTTTTATTCACTCGACACTCCACAAGGCACGCAGCATGACTGTTTGAGCCTATAATGGAATCTTGCCAGCCACATATCCATGTGAATGCAAGGAGATAATCACAGAGACAGAACAAGAAATGCTGTTTAGGCATACTTCTGCCATACAGAACATTTTGCCATTATAACATTTCTAACCCATCTGCTGTTTTATTAATTCCAATAGAAATTGAATTGTGTTTTAAAATATGTACAGTGGTACCTCGGTTCACGAACGCTTCTGTTCACGAACAATTCGGTTCACGGACAGCTCCGGTCACAAAATTTTGCCTCCGTTCGCGAACTCCGCATCGGGTTACGAACAGGATCCGTGGCCATTTTCCCTCCCGTGACACGTGGTCGCAGCTTCCTGTAGGGAGGGGGACTCTCCCTCCAAGCAGTAACCGCCTCCCCACCCGCCTTCCTGTCCTCCACGCTAGAAGTCGCGTTGAGCAAGGTTAGCTTTCTCTCTTCATACTGTACTTTGTGTCATATTTTTGTCGTTTTAAAAAAAAAAAACATGGTTCAGAACGGATTAACCATAATTACATTGAACCTTATGGGGAATTTGATTCGGGACGTGATCAAAAATCGGTTGGCAACCAAATTCGTAGGGGTCAGAACGGATTAACCGTATTTACATTGAACCTTATGGGAAAATTTGATTCGGTTCACGACCAATTCGGTTTGCGACCAGAGTCGCGGAACGAATTAAGTTCGTGAACCGAGGTACCACTGTATATCCAAATTTCATGTCACAGTGCTATCATGATGCTATCATATTATAAGAGTCAAATGTGTGCTAAGAATTTTACACACCAACACAGACCTATTTGCCTCACTGAGATACCTAGCAATAAACAGAAGAATATTGAATATGTAGCACGTAAATAGACGACCGCAGATGGAAAAATGACAAAGCTAATATGTTGTTTAAAAAACAACGCTGGACTCATACTAGCTAACAAAGCAAGTACAATTACTTGAAAGATTATTCATTATAACTAAAATCAATATTTCTCTTTTCCTTGTTTCACAAATGGCTATCTCCTAAAGGTATTTTTTAAACTGCAGTGAAGACTATGACAAATAATTATTTGCTACTGTTATATAAAATTAAGCTGATGAAAATCTATTAACCCTATGGTTATGGTTCATTTGAGTGTTATACTGGAGGCTTTTTATTTATGCTATATTAAAAGGTAAATTAAAGCCATTAATCTTTAACTCATCTACCACTGAACTCAGTGTATTTCTTGAATAAAAATAATGAGATTTGGACTTTACTAATAGATGTGGCATTTTAATGACCTATCTAATTGTGAATGGAAAACCCTGATTGGAAGGAATATATATGCTTGGAAGGCAGACATCATGATTTCACTTTCACAGCATGGCCTTTAACATTTAGCAAATAAAAAAATGGCATTGCTCTAAAAAATTGGAAAACAGAAGATTTAAAGGTAATGTAAAGTTGCTTTAGTATAAAAAGAATTTGGAATTTTACTACTTCAGATACAAGAGGCTTCAAAACATAGAATTTAAGGCATTCTTAATAATGTGTTGTTTCTAGTTCATGGAAGAGTCTCAAAACTCAGATTTTTGAAAGACCATTATTTATAAAAAACCAGACCTGTCAGCCTGACAACATTGGTATAAAGCAGCAAGAGCCTGTAAGATACTTGACTTTTCAAAACAGACTCAGGAAAGAAAAATAAATTGGTTCCTTTGGGTGAAATAGCATGTTGGCCTTGTTTAGGGTAGAATAACGTTAGTTCTTTGGACTGCCTGCCAACTTAGATTTAAGTTACTTGTTAAGATATCTAAACATTGTAAGGCAGATCTGCCTGGATATTCTGTTAGCCAAAGTTCTACTGAGCAATACAATATTTAAAACAAAAACAGGTGGAAAGCTTTGATTAGGCTCTGAGTATATCCAGACAGCCTAAAAAATTTTTTTGGTAGCATTTCTTGTAGTTATGTACAAGATAGTAAGTTAGGAGATTAAATAAAACAACTGGAAATTTCAGCTTTTTCAACATTCTGCAAGCCAAGCTTGCACCTATATAGGAACGTATTCTGAAAGATTTCAACAAGAAATTACATTTTTACTCTGTATATCCCCATTTTTTACCCATAAACAAACTGAAGCTGTTGGACTCCAGTGCCTTGGGCAGAGACATTGTGAACACTGTGGTTTTAATCTTCCAGTTGCCACTTCACTTACAAAATGATAAAATACAGAAGCTCTGGGGAAAATACCATGGATTGTTTGAGACTAAAACTCATCTGGGACTGTTCAGAAAAAATAATAGCATGGGATTGTATATACTACTGGCCTAGAGAGAGAAGAATTTCCATTGCATAAAGAAATGGCCTTGCAAGTGACAAACACTACAGAAATTGTTTTACCAAGCAAAAGATTGCAGGATATTTTATAGATTTACTGACCTAGCTGACAACATAATCACAACAGAAAGTGGCTATCAGCATTTTTACTGTAGGAAACATAAAACAAAATCACTAAGCCGATGAAGAGTTAGGATAAGATACCCATAAATACTTGAATAAGAATAGTGAACCACATGACAATTATAAAGGAAGGTACGAACCTATATTGATTTAATATAGCTGGTAATGTGAAGCAAATAAAAACAAAAGCTAAGTCTATGTTGCTATAGAAAGAACGTGCCTATAATATTCCTTGGACCCTCTTTTGTTATCCTCCCCACTTTGAGCAGGTACAGTAGCAAAATACAGGTAGTCCTCGACTTATGACCATTCATTTAATGACTGTTTGAAGTTATTACGGCACTGAAAAAAAGTGACTTACAAATGGTCCTTGCACTTATGATTGATGCAGTGTCCCCATGGTCACATGATCAAAATTTGGGCGCTTGGCAACTGGCATGTATTTATGATGGTTGCAGCATCCCAGGGTCATGTGATCGCCATTTATGACTTTCCCAGCTGGCTTCCAACAAGAAGCCAGATTTGCTGAACGACCACATGATTTGCTTAACAACCACGGCAAAAAAGGTCATAAAATCAGGTGCAACTCACTTAACTGTTGTTTAGCAATGGAAATTCCAGTCCCAATTGTGGTCGTAAGTCAAGCAGTCAAGGACTACCTGACTAGCAAGGGTGTAATCTAAATTGAGCAACAGTGACTTCTAACTATCGTTCTGATCTGCAAATCACCTCAAGATAGGTCCATGAGATAAAGGCTCCATGCAAATTACCTCAAAATGAGGGCTCCAGTAAATTTACTCCCAGGAAATCTAAGGTAGCATTGAATGTTAAAGGTGGGTCTTCCTTCATTGTTGAGGGCACAAGATGTTCAATGTCTCCCACACTGTGTTGGCACTCAGACTATGACCATTTTCTTTCCTGCATGAACCCTCCAGGCCTGAACTATTTCTCCTCCTCTGCCACATTTGCACTACTGACCTATTCTGGTCTCTACCCCAGAACCTCAACAGATCATAGTTCCAATGTGGATATGCTCCATGGTGAACAAAAGTAGTACAGAAGAATAATGGGTGACTTTTTCCAATTTCTATCTGAGTGCATCTGGAGCCCCATTCTTAATTAAGAAGGGAAGTTGGCATCAAGCATTTACCAAAGTGCCACGTTCATTAGGGAACCAGAAATGTTTCTCCTTTGATGTTGGTATGCCCTCAGAGCTGTCATTCCCTATTCACTTCCTCTGCTGTTGCTGTTAAATTTTGACTAACTTTTTTTAACAACCAGGATGAACCAACTAGATAATATTTTGTACTGTAGGGAGAATAAGATTTGTATATGCATCCTGTATCCAGCATTTTGTGAAACTAGAGTACTAGAAACTATGTAAGATGAATCCATTCTCTGGCAAGCATTAAATCAAGGAAAATAATAAACAGTGTTCTTCTGAAATGTCAATACAGTTTATGTGTAGCCACTATGCTCTTCCATAGTGATGGGTACTGTCTATAGGACTACATATGTCTCCCTGAGCTTTGGGTGCAGTCCAATGTAACTCTAAAAGTTGCTTTGAAATTGTAATTTCTAAAAAGACAGAAGTAGAAAATTATTGAATACACAGAATACAATAATAAATATCATTCATTCATTTTCAATTAAATTGAAATTTATTTTTTTGTCTATCCATTTTTTTGGAGCACAGCTTCAATATGCTATTTAACCCAAGTGTGGCCCACAGTCTGAAAAAAGTGGTGTGCACCATGTTGTACAGGAAAAGATTATATCATTCCTATTTTGAATTATGAAAACACTAAAAGTTACTTCCAAAATTAATGCCAGTTACTATTAAGATACTACAACTATTTCATGTGTGACATTAAACAATTTGTGAACTACTATTTATGAACTACTTATATATAGTTATGAACTAATAATATTCAATAATTACCAAACACAATATACAGAGTGGGATATATTTTAAAGGATATTAAACTTCTAGAAATTAAAAGTAAGACTTCAGTATGACATGCTTACCCTTATATTATCATCTGTTTCCATAGTGGCTTGTAGTTTTCCATTCACACTGAATACACAGAAATGACCATTGTCATAGTATATGACACAGTGACCCTCTCTTGATGCTTGGATAAGTTTTGCTTTCAGACAGTTTTCAGGAGCTTCTAATGTCCTCAATAGATCCCCATTCATAGAATGTATGAGACACGATCCTTCTGATGAGGGAGGTTAAAAAAAATACAGCCATTAAAAATTCAGTATTAACCCTTGCTAAATATACTAAACTGATTTGACTTTACTAAAACTAAAAATAACTGTGATTTTAATGTTCAGTTGTAAATGGCCTCGAATAGCTATGAACAGATATTTGTAGATATACAGATGACAAACAGACATTGCTATACCACAGTTCATTTCCGAGAATCCCTTATCAATTGCCATATTATTAGCGCTGCTGGGAAACAGCATTATCTGGAGGGCAACGGGCTGCCCCCTCTTTGATTGTATCAGTTCTTTGACTTTGTTTAACCAAACCTTTTTGCTCCAACTGCTGTGCTCCAAAACCATAAAAACAACATAATATTTATATGAAGGAAGCATGGAGGTGTCTTTGTTTATTTAAATCTATTTATGTGGTCACCCATCTCACAAATGCAACACTGGGTGGCTAACAAAGATTAAGAAATACAATATAAATACAATATATAAAAAATACATTCCCCAACCTACACAAAGTAGCTCCTGAAAATGCTATAAACCAACAACTTGGTCTATCCCAATCCCCCATGCCTGGGAAAACAACCATGTCTCCAAGGTTTCTGAAAGATGAGCAAAGTCAGGGCCAGCTGAACCTCAGGTAGTATGATGTTCCAGAGGGCAGGCAGAGCTATGGAAAAGGCTGTGGTCCTGGGTCCCTCTAGATGACAATCCCTGACTGATAGAACTGGACCATGCTCCTCCTGCCCGACCTAATGGAACAAGTAAAAACAATGGGAGTAAGGCAGCACCTCAAATACCTTGGTCCCATGTCATGTAGGACTTTATGGATAATAACCAACATCTTGAATTGCATCCAGAAGCAAACTGGCAGCCAGTGCAGCTGGAGAAGCAAAGTTGTAATATGGGCATATTGAATGGCACACCAATAATTTCCCATGTTGCTGCATTCTGGACCGGACTGAATTTTCAGAGGTACTTCAAGGATAGCCCCATGTAGAGCGCATTGCAGTAATCCACTTAGGAAGTGACCAAAGCATGAGTGACTGGGTAGTGTTCCTGATCCTGGAAGGGATGCAATTGGTGTACAACACAAAACTGTGCAAAGGCCCACCTGGCCATGGCTGCCACTGCTCTTTGAACAACAGACATGAGTAACAGGAAGACATCCAAATTGTACACCATTCTGTCTGGGGTAGTGCAATCCCACCAGAACTAAGGATGAAAATGATCAGAGAAGACAGATTAAAGTCTCCCAAGACCATAAGCCTTGGGAACTCACCATCAACTTAGCCATGGAGTCCAGCAGTTCAGGCAGAGAGGTTGCTATGCACAGGGAGGCTGGTACAAAAGCAACAATCCCATCTGATCCCTAGAGCCAAACTTAATAAATTGGGTATCACATCCAGTCACCTCTGAGGCAACACCTCTGTACACCACCAGAAAGTCCCGGATGACCAGGCCATTCCACCACCCCTGCTGTGGGGTCTGGCTGATACCACACCTCTAGCTCAGAGGACAACCCCTCCCTCAGCACCCATCCAAGTCTTGGTACTGGACGCCACACCTGCCTTTCATCCATGATGAAATTACAGATGCAAGAAGTGTTATTACAGGCAGACTTAGCTCCTCCTCTTTATAGCACTGCACTGTGGGCTGCAAAATAGCTAATCAGCATGTTGTCTACTACAGACCAACTCCATCATCTCTGTCATCACTCAAAGAGGCTTCCACATCATTTCCTGCCTGTGAGAAGCAGTCACCTGTGGCCCCAGTTTTCCAGTCACCTGAGGGCTGGAGAAGAGGCCCAGATCATACTGGTCCTATTACAGCACAGAATCTTGGCCACAGTCCTGACATCCAGCATGGGGAACTCCTGGAGGGCTCCACAATTCAAAAAACAGCCTCCAAACTGTCCTTCAACTCCACAAACCATCCTCAACTTCCTAAACTCTCCAAACCTTGAGTCTGCAACAACTACTGTGCAATAATGGGGCGGGGGGGGGGCGGGGGAGTCAATGTGTACATTTATGAGGGAACCTATATAATAGTATATACTAAAAATAGGCAAAATTAAGTAGCAAGCCAATTACAATATAAAAGGATGGGATTTATGAATAAATTCATTGTTACTCTTTTTTTTTTTGGATGAAGTGGCCTTCCAACAAAACTAATTCTAACCACGGGCTTATAGAAACAACGTCCTTTAGGATGAATGGGATTATATCTGTACAGGAACAGATTTCACACAGCAACTAGAGTTCACACATTCTAAGGCATGGTTAACTAATTCTAAAAAAAAATAATGGAGTAATTCTCTTTTTTTGGAAATGAATCAATTAACACTGGTCTCAAACTGGGGGGGGGGGGGGGCAATACATTTTTTTCCCCCCATACAGTAAGCAGAATAAAAGGGAAAAAAGTTCAAAAGTAGAACGGCTGATTAATTGTCAACAGAAACAGAAAAGTATATTTGCTGTAAAATACACTTTGACAAAAGGCATTTTCAGGACAAAATGATGTGAGAAACCCTGTCTATCAAAACAAAACATCTGGAGAAATAAAGCCAAGGCATCACTGAAATAGATGAAAACTTGGTCAAATGAACCTGATCAATGGATCAAACTGAAAACCTATCCAGGTAATGGCTGGTGTGGGTCTTCCGGGCTGTGTGGCCGTATTCTGGAAGTTTTGTTCCAGAACTGCTCCTGTCTGTGCTCCTGCCCTCTGAAGATGCCAGTCACAGATGCTGGCAAAACGTTAGGAAACAAAACTTCCAGAACACGGCCACACAGCCCGGAAGACCCACACCAGCCATCGTTTTCCGGCCATGAAAGCCTTCGACAATACATATCCAGGTAATGTTTTCTTTTGTAGTGGTCAGATTCCCTTGAGAAGACCACAAACAGGATATTAATTTAAAAGCACTCTTGGTATCTTCTAGCCATAGAATTAAGTTGTGATGAAAGTGAAACATACTATATTTCTGCTCTGTTTATTTCTTGATCTTTTAGTGTACAGATGCTCAGGCTTGTTGAAGTGCTAATTTCTTTTTTTAGAAGTTATTTTTAATACTTTTAAATAGCAATGAGAAATCAATGACCATAGGCAATGATCCAGGCCCAGTTTAAAACTCACCATGAATCTCATCACTGAAATTCAATGACAAAACTAAAGATATTTCAATATCCATTCCCCCCAAACCCCCCCCCCCACACCAATATTTTCCCTGCAAGACAAATGTGCCCCTTTCCTCTCTTAAACTCTCATCATCCTGTTGGGAACCCCTCCCTGTGGAAACCTCAATTATGATCCACTTTCTGATGAACATGATTATGTAGTTTTGCTTGCCTCAAACCGAAGCGCTTCTTATGAAATATTTGCTAAAAACTCAAGTTTCAGTGGATACAATTCTATAAACCTGGTTTCAGCTTACATTTCATGTCTTCGCTTAGCTTGATGCCAGCCATCTCTGTGGGTACCTTGGTGGCTTTTAATGCTGTCAACAACTTTTTCTTGCTTTCATTATAAGATCACAGCCTTTTGTTTTCTTAGATCCTGTATAAGGCACCTTGTGAGCAATGCCCAGACAGGGCAAACACTCAGACCCTGAGTACGCTATGGCTGTACTTATGGAGCTAGATGGAATATATTACTCTTCCAGTTGCTTTTTATGCTCCACTTACAGCTTCTAGATTTTCTAGATTTTCTTTAAAAAAAACCCCTTTAGCTACATAAAATGTACATTTTATTTTATAATATGCAAGTGGAGTTGATTGTTCCTGTGTTTGTATCAGATTAATGTTAATCCTTATCAGCTTGGCCAATCATTTTGTCATACTATGATCATGTATAAGACGATTCAGGGCTGTCTTTATTAGTACATGTATTGTGGATATGTGCTGTTGGGGATGGGAAATGTATTTCAGACAGACTATTACAGGTTATTGTTGAATATATAAGCTTCCCTTTGAGAGTCAATCAGAGTTTGTCTCTCTTAATCCTGACAAGAGGAGGAGTCCCAGTAAACATAATCTGTATGTGTTACTTGAAACTAACTTTAACAAGGGTATAACTCATCCTGCATAGGGCATAATATATTAGTATGAGGCTTTTTAATATTGTTTATGGTATCACTTTAGTAAAATGACTTGCATTGCTTTTGTTTGTTTGCGTTTTGTGTCTGTGTGTGTGTATGTAATTTTTCCAGACCAAAAAATATTCTATTCTATATTCTTATACTATTCTAAAAGTATAAGTTATAAGATTCTTCATTGTTATAAGATTTGTTATCTTTGTTATAAGATTCTTCATTGTAAGTTATAAGATTTTTGTTATAAGATTCTTCATTGTAAGAAATAAGTATTTTCAAGGAAAGCTTTTTAAAAGACTGCAGTAAAATGTACCTTTAGAACCACTTATCACTACACCAAGTTCAGCACAAATTGCTGCACAGGTAATCTCATAATCATGTCCAGTCAAGACAGCCCGAGGAGCAGCTGTTTCACCTGTAAGTAGATAAGTAAAACAAACATTTCTTAGTAACCTAGTCACAATCAAGCAAATGTATAATTCAGTTCTAATTACCAAAAAGAAAACATATGAACTGGAATTATTCTGTTCATATATGTAGTTATTTAGCTTCTGAGCAGATACTATGAAAACCAGATTTTTTTTATAGCACAGAGCTCTATATACTAGGTTTTGCTACAAGCTATGGTTTGTCAAATCATGTACCAAATCTAAGTGAACACCATTGACTGCTACCTATCATACCACTTTGAACCTTATAACAGACAACAGATACATTCAGAATCTGAAAAAAGTAATTCAGCAAGTCCACAAGACTAGTGTTTCACCAAAAATCAATCCTTCCCCATGGCAACTATAGATGGAAAGATGTATGAAGAATTCTTTTCAGCAGAGAGCAAACAACAGTGCAAGGAGTTCCATTAGTGTATTAAAAGAATTATCCATGCAAGATGCAACTCAACTGACTGGGGACCATAGCCGAATGGTAAAGCTCAGAGTTTTATTTATTAAATTAACATCCTGAAGCATAGAAGCAAATACACTGCATTTTAAGAACATTGGATACTGCTTAAGGGATTTTATGGGTAAGATGCATCCACTGATCTATTTTCATCATCGCCATTTTTTTTTAATTTGTACAAAGATATATTTACATGATTTGATCAAAATACTTTACGCTAAAATTGTACCACTTCTATATAAACTTTTGAATAATGATGCCAGTTACTTTGGCTGGTCTTATTTTATTGGTCTATTGCTTCAATGGTAGCACTTTTGACAGCACAGATACTTTGGTGTATTTACATACGTGTTCAATTTTAGTTTGTAGTAACCTCTAGAAACTTTATAATAAAAATCTTTGATTTGCATTTTAACACAAACCTTCTTGATTTGTACTTCCTAAACCTAATATGCAAGCTGAAATGCAATTACCGTATTTTTCCGACTATAAGACGATACTTTTTCCTAAAACCCTTACCCTAAAAATTGAAGGGCGTTTTATTCAAGGAAGTCAGCCGAAGAGACAACCACCCGGTTGCAAAACTGCCCATACTTTGTTTCTGTAGACAGGCTTCCTCCTATTGCTAACCTCCAATCACGAGTGAAATAGCTTGTCTCCCAAACAGACTCCTCCAATCACGAGCCTTATGTAACTGGCGTCAGCTGATGCTGAACAAACCGATTAGAGGAAGTCTGTTTGCAGAGACAAGCTATCAGCAGTTTCACTCATGCTTGAATGTAATCAGTTATGCAAAAAAGCATGGAAATAGAGCTGCAGAGAGATGGTTTGGACCTCCTCCCACCGAGTATATCAGGTAAATGTTAACTAATTACTAAATAAAAATGTGTTCTGCACTATCTTTAAAATATTGATTTCTTAACTTTGGGTTGGAAAAGTGGGGGTCGTCTTGTACATGGGGGTGTCTTATTGACGGAAAAATACGGTATCTTTCTACGTTTGCATTGTATCAAATTGTGAATTGCAGTTCTTTATTTTCTAATAGTGCCTATACTGTACAATTTCTAGAATTGATATAATTCTGGATATAATATACATGCATTTTTCCATATAACATACAAAAGTGGAGAAATTACTATTACAGTCACTACACTGTGTAAAATGCACATACCAACAAATAACAGAATTGACAGATTTGTCTAGGCCTAGTAATTGAAAAAAAAATGTTGAATACAATCTATAGCTTATTTTATAGCCAGACCAGATATTATAAAAAGGTACACTGGTAAAACCTGCTGTTTCAATTTCATTCTCATTCTCATGAGTTATTAATGGGAGTTATTAATACTTACCTTTCTATGCAAATGATGAAGTCAAGGTTATTTCTCAAACTCACCAGTTAGCTACATTGTGTAAGCCAAATCTATACACTGCTAAAAGGATGCAGTAACATGGCTGGAGAATAGTAAGGTCAGGTATTCAGTGTGAGCTCACCAAAAGGCTACCATTCTTATTTAACACAGACTATCCAGAAAACTTTGGGGGTCATGTGGCCAAGAGTCTGAAAACATCTAGAGTCAGCTTTGAATATAATTCTATCACTTCCATGAATTAGGACTTTCAACTAGAACTCTGTATATGAAATACATCAGACTCATGGTTACAAAGGACTGCGCAAGAGTGCATGTTTATAAAGGGAAAAGTAATAATGAATTCATCCAAAGAGATAAAGATTACTCTGACGTTGTTAGATTGGTGTGGCATTTGAAAAATTTATGAAGAATGCTCCATAATAATATCAAACATTCAAATGCTAAATATTCAAAATCAGTAAATCAGATAGTTTTGAAGCATAACATTAGACACAAGTCAAAAGCAATACAAACAATATGTTACTAATCACAGTAATTTATGCTACTAAACTGTAGGTATAGTAATATATGTTAATATGTATGTAATAGTAATATGTTAGTTACCCTATTTACTATGTATGTTATTATACATTTTAACGAGCAACTTCCTTGTGACAGCAGGATCTCTCTTACAGAAATATGTATCTGAGATATGCTCTGAGATGTATTCAATTTAATACATTTGTTTTTTAAAAATATGTGATGACTTTAGATACACATGACTACTGAAATGAATTATGTATGATTCTTTAATTAATGAAATACTTGCTGGTTACATGGATTTGAAAGTAATATATTCAAAAGCTTATGTTATTTTTTTCACTGAAGGGTCTTCCTTCTACTTATAGAACATGAATCTTTTGAAAAGTCAGCCTGCCTCCTTTGATAATAATGTTAGGTATTTAGGGGTCTTCATGCTTCTGATTTTTCCAAATAATGGGCTCAACTCACAAGCTGATGGCAGAATAGAAGAGATTTCTTACTGCCTCATAAGATTGTCATGGTTTTCACCAAAGCAAAGGGAAAGTTTTACTTTGTGGCTGCTTTAAGGGGCACCACTTCAAACTTCTTTAAACTTTTCAAAGTAGCTTAGATGTCTTCTTTGAAATCCTAGGCTAGTGACTTCAAAGAAGCAAGGCTTTGTCCCTTAAACAGGTTCATGATTACTTTAAAGAAGGCATAAAAAGAATGTTGAGTTCATCTTTATGGAAATCTGTATAGGAAGATTAACAAATCAAATGAAATTAAAAATTCTTGCTAGTATTTAAAATACAACTATTTCATATATCTGCTTTGTAGAACACTATATTTAAAATTACTTCAAACTTGTTAAGCACTGCTTTTAAAACTTATATTTGGTATTTAATATCACACTCAGAGTCTAATAAAGTCTGACCTATAAACCATACCAAACAGTATTTTCGCTCAAGAGTAACCAGACACAAAACAACTGGTTTATTCTGAAGAGTTCTTTTTCCCCCCCAGTTAGCTGAAACTATAACTCTTATAGAATGAAAGTGTATTTTAAAGCATTGAACTTAAATTTAAAAATGTAAAAAGAACATTGCGTGATTCATGTAGGAACTCTTGAAAATAGGTCAACTTCTTTTCCAGTTCTAAAATATTCACACAGCAGTGTAATGTTTGCACTGTTATGAAGAAATTACTATTTCTTTCTCCCAGGCCTGACTTTTGTAATGAAAAATTTAAAAAAGGATCTGCATTTCTTCAAGAGGTAACTGAGTGAACATAGTGGTTTGTATACATTGCAACAGTTACTTCAACAAATTAGGAATTGCCTTCCATTATATCTTTCTTTTACAAAGTAACCAATTCTTTTTTTTTTAAACAACCTTTCCTAAAACAAGCAAAACTAGGCTGCTTATGAGTTGTAGTTAAATAATTTTCTGTCATGGCGCCAGCCCTCCGGAATATAATTCCTCTGGAGATTAGATTGGCCTTCTCCCTCTTGGCCTTCCGTAAGGCCTTGAAGACTTGGCTCTGCTTGAGCCTGGGGCCTCAGGTGCTTGATGGAGCCCGTCTTGTGGCTATGCTGAAGGTGACTGACATTTTGTAATTTTTTCCTGGCTGCTGTATATTTTATGTTTTTTATATATTATTTTTATCTTTTTTAAAATATTGTTACTCATCCAGAGTCATGTACTTGAGTTAGCCACCCATATAAATCTACTAAATAAATTAATTAATTATGTAAGAAGCTGAGAGCTGAACAAAAAAAATCTCAGCTGTTTTGCAAATACAAAGTCAATATAGCATTCTAATATTTAATATGAATAATACTATCAAATTGTAATTAAATAACACTGCCATCTTGCTGCTGATGCTTTAGTATGTCTAACTTAAATAGACTAACAAAACTTACATGCATCACCTAAAAAACCTAAAGTGATTGTCAGAGTAGAGCAAAGCTATGAAGTATTTAAGTTTGAACACAATTCTTCAAGCAGGAACAAACTATACATGGTGAAATTGTTGCAGGCATGCACACAAAAACATGTCCAACGGTTTCCAGGAACTTACAGTATTATATCACTATAATTCCATCCTTTTATTCTATCACATTAATTTCATAGAAGAATTCTAGGCTGAATGAACAGATTAATAATGTAAATATTATATAAAAATCTGTAACCCAATGCCACAGATATGGCATGCATTATACTTATACTTATTTACTATATGAAAGAACTTTGTAAGAACAATAAGTAGCATTGGGTACAAGGCAATAAACAACTGGAACACAAAGACCTGCATTACATCATGGAGCATTAAAGCATTCTGGTCATTCTGTAAAATTTCATGTTTCATTATAGTGATACCTGAGCTTAAATACAGCAGTACTAAAAACTGTTCTGCATCTAATCTGAAACACAAATACTATTCTAGTTCTCTATAAAACAAAAACCTATTATACATATTTGTCAGCACAGTGGGAGGGGAGGAATGAATAATGAACATCTATTGTAGGAGATGACCAAAGAGTGTGTAAACTGAGATTTCCACTCAAGTGTGGAACATCTAGTAGGAAGCAAGAATCACATTTACAATCAAGGCAGGGGGAGCCCGCAAGCGTGGTTTTTCAAATTCTTCACAGCCCCTTTACCAGCAGTCACCATAGGAAGCATCTGCACTCTCTTTTCCATAATTAAGTAATGAGTCTATATGTGTTCACTTTGTCTTCAGGGTCTAACCAGAGTGAGCACATAAGTGTTATCTGGGTATGTGTATATACGTGAGTTTCCTATGTGTTGCCTCTGCATATGGTTTGTGTGCATGTAACGGTCTAATCAGAGTGGTGCATATGTGTTGCCCCTAAGCGTTTTTGCTTGCATTTGGGCTGCATTGCGTTGGGAGGTGTGCACTGGAGAGCACAGGACAGTCTGGAACACATGAACAGAAAGGGGTGATTGAATGGAGATGTGGGCAGCATTCTGAGATGCAATTTCACCGCCTCTCCCATAGGATGCATTGAGGGAAATCTTTTTCAATTTGATTTCTCCACAGCCCCTAGCTGGATCCAATTTCTTTCTGAAACCAATATGTCTTTTGCTGTCTTGTCCTACCACAACTAAATTTGGTTTCATTCTATTCTGTTTCCAGGGACCTATTCTGCTGAAGAGAAACAGATCAATGAACAGACATATGGAATCCCAAGCCCTTTTATATAATTTCTCTCCAATATTCCATTTGAGTGGAGAATAAACATAAAACCCAGAAAATCAAAGAAGGCAAAAACCCTTCTTTTCAAACTGATTCTGAATTTATTCTATAGAGTTTAGCTCTTGTGCTTTCATTCATTTTGTTCATACTCTTTTTTACAGGATACCAGAGAAAAATATTATGCGTGGAAACTAAGCCTTATATATTATAAGTGTTCAAGATGATTGAACAACTCTATAATGGCAACAACTCTATTACATATTCCATGCTATGTGTTGTGTAAAAAATACCAGAAAAATGTATTATGTTCCTCATCTAAAGTCTTCATATCACAACAATACTAGCTCTACAATAGATTAGCTCTACCAAATCATTTTCCAGGCACATTTTTGGCAGTGCAAGATAGTGGCAGAAATGCACTGGAAGTGCTTTACACACTAAAGAAGTGAGGATAAAGTGTTTGATATATGTTTCTGGTTTGGTAACATACGCAAAGGAGAGATGGTGGCAGAGTTCACTGCTGCTCAGTTTAACTCTGAACTTTCTCATTTTTTGTATTGGCCTCCTGATAAATTCAAATACCAGCTTAGATAATAGAAAATTATGACTTGTGATGAAAGATCTTTGCAGCAGGTTTACTAAGATCAATGGGATTTAAGTTAGCTTTAGTGAATGTAAGTGTCATTGATTTCAATGAATTTTCTCTAATTTTGCACACTGTTCTTCTTCAAGGCCTAAATAAATAGTACAGATTGCTGATGATTTTTTCTTTCCCTGAAAACAGCTAGTGGAAATTTTTTTTAAAAATGATGTCATTGACGTCCTCCTCTTCAAAATTAATTATATGGAAATTATTTATTTACTATTTGGAAACTATTTCAGGGAAAGAGTCAGCAGCAACCAAGAATTATCCATATTGTATGCGAGACATTGAATATTTCTGTAAACACTTGTAAAGCAAAACCTCAAAACTATTCATGATAGAAAAGTGTGATATGGCACAAAAGCTACAAATACATCCTAGGACTGTAATCAGAAATTTTACAATCACAAAAAGAAACTTCATAGCCTGCATATCTCTTTTATAACTACTCATCTGAGTAAACCAAACGCACTTTGACTCTTCAATTTTAATTGCTGCATGATGAAAACTAAATATCTGAAATCAAGCTGGCTCTAAATCTTTTCTAGTCACTTAATGAATCCAAGTGACCTTTCAGATGGAAGTGTTTCCCAAGTGAACACACTGACAAAAATGACATATAATTGTGATACAAAACTGAAAAGTTGATGGCTCTGAAGTACAAAGGGAAGAATTTAGTTTCAATATTATAAAACAATTTTTTCACACTGAATTGCTATTACCAAGAATTGCATTTCAGTTTCAAATAATTGCCAGCAGATGTCACTCTATGATGCTTGATTACGTTCAGAGAGACTGTTTTTAAAACAGGTTTGGATACTGGTTAAAGGCTGCTATGAAACTGCAATAATTTTCAAGAAAATATTTTTAAAAAACTAAAATTCATGATGATGAATAAAACAACTAGTTTGTCTGCTCAAGAGGTGATAAAGGGAATATGACTGGTACTCTACATACCTTTCTAAATGTACAAGCAGACTAGTTTATACGGTACTTCAAAATTATCAACTGATCAGAGTAATTTGATTTTCCTGTCAAAGTGCAAAATAATTTTCTTTTCTAGAAGTGTAAATTATTTTACTTTTAAAGAATCTGCCAGTCCTGATCATTTACTTTGTTGTAAATACCTTCTAAACTGGATTTAGAAGAATAAATTTCAATGTTGTTTAGTATAAGAACTCAATTTTTTTCTTTAAAAAGACCTAAAAACTATAGATTCTAAACTAACTAGATTCATATTTTTTTTTCCTGAACAGGTTAAACAGGTTACCAAAATATGTAAGGATTTGCTGGAAATCAAAATGCAGGAATGTTGGTTTCTGTGTTTGTTTCTCTGTAAGCTAATTGCATGGAGTGGCTACTAGAAGGAGCATGTGACTCTACTAGAAAAATCAAGTGACTCTACTTGAATTAGGAAAAATATCTTCCTGAATAGGAATGTAAGGTATTGTGTTGAACTAGGATTGGGAAGATCTAGGTTCAAACCCTTTCTTTATCCAAGGAAAGTAACTGAGTGGCTTTAGGCCAATCAGATTCTGTAAGCACACAAAGTTGTTGCAGTTGGGATAAAATAAGATAAATACCCATATAAACCTCTCTTAGCTCCTGAAGTGCAGGGTGCATTATTATGGCTGGTCGCACAGTTGTTTAGACTGGATTTGGCATTTTTATCCACCTATTGAGTCCTTCCCAAGGACCCGGGATAGGCAGATGTTGTTGTTTGATGGTGCTACAGGTATCGTTGCAGGATATAAGCTGTTCCAAGTAAAGCTGCCTTTTACAATTGACTGGTGGCGATTTTGTTGTTGTTGTTGTTATTATTATTAGCCATCTTTTCAAATGAACTTATTTTTTAATTTTTTATTTTATTGCTATAATGTACAAAAAAGAAAAGACAAACAAAAAAGCCAAAATGTAAACAGTATGAAAGAAAAAACAAACTAAAACCTGACATTACAATTGATATGTAAGAGCAAGTCAGTTTTTAACAGCAAAGTAAAGTTGTTACATATTGTTATTGATACTGAGTTACTGTAATCATACTGATCGGTCTTTCCATTTTATCTGATAAAGGGCTAATTTAAAGTCAGAGAGTGAACACTTTTCTTCAGTCAAAATCCAGAGTGATAATTTCTAACCAACCAAATCATTGTTTTAATTTCATTCCAAGCATGGTAAGTCCACATAACTTCTTCATAACTCAGGAAGGTTTCAGTATATAGTTCAACATCACATTAACAACTTTAAACCTTACAAGAACTTAGCCTCCCTCTATGTCTTTCTCACACCCTCTCTCTCTCTCTCTCTCTCTATCTCTCTCTCACACACACACACACACACACAGAGTTTATTTTACCTAAGAAGATTGCAGTTAAATTTGAACCAATTTACTTTTTGGATGAACCAACCAAATGAATGTACTCAAATATCAGAATATTACTCCAGGCATCTGATCAAATGGACCGTGATCCATGAAATGTTATATGCATGCATTAGTTTTTATGATTCTGCAAGGTTGTTATTTATTTATCTATTTTTTTGGTTGCAGCCACAGATTGAAATGGCTATCGCTCTGGAAATAATGTCCTTTAGAATATCTTGCAGTAATTACACCAAATGAATATGAATACATTGTCTGTAATCTTGGGAAATGGTTCCCGCAAATTTTGTCCTTGTCTCCCAATTTCTCAACTTTAACAGTATTTGATTTGCCACAGATAGAAAGTCAGAATGATAAAGATCTCCTTACCATTTGCATTATCACCAATGCTATTGGTTTTACCATCCCAGTACCACAGCAGCAATGTTGCATCGCGAGACCCTGAGAGAATATAACAGTTTCCTCCAATGTAAGATTCAGAACGGCCAAGGCAGGTAACAACATCCCAGTGTCCAAATACAACTTGCATTAGTTTTCCTGAAACATACAAGCAGATTTTTCATTCATAGCAAGACCACACATTGTAGGATCAGAGCTGTGTAGAGATTAAGGTGTATTGGACTAGAATTTGAGGGAGCCAGGTTCAAATCTACACTTAGCTACAGAAGCTCAGTGAGTAACTCACCAGTCACAGCACACATAGTCACTGTTGTAGAAAAAAGAAAATACAACATAGGGCATTTTGAGCTTCAAAGGCAGGATGAAATTAATGCATGAATTAATACTGCATACACATATCCTGAGTTAGACTATGTTGATTCATCCAGTTTGGAACCATCTGCTCCATATAATATTGACTCTTTAAGGTCACTGCCATAGGGTTTCCTTTGTTGATCTTCTCTGATTCAAAATGCTAGGTATTAAACTTGGCACATTCTGAAGCAAAGCCACTCAAGTTATATTTCACCCTCTTTTCTCCTTCTCACACACAAACACACATTCCACTTTGCTTCAAGGTTAAAACACATACTTCATAGTTTAGATCTTAAAATATGGAATAATATGTATTATTATATGTATTATAGTAATATTAGTATTGTAATACTATGAAAGAATATTCAAAATACATGAAACATATGTTTTAATGCTTTTTCATGTATTTTGACTATTCTTTCATATATTTAAACTTATTTCAAAACTTTCTATGTCATATTAAAAAAAAAAAAAATTCCCAAGGGGACATAGTACCACAGGCATCCATTCTTATCTATGATGAATACCAGATAATGAAATATGGGTTGTAACATGATACAAGCTCCACTATTTCACAGTTGGGTCTCAGTGTTGTGTAAAAGTACATAAAGGGCAGAGTTTGGATAATTATGTCACAATCACAATGCATCCAACACCTGTGGATAATACAATAAAAACTTTTAAAAGAAAGATTTAATTTAAGATAATGGTTCCTTAGGTCATCCATACATGGAAAATTAAGTTGTTTGTCAAATTAATTATAAGACAAATGTATTTATATATACATTGTTATAAATATGATCAAAAATATAACAGTAAACAAACCCTATCTCACTCTCAAATAATTGTAAGTAGATGAAGTATCACATTTATCAGGAACTTCACCATTTTACATTTTACAATTGCAGAATTCTACACTTGCAGAATTTTTCTTAAAATTCTTTTTAAGTTTAGCAGGACCATGACTGATATTGCTGTGCCCCATTTATTTGTCCTGAATAACATAAAGTGAAAGGGACAGCAAGCCTCTATCCTTTTCTTAGATGCTCCATTAGCTAACCCACATTCCCAACTTTCAAATTTAGAAAAGGTAAAGGGAGCTTGCAAAGCATGGATTCTGAAATTCTTTCCAATCCTTTACCAGCAGTGGCTGTACTTTTCTTCTGTGTAATGACATAATGTGTGCTCTCCCATAATGTTCTGTTGATGTGTATTAGTGTGCCTGTGTGCACTGGAAGCACGGGGTGGACTGCAAACATTCCACTCTGGGTCATGGGAAGCAACATTCCAAGTCACTGCACAGCTGTCTCTTCCACACAGATTCATTGGGATAATTTTCCAGAATGTTTTTTTCTCCACAGCCCTTGGCCTTCCAGGCCATGTTTAAACTTGATCTTCCTTTTGCCACCCTCTCTCTTCCCATCAAAGCTGGTCCCATTCTGTTTATGATTCATATTGATGGATGGACTGAGCCTCAACCTCATTGCATAATTTATTTCCAACATTCCACTGAGTTGGAAAGAATAAAATATAAAAGGGCCCCGGTTGTTCTAGAGGCCAAGGCACTGTCTGTTCAGCTGTCTTCTGAGAAAAGAGCCTGCTTCCACCATTTAGTTTATCTAGCCAACTCACAGCCTTCATATCCCTTGATATTTGTTTAGCATTGTCAACCATAGCACAGAGTGAGCAACTGCCAGAAAAAGGGATTTCACAATTTATTTTCACTTATTTGTCAGATTTCTAGTCCTGATTATTGAAAACAAAGTTTTAAATAAACAGTAGGTAGTGGCAATGACAACTTCATGCTTCTTTTATAATTTCATTATTTTATCATTCAGATAAGAAATAATTGTATTTAAAAAGTATTTTGTCCATCCAAAATTCATTCATATTTTATTCACAATGAGGGTAGCCCTGTGGCTGAGCATAGGTTATAGCCGCTCTATAAAGTAGCCCATAATAATTACTGCTGGAACAGAGGAAAGATCCTGCACAATACCCCTGTAATGTCCTAAAAGAGATTCATGCACATTCAGACATTCAGTTCATGGATGCATTATGTCTTTGACCTGGTGCTGCACATATTTCTGAACTATGGTCTACAAAACAGTTGAGCTACAATAAATTAGTATTTGATATGCCTGAACTCTTTGTTTTTATTTTTATTTTTTAATACACAATTAAAATTCTAAGATTATCCAGTGAAGTGTGGACAGGTAGAGAAAGCCTGTAGAGTAAGTTAGTCTCTGCATTCAGTCAGTTCAACAAAGGAATACTTTCTGAAGTTTGTTTGACAAATTCTAAAGTGTTAATTTTATATTTGTTAGAGAACATAGGAAACTGACTTACACTGGAGTCAGATCTAGTTAACATTTTGACAGCTGTAATCCTTTAAAAAAAAAACAGGCACCAGTTTTTGTAGTATTGACTTTAAAAACCTGTTTGAAAATAATGTGTACCACTATAAGAGCATTGATTGCAGTTCTGCTATACTAGTTGTTCTCAGAATACATAATTTATATTCAAGGTATTTCCTGTTACAATACTCTCACCTGAAAACTAATAAGAAGGTTATTTTGCATAAATGCTAAAATATAATTGAAATCCACATTTGTGACAACTTGCTATGGCCAATTCTTGTTATCTTATCCTGTATATTTTTCCTTCCTTTCACAACTCAGGAACAGGACAGGTAATTAATCACAACCTAACACCCAAATATTCTTTGCATACTCAAAACAAATATAAATAGCACAATATTTCTCTTTAAAAGTTGCAGTCAGACCACAGGCAAGCAGAATACAGCATTCCTTTAAATGGATTAATAAAGAAAAAAAGTGTATTCTGCTTTCAAACATACATACACTATTAATAACTGAATCACATGAAAAGAACCAAGTGATTTAACTTTATATTCCTCCATTTCTCAGTCACTAGAGAACAAGAGAAAACATGCCTTAATAACACATTTTGACTATTATTGAACACATTTCCAAGGACATATTTAACACCCAAGTTTATGTTCCAGATTACTATATTGCCACATTCTTTTGCACCGTTTCACCTCTTTTCTGAATGCATACACATTGACTACATATGCAGCATTAACTACATGGAATGAGGCAATAGAATTCACTGTATTATTCTAGATTAAAGGTGGAAAACAATAGTTTTATTTATTAGATTGCTAATTACTCTGATAACTGGATGAAAGAAGGAGACAAAGGACATATTTCTGTTTCCTATCAGATGAATATCATAAAAGTAAAGTTACATAGAAGTTTTTGGAAGAGTCAAGTGTTTTCCTTATGCTGTACAAGCAATTTGAAGGACATAAAATTCCATATTCACCCTTTTTTTAATTGTTAAAAACAAAACGGATAGTTTCGCTGCATTGTAAAAATTGTGCAAAAACAATGTTTTAACAGTATAATTAAACATTTTCAAAAGTTTCAGAAAAGAATAGTGTATTACATTGAAATTAACTTACCTGTATCAGTAGAATATACCCGAAAACTTTTATCCCAAAACCCACAGACCAGGATGTAGCGATTATCCGAAGTGATAACAAAGCACTGGGAATGGACTTGAATACTTTGGTCTAGAAGATCTGTGATTTGCCTCCTGTGCATACCCATATTGCTAGCTAAAAAGGATGGGAAATGAAAAGACAAAGAAATAATACTTTATTACAATTGCAAAATAAGTTCTAAATTCTTACCAAACATGCTTAAATCAATAAGAATCTGAACCTGTGATTCTTGGGAGCCTTACTTTCATTTTTTTTGCCCAATTTTAATACAGTGTGCTCAGAGTATTTCAAGAAATACATCTTTAAGACTCAGTCTAACTACCTCTACTGATATGATAAGATTAGTGATATGATAAAAATAAAAATTTTATGTAAGTTCAGCTAGCAAAACAAACTAGAAAGGCTATAATTTTAGTAAATATACATTAATACACCTTAATCTTTCTACACTCTTTTAGGCAGTACCACTGCTTGTGGATAATATCCATTATTATATGCAACATAACAGTAGTATTGGATTATGTAGAGAGATCTTTGTTCTTCATATTAAGGATTAAATATTATTAGTATAACTATAAGAGATTATGTAAAATCACCTACTAGTCAGTTTTGACTTCTGGTGATTATATAGATACGTCCATTTTTGTTGCCTTGGCACAATATGGAAGCCTTTTTTCAGATTTTTTTCCCCCAATTTTCCAGTCTAGTCTAAGCCTGAAGATTTCCCATCCAAGCACTAACCAGGTTTGACTTAGCTGTCTCAAAATCAGTTGCAATCAGCTGGTGCTTATACCTAAATGATTACATACAAATAAGTAAACAGAACTATTCTAGTGTTGTAGATTTTTAAATGATCTGGTACAAGATATCTATGGAAGGAATTGGTAAAGATATATATTTTTAAAACAATATTTAGCAATGAGGTTGGACTTCTCTTCCTTCTTATTGTCATTCCCAATTCTCTAAAATTATGGGAAAACACACTTCAGTATAAATATGTATAGGAACACTAATTTTACCTATGTAATTTCTTGTGTAAATAGTTAAGGCTTTAACTTTAACCTTTGTAGCATTGTGCCATAATAAAAACATGGGAACATTTCCTATATGATTTTCATATGTATACATTTGGACAATCAGTTAACTTATGAAAACCAAGTTTATAGTATGTTAGAAGTAGACATTTTAGACAACACACTAGAGTTGAGAGCTTTTACTAAATGCATAATAATTTGCACAAACTAAATAACTTTTTCAAACAAAATTCTTTGTTTTGTTTATTTTTTTTAGATAAGAAACACTTTATTATCTATATTATCTTAAGAATCTAAGTTTCAAAGCATTGACAATTTGTAAGAAGGCCAGTATTATTATTTCTGATTACTGGTAGATAAACAAAAATGAAATCCTTAGGTTCATTTACCTACTAAATTAAACAAAGATGAAATTTGAGCTGAAATTATCAGTCACTTAAATCACTATGATACCCAATTTCCACACTATACATTATATTTATATATATAGTATTTAATATATCTTATTGTCTGTATATATGCAGTGTTGCTACAGTACATATACCACAGATTTCCCTCTTCAAATGAAGCTCCTAGTAGTCTACAATATATATAATGAATGAAATCATTAAGGAATATATAACGGTATATTTAAATATGTAAATACTCAAAATGATATTGCATATCATTTACAGTAAGTTCTGCTTGCATTTACAAGAATATTATTAGAAATAAAACATCCTAAGACAAACTGCTTAAGTGTAATTTCCAGATAAAATTTCTAGCTATAATTTAAACAATATCAACAGTTACACATGACACAGTTTTTAATGTGTTTAGGGTAGTATCTTCAGATTGCACCTAGACTTAGCGTATCTATATACCTAGCTTAAGTGGCATTTATTCAATAGGTACTAATGTGAACAACACTAAGTTTGCATTCCAAGATTCCCTCTCTCCATCAAGAGATAATCTTTGGATCCAATCTATCACTTGCATGTTAAATATGTATGTGGAACAAACATAAAAAAAAAAAGGGACAGGTGTGTTATTGCAGTATGCATTACACTTCCAAAGAAAAATTACATCCTAGATTTTTCTCTCTCCAAGAATAAAACTTGCAGCCATCCATGATAACGGCTGAACAGAATAATAGACCTATGCCTTTAAAAGTTTAATATAAAATGTTTATCAGTTCATCTGATTAATACCTAATGACGCTTTCCAAGAATGTGATATATACATTATTGGATATATTATATGAAATTCATTGATGCCTAAAAATAAAGGTTCACAAATCACCTAGTGCATTTTTTTCTTTGTGATTCAAGCAGCAGCACCATAATAAAGTACTCGTGAGTGGCATGTATTATAAGGTTTAATCTAGCTGAGAAACCATCTTCCTGCTTCCCTGGTTCTGATCTCGAAGTCGACCATATTTTAGAAAACAAGTACTAATATCCTAACCTCAAAATGACTGAGCAATTTATTTCAACTTTGGAACTGCTCTGCAATTACACATTAATTCCCTCAGCCTGAACAGCAGGTCTGTGAAAAAAAAGGATTGATCTCCCTTAATTATGAAATTCTGGCACTACAGTTTTATTTTCCACAACACAGTGCTGTTAAGAATCCTACTGTTATTATGAAAATTTCCTCCGCAAAAGAGCTCCATCACATTACTGGTGCACCAATTCATCATAACATGCCTTGCTCTTGCTCATCAACAAGTCTGAGTGATGAAAAGACCCAATATTATCCTGACAGTACTTCATGCGCATTCTCAATCACACATTATTACAGCATCCATATTAATTTTCATTGACACACGTCCTAGGCCTGTTCAAATTAGGCAAACCAATGAGGGGGAGTTGATGAAATACCAGCATAGCCACAGCTCATTGCATTCCAATTTGCATGCAAATGGTTTATCAGGAAAATTCCATTCCCAGCAACCAGCAAGTGAAAAACAACCGTAATCTACACTTCAGGGCCACCATACAGAGCTTAATGAATCGCAAAGAGAGAAGGAAGTGACAGACCTATGAGAGGATCGATTTCCACTGGCAGCTGGTATGGCTGGTCCTGTACAGCACCTTGATGAGCTAAAAGCATGAGAAAAGATTTAGAAATAGTGCTATTTTTAGGTACTAAAATAACAAAAAAATCATATAAATCAAGAACTATGTGACATTGTTTTTCAAGAACAATAGGCATTTCTTTCATTTATTAAACCCTATCAGCAAAAATTTCAAGTTCTTTTAAGCTTATAACATGCTATTTCTGTTCTCAGTGTGTGCCATCACCAGAGATTTGGGCCATAAGCTATAGCAGATGCTTGACTGGCAGCTTCTCATGTTGCAACAAACGAAACAAAATGGTAAAGAACACTGAAAACAAAATGTGACAGCTACTTGCTGACTATCATAGATATTATCTCCTTTCTTTACAGCAACAACAACAACAACAAAACCTTTGAATAGCACAGCACAAATTTAGTATTCTTCGGAAATAGTTTTATATAAAACGATACAAAATGTATCATCATCATCATCATCATCTAAAAGTTGCATAAACAGAGGAAAATCTCATTTGTAACTTGTTCTTGATTTATGAAAATGTATGAACAATTTTGCATATGAAGCTAAAATGCATTATATTTTTCCCAGAGCATTCTTCTCAAAATATGAACGAAACCTTGCAGAAATGGAAGCTAGCATAATAAAAATCATATGTGCAATATCTCACATTTTCACATGTACATTGCAAAGCATATGCTGGTTATAAAACTAGCTTTGCTGGAATGATTACATAATTCATGTGGAATTCAGAAGTCCATGATTCAGTAAAATCTTAATACGTGATATACGTTTTTTGTCTATAAGGATGGATGTTCTACTGTACCCAACAGTTCAATACTGTGGAGTCAAGAGAATGAAGTGTGTACAATTTTACTTACCTGTGTCAAGTGAAATATGATTACTCCTTTATTTTTAATTTTTTTTTAAATTTAGTGATAGGAATTATACAGTAAAATAACAAACAATATTTTAAAAAAGAATAAAAAAGCTAAGGGACAAGAACGGACAGAGAAAGAGCTGGTAGTAATAAAACAGTGGACAGTGTTTTGTTTCAGGAAGGAAACTGAATGGATATTTGATGAACAGACTGTCATAAAGCAGCAAGGAAAAGAAGTGGACAAAGGATTTGATAGGAGGGACGTGTTTGTGAAGCACAAAGGGGTTAATAGGGAAATAGGAATAATTGAGAACAGAAATATAGGATGCATTTACTATTTACCAGTACTATTTGGCTCAAATGTACATGCAACCACAAAGATAAGCTGTTTTTCTCCAATATCCTGCCAACTGACAAGCAGACATTATCCACTCCCTGACAGTTCAGACTAAATTTGGAGTAAAGTTGTTCACCTATCAGGAATAGCATTACAACCAATTTACCAACTGGTACATGAACATTTGTATTTAATTATACTTATTCCTAGACTGGTAAAAAACCTTGATGTAAAAAGCAGATAAACAAAAGACATTTGGAAATTTAAAAGGGTCAGATAAATATATATATATCACTGAGAAAGAGAGATAGAGAGTGAGAGCGTGCTGTTTTGAAACTACAAGGTAGAAAATTTTATATATTTGTTTGCTGAAATCCACTATTCAAACTTAAACTGACACAGCAAACCAAGGATAACTCAAAGCTATAGATATTTTTATACGCCTTTTGAAAGTAACCAATCAAGATTCCACATTTCAAACTCTGCTCACAATTTTGCTTCCAGATTTTCTAAAGTTAGAATAATAGGAAACTAGTATCCTGCAAGGAGTTGTAAAACTCATGGGTTATATTGCTTAGTAAGACTTTATGCCAAAGAATGAGGTTAGTATTCTTAGAATGTATTGTTATAAATTACATATACACAGTTTGCATAGTTAATTTTTTTGTTGGAATTACTGCATGGCATTTCTGAAATTGTTGGAAGTCCATTATGCTAATGCAACTCTGCTTATGCTTCTTAAGATTCAACCTATTATAGAAAACCACATTATAGCCCTTCTGTACCTTACCACCACACACCAATTTGCTAATTATATAATCCATATTTCCATACTCACCAGGAAGATTGTGCCACTTATTCACAGCAAAGAGTCGGTTGACAGTGACAGTAATCACAGCAGGATTTGCCAAACCAGGCTGAGTGTTGGCTGCTACATGTGTTACAGGGGAGTTGGATGGAAATTTTAGGACCATGATGACATCCTGTTGAGCTTGGTCTGTGAACATCAATGGACTCTGGAGAAGGAGATACTGTTGAGTGGGGAGAACAAGATCCCAACCACAAGGGAAAAAGGAAAAGGCAAAGAAGATTGGAAAGATAAGAAAGTACAGGAACAGAGAAGACCCCATTAAACCAAGCAAGCAGCTACAAATGAATGCCAATGCGGTAATTTTTCACAGGCCCAAGGAAACTATAATTTTAATGAATACTTTGACTTCACATTAAAAGATTACACGGAAAGCAAGAAAAGATCTAAAGCCAGCATCTACAGTAAGTCACCATTAAAAAGTTTCCAGGTGTCTGTGTCTTAAAATTGCTAAGCTTCTCAATCACCAGATATAGTGTATCAAGAAAAGAAAGCCCCAATAAAAAAAGAAATAAAATCAAGCAGAAGAAAATTTGGTTCCCCAAAGAACTATAAAACAGCATTAAAGATCAAACCATAAACTTCTTGGCAAACTAAACAGAGATACATACATAAATTAGGTATACAATCCATGTATACTGTGTATGCCTTCTAGGGCTATGCAGTGCATCAGATTCAGATCTAGGAACAGGCTTTAAAGCATATTCATAATACATGTCTGCAACTTTTTAAAGCAGCTGTGTCGTTTTTCTATTATCACATGTCTACTCTCCACAACCGCCTCACAATTCTGGGAAAAGACGTAGCTCTTTAAAAAGTTGCCTATGAAACATTCTTTTGGAGCTGGACTTGAAGTATTACACAGCTTGAGCATCTTGAAATTAATTTAGGAATATTAACTCAAATTAGTTGTAGAGTATAGGTTTTCATAGCTGCTACATTTTGATGAAATGAATATGTGCTAATGTTTCATTAGCTATTGCTAGCTTCTTCAGAGCAGATCTGGAACTGAACTTGGCAACAACAAATGTTTATATGGTAACAAATAAGGAGGTGACATCTGAGGTCAAATTCATTTTGGATCTGCTCCGGTGAAGCTAGCAGCATGGCTAGTGAAACATCAGCACCTATTCATTGTCTCATACAACATTTCCAGGAAATCATTTCACCAGTCAATCCAGATTAATTTAATTCCTAACCAATGGACACTACAATTAAGCATGCATTTTTGGACTACTGTTCACTTATATTACAGACAGCATAGCTTGATTCAAAGTTTCCCTTCAAGAAAAGAAAACTTCCATTCCAATAAAAAAAATCCAGATGGTAGAAGGAAAAACATTTTAAAAAACAAGAATCAAAATTCCACTTTCCTACTTCAGAATTACTTCCCAGGCAGCTATGGAACAAATTCTGGAGAGCAAAGAAAGCTGCAAATCCCCCCTTCCAATTTAGATATATATTTGTTTGTTTCAAATATCTGTTTCATTCATGATTCAAGCTTACAGATGTAGATTTTAAAGAAGTATAGATTCAGATTTTAAAGAAGAATGAACTAAAGCATAAACTAAAGAAGAATAAACTAAACCACGTTCAATATTATTAACTAATGTGCTGGATTCAAACTAATAATATTTCCAAATGAAGAGTTCTTCAGAAAAGGTTACAAATAAAAGAGGATGTAATATTGTCAAGCCCTGTAAGGCAGGCAAGTTCAGAAAACAAAAACTTGGATTTCTCGAAATATCTTTATTGCTGGTAGGGTAGTATAACGGAACCTCAAAAACCTATCAAAGTAATTCTTGCACACAATTTATAGCTAGTATAATTAAAGCAGAGTTACTCTGAATCTATTTCTTACACTTCCCCCTCTTTTCTGTCATGCGCCAGCCCTGTTTCTTCCCTTAACTGTCTTAGCACCCACTCTGTGTTCTCAAGGTCTGTTAGACATTCCATCACAAACATGGTCCTCTTGTGTTCCAACTCATAGCCAACGATGAACAGTTTTGCAACCATAGTCTTGCATGGAAGCACTCTAATTATGTTGCATTTAACTATCTCATTGATTTCAAGTGATTAGCTTAATATTCTGGATCTAACCTAATTAATAATCACATTTTGTAAGTAGGTTAGAAGTTTTATAAATAAAAATAAATAAATCTCCAGCAATTTCCTGGTTGCTGTCATCTTTTTTCATAATCTTTCCTCTTCCTGGAAATCTAGAATTCAGTACAGTTTCTCAAATAGAGCCCTTGTGGCCATGGGGTTACCTAGACCTACAGTTGCAGCTTGGCAGCAGGTATTGACATAGCTTTCCATACAGAGCACAGAAAACTGTATCCCACTGTATTGGACAATTTTTGTCCAGTCTCCCACCTCCCCTTTTTAGGAAAGGTGGCTGAGAAGGTGGTAGCATTGCAGCTCCAGGAGATCCTGGATGAAATGGATTAACTGGACCCTTTATAGTCAGGTTTCAGGCCCAGATATGGGACGGAAATGGCATTGGTCACACTCATGGATGATCTGTGGTGGGAGAGGGGTAGTGCATCCATCCTTTTTCTTCTTTACCTGTCAGCAGTTTTCGATACCATCAACAATGGTATCCTTTTGGGCCATCTTTGGGAGTTGGGAATGGGCGGCACAGTTTTGTGCTGTTCCAGTTCCTTCCTCCAAGTTCAGTCCCAGTCGGTGTTGATTCAGAGCAAGAGGTCCAGCCTGCGGTCCCTTCTCTGTGGGGTGCCCCAGGGTTCAGTACTCTGCTCCTTTTTAACATCTCCATGAAACCACTGGATGTGATCATCCGCCAACATGGGATGAGGTATTATCAATATGCAGATGATACCCAGTTATAAATCTACATCCCAGGTGACTTGAGTGATGCCGTGACCACCCTTTCGCGGAGCCTTGAGGCTGTGGGGGTCTGGATGGGGAACAACGCTTCAGCTGAGCCCTGGTAAGATGGAGTGGCTATGGATTGGAGGCTCCTCTGTATCTGGGGGTTTACCATCTTTGGTTTTGGATGGGGTTGCTCTGCCCCAGACAGACCCAGTACGTAATCTGGGGGTCCTTCTGGACTCATGACTCTTGCTCAGGGAGCAGCTGGCAGTCATGGCCAGGAGGGCCTTTGCTCAACTTCATGCGGTGTGCCAGTTACACCCCTTCCTGGATCAAAAGGCCCTCCAGTCTGTCACTCACACCCTGGACATCTCTCATTTAGACTATTGCAATGCACTCTACATGGGGCTACCCTTGAAGAGTATCCGGAAGCTACAGCTAGTTCAAAATGCAGCCGCATGGGCAATCTTGGATGTTCCAAGGATGGCACATGTAACACCTCTGCTGCAGGAGCTGCTTTGGGTTCCAGTTTGCTTCTGGGTCCAATTCAAGGTGTTGGTTATCACCTTTAAAGCCCTGTGTGGCATGGGTCCAGCTTACCTGAGAGACTGTCTCACCATCATTTCATCGACCCATCCCACCTGGTCCAGCAGAGAAGGCATATTATGGATCCCATCGGTGACAGAATGTCAACTGGCAGGAGGAGACCCTTCCCTGCCATTGCCCCTTCACTATGGACACTCTTCCCCAGAGGTGAGGCAGGCCCCTACCTTCCCAATTTTCTGGAAGGAATTGAAGACCTGGCTCTGCCAACTTGCATGGGGTGAGAAGAGATACAACCAACCCTAGGGATGGCTGGCGCCTTGAAAACACTCCCCAAGTTTATTAATATCTAATTTACATCAGCCTCTTGGAAGTATTATTTAGGAAGTTTGCTATTGTAGTATATTTTAATTAATTAGTATTTATTTATTTTAATTAATATTTATTCTGTTTTTACTGTAAACCTCCCAGAGTCGCTCTGTGGTAAGATGGGCGGTGACAAATTTGAAAAGCAGACCAGAAGTCGGACCAGAACCCTAACATCTGTAGGAAAGTCACAAAATTTCCTTTCAGCTTCTATTACTTGACATAGGAAATTACTCCTTTAAACCTTCGGATCCCACCAATATATAATTCAATTTGCACCTTATTAGTCACTGTTTAAGTTTGTGTGTGTGTGTGTGTGTGTGTGCGTGTTTGTGTGTATCTCTATTTCTATCTTTATCTATCTACACACATACACATGCATACATGAAGATGCATACATGGTTAGCAGCTTAGCATTTAGAAAGCAAACTTTTAAATACTTTATTCATATGTACTTTTATAATAGTCCCACTATTAGTTTTCTAATATTTAGGATTTCTTTTTATTAGCAGTTTTTTTGAATTGGTATTCTATTATTTGCTTTAAACTATTATAGTAAACTATCTCTTTTACTTTTATTGAGTTTAGAAATGTTTATGCTTTTTAATTTGAACTTTGTAACAATTGTACAAACTGTTGATCAGTGACTCTAAGGATTACAATAAAAATATTTTAAGACATACAAATGATTAATAAATACATAATTTTCATCCTTTAATTGAGAGTTTGGTGTAGTGGTTAAGGCACCAGGCTAGAAATCAGGAGATCTAGTCCTACCTTAGGCATGAAGCCAGCTGGGTGACCTTGGGCCAGTTATTCTCTCTCAGCCCTAGGAAGGAGGCAATGGCAAACTACTTCCAAAATCCTGCCAAGGAACTGCAGAGACTAGTCCAGGCAGTCACTAGGAGTCAACACTGACTTGAATGCACACACAAACATATGCACATCTTTTAATTTATAAAAGATTATACACTTATTTGATGAAGCTATAAAATAACTGAACATAACGGAATTAACAAGATCCAGTCTTTATAACTCCCATCACTATATTTAACATTTTTGGCACTAGCAAGTGACAGTGATTTTCCCCTATTCTAAACACAAGTGTTTAGGTTATGTTAAATGTTATCAAAACAAAAGTAATACTCATATTTTCTGATATTTTTTGAGATAACTAATATGTAACAGCTAAGCAAATCAAAAGAACATGCTATTAGTGAGCATGATATTAATGTACACTCTGCTGAATAAAGTTAATACTTATATATTTATTTCTAATGTTACTTGCGAATATTCCTGAAACACTATTTATTAAAAATAAAAATAAATAATAATAAATAGGTATTTTTAGAATTTGAATACACTGATAATGGTTTGTACCTATTTATCATTAGCTGCACTGTACTACATATACATATATGTACTTTTAGTATCTTTTTATAGATAACTAATAAAAATTAAATACATTTGCCTTTTTATATCCCTCCTTTGAAGAAAAGGCATTAAGAGTACTTAGAAAAACATATTGCACTATGAATTCCTATCTGTAGTCTTTGCATGAAGGTGTAAATAAAAACAACTAATAAGCTACCCAGACACCCTTTTGAGCAAGTGGCTAAAAGCCAATCAATATTATGAGTTAATCCTCCCTGGATGCTCATTCAATTAAAGGTGTCAGTAATGCCTCATCTGATGTGGCCTCAATTAAATCCAGCTATCTGATGGTGTGAACACACAAGGGGATACAGCAACAGCAGCCAAACCAGACAAATAGGCAGCCTCCTTGTGATTGCTAATTACTACACCTGGTGCATATTATGGCCTGTGCACTTAACACAGCCCATGGTGCCTTTAATGGCTTCTCCACACAGAACCCGGAGAAGCCAGTGGAACTTTTCGTGATTAAACCAATCATTACTGTGGTAAAAACGTTTGATTTGGTGATCTGAAAAGTCAACATGGCATAGAATGAAAAACACTTTTTGTCATTCTCATCTAACACCTAGAGTAACAAATAAAAATGAGACGAATAAAAATGTGAATTTTAAAACTCATCTCTGAAGTTACGTTTTATAAAACGTGCAGATGCAAGAGTCAGCTACATGTTTGCCTCCGTGGAAGAGTTCTGAATTGCAAAAATTGTATCTTTCTTGCATACACACTAAACTCTCACACATTCAGTACATACATATAGACATACACAAATGTGTGTGATCTGATTTTTTTTAATTATAGGAATTTAAAAAGTAATGCCTGAATTAAATAATTGATTTTCATATAATGTAACATGTTACTGGTGCCTTCTTACACAAGCAAATGGCTACAGATAAAGTAACCTGTTTTAAAACAACAGTGACCTGAGTCTACCCACTAATTTCAAAACACTTACACAAGCTTAATACCTTACTTTTTTATGAAATTGGCTAGAAGCAATTAAACATAATATTTATTAAATTTATATTTTGATTTTATTTTTGTTTCCACCTCAAAAGACATTATTAACTGCTCTCCATTACAGTGTATCTCTTCTCTCTTCTTTTTACTTCCTAAATTGCATTCCTGTGAGAAAAGGAATATCAAATACTAAAAGCAGATTTGAATGCCATCTGAATATTTTTGAGCATATAAAAATGACTTTGTAAAAGCCATATTTTGCATACCTGCCTGTGTACAAAAAGAGAACAACAAAGTGCACACTGAGTTCAGTAACTATGATCATGTTATGTTGTCCCTGAAGCCTGAAACAAAAGCTGAACATCTATTACTACTAAAACTCTCATTGTGTTTATCTGTTTGTCTGTTTGTACTGTCAGGTTAACCCAGACGGTGCATTATACCACAATTTTTGAATCAAGGTACCTAAAATCTGCTAACTTAAAGAATGCATAAAAAATTTGGTACTCATTACTCCTGTAGAATTTAAATTCCCATGTTTATACCAGTTTTATTTGCAAAGTTGTGGCCATTGCAGCATCCCCATGGTCACGTGATCATGATTTCCAACACTCCCTGCCAGCTTTCCATAAGCAAAAACAATGGGGAAGTGGGCAGGAAGTTGGAAGTCGCTTTCGCTCCCACTGCTTTTTTGCCCGCCCATGTTTGTTCTGTTTATCTGCTTAGGTAAGTAAATATTGACTTATTATTGAAGTTAGTTTGCCACTACAATTATTTTTCTATTTATGATATATACTCTTCTTAGATGATCACGAGACCATTCAGCATCGGGATTAAAAAATATATGGTCAGCCTAAAATTTAATGTTCATTCTGGTCACATCAGACTGCACTACCTTTCTCTCAAAGGGTGATCCAATGGGTCACAGGGTTGTCTAGTTTTTATTTAAAGATTACCATATTCATCTGATTAAACTTAAATGAGCTTACCTAAAATAATTTTTTAAAAAAGCATTTTAGAAAATAAGCTTATGCCACAAAGAATGATGTAGTCCAGTGGAATTCTCATTAACTGTAATAGATTATAATTTCAGTGAAAGAATTAGTATTTTAAAAAGTTTCACTCACAAATACATGCTCTGTTCTGTATCTCAGAATGTATGCATTTTATATATTTAAAACAAAGGGAAGGTTTGTGTTTTTATGTATTTGAATTCAGAGCAGTTATTCCATCAGAAAATGAAACTTGGACCTAACTTACCACCTGCATAGCAGAACTTCTTGGAGGATGAGGCTCTATAAGCACTTGGGAAGGAGTCTGTCCAAAACTTCGGATCTGAGCTTCAACAGCCTGGGAAAGACATCACCAGTACATTCTTATATGGAAAAAAACCTAGATTTATCATAAGTTACATTGAGAAATATTCAGTGATAAGTCATGGCTGACTGTCATGTGTGTGACATGCTGAGAAAGTTATAAAAAGTTACTAGGTGAGTGGATTTTCCTGCTTTCTCTCGTAATAAAGAGACAGGAGACAAATATATTTTCTTTGCCAGCAACTTTACCTGCTTCCTCTATATGTTTATGTCTGAAAAGAACTATACAATGAAATGCAGTTGAAAAGAGGGTTGGGAAAATGTGAAAGACACAATGAAATACAAAGTTATCTATAGCTTTCAGTGAAAATGATGAGAGTGATTAAAACATTCCAGATGCATTATTGCAAGCAAGCACCAGCTGAAATTTAATGAAAAGCTTGAACATTAGTGAGCAACATGCACAAAAATGAGCATACACACAGGCCATACAGTATATTTTGTAGATATTTGATTGACATTGAAACTGAAGGAGAGCTCTGAAAAACATTTATTTGTCCATCATATATATTCAGGCCCTGCACATGCAGTTGAACTTCTGAGTTGCATCTTCTTGGCATATAGAGAAGGCTATTCTCCTTCCTTGTCCAATTTTACCTGCACAATAGTTTGCAAGGGCACCTTGGCTGCGAGACAATGCAAAACTTCAACCCACTTCGGGATGTCAACCTGACTGCTGACTGACCATGGCATGGGCTCGATAGGTCCAAATGGATGCATTTGCCAGGGTGGGATTATAAGTGAAAGAAAGGCTGACATGTTTATTTAATTTTTGGTTTAAAAAAATAAATGATGGTTCTGAGATTTCTGAGGCCATTTATACAATTAAGCAAAACACACATTGCAGGGCAAGCTAAAGATGTTGCAGTTTCAGGTATACTGAGTAAATGCAAACTTCACATTTGTGTGGCATAGATCACAGTTTCAGAATAAATGCAAACCAGTTATAACTTGGAGTTTCACCTTCAAGAAAGAAAATAAACGAATTTAACAACATTTTTTTTAACAAATTCTGTTCCTTGTTTATCAGATATTAATAATCACTGGTACATACAGAACTAGTAAAAGATCTATGCTGGTCTATGACCGTAATAAAGATTTGATTTAATAGTAAAAGATAATGGAGTGCAGCCAGTGTCTGCCAACTGAGAGGTTGACATCTGAAAAGACAACAAATTCTTCCTCTTAGATAGCTTCACATTATGGGTTAAAAGTATATTGCAAAGAAACGGAACAGGAAACTGTTTTGTGAGCAGAAATACAAAACTATATGAGACAGAGCAATATTGCACACAGGCATGCAATATGCCTTGTGTAATTTGGCCATGCTTCCTTTCATTGCAGCCTCTGCGCAACTGGCTATATTCTTCATGGCAATTCCTCAGTTCTCTGCAATAGTTTTCAGTGAGTGCAGGGGCTTCAGAAACAAGGCAGAGGCAGGAATGTTATATGAAAGATAAGATTTAAGATGATGGAGTTGCTGTTTTTTTAACTGTGCCTTTGAGTCAGTGTTGTCTCAAGTCCTTGCAGTTTTCATGGCAAAACTTCAGAAGTGGTTTGCCATTACCTCCTTCCTAGGCTCAGAGTGTATGACTGGCTCAAGATCACCCAGCTGGCTTCGTGCCAAAAGTGGGACTAGAACTCACAGTCTCCTGGGTTTTCAGCCTGGTGCCTTAACCACTACACTAAACTGGGGTTTTTAAAATAACCTAATCTGCATGCTTTTTCTCATAATAATGGAAGATAAATAATGTGTTAACACACAAGGCTGTACATTATAAACCGGTGATTAACCTTCAATTCAACAATTCATTTACCTGAGAAGAAATTCTACTGAACTCAGTATCATTATCAAATGTTTATTATTGTCACAGACCAGCATACGGAGGGTGAGGGACAGTCAATTAAAAAGTATAAAAGATACATCGGAGTCTAAGATAATTATGAAAAGCTTGAAGATATAAAAATATATGTATTGAAACAGAAAGTATATATAAAAAACTAAAAGAATCTAAAAGAAGGGGTAGGAGTATTAGATGGGTGTAGGAGCATAAAGGTTAGTATGTGGAAGACTATATCTATCAAATTACAGAGCACTCTAGTATGCTGAACTAGAAGCTCATTAAGTCTAATTTATGGCACAGGACATCATCCGACACATTTTAAGCACTGCTGTGCAGAACCTGGCCACATTGTATGTTGTAGCAGGGTTGGTATCTGAAAGCAGTAGGGAGGTGTAGAATTGCCTTGTGTGCCCTGGGTATTTGTGCAATAATGATGAGATGAGGCTAATAAAGATAATAAAGAAAAAACAGTGAAAAAAGAAAATAGACAATGGAAAAAGAAATAGAAAAAGAAAAGGAAAAGAAGAAAAGGAAAAAAAAAAGGTTATAAAGAAGCGGCTTCCAATCTTCTTGACAGTGGTTATAAATACATTTGTAATGCCTTCTCTCTCTAAAGTTACATCATAACTTCCTTCTTTCCATAAGCTACCCTTCTAATCTTCAAACCCATAAACCACAAGTTCATTTTTCTCTTTTTTCAGCAAAAAGTTCATAAGGGATTGGCAGTCACTGCAACACTGTAAGTTGTTGGTCTTTCTCTAATCAAACAGTTAATTTTCCATATCTGCTAGTTCTGTGATTTTCACCAACCATTCCTCCATTGTGATTACAGGTAGTCCTCAACCTACAACCATTCAGTCAGTGACCGTTCCAAGTTACAACGGCGCTGAACAAGTGGTAGTTACGACCGGTCCCCAAAATTCCAGCACCCGACGTCATGTGATAGCAATTTGGGTGCTTGGCAACCCGTTTGCACTTATGACCAGTTGCCAAGCGCCCCATGATCACATGATTGCCATTTGCAATTTTCCTTGCCAGCTTCCCCAGAAAGTCAATGGGGAAGCCAGTAGGGAAGGTTGCACATTGCTGGGGTAAGTGTCCCCCACCTGCGAGTCTCCCCTAGTCCCTTTGTGCTTGTGCTATGCCAGCATTCACGCACCCCTGTGCACCCTCCCTGACACACGCCACAACCCCATGCACCCTCCTCAACCTGTGCAGTGCCTCTCATGTACCTCCCCACAACCTTGTGTACCTTCCTCAACCCACAGGGTGACTCTCATGCACCCCTCGCACTCTTGTGGACCCTCTTCAATCCATGCCACACCTCCACACACTTTCCCTGATCCACGCAGTGCCTCTCGTGCACCCATCACACCTTTGCACACCCTCCCCATTCTGCCTGGTGCCTCTTGCACCCTCCCAGACCGACGCAGCACGTCTCATGCACCCTTGCACACCCTCCCCGACCCACGTGGTACCTTTCACACATCTCTTCGCACCCTCCCCAACCAATGCGGCACCTCTGGCACACCTCCTTGTTCCCTTCTCCACCCAGCAGCAGCTACTTACCTGCCGGCAGGCGTGGGACATGCAACTTCCTGCTGGTTTCCCCACTGACTTTGGTTGTGGGAAGCCGGCAGGAAGTTGTCTCACCTAATGACCATGGGATTCAGTCAACGATGGCAACCAGGACTGTAGGGATTGTCATTGCTAAGCGATGCGGTTGCGCTTTACAACCACATTGCTTATTGATGGAAATTCCAGTCCCAATTGCGGTCATAAGTTGAGAACGACTTGTATTTCAGAGACTTTCCATTTTTGCACAGATACAGTAATAGTCTTGCAGCAGTAATCATATAAAAAAATAATCTCCCATGGCTCTTTTCTAATTGGCTATCCATTAATCCCAGCAAAAAAAGTACTGGTTTCAATTGAATGTTGATCTTTAAAATTCTTTCTATCATTATATGTATTTGAACCCAGAGTTTTTTTTACAGGGCCACCAGGCATCATAAAATAACCCTTCATGTTTCCAACATAAATTTGAAGTACCTTTATACATTCTAGACAATTTTTCTGGACTCATATACCAACAGTGCATCATGTTATTAAAATTGTCTTTTAGGTTATAACATAACGTAAATTTCAATCCTTTTAACCAAATATTTTCCCACTGTTCCACCAGTATATTGTGTCCAAAGTTCTTAGCCCATTTTATCATACAGTCTTTCAATTGTTCTTCCATTTCAAATTTCGGTAAAAATTCATATATTTTAGCAATTACATGTTCATCATTTGTACATAATTCAACTTCGAATTCTGTCTTTTGCTGCTCAATTCCAAATGCCTATTATTCTACCTTAAATCTCTCTGCTCAATTCTTAAATGCCTATTATTCTACCTTAAATGTGCATATGAAAACCACTGAATACTAAATCCCTCTGCAGCCAATTGCTCTTTTGATTTTATCTTATATATTCTCCATGTTCCTGTTGTAACAACTCTCAATAAGTTAACCGTGTTTCTTTACTTAGTGTTCCTTTCCTGCAAAATGCTTCTTGTGCTGAGACCCATAAAGGCATTTTAAGGCATGGTCTGGGTTTGTATCTGTTCCATATTCTCAATATGGCACCTTCATGTAATGATTCTTAAATCGACATGAACCTTATCATACCACAGAAAACCATGCCACCTGAACCTCAGATCATGCCCTTCTAATTCTAAATTCTTTTATTTCTCAGCAAAACCCACTCTTTCATCCAAACTAAGCAGCAGGCTCCAAAACGCAATTTCAAATCAGGCAGTTCCAAATCAGGGAGTTCCTTGTTCCTTTGCATCTTGAAGTGTTTTATATTTAACTCTTGTTTTTTTCCCTTGCTATACAAACTTATATATATCTTTGTCAGAGTAGGTATTGTTTGAAGCAAAAACATCATCCTTGACAAAACATTAATTTTATCACAGAAATTCTCCCTAACAATGACAGTTGTAATTTCTCCCATCTTAACAAGTCCTTCTTAATTTCATTCCATGGCTTAACATAATTTTTCTGGTGGGTAAGGAATCTTCCTGTATCAGCCTTTGAGGACTCACTAAGATTTTCTTTTGATAAACATATTGTTTACCCATGGAGAGAAATAGGGCTATTTATTTACTAGTTTCTATAAGATTCATAAACCCAAGTACAACAAAAAGTCAGTTAAACACCTCCAAAAATTAAACATGTTATAGATAGCATTAAGATAGAATTAAAGTAAAATAAAATTAAAACCAAACCCACAAAAGGCCACAAAACACAAATACCTGCAGTAGTAGCCCAGTAATAAGGCATTTATACCCAAACACATGTGGGCAAGAACGGTCTTCATCACCTTCTGAATGCCAACAATGTTGGTACAATCCAAACCCAAAGGGCAAGCTGTTTCAAAGGGACAGGGTTTCTACCAAGAAACTCTCTTGGCCCTCCCTCATATCCCAAAGAGTCCTATACTGGATTGAATGCACAACAGGACAGGTAAATGCTGTTTGGAAAAGACAGTCCTACAGATAACCTTGACCCAAACCTAGTAGCTGAATTCCTCTTGGATCTCGGAGCAGATTTTAGGAGCTGGTTCTCAAATGGGTATGATACACATTTCCTGTGTCCCCCAGCAGGAATTTTTCAAGTGTGATGTGTGTATGCACATGCAGGTGGGAAGAGATTGCTCTAACCTCTCCCTAATCCAGGGAAGAAAAGCCTGTGTGTTTTAAAAAGACTAGAAGAAAAGGAACAAGAAGTATATGCCAAGGTTGAGAAGAAGACAGAACTTTTTTTAAAAAAATGGCAAAATTCCATAGAAGGAAGCAGGGGACTTCAGCTTCAGGCATCAAGTTACCCAAAATAATAGCTAGGAAAATGCAGTTAGATCGTTGATTTACTTGGATGCATGTTTGCTAGTTAAAATCTTTATTGTTTCTGGCGGTTACTGTTGATATTTCTGACTTCTACATATGTTCAGCAACTGGTTGCTTTTATATGCTTCTTGGAATCTTTTTATAACTGAATTCTAACAATATCTTGTGTCTGCCCAGAATCTTTCATAGTTTTCTATGAGAGATCTTTTTTCAGTCATTTTACTATCTTTTTTATCTCCTTTGCAACTGAATATTTTTCCTGTGACTACTTAAAACAACCAAAGGAAATTTTCCTTCTTCTTTTTTCCTTTGTTTTTAATAAAGTCATTTTATTTATTATTTGATATAGCTTCAAGGTGAGGGGTCTGATTTCTCAGTCACACACCTCATGCTATAGCTCCATAGAATTTATTTCATTTCACTTTTTTTCCTTTGTACCTGCCAATAAGTCCATAAGTTGTAAGGATCCTATCTCTTTCACATGCCAGGATAAAGTGGGAGAATGTCATATAAAGGCTTTTCCATAAAAGATGATTGGTGGAAGTAATTATCAAGCAACTACACCAAGGCACAAAGGCAGGGTCAGGATATATATAAACATTCAGAACCCATGGAAGAAAAGGACTGAGTCTTCCACCTTTTGTCCTATGGGCTCGGCCCTGCTATACAAGAACTCTGTGGGAATCATGCCTGGAAATGAATTACTTTCAGCTCAGGAAGCTGCCAAAGGCCTGGCACATGTCAGGAACCAATGGTGCACCCACAGCACAGGTGGTACTCTGCCAAAGCAGCTCTTACCACCAGCACCTAGGCTGCCATGTTCTTTACTAACTGAAGTTTATGAGTAGTTTTCAAGCAGCCACAAGCGGTGTATGTTAAAATAATCCAATCTTTGGTCCATAAGTGACCAGGTTGGTCAGTTATGATGATGGCATAAGTGACTGTCACAAAGGAGTCCTGATCCAAAAACAGTGCTTGTGGAATTCCAGCCGAACTAGGCAAAGGCCTCCCTGGCCATGTCTTCCATTTGCTGATCAAGCAGAAGCTGTGAATGCAAGAGGACCTTCCAGTCACAGACCTGCTTTCTCACAGGAAGTACAACCCTACCCAGAGCCACTGTAGGAGCCAACTATGATTTGTGGACCAACAGCAATTCTGTTTCTCTAGGATTCAGTTTCAATTTGCTTTGTTCTATCAATATTTCATAATTTCCAGACACTGGGTGAGGATAACCATTAAATCTCCTGCTTGTCCCAGGGTGGAGATATAAAATAAGGTATTATTTTATAATACCTGACCTTGAACTGAGGATAAAATTTCCTAGTTTATAAGTAATCCATCAGAGTGACCAATGCAGTTTTTATATCACAGTCAGACTTAAAACCTAAGTGAAAGCAATCAAGATTCTGGAATTCTCTCCTACTATCTTTCCCAAATTTTCACTATAAAGATAGATATATGGCTGGATCAAGAGATGGCCTCTTCCAGAGGGGGCACCTTGCCTCCCTCAAGGAACCAGGTATTCCCACTCCTTTCCTCAGTTGCCTCTTGAATCTAGCCTCATATACTTCCCAGCTACCTGAAGGAGCCAGGAAGGGCTGAATCCAACCTGAAGATGGCAGCGCTCCCATTTCAGAGGACTCTGTCCAATTCTTCAGAGTCAACAAAACTTGAATAAATCCCAGATAATTTTGTAAGACATCACCTCAGTTATCTCCCTGGATTCTGCCAACTTGGGAGCTCAATTCAGAGCCTGAAGAGAGATCATTTCACCTGTCTTGCCCCAACAGGGCAACAGTGTCACAGGGCAACGTTCTGCTGATGCAGTAAATGCTGGGAAACACTGACACTTTGCTGCTCTTATTGCTACAATTTGGGCAATGGATTAAATATTGTTTTACCCAAGTTTATCATGTCTTTATCAATAGAATCTTAAAAAAGATAGCATTATTTTTCAGTTGGTTACTTTTATGTCTCTTGCTCCATGCTGATCTGGTATGGCTGGTTCTGAATGGTAAAGAATAGAGATTTGGTCCGGTGGAAAAATCAAAATACTTTTCAGAAATCCTTATATTTAAGTTCTTAGACCACTGGAAAATAGAAACTTTTTATTTCAGTATTTGAATAATCCAATACCTAATTGATATAAATATACTAAAACTAAAAATATTTGTGCTATTTTTCAGTTCAGAAAAATTAGAATCAGAAAATATTTGCTTTGATATTGCCTTCTGGTGCTGCTTTCCTGCCCCCTCCCCCACTTACCACCTCAGAACATGAAAATGTGTGGAAAGAAAGGATATTTCAAAAGGTTAAGGTGAATGAAACCTAAGTACAATCTAGGTTCTCCAAAACACCATCATACTCTAATAATACTTTTCATGTAAGAAAGGAAAATGGAATAAGAAAACAAAACATATTTTTGTTCAGCCTAATTATGAAAACAACTGCTGCATATAATTACATTGCAATCAGTGAGTTGAAACAGAAAAGTAATTACATCTTGCAAAAACGATTTATTTTTCCCTCAGAGTTTTGTAACTTTCTCTAATCTGAGCCTGTACATTCCAGACATATTAAACTGAGGCCTAGTGTAGCTTCAATGCAATCTTCAAATCATGCAAACTGTCCATCTACCACACTGTAATCCCAGCTGCCAATCTGAAATAAACCAGTTAGGCAGAACAGACATAACCTACAGAAACAAATGCCACTCAATAATGTTTAGAGGCACTGGGTTCATGGATAATTTCAAACAGTATCTCTGTCTGGAACATTGATGTGCTCACTGAGAACACCTAAATCTCTGGCTACTGGAAATAAGCAGATAAAGTAGAATAAGAAAAATGAGCCTTGAAAATACTTCAAAGAGCCGAAGAAAAAATGGCCAAGGAATTCAAAGAAACTACTAGGAAGACTGACGGGAGGGAATGCATGCAGTGGCGCAAATATTTTGGGGCTGAAATAGATTTCCATATGAGATTAGGAACTATCACATTTGCACATATCATAATACTTATTCAGGATGCATATCAAAATTCACGTTGCTGGATATGAGGCACTTAGCATACCCATGTCAAGATCTCAGTTAATTTCTATTACATACTATAAGTGGCAAAGGGATAACCTACAAAGATTGCTGATTTAAATATAAGTTATTTCTAATACATAATTCTATCCAGTTTTTTTTTCTTTTACTTTGGCATGAATAACATGCTTATGTTGCCTGAAACTTATTTTTCAACAAGTTCAGAATGGACCAAAGACAGTATTGCATTGCCTCTATTAGATATTTCATCACTAAATGGAATTTCACAGGTGGAGTATGTTTAATTTTTAAAAATGATCTCCTAAAATGAGGCTTCTCCAAAGAAAAAGAAATCATGGCAAAGATTTAAAGAAATCTCCCTTTAAAGTAAATAAATAAATAACCACTTAAACACGTTGCCTTCTTGTAGTGGACCTGTTTCTAAGTTTCAGGGAAAGAGATCCAGAGTCCAGTGCCATGTAGTCCTAAAAGCCGAACTCCAGGTGAACAGGAAAATAGTGTGTTTGGATTTGATACATCCCTAAAAAAATAAAAATAAAAACTGGTACCGTTTTATGGTATTTTACATGGAGGTTTTCAATTAAGCTTAGACTAATCCTTAACGTTTATTTAGCTTTTCACACACAGTTCCTGTGCTGCACTGTGTCAAGCAAACCATCTGGACAGCATACTTCTGGCTACAGCTTCTACCAAGATAATTTGTTTCCCCAAAACTTCTGAGTTGTGTCTAAATGGAGTCCTCTTTTATTTAATTCACACTTTCAGAATGAATGTCTATGCTATAGCATTTTCTAATCGTTATACTCCATTTCTAAGACATTCAGAAACACCTATCCATAAAAAAGACAACTGCTGATAACTTGAAAGTATTTAGCAGCTGTTAGACTATGCTGTAAATACATATTGTGTTTGACTTCCTGAAAGATTCACTGGCTAAGCTGTCTTCTTATGATTTAAAACTGAAATTTCTAGCTTCTGCCAAGAATAAAAAAAATAGGAGGTCAAGAATTTTTTTTAAAGGATGGTAGATCTCTTCCATTGATAAGAAATAAGGGTCATGTAAGTGAAAGACTACAAAAGTCAATAAAATAGATAATGTTGCAAATTGTAAATTAAAGGTGGGAAATCTGTAGCGTTCCAGATGCTGCTCAACTTCCCAGCAGCTGCAGCCAGCATGATCAATGGTGAAGGGTTAATGGGAATTATAATACAGCAACAACTGCTGGAACATATTAACATTTGAAACGTTTTCTTATACCCAAATAATACCTAAATACAAACACTAATGAAGTTAGAATAAAGACTACAGAAAGTATTCAAAAGGGAAACTTCATAACATTTTTATTGGATCCATCAGCAAAAAAGAGTGATTTTCAAATGCTTTGACCAGCCCTAGTTATAAATGTATGTATGTATGTATGTATGTATGTATATAGTAGCGGTTGGATAGCGTAGGGGCTAGAGCACTGCCCTTTGGCACAGGAGACCGGGGTTCAAATCCTGGCTGGTACTTACTTACCAGTAGGGGTTCTTGGGCAAAGAGCCCCTAATGCTTCACCTGCCTACCTCGAATATGAGAGTGACATGAACTAAGAGAGTCATGCCAGCTTGGACGTTGCCCAGATTAACAAGGTCCATGTCAGATGTTGGGGAACCAGGACAATCTGACGGTAAGTGGGCTACTGGGCTACTCATACACGGATGAGACAAGAGAACCTGGAATTGATGGAATGCTACTACAACAGTAGACCTAATGAGAGGGGATATATGAAATGTATGAGGGAACTATGGATGGATAGAAGACCTACATCCACACTAACTGAGAAACAGCTCATTACCCAACGCTTCAACATAGTGAAGAGGAAACTGTTCTCACAACTTGAGGTAGACCAAGTACACATTACACCCTGGATTCAAGAAGACCTGGAAGAACAATTGAACGTGCAGCCAACACCTGAAGCTGGATCGTCACTGCCACCCCCTCCATTACAGAACACAGCAGCTGAAATGAGGAATAAGATCATGGATAAACTCGCTATATTCAACCCTCAAGACCGATTATTAAGGCTCAGTGGAGAAGTACCATCAGATAGTATGTTAGAAGATGTCAACAGAGCCCTCATGACAATCCCTCCCCCACCATAACTCAAACCAATGAACTGGTATATGGTACAGCTGCTATAATCCTGGAGATGCTTGGCTACATGATCAAGAAGAACAGCAGTACAAAGCCCCCTGGAAAATGAGGTTGGATGCTAAGTTCAAGGCAAGTAGGAGAGAAGTTAGTCAGCTGTTGGAACTACAGAAGGGTGTGGAGATTAAGAATAAGACTCAGCTACTAAAAAAAGTAATGGGCCTGACTCCATCTGAAGCTCTAGAGACTGCTAAACAAAAGCTCACAGCACTGTCTGCCAAGCTATGGAGATACGCTAGAGAAGCAGAGGCCACAAAGATAAATGCCCTGTTCTCCAAAGAACCATACAAGGTGTGCTCCCAACTGCAGTACAACCACACAGTAATAGCAGACTCACCAGCAGCAGAAACTGAACAGTACTGGAAGAACATATGGGAGAAAGAGAAGATATACAACACCAATGCAAAGTGGATGCAGGACCTAAAAGCAGAGCACAGCAATCTCACAGAACAGGAACCAGTCACCATCACAGTAGCAGACATCCAACAGTGGGTCAAGAACATGAAGAACTGGACAGCACCTGGCCTGGACACCTAGCAGCACAGATGAACCAGCTGCTAGTAGCAGGCTCCCACCCAGACTGGCTAACCCAAGGAAGGACAGTGCTGATCATGAGAGACTCCAAAAAGGGAACAGCACCATCCAACTACCAGCCAATAACTTGCCTCCCCACAACATGGAAAGTGTTATTAGGTATCATAGTCACCAAGCTATAGGATCATATGGGCCAGTACATGAGCACAGCTCAGAAGGGCATTGGGAACAATACCAGAGGCTTAAAATACCAGTTGCTCAGAGACAGAGCAGTTGCATGAGACTCAGGGTCTAGTCAGACCAATCTAAGCACAGCCTGGATTGACTACAGGAAAGCCTATGACTCAATGCCACACACATGGATTTGTGAATGCCTGGCCTATACAAAATCAACAGGACACTAAGAACCTTTCTCAAGAACTCAAAAGGACTGTGGAAGACAATACTAGAAGTCAACTCAAGACAGCTTGCACAAGTGGCCATCAAGTGTGCTATATACCAAGGTGATGTACTGTCCCCGCTGCTGTTCTGCATAAGCTTAAACCCCCTCAGCCAGATAATCACAAGGACTGGATACAGGTACAAGTTCAAGAGTGGAATCACCATTAGCCACCTCCTCTACATGGATGATATCAAGCCATATGCTAAGAGTGAATGAGACACTGACTCACTGATCCACCTGACATGGATCTACAGTGAGGACACTGGGATGTCATTTAGAGTGGAGAAGTGTGGCCAGTAAAGAGAGGGAAAGTAGTTAAGACTGATGGGGTGGAACTACCAGTGGGCCACACAGCAGACATAGAAACCAGCTACAAGTACCTTGGTATCCCACAGTCACATGAGGAGGAGGTAACAACATCCAAGTACCACCAAAGAATAAGACATGTCCTGAAGAGCCAGCTCAATGGGAAAAACAAGATCCACAACATCAACATGTATGCCCTGCCAGTCATCAGATACCCCGGCTGCTACAGTGAGCTGGCCATAGGAGGACATGGAGGCTGCTGACATGAAGGCCCGGAAGCTCCTCACAATGTATGGAGGTTTCTACCCCAAGTCCACACCCAGAGACTGTACACCAGCCGGAAAGAGGGTGAGTGGGGTCTGGTGAGTGTCAAAACCAATGCCCTGGATGAAACCCAGATCATCCAGGAGTACATCAATAAGATGGCACCCAAAGATGAGCTGCTAAAAGAACACCTGAGGCAGCAGCAGACATGGGAGGAAGTTCAAGCAGAGGAAGTGCCAGGGTAAGACAAGACCCTGCATGGGATGTACCATTGACAGTTTGCTGAGGTGGCTGACATTGGGAAATCCTACCAGTGGCTGGAAAGGGCTGCACTAAAAGACAGCACTGAGGCACTGATCACAGCAGAGCAAGAACAGGCACTAAGCAGTAGGTCCATAGAAGCAGGGGTCTACCACACTAGACAGGACCCAAGGTGCAGATTGTGCAGAGAGGCCTCAAAGCAGAGACAGTCCAACACATAGTGGCAGGTTGTAAGATGCAGGCAGGAATAGCATACAGTGAATGGCACAACCAAGTAGCTGGCATTGTGTACAGGAACATATGCGTAGTGTATAGGCTAGACCCTCCCAAGTCCAGATGGGAGATCCCACAGAAGGTTATGGAGAATAACAGGGCTAAGATCCCATGGGACTTCCAGATCCAGATGGATAGGCAGGTACTAGCCAATCAACCAGACATCATGGTAGTAGATAAGTACCAGAAGACAGCAGTGGTGATAGATGTAGCAGTGCCAAGTGACAGCAACATCAGGAAGAAGGAGTATGAGAAGCTGGAGAAGTACCAGGGCCTGAAGGAAGAACCAGAGAAGATGTGGAAAGTAAAGGCCAAAGTGGTCCCAGTAGTGGTAGGAGCATTCGGGGCTGTGACTCCTAAGCTGGGAGAGTAGCTCCAAGAGATCCCAGGAACAACATAATTGCTCTCTGTCCAGAAGTATGCAGTGCTAGGAACAGCTCAGATACTGCACAGAACCCTCAAACTCCCAGGCCTCTGGTAGAGGACCCAAGATTGAGGAAGACACATACCACTCATAGGGGTGAGAGGGAATTTTTTTTTACACACACACACACACACACACACACACACACACAAATCATATAAAGCCAATGACAGTTTATAGCACTTAACTACATAAAAACTATCCTGATTTTGTCATCTTTGGCAGAGTTTAAATTAAACAGGCCATTTTATAGAAAAAGTTCAGCCTCAATACTTGTCAAATACCCTTTCAGAATACAAAGTCTTTCTATGTCCTGGATAGGAAGGCCCTTCAGACAGGGACTCATGCCGTAGTAACCTCACAGTTGGACTAGTGCAATGCACTCTACCTGGAGCTGTCCTCGTAGTCCACATGGAAGCTACAGCTGGTCCAGAATTCAGCAGTGCAGCAGCGAATGGCTCAATATGTCCATATGACATCACTGCTCCATGAGCTTCACTGGTTGCCATTGTGCTTCCTGCTGAAATTCAAGGTGCTGGTTACTACCTATAAAGCCCTTCTTGGCATAGGGTCAAGTTATCTGAAGGACTGCCTATCTCCTATGGTTTCTACCACTCCAGTAGAATGGTTTCTGCCCATATGATAACAGTTGTGGCCAGAAGCACCTTTGCACAGCTTTGTGTTGTGCACCAATTGCATTCATTCCTGGATAAAGAGGCTCTGCTCACAGTCCCTCATGCTTTAGTCACTTTCTGAGTAGAATGCTCAGAATGCAGTTTAGATGGGGCTGCCCTTGAAAACCTTAAAGAAGCTGCAGCTGGTTCAAAATGCAGCAGCGTAGGCAATTATATCTGCTCCTTGGCTGGCACATATTACAGCTCTGTCTCATGAGCTGTTTTGGTTGCCAGGGTGCTTCGATTCAATTCAAAGTACTGGTCATTACCTATGAAGCCCTTCATGGCATGGGTCAGGGTGGACGGACTGCCTTTCCCTGATTGTGTCTACCCGTACCATCAGATCCAGAAAGAGTGGCATGTCTATTAAAGAACTCCATCTGGCAAAACTCAGGAAGAGAGCCTTTTCTGTTGTAGCACCTGCTATTTGGAGTATCATCCCACTGAAAATTAATGAGCCCCAAAGCTGCTGACCTTTCATAAGGCCTTCAAAACTTAGCTATGTCATCAGGCATGGGGACCCTAACATATAGGAGAGCCTATGAGATGGTTATATTGATGGTTGTGGTTTATATATTGACTGCTGATTATTTGTTATGCTGCTATTATGTTGTGTTTTTAAGTGTGGTTCAGTGCCCAGAGTCATGATGTTGAGATGAGCGACCATATAAATTTAAATAAATAAATAAAACCAGTTAATACCTTTCAAAACTGCAATCAAAATATCAATTACTCATTGTTCCTTTCCACTGCAATTCTCCATTCAACATGGACAAAACATGCCTTGGCATTTATTTTTATGCAAGGTTTTTCATCATAGTAAGAAATAAAACAATTACTAATTGAGCAAATTTCAATGTACTGTTGAACTATGCAGTTTTTCAGGCCAAATGTAATTGTTTATATTGTGTTATTGTTATTGACTTGGATCTTAATTAATGTGACACCATCATGAGCATTGTCTCAGTAGAATTTTATTCATAGAAAACTGCCATCTTTAAAACAGGGATAAACGTTTTTTCCTGATAACCTTTACTGGTTATCCTTTACTTTACTTTCTGGTCTCCAGAAATTTACTCCAGAGTGTTGGTAAAATGTCTGAAACAATATTGAGGGGAACAATATTGAGGGGTAGAATTCATTTCTACCTTCTTCCTCCTGTGGAAGTTTTTTGTAATATCATAGACAAGATAAACTTTTTCACCCATACCAGAAAATTCAAATTCAGCCTAATACATGTTTTTATTAGTCTCAATTTGAAATAGAAAGCCAGTGTATAAATAAAGCAACCTAAATAAACAACTCACTTTAAAGCATTTTTTCCTGGGATAAATTATATCATTTCTTTTTAAAAGGCCAAATGTACCTGTGAATTCACAGACATTTACTTCAGCATGTTAGTTTAAAAACTGTGTTCCATTTTAATTGGTCTCAGAGGCCCTTATATTGCATAACAGTAAAATTTAAGATTGTTTAGAGAAGTCAGCAAACCTCTTTAAGGAGAGCAAACTATTTTTATGAACTAACAAAAATATCTGAATTTCATCCAAACCATAATTTCTGACCAATCACACCAATGCTGGCCATATGAAGTGGCTCTCAATTTTGGAATGTTAGAATAAATCCTTGAAGAGACGGATTAACAGACAGGGAGATGATGAGTTAGAGGGTGTATAACAAATTCATTTATCAAATGGACTGACAGTTTATCATCTACATATCAGTATGATTACATAGAGATATGCACACAACTTTCATATTTCTTCTGCCTTCTTCCATAACTAAAAGAAAATAATTCACCAGTAGTAATGTAGCAAAGAATTCTTCTTTCAGTCTCTAAGGCATAATATATCAGAAGAGACTTGTCACAATTTCTGAACAACAAATAGCAGAATACAAGGGAAAATGCAGTTAAGTTTTATTGTCTCCATGTTAGCAATTAACAAATTAATAAGAAACATGAGTAGTTATAGTAATGTAGGAAAGAAATGCCATAGCAGCTATCTCATCATGCAAAAAAAAAAAAAGTCCTTAAGGAAAATAATACAGTAATGTTAATTTTTGACTTAGTTCTAATCTTAAGGAAAAAATAGAGAATCGGTTTCAATTCTGATGTTAAGTTTAAAAGAGTTAGTTAATCTTTGTTTACTTTCCTTTTGACTGACTAAACCTCATGGTAAGCCAAAACGCTGAAGAGTTAATACTTACTGTGATAAGCAGATACGGTCTGTGCATGTCGTCTTTCATTCATAATACGGAATGTAAACAGAGCTACTTTTAATAATGTACTTATTTACATTCCCTGATTGTTAAAGTACTAATAATGTTTTGTATTGTTACTATGCAATATAAGATACTTGATATTCTTTTTTTTAACACACACACACACACACACCCCACAGTACTAAAGACTAAAACAATACTTGGGCTAATTGCTACATGTGTGAGTTACCACCAAAGAATATCAGATCCTTTTTCCATTCCTAATCTGCAATATCACACAGTCCTAACCTTTTTATTGCTCCTTTTCACCCTTTTCCTGATATATCTTGAAGAACATAAGAAATAATTAAAATCTAGGTAAATGCTGTTGTAAGGAAAAACAAAATAAATTAACAAACCTTTCAGAAGGTCAACAGAAGGCTGACGTTTATATTAAGGTTTCCAAAGATTAGTTTTACTTTTGCTAATAAACTTAGTTTAGGCCAAATTATTAGTAAGTTTCATTCTTCTGTTTATTGGCAATAAGCTGTTTTTAAACAATTAAAGACTACAGTACATAAATGTTTAATGCACAGCAGACTGTTAAGCTGATTACATCATAGAAATAGTAAAATAGGGAATAGACACTTTTATTCACAAATCATTGTAATGCTGTTTTCCCACATGTGTTGGCTATCTGGGAAATTAACATAGTGAGAATTGTTGTTCTTTCAAAATTCCAGATTTCTTGGCAAAAAGAAAACAGCATTCTGTATGTTCCTTTGTGTAATAAAGACATTTAATCACACTACTAATCTTGAGGCCTTTGTATTTTAAAAGATATTACAAGGAATTCATGGATGCCATCACTTCTTATTTCATACATGTGTTTGCAAGTAGAATTTATGTCATGTCAAATTATCTACCTAATTCTAGTTAATTAACTGTGGTTTGCAGAGGGCTAGGAAACACCTGTGGGGTGTCTCTGGCAGCTTTCTGTACAAGATATTACTAGGGAGACAGGTTAATAACAAATAAATGTCTATTTATGCATTTAGTCAGCTTTGCTTGTATTATACATATCTCAGAGTTTATCACAGAAACAGAAGCTAACTACCTGGAAAATTATTTTAAATACATACATCTACATATACATATACATATACACTCCTAAAATACTCATAACATATCACTGCAGGAAGGGTCAAAAATCAGAAGGTCCTGTCGCAAGTCCAATGTTTATGCTCTTTAGAAACATGTCAGAAAATCATGAATAAAAGTGGTTATTAACTGTAACAAAATCAAAATGGTCCATGTCTGAATTCATGGAGAAGAGCAGAACTTGGTAATGCCAATAAGGACAGGAGCAGTGATGCCAGTCATTTTTAAATCAACAATTCAAACAGTTATTATCTTACAAATTCAGAAAAAAATGTTTTCAAAGGTCACTTTCATGTAGCAGTACTTTGTAAAGTTTGCAGGATCTAACATTACAAGTTGTATAAATACTCTCTTGCTGATAAATATCTGTCTGTTTTAAATTATGAAAAAGAAATTCAGTATACTTATAGAATTATATATGAAAAAGACCATTAGGTTTTATTTTATTTATTTATTTTTAGTGTTTGGATAAAAAAAAATGGTGTACCAATCACAAAACCTTCTAGGCTTTTTTTCTAAAAAAAAAACAGTGGAAAATTTAGGAAGAACTATAAGTGTTTCATTAAAATCTTTTTCAACCTATAATTCTTGTCATAAAAAGCCATGTATATAAATAATCATGCACTTAATAATTTACAAAGACAGCTATTAACAGTGATGTACATTTTCCTTCTTTCACATGAAGTCTTACTTATTTCTGAAACTTCTCCAAAGTCATTTTGCTCAAAAATACCTGCCAGCCACAGTATCTCCCTTTTCAGTTCTTTTTGGATCCCAAATTCTTTTTCCATTTGTAAAATGTAGCAAACATTGCAGAGAGAAGACCACTGTCCAAGAAAGAACTCAGAGAAAAGACATAGAAACCCTTTTCATCTATTTAAATATTGGGTCAGCATTTTTCCTAGTACTGTACTCACAGTTTTCCCTAATGCTTTATATGTATTTATATGTATTCTATTGAGAGAGGTTAACTGCACAGTTATGGGATAACAGCTTTTCACACCCATGCATACTGATGGAAAGTGTGAGCATGTCTGCATGTAAAATCATCATAAGAACTAATTTTCCATGAAATAATGTTATAGGAGATTTCTTTATCTGCCAGCTTGAGACTACAAGACTTAAGCTTAGCACTGCACCTTAAGAAACAGTACAGCAATGTAGCAAGTTTTTGTCCTAGCAATCTGAAAGAACAGAGAAGAGCAATATGACAAGGCAAGCAAAGCAGAAAGGAGAAGACCATAACTTGCAAGATCTGTTCTATAATTATCCCATGTGTAAACAAAATAAATCTAAAGTGTTAGATTAGGGTAGGTAGGGTAGAAAATCTATATACTACTAAAACTCTTCTGTCTGTAACCTTCAACTGGGTGAAATTGTGCATCCTAGGGCAACAATTTTTGAAATAGGCTAACTTACAGAATGTGCCCAAAATCCGGGACTCATGACTTCCGTGGGATTGAAATTTGGGAAATTTGTGCCTGCTTCAGCACTGCCCTACTGGCGCGCTACTGCAGTCAGCCCAGGTCACATGATCTTCATGGACATATCCACAATCTCTTTCCTGCCTCCCTCTATCCCCTGTGCCCAATCGGCTGGTGGCAAGACCCAAGAGGTGAGTGGCAATTGGCTGCTTTGGGACTGAGGCAGAAATTTGAAATCTATTAATGGTTGTGGGCATTGAGGGAAGGATGAGGGAGTGACTTGGATGACTGCTGGCAAGGTAGGGCTGGCTTGAGGGAGGGGGCCCTCGGGGACATGCTGGAATGGGGAGCAGGGGTGAAGTATTCCTCATGGTCCATGGCTCCCTTTGTTCCACCTCTCCCCAGCAAAGTGGCAAGCAGTTTTGCAGGTCAGCTAAGGAGGAGGAGGAGGAAGAGGGGGTGGCAACTTCACCGGGGCTCTCCTGAGGGACATGAGGGGAGGGCAAATGGTGCAAGCCTATATTATATATGGGGAGGGAGGGAGGGAGATTTCTGACGCTCCCTGACAGCTTCCCACATGCAAAGTCAATGGGGAAGACGGCAACAAGTTGTAAGTCCCTCATACTCCCACTGCTTTTTTGCCCCTGGTCATTCTGTTTGTCTGTTTAGGTAAGAAAATATCTCTGAAACGATGACTCAATAGGTCACGGGTTATCTAGTATCCTTTAAAATGTTCATAAATACTTTTTAATTAAAATAAAATCAAATATATTTTATAAATATTCCAAAAAGTCCCAAATTTCTTCAGAAATGTTTATTCTCCCAGATATAAACAAGCTTACCTCCCTCAACATTGGATCCATTATCGAACTGAGATTGACAGCTCCTTCATAGGTTAAGTAGTAGAATACATTTAGAGATCTGACAGCTTCTGGCCCTTGCCGTTTATAGCCAAAAATCAGATCAATCCACTGGTGCAGCTGACAGGAAACAAATTCACTTTCCAAAGCCTGAAACAAAATACAACACTGTTTATATGGTTTCTGAAACTTATTTGCTGTCCACAATCTTACATAAACAATAATGGAAAGGTTAGGAAGATGTAAGTGCCTTAGAGGGGAAAGAAATCACAAACTGTTATAATGCTATTCACAGCTTTTAGAGTCTGTTGAACCCAGCTATTTCATGCAGGTCCCTGATGGGAGTTTTAACCATTTGCAACAGAGTTGTACTAGTATGAAAAGAAAAGAAAAGAAAAGAAAAGAAAAGAAAAGAAAAGAAAAGAAAAGAAAAGAAAAGAAAAGAATTCAAGGTTGTACCATGCACAATTAATTCACTATGGCTGAGTAACCATAGTCTAATTTGACCATAATAGGGAAGGACAGGAGAGACTACTGTAATCATCCCAACCTTGTGCCCTTCAGTTGTGCTGGCTAGATTTTCTGGAACCTGTATCTCACCACATCTGTAGGCTACCATCTTGGGAAAGAAAAAATTACCATACAACTAAAGAAAAAATGCTGCAGCCTTATAACATGCATTATTGTTTTCTATTCTTCTCTTTCCAACTGAAGAAAGACCAGAATATGACAACATGAAACAACAGAGGTAGCCACCATCCTAAAATGATGCAATCTATTGACTGTAACAGAACAGTATCACAACTTATAATTTATTACTTGTATCCTAAATTTTAACAAAATCATGTAAATAACTAGAAGGCAATTGGTAAATTGTACTAATAGCAGATTTGACAAAAGTGTAGTTTTCTGGAATATACTTATAGACTTGTGTCAATTGCACTTTCCTCTGTAATATGCAATGCATACAACAAGCATTGTAGAGTTTCAAACAACCTTTTATACCACAATCATTTCTCCTCACCCATGGGTATCAATGGTTCTCATGAAGTGATTTATGTGCCAACCAGCATTATTTCAAATGGAGCCTAATATTAAAATCTTAGCTTCCCTTCAGTAGTAGGTCCCCTATATATAATTAAAATAACATCACTAAAATCTTATTTCAGAATCTTGTCTTATAATTGAAATTAGCACTAGATATTTTTGTTGTTGTTCAGTCATTAAGTCGTATCCGACTCTTCGTGACCCCATGAACCATATTGCGCCAGGCCTTCCTGTCCTTCGCTGCCTCCCTGAGTTTGCTCAATTTCATGCTCACTGCTTCAGTGATGCTATCTAACCATCTCATCCTCTGCCGTCCTCTTCTCCTTTTGCCTTCCATCTTTCCCAGCATCAGGGTCTTTTCCAAGGAATCCTCTCTTCGCATTAGGTGACCAAAGTATCTGAGCTTGAGCTTCACCATCAATCCTTCCAATGAGCAATCAGGGTTGATTTCCTTTAAGATTGACTGGTTTGACCTCCTAGCAGTCCAGGGGACTTTTAAGAGTCTTCTCCAGCACCACAGTTCAAAGGCATCAATTCTTCGGCGCTCAGCCTTCTTTATGGTCCAGATCTCACAGCTAGATATCAACCATACTAAATTTCTTTCAAACTCAGTTTTAGTCATAATTGCTACACATCCATCACTAATGGGTTAGGACTGACTTTTTTTAAAAAAAGTTAATTTCAATTATAAGACAAGATTCTGAAATAAGATTTTCCATCTCTTATTTCATTTATTATGTTCTCTTCAGGCAATGTACCTTAACTTTGATCATGATATAAAATAATGCTTTATTTCAAGGTAGTTGCTAAATTTTTAGAGACTTCAATTAATTATAAACTATCTTTTGTAAATATCATTTCTAAAGATGGGACTTATTTTTGATATTTTGGAGATGATTTTTTAGATTCATTAAAAGATGTCCAGTGACTCTAGCACTGTGAGCCCCAAAAGATAGACCACACTAATAAACATACACCATACAGATGTAAAGCTACACTTACTACAACAGCTACAGGATCTTGCAAGTCTGAATGTGCTTCCCTTCCTTCCTTTTTTATCTTTATGAGAATTAAGGGGGAAGGGCTGTCTGAGGTGTATTCATAAACCACTTTCTTGGGCTGGGCGTAGTCTTGTTTAACTTACTTGGTAGCAGGTCTTCCCTCTGCCCTTAAAGGCTATCCTCTTTACTCACTACAAAGATACATATAACAAATGTTTATGCAAATAATTTCTGCATTCTTCCAAGTTCTTTGATTGATTGATTGATTGATTGATTGATTGCTTATGTGCCATATGCCATGAAGTCAGTGTCAACTCTAAGCAACTACATAGATTTTCTCCATGACAATCTGTCCCTCATCTGGTCTTCCAGGTCTTCCAATGATACACCCATCACCACTGTAAATAAGTCCATGCACCTTGCTGCCGGTTGTCCTCTTGTCTTTCCTTCTACTTTTCCAAGCATTGGAACCTTCTTCAGAGAGCTAGGTCTTTCCATAATATGCCTGAAACAGGATAATTTGAGTCTGGTCATTTGTGCCTCAAGTGAGAACTCTGCATTGATTTCTTCGATGATCCATTGATTTGTTTTCTGTTTCATTTGTTTGTACATAGTATTCTCAGGTTACTTCTCTGAACCAAAGTTCAAAAGCATCAATATTATTTCTATCCTGCTTTTTCAAAGTCCAACTTTCACTTCCATAGAGTTTCACAGGGAATACCACAGCATACACTATTTTTGTATCATCATGGTATCTGAATTTCTTTTCCAAGGCCTTCATGGTTAATCTACCAAGAGCTAGTTTGCAGCATACTTCTTGACTGCTTGATATCATGTATGCTTAAGGCAGGAGCTATCCACCACTTCAGTATCTTAATTGTCAATTCTATGGCTAGTTGTTGTATCTGATGTTATTAGTTTAGACTTCTTTATATTTAATTTTATTTGAATTTTTTCCCTGTGCTCTTTGACTTTATTATTAGAGCTTGCAGATCCTTTGCATTTTTGGCTATGAGGGTAGAGTCATCAGCACAGCAGAGGTTATTGATGTTTTTTCTTACAGTTTTAAAACCATGCTCAGCTTCCATTAATATATATTCAGCATATATGTTGAATAAATAAGAGGAGTGAATACAGCCTTATTTCACTCCTTTGCCAATCTACAGCCAGCCTGTTTCACCTTGTTCTGTCTGTACTGTGGCTCTCTGACCTGTATATAAGTTTTATATGAAGATAATAAGATGTTCTGGGATTCCCATTTTTCTAACTATATTCTACAGTTTGACACAACTGACACAACTAAAGGCATTTCTATCATCAATGAAGCACATACTGACTTTTTTTTTTTTTGGATATTCCTTGGCTTTCTCAATTATATAGAATACATCAGCAATAATAGCTCCTATTCCTCAGCCTTTTCTAAAGCCAGCTTGTTCAAGTTGACCAAGTTCTTTAGTCTAAGACAATGAGAAATTTTAAGTGAATCTAAAGACATCAGGGAGAGATTAAGACTTAACTATCTGAGATTAAGACTTAACAGTCCTTCATATAATTAAGCAACCATACTTCCATTGATTAACATAGGCGTGTGCAAATATTTCAGAAGTGGTGCTACAGAACTTGAAGGATTGCATACAAAGCACTTCTTTTTCCAGTTGTTAAAGCAGTCAAGTTTGTGCAGCTGCTTGAAGATACTGTTGGTTTGACTGGTGAAATAGCTGTGCATGTACATCCCTGCAAAGGTACCCAAGATGAGCTTCTAAAGCGGCCATGCAGTTTTATTTTACAGATACCTTAAGAATATTTCATAGAACACAGCTTAAGTACAAATTAGACAAAATTATCCAGTGAATTTGTCTAAAGATTTAAATTCAGGTCACATGGTCATCCAGGACACACTCTTGTTTCTGTACTAGATCAATGTGTTTTAGACAACAATTTCCATTAGCTTCAGCCAGAATAGCCAATAATCAAATATCCTGTAATTTAAAATATCTCAACAAAAATGTTGTTGAAGGTTGTATATAAGGGAGTAAAAGCATGCTGTGGATATAGAATATGGCAATGTATTGCTCTTACTTGTTAAAATGTCTTTACAAAATACAATCCCTGACTGTACAAAGTATCTTAGATCACATTGATTAGATTAGATTAGATCCGCACAATCAGGTAACAGAGATTTAACTATTTTGTGCAGGTTCAGAGATCCTGGATCTGTCAGAGAGAAGTAAAAACTTCACACACTTAAATTATGAGGTTGAGAATCAATTCAAAGAAGTTAGATAGCAGAATGGGTATACAATACAGCCTGTTCTTTACCAACTACAAGCCATCTTGCTGCTTTAATTGTGGTGATAGATGCTTTCTTTTTGCTAATGATGAATGAAGATCAACTGCCAGACCTGATGGCTTGTACACATAAAATAAGGAGTATGTCTTTTTTTTTTTTTTTTACATCAGACATAAAATATTTTGGGCTGAACTGGTTTCTCTGCCTGTACGCATTTCCGTCTAATTTCAACAGAGGACACTGCAGGTACACATTTCTTTCTGCTGGGTATTCTCTGAATGAAAGATCTCTTGAGATAAAGCAGAGAATAATTCATTCTGCAAACATGGTAAATCAGGATCATACTGGATGGAAAGGTGATAATCAAATATTGTGAACCCTCCTGCTCAAACATTAGTGCATATGTACTAATAGACCATATTCTAAATTGGCTGAGGAAAAGGCAACAAAGTCTGTAGTATGATACATGGATCTTTAATGGAAAATTGCATTTCCCTTTGGATCTGAGAAGTGCAGATGAAATAATGCGAAGAAGCAGGACAGTTTTATAATTACAGAAATTAAGCATGGTTTCCTTTTCAGCGAAATGTCCTATTTAAACTGGGAAATTTACTCAAGCCCTGAGAAGCCACTCTGCAATATGCATACAGAAATGATTGGTTAGTTTCATTAACTGATGCCTGAAGAAACATTTATATTGACACATAAAAAACAGCAATTGTCTTAATTTGTGTGGTGCACTCTACACAAAAGCCCTAAATATGTTCAAATTAGAGCAAGCTGCTTGATTGTCACTGCAATCTCATGTCATGTTAATGCATGACAAACATTAAACCATACACTTAAATGGCAATTTATATCATTTAAATGTTTACTGCCTGAGCAACTCATCAGTCATTTAAATGTGATTTTCTGACACCTAATTTCAGTTAATTTTCCTCTATTCACTTAATTAGAACTTTCAATCAGGAAAAGGCCTATCCATATCTTCATGTTCATATCATTTTTTTCATTTAGAAGCTCAGTTAGTAAATTGCTACAAACATCCTTTATAATAGGTGACAATGTATTAAGTCATTCCTCTACCCACCCCACATCCCACCCCCAACAGAAAAAGCATATAAGAAAATCTTGAAATACATATGCAGCATTTATCAGGAAAGCTGCTTATTTCATGAGAGGAATATTCTAGCTGGTACTTAAAAAAAACTTCAATATATATATACACACACACACATATACACACACACCAATTAAATTAAATATTAATGAGTTCCAAATTGCTTAACAAGTTAAAAGCTGTGAAAACTCTGTGTTTCTCCAGAGTAGTCCATTTGGCTATAAAATTCCATAAGACTGAACCAGTGACAATCATATAAATTAATGCTGTCAGAAACATTGCTCCAATATTCATCTTGTATCTATTTTGTTAAAAGAGAGAGAGAGATGAAGAAAAAAGAAACAAACTAGTTTCATATCTGCCCGCAAACCACCCACAAATTGGCCTGTTATAAAATTCTGGTGGGAACATCAGTATGCATTTAATTGTCACAGTAAACTTTATAAAGTCTGAATAACGATTGTAACATTGTTTTGCAGTCATCTTTAAATTACAATTACAAATACTTTAATGACCAAGTATAAAATATATACAAGGAATTTGTCTTCGGTGATGAACAGCAAGATCAACGGTGCGTTTGGATAGCAACAGAAAAATAATAAACTCAATAAATAATAAATTCAAAAAAGTCAAAATTTTGTATATTTAATGAATCCTTGCAAAGGAACAAACACCAATTTTCAATACTCATTCAGAAGAGAATTAGTGCCATAATAATAATAATAATAATAATAATAATAATAATAGTAGTAGTAGTAGTAGTAATAGTAGTAGTAATATAGGGTCTTTAGTGGTCTAAATGGCATCAGCTGTAATCTTGATCCATACCCTTTCTGGGTCCTTTGGGGTGCTGGCCAAGGCATAACCAGATGGGTCTAAGACAGTGTTGTCCAAACTTGGCCACTTTAAGTTGAGTGGACTTCAACTCCCAGAATTCCCCAGCCAGCCATGCTGGCTGGGGAATTCTGGGAGTTGAAGTCCACTCATCTTAAAGTGGCCAAGTTTGGACAACACTGGCCTAACAGTTTGTCAGCAGTGAAGGAGGCTGTGTTGCCATCTATCTTGATAAAATGGTGGTGTGCCCTTTCCTAAATAAGCTCTCCCTTTATCTGGCCAATGTGTGATAATTCCTCCCCAGACACCAACCTTTCTAGGAAAGGTTGCTAGTAAGGTGGTATATAATCTATAGAGGAAAGGATGCTAGTAAGGAAAGGGTGCTAGTAAGGTGGTATATAATCTATAGAGGATTCTAAAGGAAACAGATTATATGTATCCTTTTTGTTCAGGATTCAGGCCCATTCATGGGACAGAAATTGGATTTTGTTGCTCTGGTAAATGACCCATGCCCAGGCTGAGATGGTGGGAATTCGATCTACTTTGTCTTATTAGAATCTCAGAAGCATTTGATACCATCAACTGTGGTATTTTTCTGCACTGTGACCTTTGACAGTTGAGGACACCATTCTTTGGTGGTTTTCTGTTCATAACTGAAATGAGGTTCCAGTCAGTGATCTTGGGGGACAACAATCAAGCCCTAGAAAGGTCCAGTGTGAGGTTCCTCAGGCTTGGATTTTCTCCTCCATGTTAATTAACATCTACATGAAACGCTGGGGGAGCCCAGCTTTCAGTTTGAAGTGAGGTGTCAGTAATAATGCAGTTGACATTAAGTTATACGCGGATGCCCCAAGCCAAACCACAACCACAAATGCCATAGAAGCCCTGGAAAATGCGTGGAACTGGATGTGGAAAAGTTCAAATTCAATCTTTCCGAGATGGAGTTGCTATTTATAAACAAACTTCTGGCAATCCAATAACTATCTCAGTAGGTATTCTTGATGGGGATCTACTTACTCTTTCACGATAAGTTGGCCAGTGATTTCTAACTTGGGGGTCCTAAACTGTCAGCCACTGTTAGAACAGCTAGGAGGGCCTTCACACAGCTTCAGCTGGTGCTTCAGTTATGATACTACCTTGACCAGTTTGCCTGGATGAAAATTATTCACATCCTGATCACCATCCAATTAGGCTACTTAACATGTTCTATACCTAGCTGCCTTTGGGATGACCCAGAAACTTCAGCTGGTATAGGACACAGCATCAAGTCTTCTAACAATGTAGAAAACTCCAATTTTGTAGTTACTACACTGGTTATCACTACATTTGTTATCAATGGCCTTCTGGGCTCAGTATAAAGAGCAAGTCTTTATCTTTAAAGCCAATGCCTTGCCAAAATAGAATCCATGTCTCAGTATATAGGGAGGAGTTGTTGAACACTGCATCCATGGCAAGGTCCATGGGATATGGACTAGGCAAAAGTCCTTCTCACTTATGTCCCCCATTTTTTTGAGCACCTTACTTCCAGAAGTTCAAGTGGCCCCCACACTTTTGCTTTTAAGAAGCAAGTTAAAGTGGTACCATTCCAGCATGTTTGGGCCCATAACTTTGATTGGGTGACCATCACAGTTGGTTGAGTGTTATTATTTTTAATTTTTTGTTTTTACTGTATTATATCTTGAACTACGGCATGCTACCCCACAATCCATATGGATTAAGAAGGCATATAAATATTGCTAAATAAATAGATAATAAAATACAAACAGCGCAACAATGGATTTAAGGTAAAATAAACTAACAACACAATTCTGTACAGACCCTTTTAGAATTTTACTGAAAACAGTGTCTTACTCACAAGCTTTGAAAACACGTATAGAAAAAATACTGCCAAAGTCTATAAACAAGGAAAACAGCAACATGAAAGGCCCAAAACTTACTTCCTTTTTATTGCGTGAAGGAAGACTTCACATTTTTACCATTATTTATAGATGTCATAGATAGTTTTCGGCATGTGAATGTGATTACTAACGAAAGTTACTAAATACAACAGGAACACTCAGTTGGGAATGGAGGACTTTAAAAATATATAATTTTTAAACAAATCTTTCACAGATTATATTTTTATTATCTTTTTATGTTTTATAATGTTTGCTTAAAAATTAGAAATACAGTATGTTAACAGATTAGCTGCAGAAGATGTAAATAAGAATATAAAATAAATACTCTTTCAAAGTGGCATGAGATTTGTTAGAACATATATACAATATAAAAAATTAATACAAGGTTAAAATGAAACGTATAATGTTCTTGTGTGTAAATTATCAGATGTAGAAAATTCTTTCTACATACATTAAGCTACCAAGCTTTATTTATTTTGTACCTTATAAAACTTAATTTTTTTCTTAAAATTAAAAATTCAAAACATTTAAGATCAGTCCAAGCTCCTGAAACAGACAATGCTCGTTAAAGCCACAGTTAAAGGTGGTGCACAACTAAAGCATAGTATTCCCCATTCCCTTGCTTCTCTTAAACCTAGCTAATCAAGTCTTACTTCTCCCACACTAGACAGGATGCATCATTTACACCCTGTATATGTTCTGAGAAAGATAAGAAATAAAAATAAAAAAACATCTAACATCAAACATGGTACAATAATATTCATCTGTATTGAGTTATTGCAAAATAAATCAGAGAGTAATGTCCAATTGTTAAGAATCAGAGAAGACCATGAAAAGAATGTCCTGGAAAATCACACACAAATTGTCAATTCAGTCCTGTGGGACTCATATTAGCTTTGACAAACTGTCTTGGGGCTGATATCTTTTATTTTTTTTAATGAGACCTATTAGACCAAGACCAAAACACTTGAGATATGCTAAGAAGTACAATATACAGACGTCAACCATCTATTAGCAACTTTCCTTTAATGGTTCCCAAAACTAAAGTGTTCCAGTATCATTTTTGTATTAAGGCAAATATGCTGTAGAATAAAATTTTAAAATGGTCACAAATCTTCTAACATTAATGCAATTTTATCAGGAGCTATTGAAGCTCCTAAAATGCAAGAAAATAGCCACAATTTTGTATTTTGACAGCAGCTAACTAAAAAATGTCATGCAAACATACATTTACATAATTAATCAGTGTTGTATAAATATAGTTTCATAAAGTGTTACAAAAAGTTAACAGTATGCCTTTTAAAAAATTAAATTTATGTAATAATAAAATTATGATTGACATTTAGTAATTCAGTTTTTCTTTTTGCCTTGTATATGCCTAAGACCATATATTTTATGACAATCAAAAATAACAATTTTTAAGAGCTTTCTTAAAAAAATAAACAGCTTAAGTCTAAAATACTTTTGAAATGTGAACAGCAATTCTCATTTTGTGTCATTTAAAAATGAACCTTAAAGTAAAATGTCTGAATTCCCACTTATTCCTTGAAACAAATTAAATAAGCAAAAATCAACCATAGCTGTTAAAAATGAATAACTTTCTCTACTGGACACATAGTAATGGAATTCAGAGAGCCAGTCTGGTGTAGTGGTTAAGGTGTTAGCCTAGAAAGCAGGAGACTATGAGTTCTAGTCCCACCTTACTCATGAAAAATTGACTGGGTGTCTTTGAGCGAGCCACCCCCTCTCAGCCCAACTTACCTCATAGGGTTATTGTTGTGGGGAAAATAGGAGGAGGAAGGAATATTAGCAATGTTTGCCACCCTGAGTTCTCTATGACAAAAAAGGTGGGATAAAAATAAAAAAAACTTCAATGGTCCTCCATATTTATTAAGGATTTATTTTATGGCTCAAGATGGCCAAAGACAATAAGATAAAGATAAAATTAGTTCAAAGCTACCAAACTGACTATACAAATTCAATTTCTTTAGAAATTTGTGTTTAAAAAATTATATGAAACAAAAAACCTCTAAAAGAAAATAAACTGAACAATTAATTTCACATGCTAAACTTCTACAACCTTATTCATGAATATGTAAGTTCAACAATCACTTGATACTTCACGCAACAAACAACTTTTTAAAATCAAGCAGACAGTTATGCTTGCATGTGCTAGATTTCAAACACTAGCAGTAATGTTTCCTTAACACTGATGTATGACCTTGGTAATTTACAATGATTAAGACTTTTTTTTCAGACCAATTAGAACTGTTTCAAATTGTTCTATTAAATATATGATAAAAAAAATTCTTTCAAACTTAAAAAAAAAAACCATTGGAGTTTTTTTTTTCCACATCAGCTTGGTTCAAATCAGAATATGCTTTGAATTAAATGATTTTTCTTAAATATGTGGACCATATTCCAGTCTAAGATTTAAAGTCCAAAACAGAAAAGTTTAGCCTCTTCAAACAAAGTAAGATCAGCCACTTTGCAAAAAACCATTCACATTTACGAAGACTGACAAATTTTGTGTGTGCACCATTAGGTCTAGTCTCTTCAATAGTTACCAGATTTCCTTTCTTCCTAATAAGAAATTAACTCTTAAAATACTCCCTTTATTTTCAAGATATCGAGTATATCCATAAGCAAAAAATATTTGGAAAGAAAGCAAAAAGACAACAGTTTAGAGTTACTATTACAACAATTAATGTGTCCCATAATATCAATAGTATTTGTTAAGTATTTAAATCAGACCTATACTGTGCTGCTATTTATTAACAAGTTCATCTTTCCTGTAAAATGTAAAAGGAAAAGTATTACAGTATGACTAATCCCTGTGCTCATTTTTCTAAAAAGCTCTAGAAAACCAGTAGTTTATGGAAGTACAAAAAAATGCTTGTTTCAAAATAGGATCAAAGTTGTCACAAATTTGCACCATAATTATTTCCCCAAGAATATTTAATATTCACACTAGACATGTATTTATAGTTAGGATCTCTACCAGTATTACATGCTGAAGTGGCCTTATGCATTTTCTTAGTCTTTGTAGCCTTCAAAGGAATTATATTGGAAGTAACATTTATAGAGATATAGTACATTCAGAACAGGAATGGTTGAGGGCTTTTTGGTCTATATTTTGTGCATTCTGGAAGTCAAATATGTATTCTTATTTATTTAATTATTACATTTCTAAGGCCACCCTACTCTATAATGACTCTGGTTGCTATGCAATATTAAAAACAGTTCAAAACAATATAACAAATAAAAGTAGCGTATTTTATGATGGCATTCATATTAAAACTATGTTCTATTCACCCTGAAAGCATATATAAAATGCATACACATTTGTGTACCTTTTATTTTAGGTAACACATGCTAAAGTATGAGGATGAAAAAAGATTTAGGAATGACATGTGCAGGCATGGGTTTAAGACTGTTTTATCTATTAATTCCTACTTAAATCTGTTTTTCTCCCCTCTAGTGTGCGACATTGGATGCTTCTTATTAACTCTGATCTGAGATCAAAAGGAGCAAAATGGTGAAGAAGATTAAACAAGTTAGACATCTGACAATTTCCAAGGAACTTCTGATTGTAAGCTTTTCTCTAGGGTACAGTTCTACCTTCAGCAGCACAGTTACACATAATTTCAGCTTGTTTTGCCCTGCTTCCCCTTTGCTTTCTGCCAAAGATTCGCCCTCATTATCACTAATTTACTCTACTGCAGAGAAATATTCCAAAAGACCAAATTCACATTTCCCATAGGCAGCAGACACCCAAGTCAGCAACCAGTGCGAAATAGGTTATTTCCCCCAAACAAATGTTCTTTTTGGCAAGGATTTTGTGATATATTTCTTCTGGTTATATCTATTCTACCCTGCATTGTTTTAATTTCTAAATATGTTATAAATTACATATTTTAATAATTTATTGTAAGCTTTCTTTTTTTCTAAAAAAAGAAAGTAGTTTTAAACTGCCTATAACCTATAAAACCTAAATTTGGATTTAATTAAACTTTGCTTTCTGTACTCTTGTAAGACATACAGTTAACTTTTGGGGACGCTTTATGTAACCATATTTGTATAGCACTTAATTATATAAAGGTATATTTGCATAATATTTTAGTTAATTGCTCTCAAAAGAGAATATTTTGCCTGAACATTTATTTCAAATTATGTATATTTCTATGAATCAGATTTTTTTTCTTTCCTTGGGTATGGATCAATTTCTGGCTAATCTTCTATGCCCAAATTCCTACTTTGCATTAATATTACAATTAAGTCCATATGATCTCTACTTGCAAATTTGAGAAGGCTATATCAGGATAAATAATAGTGGGCTTGATAAATCAGTGGCTCATTTCCTGAAGGACATCTTTACATGGTCACCTGAAGATAACAAAGAAATAATATTCTAGGGATTGCCCTGAGATGTTCATAGATGTACCTCAAATGCATTCTTAGTGGTCCTTAAGGAAATTCTGTAAAATAGATTGGTACTTAATACAGTACAAGAAAATGGTACTTACATGTGCAAAATATTGTAGCTAACCTTATGACATCTTTGAATCATTGCTGAGCTGTGAAGCAAACTGGATATTCCTGGTTCAAAGCTCACGTAAATTATTATTTATAAATAATTAATTTATATCTATTGATTTATATATCACATTTATATAGTTAATTAAATTGGCCTGTTATACCAGTGCAATCTGCCCAACAAGTACCACACATCACTAAAAAATAAGTAAATTATAAGAGTTTTATCATCATAGCTATACATGTTCGGTTTTTTCCCAAATGATGAAGGTTGCTATAATCAAGGAATTAGTAGAAACTGAGCATAAAAGTAAGTTTCTGTTGTTGCTGCTGTTGTTGTTATTGGCTCAGATGCCACTCAAATTAATATGATTGTGACATCTTCCAATTCATATAGTAATCACATTAAAAACATACAAATAATGGACATAACAAAAAACTATAATCAACAACAAATCAATATCCTAATCACCATCATACACTGCTGGTGCTACTTCCCTAGGAGGATATTCAACCTTCCACTTCACTGCCGAAGGGCTTTTGAAAAATCCAGGTCTTCTGAGCCTTTCATAATACTATAAGAAAGGGGCACTCTTATTTCTTATTTCTAGAGATAGGTAGGGGACTACCACTTGTAATAATTTATTAAACTTGTATGCCACCCAACTATGTAACTCCCTCGGAGTCAGGAGCACAGCAAGCCTACCTTTCTGGATCTTACTAGTTGGGTAGATTCCACATATAAAATACTACCACTGAGACATAGTCCTAGTTTTTACTAACTGAACCTAATATTTAGAGTCAATTCAGATTTACCCGTTAGTTAATTAAATATGTATCTATTTAATTTATTAAAATACTCATAGCCTATTCACTATTGAAAGGATCTCAGAGTTGGCTATAATACATAGCAATGACTAACTTCTCTCCTGATTTCATTACTTTTCCTCAACATCTTTATTTAGAAATATCTGAAAATAAGGGATTATTAGGTTACCAACTAGACATACCAACAATATCAATACCTAACTGTTCTAGGCCAACTTTTCAAAGAGCAGCTGTAGAAGGGACTCCAGTTTAGAGTGATTTTATGATAAATTCTCTATTCTGTATTATGTACTGTCTTTAAAATGTTTTACAATGTTATTTTGGTTAAAAACTTTTATTTTGTGAGAATACAAAACTGGCAAAAGTAAAGCAGATTCACTGATGAAGGCAAGTGTAACATACACTTATATATTTTTAATGTTCTCGTGAGAAAGGAAGCTGAGTCGACTATAGGTAATGTTTTTCAGCAGGTTGCTAGATATTATTACAGGTGAAACTCGAAAAATTAGAATATCGTGCAAATGTTCGTTTATGTCAGTATGGCAACTCAAAAGGTGAAACCAATATATGAGATAGACGCATTACATACAGAGCGAGATATGTCAAGCCTTACTTTGGTATAATTGTGATGATTATGGCGTACAGCTTATGAAAACCCCAAATTCACAATCTCAGAAAATTAGAATAGTGTGAAAAGGTTCAATGTTCTAGGCTCAAAGGGTCCCCCTCTAATCAGCTAATGAATCCATAACACCTGCAAAGGGTTCCTGAGCCTTTCAATGGTCTCTCAGACTGGTTCAGTAGGAATCACAAGCATGGGAAAGACTGCTGACCTGACAGTTGTGCAGAAAACCATCATTGACACCCTCCATAAGGAGGGAAAGCCCCAAAAGGGAATTGCAAAAGAAGTTGGATGTTCCCAAAGTGCTGTATCAAAGCACATCAATAGAAGGTTATGTGGAAGGGAAAAGTGTGGTAGAAAAAGGTGCACAAGCAGCAGGGATGACTGCACCCTGGAGAGGATTGTCAGGAAAAGGCCATTCAAAAGTGTTGGGGACTTTCACAAGGAGTGGACTGAGGCTGGAGTTAGTGCATCAAGAGCCACCACACACAGACGGATCCTGGACATGGGCTTCAAATGTCGTATTCCTCTTGTCAAGCCGCTCCTGAACAACAAACGTCAGAAGCGTCTTACCTGGGCTACAGAAAAAAAGAACTGGTCTGTTGCCCAGTGGTCCAAAGTCCTCTTTTCTGATGAGAGCAACTTTTGCATCTCATTTGGGAACCAAGGACCCAGAGTCTGGAGGAAGAATGGAGAGGCACACAATGCACGATGCTTGAAGTCCAGTGTGAAGTTTCCACAGTCTGTTTTTATTTGGGGAGCCATGTCATCTGCTGGTGTTGGTCCACTGTGCTTCATTAAGTCCAGGGTCAACGCAGCCATCTACCAGGAGATTTTGGAGCACTTCATGCTTCCTTCCGCAGACGAGCTTTATGGGGATGCTGACTTCATTTTCCAGCAGGACCTGGCACCTGCCCACACTGCCAAAAGTACCAAAACCTGGTTCAATAACCATGGGATTACTGTGCTTGGTTGGCCAGCAAACTCGCCTGACCTGAACCCCATAGAGAACCTATGGGGCATTGCCAAGAGAAAGATGAGGGACATGAGACCGAACAATGCAGCGGAGCTGAAGGCCGCTATTGAAGCATCCTGGTCTTCCATAACACCTCAGCAGTGCCACAGGCTGATAGCATCCATGCCACACCGCATTGCGGCAGTCATTGCTGCAAAAAGGGCCCAAACCAAGTACTGAGTACATATGCATGCTTATACTTTGCAGAGGTCCGATATTGTTCTATCTCCAATCCTTGTGTTATTGATGTCATGTAATATTCTAATTTTCTGAGATTGTGAATTTGGGGTTTTCATAAGCTGTACGCCATAATCATCACAATTATACCAAAGTAAGGCTTGACATATCTCGCTTTACATGTAATGCGTCTATCTCATATATTGGTTTCACCTTTTGAGTTGCCATACTGACATAAATGAACATTTGCACGATACTCTAATTTTTCGAGTTTCACCTGTATATATTAAGCTTAGACATGCAAGTTTTCTAGTGACATGTTTCTCTGATTTATCCATACATTTTATCTGTCCTTACTTCTGAAACAGGTAGACTAACTGAAAAAGACTGCTGGAACCAGCAGAAATAACACACAAAGATTATTTTGTTTTTTATTCCTTCTGTATTATTTTATTATTTTATTTATTAAAATGCAGAAATCAAGAAATGTACCATAACATTTAACATAATGTTTTACTCTTTAAATAATCATAATCATAATCCTGGTGTGTTTGAACTGGTGAAAAACAGGCACTATTTATTTTCTTAAAAATTGCCTTCCAAAACTGTTGGATATTTAATTTCATCAAATGTACTGGTATTTTCTAACATTACCATATCCTGTCCCGAAGTCCTGAGATATATTTTTAAAACACTTACGCAAATAGGGCTGGAGTATAATCCCAGTTTAATATTTCCTATATTATTGAATTTTATACAGATGCATACTTTTATCCATTGATTAAATTGATAGAAATTCCTTAGGAAATACCAAATTTTTCACAGTTTATCTATTTAAGAGCTACCAACTTTCCTGCAAGAATATCTAGGAAATTGTTATATTTATCAGTATAGAGCCCTGGAAGGAGAAAGAATCATCAACAAATTTCTATCAGGTTATAAAGTTCATAGTGGTAACAGAATCATAGTACTCTTTTTGCTTTAAGCAGATTTGTCTTCTGTTAAACTGTTAGGGGAGGGTTCTCCAAAGTGGTCAGTATTAATCACCAATGGTAGATGGGGGTATCCATTGTTGTTGTTATTTTTATTATTTGTAGTATTACTAGTTAAAGTCGTATCTGTTGTTGTTGTTGTTGTTTAATATTACCAAAAGTCATTAAGCCTGGTGAAACCTTTATCCACAATTCTGAGACAAGTTTGAGCCAAATTTACCATTATTTATGGCTACAATTGTATCACCTTTCTTTACTGCACTATTGTCTAAAATTGAAACACATTGATCAATCTGGAGTTAATTCGGATTCTTTAGTGCTCCAGAGTCCTTATTAATGCCTTTAACCTCTTCTAGGTCTTCTAATGACCACTGCCACTCTTAGTCTAGATGCCAGCCTGTGTGCAAAAGAAAGACATACTCTGTTTTGGGGGCTGTTGTTTAACTAGGGCATCATGAGTTTATACTGTTACAATGGTTTTAATCTTTATATACTGCCCATAGTCACTGCTATGAGATGGGCAGCTCTACAAATTGTTTAAATAAATACATGAATGAAGAATCCTCTTCTCTGTAGAAGTGAATGACTGCTTCATCATGTTCATTTTATTTATCTGTATATGAAACATGGTGTCACATATTTTCCTATTGACTGTGTGAGAGAGATCAGCTATTTTCCCATTTGAAATTTAAGCTAATATACTCCAAATTAATAGGATAGTTTTATCCAAATAGCAAAAACAATAGCTGTATGTGTACCATACCTCAGATAAAATGTTCCTTGACCTCTTCTGGTTAGACATATATATATAAATCAGCATAGATGCACACTGAGAAAAGGATCCCTGGCAACAAAGAACCATATTTTCTAATCACAATTTTCTACTTTGGAAATTTATTGTTTCTGTCTAAACAAAGAAAATATATAAATTACCTATCCTCATATTGCTGTGTCCTGATGTGAATAAAAAGCAGGCAGTAAGGCAAGAGTTAATTGAAACTAAAGAGGAAGGGAGGAGTGTTGTCTGGGGAAGAAGGCTAACTGAGAGTTAATCAGAGATCACATCCAGAGCCAGGCATGGATAAGCCTCACTAATGAGGCTCAAGTACCCTGCAGTGGCTTTCAAACCTAACTGGCATCAAAGGATGCCACCCCATGACAGAATGCAGTTAGCCATAGGAAGAAAGTGATTAGAATAAATGACTGGAGTAATTAACTTTGATTTGAAGCCACCTGACTGGAAAGAGAAGCTAGGAGCTGTTTAGCTGAAATCTTCCTTGTAGAAAGGGGAAGCCTGCCTTTACCCTTGTGTTTGTATGTGTTAGGAAAGCTTTTTCTTTTAAATAAGTATTGGGTGGCAGTAATGAAAAACAGCTTTCATTCAAGAACATCCCCATTCATTCTGGAAAAAAAAAAAAAGGAAAATAAAAGCTTCAAAGGGGAACTAATTTATTTCACCCCAATCACCTTTGGTGAGTTGCCTTACCACTACAAAACACACACACTCAGATGCACTCAACAATGTATTAAAAGAAAAATCAGGTTCTTGGAATGTTAGTAACCACATTTCCATTAATTTTAATATTATATAACAGCTAGTGGTTTAGGATCATTTCTTAGAGAAAGTTTCCAGATAAATTTAAACAAAGCAAAGTTAATTTTATCAGATATTTTTTTCATTCAAGGTCATGGTACCCTTGTGGAAAAAACAGCAGAAATGAATGTTTTTCAAAAATAGTTCATTAATGTCCCTTGAAGCTGTACATGGAACAACTTAATCCACCTTTTTATTTCTTGTTTGAAAAACAATCAGCAGTAAATGTATTAATGTTGCCCTTTATCTGGTGACTAATTCCTACTGAAAAGTTTTGGCAAGTAGTATCTACAGTGTAGTAGTCAGAACAATTCACCAAACATTTATGCAAAGACTCTGATTTATTTGACAGTTTTACACCTTCAAGACACAGTATAATTAAATGTTTTGACAGCTAAACAAAAATTGTATAAATTTCAAAGATGTTTAAATGGCTGTTGTGTCTGAAATCAAAATAGTATGTGCATTAGCCTAGCTTCTAAACATGCCTTTAAAAAAGTTTAAAATATACATTTTTTTTTAATCCATGGAGGATAATTTTTACTTTTTCAGTTATGATATAATATGTACATATGACTGTGCACACATGTGTGAGAGTGTATATAATAATTTTGTAATAAAAATAATTTCTTGCATTTCTCCCATTTCAATCACTTTAAAATACATGTGTTTCATGATACTTTTTGCACTTTCACAATGAGATTCCACTTCCCGTCAGAAATGAACCCTAGAATACTGCCTTATTCCAAATCAGGCCATTCCTCCATCTAGTTTAATGGTGTCTACAGTGATTGCCTGCCCTTCCTCAAGTCCTGCTGTGCTGTCTGATTGTGTTGGTGGGGTGTTCCTGGAAGGGAAAAGTGAAGAATGCAAAGAATGTATGCAAAGAATACATAATCCAAACAGGGTCACCCAAGATGCGAAAGTCATCACAGCTGCCCAGCTAAAGCAGACAGGCACCTATAGTATATTGGGCAGCAGCAATATAGGCAGATGCTGGAGATGGAAGATGACTTTGGTGACAATTGCAAAGGGCTCATTTCACACTGCATGGAAGAAGCAAATGGCAACCCACTCCTATATTTTACCAAGAAAACCACATGGATATAATATATAAAATGACTGGCAATATAATGCTGGGTGGTGGGCCCTTCAGTTTAGATGGCACTCAACATGCTATTGAGGAAGAGTTGAGGATTTTTTTGGAGTACTAATGTTGTTTATGACATGGCTAGATTAAAGTCTTTGGGACATCTAGTTGCTGACGTTGCTATGCAGGAAAAGAAAAACTAAAGTTACAAAGACAGAATTACATTTGGAACATGGAATGTAAGATGCTCAACACAGTGAAAGATGAAATGAATTGACTATACACTGACATCTTAGACATCAGTGACTTGGGTTGGACTAGAATTGGACACTTTATGCAGAAAATCACTGTTTACTCCTCAGGACATGAAAAGCAAAAAAAGAATGGCTTTTCTTTCATATTTAGGAAGAGTATAGTAAGAACAGTACTTGACTACAATGCAATTAATGACCAAATAATATCAATTAGACTTTGTGGACAAACCTTTAATATGATGTTTATCCAAGTTCATGCCCCAACCACTTAAGCAAAAGAAAAGGAGGTTTATAAGCTCTATGATCAAATTCAATTTGAAATTGACAGAACATGCAAACAAGATGTGCTGCTTGTGATTGGAGACTGCAAAAGTTGGAAATATCAAGAAGGAAAATGTTGTTGGACTCTATGGTCTAGGAAATGAAACTGAAGCATGACTTAGTAATTTCTGCCAATCCAATGATTTCTTCATTGCTAACAGTCTTCAACAACCAAAGCAACAAGTATATACATGTCCATCACCACAGGAAGCACACAGAAATCAAACTAACTATATTATTGCTATGAGGGTATGGAAAAACTCAATTATAACAGCAAAGACATGTCTAAGGGCTGACTATGGAACAGATCATGAACTGCTCGTTGGCTTAGCTCAAGTTAAGCTAAAGCAGAAGATGAAGCCAACCAATTTCCACAATATAATATTGAGCATATACCCACCATTTTCAAGGAGAACATCAATAATTGCTTTGGAGTCTGAGCTTCATTGATTGGAAAACAGATTAACTGTGGAATTAACTTAAATAAGTTGTTAAGGAAGAATGTGAACAGAGACTGCCAACGATGAAAAAACAGAACACTGTCAGAACAAGTGGTGGAAATTGCCAAGATGAGAAGCCAATGACAAGATCTCAAGTAGCAACTCAAAGAATTTCAGACAGCTGTTAGAAGAGACAAGAAGCAGTATTACAACATATGTAACACTGAAGATGGAAACGGGCATGGGAAAATAAGGAAAATCTTTCAGAAGATTTCTGAACTCAGAAAAAGGTTCCAGTCTCAATTTGGTATGCTAAAGAACACCAATGGAGAGACAGTAACTGAGACAGAAAAGATTCAAAGAAAGATGGAAGGAGTATACTGACATTCTGTACAGCAGAAATGTCATCATCCAAAATATCTTGAAGATATTCTCCATTTACAGGCAACTCCAATACTAGAAGATGAAGGTAGAGCAGCACACTGGTCATTACCAAGTCATAAGGCTACAAGACTGAATGGAACATTTACAGAAATATGGCAAGCAATATATAACTATTAAGACTAATAAAGTGTTATATATATTTACACACACACACACACAGAAATATAGCAAGCAACAGAAGAGTCAGTAAAAGTTCCAACCGAGCTATGCCAGCAAATCTGAAGAATGACATAGCCAACAGACTGAATGAGATGAATGTATAACAATACCAAATAAAGGAGATTTAACAGAATATGCAAACTATTGTATAATATCCTTAATTTCACATGCTACCAAAATAATGCTTAGCATCATCCAATGCAGATTAGAGCTGTACATGGAAAGGGAGATATCAGATATACAAGCTGGCTCTAGAAAAAACAAGGACATTATTGTGATGTACACTGGATAATTGAGAAAGCCAAAGACTACCAAAAAAATCAGTATGTTGTATTGATTACATAAAAGCCTTAAATTGTGTCAGTCACGTTAAACTGTAGAATATGCTTAGAAAAATGGGAATCCCAGATCTCATTGTCTTCATTCAAAACCTATACACAGGTCAGGAAACCATAGTACAGAAAGAACATGGTGAAACAGACTAACTCCAGGTTGGCAAAGGGGTGAGAAAAGGCTATATATTTTCCCCTTATTTGTTTGTTTGTTTGTTTGATTTCTCCCCTGCCCATCTCCCCCACAATAGGGGACTCTGTGCGACTTACAAAAAACATTAAAACTATAAATATATATAAAATACATAGTATTATTCAATTTATATGTAGGATATACATTGAAGGAGGCCATACTGAAAGATGAGTATGGTTTTAAAATTGGGGGAAGAAATATCAATAATCTGTGTTATACACTACCCTGATAGCTAAAATGCAAATGATCTGAAAGTACTAGAAATTAAAGCCAAAGAGCACGGTGAAAAAATGAGACTAAGATTAAATATAAAGAAGACCAAACTAATGAAAATGGGTACAGCAACCATCCTTAGAATTGACAATGAAGATACTGAAGTGATGGATAGCTAATGCGTTTCAGGATCAACTATCAACAGTTAAGGAACCAGTAGTCAAGAAATATGCTGCAGACTAGTATTTCATAGAGTAATATGAATGCCTTCAAAAGGATATTCATACGCAGGTATTTCAGCCCACCCCACTTGGTCCAGCAGAAGGGGCAGGTTGCAGACCCCACCAGTCAAGGAATTACGATTGGTGGGGTCTAGGCAGAGAGCCTTTTCTGCTGCAGCGCCTGCCCCATGGAACATCCTGCCTCCTGAGGTCCGGTGTGCCCCCTCCCTCATGGCCTTCAGGAAAGGGATCAAATCCTGGCTCTGCCAGAAGGCCTGGGGGCCGGAGGGGGCCCCGCACCTGTGGAGATTACTGGTGGGGTAAGGGGTTTGTCCCCCCCCCCCCAGCATCTTACAGGTTTTTAGGGCTTATAATCATAGGAGGTTTTTAGGGCATTTTTAATATATGTTTTTAATTATTTATAGATTTTATCCATGGTTGGAGGGACTTGTGTTTTTTCTTCCTTTTTTATTATCGTGAGCCGCCCAGAGTCACCCGTTGGGGAGATGGGCGGCATACAAGTCTGATAATAAATAAATAAATAAATGAATATTCAGATGCCATGTGTCTATACCTAAAAAACTTAGAATTGTACAGGAATATTTTCTTGTGATACTCTATGTAAGCAAAAGGTGGACATTGAAGAAGCAGATTAGAAAGAGTATGGAAGCTCCTGAGAATAACCTGGATAGCGAAGAGAACAAGTAAATGGATCATCAAATAAATCAACCCAGAGTTCTCACTCAAGGCACAAATGACTAGACTCAACTAGGCATCAACTTATCCAACTTCAGATGCATTATGTAAATGCTTAGCTCTCTGGAGCAATCTATAATGCTGGGAAAGGTGGAAGAAAAGAGAAAATGATGACCAGGAGCAAAATGATGAGACATGAAGGACAGGGACAGATACTCCTGTAGAAAATTTATCTACATGGTCTCTAAGTGTCAGTATGATGGCATTGGTATATAATCAATCAATCAATCAATCACGGTGACTGGCAGCTACAATAAATAGGTGTATATAGAACCTGGCATGTTTTCTACATATAGGATCTTCTCTATCATTGAACTATAACCCTCATCCAAGACTCATCTGGATCTCTTCAGAAAGTGAAGCACACTTCTACCATTGAAAATGCATGATAAATGCTATGGAGCTCATTGGTGACTTTGGGCCAGTGTCTCCCTCTCTCTCTCTCTGTAACATGCCTCACAGAGAAGATACGAGATTTGATTCCCTGTAAGTCACCTTGAGCTCCTTATAGGAATAGCTATAAATGTAAGGAATAAATAATAAAAGCAAGCATGGACAATGACAGTGAAAAAGTAAACCAAGGTTCTTTGAAAGAGAAATGGTTAGAATTAACACACTGAACTAAATGGAACAAAGCTACTACATGCAGAATCATTTTTTTAAGTCTGAATGATTACATTTTGTCTTAAAATGTAGTATTTTAAGACATTTAATATATAATTATGCAACCATTATTTAAAGATTAAAAAAAATAAGCCAATAAGCCAAACATTAAGAATAATTTCTTTAACATAGATCAAGTGACTTACTGCTTTGAGGGAAACTGTAATCCAACTGAAAGTAACTGTGACCAATTGTTTATAAAACTATTGAAATGTTTGGGAGCTAGTTCACATTTTCAAACTATGTTTATGTTTCCATTTATCATCCAACTCCTTATGAAGAAAAGTGAAAAGGAAGAGTAACCCAAGAACAAAATCTTGTTTAAACTACATTGAAGATGTCAGGTAGTTTAACAAATTGATCCAATGTTGGAATGCTATGTATACATCTAAAAACATTATAGTATTAAATTGTTTTTCTTGACCCTTGTCTCTCCCTACACTCTTTTCCCAACATTTAATCAGCCCAGTTTCTATATTAATTTTCAATTATTTTCCAAGCTTTTTATTTTTGAAATTTGTCTCAAAACTATCCTACTGTATATCTGATCTTTGTTTCACTTGTTAAAGATACATCTTCACATACTAAAGTGAGAAAAAAGTAGTCTTCATGGACTTCTCAAAGACAGCTTTATAATTATGAATTGAATATAAACTGTAATTCAATCCATAGTACCAAAAATGTAATTTACTACTGATATCATTTTTTTTCTAATATATATTTTCAAATATGCCTTTTTTCAGTAAGTATGGAACAACATTGTAGTACAACACTACAGACTACAGTAATTTATAAAATGCAATTTTCAAATTGATCCATGAGATAGTAAGTTATATCCTAATAAATAATAAACGCAACGCCTTTTGCTTTGGATAGAAAAACTTTTCCCAAATCAATTCTCCTATTTTGTGGAAAGCTCCAGCACTGGAATACTTTTACCTCAGAACCCTAAGCAGAATACAAGAGGAGCAACTTCTTGCTTCAGTACGCAAATACAACCTTCAGAGATGTTCTAGAGCTAACCGTTGTTTCCTATGGGTCAAGCCATAGATTAGGAGAAATTAAAGGCCTTTGGTGTCTGTGTAACCAGAGTATATCATGGGACGCTCCAAAGTTCCCATTTTCAGTTTTCTGACATTGGAGCTGTGATGTCACAGAATAATAACCATGGAACTTTTTATAAAGACAGGGAAGGAGTAAGACGTCAGAAGGTAATTTCAGGAGACACAGCACTGTATTTGAGCTACTTTTAGATTTGGACAAAAATTAACTCAATTTACATCTATCCACTTTATGCCTAATCCTACAACATGTATTAGTTTGACTCCAAAGAACAGGCATTGTTTACGTTTGCTATTTTTAAAGCAAACTGCTTTGTAGAATGAATATAAAACTGCACTTCTTCCAAGAATGCAAAGTGGTTTTTTTAAATCATTATTGCGAACAGTTTTGAAACTGAGACATGCACTTGGCAGCTTTTTTAAATTCTGGTTTCTCTGAAGTATAAAATGCTAAAAAGCACATAACCAGTTCTAGTACAAATATTTTAAACAGTTCAGTATAAAGTTTATATTCAAATAAAGTCCACTAATATCATCAACTAACAACCCAGCTGCATTTCCTCATGTAATGTTTCACACATGGAAACCAAGATGCAAGATTACCTCATTTATGGTAACACTCATAAACTATACGGTACACAGTAAACATGTCTGCCTAGCAAATTAAAATATCACTGGGTTATGTAGCAGCTGAAGCACTCCAGGACCTGTTTATAGAAACAGATATTTGTCTTTAATTTTAGAAATGGCTAAAATCAAATTCCTTTACTGCACAGCAGACTGCTTGTCCTAGGCTTTATGCTTTAAAACAAAAGACAGGCACAAATAGCTTTTCAAAGGGTACATTATAAACAGTCTTACAGTAACTGAATTACAACTTTAAACCGACAGTCTATTTTTAATTGGCTAGGAAAGGAAACAGTTTTAAATCATTCTCCTGCGCCAATTTAATGATATTATAAAAAATTCACCTGTGCCCGGCAGCATAACCACTACATAAAGTTTCTAATAAGTGTTCCAAAACTTGTGTGTGTGTGTGTGTAGTGTTTGATATATCTGATTAGCTTTCAGTCATATGAAAATGGAATTTACTATTGGTGACTACAATGAAATTATAACTGAGCATTCATGAAAAGAGAATACTGTACTTACGTTTACCAGTATTATCTTTTTTCCTGATAATACTGGTAAAATGTTTCCTTTTTTTCAGCAGAAAGGGGACTGAAACTGCACCACATGCACATGGCAGGAAAGTTTTATAAAACACACAAGTTAAGGAAAAACAGCCTCAAAATATAAATTGAACTGTCCATAAGAGAAAGGGCTGTATGTCAAAGAATGGAAGTGGATAGATCTGAAATCTAATTCTTTTCATGGTGGTTCTTGAGGAAGCCACTGCCATGAGTCGCATTTATGGTTCTGTTTCTCCCTCCGTCCCTTCTTTCTCTCTCTCCCTCTGCCTGTCTAACTACATTTAAATGTAAATGTTCCAGTCTTCTTTTGAATAAATGAAACCCTATATTTAGATTATATTTGAATACCTCTGAGTTTTAAATGTTCTGTGCTACTGTTTTAGTAACAATGTATTTTATATTTCAATTTTTAATATATAAAATTGCCTCAGGGAGACTTCTCAAAGTAAAGTATAAAAATATTTTAAATCTATACCATCGTAACTAACAAAAACTATCCACCATAATCATAAAGACTTTGAAAGGATAGGTTTCGCTGCTCTACTTAAACTAGGAAGAAATTTTTTTAAAAAAATCTGTTTTCTTATCTATTCTTATAATCAATAAGCAATCTAACAACAGGATGAGAACCAGCAGCTGAGTAGGAGATAACCGATGCAATGAAGAAGTCTCCAAATCAAAAATACCCTGAAAAGCCATTCTGGGAAAGATTTCTGTGTCAACTGCTTCTCTAAATAAATGAGCATCTCTGTGTAGAGGGACAAGGAAGCATATTGAATTGCTTCCATTTAGACTTGAATTTCCTGGATTCCTTATAAAATGCATATAGCGAAAGAGGAAAGGCACACATGGTTTTAGCTCATGACTTGCCTGCACAATCTAGAATAATAATAATAATAATAATAATAATAATAATAATAATAATAATAATTATTATTATTATTATTATTATTATTATTATTATTATTCACTCCTGGCCTTCTGGACGGATTTGAAGACCTGGCTCTGCCACTTGGCCTGAGGTGAAGATAGAAGACATCAAGTGTGGGGATGGCTAGTCCCTTAGAAGCCTTTTGCCTGAAGCTCTGGAGACCATCAGCCTCTTGGACTTTTTCTTTTTTCTTGGTAATGCTTTGTATGGTTTTTATGTTTTCTGTAATTTTATATATATTTATTGTTTTAATGGATTATGTGAGCCGCCCAGAGTCCCCCATTAGGGGGAGATGGGTGGAGATAAATCAAATAAATAAATAAATAAACAAACACAATAAATATATCTCACAATCTACCCTAAAAAACCCCTCATGTTTCCCAAATAGGCCATTCTGTAGAATAAACAGGATGGTGGAACCATTAGGATTTACTGTACTAGGAATCCTTAAGAACTTCTGCAAATTAAGCCCTCATTTTTGGGTCTTTGCTTCAGTGATTCAATCTCCAACATGGGGATAGATGACTGCCATTTGTCACTGTTAGTTATCACTACTGCCCTACTAATGAAGTCAGGTAAGGCAGGGAGACTGGCCTGTGCCAAAAAAACCAGATAACAGATGGCATCAAATGGGGAGGCCGTTATGCTGTAGGAATTGTAATGGTATGTGGGGATGACTTTGGAAGTCAGGAGGAAGAGACACAGACTAGACGACCGGAATGTAAAAGATTTCTCAGCCCACAGAAGGAGATGATGCATGGGAAGTGTTTCAGAAGGGGCCCTCCCTCGTTTTCTGGAGAGTTAAAGGAAAGGAGGAAGAAAATACTTTCAGTATTGCAAGATTCTATTAATATAACCTTACAATAAAGATAGAGGTAGTATTCATTGTTGTGCTACCTCAGAGGGCTAACAGGAATTAAGATGTTGGACTGGTACTGTGAATGAGTCACTTTCAGCCTAACCTACTTCACAGGCTGTTGTTACAAGAAAAAAATGGAAAGAGGGAATGCTGTATACCTGCTATAATACAATTTATATCGGGCCTGAAGTTACCGTCAGTTTACATATTATCTGCTAAAAGTTATACTGATTTAAAAAAAACAATGGGAGATGACCTGTCAATTAAATTAGCCTCAAAATATATCCTTCGCTTAGATACTGAAGGGTATGATAACCCTACCCTTTGTAATTGTTACAAGAAAAAAACAAAATGTATTTACATTTTGAATTCTATTAAATACATTTAAAATATAAGATGTATCCTAATTTTCAGCCTTTTATTCCACAAATTAATAAATCATTTGCTGTTAAAACCTCCAGTAAAGGTTGCAGAGTTTTTTCTCCCTATTTTATGAGTGCAAAAACAAAACAAAGGAAGAAAAAAACAGTAATCCTATTTTATCTGCAGGCACTTCTGAAACCAGACAAACCAATGAAGGAATACAGATTTCCACAATGTCCATCCCATTATCTGACTAGAACATACAAATGGGCTGCACAATTTGTGTTTCTCGAAAGCTGATGTTTGACACAGAATCTTTTAGCTGACTTAAAAGTTAAGACAAGTGTGTATGGAAAAGATTATACTACTAGTTAATTTGTGAAAGAACACCCAAGACCGTTAGAACATCTTGATGTACTCATTACCTTGGAATTCATTTGTTCTGACAATATTTAACGATATTAAAACAACCACATAATGCTCACCTACTAAGACAGATAAATTGACTGTTTAAGCTTCATAACAACATTTCCTTTCCTGTAACAATCATCCTTCCTGGGCAATATTTTAGAGTTCCCCTCACCATTAGTTTCCATTGACAAAATTCCTCACACAGATAAGAGTTATCTTATTTGATAGATTTTATGAATATGAATACTATTTCTATTTTATGTAATACAATTACTCAGATCCTACCTAAAAAACAATAGGATTTTTCACTTTAACAGGATCTGTAGAATAATCTGTAGAATTTCTAGTTTAAAAATGAAAAATTATCACTGTCTACAAGCCTAACAATTCCTGAATTTCTATCTGTTCTGCTTAAATGTCCAGTTCCTTTGTTCAAACTGTGTTATATAATTTGAAACATGATAGAAAGTATCTGAATTATACATGGCATTGTTGAATTACAAGTATACAGTCTGACATTAACAGAAGCTCCAAATAAGAAATCAGTCAGAATTGTCCCCAAACAATGACATGACTTAGAAATGTAATGACTGAAAGGTCAACACATGACAGTTGAGCACTTATGACCCTAGAGGAAGAGTATTACTCTTTATCTACTAATCAGTCAAAAATACACAAGAACATTTAGAATTCCTGAGACTTGTTCACTACTGCCTGAAATTCAAATATTAAAAATTAGGGCTTGGTCAAATAAAGGACTATGTAAACCACTTCATTCAATTTCATAAGAAAGGAACTGCCTTCAGCCATTTACTGGACACATGAAAGGTTCTAAACTAGGTAGATAACAAGTCCTTTCCTCTTTGTTTTTCATCCTACACACATTCAGGCAGAGATCTAAAGGACAAGTGTACTCAAGTTTGTATAAACACAAGTCCAGTTATCTATGAGATCTAGGACCATGCTAGGTCATGAATCATATGGAGAACTGTATTCAACTTCAAGAGAATGCAAGAATAGCTGCCCTTCAGCTGAAGGCATGAAAGCTGGGCAGAGAAAGGAATAGAGCTAGTATGCACATTCTTTTCATTATCTAGTTTGAAGGCATTGGTTGAATTTCTGAAGGGAGCCAATCATCTGAATAGCAGACAAAAAAATAGAAAGAAAACTCTTAGTCAGAAGACTAAAGCTGTTGGTTAACAGACTAAAAATGTATGAGATGGATTTATTGGAAAAAGAACAAGAAAAAAGAATGGTTGAAAGACAAGTCCAGCAGAAAAAGGGGATATGGAGACAGGAGGGAAAGAAACATTTTGTAATGTTGAACATATTTAAGAAAGATAGCATTCTAGCATATCTGCTATTACACTTATGTGTTTCTTATACTGTGTGAGGATGAATGGATGGATGGAGGGATGGAGGGATAGACAGACAGACAGAATTTGACAACTTTTAATATAAAACACTGGGATCTCTGGTTCATGACCTTGGCCATTACAGAAAATTTCCACTACTGTCTCTGTATTGTCTGTATTCTATACTACATTTTAAAAAATTTAATCCTTTTTATTTTTGTATTTTAAAAAGATTGCATTTCACCAAAAATTCAGCAAAAAGAACTGTGCAAGCCACCCAAATTGAAGCTACATCAATATGCAATATCTGTAGGTTCTGCTATAAATATCAAACTAAGACAGAGGAGGAAAACCCACTCATTTGTACATAGCCATTAATGCAGCCTATAAAGCAAGAAAGATATATACGATAAGGGATAGCACTCTATTCTCAAGGGAATTAAATTCTAACAGCATTTCTTCGCTTGAATGAGAAAGTGCAAGACAATGAAAGCAGTAGCTTCAAAAAAGAAGTGAAAACAGCAGCCCACTGAATTAGATTTTATTTAAAAGGCAAACTCCTGTGTATAGGTAATCTTTAGAAACAAAAGGTTTTATGTTTCTTTATAAACACAAGTACAATGTAAACTAATCAGAAAAAGATGATCCCAGCAGAATATTTTAGTTTGCAAGAGAGAAAGAGACCAATTCCAGGAGCATTAAAGTCCTTGTCACAGTCTATCATGGCTAAGATATAGAACCCAATGTGAAACTATGCAGATATATGTTTTAATTAAATTTTAAAGGAGTACTAAAGTTTGGCTCCATAAGAGCCTTCCTCCATCAGAAGTAAGAAAGCTGAAATGGTCAAGATTTGTAGAGGCTCCAATGCAAGAAAACAAGATCTTCAAGCATTTTATCGAACAATTCTTAAATGTAGATTTTACCTTATTTATTGAATAACTGCTATTTCATATGGAAATAAATATGATGCACATGCTCATATTAAGTGGAGCAGATACCATCACACTACTCCAGTTTATCTCCAGTGGTGTAGTTGTTAAGGTGCTGACCTAGAAACCAGGAGACTGTGAGTTCTACGCCATCCTTAGGCATGAAAGCCCGCTGGGTGACTTTGGGCCAGTCCAAACCACCTGGCAGGCTTGTTGTTATGGAGGAAAAGGAGGCAAGAGTATTAAGTATGTTCACCACCTCAAGCTATATATAAAAAAGGCAGAATAAAAATATCAGCAGCAGCAGCATGGCGATCTTGTGATAGAGCATTCTTTTTCGAATTCAACCTATCTGCTATTATGATATAAATTTTGCTTATATATGTGCAGTTTAAAATCTTAATCTCTTTGTTACACTGAATATATACTCAGGAAGGGAATCCAAGGGAACAAACAATTCCATCCTGGTATGTAGAAAAAATATGGCCATGATACCACATGCTGTTTTCCATCCAAATCCTACCTCCCAATTAAGACTACTAAAATTCTGGCAATAAAGGGTTTATATCTGCATAAATATACTTATATAATGAAATGTAGGAACGTGTCTTTCATAGCAGCCTGTCCTACCCTCAATGACTAGATATGTTAATTACCTCGGTACATCTGATGAAAAAAATACAATTCTCAGCCAGTGGAAGGATTGATTGATTGATTGATTGATTGGTTTTGTAGCGCAGAGAGCAGCTCCACACAATAACTTTGGCAAAAAAAGAAAGTTTAAATCTTTCCTTTCTCACCTACTAAAATTGTCAAAATACATAGATACAGTATATCCAACAGCATTTCTAGTTTGGTCAACATTTCTCAATCTATCAGCTAATCATTAAATGATTTTCTGACTACTTAGGGCCTGCAATATTAACTCTTTCTGAAGAAACACAAACCCCCATCAACAGTAATAGCCTGAAAAATGAAAAACCTCACATTGCCAGTTCACCAGTAAAAAGACTGGAAAACAAAATACTGAAATTATATGCTGAAAACAGAATGCTAATATTTTGAAAAAAATATACTTATGCCTCTGTGTATGAAACAGAACACTGATTAAGATCTTTGAGGTCCTATCAGATGGCATTCTTGTAAAGATGGAATCGGGAGAAAGTTGGCACTATTCAGCCTGATTGGATGAATATAAGGGAAGGGGATCTTATAGATTACCTAGTTCAGAACCACAGAACTATGACACTTAATCTATGCAATTCCTTAACCTTCATTTGTCAGACCTTTCAAATACTAATTGAGCACTTTTGTTCTTCAGGCATTTAGGAGGAATTCATGCCCTATAACTTGATATTTTCTTCTATTTTAAAACTGAATAGGTATTTGTTTTAATTCTGCTGCCCAGCTTTCATGATTCCTCTTTTGTATTTTTTCGTTATTTTAATTTAGAAGTCATATTTAAAGAGAATTATCCTCACCCTCTCATCCTTGTTCCAAATTATACATACATACATATATATTCTTTAATAAAATAATATTTTGTGTATTTTGTGTGGATATATATATATATCCTTTAATAAAATCATATTTTGTGTATTTTCAAGATAGTCATATTAAAATAACAATGAATAACAATTAGCATTGTAAATCCCCACTATTGCCTTAGTACTGTACAATTTGTTATTATATACTGTCCCATATATCATCTGTTCCTCTTGCTAGTCTATTCAATAAGAGACAGACAGCTGCAACACTATCTCCCCATTCAACATAAGGACCATCTGACTCTAATTGTAGTGCGCAGCTTGATGTGGGTCTGGTTATGAGAAGCCAAAGTATCACAGTGTAATAATCCGGAAAAGCAGAGGCCTGCCAAACACAGGACTGAAACAGAGGCTTGGGCTGTCTAGTTGGCTGATGGGACAGAGGAAATATGATTAATGAGCAAGGTATAATGATATCAGGAACCCGATTAGCACCACAAAAAGGTCACAGATCAAAGCAGTATGCATTTCCAATCACTGCAGAAAAATCTGTACAGTGTATTGAAAGGGGAAAAATGCACATTGTATCTTACAAAATGGCCACTTAAAAGTACCATAATAATTTATAATTATCTACTTAATTGCAAAGATAAATATAGAACAACTCTATTTTCGAAACAGTTCAAGAAATGAATGGGTTATTACATTTTTTATCAAAGTATTCCTTTTTAAAAATTTATTTTCCTTATTTACATTTTTGTAATCCTATAAAATACAAATCAGACAACTTATTAAACAATCAATGCTACTGTGTAATTCCAAAATCATAATATATTTTATATAACATCAAAAGTAAACAGTGGTTACGTAATTATTTATTATATTCCAGTATATTTGCAGGATATTACTTGGAAAATGCACATGTAAATTGACAGTTGTCACCTTGGTAACGTCTTTGTATACTTGGTATACAAAGTAAAAACAAAAGAAACTAAATTGTACGCTGTAAATGTACTGTTTACTTCTACTTCTATCAATATCCTTATTTTCTTTTATTGAGAAGTTTACCTATAGATTTTGTATAGGTAGGGATTAAACACAGACCTGCATAGCTTCAATAAAATGGCTGAATATCATTCCTACATTGGGACATTTAACATTTTTGTAAATATTTATATAGTGAATTGTGTGAAATTATATAATTACAGAGAAAAACTTATCATTGTTGATTTCTGTCTGAGGATTACTTTCCTAAATAGATACTATCATTTGCTCTAATATGGCAGCAGGGTAAAAGGGAGAGAAATGAAGTATTCCAGGGATCTCTACAAGTCAGAAATTCAAGTATTGTATATGCAAGAAAGAAGCACTCCCACTTGTTGCTCTACTCCTAGTTTGAACCCAACTAGTTCTACCTTGAAATTACCCTCCAATCATCTGAACTGTCCTGAAAGCAGTACTTAAGGATTTGGATGGGAAGTTTTCTGTTCACATTCACACTATATTCTTCCAAATTAAAAGAGCAGTAAATGGCCTCCTGTACTACCTTGCCTAAAGAAGAGATTTGACTCTCAAAAAATTCTTCCCATTTATTTGAGGAATTCATTAGTTTTTACTGTTTCTTTTCCATATGCACATTAATATGGTTTTCTAAAAAAATGTGTGTGCATGTATGTATATATGCTTTAAATAAAATCTTATAATAGAGTTTCCTCATTTTTTTTCTTAAGCGGCACTAATGTAATACCTAATGAGTTATGTAAAGATATGTACATTTTAAGTATCTTTCACTATTTTACTAGAGACTTAAATAATCTTAATGATAGCTAAATTTCTGAACAAAAGTTCTGTCAATGTGGTCGACACATTTTGCCATTTTAATGATATGATTAAAAATAAGCATCAAAATTTAAATTAAAAATAAATGTAAAATATTAGGCATTCCCAGTAGACCAACAATAGCTATTTTCATTCCAAGCTACATAAATTCTATCTGTGCATAGAAAAAAAATGACATTCTTTGAGAAAGAATCATATCTTAAGACATTCAATATTTGATTTCTATCTTACCAATCTGTTCATGCGAACAAATTCTTCTGGGGTTTTGGCCCATGGTGGAAGTTCAACATCAGAAACCACTGTTCCGTCATCCATCACTCCAAGATTGTAATTATTGAAGTTGACAAACATCTCAGGTAGATAATAAAATTCAGGAACAAGCTCCTGTATGGAAATAAAAACCAGTGACATATAATTAATTTGGTTATCACAGAAGTCACCCAATTAAAAAGAGACGGTGGATGTAATGGAAACTATTTTCACTTTCCACTTTGTATATATGATAATATTTCCACTTTTCATCCATTAAATGTTGCAGAAAACTTGCCCATAGTGGTAAAAAAATACAATACTTTGAAATGTTGAATGAAAGAATATCATTTGAAAGAAAGAAAGAAATGTTTAAGTATCTAGACACAGTCTGATCTGAGATTAGAGCACTAAAATGTAGTATTTCTTAAAATAATGGAAGCTGTAACATTTCAAATTCACAATATATTCTTTAACTTTTTTCTAAAAAATGTCATGTTTAGAAACATTAGATATCCACTAAAGTATATTGTAAATTGTGTACCCATTATATTCTGCCGTGTGTCTGATTTCAAAATCAGGTTCAGGAAAATGTGTATAAATGATCAGTTCATGTCGTCTGAATAGATTGAAGATATTAGATATTGTTATGCTTGCCACGTCTATGTGAGCAGCACTGAGTAATATACCCAACTTGGCAGTGGAATGAATTTAAGAGTATACATGCCACAATACGGTACAGCACACCTAGAGTTTACCTGGAGATTAATAGTTGCACCAACTTTTGGGAAAATTGGTTATTACAGTGATAATGTATAGGATTGTCTTTTAAAACATTTAGAATGAATAAACTTCTATTAAAGCAGTCTCCTTATCAATATTAGCCATAAAGATAGTTAAACACTGGATAACTTTAAAAAGTGTCAGTCAAAATGTATTACATAGAGATGAGCTAAAAAAAAAAAATTAACTGACACAATTAGCTAATCAATTAATAAGAAACTGGATTGGGCCCAAAAATTCTTTCTCAATTTGTGGAAGATTTATTCTGTGATCAATTCCATTCAACTTCATTTAATTATGATTTATTGATAACTAGAAGTTTATCTGTTCTTTGTAAGTTAGTTTGAATTGCTATTTTCCATTTCAATAATATATATGTATTCTAATTTAAGAAATGACCCAACCCAAGTTCTTTTATGTAACAGTTATTTTGATATTTATGACACCATACATAAAGCTGTACATCATAAACTCCATTTTACAGTACATTGATTGTCTAAAAATTTAGGCTATGTGTTTGACTTTCTATAATTCCCTCTTCCTTTGGCAACTCACTGCACCACCTACGTCCAGTTCAGGAGGCCTCTAGGGATATGAGAGAATAGCACCAGAGAAGGAAAAATGAATAATTGTCCTTTCTCCATTATACCAGTGCACATCTGTAGGTATAATGGCCACCACTGTCTATAATCCTTTGAGATTAAGAAGCAGATTATAATGGCATGCATGAGATAAATGTTGTTCTGTACATGAACATGTGCAGCAGACTTAACACGAACTAGTCTTTAGATTTACATGAAAGAGCCTTGCAGCTGATTTTTTTTTTGTTATAATATAGTATATAAAATATAAAAATTTGCTTGCTTTCACTTGATTGTCACATGGTGTTATACTTAAATTATACTCTGTAATTAATATAAATCAGGGTTTATTGACAGAAGTAATTTTCATACCCATAAATTAAAATTGTTACTAAAAAAACAAAACATAATTAAGACTATACAGATTTTGCCCAAGTTCAAACATAATGCTGAATTGCATTAATTTAAACATATGAGCAAAAATGTTTACATCTGAATAGAGCTAATTGTCCTTATGCTTTTTAGATTGTGGCCAAGAGGTTTCATTTGTAATGAAAAGTTAACAGAAAAATTTCAAAATATTAATTAAAACTTTAAATATTAAATTAAAATATTAAATAACATAACATATCAAAATATTTTAAAATATTACAATATTAGTTACTTAAAGTTTCCTATTAATGTTGAACTTTCATCCGCAGTCTTCTTATTCATTTTATATACTCATACTGAATGCTTCGAATGATTAAAAAAACTTCTCAATGTTATTAATTTGATGTATTAAAATGTTAAAATAAGGTACTCAAATTGAAACTGATTAAATAGCCAAACAGCTATTTCTATTCTGTAGAATATAAAGATTTCATCATAGCACAGTCACATTACAGTAAGATTACAGTAGTGTGTGCCTATCATTTTCCTAATTAAAATGTGATATACTATAGTACATTTAATCTGGAAAATAAAAGTAAGTAAAATAGTCACTGTTGTTATTGCTTGTCTATTTCACATATTTATCAAGGTAGAAAAATATTTTTTATTTGTTGTTATTAATAGATACCATAATGAAACATATAGAAATGTTTACAAAAACAGTTAAATTAGGCAAAGCAATTTATTCTTCTGGGAATTCTATAAATTTCTTGTAACAAATACTTCATGAATGAAAAGACTTAATATCTGTAATTGCTTTAGGAAATTATTTCATTGCAAGTAAGTGGTGTAAAATTGGTCTTTCTTCCAACAAGTGAAAACTACTTTCCATTTAATAAGCAGAAAACCACATTCTGTGCATTGGCCCCAGTGCTTAACGATGTTAGAGGCCCAGTGTATCAGATTCTAAATCCACTCTTGACATGGGTCAATGGATCAGTGGTCTTCCAGATACCACCCTCAGGGTCAACTATGGCAAGAACAGTTTCCAAATAGCTGAGTGCAATAGCAGGTCATCAGATTATAGACAAGGTCAGCGTAGAGTTACTAGAGCAAAAGCAGGAAAAATGAAGCAAGAATTAAGCTATTATCACCTCAGACCTTGTGAGAAAACAGCACAGCTATGCCTGTCGAATATTTGTATACAGGCATGTGAATTATTCTAAAATAAGATCACAATAATAAGAGGCAATGAAAAATGCCTCTTTAAAATAAACTGCCAGAAATGTATGTGGAAGTATCTCATGGGCTAAACAAGAGAAGAAGAATATTTAAATGTATTAAATTTAAAAAGAATATATACTTGATTTAATATAATGCAAAAGAAATAATACAAATTGTTCTTGGTTTAACTTAACGTTCTCTTATTAACCAAATGTCATACAAAGCTGAATATTTTAGTCATGAATGCATTCCACATTATAATCTAGGAAATGATATCCATTTGGTTATTTCTAAGAGAACTAACACCCATCTTTGGATTCAGAAAGTTTCAAAGGTATCTATTATTATAAATTATAAATAAAAACCTTGCCAACAGCTGCCTTTTCTAAAATCATTTCAGTTATTACTTTTCAGACAAATTAGCAAGCAAAAAAAAAAAAAAAAAAAGGTTTGATCTAACCTGCCATTAATGATATAGCTTTGGTTGCATTTATACCAAGGTTCAATTCAGTAAAATAGTGAGTAATCTGATGTAAATAAAATACCATTAAATTTATCAACCAGAGCTATAAAGACTTTGAAAATTATTTGGAAGAAGTACTTTAGACATACAAGCACATTCGCTTTCTTCCTTTCATTAAAGCAGCCACACCTTTTTGAGGCTTCTGCATGAGCCTGAAAAAGGATGCCACTGCTTTAAGAGTCACTTTAATGTATTAGCTTTTCAAAACAGTGAAACCTTTTTTCAGGCTCATGCAGAAACCTGCAAAAGTTTATAGCTGTTTCAATTTTTGGCAGACAAGTTGTGTTTGTGCTTATGTGAGATCCAAAGGAGTTCTTCCAAAACATTTCCAATAATCCAGCTCAAGGATTATTAACTGCTATGTAGCATTTCTGGTACAGTGTTTCTACATAACATTTTGTATCTCTCTGAATGTTTAGAGGGAAGAAGACAATCTGAAAGCAATTTGATGAATGAGGAAACACAAGTTTCCTGTTTCCCCTGCTCTTTTCCCATGCCAGTCACTCCTCTAGAAAGAACTTTTCTTTTTGTAAATGTTTCACATAGTTGTTAGAAATTTACACCTATTAATAAAGAAAGGACAGGTTCCCCTGGAGAAAATGTGGTAGCTAAGAATCAAGCCTGACTTAATGTTCCTTAATCATTGTCAAATTTTTAAAAAATGCACAAATCAATTTTCAATGTCCAAATAAATTAAAAAGCAACTATGTTTTATATTAGGGTTACAGAATCCCAAGCTCACTTTTAATAACATATCTTCCACATTTTCCTATGTTAAGGACTACACCTTACAAATTTGTGAAGATCTTTTTCCCAGCAAACAAATCACAGAACTGCAAATAAGTTATTCCTAACACACACACAGACACACAACCTCAGCCTCCAACTCCTTTTTAAAGAGTTTTTGTACCTCAAGTGTCGAACGAATCCTTAGTACTTGCTTTCAAACTTTTTAGTTTTTTGTTTTTTCTTCCCCTCTATTTTATTTGCTGTAAAGTTTGTGACCTATTGCATATTGTTTATATGACTACTTTTGTAGACGACTCTAAACTTATGTGTATTAAGCATCCTTACAAGAATGAAAGGCAGGATGTAATCATGTCAACTAATGATAAGTGAAGTTCCAAGTCTTGCTCAAATGTCAACCTAGTCCTAGGATCTCTGTAAAAACAAGTAAGATATATGTTAAATTCTTCTTTTTGTTAAGATTATCTACCGTGCCCTAGTTAGATATTCACAAATTGTGTCAGCATACATTTCTTACAGATTATATTGTTAAAGCTGATTTTCATTTGTTTGTTTTTCTAGGAAAGAGGACAGAAATCCCTGTTCTGATCATTGTTAGAGCTAGCAACAGTAGCACAGTGAAAACAGTTACTTCCACCTCACACTTGTACCTCTTAGAACAAAGCATCTTCTGTTTTTAGGTTCTTGTCTTCAAACAAATCAATCAGGCTTCAAGGCACAAGAGAAAGAGGAGATTGCTGATCCATACCACTACTGAAAGGCCAGATGACTCTGACCCTCTCCCAATTATTAACAAACTACCACCATCAATTTGTTAGGTTTCCAGGTGGTTTCATGCCTAAGGCAGGGCTAGAACTCTCTGTCTCCTGGTTTCTAGCCTTGTACCTTAACCACTACACCAAACTGGTTCTCACATCCTTATCTACAAGGGCCATTAAGGGGAGAGAACTTATATTAAATGATGAAGATGTTCCTGATCAATGTCCAAGTACTGAACTAGTTGTTATGGTAAAAGAGTGAATATACAATGCTTAATATTAAGTTTCAACTAGAATAAAAGCAATTGCTTCCAAAGATGGCACACAACTTTTTTTTTTTTTTTTAGCAATATACAGGGCTTTCAAACTGTTTTTGCAGATATACATGCTTTCCATGCCCAGCTTCTTTGACTCTTTTTAATGTCAAACCTAAGGAAATAAAATTAGGATATACATGCAGTTGCAGCCAGTCCTTGTCATCAGACCACGAAAGCCCTGGGACTTACGATCAAAGCATCAGGCTAACCTTGAACTTCAATTTAACATTTGTTTGAACTTCTAGCTTTTGTTTTCTTTTTATATTATATTAGCTCTTTTCTGCCTATTTGGGCTTACTGTTACAGATTAATAATTATATAGCAGGATAGAACAATAGACAAATTAAAATTCCTTTTCCAATTTTACTTTATTGTCAGGTAGATGCTGATGCTTTCCTCTCCTCCAGCCCCTACCCGCACTTAGCCAACATATGTTTTTACTCCATAGTTAAGTAGAACGTAAAACATATTTTACCTTCCAAAAATACCTTTAAAATATTAGGCAGATGTGAACTTTGACATAGTTAACTACAGTTTGACTTTTACTGCAGATAATTTTCATCTGATATATCATATAGCAAATAAAGACAGTTACACTCTTCTGAACAAAGTTGTACGGGGATGAGATGAATTTAGGCAAATTCACTACATGTCAAAAGCAAGCTTTAAAAGAATAAGGTTCTTTAAATAAGTATTGTATTCATCTTATCATATTCATCATCATCATCATCCCTCATATCAGATCTTGATACTACAATTACATTATAAATGAAACTAATAGGGCTGATAGAAAGAATGGCATGTCGGAGCTAAGCAATATTTCAGTTACTGTTACATGACTATGATGTTGCATTTTGTGTCTCTGCTTGTAGCCTTGTCCACTGATAAACATATCATCACTATTTATTCATTAGATTTATATCTTGACTTTATATTCAGGAAGTCAAAGCAATGTACTATATATAGCACTCCCTCCTATTTTTCCTTACGACAACCACCCTATGAGGCTTGGGTAACTGATCTGTGTTAGAGAAAGAAATGGGTCCAATAAGAGATTGGCTACTTTTCTTCTTGCCTTTCCTCCTTCCAGTCAATGCAATTGTTTCTTCATATTTGTCCTTCATTAACCATGTAGGTTGATGGTGTTTTTTTTATAAACTGGTTCTCTTTAATATTCAGGATGCTTCCTTTCCTAATAACGAACAAGCTGAAACTTATTAAGCATTATATCTTCACTCTTTTACCATAACAATTAACTCAATACTTGGAGATTGTTCAGGAACTAGGAGACCGTGAGTTCTAGTCCTCCCTTATGTGTAAAGCCAGCTGGGTGACCTTGGGCCAGTCACTTTCTCTCAGTCCCAGTTGCAAACCACTTCTGAAATCTTGCCAAAAAAAACTGCAGGGACTAACTCAAAGGCACACACACACAAACAAGCACTTTTGAGTGCCATGTGCTAACTACAGTTCTGGTCTGATGCAGACTGGCAGAATTATACTCTTTTAATTCATCCTTTCCACAGTAGTGTTGCCTCTCCTTACGTCCAACAGTGACTCTCAAAGTATTGCTTTGATCTACACACACAGGTAAATGCAGAAGCTATGTATAGGTTCTGGCTCATTAAATCTTAAACTGTCTTCCCCAAGTGATTATTCTAGAATTTAGCTCCTCTCAGAAGCCACGATTACTTTTTCCATGCATACTAGTAACATCTATTTTGCATGTTAAGTCAATGCGTAAGTCTTAAGTCTGAGGCATAGAGATATTGTAAGATCTTACTATTCTAATCACTCATAACAATCCTATATTGTTGCACATGTTAGTGGCAAGAAGTGGCAGGATATAATTCAAAATAAATTTCCAACTGTTTATATTGTCATCATTAATAATTACAAATTAACATATTTGTGTTATACCCATTCCAAATCAGGTGAAAAGAAGTTCACTCTGTGGTGGATTGCAGTACAGAGCAAGGCTATCAGGAAGGAGGGGGTGCATTCCAGGAAGGGCAGAGAGACAAAAGACAACATAGTCTGGAGTTAGAGCATGGGAAGCATAAGAGGTTCAGGATAGCCACTCCCTAGAATCTCCCAGGGTATATCCACTAGTTGCAGTAGTATAGATTTAGTCTGCCAAGATTCTGTCTATATGGTATAAGCAATAAAAGAACTGAATTTGAATGAATTGTTTCCATAATGGGATTGGGCCTGATTGTTTCCATACTGGGATTGGGCCTGATACACGCATGCATGCATGCATGCATGCATTCATTCATTTACATGGCTTCTCCTTCACAGTAAGAAGTAAGGGTGGGTGAGGTAGGTAGGTGAAACTTTCCAGAAGACTGTCAGACGTAGTGGGTGAAATTTGTCTATTTCCTGTTCGCTGAGAAGACATTTCACAAGTAGAACTCCATCACTGGATCTCCCAGTCTAATCCACTATACACAGTTTGACACTCAAAACTGTGTTTGAAAGATTGAATACTATATATATACAATATATACAAAGTAATGATTATGAACCTTTAGAATATTATTAGAATGATTAGTCAATTAGAGTCTAGTGTTTCAGATAAAAATGTGTAAGTTCAAGACACTTTTTCAAAAAAGATGGTTTTACATTATTTGAAGTAGTTGCATAAACATGATAATCCAAATATATTTAATAAGTTAAGGAATAATTTAGATGACAGGACTACCAGGAAAAATGAACCCACAGTAATTATTACATATTAATATTAATATCTCAATTATTAAGAGTATGAGATGAAGTTATGAAAAGAAATGCTTAATAACAATTTTGCTATGCCACTTTTCTAAACTGAAAGAAATTATCCACCATCTGTATCACACTATAACAATTTTCTTCAACCTGTACACTCCATATATTTTGGAATTCCTAGAATTCAAAACTTGTTTGGTATGTTGGCTGCACTTATGGTCATAATCTATCTGTATTTGGGAGAAAATAAGATGGGGGAGACATACAATACACAATGAAAATTATTCAAAAATTATATTGATGTATAAATCCTTACATAATTGTGTAAACCTTTTACAAAATCTAGATACTGCTGTGATAAGCAAAATCTAGAAAATAAATATTTACTGCATTAGTAAGCGCTAATTAGAGCATAATTACATTGCCAATAAAAAAGTATTTTGTTTTTAAATCTACAGCATAGTAAACTTATTATTAAATGGTTACCTGCTCTATAATGTGTTTTGACTAAATGAATATATATTCTACAATATATATGTAATATAATGTATTAACAGATTAATTGAAAAAAATTCTTAATGGATGTAAAGGCTGAAGCTAGCGAGAAGGGAACTTCCCAGGCTAGAGATGGCCATTATATAAATATATCTCAACTGCCCAAAGCCATCAAGTGACATGTCAAGTACCTATTAATTCAAAAGAGGAAGAACCCTAGAATTTAAACACTGAAAATATATATAAATAAGTCTCTGACATGTTGCATTGCAGTATAGCAATCAACCATTGATGATTATGTGACAGTAGAGTCTGAAATATAGATTCTTGTCTGAATGGATTGTGTATGGGAATCTTCTAACAAGTCAACTAAGGCTTAAGCATCTAGAGATTGATTATCTCAATCTGCCTAGCTTGGGTATGAAGATTGGCCACATAGAATTATCAAAAATCAACTCCTCATTATACTTGACCTATCATTTTTTTCTAACCCTAACCTTAATCTAACCTGAATATTGTATAGATTATATGAAAGCACATTCATTCCATGCTAGTATATAATTTTTTTTTCATGGTTTCAGAATGAGGACAAAAATGTTTAATCTTAGCATATAATCTGCATATAAAGAGTTCAGGATGTATCTGCAGTTAACTATACATTTATTAATCAAAATCTATCAATGATTTCCAAGAATTTTAATTAAGAACATGTTTATATGAATTACAATTCTCTCAAATATTATTTATAATTTCCCATAATTTTAGATCTCCTAGAGATACTTCATCAGAATTTTTTTGTTAACTTCCTGTGTAGGTGAGGTTGTCCATTATAATTACCAAACTTTAGCAGTTTAAGAACCCTGATTGCAAGGTAAAAGATTAAAAACAAAACAGAATGAGGCCATGATTAATTAAAGACACTTAATAAAGCTAATAAACTAATAGAGCTAGTGTTGGTAATGTACACATTTTACCATGTTTAGCTGAGATAGCATGGATAACCAGGTGACATCATTATTTCATTTTTCTTGCTCACAAAGAGATATATTTTCAAAAGAAGCTAGTGAGTGCTGATTAAACAATACCATCACTATCAGAAACCACACCCATCATGAGTTACTCAGCCTGATAGTGTCACAAAGATGCCTCAAACAGAGCAAAAGCATTCCCTTTATCTGAATCTGCACTGCCCAAAGCTCGCATACTGAGATTAAAATTATGTGCAGAGTGAAAGCTCAGATAGAATATGCTAACACTAGACAAGAAGAGCTGTCATTATAAAACAAACAAACAAAAGCCTTGGAACAATTAGGGAAAAAAGTGAATAGCAAAACTTCAGTAGCTTCCCTTCAGTTAAAACAATAAGTGATTTAGTTCTGCTGTTGTCCAGCATTGACAGTAATTTAAGACTGGTATTAGATATGCCAATAATCCTGTGGGATATCCAAAGAATCACAAAACTTCAAGTCACAACCTAACTTTGGAGACTGTTTAAGTCTAATAAGATGGAAGTCTTGCAAGACTAAAAGGCCCTCCTGACTGGCTTGTCCTTGCTTGCAAGCTTCCATATAAATAGCTCTACAGAGATGCAGTGGGGGGAAAGCTTTTTGCTATAGCAGCTTAGATTCAAATGGCTATTTTAGTTAAGGTTCTGAATGTATAACTTTTGACCTTAAAAGAAAAAAAAAAGCACCATTGACATCAGGCCATTAAAATATGATTCAATCTAGATCTTAATCCTGGAAGTTGACGAATCTGTCCTTTACTTTGATGTGAACATCATGTCATTCTTTTATGAAATAATGTTTAATTTTCTTTCAAGAAAACTATGTTAGCCTGTGGCTACTTTGCCCTTTTGGCAAATGCTATTAGAGTTCAGAAGCACATGAATTAGATTTGCTATGACTTTGTGACAGATATCCCACCTTTGCTATTTTACTAGCATTTTGGGTACTGTATGTTAATAATCATTGTTCATTGATCTCAGTATATGTTATGGTCCATGTAATAGTGCAAAAATGTTCAGGAGCTGAGGAACATATCTTTTTATTCTTTTACATCAAAGCTGAGGAGTAACCTATAAGCTTTAAAAGATTTCATTGACATAGTTTGACACATATATCACCAACCAATAGTATTCAACTGGAGTTATTTCCAAATTTCATATAGCTAGATAGCTGACTAAGCAATTCTATAAATTATAAATATTTAAATATTAGTCCTGCAAGTTTAAAACACAACAAATAGTTCAATTCCCAATTATCTAGCTGAAAGTTATATCATAATCTTTTCAAAGAAGGGAACTCTTATATTCAAAATACCACACACTGATAGCACTTTATATATATAATAATCATTAAGTTCATTACAGCATTTTAAAATTTAAATTGTGCTTTACCTTGATATCAGATGTGTCACGTTGACAATTGCGCCATGCCCTTGAAACTGATGAGAAAGCTCTATCTGCATGATCAAATTTGCCACCTTGTAAATTTAGGAAAAATGTTGTAAAAGGCTCCTAAGAAATGAGATTAAGAAAGAAAGATGAAATACATTATGAGACAGCAGCAGTTTTGTTTTTATATATATAATACTTCACCTTGTCTGAACAGACTGGTATGTTTTATTTCTGGAAATAAGTAAAAATAAATAATAATGCGAGTTGTTCATTTTAAAAGTATATAAAGAGAATCCTACATTACAGTGCTGTTTGGAGAGTTGCTGAAAAAGTTGTGCAGATTTTATGTATTTATACTATTATTCCATTAGTGTATCCACTATGGTTATAATCCAACCTAACATTTATATACACCTAACTGTATACAGGACAAGAATTAAAGGAAATCTTCAGAGGTATCCAACAGATTTCAATGGCTTTGACGTAATACGAGTAATCTTTGAATAACAGATATTAGCATACCTCCTCTTTCAGTTTGTTATTCAACTAAATATTCCCTGTAAATATTATGCCTGCACACATACCCTTCTTACATACACAGTTCATAAATATGGGATAAAAAATGTTAACAACTGAAAAATCTCCTCTTGTTCAAAAGATACCTAAGCACATATTAGAAGATAATTGCCTGAAATTAGCTAAGTACCATAAATTACTTCTAGGATTTATGTGTGCTTGTATGAATCTAACAAGGCTTAATTAATGATATCCTGCTAATGCTTTCCCAAAGAAATTAGTTTCTATCAGATAAATCATAATTCCAGTGTATTTTACAGAAACCTGGTTCATTTCATCAATATATCAAATCTGTCCAATTGCATGTTATCTACAAGCATATTACAACTTTATTTGAAAAAAAGGTTATTATTCTGTTTTTCTATTATATCTACAGAAGAAGTCAGATTACATTCCAAGTTAAACAATGATCATACAATCAAATCAAAGTTTGAAACTGGAAAAAAAAACCCTGAAAGGCTTTTCTACTTTGCTTGTACATACTTATTTTTATGAATTATAATCACTTTATTTCTGATTATCTAAAAACAACCTATTTAGTCACATGATTGCCAATTAAAATATTAAATCCCCATTATTTAACCACTGGTACTTTCTTTACACATATAAACAAAAACACTTCTATATACACTTACAATTCTTAACAACCAAGTCAGTGCAAAACTGGCTGTTGAATAATGAGTGCCATAATGAAACTTTGGAACTTGATCATCTTCCCATGTTTCGTAGCGTTCTGCAAAGAATGCAGCTCGTTTGGGATTAAGAGCACCAATGGGCTAGGAAGAAGAAAAAAAACATAGTCGATATATGACCTCATCAGCAGCAGTTATAAAGCAATACATCAATTGGATTATTATTACAATTTAATATAATGTAGCATAAAATGTAGAGCCAAGTAGGCATGTGAAATACCAAAGAGCAAGACAACAATTTCAGGTACATAACACTGCATTTATTTCGTTGGAAGATGTATTTCTAATAGATATTTATTACTACTGCAAATTTTACTTAAGGAAATACACATGAAGTATCTGGTCCCACGTCTCTTACATATGTTGGATTAATTCCTCTGACACTTCCACTTCAATATGTTGCCAGTACCAAAATTACAAAGTTCTCGATCAACATGGCTACCCCTACTTCATAACTGACTCTCTACAGGCCTAGCAATAATTTGATAGAAAAGTTCCACAACATGAGTATGCCAACTCATATACGGTTCCAATGGCCATACAATATAGCATATTGGTACAGGATTTTATTACTAGGAAGTGTCTCTAGTAGAAGTATATTTGAATAGAGCTTCAATGGAAGAAGGAAAGGATGAAACACATGTTAAGGTTTTTATCCAGTTTCCAATTATGGAAACTGTACTTAAGGATCTAATTGCATCAATAATCTTCTCCCCTCCTGAATTGTCCCCTAGCCAAAATTTTGAGATAAAGTAATACAACCTTTCTTGCACAGGATAACAGAAAGAAGGATACAAAAGACAATGCTTTCTTGGTGCAGTGCCAAAATGGTGGATGCTCCCCTCATGTATTATCTTTTAAAGATGTTTTAATTTCAACACATATTTCATAATTCTGCTCTTTTTAAATATTTATGCATTGCTTCACAGCCTTTTGGACAAGATCAAGGATTTTTAAATAATTTATGTGACTGCTGCTGTTAAAGTTGTGAAGCTTTATGGGTTCTAACTTTATGACTGGTCTTATTAAACCATAATTGGTGCTATTTAGTATCTTATGTATTGATTTCATTTGCTAGATTGTGTGAATCATTACTATTTATATAATTATACTGAACTGCTTAGAACGCTATGTAGAAAGTAAGATCTTAATACTCGTTAAAATAACATTTTAGTAAACAAACGAGAAACAAGAATCTTCTTTCTCATTGTTACTTATTTCTGATACTCATTTTTTCTCAAATGTTTTGAAATGTTCAAAAGTTTTCCTGTCACTTTTTATAGACTAGATTTAATGTAAACCTTACTGCATGATTCAGTGTGATACCTAATGCCTAATAGCTGCACTGTTCCTTTAAAATTAAGACCTGCAAACCATAAGCATCCAAAAATAGCACATGACAGAGTTTCTGATATATCAACAAATCCATCCTGTGAGGAGGACTGCAGAATTGAATAAGTGGCATCCGTGGCTTACAATATTTTAATATGCATCTAGTTAACATAGAAGCATGCTATTAATATCCAATATTCCTCAGGACAATTCATTCTTTTTCCCATCAATACCAGTTATTTTGCATGAATACAGTGAACTATTTACTAAGTGCTGGTAGTAGTACAGTTCATGCACTCACATGACAATCTGCCAAGAGGTGGAGAAAATATTGTGAAACGCTATGGCTTTTTCATAGAAATATGCTATATGTTCAAAAGTCTCAGCATCTTCACTTGGAAAGATAGAGCAGATAGTAGGTTTGCTAAACATGCCCATCTTTATAAAATATCACAGCTAGTTTCACTGCCATGAGTCTTTAGGACATATGGTGGTATAAAATATGAACTAACTTACTAACTTAGTTAATAATATTTTAGTGGTTCTGATTACTTCTTTGTCTTAAATGGGCATCTTGACTTCCTAATGTGTATCAACACTCAGTATGTCTTTTACAACTGTAAAAGACTGTGAAATTTCATCTGTAAGGTTTGGGATAATAAGATGTAATTATATAAATCAAGTCACAAGTTTACATGCTATCACATGACAATATTGTTCACTTGTGTGTGTGTGTGTGTGTGTGTGTGTAAAAAAAAAATCCCCTCTCACCCTTGTTGGTGGTATGTGTATTCCTCAATTTCAGGTCCTCTACCAGAAGCCTGGGAGTTTGAGGATTCTGTGCAGTATCTTAGCTGTTCCTGGCAATGCATTAATCTAGATAGAGAGCTCTGATGTTCCTGGAATCTGTTGGAGCCACTCTCCCAGCTAAGGAGTCACAGCCCCGAGTGCTCCTACCACCATTGAGACCACTTTGGCCTTTACATTCCACATCTTCTGTAGTTCCTCCTTCAGGCCCTGGTACTGCTCCAGCTTCTTATACTCCTTCTTCCTGATGTTGCTGTCACTTGGTATTGCTACATTTATCACCACCACTATCTTCTGGTCCTTGTCTATTACCATGATGTCTGGTTGATTGGCCAGTACCTGTCTATCCATTTCAATCTGGAAGTCCCACAGGATCTTAGCCCTGCTATTCTCCATGACCTTCTGTGGAATCTCCCACCTGGACTTGGGACTTATCCCATACATTGTGCAGATGTTCCTGTATACAATGTCAGCTACTTGGTTGAGCTGTTCAGTGTATGCTGTTCCTGCCTGCATCTTACACCCTGCCACTATATGTTGGACTGTCTTTGCTCTGAGGTCTCTCTGCACAGTCTGCATTTTGTTTCCTGTCTAGTGTGGTAGACCCCTGCTTCTATGGACTTGGTGCGTAGTGCCTGTTCTTGTGCTGCTGTGATCATTACCTCAGTGCTGTCTTTTAGTGCAGCCCTTTCCAGCCACTGGTAGGATTTCCCAATGTCAGCCACCTCAGCAAACTGTCAATGGTACATCCCATGCAGGGTCTTGTCTTGCCCTGGCACTTCCTCTGCTTGAACTTTCTCTCATGTCTGCTGCTGCTTCAGGCATTCTCTCAGAAACTCATCTTTAGGTGCCATCTTACTGATGTACTCTTGGATGTGCTGGTTTATGTCCAGGACAATGGCTTTGACATTCACCAGACCCTGCCTGCTCTTCTTCCCGCTGTGTGTAGTGCTGTATAGCATTTCATTGGTTTGAGTTATGGTGGTGATAGGGATTGTCATGAGGACTCTACTCACATCTTCTAGCACACTATCTGATGGTACATCTTCACTGAGCCTTTGTAATTGGTCTCGAGGGTTAACTGTAGCTAGTTTATCCATGATGTTATGCCTCATATTAACTGCTGGTTCTTCAGTGGAGAGGGTAGCAATGATGTTCCAGCTTCAGGTGTTAGCTGCACATCCAGTTATTCTTCCGAGTCTTTTTGAGTCTGGGATCTAATGTGTAGTTAGTCTATGAAAAGTTGTGAGAGCAGGTTCTTCTTCACTATGTTGAAGTGTTGGGTAACCAGCTGTTTCTTAGTGTGGATGTAGGTCTTCTGTCCATCCATAGTTCCTTCATACGTTTCATATATACCCTCTCATTAGGTCTACTGTTATAGTAGCATTCCATCAATTCCAGGTTCTCTTGTCTCATCCATGTATGGTTTGTTGCACTAGCCTGCTTATCATCAGATTGTCCTGGTTCCCCAACATCTGCGCAAACCTTGTTAATCCGGGCAACGTCTGAGCCGGCATGACTTTCTCAGTTCATGTCACTCTCATATCTGAGGTAGGCAGGTGAAGCGTTAGGGGGTCTTTTGCCCAAGGATCCCTACTGGTAAGGTAGGTACCAGCCAGGATTTGAACCCCTGCTTTATTTTTTAATGCAGCTTATATAATATTGATTTTAACCAGGTAAAGACTCTAAATTCTGCACAAGTTATAGACCTGTATAATTAATTAATGTATATGCTAATAGATATTAATTGATTTGTTGACTAGGTGACTACAGAGAGAATTATCATAATTCATCCCAGTCATGATTAATAGATACTTTGTATATAGCTCAAGGTAGATTGGATTCTGCTACAATTAATAAGTTCAGATGCTGAAAAAGCTTTTGATATAGTTCAGGTTAATTTTCTAAAGCATTATGTGTAGATATGGATTCCCACCTTCTTTTATTAAATGGACTTCAATTTACTATTTCCAATCAACAGCAAGGAAAATATCAAATCAGTTAATTTCTGGACCAGTTGAGTTACATCATGGCACCCATCAGGATTGTCCACCTTCTCCATTGCTTTTTTACTTAATTCTTGAACCATTAGCGATTTGTTTTAGGCAATCTTGTGATATTATTGGTCTTGCATTGGGAGATTCTGAGTATAAATTATTTTTATAGCCTTTTGACAATATTGGATAATTGCTCTACTTCTTTGCCTAGGTTGATATAGGTGGTTCAACAATTTGACAAATATTTGGGTTACAATAATTGGGAAATATCTAATTTACTTCCTTTGGGATCTGATATATTAATAGACGTAGAGAGCCAGTTTGGTGTAGTGGTTAAGGCATCAGGCTACAAATAAGGAGACAGTGAGTTCTAGTCTCACCTTACGCATGAAGCCCACTGGGTGACCTTGGGCCAGTCACTGTCTCTTAGCCCTAGGAAGGAGGAAATGGCAAACCACTTCCAAAATCTTGCCAAGAAAACTGCAGGCACTTGTCCAGGCAGTTCCCAGGAGTCAACACTGACTCAAAGTCACCATATACATATACATAAATATAAGATGTTAGATTTTGTAGTCTGTACAGAATATGTTAAATGTTTAAAAATTATATATACTAAAAAAATCAAAATATGTGGAAATTAGTATGCTAAATGTTACAGAAAAATAGTTAACTATGAATATTAATAGATATAATAAAAATTCTACTAAGTTAGTGGGGTAATATTAATGTTATTAAAATTAATATAACCCCCTATCTTGATAGATTTATATTTTAAAAGGCATTCAGAAGTTAATTCTAAATAGATATTTAATTCAAACTATTGAGGAAATGTTATGAGAATATGCCATCAAAAATTTAATTGGTTAATCTTAGACTGTTTTGATGAAGGAGGTTCTAATTTACCAGCCTTCCAAAAATATCACTGGGAATTTATTTTATCATCTGTATTTATGTGAAATCAGAGTTCAACTAAATATAGGCTTTATTGGAAAGTTATTGTCTATTTCCATTAGTTCTTGGCAATTATTTGGATTAACATATAGCAAAACTATTTTCTGATTTGAGAGCAGTTAGACATATTTGGACTGTTCTAGGACGTAACTGGATTTTTATGCTGAGTCTCATGAGTATTTAACTTTAAGGAAGAACTCTACTTCAAAAATAGGTGGTAAGACATTCTGTTTAATGAATGGGCAGAATATGGAACGGTAACTTTAAAACAATTACTTTGAAATTATTATTTTAAGGTATTTCAATTTCTTCAGACATATTTTTTTGCCTAATTTTCAACAGTTGCAATATAGTCAATTCAACCTGTTTTGATAGCTCAGTATGGATCAGATGCCTCAGATGCCTCCAACAAACCTGAGATAGTATTCTTTTTTTATGAAATCTAATTTTGAAATCAAATCAATTTCATATCTATATCAAAATCTTAAAAATATTTTTAAAGTTGAAATTACTGTCATTAAGAATTATGGAATAAAGACCTGAGATATCTGATAATAGAGCATCAAAGAATCCACGTCTTAAACATGTTTGTTTCTTTTGGTGCAAGGTTGAAATTAATTCATCAAAAGATTTTATTCTGAGTTTATTGGATACCCCAAAGAACGCATCAGAAAGCCAGGCTATAAGATTTCTATGTTGGTGATGTAAGAAATTTGAGGATACCTTAACCCATATGATTTGGTCTTGTCCATTACCAGTTATATTTTAGAATAACATTGAAACATATATAAATAGGTTCATGGATAAATGTTTTCATGTTAAAGATCTGAATGCTGTATTGAATTATATCCCAAACTGTTGAATTTGACAATTTTTTAGGAACTTGGGGTATACTGGGTATGGGGAACAGTTAAGAAAATTATACTGACAGGCTGAAAAGGACTCATGGATTGCATTCAAGAAGTGTGTAATTTATCAATTTTTGAAAAGGCAATTTTTTCTAATAATAAAAAAATGACACAATATGATTTCTTCTGGTATGGGTTTCATAATATTTTACAAGAACGGATGCATAATTTTATATTTTGTTATTAAATATATATGTAACATATTTCGGTAATCTAATATATCATTTATGAAATTAAAAATGAACTACAAATTGGTAGCAGACACTTTCTTGTACACCGCTCGGTCACTTGTTTGTGAGTTGGGCAGCCATATAGATATGATGAATAAACAAACAAATAAATATAATTACCTTTGCTATTTGTTAAAGCAACTTAATTTTGCTATATTTATTTCTTCGCCCATTTACTATCACATCTAAACAGGCCATTTAAAGCACCTCCTGGCAGGAATTCTGATAATTTTCTACTTTTAATGAATACTCCTTTCCCCGAGGAGTTGAAATACAAGGGGAAAAATTGGCTTACTCAGATGTTAATTATTGTATTTGTCAGTGAACCATTGTAGAAACTACTTAGTTTTTGCTCTGTGGCAATATTCAGCCGTTCCTGCTTTTTGTTTATAAAAAAAGATATTAGAGTTGGTGAGTTTCTTTTTGCTTTTTTGTAACAATATGAAGAGCGCAGCATCTACATAACATTAAAGCTTTTCAAATGGGTGCTTTTAAGTGCTCCTGTTTTTATTATCTCCAAATAAGACCACTACAGATCAATAGTTATAAAATTACATCGGCTGAATATAAAGCTAAAACCGGTTAGGATTGATTTAATTCTCTTTTGCAAAAAGAAATAAAACGTATCATATGGTGAGCAAGAATCTACCATATTGATTTTTAACCCTCCCTTTTTTGTAACACCAGATTTCAAGAACCTGGCAATAGGACAACTATCAAGTCATTCCACATTTATTTGCAGGCAAATTAGAAAAAAATCACCAAATGGGGGAAAGGGTTAGAAATAAAGAACTACGAAGCTGTGCAGTGACAATGATACACTATCAGCTTACTCAGAGAAGTTACAGTGGGAATACACATTGAATTATACATTACACAAATGCACTGATTTATTGTGGTAATAACATCCACCTCATTAAAAGATTCTGCTTTGCTGCATTTGGAAGGCTACATATTGTTTACTGCTATAAATTAATGGCAGTACGCACAAGACTGTGGAACCCTTGTAACAATAGATCTGTAATGACAGTGCTGTATATCACGGCTTCCTCAGCAGCTTCATAATAAAATGGAAACAATGTATTGGGCTGATACATTCTACCATGCTTAGCCATATTTTCCTGACAATGGCTATGAGATTTTCTAAATAGCTAACTAATTATTAGCCATTCCAAGGGAAAGCATTACCTTCTAAAATCTTCTTTTTTCCCCCTCCTCTTACATGAAAGGTCTTTTTCCTTTCCTTTTTATTTTTACTATCATATTTTTAAATGAACAGATAACTACTATTCTCCTTAATTGGCTTTGAAGTGGTATTATTTTCATATGGGTGCCAAAACTAGGAAATTCCCAGTTGTGATGCATAGGCCATAAATGTATTTATGCAAACGGTGCTACAATTGCAGTTCACTGGTCTACCCAGGAGAATGGCATTTGTTGAAAAAATAGCAACTTAAAGTAGCCCTTTGACCTGCAGTATTGCAATAGATCTTACTTATTGTAGCAAAGGATGCAGCAATTATAGAGATGCAATTATATAGTTAGATGCAGCTAACAGTGCTCAACAATTTTTAAAGCCAACATTTGTCATGGACTTTTTTTATACATGTACCAAGAGAAACTGCAGAAATTTATCCAAATTACCAAATTTTCACCTTTTAACTGCACCTATAACCTGGTTTCTCTTCAGATCATATAAATTTTCATATAACTCTATGTATTGTATATGTCTGATAATTGTATTTCTTGATGGTTCACTATTTTGGTTGGGTATCAACATCAGATTTGGAAAACAATTAAAATAAAGTAGCAAAGAAACCAAAATAAATCAAGCGGCCAAAGCAATACAGAGAAGGATAATCCATAAATAACATGCCAACTTCAGCATACATAAATCCTCATTATTTGCCCCCATGTTTAATCTAATTAAATCAGCGTTAAAAAACTGAAAGTTTGGCTTCCAGGATGAGGACTGATCCTAACACTGGGGTACAACTGAAAGGACACAACTCCTTACATTCACCCAGCTATGGTAAACATGAAAAGATTATAATGAGGTGGTTGCTCTTCTAAAATTAAAACACCAGGCTATAAAGCAATAAAGAGTATTACACCGATGCATCTGGGCTCCTTCATTCTTCCACAAATATCTGGTCTTCAGGACATTCCAGTAAATGCTATCATGGTTAATGATGGAGGAATTAGTTTGGGCTAGGCAATCTGAATGATCCAATGTCCAACACCACACCATATTTGTTCCATTGTCTAGCACTCGACATGAACTGCACTACATTCCCACAATGACTCTCTAATATTTATTCATTCTGAAGCACTATTAACAATTACTGATTTTTAAACTATTAATCACTTTGCTTGTGATCAGAGTATGCTTTCTACAGCATATAAAGCTCTCCGTCCCCCTTCTAAAAGAACAACTGCAACTCACTTTTGTATTAACAAATACAATATATAATTTCCTACAGACTCTGAATAAGCCACATTATGATTTACACTGATTAGGCATTAGAAGCACAGCCTTGTATTTTGTTCATGCTGTCTTTAGAAGAAGTTACAAACTGTAAAGAAATCCTGCAAAAAGTTCTGACACAAAATAAAATCTTACTGGAAGCCATTCAGATAGGAAAGAGTTAAAGGAAATCCTAGATCAGATATGTCACTCAGATCTAACCTGTCAATATAGGTAATGAGCAGAGACAAACAAAGCCCAGAAAATCAAATGCTAAAGAGCCAATCAGGCACAGAAAGAGTCCCCTTTCAGGTTAGCTTTTAAAAAGATGAAGAGGCAGGTCCATTTTCTGTTTACTCTGTGCATGTTCCTCATAGGATGAGCAGCAGTCTCTTCCTAGGTTGATTTAAAGCCAGATAAGCCGAAAAAGCAATCCCAGGAGTCTGAGATTGGAGATCCTGGAAAAATATACCAATCTGGGGAATGGTGGAGCCAGATTTAGATCAGAATTTTGGATTCTGGATTTTAGTTTATGGAATTCTTAAAATCTGTTTGCATCTATTATACTTTGTTCTACCTGTTCTCCCAGTGTTCTGTGTATGTGTATATAATTGACTGACATAAAACTTGCTGATGTCATTGTCATTTCCCCCCCTGTCCTTTTGCCTTTCAATCCCATTAAGTTCCTTAATATTGCTATACCTAATAAATATTTGCATTCTCATTGAATCATCACTCTCATTCTGAAAGGATTTAACCTTAGAACATTCATCCCACATTTGGTTCAACTACAAAGAGGAAGGAAAACAAGGGGAGATGTCACTACTTCACTTACTCAGCACCAAAGAGGACTTCTCTGGGCAAGTGTCTAGTTGCAGTATTTACTGAATAGTCTCTCCCTAGGAGTGTGGAAGGGGGCAGTAGGGATTGTGGGGGAAAAGCCTAGGAAACCCTGCTCAAGGGACCCAGAAATACCAATCACATGCAATTGTGTGTGCCTTGTTATCAAAAAAGAGAATACATGCTTCCAAACTATATTTAAGCAATGTTTCAGAGTAACTCTTCTGATTCTTAACATTTGTGTTCAATCGAATCATAGAACTGAAAGGGTCATAATGGTAATCAATTCCAACCCCTCATTCAATACAAGAATCCAAATTAAAGCATCCTAGACAAATGGATATCTAGTATCAGTCAAATACATTCCAATGAAAGTGAGCAGATCACCTTTTAGGTAGTTGTGTGATGGAATGGAATTATGAAGGCCAGGCTCGGGGAGATAAGCATTTTCTTGGCTCGCCGCAGGAGTGTGGGAACTACAAGAGGATAAGACTGGCACCTCCCTGAGGAATTCACTGTTGTGGCTGGCTGACTTGAGAGCTAGGGTTTCAGTCTGGGAAGATTCTTGCTAGAGGTTGTAGCTAATAAACATAGCTGAACTGATTTTGCATTGTCTCTTGGAGTTCCTTGGGCTAGGCCTGACAGTTGGTTCTTGTAGAGAGTAAGAAAACGACAATGACAGAGATACAGTACATAGAAGCCACTGCCTAAGCAAAAGGGCTGAAGCATTTTTTAAACCCAGAACAGCATGATTACATTCAGAACTGGCTCAGGCAGAAGCCTCCTAATGCATTGAACTGTAAGAAGGACAGAAAGGTACAGCACAATCACACTTGCAAGATTTTGTTATTATAGCCAATCTCAGTAAAAGGGTTTTAGTCTTTCCATGGAGTTGATTTCCTTGTCTGGTCTAACTAGTACAACAGACAGCTCCACTGCTCTGAAGGTTTTTTTTCTAACATTTAATCTGCAATGGTATGTGGGAACAACCTTGGGAGACAGGGCAAAGACACAAAGCCAAAGAAACAGTCAGATAAAAGGCAGCTTAGCCCACACCAGGAATGTGGACAGGGCAAGTGGCTCAGAAGGGAGCCTCCCTAGTTTCATGGACAGTAAAGAAGAAGGGGGAGTATTGTACTTTCAGACTTGCAAGGTTCTGTCATGGCCCAGGCCTAGGAATCAGACAATGACTCTGATTCTGAACAAGCTGCTCCAGTTGAACCGGTGGAATGTCAGCCTCAGGAGACACAAAGCCAATAATCACATGAGGTTGATCAAACACAGTCACCACTTGAGTACCTGGAGCAGTCAGATGAGGATGATGTAAGGCCTCCCAGTCCTCACACCTGGCGAGTAGAATGCAGAGCAGAGCAGAGACTTTTATGAGGCTCCTTGCCAAGCAAGGCAGTAAATTTCTTGATTATCAACATCTGGCTGCAGCCTGATTTAAGAGGTAGCTCTGACCCATGTTCCTTTGCTGGAAACAACAGTCTGATATCTGGCTCATATGTGACATTTCTGTGAATCCTGCTCATGAAACTCTGACCTTGGACTGGCTGACAATCCTGATCCAGCTTTTAGAAATTTAGACTGAATCAGGATTATTTTTCTGAACGCTTCTGTTAAAAGCAAGTTACTGTTAGAGACTCTGTTCTGGTTTGCATTCTTTTGTTATCTCTTGACCTTGAGTAAACTGTGAACTACCATAGCAACTGTATGTGAGTGAGTAATTGAAACCAGAACAGATTCCATTAATGTAATTTTACAATAAAGTAGAATTATTGTGTTTCCTGTCTGGTCTACCTGGCTGTGTTTCCAGTCTAGTCTACCTCGCAAGGCTGATATCAGTCTTGCAAATCTCATGTACATTTCCCCCCCCCCCATCCCCTTTGTAGCCCACAAAACTAAGGAGGGTCCCTTCTGAGCCACTTGCCCCTCCCACATTTCTGCTGTGGGCTAAGCTGCCTTTTATCTGACTGTTTCTTTGGCTTTGTGTCTTTGCCCTGTCTCCCAAGGTTGTTCCCACATACCATTGCAGATTAAATGTTAGAAAAAAAACCTTCAGAGCAGTGGAGCTGTCTGTTGTACTAGTTAGACCAGACAAGGAAATCAACTCCATGAAAAGACTAAAACCCTTTTACTGAGATTGGCTATAATAACAAAATCTTGCAAGTGTGATTGTGCTGTACCTTTCTGTCCTTCTTACAGTTCAATGCATTAGGAGGCTTCTGCCTTCCTGTAATGCATTAGGAGGAATCTGCCTTCCTGTAATAGTCTAGTATCCCATATCCTGCAACATGGAACAACAGACAATCAGTCTTGACTTTCCTGTATGCAATCCTTACAGGTATTTGAAGAATGCTTTCAAATCCTCCCCCCCCCCCCCACTTCAACTTTTTTGTTTTCTAGGGCAAAACACACCCAGCTTTTTCAATACATCTTCATAAAACTTAGCTCTTTATGAAGTTCCTAGAACTGGATAGAATACCTGAAATAGAGTTTAACCAAATAATAAGGTGGAACAATTACTTTGCATGATTTCAGAATTATACTTTGTTGCATTCTTTTACTTACATTTAAGTATGTTAGACTTTACTTTCACTTAAGTAAGTTATATCTGCTTGGGTGAATTTTGTTATATCTGGTCACTGACTGAAATATATCTACCTACCTACCTACCTACCTACCTACCTACCTACCTAAATTTAATCCCAAAGAACCCTGGTCAATAACAAATTAAACTGAACTGAACAGAACTGAACTGAACTGAACTCCCTCTGGTCAATAACCACCTTACGTAATGAAGCGACTTATCAGAGCATCCCCTGATTTTTGGTCCCAGTCATCCCATGAAATGTCCTGAGAACACACCAAGATGGAAATAGCTGGATCATTTGGGTCACATGAATACAAACTTTCAGTACTCTGTTCTCACAACATAACATCCAAAAGTGCAAAATAGATATTTATAGTAATTGTTTTATATATCCTCAGAAAACGATAAAAGATGTGGCTGCATTACCTGAATTGTATAAAAATCGTATGTCTGATGGAAGTATTTTGCAGTTCCTGTTTTATCTAACTGACAAGTATAGCCAGTGGACTGGATGAGCATTTTTATCAAACCCAAGGGTATTTTGTTGTGTACATTAAAGATATTACTGTTACCAGTCCAAACTCCTGATTTGATTCAATAGCTCAAAAATAGATCCAACCTATGCAGTATTTTTAAAACAATCATTTATTTAAGTAGCTTAAGTTGAAGAGATTTTAGAATATAAACAACTAACTACTCTCTAGCCACTAGTCATGCTGTCATTTTCCTACCTACTAAAACCGTTTTTTCCTCTATTTTAGAACAATGAATCCGCATGGCACACAATGGAAGATGGTAAACACTTTTATAATTAAATCTACATAAATATGAAAATTATCCACTTTACAACAGAATTTTACTGGAGAGACATATTCTGAGTGTACTAATTCCCTAAAGCAGTGGGAATTATCTGTACATGCATAGTTTCATTGTGAAGATCAGATAGTGTCACTTGCTGAGGGAGGCAACAATAGTCTGCAAAGAGAAAGGGAAATGCCTGCTCTGAAAAAGAAACCATGGGTCAAAACTCAGAAACAGCAGATTGTAGTACCAGTAAATACAACAGCAGTAGCAGCAGGAGTTGCACATTATGCCTGGGCTTCAGTTCTGAAAGCCCACATTTCCCCTTTTTCTGATGCTGCTGCTGCTATTGCACTTCAACTACTCAATGGAGTCTACTTCTAGATAGTCATCATTTCAACTGCAGTCTAAACCAGATTAACTCATTAACTAAGTAGGTATTTTTAACTAAGCTCAACAAGTAGGCCTTCGTTATTACTGTTGTTCAGAACAATTTCAGTATGTTCCGTAGGCATTTTACTCAGCAATCCCATCCATATCCCTTTTCATCGAGCATTTATTTGGATTTCTACACCCCAGTTCTAGTAGCGCTGCTTCAGAATGAAACAAGACAGACTGCTAAGGGCATTAGTATTCTAATGAACAAATATGGCAAGTTCCACCATCTTGCTAGTATGGAATTACTTTTAATTAGAATCTCCAAGTTAAAAGAGATACTTGTTGGGCTTCTGCCTGCTTATTACATTGCCTAACAATCCTGCATGTGTTTAGCAACAGTGTATTTACTGGAGTACATCTAAACATATCTTCATAATTTGTATATAACAGTGATTAGGTCTAAGTTTAGCTATAATAAGAACAATGTCTGGAACAAATGATGAGATGCAGGTTGATATCATCATGCAAAAGCATCATCCTTATGCTCTCATGTCCTGATATCTTCACAAGTACGTAAGTCACAACTTTTGCATGACAATATTGCCATGCACATTTTCTCATTTGCTACTCCTTGCCTTCTCCTGCAGATGCCTAATTGTTAATAATGAAATCCTAAACCCTGTTGGAAGGCTGCATCTAATAATCTATTTTGCAGTCAACTAGTAAAAAATAAAAGTATGTGAACTATTTCTCTACACAGTTCTAATGATTAATAATGCAAAGGAATGTAATTGCATAATATATGATAAGCAAACACACAAAAAGAATTGCATGCTATTTCCCTATTAAACTCAGAATCATATATAATACAATAGTTTTCATTATGTAATTTACATAAAATCCAGTAAACAGACACTATATTCTATAAATCAGAATTATCCTGAAAACAATCCATGCTTCATAAACTACACTGACTGAAGTACTTGTATTTATTCATTTATTTATTTATATTGATATTTATGGTCACCCATCTCACTAATGCAACTCTGGACAGCTAGCAAAGATGAAAAATACAGTATAAATACAATACAAAAAAATACATATCAAGACCCACTAAAACACAAAGTGCATGTCAAAGACACCACACACCAGCAATGTGGGCCCAATTAGTCCCCTGACTGCCATGCCCAGGAAAACAGACGGGTCTTCAAGGCTTTCCAAAACCTAACCACTTGTTAGAATTGCTTGTTGATATGAATGGCCATTGAATTAATAAATAAATAAAATAAATAATCAACCTAATCTTGGGTCGTATAGTTTTACAGATGGCAGGCACAGCTGATTTCACACATGTTACTGATATTTATTTATTTTATTTTATTTATTTTATTTATTTGATTTGTCCCCGCCCATTTCCCCTACAATGGGGGACTCTGGGCGGCTTACAGGCACTAAAATCACAATACATAATTAAATTATAAAAAGTTTAAAAATTATAAAAGTTATAAAACTAGAAATTTACAAAACTAGAATAGAATAAAAAGCTAAAAACTCCAAGAGGCCAATAGGCCCCCACCAGGCCGCTAAGGGGCCAGCCAACCCCATTTCTGATATCCTCCCTCCCCGCCCCAGGCCAGATGGCAGAGCCAGGTCTTCAACTCCCTCCGAAAGTCCTGGAGTGAGGGGGCCTGTCTCACCCCCGGGGGCAAGATGTTCCAAAGGGCGGGGGCTACAGCAGAGAAGGCCCGCCTTCTGGACCCCGGTAGTCGGAGTTCTTTTACCGCGGGGATCCAGAGCATGCCCTCTCTATGAGTTCGGGTGGGACGGGTTGAAGTCGTAGGGGCGAGGCGGTCCTTCAGGTATGTCGACTAAGACATAGTAGTATGGTTCACACATAATACTAACCCAGAAACTATTATCCACTTAACATAATAGTTGGGTTCTCATATTATGGTTAGCAAAATCAAAGAAACTACATTATGGCTACCTATGAGACAGTCTTGATCTTACCTTTGATGGTTACTTTGTACCCTGAAATACTGTAGCCCATTTTGAAGCAAGTATCAATCCACTATATTGGAATGTTAAATATATAAAACTCCATTTGATGTTGTCATCTTACAGTGCAGCTTATAACACACAGTATAAGTGCCAGAAGTGTCTGGTGCCCTCCAAAAATTCATTATTTCAAATCTCATAATCTCCAAGCAATGTCAACTTTGACCAATACATCCAGAGGACACTGAGTTAAGAAAGGTTGTATAAGTAACATATTGCAATCACACAGAAGTCTTGTCATGAAAGGAAATAGTTTCTGAATTTACCAATTGCTTTAGGCTGATTATGATGTTGAATAGCACTGACAGAGGAAAAAGATCTTACATGGGATATGCACTCTGACAACTAAAATAACACTTTCTATATTCTGGTGATTTTTTATTTGTCCTGACTATTGCTTATGTATCAGAAGATGTTTACATGATAGGACAGTGGAGCAATCAGGATTCAAAGGGCAGAAGTTGACTTGGAGAGCACACTGTCATTTATGTAGTACCTGCCAAAACATCTTTAAATCAAATTGTCTTTGCCTGGGATCACACAGCAGCAGATCCAAAGTCTACAAAAAAATACAGCTTTTTAAAACACATGCTATACAAGAGTCCTCACACGCTCCAAATCACCCTTTCCCATTGGAATATATATGGCAGTATAGCCCTAAAACACATATGCAACTTTTTTTTTACATTTTTATGAGATACAATAATGAGAGAGCTGCAGTGTACAAAAATTATTAGAATGTACATATGGTTTGCAAATAAAAGTAACTGAGGAAAAGATTTTAACAATCTTCTAATGAAGCCATAAAAAGATGAAGCAACAAAACTTAAGGGAATAGATTTCTACAAGGTTCCTTTCAATATATCACAATGTAATGAGGATGAAATGAGGATGGAAGATGATTGGATCGAAAAGGAGACAGGATGTGAACAAGACAATGAGAAACAACATATATTTCATAAATAAAATATGTACTGTTCATAAATAAAATATGCCACACTTATTCATTTAAGAGAAACACTCAGACCAAAGGAGAAGAAGCCACTGGAAATAGTCTTCCAGTGTTTGTAAGATGAAATTATCAGGCATGGAATAATTTTAACCAACATAAATTTCAATTGTTTTGATTCAATTCTGTTGCTTAAAAACAAGACTTCAAAGTTAAATCAGAATAAGGGAGGGACTTTAGTTGTAAATCAACTAAATCACATTTTTGGCCAATAACTATCCTAACAAAAATATTATTGTGGAAAATGTTTCAAAATGATAGAGACAGTGCTATGATTTTAAGAATTGAACATCCAGTTGGAAAATTTCAATAGTACTTGGTGATTCTAAACCAGAGAAGTGTTTGGAGAGCTATACATTCTTCAACTCTGTTGCCATGGAAGCGGCTTCTAAAATTTATCCAAAGTGCTAGAAGCAACTCTGTTGGTACGCAGAGATGCTATTTTTTAAAAAATGCAAGTATGGGGTTCATAGGATTAGGGTATACTATAATTTAAATTAAGCCATATTTACAGATTCTAGGTCTGTAATTAAATTTTACATATGCAAAAATATTTTTTCCTAAGTATTTTTATAAAGAAATTTAGCAATAATATAGCTTATTTTATATAATTTCAGCCTTTTATCCAGCTGAATCCAAAGGCTCTAGGATTCCTTACAGAAGTAATATACCAGTTAATATGCTAAGTGCTGCAAGTTTGAAAAACAAGGTAAAATAAACTTTTAAGAACAGTAAACAATCTCCAGGGCTTGTTTAATGAATAAAACATGGAAATCTAAACAAGTTATATTAAGATTTCTTTTGTACTTTCTTCAATTGCACAATAGTTCATAATTTAAGATCAGCAACTTTTTATTTTTATAAACTATTTGTATAAACTATCTTCTATTACAGTGTTATGTTATGCCTATTTAATCAATATTAAGTCCACTAAGTTTAGTAAATATGTTTTTGATGTACCCCTAAATTTCATTTAAAATTTAGTCATACCCAGCAATATGTAAAAAACATAAGAATTATGGATGATTATGTTAATTAGTAAAATATTCTATATTACAGTTTTCTTCAGCTAGGTCCTATAGTTGCGTTGGAGCTTGGCTTACAAGTCCTAATACAAACAGACTTCCAGAGGACAAAATGGCAGACAGCTCCACAGCAGATGACCACAGCTGTTCAAATATCTCTGGACAAAGAGAGGATGGATGATTGCCCGCAAGTGCTCCAGACAGTTACTCCTTGCACAGCAGTCTCTAGCAGGTTTTGAGCACTTGGAGACAAGAAAATAGCCATCTTGCTCAAACTGCAGTAAGCGCCTTTAAGAGGACACTAAGTTTGCATACTTCCTTTTCTAATCACATTCAGAAATTGCTTATTAACTACTTTCCAGCTATTAGAAACCTTTGGACCGACAAGTCTGAAAACACTGGGCGAATTTGCCTTCAATCCTTAATGAAAGAAAATTTAAACTACAAACTTAAGAACTTAATTTTTAAAAAATTTAAAAATTTATTTAAAAAAGAACTTAAAAAATGGATTAAGGGTCCAGATAAATTTGAAATAAGATTTTGGAATTAATTATAAAGAATCCTTCCCATGGGAAAGATGACTTGTTTTGAATGTTTCCTAAGACATAAAAGAGATAAACAATTTTAAAAATTGGATACTAGAAGGAACTAAAGATTTTATTTAAAGGAGAATAATAATAAGCCTGATTAACAGTTACAGAATGATGCAAAATATTATAACACTGGAAATACTGAAGGATGCTTTTAAAAAATGGAATCAGTATCAACAATGTCAATAGCAATGTTTGTTTCTATGGATAGACTATGTCCAAAAGATGTTTTAGAAGAAAATGGATAAAGAGGAACAACTTTTATCTGACAAGGCAGAGACAGAGTTGACACTGAAAGTGGATCTACAAATGACAGGCTGCAAGAATGACATGGAAAAAGATGTTTCATTGGACATACAAAAAAAAAATTGGTCAATGCTTTAAAAATCAAAAGGGAATTAATAATAAACCAAGAGAGTGACCTGGATAATTCTTTTATATTGGATTTACAAAAGAGGTTTGTTAAAGTTTCGATTAATCTTATGAGAAGGGATAAAAAAGAAATGAAAAGAAATCAAGTTCTATGACATTACTTGAATGGACTAAAGATTAAGATTGTTAGAAGTAAAAGGAAGAATATAAAGTCGGCTTATTTGATCAAGGTTAAAATAGGTATGTTGTTATTTCTGGCAACGCTTAATGGAATTTTGCTGACACCAATTTCACCATTTGCTGAAATGACAATGCTTTAATGATTTGTTTACAGATAAGAGATGGGACATGGAGTGAAGAGATCATTGGTTGCAAACTAGGAGGGGGTAAAGAGTTACTAAAATTGGTTATACTTGTTGTGATAAAGGTTGGAAGTCACTTCTTTATATATTTCTTTTCTTTTTATTTACTAGATTCTTACTTTTACTAGATTCTTACTGTAGACTTCCTTCCTTCCTTCCTTCCTTCCTTCCTCCCTCCCTCCCTCCCTCCCTCCCTCCCTCCCTCCCTCCTCCCTCCCCTTTTTTGTTTTCCTTTGCACTTTTTACTTTCTTTCTACTCTTCTTTCTTTCCTTTAGTTTGTATTAATTTTTACTATTGCAATTATATTCTTTAATAAAATTATTTTAAAAAAACCAAGTCCCAATACAAATCTGAAGTACAGAATCCTGCTGTAGAGTAACCAAACTATGAGAAATGGAACCTGAGAAGGAGACTGCATCAGTTAGAAGTCCAGAACATAAACTTGTGTTTTCTGATTAACTGCAGCTAAATACAAGGAAAGGAAATTATAAATTGAGATACTGATTGAAGAAATGCAAATGCCCACTTCCATGTGCAAGTACTGCCTGGATGACAACAGCAGTAACATACCAAAACGTGGGCATTGCTAAGATATTTCAGTACAGGCTACAAAAATATGAGCACCATTCTGAAAGTCATTTGCCCTCTGGGTTAGATACTCTTCAGCTTATAAAGCTTATCTTGTACTTAGAATCATGGCTATATTGCTAACCATTCTGCATGGAGAAGAAGATATTAAAGTGAAAATATGACTAATTAAAGCATATATTTACTTATTTCCTTCTAATAAAGTGAGCATGCAAATTATGTTAGACTAGACAGCATTAGCAACTTCATTGGTTTATTTATAAAAGCCTCCATCACACAATACAGAGACTCTAGGCAACAAACAAGGATTAAAGCCAAAACTAAAACACAGTATAAATAACAACCAGAAACAACAAAATAAACATGTGCACAACATTCCAGTTCAACCTGTAGGATGAGAATGAAACAGATTAACCAGCAGGGATCACTTAGTTTCTCAGCCCAATAGCTTAGTTATCAGAGCAACTTTTTTCTATTGCTACAGAATCCTATTATCATACAGATAACCTTTAGATTGGAAACAAATTCTTGGCTTCAACACAGCAGCCTACCCAGAACAAAAGAGGAGCTGCTAATCAGACCAAAGGACTAGCTAGCTGAATATTCATCTTCCAAATTGGCCAACCTGATGTCTATCAGAAACCCACTAGCACAAGAATCTTCTCCTGCACTTGTTCTGCAACAGATAGCTTCTAATACTGAAAGTAACGTAACCATCATGCTGAATAGTTATTGAAAGCTTAATTCTCCATTTGTTTAGTATTAGTTGTATTAGTTGTATTGTATTGTATTAGTTTATAGCATTCATATTCACTGGCATCATTATATCTTGTAGAAGTGAATTTTGTATTTTAACTGTGGAGTCTTGGAACTCTCTGAGCTTGGTTGTTTGCTTGCACATGTTTCATTACCCAACTAGATGGCATCATCAGTGTGAGTAAGTGTGATGTTTGCTACCTGTTTATATACAGTAGCTTGTCCTGCCAGTTTTGGTGGGGGTATGGTTTTTTCCTTGGTATTTCCGTGATTAGGGTATTGTTTTCTACTTGATTGTTTGCCTGGTGTTCATGCCTGTTTATCCAGATGGTTGCTGCTGGAGAGGATGTCTTCTGGTCTTTTTGTTTTCTTCTTAGCTTTTTTATTGTCTCTTTTATTGTCTCTCAGGACAAGCTACTGTATATAAACAGGGAGCAACCGCCACAGTTATTCACACTGATGATGTTACCTGGTTGGGTAATGAAATGTCTGCAAGCAAACAACCAAGCTCAGAGAGCACCAAGGACTCCACAGTTCAACCCTGAGCTACATATATTCTCTTCTATTGGTACTTTAACTATATGCCCACCTACCTTCTCTTCCATGCCAGGTGTAGTTTTATCTCTATCATGTCATCTTCCTGGCTTTTTCTTTAACAAATAAGCCCTGAATATTGTAACTCTTCTTCACTATGGATTTAATGTGATTCATTTGTGATTTTAGCTGCCTTTCTTTAGCCCTACTATATCTTTTGCAAGGTCTTGGAATTACAACTATATACAATATTCAAAATATGCACATACTATTAATTGTTAAGGAGACATTATAATCATAAAAATTTTCTATTCACTTCTCTCTCCTACAGATCTCTTAAATGGAATTTTCTTGTTTTAAATATCAACATGTGTATTAAAATCTCAGATCCTTTTCAAGTAACTCACTCCATACTATGACTGGATAAGCATACAGGTGAAGACAGAATATTTTTTGTCCCATTGTACATTACTCTATAGTTGTTTACATTGGACAGCATTTGCTATTGTCTTATCTTGACATGACTTTTTAATGTAGTCTTTATTCTACATATCCTGCATTACCTGGTATTACTGCCAATGTATTGCTCACTTTTTAATCCAGCTATGAAGTTTAAAATGACTTAGTCCTAATAAAAATCAGTTGGAGAGAAGACTCCATAATTTACATTACCCTCTGTAAAAATTATTCATTTATTTTCTGTGCTTACAAAGTTTGCTCAGAATTCCTGGTGAACAACTATCTGTCTTATGATTTCACGTAATACTAAAGGACTTTCTGGTTAGTATTTCCATCTTTAAGGCCATAATATTGCCAAGCTGATTGAAAATTGTGAAACCAACAAACATTTTAATAAAATCAGTTTAAATCTTAATCATTTTATTAAATTGTACATAAACCAGTTCAATGAAATAAGATAAAAAGGACTTATTTACAGGACTCTGTAATTTCCCAATCCACCTGATTGCATTCTAAATATTGGCATTATAAAGGCTATTTTCCAAAGTCAAATTAAAGAGTCCATACAGATTTGCATCATGCTTCTTTCCTTCTAAATCTAAATAAACAAATACTCACAAACTATGATGAAAGCTGAGTCAATGTAGATATTTTCTACATGGGACTGGATGTCAATACTTAGTGGAAAAAAATGTACCTTTGACAAATCTCGGAAATTACTTGGAAGTGTAAGGTCCAACTCTTCTGATTCATAGTTGGTGATCACCCAAGGAAATACTGGATACTGGTTTAAATCATTGTATGTACGCCCTGGTGAGAAAGAACAATGATACTTTTTTTAGAGGAAACAAAGTTAAAAAAACCTTTACTAAACCTTATATGAATGAATCCAACTTCATAAAATGAAATGTAGACAAGAATTCTCACATCTATCTTTTAAAATTTCTATATACAGAATACTTTCAAAAAGTGAAAGAATGAATTCTTATGAAGGACAATTTAAACCAGGGGTTCCCAACTTGGGATACCTGCACCCCCAGGGGGTGCGAGATGGAATTTCAGGAGGTGTGACAATTTTATACACTGAGCTTATTTTTTTAAGTTCAATTTGTTCACTCACATTAGAAATTAGACTTCTTCATCTAATATCAAATGTGATATTACTTTTGTGCAAACATTAATTGAATATTTCCTAGGGGAGTAGAACAAAGAAAAGGTTGGGAACCACTGATTTAAACTAAGACACTAATGTGAAGCCACTGTTTACTCTGGGCTGCAGATGTCATGTAGTGAATGTAACCTTTTCTATGTTGCTTAGCAAGTTGACCAATGTTGCAGTGACATCAACTTTTTAAAAATATTGTTAACTAATGAAAAGTTGCAAGCTAAATGAGTACAATACTGATAATAGTACTAAAATAACAACAATTAGTATAGACTTCTTAGTATATCAAGAAATAAATATGGCATATACTATACTGAAAATAAAGACACAGAGTTAATATTGCCTCGAAGCCTATGTCCTGCATCCTCCCTGCTGATATTTTCTACCCAGTAAAGACAATATTATTTAATCAGGCATGTAGCAGATGTGTTTAAAGTTTGGGGTTTTTTTTGTTGACTTATTATTGATAGGCTGACATATTATCATTTATATTTAACATTGAGTTTGGACTGAAGTGATTGATTTCTGTATTTTTATATTATTGCAAACCACCTGGAGTTGTATGAGCTGGCAGGTGGATAAATGTTGAAAAATCAGTGATTAAATAACATACAGGGATTTTTTATAAATGTTAAGAAGCACCAGTAAGAGCTTCTAGCAAGAGCAGTAGCATTTATCTAAAAAGAGACACTCAAATTCTCCTAATTAATTTTCAGAAAAATACTATGCCAAATGAATAATTTGTTCAAGTTATCTTTAAAGCATTTCCATTATTACCTGCAATAGTGTTTAGAAACATGAGATATTCAAAGTTTGAAATTTCTCTATGCTGCCATCGCTGAGTCATATTTGAAGCTTTAAAGATTTGACGTGGAGTGGCCATGGAAATACGCCTGAAATATAAAAATTATATGACATGACAAGTTAAGTCCCTAAGCAATCTGGAACCAGGATATACCACTGAGAGAATTGGGAAAGGTTCGTGGTGTACACTTAGAATCACAAGAATATCAACTTGCAGTCACTAGTGAGCAGGCAATATCTAGGGTTGTGCCTATACTCCACAATAATCTCTACTGGAGGTTCATAAATCCCCTACGATCTCAGCTTCTAAGTATCCAACAAATCTGTCTTTTATCAGGTCTTCTCTTTGTGAGTCTTGGATGAATAACATGTTTTTCTCTTCTTTCTTTTCCCTTCTCCTTACTATATATCATTCCTATATTGTTTTTATTCATTCTTTTCTATTGTGTATTTTAGATGTAAACTGTTTTGAGATGCTTTTGTATAATAAGTAGTACAAATTACATTTAACCATCATCATCATGTAGTATAATACCTAACGATATTTATCACAGATTTAAAGTGCTTAACTACTTCTCTTCAATGAGAGTTCTAGTTATGCTTAAATTGATGTAATACTCAACTGTTGAGAGTCTAAAGAAGTCACTGGCGAATTAATTTTTGCTATAAGAATTTCTCTCTTGTATAAAAAGCTGGCTTCAGAGTAAACATAGCACAAAGAACTCAGAAAACATGTTTGCCATCATGGTTGGAAAAATATTTGCAGAATATATACATGCATAGTCTGGTTACACTGACATTTCTCCACTAATGGATAATCTGTTTATATGAACAAAGCATTAACTGTTAATGATGAAATGATTCTAGAACAGTGTATTCAACTAGTTTGCACTTTTATATTCATAAATCATAGAATTATAAAAGTGGAAGGGAGCATTTATGAGTATAATACTCTGCCCAATAATCCAATTTAAAGCATAATAAGAGTGTCAATGCCTAATGCTATGCTTCCTCTCCTATCAATCTATATAGATCACATGCATATATTGTATTGAAATAATGTGTATACTTTTGGTTTCTGCTTTTTTTTGTGATCAGATATACATAATAATTCTATTATAGGTCCCCTAATATAAAATTATTGTTCATTCTGTTAACAGTTCTGCATCTCATTACAACTTGTATTATCAAACATCAATTATGATTTCTTTTTCCTAGTAGACTTCAAGACCGTGTCACAGATCACACAAAACTATTGTTTGTTTAACTAGTTTACTGAATAAACAATAGCTGTCTGGATTCATGCAAGCAGATAAGGCAAAAGCAAATAAAGTACATCATGGCTTAGCATAATACATGAATTCTTTGCCCAAGTATAAGGCATAGTCTGCTGTTAACAAATAAAAGAAATAGAAAAAAGAAATTACTTTATTTTCCTAGATCTCATACCTTTTCCGCCTGATTATGGCTATTTGCTTTCCATATTGCAACTTTATATTGTAACACTGTCAGCTGAAATTGTTTTCAAGAGTTAGAAGTAACATACCTGGTTTGGGGTAATCCAAAACTAGTACCAATTCCAACACGAGGTAAACAATTGATGACTTTTTTTACAGTTGCAGGATCCGGAAAGTTGAACATGACAGCAACTATGTACAAAAATAAGTTTTATAAAAAATTATTAAAGAATCCAGGTTTTGTTATGCAAAGTCCCAAGTTAATTTTTTAAAATTTTTCTGAAGTACTTCTAGCTGAATATACAAGATAAAATAATGAAGCCATTTTGGAGGTAAATAACACAAATTCTTATTTAATATGCATTTATAAGAAGCAGTATGAAGTCAACAGCTAAAATGGAGAAGGTCCCAGGAGCCATACAAGCAATTTAAATCTGTGACAAGGCAAGTTACTGAAACGTGCAATCTTTAAGGTCAACTTTTTAGCTTCTTTTCGTAAGTTGCTGTTCCTGTTTTGGAAATGCAAAACATGGTAGAAATCTGTATGATGAGTTTTCAGTGGAAACAGTGTTCTCTCCACTTTTCTTATATTTATTCTCATAATGTCTTCATCTTGCCTTTTACATTACCACTTATTACTTTGATACCAGAAGTCTTGCCATTCTTGCTAATAGTCATAGTAACAGCTATTCCTGTGACTATGCGTTAACTGAGAGTTTGTCTATGCCAAAGATGTCTGAGAATTTTGATTGTGGGACCTTTAGGATAGATAAATCATGTTCCTTTTTTTACTTTGGCCATTCATTGCTGGGAAACATCTTCTAGATTAATATTACCACATGTGGATTACCCATTTAAGTTTAGGACCATCTGGTCCTTCTTGATCTCGCAGGGATTTTCAATACCATTGATTATGGTATCCTTCTGGACAACTTTGGGGGCTTGGAATAGGGGTCATAGTGTTGCAGTAGTTCTCCTTCTTCCTCTGGGCCCAGTTCTTGGTAGCAGGTAGGAGATCTAGTCTTAGACCTTTACTTTGAGAGGTCCCTCATGACTCTACATTGTCTCTGCTCCTATTTAGCATCTACAACGAGGCCACTGGGCAAGGTTATCCATTAACATAGCATTAAATATAATTAGTATCCTGATGATACTCAGCTATACATCTCTAACCGTGGCTGACGCAGAGGCTGTGGGTGTCAGGGCTCCTGGATCTGGAGACTTTCCATTTTTAGTTCTGGATGGGTTTACAGTCCCTTTGTGTGTGAGAATCTGGAAATTTCAAAATTTCTGACTAGTAATTATTCGGAAAATATAATCTTACACAGTAAGGCAGTGAATATATTTTAAAACTCTTAAAAAATCCCATTTTCAGAATTACCTCTGTTAGCCATAAAGATTTCCAGTGCTGTGTTCTGCAATAGATAGCGTCGAGAAAATACTGATCGAATCTCTGAAAACAGCCATTTCCCATGCAGTCCATCTGTATAAGCAAGTATCTGATAAAAACAAATATAAGATACATTTTAAAAATAAGCAATTGTTCCATTCCTTTATGGAAAAGGCATACAGTAAGTATGCATAATGCCTGCTTTATCTTTAGTTATTTTATACTCAGATTTAAGAGGAGCAGCACGATCAATTCAAGTAAAACAGTATCACTGATTGAGGGTGGTGGAGGTTTCTTTGCATAACCCAAAGAGTTTTGCCATGATAAAATCTGAAACCACTTAGTTTAAGAACCAAATAAAGCTGTTTATTATTTATATATAATCAATTTAGGTACACATTTAAAAAAAATTAAGCAACTGCTAGGATGGGGGAGCATGACTTAGATGGCAAAGCACAGGCAGAAAATGTTACTCTTCTGTAAGTACTATTATTGCTGTGACTATTACAGTTAGGTTTGTATCCACTTTTTCAATCTGGGACTGATGGTGACATGTACAGATTATTCCAATACTGTACCTCTAAGGTTGTTTAGGATCAGAGATAGTGACTGGTCCACAGTCACCCTGTAAATATAAACATGAAGTTGGGATTGTCTGGACCTAGCTCAGAGCTAACCAGTATCCCATATTGGTTTTGGTCTACCCTTTCCCATTATGCACTCTTGAGAAAAATATTTCACTTAAACCTTCTGAATCTTACAAGGAGAAAACTCCATTCCACCTCACCTCACCCTATCCAGGGTTTATTTGTTCCTGGAGATTTCCCCTTCCATATATTATACTGCAATTTGTTTTTCAAATTCGCCTCATTTCTGGTATTCAGTACAAAACTAAACATTATGGAAGATATGTAACCTCCCCTGCTCTTCCTCAGTTACCTCTAAGAATATAAAACAGTTACATTATCCCTACTGTACTACAGGTTTCCATAATGCAGCATAGTATTGCCAACTGATTAGAATAAAGATATTTCTGGTATATTGTATCATTAAATATTACAAGGAAGAGGAAACATGATATCTGTGATTCTGTAACCAGCACTGAACTCTGAAATCCAAGCCTATACAAATACAACTTTCATTCCCTTAGTTATTCTCAATATCCTTAATTATTCCAATAGCTAATCATAAAAAATAGAGAACTTAACAACAGTTCTTAGCTGATATTAAATTATAAAACATGGTTATAATAAGCACATTTTTTTCTTTTGATAGAACATTAAATATAACTTCAAAAACTCAAACAAGCTTCTCCAAGCAATTTCCGAAGCATTAACTAGAAAAAGTTACCAGTCTGGAGGCAGCTAAAACAGGCCTTCATTCCTTGTTGGAATGGTATCTGCCTGGTCTGTAGATTCACTTCAAAGTCTCTGGAGTTCAATTAAAACTGGATTAGGTGAAAGCAGACCTTCTTTGGGACTTTCTTCCTTGGAAACTCCACACATACTGACAGCACCCTAGACAGAGGTCTAGCCCTCCAGTGAACCAGTTGCTATGGAAACTACATCATTACCACTACTACTGTGTTATCACACCAGGCATATTAGTTTCTAAGATATACATATATATCCTTGTTCAGTTAATCTTTTATTTTGGAGTATGTCTTGGAAAATTGTATCTTCTTTCTTGTTTAATCTGTTTTTTTCTTCATCTGAAAGCTGATTTTCAACAGATTATATCAAATTCAGGACGGCTGCTTATTCCATTCCTATGAAACCCTCTGTTAAATGCTGTGTTATGTATTATTTTCCATTTAATTCCCACTGGCCATATGTTTTTTTTTCTTCCACTCTGGACAGATGCACAGGACACTTTGAGCAGCACAACCTCATTTCTAGCTACAGAAAGAAAATATTAATAACCAAGGCAAGATTTAAGCAGATGAAGCCTTTTAGATGAAAACTTCCAGAAAATATATTGTTAGTACTAATATAAATAAATTTGTATGATTTTTAACTGAAAAATATACTACCCAGTTTTTTATATGATAGAAATACATGTACACTGGTGCTTAAAAGTTTGTGAAGCTTTTTGAATTTTCAATATTTCTGCATAAATATATCCTAAAATGTGATATGTTCTCCACACAAGTCCTAAAACTAGATAAAGAGAACTCAATTAAACAAGTAAGTCCAAAATATTATACTTGTTAATTTATTTATTGAGGAAAATGATCCAAAGCTACATAGTTATACATTGCAAAATTATGTGAACCTTTGCTTTTGGTAACAGGGATGCCTGCTTGGGCAGTAATAACTGCAACTAAACATTTCCGATAATTGTTGATCAGTCCTGCACATTGGCTTGGAGGAATTCTAGCTGATTCCTCCTTACAGAAGAGCTTCAACTCAGGGATGTTGCTGTGCTTCCTCAAATGAACTGCCTGCTTCATGTCCTTCCACAATATTTCCACAGGAGTAAGATCAGGACTTGACTTGGCCATTCCAAAACAGTAACTTTCTTCTGTTTTAACCATTCTTTGGTGATATTACTTGTGTGTTTTTGTCAACTTGTGTATTTTGGGTTGACTTGTGCTTTTCCTTCAATAAATAAATGAACAAGAATAATGTTTTTGATTCATTTGTTTAATTGGGTTCTCTGTTTAGTTTTAGGATTTGTATGGAGAACAGATCACATTTTAGGTCATATTATACATAAATATTGAAAAATCAAAAGGATTCACAAACTTTTAAGCATCACTGTATATGGAGTTATTTTAAAATTGTACTAATGAACAGAATGTCTGTCTGTCTGTCTATCTATCTGAGTTTATGAGCACTACAACAATGTAAAATTGCAGCAACTATGAGTACATAGTTATGAAAAGCATATGAAAACCTAAATACATCTCAGCATGTAATTGTGAGGAGTAAATTTGTCAAAATATAATAAATGTGATGAGCTGATAATATTTCTAACATTTTAAATGCTATTTTTAGATTTTGGCACCTTGCACAATCATGTGTGGTCCCTGAAAAGTTTAACAATAACTGACTTAGCATATTATATAACTTCAGCCCTTATGAGATATGCTTCAGGAAGCTAAACCAATCATATAAACCACAGTAAAATAAACTACCACTTTGAGCTTTAGTTGCCAAACATTCAGATGTACCAATTTAGAAAAATAAGGTTTGTTTTTGTGAATGTATAAGACAATCTCAAAGAGTAATTCACCCTGAAGATATCAATTATTTGCAACTGAACTCAGCTATACTACTGATTTTGGAAACCAACATATTGGAATAAAAAGCTGTTTCTAATTCATAAGTATCCCATTTCCTGTTTAGGTCAGTTACCCTAACCCTAACCCTAACCCTAAGTTACTGAATCCTGGTGTTAAATGATTTAATTCCATTCTTCAGTGTAGAAAACCCAAATACACATTTTTGAAATACTGTTTTAGGGTTCAAAAATAGTTTTATAACCACAAAAGAGTTGCACCTGTAATAGTATGCTGTCACTTTTTCCTAGCACTGCCTTTATAAAGTCCTCTTAGAAGAATAGATAAGAATGTTCAAGTACACGTATGTTCAATATAACATCACATTAAACATACTGGTGTAATGTCTACATGCAGTCTGATCTACATATGAAGTGGGTTTACTACTGAAAATTTCTGCTATGTAGAATCACTTGCTGAAAAGACATTAGGATTAAAGAAAAGAGATTGGACATTCAGGAAGATGATGATCCAATGCACATCTCCAAAATGAACCATCAAGTACTTACCATAAAGAAAGACAGTGGTTTTGAATTGGCCTTCACACTAGATAGGCTTGAATATTATTAAAAATCTATGGGGAGATCTCAAACATGCAGTGGGTACAAGGAAATCTAGAAATATTTCTGAGCTAGGACAGTACTATAAGAAAGGAAACGAAAAGCATCTAAAAGCAAGAATAGAAATACTCTTAACAGGAAATGTTTGGATGCTGTTATTTCTGCCCAAGGAGGTGTAACAAAGCACAGACTGAAAGGGTGTTTAAATTTTTGCACCTGTCTTATTTACCGTTGTCTTATTTTTAATTTGACTTTAATAACTGCACATAAATATCCAGCATGCATTCAAATTTCCAGAAATATGTTGTGTTTAACACTGTACCATCTGGAGGTTGTGACAGCTTTCTTCCAACTGGGAACATACTGACCATTCAATCTCACCAGGGCACCATTTTTTTTGTTTTTTGCATACATTTTTTGTTATGCCAACATTGAAGAAAAATAAAATAATTTAGGCTAATATAATTTCTTTATAAAAGCTAATTAAATAATTACCAGAATATTTATCTCACGTGAATATCAGAAAATGTCAGATTCCAGTAAATATATGTCTTGCACTTAATCGGGTAGGTAAACTAGATTATGTATGAATTGTACAATTTCTTTGTACGGGGAAAAAGAAATATTTCTGTGCTTTAGATAACATCAGGTATCGAAACATGTCTAACATAGAGAACAGGCAATGATATCAGAAGAAACAAAAGAATAGCTATCACAATTATTAGTCATCATTTATTGGATATCAAGCTTAAATGTAAAACATTTATTCATGCAGTTATTAAAAACTTCACCATAACATGTTTTTACCCTTTATTCATCATAACATTTTTTACCTTTTATTCCCACTGCAGATTGATATACATTCTCATTCACGTCTTTCATGTGTCACAAGCTCAATTAAATGTATTCATTATTTTAATGTTTCAATAGGCATTTTAGCGAGCACAAAAAATTAAAAATAAATAAATAAAATGTTGTGTGACCTTTGCATTGATCAGACTAAAATGGTTTAAGTCTGAGTAAGGAGGCAAGATGATTTGGGCAAAAAAAAAAGCTCTTATGTTTTCTCTTCCAATTACTGCAGGAGATGATAAAACCACAGCAAATGATGTATCAGCTCATTTTATCTTATCGCTTTGGGGCTAGGTGACAATGAAGTTCATATTTCACTGGTTCCCATTGAAGATTGTGAAAATTACTTGCCCTCCTGACCTGAAATTTCACTAGAAGACAGAAATTTCTCTTCTGCAAAGTAATGCAATTTTTCATATGTCAACCTTTAGCCCAGCTTTAAAAATTAATTTCATTTATATTAACCAATGATATTGATATTTTCACAGAATGATTTTTGATACATGAAGCAGAAACTAACAAACTGATATGGTCTGAGATGGGTAAAACTGTTTTATTTTAAGCTGCTGAGACAGACAGATTTATAGCAAACTGAATTCCTTTTTCATAATGCATTATTTCTGCTGACCTGATGCACCTCAAAGCCCATGGCCTGTAAATTATTCATTTGCTTTGATAATAGACCTTTTCCTTATTTCTTTTCCCTTTCTGCTTATTTGTTTTCAAACTTTTTTGAAAGGCACTGCAGCAAAATGTTTACTTTTCTGTATGTTCAATTTTAGATCTTCTTGGTACAAACAGAGAAGCAAAGATGGAATTAATCTGATTCCCATAAACTATATGGCCTTGAACAGCTGGCCTTAGAGAAGTTTGGCATCTAGCCTTATTCAAGTATTACTTGCAGGATTGAAACTTCAGGCACAACAGCTACATCCCACAGAATTTAGATAAAATTAGAAGAGGCTAAGAGCTGATATTGGCTATTAAACGGTAGAGGTTAGTCCGAATAATTTTATTAAGAAGGGCAATTAATAATCCATTAAATTAAAAGCCAGTAAATAAATAAATAAATAAATAAATACATCTGGACAGCAGCGACCAACAGGCAATAACAAAATTTCAAAATAATTGTTGATCAAAGCATCTATAATCTCTTTCTGTTTTTTTCATGGGATGTTAGAAGGAAACTAGAGCTTTCTAGACAGGATACAATTGTGCAACACAACTGTTATGATAATACCCTAGCCAACTACAGACATGCAAACAAAATACAAGACTACTAGATCTGATTATGCAGTGATTATTTTATAGAGAATGCTTCTCTATTGTTGGTCTGGAGTCATGAGGGACCTAAATTGAATGAATGAAAAATGAATGAATGAATAAAACATTTGAATAAATCTTTTATTTGGTGGGATTACCAAATTCAAGACAAGCTTAAAGACAATCAACAAAAAAGCAGATTGGAGAAGAGACTGAACAAGAATATTAATAATTTTATTATAGCCTTCTCTACTATGGTAAGGTGTATTCATTTTTTAATATTTATTTTATAGCAATTACCTTGAAATTGACGTATACACATAAAAATTAACATGTATATCTTATGCAGCTCACTTTTTTACAAAATATTTCTTCTTTCACAGAGTCATTCTTGTCATTCTATATCAGTCCAATATTGTAATATTTTTGTTTTTAAGTTTTCAAGATATTTCTGGAAAGCCCACAAACAGTAGCCTTCACCTAATTTTTTGCCCACCAACAATTATAATTGCAAATAGTAGAGGTCCCATTTACCTCCCAGGTCTAATGACCTTACATGAAGTTTTAAAATCATATTTGTGGTCTCAAGTGTCATTAATTAATTATGAGTTATGTAAAGCCTTCCCTTTTTCTGTCCTGAATCTGCTGTCAGCTAATTCCACATTTTAGTAGGAATCAGAACCACAGAGGTAGAAGAGGCCATGTTAGCCAATGACTCTTCATTTCCTGATCAGTACAGAAATCTAACAGCATCACCAAAAGATGGCTGTCCAGCTTTTGCTTCAACACACCCAGAGAAGAGGGCCAAACAATATCCATTAATAACTGTCAAAATGTTCTTATGTTAGGATGTTTTTCCTAACTTTCAACAGATAGCTAAGAATGAAGGAATGTTATACAATTTTTACACTATTCAAAAATTTATAAACTTCTCTATTTCAATTTGCTACCTTTCTCTGTTAAACAAACAAACAAACAAAAAATCAAATTCAGAAATTGGCTTTCTTCTAATCCAAGTGCTCCGATCAATTTATTACACTCATTTCCTAATTTTGCATATTTTTTACTTTTGTGGTATTTTTGACATATGGTAACCTGAACTTTCAGTGTAAATATATGAGGATGGTGACGATGATAATAACAATGTATTTTTCCAATTCCTTTCCTAACAATTGCTGTTATATATGCCATTTTCATAGCAACTCTACAAATCTGACATTTTCCTTCTCCCAACAATTTGACTACCTACAGTATCTCCTTATCCTTGACTTCAGATCATATATAGTATAGTTTTTAAATAGCACTAATATTCTCGAAGATTTCATAAGTTTCTCCCTTACATTTTTTATTTATTATTATTACAAATATTGAATAATATATTGGCTTGAAATATTCTCCTACAACTGCCATGTTTACTAAGCACCATTTTATGAGTCAAATGTTTTTAGGAGGTACATAATGTATAATGGATCACTGTTGACATTTTCAGAACTCTGAGAAACTGATGGATAGAGTGTTCATGCTCATGGTTGCTCTATGTCATTTAAGGGCAGCCCAGGGCCTGGTCTTCCATAAAGTCTGTGTAGGTACATAAGAACTCCCATATTGTTGATGCAAACAGAGTAATCTGAACACATTAGAAGCTCTGACTTCTCCACTTAGCAGAGAGAGCTAACAAATGTCACAAAAGCCAGCATAGCATGGCTATCACTGGTATGATTCTCATCTCCACGATATTTTTTTCTCACTCTGATGGGAAATCACTGTCCTTTTTCATATTGATTGATCACACTGACTATCACACTGTTTCAGCAGGTAGATAAAAGAGGGATGAACCATTCCACCCTCAGTTGCCAAGATGGATAGGAAGAATGAAAAAAACATCTATTTATTTTGCAAAATGCAAACAAGGAATAACAATAATACTTAACTGAAAAAAGGAAAAATATTCATATATGTACTAGATGATATGTGGTAAACTCCAGGGTGCAAAAACAGTACAGTTGATCCATCTGCTAGTAAACTGTAAGCCACAATTTATTACTCCAAGTCTCTATAGAGCTTAAATATTTTCAAATTACTTGATAAAGGTTTTTAATTAATCGCTGAATAAAGAAATAGGATTGCAAAAATACTGTATGTTGTAACTCCCACTTTAAATTATAGGAAGGAGAGAACTTGCTTCAATTCCAATAGCAATTTATTTCATAATATGGGTGTACTGTGTCAAATATCCACAGCAACACCATTAAATGTGCTCTATTCATGGACCTAACAGTCCAAGAACTGTATAAAAATAGGCTGTCCTGTAAGTAATTTGGGCCTGTGGCTTTATGTACTATACTGAGCACCTTGAAGGGGGCTCAAAAGGTAGTTGACAAACAATGAGGCTGTTTCAAAATGATGCATTGAGTTATCCCACCTATGCTGTTGAATTTTCAGCTGGTTATAATTTCCAGAACACCTTCAAGGACCACTCCATAAAGACCATATTGCAATAGACTAGCATAGAGGTGACTATACCAGCTCATGAACTACCAAAGCTCTCCTCTCTCCTCCAGGTAGCATCACATGGCCATTGAAGCTACGAAAACATCTCCCTGCCACTTATATTATGTTTGTCCAGCATCAGCACTGGATCTAGGAGTGTAATGGCATGTGAAAAAGACCTGAGAAATGGGGCAAAGATATTGTACTTTCAGACTTGCAAGATTCTGTTAATGTAGCCTCACAATAAAGTAGAATTAGCTTATCTGATCAGATAAGCTTGTCTGGTCTACCTGGGAAGGCTGACATCAATTTTGCAAGTCTGAAAGTACAAATCTCCTGCTGTCTCTTTTACAGCCTGAGAAGTTAGGGAGGGTCGGAGTCTCTTTCACCACCTATTATAAAGCTGCGGGCTATTCCCTCTCTTATCTGACCATTTCCTAGGTAGCATCGCTTTGCCTGGTTTCTCAAGGTCTTTCTCACACACACCATTACAAGGAAGACATCCAGACTACAATCCTTTTTCTTAAGTGGGAATACCTTCCCATCTAGAATAGGTGAATCTTAAAAATCCTGAAATGTATCTCCTAGAGTAACAATACTATGTTACTTTAAATCAGCTTCATACCCCATCCCTTACCGTCTGGAGACCAAGCACGATCTAAAGATACCTAATCCAAGCTAACTGGAAAAGACAAGTACAACTGAGCATCATCAACATATTGATGACAGCTAGTTTTATACATGTGAAAGATCTCCCTAAACACATTATACTTAGATGTTAAATAATATGTGGGACAAGATCTGCATACGAATCTGTATTTACTAAATTAAGTCCGCTGGGTGGATTTGGACAAATTATCATCTGTTAGCATAAGTCTATAACATAGATTGTCTATAAGGAAAATAAAAAAGGAACAACTTCATATAAACTGTCATGAACCCCACCAAGAGTAAAATGCAAATATTGCTGTAATTACAATATAGCCCAAAACTTATCAAATATTTATGTCAGTCAAAGACCAGCATAAAATAGAAGCAAAAAAATTACACCATTTCAATAATGCCACTGAAACTTATAAGAGATAAAAGATAACTAAAAGATAGAATTACTAACACAAAACTATAAAATTAAAGCACTAAAATATTTCTATAAATATTCTTAATAATAATACCAAGACTATAGACTAAAGGGGGAGCCTGTGATGGCCACAAAAAAGATATTAAAAACAGATAAATATTTTTAAAAAGAAAAATAAAATAAAAGAGGAATATCTCAATAGGTTTACCCATATCTAGTACCCTTAATTATTGGTTTGTGGATTTTAATTGCTACTAGGCAAAATCTAGCAACATTGTATAGGTTAAATAGTTCCTTATCTGAGAGGAAAAAAATAAAGAAAACTTTAATTATGATCTATAACACATGTCAATAAAAGAAGAATTAAAGTTTCTTGACCACACTGGTAATGGGGGCAGTGTAAAATGACACGTATGATGGTCTTGATAGTGCTTGTGCTACATGGACAGGTTCTCATACACATGGGGAGTTTGGTAAATCTCCTGTTAAGAATTGTGAGGAGTAACACATCAAGCATGGCTGTGAGAAATGTTCTTCATTGTGCAGGAGAGGCTACCAAAGCTTATTATATTTTATTATTTCAAAAAATGAAATTCTGAGAAGGACAAACAAGCATAATTACCTTTAATAATTTCATATATTAGGCTCTTGAATAAAGCCGTAGTGCTGTGAATATTAACAAACTCAATGAATACCTGGATACATAGCAAGTGCCAGTTTCTCAAGTTCTACTCATACTGATAGGGTCTATTTAAAAAAAAAAAAAAAAAATTTCCTGCAGCTTCCAAATTCTCTCATCTCTCTCTTTGAATTTGACTGATTACTCCTTTACCTTATATTCATCAATCTCATTACCTTATCTTTTATACCACTTCATTTTAGCAGAAAGGCAGTAATAAAAGCTTCATCCATTATCCTTTTACTCATCTAGTCAAGCGGAAATGGTTAATAACATGGTACAAATTGAACTTCAATCACTCCATTTTCTCCTTTGTCGAACATGCATTAAACTATATTCCAAAAGTACAATTTGTGTTCCAGGGAATTCATATTATACTGATCCAGATTACTAAAATTGTTTCCGCATTTGGTTATTAAATACATCCAACCTTTTATCTCTGATTCTAAAATGCTACCTCATTTTCATTGGAGTATTATACACAGGATTTATCTCCCAGAACACAGAGGCAACTACTCTTCTTAACTATTAATGTTACTATTAAATTACCTATTGTGTTTTTAAAAACATATTTCATGAATTAATAAAATTACTCTTACTTCAACAGGAGTTCATTTCAAAGAATGCAAGCTTAACTTCAAATGCAAGCCCCATTAGAAAACAAGTCTATAGCTGTCAGAAAACTCTGCAATAGTGAAATGGCCAGGATACTTAACAGATAGTATATTAGAGCCCTGTAACGTAAAAGCATTAATCTCCAATTTACGTCATATTTGCAGAACAGTAGATCTATGTTTTATTTTTTATAATACTTTAAAAATAACACATAATGAAAAACATTCCCGAAAACCTTTTCTTTTATATACCAAAGAATCCTTCTTGCAGCCTTTCTTTCACCATGTTACTTTCTCTCCTAATATAGGACACTTATATATTCAATGTATCTCCTGAGACTTCTCCCTCCAAAAAATGATGCTACAATACCACATTGCAATGAGACTAATAAAATATCTGACATTTCTTGGAAGAGAAGGATACACCTATACATCTTCATATTACAACATAAGGCCTTCTTCTTACTCTGACACATATTCCAATTCACTATAGTATGCTTTATTAGCTTATTCTTCAAGAATGTATTTCAGGCGTGGATTTGCAAACAAAAAAGTTTCATTCCTTGAGTTAAGGCCATTTGAAGGCTGAAAAAAAGCAGCTGAAACTGTATACTATGTGTGGATATGTTGGCATGCTTGTGTATTACAGTACAAAAAATGCCCCCTCAGCAATTTCATTTATAGAATCACTGAAAGATGTACACTTCAGGGGAAGAAATGGCAGACTGAAGATGGCTCTGCGAAAAGCGGAGCTGATAACTGCTCTTTGTAGACTGGCTCTTTGTAATTCCTCTCCGGACAAGGAGAGGACTTGAGATCACCCAGAAGTGCTCCAGATAGTTGATCCTCAGGAGGAGACTGCAAGACAGCTGTCTTCGGGGGGTTTGAGCAAGATGGCCATACCCTTCTGGGAGATGAGAGAACAGCCATCTCGCTCAAACCACGGTCAGTGCTTTTGAAAGGACAATAAGTTTGCATACTTCCTTTTCTAATCACTTTTGGAAATTGCTTGCTAATGGCTTTTCAGCTATTAGAAACCTTTGGATACACAAGTTTTACAACATCAGGTGAGTTTCCTTCAATCCTTAGCGAAAGAAGTATTACAGTAATTACAAGTTTAAGAACTAAAAAAGTTTTTTTTTTAAATAAACACAAATGTTTGATTAAACTTTGATTTTAGAAAGTTACAAATGGTCTAAGTGTCCATATAAATTTCAGATATGATTTTGGAATTAATTATAAAGAATCCTTCACATGGGAAAATGCTTTTGTTTTGTATTTTTTAAAAAAAAATAGTAAGAAAAGACTTTAAGAATTAGAAACTAGAGGGAATCAGAGGGAACTGCAGATTATAATTAAAGGAGAAGAACACTCAAACTCAACTTACAATTACAGAATGAAGCAAAATATTTTAACATTGGACATATTGAAGGATATTTTTGAACAACGGACCCAGAAGTTAATGTTAAGAGTGTCTGCCTCTATAGACAGACTATATTTAAAAGATGTTATAGAAGAAGAACAAGCTGTGCCTGAGAAGACTGAGACTGATTTGAAAGATTTAAAAATGACAGGCCACAAGAATGACACGGAAAAAGATGTTACACAAAAGAAACCAGCTGATGTCTTAATAATTAAAAGGGATATACAAATAACAAACCAAGGCAGTGACCTGGATAATTTTCCTATATTGAATTTACAAAAGAGGCTTGCTAAAGCTTTGAAGAATTTTGTGAGAAGGGACAAAGAAAAAATGAAAAGAAATCAAGTTCTAGGACATTATTTGAAGGGACTAAAGATCAAGATTGTTAGAAGTAAAAGGAAAGAATATAAAGTTGGTTTATTTGATCAAGGTTAAAATAGATGTGTTATCTCTGGTAACCCTTAATGGACTTTTGCTGACATCAGGACTGAAATGATGATGCTTTATGGGTTTGTTTATAGGGAAGAGATGAGATATGGGAAGAAGAGATAATTTGTTGCATTTTAAGAGAAGGTGATAAGTTACTAAAATTATTTATACTTGTGATGAAGGTGGGAAGTCACTTCTTTATATATTTCTATTTTTTTCTTTACTATATTCTTATTTATTTTTTGTTTCTTTTCTATTTCTCTTCTTATTTTTGTCTTTCTTTTTTCCTTCTTTCTTTTTCCTGCACCTTTTACTTTTGTTTCTTTGTATTAGATTTTATTGTTATAATTGTAATCTTTAATAAAATTACTATAAAAAAAGACACACACTTTTAAATAAATAAAGTGCAAGCAACTTTTAAGCAAACTAATCCCTGAAGCCAAAAATTACATAATACAGCTGATGTGTACGTAAGCAAGTATTTACAACAAAAGACACTGCAATATATGGATGCTAACTGATATAAAAAAAAAATAAGCACAATCTGTTTACTTTTGGGAAAAACAAAGTATAAAGCCAGAATGTTTTCCTACTTCCTTGTCCTTGTCCACTCCTATTTTTGTCCACTCTTAAAAACTCTTTAAAACCACACTGAAAACATTGAAACCTTATTTATTGATTATAGAATAACATTTCAAATAGAAAGTTATTAATGTCTCTAACCATGTGTAAATACCAAAAAGTAAATGTAAGTGCCAAGCAGGCATCAGTAACAAAAGAATGCATAAACACATTCAAATAATGTTATTGAATCTTCTGACCAATACCTGACATGCACAACACAAAAGAAACAATGTACTTTAAATATTAAAATATATCCTCTCCCACCATGCATCTCTAGGTAACGTAAAAAATATACATTACAGAATATGTATGTATGCGTGTATACATGAGTGTGTGTATGTCTGCATATATACATATACATCCACATCTACAGTATAAGAAACACTAACTTGTACTATGTTCATCTGATAATATGTTCATTTTTTTCCAGAAACAATAAACTATAGCTATCAATTTTTGAAACAAATTGAAATTTAAGAAAATCACGATTTGTTCCAAAGCTAATAAGCTTACCTGAGACATTAACATATTCTTAATTGGAGAGTTCAAGGATTAATTGTAGCTCAGACAAAAGTGGAGGACTTGTTCTATCTTTGCTTACAGCATCAAGGTCTGAAAAAATTCAATTATTTTATCCAAAACTCCACATATGTTTCTAAGGAGATAGGAAGATGAATTAGAAAGGTTGTAATCTTTTTTCCATTTGACATATTTAGTTCATTAAAAAATTTAAAACTTTTTCATGACCTTCCAATATTTACTCTAATATATATTCATATAATTTGAGCCATGTTAAATAATAAAAATTAAATATGACAGCAGCAAAAGCATCCACTAGATACTTTGAAGTGTTGGATTACAGCATTTGCCACACTTGCTTCAATCCTTTAGTTGACTGTATAAGCATTGCTGGAAGTAAGTAATGTTAAAGTGACAAATGTATGGCAGAATCACCAAAGCAAGAAATAATAAAATCGAGTAAGTATACTTAACTCTAAGTATTTTCCTACCTAGCATAAGATGTCACTCCTACAGATGAATGAGTTCATCAAATTAATGAAAATTCAAAGGAACTGGCCGCCTAATGAGCACTCAAAGTGATGTGTCAAGGGTTCTGCATCAGCGCTGACAAAATCAGTTTGATGAAACTATGACAAAAGTACTGCCTCATGTATCTCATTATGATTTAATTATGGTATTTGCAAACTGTACAGTAAACCCCTTGTTGTGTATGCAGTTATTCTGACAATAACAGTTCAAACTGTTTCCAGAAATGTCCTTTGTTTTCTTTACCTACATTTACATGGATATTAAGAGGCTTTTAACAAAATGAATGAAAAAGAAACAATATGAGAAGAAGGTAGCAGAAGGAAGAGAGAGTCCTACACGAGTTTTCAGAAAGTAGAAAGCAAGCTGATTTTTTTAAAGCTCCTTGTGAAATATTCTAATATGTTTTAAACAGGATTGTAGTAGTCCTACACTGGAAAACTATAATGCTGCCACCTTACAAATGAGGTAATGTAGTTTTATCATTTCTTGTAAGTTAAGTGGAAAATCTTTTTGCTTATTTCTTAAATCATAATGAATGGAAAGAAGCAGTTACAAGGGTAATGTGACTAAGAATGCCTTGTAATACCTTTAGATATTACAAGGATATTATTACATACTCTGAAGAAAAGTTTTGATCATTTTCGAAAGTTTCTGTTGTGTCAGGTTTGTAATATCTGCTGCATTCAATACAGACAGCTAAATGAAACAGAGAAGTACTCTTGGATGTAATATAGGTGGAAAATATATTTAGAATGTATTTGAGCCCAATTTTATAAAGCCAGCCTATCTTAATGTCCTGTAGGTGAGTCCCTGTGAAGCTTTTTCACATTTTCACCTCCTTTCTCTCCATTCTTCAACACCATTTTTACATCAAATCAAGGATATCTACAGGATATGGTCAAAAACTTCAAGATGTGTTGCACATAAAAAACAGGCAGACTGTTGATTGCGCTGTTGTGACCATCATCCTAAACTCTTTTGACCACACCCTGATCTATATGCAACTATTATTTAAAGTCCCTGCTGTTAAGACTAGAGCCAATTTTGTCCTATCTTTTTTTGCCAACCTGACAACTGATCCCTGATATACATACATGTTTTTTTTACTAAATATTTTCTTCTCCTGCACATGCTAGTTTTTTTGGGTTTTTTTGGGGGGTGGGGATTGGTTTTAGAGCTGTTGGAAAGTTATTTTCAACTTTTATTATTATATAATGGGACTCACCTAAGCTGCCAGAGGCTTTACCTACTCAAATCATTTACTGTATTACAACGTAAGTACATATATATCTATGCTTTGTGTACTAATCCCCTCTATATACTAACATAGCTGTGATTATAAAAACTACGAATACATTATTTACTTTATGATCTCACTATCCATGCTGAATCAAATGGCTGATATATAGAATTTTTACTGAAGGGGCCAATAAGGTATTCCAACAAAATGAGGACGTAATTATGCTTCTCGTTAGGGTTTTTGCTTTTCATTCTTTGACATAAAGGAATCCATCCATATTTCTGCAACCAAATTTGGTCCTCTCTAAAGTGTATTGGATAACACAGATTTAATCATAGCTAGGGTCTGTGGCCATAAACTTCCTATCAATAAATTGAAATGCACGACTATTTTATGTGCTTCTGTGAAAGGCATGCATTATCACCAAATTTAAAAAAAAACAGTATAAATCATTTAAATTAAAATTGATACTGTCTCAAATTCAACAGGTATAATTTTTATAATCTTCCACACCACATCTTTCTATATCTATATAATTTTTAATTTTACATTGTCAGACAGAAAGTTGCTCTTAAACTGCAGCTTTCAGCACAATTAACAGCCAAATTGTAATACAAATGACATATCGCCGTTATCACTGTTTACACATTGAAATCCTGTATCTTGTTGCTACCAGGCAGCTCTGGCTGCCTAGGGAATATCATCATGAATTTCTTAAATGGTTAAGGCTAACACCTCCTACCAATTAAGGATTGGTTTATGCTATCCTGTATGTACCAGAACTGAAAAGAGCCTATTGTTTTTCTTCAAGGTGATATATGTATGTAGGTATGTATGTATATGTATGTGTTTGTGTGTGTGTGTGCGTATGTTAACTAACTTCCAAAGTTTGCTTATCATAAGATTTATAGCCATCCCATAATATATATCAGGTCAGTTACATATCTAAAATGTCTCTTTCTCCATCCTTTCTCATCTGATACGTTCCAATGAATTTGAAATAAACCACTATGTTATTCATGCTTAACACTTACACAATTCTCTCTCCTGTGATGGGTAAAAATGACACTCTCACTTTTCTATTTATTGTAAAAAATTATACTTTTCAATGTCTTAAAATGAAACAGCAGCAAACACAAGTAAATAAAATTTTTGGAAGAAACAAGAGTATTGATGAACTCTCTAATCAGCATTTGTAGAAATGGTGTATGAGCAATTACAGGATTCTAGCTTTCCATGGAAAACCTCGTATTCCATATTTGAAAGAAATGTCAGTGAAATATCAAAGTGAGGATTTATGCATATAGATTTATGACATATTGGTTTAATAAAAATATTAGAAACATTTGCATAAAGTTAGAAAACTCTTACAAATTCCAGATACTAGGGTTATTAAAGACAAAAATATACTGGTTGTAAGCTGTTCATATGACTGAAGCAGCATAAAAACATTGCAAACTAATCCTTGACTCAATTATGAACTAGAAATGCTTATCAGAGATTTTAATGCTATGATGATTACAAGAACATTTTAGGTATAGAAAATAATATTGATTTTATTTATCACTTACACTAGTTGAATCCATTAAAATCAATGGAATTACTGATATATGTTAAATAACCAATACTCAAAGCATGATTAAATTCTTCTTGATGTATGTAAAGTGATAAAATTATGTATATATGTTTATATATGTATATTTTAAATTTTTAACTGTTGATAATACACAGTTATTTTATTGATTTTGATTCATTACTTGAAGCTTTCCCAGGCTTAAAGACATGGGATAAAACATCAGTAACCCTATCAGTGGTACTTTTCAACTTAATAGTCTTAGAGGGGCAGATAGATTCTTTAGATGCAGTTACTTCAAAATATGGTGGGCAAGTTCTACTGCATTTGAAACTGTCTTGCATATTCTTCTCAGGGAATCCCTGGACATATGCCCCTAGAATTATACCTTAACAGCTCCACTATACCTTCCATATGTTAGCAACTCTGTTCTCTGTGCAGCATGATGCACCATTCTTGATTAAGGAGGCATTTGTTGTGATATCATTTTCCTTTTAAAATGCACACATAGGATGATTATTTTAAAAGTAATGCTAGTGGAAGAAAGATGCTGTCTTTCTGACATCAGTCAAAGTTTCCTTTTTCTTTAATTTTAAAAATAATTCAAGTTGTGTTTCTGCTCATATGAGGGAGCAAGAATCTAGCTGACAAGGGAATACAAAAGAAAGGCATTGACATGGGTATTACCCAATAGATGATTATCAGAATCTAATAATCTGAATCCACAAAGTAGTTACACCTACAATGTAATTATAACTATAATCATCTGAGGGTTATTTAGAAAATATAGCAAAAGCAACTTATAATTGAGCAGCAGAAAAATATGACTACACATGGTTCAAAGTGTCTAAATGATAATGACATGATAGTAGAGGAATCATTTGGATATTTCTGTTTGGATACACTGGAGAACCGAATCTTCTCCAGTGCAGCACAACCACTAAATCAGTAGAGTGCATAACTTTGTGGATTAATGGAAAGAAATCCTACATTTTATTCAGAAATAACATTTGGAAAAAATAAAATGAATACAAGTATGATTTCTTCATCTATTTGCAGTATCCCTCCTAGCAACTCTGATTTTTATTTGATTATATATTTATATACAGAGACCAGAAAATATTTTGCATCTATATAGCTGCTATGTGCTACATATACATACAAAAATACCTTTGGGGCAGCCTCATGAATATTCATCTATCTCAACGTCCTATGTTACTTTTACCTTCTTTATGTAATTGGCAAACAATTACAATGTTTAGTATCATATTTAAAACCACTATTCAAAACTTTTTTAATGCTATTATAAGTTTTTCTTTTGCAACATTTTGTGCATAAAAATAAAAGCACCGGATTTTTATTGTTGCTGCCCTTTTTGTTTTGTTCCACTTTGCAAAGACCTTTTGGGACACTAAGCCTGCATTTACCATAATACGGATTAAACTGCCTTTGTCCTACTGCACAGTGTTTGTTAGCAGGTTAGTCTTTTTACATTCTTCACAGCCTGCCTGCAGCTTACCCTTTAGGCCTCACAAAATACTTCTGTGGATTTACAAAAATGCCAGAGTGGTCTTGGGGTTAATTGGAAGAAAAGTGAAGCCTTTAACACATTGACTCATTAAACATTTAGCCCACTAAAATCCACTATGCTTGGCAAAGAAAAAGGCTCTGTGAAGAATTTAACAATAATAAGGTAGCAACGTAGCTGAAAATAATGCTACGGTTTGTTCTACAAAATGGAAAAGGCTTAATTTATCTGCAACAAAAATGATTTGAAGGCACGAAGAAACATTCCTATCTCAACTCTCTAATACCTATCTCAATATCCTGGAGCAAGAAAAAGATTTTAACACCTTGTTAACCAAAGATACTAAACAAAATGCTCAGAGCAATTTTTTATAAGTCAGTCATGTAATTTGTAGGTATCAGAGAACAAAGTGAGTCTTCTTGATTCAACCTCTTGAGGAAATAACTTATTGCAATATCTTAATTGTTACATTGTACAGTTTAAAAAGTTGTATTTCTGTTTTATTAACTTATTCTTTATTATATGCTTAACTGTACAGCAGATGTTTTATAAATTAGGTAATGCTAGCATAGTTTGGAATGTAGCTACTCCTAACAGAAATAATCCAGGAAAATGTACATTTATTTTTGCAAAATAGAATCAGACCCTATTTATTAAATTACCATTTTCAGGTTAAGCTTCTTCTGTAAAAGGGAAAATACCATCACCTCCTGTCCCACAAAAAAAGAAGGCGGGGAGGGGGGACAGATTGCTTCATAGGCTTCATAGCTCTAGAGCTGTACTAAAAGATTAGATGGTGTTTGTGCAAGATGCAGATAACAAAAGCAAGAGTGAAGAAAATTAAAGAGACAGCTAAATTCCAGCAACAAAATGGTTAATGAATGTGAATCATTGTACCTCTTATTCTAAGAGTCTGCTATAGTGTGAACAGCGCAAACATCAGACAAGGTAAGATTACTGACCATTATCTCCTTAATTTTCTCCGCTTTCCCGCACATTCCCTTTTGCTATCAACATACTATTTCCAAAGCTTCACTTCTGCTAAGAAGTAAACTTTCCATAATCCGTCTATTATTGAAGCTTTAATTGGATTGGGAGCAGGGTGGTGTATAAAATAGGCTCTATTCAGTCAAAAGGGCTGCAGTTTTAGGGACTCAAAGGGAAAAGGCTTTGTGAAAGAAAGTCCACAGGGAATCAAGGATTAAAAGGTGGCTCTACTGAACTCATCAGCTCCACGACACATAATGAATTGTTTCCTTAAACAGGTAACTTTCTAAATAAATTGACTCTGAAATATAACTGGTATATCAAAACATAAAAATAAAAATAATCAAAAGTAAAATTGGCTTAGCAACTAATATTTCTGTTTCTAATCACAACTTTTAACAATAATGGAGACTCTTGCCCTTTTAAATAAACATTTAGGCAACAGTTACCAGGACTTGGAGACACAATTGTAAATGATACAGTCAGCTAAACTACCACTTTTATACACAAATGTCTTTCTGAAGTAAATTTAAAACTTACGTCCAAAGCAGAGGTTTCGAACTAAACATTCATAGCTCAACATTCATAAACAGAAGATCAGAAGAACATAATGTTAGATTTTTGTTATACAGATGTTGTCATGAGGAATTCACTATACGGCAGTATGCAAAAATTACTGTTAAATAATACACCTAAGTTCAGATAAATATAGAGGCTGTAAGAATAGTTTATAAGTGCCAATTCTTATACATCCTTCTCAAATACTGGAATCTTAATCCAAATGACCTACAATGGAATAATACTATTTGACAAACAGCAATCCTTCCATGTGACATGCAGAAGTTACATGGAAAATCTATCTTCGTTTTAAATCAATCAATCAATCAATATTGCAAAGTAATGGTTGTTAGATTGGGAAGGTGAACGAACATCTAGGAAGAAGGGAAAACAATGACAAGCCACTTCTAAACTTCTGACAAGGATGCAACATGAACATGTCCACTGACCCTGACTAACATTCATGGTTTTCTATTAAAAAGAAAAACAAGAACAATTAAAATATTTCAGAAAAAAATCCCTTTATTATACTCTCTAAAGAATAACTTATTTTCTGTTCACTACAGTTTTGTACCTTCAGCATGCTTAAATAGATTTAATTCCATTTAGGTATTACCTTATTTAGAATTATTTTTTACTGGATGGTGTTCTAAGAGTTCTTCTGCCATAAATGTGTCATTATAAAAAGATAGTAATTCTGATCATGAATACCATGGGGCTGTCCAAAGTACAGCGATGAGAATGCAAATTCATAATTCTGCAGTACTGTGACTTACAATGTGATCTGAGCTTCATCTAAATCCTGTTAATAAAGAGAGTCTAGTTAAACAAATCGCACCCACAACAATGACAGCATCCACAAAAGTGCTGTCCACACTTGTCCCAATAAGTGTGTCATGTGCTTATTGGGCTCATTCAGCCAACTTGCATTATCTTTGTTGGGAAAAAAGTGAGAAGCTTGAAATTTAGTAACTGGTGACACTTCCTTTAGCAGCAATGGCATCAAATGAACTTTTCCCCTACCAGTACTTCAGCCTGATATATTGGCCCATTCCTCTGTGCAGAATTGCTTCAATTCATTTTTATTTTGGGGCTGCCTTGCATGAACTGCTCACTTCAGGACATGCTAGTTGGGTTAAGATCAGGACCTTGATTTGGCCATTCTAAAATGAAAATATTTCCTGTTTCAGGCACTTGTGTATTTAGGATCATTGTTGTGCTGCATGATCCATATTTGCTGCTGCAGAATTTTGCTGATTCAATCCAGAATCCATTTCTCCCTCCATGATTGCAGAACTGTCAAGATCCTGAGGCCGCAAAGCAGTCACGATGCCCTTTCTGCCAAACTTTACCATTGGGATGAGGTTCTTTTGCAAGAATACAATGTGAGCATGTGTGTTTTTTCCCCTCCAAACATAATGTTTCTCATTAATGCCAAAGAATTCCATTCTCATGTCGTCTGTCCACATAACACTGTTCCTGCTGGATCATTAGGTGGTCTTTGGCAAATTTGAGACAGGTTGCAGTATCCTTTCTGGAGAGCTGCAGTTTCCTCCTTGATATCTTCCCTCCTATTCAGTACTTTCTTATTTGAACTAAAAAACACTGCTACTGGCAATTCAAGTGTGGACTGCAAACTCTTTGCTGTTACCCTGAGTTTCTTTGTGACCTCCCAGAGAACTATATGAAATGGACACAAACCTGTGCTGTGAACAGCAGGAATGATTTTTTTTCCTTCATAGGTGAGGACCTCTCAAACTCCCACATAATTGTCACTTCAAAGATTGGAATATCTTACTCAACTTGCCATCCTAAGAGAGCTGCTCATTCCATGGCTTCACAAACTTTTTTCAACAAAGACCATGTGTTTAATAAAGGCATGACATAGTCAGTTCACTGTTTTGGATATTGTTTGTTTAACCCAAATCTCTTTATCTGTTACTAAATCAAATTCTAATCACATTGTAGGTATTATGGATTACAGATAAATCTAAAGGTTTATAGTTTTTTCCTCACCACTATATAACCACAGTTTCCTAACATCTTAACTTCACCTGGGTCTGAGAAAATGCCATTTTCATTCTAATGCAGGTATTAAAGCTAATGCTATGAGTCTGTAGCATTTCTACAGTTTGTTCTGACTTCATTATGTTAGGCATATTGCTTGTGGCAGTTCCACAGGTTGTTATGCTAGAACATGGGTGGGTAGTTTTCATTTCCAAGGGTCACATGAAGCATTGGTGAATCATGACAGGCACATGCACACATGTAAAATACACACATACACGCACCCCATAATTATTCCTATTAAAGTGAAGAAAGACAGATTTTCCCCCATCAGCAGGGCAGAAAAAGTCAGCATTGTTCCAGTGACAACAAATGTGAGCCTAGATTTCAGAGTTCTCTTTGCTAGATGGAGAAGGGTGTTCCCACAGCACAATCACATACATCATTTGATGGAATCACTGGGAAATAAAGATATTGAGGATTATAGTTCCAGTTCCATCATTTGTTGCAGATACGTTTGGATCTGTACTTCAGCTCTCACGCAATATGCCTGCCCTCAAATGGAAGACCTTCACTTAGTCTCTTCAGCATAAAAACTTATAGTACCCCATACAGGATTGAGAAAATGAAAAACATAGCATAACAAATGGGCTTTGTCTAGGTTTAGCACAACCGTACACCAGATATTGTCCCTGAACTTCAGATTGGTCATGGACTACTTACCGTATTTTTCCGACTATAAGACGATACTTTTTTCTAAAATCCTTACCCTAAAAATTGAAGGGCATCTTATTCAAGGAAGTCAGCCGAGGAGAGAACCGCGCGGTGGCAAAACTGCCCATACTTTGTCTCTGCAGGCAGGCTTCCTCCTATAGCTAGCCTCCAATCATGAGTGAAATAGCTTGTCTCCCAAACAGACTTCCTCCAATCACGAGCCTTATGTAACTGACGTCAGCTGATACTGAACAAACCAATTAGAGAAGGCTGTTTGCAGAGAGAAGCTATCGGCAGTTTCACTCGTGCTTGAATGTAATCAGTTATGCAAAAGAGCATGGAAACAGAGCTGCAGAGAGACGGTTTGGACCTCCTCCCACCGAGTGTATCAGGTCAATGTTAACTAATTACTAAATAAAAATGTGTTCTGCACTATCTTTAAAATATTGATTTCTTAATTTTGGGTTGGAAAAATGGGGGTCGTCTTGTACATGGGGGCATCTTATTGACAGAAAAATACGGTACATCTATTTACACTAGTCCAATAAGCAGCCAACATCTGTACCAATAAAGCACTTAAGCCAAGGTGCCAAATCTATTCTCAAAAATAACACCAAGGGAGAAAAATGAGTATAGTCTTTGAATATGAATCAGCATATTTATCTTAGGATTTGAAAGATGACTAGCAGTATACATACCTATACTGGATATTATTATAGCAGATCAATGATTCTGACAATGATCTAATGTAAGTATGTTTCAAAATTCCTAAAAACCCCACTGGTAGGCACATACCAGCCATTGTATTCCACATGAAGCCAGTTCAGGATATTTGTCAACTTGGAATTTATACTCCTGATACTTTTTAATGAAAAAATATAGTATTCTCCACCAATTTTGGACCTCTAAGATCTAGACAATTACATTTACATCATGATATTTCAAATAGTTGCTTTACCAAATATCTTCCAATTTTTCAGTTGTGAAATTGGTCTTTTCTGTGGAGACTTATTTTCACATTGCTATCCAACCAAAGGATAAGTATTTTCCTTGGTTAGCTGTCAGATTCTGGCACTTATTCAGAATCCTGCCATTCAGGCTTCCTACACTGCTGAGAGATTTCACCAGATATATCCAGTCTGTGCTTATCTATCTCTCACTGTAAAGAATCCATATATATCTGTGTTTAGACAACTGATTCTTTGCAGGCTTCCCCAAACCTTACTTACTTTGAGATGTCAGCACCATGCTGTCTTTCCTTTGGTCTTTGAAAAAAATCTTATCTCCATCTTTCCTGGTCCATTCATTTCACTGGACTATTCTTAACTCTATAGCAGCAAGATCATACTTACCATCAGACAAGAACAACACTCCCTATTCTCTCACCAGATCAGTTCACGTTTGCCAGCATTCAGTGTTATAAGATCTTCAGAAGATAGTATACAGCAAGAAGTATTGCTATAGTTCTATTTGTAAGACTCATTGGCTCCTTACAGTAGACCCCCAAAATCATCAACATTCTCTAGAAATTTCCCTTCCTTTCCTTTGTATGTATTCTCTGGACTGATCTGTGGCAATCTACAATAGGGTTTTTCATATATGTCTCCTTCACTGCTCATCTAGGTACAATGGATGTCTCTGTGCAGTCAGTAGTCTTATGTAAAGAGGAGAATATATATTAATGATTTTGACCTTCTTAATTCTGCTATATAAGTGAAAGTATCCACATATCAATAAAGAATATTACTAATCAATGCTTTAGAACATCTGAATTGTACCAAATTTTAGTATTGGTCTCATGCTTGGATTGTTCAATATCATGTTCTGACAACCCTGCGGTACATGATTGGTCATTCTGGCCTCTACAGGGAATCAACGATACAACCTTATAGATTAGTTCATAGAGTTCTCTCATGCTTGCTGAACAGGTAGAAGCTCTGGATGTTTTTGCTATCACTTATTTGCCTCTAAATACAGATCTAAATACACCAGATTTAATTACATAAATAAATTAAATACATATTTAAATACACTAATACACCAAATTCTGACCAGAACAGGTTTTGACCTCTAATTATTAGAGGATATGATTTTTCATCATGAGGTCAAGCTTCTACTTTATAACTATGCTATTTCCGTTTGTAACAAAGCTAATATAGTGGTTATGCTTCATATCCTCTTTCTATATTCAGTTTGTCCCAGAAGGGTAAATGAAAATAAATATATATATTTTTAGGTATAGCTAAGTTATACCTATTTCTACACAATAAATATACCTGTTTTCCCAAATCTATGTCTTGCATGCAATCTTTTAATTACTGCTATACAGGTGATTAGATAAGTAGATAGTAGATATATAAATAGATATTCAAGATAACATTTCTCAATTTCTGACTACATTTCAGAAATTTACTACACAATATAGTCTCCTTAAATGCACTATATTTCAGAAGTGTTTCAGAAGTAAGGTAGTTCACGCCCCGCCACCCCAACATAAGTAGATGGTGATAGTGAACTTTTTAAATAATGCAGTGCAAAACACCGGCAATAAAACTATTGGTTTCTTAATTTGTCTGTTTGTTTAGAAAATTTATATGCTATAAACCTCCTTAACAGCTTAGGGCAAAAATGAAATAAAAGCAATAATTAAATCATAAACTAAAGCAAAACTTTAAATTATAAAGATCTGGGTGAATATGTGCTTTTTATTCCTTTCTGAACTATATGGAATATGGATAGAACTTCAGTAGCAATTCGTTCCATTATGTGGGCCCTGATAGAGAAAGCATAATTAGCCCTGATATCAAATGTGTCTATGATAGAACCTGCAACAGCTGTCCAATGTATGTTCTCAGAGTGTGAAGTAGACTATATGGCAGTAGGTAGTCTTGTATGTACCTTGCCCCAAGACATATAAGAATTTATTCACCATTGTGAACACCATGAATTGATCATATAGCTGTTCTTATAGGTGAACTCCCATCCCAAAATCCAGCCAGTATAATAATGTTTTCATCTTGTCTGTTAGTTTCAATTTGTTAACCCAGTCCTTTATAGCCTGAAGAGATTCAGACATCCAATCCCAAGCTTGCAGGAAAAGAGAATTATAATGGCAACTAGCTCAAACCTGCAAAAGATACTTCCCCAAAGCTTCACAAAATGTATTAAACAACAGATAAAACATATTTCATGGGATACCATAGAAGTTTCCCAATATCACTTTCTGATAGCACCCAGAAAGAAGTGAAATCACTACAAAGTTTAAAATACAGTTGGTTCACAACCAAATCATCTCCAACCACCAGTTTTCCTAAGCCCTCCAGCAAGATACTATGGACACCAGCATCAAAAGCCATTGAGATATTCAGGTGATCAGGACCACAAGCCCTTACTCTTTCTCCTCACGTTCCATCTATCAGGTGCCCAGAGCAGTCTTCGTCTCATATCTGCATCTAAACCCAGGCTAAAAAGGATCAAGATTTATTTTATTACAAAGCTCTGAGAGATGCAGGAGCTTTTTTTTACAAGTTTAGTTTATAATGGAATATTGGACACCAGCCAATAACTGTTAAAATTGGCCATGTATAAAGATGGTTTCTTCAGCAACAGTCTCATCACTGTCTGCTTAAGGTAGTGGATTCCTGCAAGAAGGATTAATGTTCTGGTTGCTCATAGGCAAGAAAAAAAATTAGAGATCTTATAAGCCAAGGTAGGGAGGAATACAACATCCAAGTAATGGTACCGATTCAAAAACCTTATCTACTTTCTCAGGAGAAAAAAAAAAAATAAGACTCTGACTTGTATAGCTATTACAAACTATTTAGTAGCTAACCTAGATGCAGTATTGCTTAAAGTAATTAAATTATGACCAACACAAATCTGAGCACATTTCTTTGTAAAGAACTGCAGAAGCATTTTCCACTGATAAATTCAGGCACAATACTTGATTATACAGTCTGTTCTTATTAAGTAAAGTTAAGCATGCATTATCATTGAACTGGAGCTTTCCAGGAGTGGCAGCAACATTGTAAAATGTTGTCCCTAGGATGCCACAGTGAATGCTGATTTATGCAATCTATTTTAAAAAACAACTGGCTGTTTTATAGAGAACTTAAGATAATATGTTTGCTGTGTTTTTGTGGCTTTTATTCAACAGCTTTAATTTAACTTCTTCTTACAGAATATTACTTACTTTCAATTACTTTATGTTTATGTTGGTCTATGTTTGGTTGCATTTATTATACATAACATTCTTTTAATATGGCAGCAAGAATGAGGGAAAATAAAAATGTATGGCTTACTACAAAAACTTTAAAGCAAAATATACTTTTGAATAACCTTTTTACACTTGTCAGCTAAGAATGAAAGTTCAACCTCTACCCTTGTATTTTCTTGCTCATCTTCTCTGTACAACAGCAAGTAAATTTTCCTTTTAAATATACAGCATTGAAGTAAACCCTGTTTGAGAAAGTAAGATTTATGGAACATTAACAAAACCATGAACATTCAACTGACCTTAAATATATCCAGACACACGGTTTGAAGTTCTCATGATTCTAGAAGAACTACAGATAACAACACTTCTTCTTTAAATCTGTCTAATGTTTATATCAATATATCAATTCAATCTACCACTGTAATGATTTATTTCTACTAATGTGGCATAAAACTCTGAACAGAAAATGTTGCGTATTTCACTTATTCTATTCTGCTTTTTCACCATCTTGCAAGAATTCATTACAATAATCCTTACATGCAAATATTAAAACATAGAACTATAAACAGATTGTTTCCTATGAAACTGAAATAAGCAATGTTATGTATGACATTTGTACTGCACAGGAATCAGGAAACAGAAGAGAAATACTGAGCTACATATAATTCATGATATTTAAACTAGGTTTGTGAAGTTTGACAGAAGTAAGAAACAAAGAGAGAAGCTTAAAAATATCTGAGCAATTTTACTTCCAAAACTGTGTAGAAGAAAAACGACTTAAATTTTATTTTACTTGCCCTACAGTATTATATCATCAGTGATACTTAAGTTTAATGATGGAGACGATCTTAGTTCCAATACACTAGAGAATGCCCCAATTTGTAACACCTGAAAGGTAAATGAGTTTCCAAACTGTAGACATGAATAAATTAGCCATTGAACAGCTCCATTTCCTGTTGCAAAAATCATGCTATGCTTATGTCACACTACAAGTTACAGAGGCATTATCATACCTGCTAACATGGCAAGTTCTACATGTGATGGTACAACTTGAACAAGCCTTCTTATGGCCTCCTTACATGCTTCAGGTATTTACCAAAATATATCCATGATATATATCAAATTTCACCAAAAAAGCTATAATGGCTCTACGTAGTCAGTATTCTGATAAAGGATTTTTAAAATCTGAAATTAACCTTATCTGGACATGCATCATACTTGGAATTTCGTTTGAAAAAGCTCCAAGTCTGGGTTTGTCTTATTTGTCAAAGCCTAGCTCCTTTCCCACCATGGTGTGTCAAACAGTATGCATTATGATTACAATATTTTTTTTCTTAACTTTTCATTACAGCTTAAGGAAGAAATGAATTTTGAAAATTGTTTTATGCTAGATATCTGGCAAGCAACTGGAAATGTAGCACCTGAAAAACAAAATTAACACCAAAAAGAGTGTGAAACTTAAGAGTTAATTATTTAGGAACAAGTTAAAGGAAGAAAGACTGGAGCACCCTAGTGAGAGCAGGGAGTCATGGTGAAAAATATTTTTTTGCTACTCTGTTGCTATCATTTAAATTTCAATAGCCAAGAGGCACCTCTGTTTTTGTAACAAGTCCTGTCATTATATCCACGTTTAGCCATGTAACGTTTATAATAGTTTTAGACATATGCTAAAAATTAACTAAGGATAAATTTAGGAAATAATTGCTTACATTGAATCTTTATCAATACAGATATGGATCATTTATTTTCTTGCTGCAACCCCAAGTCAAGACATGAGAAAGCAATGAAAACCTAACTGTCAATCATAGTTTCAAAATAAGTATATATAAATATTCTTAAATTCTTCCTAATGGGTTGAAAGGTTTCTAAGACTCATCTCTTCTATAAGATATATCAAATATCCCAAATATCAAATCATATTATATTAAGAAGACAACCTTACTCAGGGAAATGGGAACAGATATACTCAGAAGGAAATAAAATTCAGGTAGCATAAATCAGATAGACTCTGAAAAATTGATGGGCTAGAGGTACTGAGACCTAAACAATGGAACAGTTATATGAAAACAAGAATGGATAGCACAGAAATGCCAGAACAGGGAGGAGGAGGAGGAGGAGGAGGAGGAGGAGGAGGAGGAGAGGCCCATCCATTTAAACTTGCTATAATTTTTAATGTATGTATATATAAACTTCCTCACTTTTAGAAATCACTGACTATAATCAAGAGAGATGGTGATTAACATGGCTGAGCAAAACTAAATCTTCAAGTGTACAAAACTGCAAAACCTTAGGACTATTAGATTGTAGATCCCTATCAGAAAACTGGGCTCTCGCACCTTCTGATAAGCCATGGTTTGTTCAATAGATCATAACTGGATTCTTAAATGACACTAAATGATAAAACATTACTTGCAAACGATAGTGAGCTTTCATAACAGCAAGCCCAAACAAACTGCATTATAGCATATCACAATATATAAATTCAGCTATAGATCTTACTACTTCCTTCTGCATTCTAAATTTTCTGGTAAGACCTTTCCCACAAATATCTATAGAGAGGCAACCAAATTTGTCTTGTTTTATTATTTGCTCTATTACTATGCTTGCTTTATTGCACATAAAATCAAAATATATGTTTTGGGTATGTTTGTCCTTTAAATTTCTGCTGTAATTTTTTGGGATAATTTCATTACATTTTGTAATAATGTCATATTCTGGTTATATTTAAAAAAAAACTGGTGAGTTCTTAAATAACAGATATCTCCAAGTACTGAAATATAATCAGATGCTGATATATTTATTGTTTTTTCCTGCATTTACAATGCAAGAGAAAAGTTAAGCACACAAGACGGGCTATAACAAATGTTTTCAATGAAAATAATCTACTTAACGTTTTCTGTTAAAACAATGATTGCAATTAAATATACATGTTTTGTTTTCTAAAGAATCCATCTATCAGTGCTACATACTCCAAAATTTTCCTTCAATGGAAAATGAAATTGTTAATATAGTATCTTTCATATTATAATATTGAATCTAATCTACCAATGTTTTCTACAGCTTGCATAAGTCACAACTGATTGGACACAGTCCCTATGGACATGCCATTTCATCCAGGCTGGACGGTTCATTAGTCATAATTACTATAACTGTACAGCAGAGACTGCAGTTTTATCTCATCATACATCTTTGATAAAGCTGCTTCCATTTTTGCATCATCAGCATGTAAAGTTACATTATTGGTGCTTTTATTTTCCAATCTGTGATTAACACAGGCTGTGCTTCTTTAGAAATGCACATAATCTTAACATAAGCTCTCCCACCCTTTTTTTTTTTTAAAAAAACCCCACACACCACAACCCTAATGTCATTCATGCTGTGACCACCATTTGAACTTTTTGTTAGAATCAGCTGCTTTGCACACTATGAACTGCAACAGAACAAAGAGATTCTGGGGATAATATTGCAAACAAAATTGAACACAGAGACGTGTATTAGCTAAATGCTTTGCAAACCTTGCTTAAGATATTTATGTTGTAAATTTGAATGCTGATCCAAATTATCAGATCTTTGATGTGAGTTTAGAAAAAGACCATTTTTCAAGAGGACTAAATAGATGCTGAGCAATCCTAGCATTTGGGGGTGGGGTAGAGAGATAAGAGAGAAAAGATAGAGAGAAAATAAAATAAAGCTTCATATTAGAAAGAAGACTAAAAATGAGGGCTGGAAAGGTTAGAAAACAAGTGCTAATAAATTGTAATATACATAAAGGTTTGGGTAAGTAATGTTAACATATAACAAAACATGCTAATTGTCTCTCTTTAGGATTCCTTTTCTATTTTTGTTTGCTTTCCTTTTTAGGATGTTGAAGTAACCTTAGAGCAGCATACGAACATGCAGATTGCCACATAAATGAACATAATTGGCAGCTTCACATACTACTAAGGCTACAAAAATCTCAAAGTGATTAGTATTGTCTGAATGCAATGACATCTGTGTTCTCATGGTCCTCTAGACTTGTCAAGCCAGTAAGACCTACATGAAAAATATGACAAGCATTGCAAATGCCCCTCTCTAAGGTCTCACTTTGGGAAAACTAAAGAAACAATGCCTTTCTTTGTGCCAATATATTTAAAAGCTAAAGTCTCAGCGTTTGTAAAGCTTTTGACAGTCCTCTGCTTTAGGTATGATGGGTTTATACAGAATATAACATGGAGATAAAAATAGTTCACAAGAGTGCCCAGGCTTTGGTCAATTTGTTTATAATTTACTATTAACCTGATAATTAATTTGGCTGACTGAAATATCTTGTCCTCTGCTGAAGAAAGAGTCCTTCCAAGTTTCTAAAATTGTATTTATAGGATAATACATTTTGAGGCATTCAATTTAATCCATAAACCTTTGTTTTAAGATCTGTGGTGCCTATTCTTCAATCCAGGTCCTAGGCTGCGGTAGCACAATGTTCAAGTGTACGTTGGTTCCAAGAAAGACATTAGTCATCATTAACAGAAGCACTGACACCATACCTAAGTGCCTTTCTGCAATGACCAAGTGGCAATCATCTTTCTCTTACGCTGTCACTGCTGATTAGGGTTTTCCGTCATGAAAATTTAATTTGTTCCCTTTCTGCATTTCCTTTTGCAGAGTTAACAAAGTATGTTATTGGCATATTGCGAAGGCAGCAAAAGACCCTGGTCCGGAACCAGTACTATATTCCTCATTTTAGAAAATTCCCTTCAAGATCTTAAGTTTGGCTTCAGTCAAACCTTTCTATCTTTTATATTGATTAAAGGTCTACTGAAATGTACAGTATGCATCTTTCAATCAATTGTAATACAATTATTTTAAAACAATTCTTAAAGATTAATTGCAGATGCTTACATAAACAGAAAGTTTTTTTTTTTTTTTAAAGAGCAACATTTTTTCATGTTTTCATTTTTATCCTACCAACAAGGTTCATATCTTTCTTGGAGATTAAGACACAAACACAGACATGTATGTTTATTTGTTTTCAGAACTGGAAATTTAATTTAATTTAATATTTAATTCAGTTTATGAGATTTCAAAGCTGTGATGCAATTTAAATGAAATACATTTCCAGTTGTGAAAACAAAATAAGTAAACGACAGCCTGCATTTCTGACTTTAAATCACATTCAAATATTTGTTTAAAAATATAGATCAATATTATGCTGGGTTAATGAACTTTTTCATAACAATTACCCATCTAACTTACTTTAGTATTTTATTTTAAACATAAGCATATGCAGCTTTGGTAATGTATTTGTATATTACCAAATGTTATACATGCAACAATATTTCAGCAACACAGATAAAAAAGAGTAACTATCAAATTATTTCAACTGCGGCATTTAATTTAAACTTGCTAAATTTTTCACTTCAGTCCAAATGTACAATGTGTTGGGTTCATGACCAACATAGCTGGGTCCAAAAAAGGACTTTCTGCCTTTCTTTAAAAGTTCCCCTTGAAAATGGTGCCTAAAAGATTAAGGTTTGGGTTTTTGAAGGCAAGCGGGAAAGATCTTGAAAAGTGGTCAGAGAGGATTCCAAAGGTAAAAGCCAGCACGCAGAAGGCCTCAGCCCCATTTCCTCATACCCTATAGCCTATCTTATTCAGCAGAGCCGGTTTATCACAACAGTTTAGTATTTTCACTGAGCTAGAAAGACTGTTGTGGGAGCAAGACCTTTTTAAATTTAATGTCACCACCCTTTCAAGTGAATGGAGTAAAACTAATTTTGTTCAGAAATTATTCTCCAGATATATGGTTAAGAACTAGTTTCAATTTATATCTTAAAACTAAAATATATGATAGGAGTGCCACTGCTGTAATACTGCACGCTAAATCAAATTTAAAGAAAACAGTGTTGGGAATTTTAAACACAGTAGCTCTGTGAAATGTTTAGACATTAACCTCTCTTTAATTATGAGTTATTATTTATTGGTATTGACAAAATAATTTCATACATGTATTCAATATAACCTTAGTTCCATACATATCTAAAACACTGTAATGTAGCAACTTCCATATATTGCACTGTCCCTTTGAAATTTAAATTATAGCTTTCAATTTCATATTTGATATTCTGCAAAGCACAAAATGACAGTGCGATTTAACTTCAACTTCAAAAAGACACTGAAATCCACTGCCTGTATTACATTTATTCTAGAAAGAATTCAGCCTAATAATGTGCAAGTGCTGACACCAAGATCTTCCTCTCTTTTCTAAGCTTCTATCAAGTCCAAGCAAAGAAGTTTAATTCTTTGGCTCCCATTGCCAACCGCCCAGCCCCCATTCTTTCCAAATCGCTTGTCAGCAAAAGATTGGGCAATTTATTGACCACTTCTGGATGCATACTGTCAGTGTTGAAGGAAATATGAGGGAAGCTTGTTGCTACTGTTCTGGAGCTCATTGATAATGACATACCTGCCTTTGTCCCCCATTACCCATACTACAAACTACTTAGACCTAACTGAAAAATCAATAGCATACTTGCACTGGTTCCTGTGGCTGCTTCCTTTGATTGTCAGCTCCTGTCTAGGGTCAGCACTTACATGAAAGAGGCTGTGTCTGCCTGATGCTTTCAGGACAACCTAACGATATGAAACTAGCCAACAGAACAGTAAATTCTGTCTTGCTACCCTCCTCATCAATTAGGCTCTGACTAGGCTTGCCTGTAGAAGACTGACCTTTTAAGTTTAAGCGAATATGGACTGGTTGAACACACCACTGCCCTCCACAATGAGTCAGGAAATTCAGTGACAGGTTAAACAAAACAGAAGGTTGTAACTGTCATAATTTGCATTGCACTTTCACGCCAACAAGGGTGTTATCAGCGGGGGCAAGCCCTGGAACACACAACTTAAGCACCACTAAGTTGCCCTCCTCATAAATTTTTAAGTGAAGTGAGATAAAACAAATTCACAAAATGTCTTAACTATATCAAGTTCCTTTCTACCAAGTTTGCATTTTGGATGTTCATAAACTGCCTGATGTTATTGCCCTAAGAAGAGATGGCAGAATTAAAATTCCATTAATAGTGACAAACTTTTAATTTTCATGCTTTAACTAACTTTTACACTGAAAAGTCCTGAAGATTTATCATGGGGAGGAGAACATTTTCTCCACTAATATAGTCACATGCATCAAGATAAATCAGTATATATTTATAATTAAAATATAATGCAAACAGTATCATGCAAAAGACCATCAAATTCAACAACTTGTTTCTATAAGTGACAATAAATATGATTTTTAAAAGTCTACAAGTGAAGCATAAAGTTAAGACCTTTCCCTGATATTTCTTCCTAGGAACAGCTATATGAAAGTTATACTTTTATTTGAAAAACTTGCATGTTTAAAATTAGTCAGCAATGAACTCGTTATTAAGACACAAGAGACATACGGTAATAATGTATTACTTTTGAATAAGCTATTCTTCAATTTGTAGCGAGCTTACAGTTAAAATATACTAAACATATTGATTATGTAAAACAATGAATAGGACAGCAATATTATGGTCTTCCTGAAATGTTAAATTGACACTATTTTCCATATACAGTACAAGTGAGAAAATATAATTAGTTGTAATTAGAATGCAACAAATTCATAAACTTGCTAATCTATAGGTACAATCTTACATGGAGTTACTTGAAAGTAAAATCCACTGAGCTCAGTGCTATTTACTTCTTAGTTACAGTATTTATAGTGCAATCCTATGCATGTATACTCATCCATAAATCTCATAGAGTTAAACAAGACATATTCCTATAAGAGTTTGTATAGGACTGCAACTCAAATAGAATGCCCATTATTTGTAACAATAGCAGCACATCCATTTTAAACTGACCCCTTGCTTACAAAAGGCCATTACTTTATTTCACATAGCTGTAGCAATCTGCCTTGCAATACAGAAAGCAGGAGTATTTAATTTTAAAAAGTGCTCAAGAAAACTACCTTGGTTTTCTTTGCTGTTCTAACTTAATAGTCACCATTATGAAGTGGAATACAAATAGCTAATATAACCTTGGTTCACAGACTCTGTTCAAGATATATTAGTGGTCAGTGTAAGGTCTAGGTATGAGCCATTACCCTGCAACCCAGCTGAATCTGACAGTATTTTGAGGAGTTTCTACAAGTTCCCAAGGATGCCAGAAGGAATTACTGCATAAATCTGGGTGCAATGTAAGTGCAGATTCCACTCTGCTCTTCCCAGTTGTCACTACAGTATCTCAGGAAGCACTATTGTCATGGTCTCCAAACCTAGAAGTATATCCAATGTCATGCCAATCAAGCCACTTAGCAGAGCCAGATATCTTCCTGCCTGGGCTCTTCTCCACAAATATATACATAATACACATATATATACAATATACACAAATATATAAATATATACATTAAAAATGTATACATTTTGACTGAGCAAAGCTTAAGTAACAATAGCTAATAATGTGCCCAATAATTGAATTTATCTGGGCAAATTAAAAAGCAATTTTAAACTGTAAAAACATTAGCAAGAGTAAGTACAATAAAATACATTAATAATTAATGTGAAAAGAATAAAAGAGAAATCCATGAAAGTGACTAGCCCAGGACACAGTCACTTAAAATCTACCATTTACTGTTGGAAAAGGGGGTTGTCTTAGCCTCATATTGAAAAGAGATCAACAAAGATGCCAGATATGCATCTGTGTGGAGGGGATTCTACAAGCAGATACCACGATGGAAAGATCTTTCCCCTGTAGCCAGTTGTGCCTGAAGAGAAAAGGAGGAAGGTAGGCAACAAATGTCACAAGGTCTGCTCCACCTTCACCCTCCCACCCCCACCAGACCATTACCATCAATTGTCTTCTGGAAGAAATCTCTCAAGACAAAGACAAGGCAGGCTAACAACTAACAAATAGCCTGCTCAACTAGATTTTTCCCACCCTGCATTAACATCAACTGTTCTCCAGGAAGGGTCAAAAAATTTGAAATTCCATATTATTAAGTAGTATTTTGTATTAAAATCATTATTTTTATTTTTATTTATTATTGCTTATATTGCTTTTAATCTGAGCAGGCAGAAGCACCTAGTCTACCTTGTTTAGTTTTAGAAGCTATGCAGGATTAGGCCTGGTAAATATTTGGATAGAAGACTTCCAGAGAACACCAAGGTTTTAGTTAGACTGCAGAGTAAAAAAAAAAAAATCCAGAAAAAGGTAATGGCAAACCACTTTGATATTGCTGCCAAGAAAACAGACCACATACCAAAATCCACTCCAAAGCACTTTGCTGCCTCCAGTCCATCCCTCCTTAATACAAACTCATATTTTCCCAGGATTATGTGAAGTACAGTCCAAAGCACCCTTATGGATTTGAATTCAAAGCATTATACATTCTTGCTTTTACCCTATTGCTCTTAGGCTGCTTTGGGAAGTTTGTCACCTTATAAATAATTGTACTAAAGAAAGAAAGAAATTTTCTAGGCCAGAATCCTCAAAGGAAGGTCTTCAAAGATAATTAGAGTGCCTCAGCAGGTACATATGAGAGGTGCATCCCTGAGATACTTTGACTGACTTTAAAGTTCAGACCTTTAAAGATATCTTAATTTGGCCTGGGAAAGGAATAGCAGTTCTTGAAGTTGTGTTAGAGGGAACATTTCAAGACAACTCATTGAATATGTGAAAAAAGAGTCTATGCTGGAATACAAGGAAGGAACAACAACAATAACAAAAGATCTAATACTGCTGGGTCCAACAGAGATTACTCCGTCAGCTTACCTCAAACAAGTAAAACCTAGTATTTTAAATAATGAATTATAGAGAAGTGTTTCAGACAATCAAGTTATATTAGTATACAACTGCTTTTTAGGCTGAGTTGAACCACTTCTTCCTTCCAACTGTGATATAAGAGAAGTGATATAAGTTATACAATATTCCATTTGGAGAAACCCATGAATCACAAATAAAGTAAAATCTTTTTTTTTTTAATGAACAATTTCACTGAAGGAGATTATGCACATACCTTTCCCTGTGAAATAAAATAAGCTCAATTTTAGGTGGCTTGTGTCCCTCTCCCAAATTCTATAGAACACTTAAATAAAGGTATTATATTACAAATAAAATGATGCATTTCAGTGCATGTCAATGCATAGTAAATAGAAGAATAGAAGATTTAATTTGAGTAACTAAAAAAAACAAAAAAACCCCAGACCTAACGTGATGATTAATTATGCATCTGGTAGCATGTCACATCCTTTGTGTGTGCCTATCAGATAGTGAAGAGAAAAGGCATGGACAGTGTCCAGTCCCAGCAAGCAAATCATTTGGAAACAGTCATAGCCATAGATCAAAAGATTTTTCACTCTATCTGCAGTAGATTTAAACTCACCCAACCTAACCTTTTGCTGCAGACAAAACCAGTTAGAAAGGAAAAAAGGCTCCTTAGAATCCATAGATAATAAAAGAAGATTTGGAGTGCAGGGCAGGGGGTGAGAGACACAGAAAAGAAACAGGCAGACTAACCACTAAATACATAGCCCAAAACAGCTGTTTTACATCCTGGTTTCAGATACTGAAGACAGAAAAGTTTCCACCAATCCTTTTCTCTCCAAAATTAAACTGCACATACAGCTTCTGTATTTTATTTGTGTGAACATGGTTTTTTCCCCCCATCTCATTGTTAAAATAATACATTTTTAAAAGATATATAATCATTTATAACATTCTTGAAATAACTTGTAGTTTCTAATAAATGCTATTCACCTGGCCATACCAAATTAAAAGATCAAATTTCAGTATTTAAGAGATGCAACATACAAAATTAATATTGTGTGTTGGCATTACTGATCTATGGTTTGGGGGGTTATGATTATTTCATTTTCAACTCTGAGTAACTTCTCTCATTTAGTATCACCAAAGAGATTTGGTCTCCTCTAGTTCTGACAATGTGCAAAAGGTAGCCTGTTTCAAATGTGTTATCATCCCTAAATCTTCGTTGACCAATTCAAATATTTCTTTTGAAAATATTAACATTATAACTTTGCAAGTTTTACTTTACTGAATGTTAAGACTAACACAGTTTCCTGTTCAAGTGTAATAAAAATTTTATATCAGTTCAGAAACATTTCATTTCAATTAGCAGTTTCAAGGTTTGATTTAATCAAAGGCTTGCCATAAATGCAACTTTCTACAACTCTGTGTATTAATTTGTCTATTTGTATAGCTGAATAGAGCAACCAAAACAACAGATTGATTCGTGGAACAAGGTTCTTCACAGAGAATATTGCTAGAAAATACAGGAATGAAGCCAAGAGAAACATATTAAAAATATACCCTAAATATTTAAATGTACCCATTTAAGTTAATTCTTCACATGTCATAGCTACTCATACATATTACTGAAGTCATCAGATAACCTGAGAAAATCCATGAAGCCCATAATCACGCATAAATCAGACTAACAGGCAATTCCTTGGCTCAAAAGGTAGTACAATAAACAATAATTAAATAACAATAAGGAGGTAATACCAAATACCACATTTATTTCAAATTAACTGATTAGCAGAATGAGCACTATCTTGGCTACAGCTGCAATCTGATATGCCCTTAGTAGTACACATGTATAGAAATACACTGTAATTCCATTATCTCCATAATTATGCACCATATGTGAATAAATTAGAATCATAAAAATCAGTCTATTCTGGAAATATTACAAATGCAATGAAAATTAATTCTTGCAGATGTTTTAAAAAAACTGAAGTTAAATTCTCAAATTGCGAACTATGGTAATTATTCTGCTAATTAAAAGAAACAATTCTATTCTGAATATGTGGAAATGCATTCAGGTAAGATATTTGGGTCTCCACCTTCATTAAAAAGTTAGATATGAACGTGTGCATCAAGAGATTCATCGTCAGATGCAAACTGCCCTTCTATGGTAGTTGGATGGATTAATTTCAGTAAGACTCATTTCCAAGTATAGTGCTTCAGTTCACAGTCATTAACATAATATAGTATGAACAATTATGTGAATTATATAAATAAAGACAGTGTTAGCCACAAGCATCGTAAAAGTTTTACCTCAAACACCTCAATACTGATATCAGGGAAAGACAATATTCAGTAGAACAGAACAAAACAACCCTGCAATGAAATGAAGGAAGAAAAACATTCCCATAAATATAGCATTATAAATCACAGGGCAGTCATATTAATTACCATGCCATCCACATTTCACCTTTTTGTGTGTGTACAGTTGCTGCTCTTTTTTTTTTTTAAGCTCTCATTCATAATTAAATTAAAAGGCTCTTTTTCTAAGTATAAAGAAATTTCTGTACGCCGGCCAGAGTTGCTTTTTATGAGATGGGCGGCTATACAAATTAGATAGATAGATAGATAGATAGATAGATAGATAGATAGATAGATAAAATCACACACAAGAGCAATGAATAAGCTCTCAGTCCAGGAGAACAAGGCAAAACCAAGATCCATCCACAAATAGAAACAGGGTTAATAGCCGTAACTCTTCTGGACTTGTGTACTTGACCATTCATTTAGTCTGGCTGTTGGGAAACACAACTTGCAATCCAGAATCATTTCTTTTCCAATTCATACTTTCCCTGCAGCCGTTCAAGCTCCATCAGCAGAGTAGGAATGTATGAAAATGACAGGCAAAAGCCACTCATTCTTTTCCCAGGCTGTTCTTCTATAAATGGAAGCACAGAGAATGTTGAAGCAAGAAGATTAAAAGATCTCCCAGAAAACTGAAGAGGGAGTAACAATTAAGCTAACTGTCTGGAAGATACATGCTCTGTTTCATTTTAATTTTCCATAAGCCAAAGATACTTCTTAGTTAGAGGGCACTGAATACTTTTATACCTGCACAGCTCAATCACCCAAAAAGTGTATCACATAATTCCTGACTGAAGAGGATATTCAGCCATCTCCTCAAAGGGAAAACATGAATTGTCCATGGTCCAAAGTGGGCTGGTTCCCTTCCTTTTTCCTTAAGGCAAAAGTTGCTTAGAAGCAGCCTCCAGAAAAGGAGATCTGGCTTGGTACATGCACACGAGAAGCAAGCACGTTAAAATCCAAGTCCAAGTGGAGCTGAATGGAGGGTAGCACATGCATTTCTGCTATTCTTACTCCAGTGGGGCAACAAAAAGACCCCCTCCCTCCTATTTCCTGTGCAATAATAAGCCATGTGCACGACGCTTCTCTGCAAAGGCAGAGAAAGCGCCCCTCCCGGCTCCTCGGCCCTTCTCTCTGCCCGCCCTCGAGGCTCTCCAGAGGTTCCTTCCGGTCAGTTCAACGCCAAGGACGAGACCTACCCAGCCTGCCTTTAAGGGGCGGGGGAGGGTCTCTGGGAAAAGCGAGGAGAGGCAAGGAGAGGGCAAAGGCATTCCCGTCCGGCTTCGCCTCGGAGAAGCCCGCCCGGCTGGAGAGCTGGCCCGGGTGCTAAACCAACCCAGCCCGCACTTTCTCCGTCAAATAAAACGGCCCGCAGCCTCCCTAATGAATTCGTCAGGGCTCTCGGATCGCGCCCTCCCCCGCCTCATTAACTCAAGTCTGATGAGACGGATTATAACGGGGGGAAATGCAGATCAATCGGCTGAAGCCTTCAAGTGGCTTTTAACCTGGAGAGCCTCCCCGCCCAGGCACCGCGCGCACACCCGCACCCAGCCGGCACGCCGCCTCCGTCGCCTCCAATCCAGCAGCAGCTTCAGCTCCTCGAGGGCGGCCAAGCGACTTAAGATCCCAACAAGGAGCTGCTGACGGACGCGTCGATTCCCAGGCGGCGAGGGCGAACGGGCCGGCTCTTCGGCAGCCCTTCGTTGGGGTCTTCCGCTTCTTCGACAGCCCCCCCCCCCCGTCTCCGCTTGCAACCCACCATCCTCTCTTTCCCCCTCCTCCGAAAGAAATTCCGCCACCAGCGAGGACCCGGGCTCTTCAAGCCGCCAGGCTACAGCCGCAGTAGGCGAGCACCAGCTTCCTGGCTCGCTCCCCCTTTTCCGCAGGCATTATCTGCTCGAAAGTGTTTAAGTTTATTGCTCAAATGATGTTTCTAATTAGCGCTCCGGACCATAAATCCGAAGCGGCTTTTGTTTTCAAACTGATTTATTATTTACAAGAGCATCGACCTCAGACGGGGCGGCTGGGAGAGAGAAATGGGGGAAGCCTCAAACCGGGAGAACAGCAAGGATCCACTCGAGGCCCGCGAGAAGAAAGGCGGCCAGCGCTGAGCTAGAGCTGCCAACCCGCGCCTTCCCCTTGGCAGGAGCCTGGTGGTTTCGGGCAGACCGGCCCTCCAGGGAACTCCCAACGGACACGTGGCTACAGATGGGCTGGAGCTCTCTCGGGCGTCGAGGCAAGGGCGCAGAGCCCTTAAGGAAGGCTCCCGATTGGTCCGGGTGCTTCATCGCGCTCTCCCGGTAGGTGTGGATGCTAAGGGCGCTTTCTAGCCTGCGCCACAAGATCCCTGCACAAGATCCGCAGAGAACACGTCATAGCAGCAGTTTTCCCTCGCCTTGTCCCCAGCCCCCTTCCAGTTCTGCGGATTTCTACTTCTCGTCAAATAAGACCCTGCACGACACCTTGCAGTTTAGCTCCCTAGATCGGGGAAGATTTTTTTTTTTTTCCTTTGGAAGAACATAGGTAACAATTCCAGGGAAAAGCAGAGGAGCGGCCAGGGCTCCACTTGGAAGCAAATCCTGCTCTGCTAAAGCCACTAGGCCCAGCTGCTTGGCAGATGAGAGGACTGCAGTTCGACAAGGCAAGCCGACAGATGCTGCCCTGCCACAGTCACCTACGGTGGGTCTCCCGCAAGCCCTTTTGTCCCAGCCAACCCCAGTTTTCGGTTTGGGCTAGACAGTTCTCCACTGGACTGCCCCTAGCCATCTCCAGAAGGGCAGAAGCCCGCCCTTCATGCCCCAAAGAGATCTTGAGAGGCAGTCGGCCGGGAACCAGAGCAGCAGACTGAATGAAGAAATGGGGGCGGGGAGGGGTTAGGAGCAACTGGTGCGCTGCCTTGCCAGCAGGGCGCTTTCCAAATAAGACCTGGTCCCCTGGAACACAGAAGAGGCCCCTGGCTTCCACCCAGCCCTTGGGTCCTGTTCAGTTCAGATGCTATGGGATGGATGAACGGAGAAGATAACGGAGAAGATAACGGGAGAGGGAAGACTTGGCCTCACTTCTCCTTCAGGTTATAGCAATTCCAAAATCCTGGGAACAGAGGATCACTTATTTCCAAGGACCTTGGACAGAACAAAGGCTCGCAGCAACGCGCCTGGAGATTAGTGTTGTTGCTGTTTGCTGAAATCCAAAAATCCCGTTGTTTTCAATTGAAATACAATTGTGCGCACATATATCCCACATGTCGCCTATTTAGTGCCCAACTAGAACATCAGATATATTTTGTTAACACGTATCCCAATTAATATTGGAAAATTCCCCAAAATATTAAAGAATTCCGTAAGTATCTACCAGAATGTGGGGAGCTGGGGTGGTGGTGACGGTGGTAATGGTGAATGGACTTTTTTCTCAAAAAAGAGCTAAGGCTTTCACTTAACTCTCCCTAAAACAGCTTACAATTCATTTACGATTAAGCACAGATCTTTTTGATTGGAAGTCCCAGCTGACCCGCTTACACCCGCACCTGAACACAAATATTTCTGTTAGCCCTTTGGCAGGAAAAAACGAATAAATCTCGAGATGCTGAAATGTGGTAATTTTTAAACATTTGCTTCTGAAATCACCGGCTGGTGTCTAGCAGGACTTCCACTTGTAACTCCAAATAATATAATGTGCCAGTCTCCAAACACAAAACCTCTTTTTCATAACGATAGGATATTAAACCATACCTGTGTGCCTATTTATGATTCATTTTGCAACAGCACACTAGGTGGATTGCACGGTATCTTTAATTTTAAGGCAAACTCTATTTCAGGTTAGATACTCAAGTGTTCTAATATGTTTCTATAATTGTTTCACTTTCACAAATGCTGGGACTGCTAAGCAGCAATACATTTAGAGAGGAACTGTAAAGGTCCTACTGTAAAAGTACAATACATCTGTTTGTGTCTGTACCTGTAAGAGCTATTCCTTTGCTTCCCCTCATAATATACCTCTTCTCTTCTATCTTTTACTTCCCTGCGCTGTTCAGTACTCGCTATCCACTGTAGGACAGAAACCTTTCACCCTAAACCAGGGCCGCAAGCCGCCGAGTTGCACCTTGAACATCCCAGAAAGACGGGTGGAGATCTTGCACTACTACTCACAACAACGTCTTCAACAGCAACTTTTCCTAATTTCTCCCCGTCCCCCCTCCCCAACAACAGTGCCGAAGGACCGTGGTGCTTTCTTTCCTGGCCTTCAACTAACTGGGGAAATGGGGTAGGGAGAGGTGAGGTTCGTGGTCGTTCCCACAGACGTGCATAAAATCAATGCGTGTGCCTTAAGCATCTCTCCAGTCTCTCTTTCTCTCCCTCCTTCCCCAGCATCTGCAATCGTGGCGGGCCCCGCATCGACTGTGTAGGCGGCTCGGCCCAGCGATTGGCTGGCCCTCTGACAGCTCTGGCGGCGATTGTAGGATTCCCGAGCCACGCCTCCCTTCAGCAGGGCCCTGGGACCATTCATAAACTAAACGACCCTCTCCGCAAAGCCAGAGACCTCCAGACGTCCGCGCCGGGAGAGGACGCGAGGCGCAGGAAAGTAACAAGAGCGGCTGCATCCAGTTCCAAAAGTGGGAGGGGGAAGGAAACGGAAAGCGGGAGGGGGGGGGGAGAAATCCTGGAAAGCGGAAAACTGCATCCACACGCACACGCACACTCCTTCCTGCTGCTCCAAGACAATATATTCGGGACAAAGGGGAAGATTTACCTGTAACCATTTTTTTAACAAAGGGAAGTCCCGAAGGGTCGCGGCCCGGGGGCCTGGGGCTGGACTTAAACTTAAGAACTTTGACGAGAAGCAGGCCGGGGATCAGCGGCGGAAAGATTGCCTTCCGGCGGGTTCTTCAGCGAGGCCTCCAGAAGAAAAGCAACGGTAGAGAGAAAAGCGGCGGCGGCGGCAGCGAGGCTCGCGTACCTCCCGGCGGTGCCACGGCCTGGACCAGGCGAGAGAAGGGAGAGAGCGGACGCCTCGGCTTCCCCCCTTGTCCGCGCCGTCCACCTCGTACTTGGCCGCTGATCGCTCACTTTCGCTGCGGAAAATCAAATTCTGCAAGTGGGGAAGAAGGGAAGAGTTTTTCAATGAAGAACTGAAGCCCCTTCGAACCTGGGCAGGCCGAGAATTGGGCGCAGCTCCGATGTAAAGGAAGCGCCAAACTTTGGCGCCGGAGGAAGGGGGCTGCCGCTGCCCGCTCCGCTCGGTGGCAGCGGTGCGGGCTTCCCACGGGCCCTCCTCCTCCCCCTCCTCCTCGTCGTCGTCCTCCTCCTCCTCCTCGGCGGTGGCAGCGACCGGGCGAAGCGGGCTTGGCTTCTGCCCGCGCGCACGGAGACGGCGGCTGCGGCGTTGGATCCGTCAACGTACTGCGAGAGCCCGGTGTACAGCCCGGACGTGTGCCCCAACATGATCGCCGCACAAGCCAAGCTAGTGTACCAGCTGAATAAATATTACACGGAGAGGTGCCAGGCCCGCAAAGCTGCCATCGCCAAAACCATCCGCGAGGTGTGCAAGGTAGTTTCCGACGTGCTGAAAGAAGTGGAAGTGCAGGAGCCGCGATTCATCAGCTCGCTGAGCGAGATCGACGCGCGCTACGAGGGGTTGGAGGTCATCTCGCCCACCGAGTTCGAGGTGGTGCTCTACCTGAACCAGATGGGCGTCTTCAACTTCGTGGACGACGGCTCGCTGCCGGGCTGCGCCGTCCTCAAGCTGAGCGACGGCCGCAAGCGCAGCATGTCGCTGTGGGTGGAGTTCATCACCGCCTCGGGCTACCTGTCGGCGCGCAAGATCCGCTCGCGCTTCCAGACGCTGGTGGCGCAGGCCGTGGACAAGTGCAGCTACCGCGACGTGGTCAAGATGATCGCCGACACCAGCGAGGTCAAGCTGCGCATCCGCGAGCGCTACGTGGTGCAGATCACGCCGGCCTTCAAGTGCACCGGCATCTGGCCGCGCAGCGCGGCCCAGTGGCCGCTGCCCCACATCCCCTGGCCGGGGCCCAACCGCGTGGCGGAGGTCAAGGCCGAGGGCTTCAACCTGCTCTCCAAGGAGTGCTACTCGCTGACGGGCAAGCAGAGCTCGGCCGAGAGCGACGCCTGGGTGCTGCAGTTCGGCGAGGCCGAGAACCGCCTGCTGCTGGGCGGCTGCCGCAACAAGTGCCTCTCGGTGCTCAAGACGCTGCGCGACCGGCACCTCGAGCTGCCCGGCCAGCCGCTCAACAACTACCACATGAAGACGCTGCTGCTCTACGAGTGCGAGAAGCACCCGCGGGAGACCGACTGGGACGAGGCCTGCCTGGGCGACCGCCTCAACGGCATCCTGCTGCAGCTCATCTCCTGCCTACAGTGCCGCCGCTGCCCGCACTACTTCCTGCCCAACCTCGACCTCTTTCAGGGCAAGCCCCACTCGGCCCTGGAGAGCGCCGCCAAGCAGACCTGGCGCCTGGCCCGGGAGATCCTCACCAACCCCAAGAGCCTCGACAAGCTATAGGGCGCCGCGGGCGCCTCCGAAAACTCTGGGAGGGGGACGAACCCAGGGACTGCAGCCCCAGCGGCGGCGCTCCTCCCCCGCTCCCCTTTTCCCAAAATGACCTTAAAAAGACGCTCCCCACAGCGACGGGACTGGGCGGCAGCCGAGAGGAACCCGAGGTACATTTCTTCCTCCTCCCCGTCCTGAATACTCAGTGTGTGTAAGCCCCCTCCCTCCCTCCCTCCCCTTCCTTGCTCTTTCTCTCTCGTTCGTTTGCCTGAATGTTGTCACCAAGTGAAAAACAACATTATTTAACTAGATGTACGATTTTCTTTCTTTAAAAAAGTAAGGAAAGAAAACAAAATAAATTAAAAGGAAAAAAAAAGAATAGAAGCCCAAAAAGGAAAGACAGAGAAAAAAGAAAAGAAAGGAAAAAAAAGCCACCACTAAAAAGTTTACTGGTGTTAAATGTATTGCAGTGCCAAGGACAGACTATATGCACTTCCTTCCCTTCCCACCATTTCCTTATACTTGACTTGTTGAAAACAGTAAAAAAAAAAAAATCATAAAAAAATAAAAAAAAATGATTTTAACTTTCCATTGCCTTTGTGTCTCTTTATTCTAAACATCAGGCAATTAAGATGCAGTTGTACCAGAAAGAGAGATACTTTTTAAACAGAAAATAGAAAGGAAGAGTAGCAGGGCAACTAAGATAGATTTTCCACTTATAAATTATAACAACATATTTTGAATGTTTCTAGTTGGTTCCAAACACAGTATGCAAATAAGGAAGGCTTTCTGTTGTAAAATAACAATTCTAGTAAATTTTTTTCCCCAGGCAGCCATTAGGTTAGTTTTTGAATTGTATTCCAAGTTGATATAACTTCTCTTTCTTTTCAGTATATAAGTTGATGCTTCTCTTTCTTTCTTTCTTTCTTTCTTTCTTTCTTTCTTTCTTTCTTTCTTTCTTTCTTTCTTTCTTTCTTTCTTTCTTTCTTTCTTTCTTTCTTCATTTGCCTATCCTTCTGGCCTTTCTTAAATATAGATAATATAACCAAGTTCAGTTTTACATTAATTTCAAGGCTTTGTGGATTTGCTCCTAAATGTACAATTTCTAGGAATTTTTCTTTCTTGGAAACATGGAGTTTTGCCGACTTTATACACATGAGGGCTGACAAGGCACTTGAACAAGATTTAAAAACAAATGGGAACCATTTTTTGTTACGATCATTCCCCAGACCAATTGACACTGATTTCCATATCAAAATTACCTGCATTCAGAAAGGATTTTTCAAGTGTTTTAAGGAAGATTTCTCCCTTCTGAAGGAGTCAGACTTGAGGGTTTTCGGTTTTGTACAAACATATTTTGATGTTCATATCTATCTAGTCTTTAGCAGCCCTTTGCTATTGGTGTTTTTCTAACTTCATCCTGATCCTATGCAAGCTGACCACGGACATCAATGTGGCTTGCTCCTAGATAAGTGTGGATGGAACTGCAGCCTTAGAAGGTATGAAATATTTGTCATCCCCGCCCAAAAAAATCTTACTTTTATTTCTATTCATATAAATTGTCACAGAAATTTTGTGTTTCTTTTTATACTTTGGAAGGATTAATTAGTCTTTTACGTATAAACGGCACGCCTAAAACAGTCTAAATTGAAAATGACAAATTATTATTAGTTCTGGTGTGCTGACAAAGCTCTAGAACATTACGTATATTTCCTACATTTATGTGAATATGCTTATTTGTGTGGTATCAGCTTTGGGGCAAAAAACAAAACAAAGCAAAACAAACACAAACACCATTAGTATGGCTTTATATTGAAAATGGACTGAATTTGATAATGGCCTGTAATGAACTGAGGTTTCACACCCACTGCTCCACTAGCCCAGAATAAAGACTGTGCTCTAGAATTCCAGAATCTTGTTATGAACAGGCTTTCAGTAAGAATATCAACTTCGATGGTATCAGTAACAATATGCTCAGCTGTTTTGCTTCAGAAATCGTGTCACAGGGTTTTCCTTCCCAGAGTTTAGACAAATACACAGAAAAATTAGATTTATCAAACTGGGGAAACCCTATTAATCAAACAGGCATTGAAGCAAGTGCAGGATTGGTACTGAAAGAGGGGGTGTGGCTACTCAAGTTCTAGTTATCCACAGCATATGGAAAGGGGAGGGAGGGAGGAAAGAAAGGGAAGGGACATGGGAAAATGCCAGGGTTGTAAGGAAACAATGTTGTTTTACTGCATGACTTCATAACCCAAACAACAAAAGATTCAGAAAGTTTCCACAAAGGGAAATCAACAGCTTGGAGCTTATCCTACCACCACTAGCCCATACATTTCCCAACTTCCATATAAATTAATACAGTTGACTGCTTTTCTATGTTCTACAGCTACCATCAGTTTAAGATGCCTGGCTCACATTTGTTTTTAAACTAGAATTGTAAACTGGTTTTAAACTAGGAGAGAAATTATTTCAGAGCGGCAGGGAGATAGATATAGTTTACTCTAAAATAATGTATGCTGAAGTTTCTAACACTGTAATGAGGTAAATATAAATTGTTCCACCTCTTTATTGATGACTGCATATTTACTTTTAGAATAAATTAGCACCCAAATAAACTGCAGTTAAACTGAAGCTCTTATATGCACATTACTACAAGTTTATATGCACATTACTGAAAAGTTTACATGCTTCAAATAACTTCATAATTTTAATTTATCTAATGCTATGCTACATTAAAGTGTAAGGTTTTTTTTAAAAAAAAAAGGGTTAAGAATTTCTCTCCGTTAAGTAATAAGATTTCATAAGTGATACTATTCATATTGTAAAAATATTCATTCACAGAGAACAATAAAATTGCAGTGATAGTATAACAGTCAGCTGCCTATATAAACATAATCTGCACACATCAGATCATGCAGTTTTGCGTTCCATTTTTCTCAAGAGCAATGCATTTCAGGAATTAATTCTTATTGTAAAAAACAGAAACAGAATTGTTTCTGTAATAAAACACATTAAAAAAAAAAACTGCACGTTCAGTAACACTTTCTAATATTATGAAAACCATAGTGAATCTTTTAAAGAAGTAATTTTACGTTTATAAATAGAGATGATCTTTGGTGAAGAAATGGGTTTGGAATTTACTTTCATATTTGCAGATTACATTATATTTAAGAAAAGCTTAAACAGTACCGTACAGCACAAACACCCCCAAGAATCATGCTTTCAAAGCAAATAGACTGTTATTTAACATGGTACAAGGTAATACAAAGCCAAAACACAGATACCAAGGGGCAGGACTGCTAATTTAAGCTTTTTTACCCATTCTCTTGTTGTCAAGCAGTTGTACATAAGGCATCTCCCTGGAGGGTTCTGCCCTGAGGTAATTAACAGAGGTTCTTAGAGGTAGTATGTTTCATACCTAAATAGATTCACATGTATCAGAGTGCCACTTTGGCTAAATCACAGACTGAAAAACAAAGTCAGTGGGCAGAAGAGGCTGGATGGAAAGATTACTTATTATTTGTCTTTCAGAGGGAGGGAGGGAGAAGGTCAGTGATCTCTTACCTTGGGATCAATTTTCTTAAAACTGGGCTCTTCTTCATCTACCTCAAAATACACTTCGGAGGTGGTGATGGACAGAGTGCCTTTCACTACTACACAGGGGGCCACGAGCTGAGCTGGTGTAGACAGGCTAACAGGACCTACCAAAAGAAAAGAAAAGCACACACAGTCCAACACTTTATTTCTCATAATCCGAACAGCAAGCACAACATTTGTCTAAATATAAATGCATGTTCCTTCTTTTATTCTATTAATCCAGCCCACCTTCTACAAAACAAGCTGCCTCCAACAAAGGACATTTTTATATACACTCCAAGTACACATGCAATGCATTTGTTGCACTGCTGGATTGCCAAAGATTTGAACAAGTACAGCTGCAAGCAACGGAAATGATTATGTATGCCCATCTAGTTGGCTGTTAGATCATCTCATTTTCTATTCCTGAAAACTTTGAAATGCTTCAGAACCGCAGGCAGGCAGGCAGGCAGGCAGGCAGGCAGGCAGGCAGGCAGGTCCTATTTTAAAAATGGATGAATTCCCTGCTAGGTTTTTATGTATATGCACAGCAAAGGCATATAAATATCAAAAGTTAAATATTACACAGAAGTTCGAAAGTTAAATATTACACAGTGCTAGAAACTGAGAAGGATACTGTTTGAAAAGTGTGCTTAATCTGTCAGTTAAATATGTTTCAAGCAATCCATACACTGTTAGTGCAGCTCAGGGACTGTGGGAGTAAACAGCTGGAGCATTGGTTTCCATTTGAATGAATTTTTATTGGAATAATCACATCTCCACAGGGCTTATCACAGAGGCAGATCAGTGTACTACTCAAAACAATAGGCTGGATGCAGTTCTAACAATATACAGGGTGTTATATAAAGCAAGATCCAGAGGAGGAAAGTGGATTATATTTGTCATACTAATGCTTCAAAAACTGGGAAGTGTGAGACCAACAAAGAGTGTATTTATCAGCCAGGCTTTTGTTTTAAAAAACTGTAAAATGCATGTGTGACACATAACCCTTTGCATTAATAAAGTGAGTATAAATGAGGTGTGCACACTTAGGTAATCAATGGGTGAATAACTGCCAAAAAATCCAGATGAATTGTCATTTCTGTCAATTGTTAGGGGTTGTGATGGTCTTTAATCTTGCATCAATCTCAATGTGTGCCAGTAGCACAATGGAAGAGATGCTCTGCTGCGATCAGAGCAGCTTTGCCCTCTATTCCCAGTGTACAAATACATTGTGTTTGCAGATGGGCATCCGAGAGCTGCACGACCGCCATGATTTCCCAAAGCTCATTCCCACAAATGGATGAAATAAGCAGCTATGTGTTCTTTTGCTGTCTCCCTTTGCCCTCTGTACATTAGCATGTAATCCTGGGAAGAAATAACATTTTTTCAATCACTTTCAGACATTCAATTACAGGGCAAGCAGACAGCTGCAAGAGCCAGGGCACCTTAGGTCCCGTTGAAAACCCCTGACAATTTCAACTTCATTTCCAACCTGCAGTACTTTATTAGCAAGGATTACTTCTTAATCCTATTGCCATTGTCAAGATTATATAATTAAACTTCCCTTTCACCTCTATTACAGTATGAATGCATTAGCAGAAGTAACAAATGTGGAATGGGGTGGGGGAGAAGAGACAGACATGGATCAGATCGGGTGTTCTAGCAAAATCTGTTGAATGGCAGCTTCTATAAGAGCTACAAAAATTGTGTATCTTTTTAATCACTGGAAGATTATTTTGGCATGAGATATATTTTAATGCTTAATTTTACGGTAAGGCCAAGCTAATGATTCAATTGGTAGAATAAAATGCAAAATGCTATGGTGGGATGTGCCCAGTGAACAATAATGAACAAATGCCGTATGCCCGCTGCTTTCAGTGAAACAGAATTTAACCCAACAAGTGACATTCCTGTTTGGGGAGTAATCATGATATATGTCTCAATGTCAGCTTTTTATAAAAGTTAAAAAAAGAGGGTAAATTTTCAATTCTAGACCAGAGAAAAGAGGGTACATACCTACAACTTCAAAGCAGAAAAAGTTGCTTTTGCTTCCTCTTTATTTTTATGTTATTTATGAACTGCACAAATCTGCTACAATACCAAATATCTTCTTTTTACTTCTTTAAAGAATAAAAAGGAAAATACAGCATGACTGGCATGGATGTTACAGAAAGGGAGCCAGGAGACCAAATAACTTAAGTGTGTTAAACAGAGATTTCAGATTAGTTTTCAAGCCTGGTATATTGGAACACTGGGACCTGTGGATTAGGAAAAACTACCTCTTCCAAAAAACATCAGGCACATAAAAGCAAACGTGTATCTCTGAAATATTATATCAAAAGTCCTCAACAAGTAGAATCTAAAGCAGTAATTTAAAGGTTATTTCTCATGGCCAAAAATAAATTTTCTTTGGGAATAAAGAAGCATCTAGTCTTTGATTATGTCTGTGTGTGTGCATGTGTGTGTATGAATGACTATTTGTCAGCCACTATACAAATGGTGCTGCCAAGGGGGAACTAAACCAGTATGGAGATTCCAGATATTGATAGCAGAAGTTACCAGTTAAATTCTCAAGTTCTTTCTCCTCAATGGATGACAAAGTATCATCATCGCCTTCCAGGAGAATCTCGCTCTCTGAATTCTGATTTCCTAAAGCCTGATTCTTGATCGACTGCTTTCCTTTAACAAGTACATCTTCATCTGGAGCTGAAATGAAAGAGAAACATAGCTGTCAGCCATCAACAGTTACAATGAGGAGGTGGGAGACAGGAGAAATAGTCTTGCTTATACATATCCTGAAAACTTAGGAAAGAAAAAATAAATTAACTGGAAAAGGGTCAGCCAGCCTGGTGGATTGCTTTAACAGTGTATTGCTAGTTGGGAAAGGAACAGCCAGAGAGGGATACCTATAATTCAGTGAAACACAGAACTAGCTCTAAATCAAGCTACATGATATTTAAAACAACAGTCTCCTTCATTTCCAGGCCTGGCTTCCATTCACTCACAGAAACACCTGTAAGCAAATTTTAAAAAAAATTGTTAAGGTTGCAGGAAAATACTTGGAGTATTAATATTTGGAGATCATGGTTGAAGCATATACCTGGAAGCAGTTCCTATCAACCTTAGTGGAGAAACTTACCAAAGAACAATACAGAGGAAGATTTTACACACAGCCATTCTTAAGAGGGAAGCCAGCAGATAGACAAACCAGCCAAACATGCCTGAGGGCAGTTAGTGGAGGAGATTCATGCTGAGCCAGAACCACAGGTATCAACAAAACTTCAGCCTCATGGATTTCAATGAATTTAGACCAACATGATTAAGCCTGAATTCAACCAATGCCTGTGTAATTAGGAAGAAATTTGGGTTTGGGAGAGCCAAGCAGGGCAACAAGTAATGATTTAAACTTCATATGGGTAAGCCTATCGATTATTAACAGAACTGGCTTCAAACCTCCATGCTTTTCACAATCACAATTTGGTTAAAATACAGAAACTGCACACCTTCTCCAGAACATTGTGAGGAGTACTGTAGGCGATTGTGCTGTTTGAAGGGACTTCTTCGTCTTTTTTGCTCACAGTCCCCGTAGAGATCGCTTTCGCGTTCTGTATGGGGGGGGGGGCTTCCCAGCTGCATCCCCTCCCTTTCCTGGGGACAGCAGCCAGCTAGGAATGGCACTAGTGGCTTCTTTCCACTTCATCCCACCCCCGTTCCTCCTCCCCCTCCCCCGTTTCCCCTCCCGGGTTGTTGGTCAGCAGGCACGACGCAGATCCAGGGACTCGAGTCGAAGCGCGGGCCCGATTCGCCCTGGCCGCTGTGTCTTCTCGCCCTCCCCCCCCCCCCCACGCCCCGGAACCAAGAGAAAACAGAATGAAGTCGCGAAAGCCCATTGCTAACCTCAATGGTCGTGCCCGGGATTCGATGCTTACTGGACGCCGCGGGAGACAGGACCGGCTTCTGAGCACGCTTGAGGCTGCAATCCTATACAGGCGTACCTGACAACCAGCCCAAGTACCGTAAGGAAAAGCCCGTGGGACGAAAGCGGGAGGGCCCGAACTTGGAATCGGGTCATCTGTGCGCGCCCGCGGGGGAGACGCGTTCGCTTTAAGTGGAAGCGGTTCCTTTGAGAAGCTCCCGGGCCAGGGCGAAGGCGGAAGGCGAAGGCGGCACGATTTCAAAGTTTTGGGGCCTGATCTTCCTCCAATCCCCCGTAAGGGCGCCGTCTCCTCTCCCTCCAGGGCGGTCACGGGAGGATCGAAGCTGAAACTTCCAGCAGAACTTAAGCAGCTACGGACCCAAGTCCCTCAGTGCCCTTCCAAACCACAAAGCCTCTATGAAACACACCTTTATCGGGGAAACAGAAGCTGACCCTGGCATTTGTCCGGGGTATCGGCGGCTGCAGAGGCTACCTGTCTCCAGGCGCAAGAAAGAAAGAATGACAGTTCGCGTTCTTCTTCGCGAGCGGCACGCTCAGTACCAAAATATTAAGATACGCTCCTCCGCTTCTGCTGATGTCACACGAACGGAGCCACCCAAGGCAACTTTGAAAAATAATTTTTCAAAAGGGTACCATTTTTTTTTTTTAACACAGCATAACTATACAGAAGGTAACGTTGCAGGTTTCTTTTTTAAAAGGCGCGCAGAATCTGGACGCTGCGGGGACCGTGCAGAATGTTAGAGACCCGTCTGGCTGCAGCGGCAGAAGCGAGTTTTGAAAGCGGCGATTTCGCCCGGCCAAGATGCTCTCCGGGGACAGAAGTGCTCAGATCGTCACTGGCTCCGGCACGGGCGGCCAGCGAAGGCCAGCCGGCCTACCAGCTTGCTCGGAATTCAACACTGCGAATTCAATGCAAGTAAGCGGGAATGTACCCTCGACCTTTCCTGCGTTCAAGCGGGGGGTGCTACGTACAAGCGCGGCTCTACCAAACGGCGCTCAGCGGAACTTTCCCTTGTGCCGACGGAGGGAGGAGATGTCTAGCCACCCTGCCCCAAGGAAAGCAGGGGAAACGGCGGTTGCGTTCAGCAGCGCCTTCTTTTACAGATGTAGTATTAACATCCAACTCCAGCGCAAGAAATTGCTTAGAAACCGGCGTGTCTGCGTCTTTACAACAGAATTCACACAGGCACATTTTCAAAAGATGCGGGATGGGAAGGAAAAAGTGATGAGCATCAGGAGAGATCTCCATATATATATTTTTTTGAATGCTATACGGACTCATAGTGAATAGCCTGTGATAAAGTTAGGCTGCAATCCAATTCATTCTTAAAATTGCAACAAAACACAGTTACTTAAGGAATGAGGCTACCGAAATGAACTAAACAGGACTTCAGTGTAAGTATGGCCAGGGCTGAAATGCCTTTATACCATCTTACTCTGACCTGATAACCTTCAAATAGGTTGGATGTCAGCTCCCATAACTCCCATAAAAGCCATGCTGCCTGGGAATTATGGGGATGGGGATCTAATACATCTGGAAAGCACCAGCTTGGGGAAGACTTCTCTTATTCCAGTATCACACAATTCAAGAAATTACCAGTTCTTCCAAACAAAAGCAGAAGCCTAATATTAATACAAAGCTGTCTATTCAAATAATTCTACTTTAAAATTGCATAAAATGAGTTAACTTCTGTAAATTGTAACAAATGAATGACTTATTCATTCTGATTTTGTTCTCAGTGTTGCCATTATTCTATCTTTAAATACATTTTCTTTGTATTTAAAGCTGACAAAAGGAAACAGATAGGAGGCAGCAATTCACTACTTATCTATTATATGCTGTGTTATAGCTGCAGAGCACATGAAATTTATCTCGATTTCTAATAGGGAAAAGAGTTGAAGACTTATATACCATTTTAGCTTGTGTTATAGAAGAAGCCACGTACTGGCCTCCATCTTCTTTGGAAACATATGTCAAACATATCCTGGCCAGCCAGTTTCAACACAAAGCTGATTACGTTTTGATCACAGCCATACACAGTTTAAGGTTCCAAGGAATTATTTTTAAAAACCTTTAATCTGCAAACATTTACAGAGGAAGGGAATCCCCCGTGGCCATATGTAACCTTAATTGTCTCTGTAAACATGTGAAAAGAAATTTAAAATGAAACTATTAACACAATATATAAAGCAAATCAATTTAGATTCTGTATCTTCAGTTTTTCAAATTTGAAATATAGCTTCTTTTTAACATATTCCACATTTTTTTCTAAATCCAGATTCTTAAAATGTATTTGCAAATCTGTTTACCAGTAGCACCACTGGAAGCAGGAAGAGAATTTCTTTTTCCTTTTAAGCATGCTAGTGGATATAACTAAACAAAACTCCACTTCTGGATTTATTCAGTGAGAGTTGAAAACCTCTTGTCATGGAAAATATGCAGCTGATATTTAGAAAGGTTTTCCGGTAATTAACTCTCCCTTGAGGATTTTAAGTTAGCAGCAGTAAAATTACCTAGGATTGTAATACACAACACATTTAATTCTCAGTGGTCTAACTGCTTTCTAGAGAAATATTTTATATACATATACATACATACATACATACATACATACATACATACATATATATATATATATATATAAATTAAAATAAGATGACACCAAAATAAAATAAAGCAATACAGATAACAAATATGCTTGTAAATTTTAACATGCTATCTGTAACTTGACACAATACACCTTTCTGTGGCTTGGCAAACTTTGTCTCAATTAGACTAATAGTCTTACTTAAAGCTGCACATACCCCTTCACACTTATTAAGTTAGAAAGTCAAAATGTATGCCAACTTTTTCAGGAATATTTCTGGTAAACTTTTCTGCAGGTGCTAATATTTTTTCTAATATCTTTTGCCACTTAACAGGAGATATCAACAGATGATTTCATAATCCATTGCCTATGGTATTGTGGTTTAAAATATTATTGAAAATGCCTGAATAAGGATTTATATATTGTCTATGCCTACAGGTTTGATGTGGCTAAAACATTACTTGTACTTTATCCAATTGCACAAGCATTTTAGCTTTTCCAGTATCATGGGTAGCTGTGCAAAATGGAAGTAATATCTCAAGGCAAAAATGAACAGATATTCAGTCTAAAATGTAGCCCATTCAACTACTGCACCTTCAAAAATAAAAACTCCGTAAGTATAAGCCAATTATTGTGGATGTATTTATAAGATGAAATTATGTTGCCTACACAATCACCCATGTTGTTACTGTTGTTATTCTGCTCAAAGGAAGCCAGAGTAGCATATAATAAGAATTTTTAAATGAGATAAAAAAAAAATTAAACTATTCAAAAACAAAAGTATAAAATACAATTTAATTATTCATTTAAAGGCAGTCTGCTCCTACAAATGATCAACAGGCAAGTCTTCAGCAGTCATATGTAGTACAGCATGGCATCAACCATACTTTCCTTGGGAAAGACTTTCATAATTGGAACTTACTTTATAAACTCTACTCTGGCCATCCTGCTATAAGCAACCCTAAGACGTTGTCTTCTCAGCTGATATTATGGGTCAAGAGACATTGAAAAAGGAGATTTTCTAAAATGTATTTGGGTTGATGGGAATCTGTCAGGCCTAGCCCAAGGAACTCCAAGAGACAATGCAGATTCAGTTCAGCTATGTTTATTAGCTACAACCTCTAGCAAGAATCTTCCCAGACTGAAACCCCAGCTCCCAAGCCAGCCAGCCACAACAGTGTGAATTCCTCAGGGAGGTGCCAGTCTCATCCTTTTGTTGCTCCCACGCTCCTCTGGCGAGCTAAGAAAATATTTATCTCCCTGAGCCTGGCCTTCATAATTCCATTCCATCACAGAATCCCTTAAAATAGGCACAGTAGCACCCCAGCAACTGCCACCAAGAACCTATTTAACTGCCCTGCTTAGCAACTGAACCCCAGTTGCAGCTATGGATTATCTTTAAGAGTAGCACAAAAATCAGCAATAATATCACTGTTAATTTATGATGGCACAGATTAGTGAGAACATCTGATCCCAGTCCAGTTAGGGTTACAACTGACACAGCTGTCAAAGCTGAGCATGCCAGTGAACTCACATATGCCTTCATCGACAAATTGGAATCAGACTCTTCAAAGCCACATGCCTGTTCTTTCAGGAAATGTTCTACCTTATCTAAAACCTAGTTTGCTTAGTCTAAACACTCTCTATCCACAACCTTTCTGTTTTATCTATAGTTACTTTTGGTTGGTTTGTCAAGATCCTGCATATCATTGCCTTCAGGCAGCTGTCAAGCCATACACAGCTTGTCCTTATTCAGCTGAAAGGGAGAGATAGAATTGAGAGTTATCTGCGTAGTGATGACATCACACTCCAAACCTCTGCATGACTGGACCATTCAACGAGTGAAGATTCTGTTCAAACAAAAAAGTACTTCTCCCACTGGAACTCCTCTGGGAGTTTACTGAGACCCACTTGAAACTTTGCTGACTTAAAACCTGGTTCAAAGAAACATTTGGGGGGGAGTCATTGGCCTAGCCATTTTCTCGAATTGTTCCACTTTTCTGTTGGGTAGGGGGAAGATTCCGATTCACCTTACTGGGGCTACTTCATGTCCTTTGTGTCTATGTAAAGCCATGACAGAGCTTAATGTCCTAAATGTCCAAAAAGATAGATTAAATATGTCCCATCATCATTACTGAGAGCTAAGATGCTCTCTTGGCTATACCTAGATATTTTTATAATAATCTTTATTTTCCACATGGAAGGCAGTTATGCTAGTACAAATTGACAGCCTGCTCCCACTTCAATGATGACAGCATAGATACAATAATATTCCTTACCAGGATCCTCCCTGAGTGCACTCAGACATTGAAGTTGAGTCTGTAGCACATGTTAATAAATAATAAGTAAGTAGTAATATGTTAATAAGAAATAATAATAATTCTTGGTATCTTGAGCTTATTGAGCATTTGTCAGCACCTACTTCAATCAGCAATTATAGATCAATTGTTGTTAAATCAGTTTATTGAAACATCTATAGTGGTCACAAATTTTTTAGATGTAGCAATGGCCATCAGAAGCTGGTAGGTATGCCCTATAATGAAGTAACTTTAGGACTGTTTTTCTATATTTTATCATGCAGCCAGACTGTTTTGTCCTCACTTCTTTTATTAATTGCTAAACACAATTTTGCTTGTCATAATAATGCTTACTAGTGATTCACATATTATAAATCTGATCTCTGATATATGTGCTGGTCATGAAGCAATGTGGTTTACTTGTTTTCTTTCCTTTTAAATTATTTCATTGTTTCTGCTGATTTTTGATACAATTTTGGTGTATGGCTATGTACCTAATAAATGAACACATGTAAACACATTAGAATGCATTCACAGTCACATCAGCAGTCAAACGTGTACTGAAATTAACTTTACCTTCAAACAAATTAGGTGAAAAATCATTATTTAACTAAACAGATTGACTGACTTTTTGTAATAGCTTACAATTACACTTTTTAAAATCATTGGCTTTCAGTTTAACTTACTCACACACAAAAAAGTTCACTTTCTTGAAGCAAGGATTTCCCACCCACTCTTTTGAAGCCCACTTATACCAAACAATTCTGATTCTGGGATGAAGGTGTTGAATACAATGAAGAGAAATACAGAAGTTCCTGGAAATCTCTTTTCCTTTAACAAAAAGCAACTCTGGTTTCAAGCCACAATATTTGCAATTTAACAGCACATACCCAAGGTTCTAATTTGTGCTCCACAGAATTAAAACCACAGGTCATAATCAGCAGACTTGAAAACACAAATGTTTATGTGATTAAGACATGATATTACACAGCTATTCTTTTAGGTTATGCCATATGCTTTCTATAGAACAAACTACCTGCTGACGTAATCATATTGCTGTCCAATCACCTCTGTTATCTGACAGTTTAGTTTGAAAGTTTTACTGGCAATACTTTGAAACTGTTTTATATATAAATGGGAGAGAGGGAGAGAGAGAGAATAAACATTTGGAAGTACTACTGAGGTACGCTAAGGATAGCATTTCTTTTGAACCCTTAGATCTTAGTCTGCAAGTTAGCTCAAGAGAGTAAAGTGGTGACTAGCTGATTTATAGGCCAAAATGGCCTCTGAATGACAGCTCTTTCACCTGCTGACATAATTGTGGAAATTAATTCTGGCAGTTAAGATAGAAAAATAGTGACAGATGAGCACATGACTGACATCTGGTGGGAAGTAGAGTTAAGTTGCTCAAATGGGGTTCTGCCTATGGAACTGCTGAACAAAGCTCATTCCAGAGTGAAATTGTGGACTCCTAAATTTACTGCTTACAAAAGTAGCTTTTTAAAACTTTCATGCGATATCAATATCATATTGTAAAAAATAAAATTAACAAATAACAAGGATGAAGTCATGAAGTGTCATTTTCTTGCATAAGAAAGACAGGGATTTTTTGTCAGTTTACTGTATTTTTTTCTAAAAACATGAAAACATATTCATCCATGCATAATGGTCAGCCTTGATATTTAGTATTTATCATATCATCCTGTTCTAATTTTTACTGCTACTCAAGGAAGAATATTTGCCCCACATTTAATTTTGTTAATACCAAATACCCTTTTGAGGCTAAGCATTCTAAAACAGTGAGGAAGAACGAATATTACATTATTTCCTAGTTGTTAACACTTCATAATTATAATTTAAAAATAATTCAAACAGCAACTATTTTCCAAAATGTGAAATATTAAATTGCACCATCAAAACAAGCAAATAAGTATTATTGTTGTTTTGTCCTGTATACGGAAAGTTTATATTAATTATTCTGCATTTTAAAAATATATTTGTATTTCTTCCTTCCACAATGGATCTCAGTGCAATGTGCTTAGTCTCCCATCCAAGCACTGACCAGACCCTGATCAACTTAGTTTCAGCTAGTAGCTGCCTCTTGTACCTTTATTTGCTTTTAATTTTCATATACCACTTTTTGTGCTTTCTGCACTGTTCATTTGCAGTTGCTATTCAATTCATTTTCTTCCCTTAACTTCTGTCTCTATGATTTAAATTTAGCTTAAGGGAGTATTGACCTTCTTGATTCTCCAGTATCTCACTGCCTTCTGATACCATCCAATTTTATCCTTTTGACTCATCTCTCCAAGGGAAGATTGCAGGTCAAAGCTTTGAATTGATTCTCATAAACCAATTTGTGTATTTGTGCCTCCATACTTATACCAGTTATCATATCCCAGAAATCGCTGGGCCTCTCTACAGCACACTTCAATGCTGTTCCCTCTGCAATTATAGATGGGAGATACAGAAACCCTTTTCACACAGGATGCCCCTGTGCATCTGATGAAACTGAGACCTTAGAACATGTTTTCTTGAGGTGTAGATTTTACAAGAAATTGCACTTCCAACTAATTCAATCCTTAATAGAAAGACTGTCTGGCTTTTCAGATCAATGGCATTTAGAATTTAGAATCCTAAATTTGTTGCTTGGAGTTTTAAATAATTTTTGGAATCCTTGACTAGAATATCTGAAAAGAATCTTATGGGACTTGCTACTACCTCATTTTTTTTTCCTCCCTAAAGGTGCCCATATAAAATGGGAAAACAGAGATGGTAACTCATCCCATTAACAATGGAATTTTCCCACATGAACCTATGACTTGATAACAAATTCCAGAAACCCTGGATGGGAAGAATGCAAATGCAACTTCTTAGCAAAAAATGTAATAGGTCAAGAACTGTATTTTAAATTTCTTTCCACCTCCAGATGTTGATTGCTTTTAACTCTGAACTTCTTTGGAATTTATATTTATGAATCATGTTTATGAACTTCTACGTGAAATTATGGAATGAAGTTGCCTCGAATTCATAGAAAGGAATATGCTTCCTAAGAAATACATAAGGGCAGGAGTAATCATTATACCCGGCAAAGTCTTTATAATCCATATGAAAAAGCCTTTTAAAATAGAAGAAGCAAGATTCAGTGTAAATAATTAATTAGTTTTTTTATGAAGGATACATTTTATATAAAGTGCTTTTTTTAAAGTAAGAGCAATTTCAACAGCTGAGTTTAAAACAGGTCCTATGGAAGGCAACCTTCATTCAAGACATAAATAAAGTCTTTTACAAATAACCACTTGGAAGTTCATTCTTTGAAAAATCTCCTATAGCTCTTTTTCAGAGGCAAGTTAATGTGTGCTTGGGAAGAGCAATTAAATTGTCAGAATTTTTTAAAAAAATGTTTTAAAGTAGAAAGTAGCCCAGAGAATAGTCATTGCGCTGATATTGATTGTCTGAACAGAGAACATTAGTCTTCAGGTATTTACTCTGCCACCTCTACACCAGAGGCTCTCTTTCAAATCAAGTCAATTCCTTGAAGAGATGGCTACTGAAATACATAAATGAGGCTGAAAAGGGATGTAATTTTTGCTCTCTGGGCCTTAGTTATAGTTATATAACTAAGTTATATCTGATCGTTTCTGTATCTCTTCCACTTCTTCCAACTAGAATATTTAACAAACTGCATTCATGAAGGGGGGAGCTATAGGAACAGTTCTGTTCTGAACTATCTATTGAAACTTCTATTGTATAGGCTTGCAATTATATCTTATGTTCTTTTAATTTTTTAAAAAAAACCACACTGAACATCTAGAAGGCAGCAGAAATAACAGCAACAAAAGCTACAATGGTTGTAAGAAATACACTTATCAATGTAAGAAAGAGAATATTCCTTGCAGATATAACTGTCAAACCATATACAATCCACAATTTACTGGAGGTGATGTACTTAGAATTAAACTTAGGAGATAAATGGGTCTGAGCTGGCTTGAATCCAGATACTGTGACCTAAATGGATTGTACAAAAGTGTAGATCTTAAAATAGAATGTTCTATAATTAAATATTAAAAAGAAAACATAGAACAGAAGAATAATTCCACTGAGCTTGTGATATCCTCAAGGGTAGAAACAGATTCAAAGCTGTGTTACAAAATTCTAATCCAGGTAGATCCACCTGATCAATATGTTTTACACAATTATTTGTTGAAAAAGGTAACTTATATAGCATACTGTTACGTGCAGCCCAAAGTGTGAGAAATGGGGGGAGGGGAGGGTTACAAAGGCCATCAAATGAATAAATGTATGTATGTATGTATGTATGTATGTTACCCTACCCTCCACTAAAATCCTTGTACAAAAATTTAATTTTGAAAAATGACCTGCACGGGAAAAACATGAAACTCTGATAAAGTCAACTTTAATAACCATGCCAGCTTCATGAAACTACTTCCAATAGGTAAAGGATGCACAATCTAGTGAACAGAAGGCTGTAAGTCCCATCACAGATTCTACGCTATGGCACCACAACCCCTCAAAATTTTCTGACAATTATTAAATTTTTGATGCGAAAGAAAAAATATATGGAGAGTAACCTTATTCAATGCATTTCATTTCCTTGTTAACTATATGTTTAAATTAATCTAGCCTTTGTTTTGCTTCACTTTTGTTATAGTGTCACTTTTGCCATGCCATTCAAAGGCCAAATATAGCCCTCATCTTGAAGTTAATGTATGCTTATATCGTGGCTTGAATACAATTTACAAAGACTATAGATGTTCATTTCAATGTCCTGTCTAATTTTTCTACCTAAGCTATTTTCATTAGTAATCATTAGACTGCATTAAAGCTATGTATTGCTTCAGTGCTAAAAGCAAAAAAGTGGTTCAAGCATGTGGGGGGGCATAAGCACAGCCCCTGTCTACAATTCAGCTGTGCCTTTTGCCAGTTATGGAATCGTAGAGGGCAGCCACACAATCTCAGGAAAAAATGCATTTGGCTTAAGAAAGCAGCTCTTCCATTGCTGCACGCTCCAAAGCACCTTTTTGTCTCTGAATGTGAAGCAATCCACAGCCTAATTTGTATTACAGAATGAAGAAAGCTCTTGAACAGCACAGTGATGGAAACAGCTGAAAAAAATATATCTATGCACATTTACATAGTATCTGTTCAGTCCCAGGTACAGCATGCAGGAATTGTTTTGTGAATCAATTGTAAGGCATTTTTACTTTCAGCAAGTTTGTGATGCTTTAGTTAAGTATGTATGTTTATGTGTGTATACTGAAAGGAGGGAAGGAGAGGATTTTACTTTTAAAAGGTCGGAATGCTTCAGCAATTAATCAGTTATAACATTTTCACAATCTTAACCTACCTAAAAAAGTATACAATAATTCTTATTTATTCTATTAAGTACTGACTGCAGATACCAAGTCAAACCATCTTAGAAGAGTTATGCCTTTTCTGCATTAATGTCTGTTGTGGCATAGGTGTACATAATCTAGAAACAATAGACCAATGCTTTCATTGCATACACATTAATTAAATAAATCAGGCTCATTTCAGTAGTTTGCTATATTTTGGTTGCAAGCACAGGACTGAAGTAGAATCAAATCTAAAAAAAAAATCTGAATCAAGAGTATTCTTTATCTTCTTAAACTCAAAAAATGTATTAATAGTGATGATGGTGTTTGACAGGAAAAGACAGTATTGTAGCACAAAAGCCTTTCCAAATAACATTTAATGTAATCATCCTATATTATAAATTACTTACGTAAATGCAATTTAATTTATGTATTTGCTTGAATTTTTCATAGTTATTCCAGTGAAAATGCATACCTTACAGCATATTACAGTTCTGTATTATTACAACGTGAACCACTCTGCATAAACAGAACTTGTATATATTCTGAAAAATATGTATCTACCACAAATGATACTGTAAGAGTGTTCACCATGTGTGATTATACAATTGGTAGTTTACTATTAGGTTTTAAGATTAAAGCACAGATTGCTATGCTTTAGAACATCTTAATACCTTTCATTCAGTTAGAACACTGTTATTACAGTAACGCATCATGATTTAAAATTTAATAATAAAATATATTTAAACATTAAAAATATAATCACTGAATTCTTATTAGAATATTCTGATGAATAAACTATAAATGAACTAATGGTGTAGTCCATTATTGCACATCTGAGAAACAATGCAAATGATAGCATCAAACTTTACTAAAGCTAAATGTAACTGTCAAGGACAATTTACAGTCTTGAAATCTGTGTATGTGTACAGTACAACAGTGCATATGTCCCAAAGCACAAATGGCCTAATTAATTCTATATCCAATTTTTACATCTCCTTTAGCAAAATATGAGAGGTTCAAAACCATTATAGAGTTAAGATCACACTACTGACTCTTCTCTCTTTGGTCATTTATTTAAAATACTTCTGTCACATTTGGCATTATAGCCTCTGACATATTGGAAACATTTTCCTTCAGAAATGACTCTTTAAAAATAGGCACAAGAGGTTAAAATGCTTGGCCCATGTTGTCTGTCTGTCTGTCTGCTTGCCTGTCTGCCATCCATCCATCTATCTTGTCTATGTCTCTATCTTCCTATAATTTACTTGTCATATTTTGAGAATATCTTGCATTCTGGCTTGTATAATGCAGGAAAATTAAAACAGAGCCCCTGTGAATATCATTTGACTCATGCACAATTTTCATTTTAACCTGAAGTTAATTAAAATAATCAGTGGGGATTCCTTGCAGGGAAATATATCTTGCTTATATTGCTATAATTCATAGATACAACAGTTTGTCACAAAACCTTGCCAAGGGAATAAGGGAATCTTAAACCTTTGTCTCAAATCACTGGCAAGCTCAACTCTCTACCTAAATGATTTTCAAAGGCAGATGCTGTTAAGAGATAGTGACTAATTAGGTCTTGAAATGCTCAGGTCTGAAATGCAACTAAGAGAACTCCAAATGTGGCAGATCACGTTCTCTTAGTTCTGTCTTCATTGCCATATAGACCTGCAACTATTGACAATGAGTAGATTTTACACTGACCGTGGTCTATGGCAGCTTTTAGGGTCGCTTCAGGATGTGTCGATCCAAGGGGGTTACGCACAAATCGTCGCCGGCGCCGCAAGTCATCTTCCCAGTAGTCAAGGCGCCAGAACTCACGAGGACGACTACAATGAAATAGAGAAGCCACATATGTTAGCAATTACCAAACAGCATGGTAGCACTGGATTTCTGCATAAAGCTTTCCTTGTTTGCTCTTTTCCTTTTCGTTTTTTAAAATAGCACCCTAAACCTTTCTGCAATCTTTAAGTTAGATATGTCCTTGAAAATAACAGTATCACCTTCCAGCCTGAGAAACTCCTTTCCCTTTCTTTCGTAGAAGGTGAAATGAGCACTAAATATATCATTTTGAAATGAATTGCTGACAGTGTGATCAGTTTCCCTACACTCTAGTGGCATGTGCTCTGGTTTCAGCCTCATTTCAGCCTCAGCAGGGCACCTTTCTCAGTGACTGCATTTATAAACCAGAATAGGGAAAAGGCTATTATAAATATGGTATAGCATTACCTATATTAATCAAAGTCTGTCCCCCTTCATTTTTCTTCCTAATTTGTGCCTTTTTGTACAAGGTCACTAAATCTTATCATGAATTCTTGGTTGAGAAAGTGTTAACTTTAATGAATACTTCTGTTACATGATTATGTATGTGATAATAAAATATTACTCTATTTAGATCTGCAGGAATTTAATTAAAATAATCTCTTAAAATATTCATTACTTTTAGCCCCTGAGGCTTAGAATGTACGGAAATGCTTTTTGTTTCCATTTCCTGTTTTTAAATAAACTATTCCAGGAGAGTGAAATAACAATTTATTCTCAAACAAATCAGATTTGGTTTCTGTTTTTATGTAGCTAGATTTTTGCATTTAATTAAGAACTATATGTTATGGTTGGGAATACTGAAAGCATACTTCTTAAAATTTACATTTATAAAAAAGGTTGTACAACATTTATTATTTTCCACATTGTATTATTCAAATTTGCATAGATCTTTTTAATATGGGCATATATAAATGCCAGTTCCTATCCTGTTACATATCATGAGCAAGTGTGCCATAAAACTGTACATTATCCATTAAAAATGGCAATAGCAGCCAATTCAGGTATGTATTCATACCTATATATACAAATAAATGTTATTATATGTAAAATAATAAAATGCCTACAGAATAACACTATTACTGAGAGATCTACTGCCAACACCTGCATCCTCCAATTACAAATTATATTATTTATGAAGAAATATCTATTGTAAGAATGGTAAACCAGAATTACTTTCTATATTATCATTTCTTTTTTATGAGCTAATAATCATTGTATATATGTCAACTCTGACAAATAAATAGCTCTGATTAATTTACTGATTATAAATGAATACAGGCTCACAATATCAGTGGTTTTCCTTATTTAATTATTTAGTCTCCAGAAATAGTAGGTTTATTTTTAGAGCGCAGATGAAGATCTACAAGCCTTCTCCTCTTGTAAGCCTAATTTTTAAAAGTCCACATTAGATAACATATTGTATGAAACCTACTATGCATGCAACACAAATCTTAATTTTAAAAAATCCAGCTCTTTTGTTAAGCAGGTTACTTCCTTTTTCCTGACTGCAATTCTCATTATTCTTTAAATTATTTCCATATCTTGTAAATGAAAGGTGTCCATTTTTATCAGCTATAATCTATCTATTTCAGAAATATGAAATGAAACCTTCAAGACTACTTTGCAACTTATTCTGTAGGATTTATCAAGGGCAGGAATTTGCATTAAAAAAGCTACATTTGTTCAATCTGTGATTAATAACTTAAAATTCACCACAGCAACTACAAAAAAAAAAAAAAAAGGAGAACACTACCGCCTCTGTGTGCATGTATTTGATAGTCATGGAACCTGGACAGACACTTCATCATTCTGCCTTTCTTCACTTACCTGTTAAAATTATTATCAAGCATCAACTCATATAGGAGTCACGAATCACAAATTGTTCCTCATCTTCTGGAGAATTATACAATGGAGTCTATTAATCAGTATGGCAATCAGCACAAATAGTTACCTAGACTGAGATCCTTATTATAGCTAGTGCCACAAACATAAGACAATGAACAGCTAACATAAGCTTCAAAAATTCGTTAAGAGCTTTTACCATCAATTCTTCTAGTACATTGCACTACAATATTGTTCAAAGATGATAAATGATTAATGTCAAACAGTCATCTTTCTCTACTTTTAATGAAATTAAACTAGGCTTTTTGGAGGGCTGAAATTGCAACATGCAATTACTAAAATTATATATAATCATGAAGCAACATATTAAAGGAGCTGGGAAAAATTACATTTGCAGCCTGGTCTTAAGCTTATTTTAAAATGTGGTATGTGATGTTAGTGTCATGTATGAGTTTAGCCACTGGGCTAAATCCATAAAAGTTTTTGTTGAACTTTGCTCAAGTAATTATATTTTATTGGCTCCTTTCACATAGTCTCCTGTGTTCTCCAAGTCAGCCCTAAGAATTAAGAATCCTTTGGAAGAAGGAAGTGCAGCAAGACAGAAAAACTGGAAAAACATGATAGGTCTGCCTTATGCAAGTAGAAGGATCAAATTCTATAAAAATACCAGAAAAATGAAAACACAACAGAAAGAGAAGCAAAACTGGCACAGGAAATATACAAAAGGTACTGCAAAATTATAGATATAGATGATATAGTTATAGGTACAGAGATAGCAATAGAGATTCTGATGCCCCAAATAAATAGCATAGGGAGCCTGGTAAACCTCACAGACATGGGAACTGCAATTAAAAAGTTATTTTCTCAGAGAGGTGGACCACCGAGAGAAACACTCCAAAAATAACCCCCCATAAATAGATATGCAAACAGCAGATCTTCAGATTGGGCAAAGAGACCAATGTAGTTACTGATCATTATACTCTAATTTGTTCAATTCCTATATTTAAGAATTTCTAGCATTGTCATACTGGTTGGAATGATCAGCAGCACCTCTATTTGGCAGAATATTGCATTACCAGGGTCTTGTGGAATCGGTTTTTCTTAACAGCAAATAGGAAAGGACCGCGGCCACAGTTGCACAAAAAAGAAAAAGCATTTGGAAGAAAAAACAACAAAAATGCAACTTTCTTCTTCACAAATGGGTGGAATAGGACATCATTTATTTTGAGGCATACAAATCTTCTAGAAGCAATCTAATATTTTAGGAATTTGATAAGGAGTGACCAGAATCACCAAAACAAAGCTAATATTTCATGGAATGACATTTCTAAAATGAATCAGTGCAGCAGTCCCTACTGCAAAACCAGTTTAAAAAGCGAACCAAACTTATATATGTGAAAGGTAATTCTGCCAAACAGAAAGTACGGACCAGTAGCCTTAATAAACCACATGCTGTAATGAAAACAGGAGACTAGTCTGGAGCTCATTTCACAAGATGCCTGTTCAAAGAAAAACATCTCTTGTTTCCTGGGCTGGAGGTTAAATACATCATGCAGGTAAAATGTTTGCTTATGCCTGGTCACGAATGTGAGTTTTATACCATTGAGGAAAGTGCCTGACTGACACATCTAGAAGCTGAAACTATTAATTATCCTCATAACAAACGCAGTTATGATGAGCATCTAATACTTTTATCGATGTGTGATTCTCAGGTTTGTTTAAAAACAATAAAATAAATGCCACAAACCAACATAAATGTTAGAGTCATAGAACATATTTCTATGTGAGGTTGTGCTAGTGATGATCCATTAGAATGGTACTGCACAGATAGCCAGGAAACTGTGGATGAATCCTTCTCATGGATACATTTCCCTTCCTCTAGTTCTGATCTCCTCAGATATATTTCTCCAGTTCTATACAGTGATACTAGGAAGAGTTGCAGTAAAGCAAGTTCAGGTTATACACTACAGATATGATGTTCATTGCTTTAAGTCAGTTTTCTCCAACTTGGGCCCTTTCCAGCTACATGGCTTCAATTTGCAGAATGTTCAGAAATGGTAAAAAGGGCTGCAAGTGCTCACAGGATCTGAGTGCATAAAAGAGCAAGCTGTTGAAGCAAAATGAGAGGAAGAAACTCTGCCCTTGAATACAGAGGTAAGGGCATTAGACAAGAAGAATTATTGAAAACAAATCATTAAAAAAACACAAACCTAACAGTTGAGCAAATATCATATGATACTTGAGGAGCACAACATAGAATATACGCACTCTGTTGCCTGAACCAAAAATATTAGATGGCAAAACTCAGGGGAGGTTAGACTCAAACTCAGGAGCAAACCCTAAAAATTTCAACATCACTAAAGGGCAGTGATATATGCAGAATTAGCATAACATTCAATTGATTACCAAGTCAAGCAACTATAAAACCAAATGAATGCTCGGGCATTGACACTTTAAACATTTCAACAGGATTTATTTTACTTTGGAATCTTTACAGGTTAGATTGTTGAGGTGTGAATATTGGGTCACTATATAGTTATTACAGAAATCGCTGCTGATACCAGTCCCAAAACAATAGAATAGGGATTGAAATGCACTCATTCATTTCAGTGAATTATCTAATAATCCAAGCTAATGGAGCAGACAGAATTACTACTTATAATAGTAAAGGCAAAATTGTGTGAAAGATACAGCTTGGTAGCTAGAGTAGAAAAGGCCAGAGATCATCTCCTTTATTGAACTCTGATATGCTAGTATGATTCAATGGCATGTAAAGTGGAACAGCAATGAGGGTCCTAGCATGACGAAGGGTCATTCTTATACATTTTTCTACCAGCTTTTGCTCTACTTTGAATTCTTCCTACCATTCTTACCTGTTAACTTTATCCCAAAAAGGTACATTGTCTAGCAACATTAAGTCACCAGCTGAGCCTTTGTGTCAGAGCCAGGATACTGCTATGAATGCACTTAAAAACTAGTTATGAGACACTACAGGTAGTCCTCACGTACCAACTCCCTCATTTAACAACCTTTCAAAGTTACGACAGTGAAAAAAAAAAAACAGATTTACAAAAAATCTTCACATTTATGACCACTGCAGCATTCTGCGGTCCTGTGATCACCATTCAGGCACTTTGCAACTGGAGTCCATTTACAACCATTGCATTGTCTTGTGGTTACATAATTGCCATTTGTGTGCTTTGCAATTGGCTTCCGACAAGCAGAGTTAATGGAGAACACAGAAGTAAAATCTCAAGTTGCAGTCACGTGATGTTTCATTTAACAACTGAATAGGAGGCGACATCATAAGTTTGCCATAGTCACATTTTCTGTTTAATGACCGCAGCACTTATTGTAGTTGCTAAGCGAGGACTACCTGTATTAAAGTTATAAATATCCTGTCTAAATGTCAACTTCCCAATTCTTCTGCTAAAAACTAATAAGAAAAATACTCTTTAAAAGATTTTAGCTATTGCCTGATTTTATGTATATATACACATAGGAAGATATCTCACTAAATTCAGTGGAACTCGCTTCATATAAATGGGCTTAGGATTGCTTTTTTAATATGTTCAAATGGTTACAACAGAATTTGATATGATTATCAACCATTTTTTTAAAATTCTTAGCACCAATACTACCAATGTTAAAGAACCCTAGTGTAAATAAAAATTCTAATTACTCCTTTTATTAGAAGGTACATGCTATGAAAATATTTTGCTTTATATTTTTAAGTTTAGACATATTCTTTATTTCCAGTTAATTTTAATGTCTGTAAAAAAGTGAACAAACTAGATCTTGGTTAAATAAATGACTGTCTTGTCTTTCTTCAATAATACAGGATTTTAAATAGAAAGATAAAAGTGCTCAAGTTCCAGGAAGGCTTTACTTCCAGCATAAATCTAACTGAAATAAGATCTAGGTATTAAAGGACATCATAAGATAAAATATAACTCTGACCTGAAATGCATTGTGACTTCATGTAGATTGAGATGAAAAATACTAACTAAAATCTCCCTCATTTATCAAGTAATGCCCATAAATAAAATGCTAGTTACTTATCTTTAAATCATCTTAATGAAACTAGAATGTATTGCAGAGTAAATGTTTTTAAGCTTCACAGAATTCTTTTATTGAAACTTCGGAGAATATTTGCTTAAATATTAAATACAGAACTGCATATAATCAATTTCAAGCGGTCAATAACCTTTATTATAAAAAATAAACCTTACACCTACTTTCTTTAGCCCCCTGCACTTCAGATGTGCTAGAGCTGCAATTTTCAGTATGCTGGCTGAGATTTTTGGCAACTGCATTTCTAAAACATCTGGGAGGCACCAGGTAGGAGAAAACACCTTAGAGTATAACGTATTCTCTCATGGTAACAATATGGAGAGATGTATAACTTTCTGTTTTTGTATTGTGTTAAGGATCATCTGAAAAAGTAAAAAGCACTTTTCCAAGATTGCAGAGCACACATATGCATGGGTGCATGTGTGTGTGAGAATTTGTATTTATACGATATATAAAAGAGTGTGTGTGTTATGTGTGGCGTTGGAATAAAAAAATCACACACACACACACACACACACACACACACACACTATATATATATCCATCCATCCATCCATCCATCCATCCATCCTTTTTTATCTGTTCAATCGTGTCCAATTCTTGGAGACTGCCTGGACAAGTCCCTGCAGTTTTCTTGGCAAGGTTTTTCAGAAGTGGTTTGCCATTGCCTCCTTCATAGGGCTGAGGGAATACACACACACACACACACACACAAACATAAATACACACACACACACAATTTTTTTAATTACAAAAATCCATTCCTTAACTTCAGGGTTGAGCACATATATTGAGTGAGCTTCATGGACCTTGTAACTAGATCTCATAATAAACAACTACAGACATTTGCTGCCCAGAGTCCATCAGAGTTGAGTGGCTAATAAATTTAAAGAAATAAATAAAAATAAAATATATACTGAGCTTGGGCTATTGTGGAAAGGTGACTATGTACTCATGGAAGTATGTTTGTGTCCTAGACTCTGAAAATCTCTCTTTATCTCTAGTTTAATTTTGTTTCTCTTTTTAAGATTCTTTTTTTAAAAAAAACATTTCTGGGTTTAAGGTTAGGAAGAGTTGTCTTTTTGTTCTTGTTGTTTTCTTTTCTTTTCTCACCATGTACTTTGTAAAAGTATGTAGTATGAAAAAGGTTTAAGTTTCTTTTTCAAGTACATAGTCATTTATGTAATAGTATATACTGTAGTTACATAGTTTTTTTACATATAATATTACAAATTAGTAAGGCTTTCAAAAGAATGTTAATAATGATGTTTTTAAAGTTTAATAAAACTGAATTTTAAAAAGTCTATAACTACTTCCTTAATAATTTATTAAGATTTCCTTAAGTAATTACTTCAAATGCATGAATTGGTACATATTATCATAAAGCTGATATGTGCCATAAGTAGAGCAGTTTTAATTCATCAATTTCACATGCAAAAAATGTTACAAAGCAAATACTTTATACAGAAATACTTTTTCCCCTCCTTTTCAAAGCATCGTAGAGCATTTTGCAGTACTGCTCAACTTATCTTACAGGGAAAAAGTAGAAGACAGGAGCATTATGTATACTACCTTGACCTCCCTAATAAAAGGCAGGACATACTGTAATCAATCAACAAACAATATTGCAGGCAGAAAAAAAACCATACACAATAGACCTCACAAGATCAAAGAATATAAACCAGCTTAATTGATAAATAATACACAACCTATGGAACAGGACTTTCCAGGAGTCCATATTGTTCCAACTCTGCTGTGTTTTCACAAATCTTTAAAGACAGCTTTTTCAACAGTCCGGGAGAAAAGTGAGTTGGGATGTTCTCCCTGATATAAGACTGGAGTTTCGCCTGGATTGTTATTAATTTTTGTGTTTTGTTGTTCCCCAAAAAGCTGTTGCCTTGTATTGTTCACTATTATTATTATATTTGATTGCTGTATTTTTTTCTTTAATATTAATATGTAAACTGCATAAAGTATTCTTGTGATTGAGGCAGCACATAAATTTATTGAATAAATAAAATCATACCTATGATAAAAGAACAAAACATAATACCTACAAAAATCATAACATGACTTATAAGTGGAAAAATCCATACATGTAAAGTATAAATCAAGAGACAGAGCAGTAAAATAAAAAGTTACTGTCTAGTTTCTGACAAATAAAAAGTTTCTATAAAAATTAAAAAGGCTTACACAATTTTCGCAGTTTCTTTCATATACAGTGAAAATAATTAAAACCTGATACACCTTAACTGGGAGATTATACTGTAATTATTTGCATATGTTTGCCTATCTAAAAAGTCAGATTTGAGTTTTCTATGAAATGTTCCTTAAGTATTTGCATGTCAAATATCAAACTGATATACACAAAAAATATAAAGCAATGTATCAACTTTAATTAGTAAAAGAGAAATCAAGAGAGGCTGAGAAACCACCCCAATGGGTCACTGTTATGGTAGATTAAAAACTGTATTAAATTAAAGCCACATTCTCATTCTTTTATGGTCCTTTAAGAAGAATCAAACACATTCTGAAGCTATATTGAAAAGAAAGTATGGGTTTTATTACTTGGATGTATAATAAGTGTTGCTAACTTTTCCACGAATGTTGGAATCTGGTTAAACTGTTCCTGCATGTCAGCAAATTACGGAACACTCACTTCCTTCGTTAGAGGACAGAAGAACTGACTTCATGCTAAAATTTTCTCTCCCTCCTTTTTTTCCTGTGTTACTCTTAGACTATGGAATACACTCTTGGGAGCTGTATTTAGTCTCCACTGTCTTAAGATTTAAAGCATATCTAAAGATACATCTCTTTGGCAAACTTTGATTTGTTAATTAAAGTGTTTTAATGAATTATTTTTACTGTTCTGCAGGTTTTTTATAAACATTGTTAACTGTCTCAATGCCCTAGTGAAGTAGAAAATAGGACAGAAATAACAACTACAATAACAACAACAAAAGCATTTATTGATCAAATGGTAAACAGACCCTCATATCCAACCAGCTTCGGGTACCAGAAAACGGCAAATAACTCTTCATCTGAAATGATGGATAATCCCTGGGGACTAAAATATTTGGGTGTTTGTTTTTACTGAAGTTTACAGACACAAAAATATCCACTAAAATACTGGAACTATGAAAAATCTTATCATTAATGTAAAGAGTACCCCAATAACAGTTAACACTTCAATGGCTCTATGTTAATGAATTAATTAAAACCCCTCTGGAGCAGCCCTGTTTTGATCAACTTCCAAAAAAACCCTAAAGGTTTGGGAGAAGCCAAACTGCCTGTGGAAGGCTGTTCCACAAAACGGGGGCTGTAAAAGAAAAGTATTCTGTCTTCACCTCAGTCCCCCTAATATCATAGTTTGTATTAGATGAGTTGAAAGAGGTGTTCCTTGTAATGGTATGTAAGAAAGATCCTGAGAGACAGGCAAAGAGGTGCTGCCTAGGGAACAGTCAGATAAGAGGGGGCAAAGCCCACAGCTGCATGAGGCAGAGAAAGAGGATCAGAAGGGACCCTCCCTAGTTTCTCAATTCTCACGGTGGGACAATTGTACTTCAGACTTGCAAGATTCTCTTAATTTAGCGTTACAATAAAGTAGAATTAGCTCATCTAGTCATATTTCCTGTCTGATTTACCTGGTAAGGCTGACCGTCCTGAAAGTACCTTGGTGTCAAGCCATGCAGCTCTTTATAGGTTAAAGCCAGCACTTTAAATTGTACCCAGAAATGTACTGACAGCTAATGAAAAGTCCAAAGCACAGATATAATATGTTCATGGCATCTAGTACCGGTTAGCAGATGGACTGTTGCATTTTGTACCCTTTGTAGTTTCTTTTTTTAATATAATTTTATTAAGAATTTTAATTACAATAGTAGAAACCAATACAAACTTAGATAAAGAGAAGAGAATGGAAACAAAAATAAAAAGTGCAGGAAAAGCAAGAAAAAACAAGCAAAGAAAGAATGTAATAAAGAAAAGAATGTAATAAAGAAGTGACTTCCAACCTTCATCACAATAAGTATAAATAAATTTAACAACTCTTCACCCCCTATAAGGTTAAACAGATATCTCTTCATCTCATATCCCATCCGTTATTTATGCAAATCCATAAAACATAAATTTTTCAATCTTGGGGTCACCAAAAAGTCCATAAAGGGTTGCCAGAACTTTGCAAAAGAATGTCTTATTTTAACCTTGATTAAATAAACCAACTTTATATTACTTCCTTTTATTTCTAACAGTCTTAATCTTCAGTTCAATCAAATATTGTCATAGGATTTAATTTCTCTTCAATTCTTCTTTATCCTATCGCAGAGATTTCTTCAAGGCTTTAACAAACCTCTTTTGTAGATCCAGTAAGAAAACATTTTCCAGGTCATTCTCTTGGTTTATCATTTGTATTTCTCTTTTAATTTTTAAAACTTCAACCAGTTACTTTTATATCAGTAAAGCATTGTTTTCCAAATCATTCTCTTGGCCTGTCATTTGTAGTTCCACTTTTGGTACTTTGTCTGTCTTATCAGATAAAATTTCCTAAGTCAAGAACTTGAATTTACAACAGTTTCTATACTAAAGTTATTAAGATACAACCTTTAGTACTGAACATAACTGCCATATACAAACGCACGCACACAATATTTGAATGTTTTGGATAACATTGGGTATGGAAAGCATACAACTACCAAAGCAATACAAGTAATTTTAAGTATTAATACATATCCTTTCCCTCGACAGAAAATGCTTTAAAGCTAATAATTGAATGTGATGCCCAACACTCTAGTACTTGACAGCAGTAATGCATGTAGCCCCCATCTTGATGCAAATCTGGAAAGAGGTTAAAACTACTTATTTCAATGTACTTTTGGTTACAGCTGATTGACTATGGTGCCTACCTTGGGTTTTATTTGGGAATTATCTTTGCTTTTTGAGATTTTTTTTTTTTTGGTTTTGTCATTGTTCTGATTTATTACTATGTTTTTTAACTTTTTGTTGTTGTTGTTGGTGGTGTTGTACATTGTCCAGAGTTCTTTGGAATTGGAATGAATTAGATATACTGTAAAATAATAAGCAAGCAAGCAAGCAAATAAATAGGAAAGCAGAAACTAGAGAGTCGTAAAAACAGGGATGACAGAATTCAGGTTCTATGTAATTTTTTTTTTATTTGCAACAACCTTGATGGCAAACAGTTTAAATATCTATCAATATGTATTAACTCAATACTTCTATCAGATTATGAAACATGGAAAATTATACACCACTTGAAACATAATGCTGTTATGCTGATCAAGAACTGGCAATGCAGTATCCATGGTAGATTCTATGAAATCTCAACATTAAATTTAAAATATGACAAAGACGACCATAATCTCATACTTTTTTTTCTTATCTTTATTTTTTTCCACTCAATGCCCTGAACAGAATTACCAGCACATGTGCACAAGTTTTCTAAAAATATGCAGAAGATGAGAAAAAAGAAGGTCCTGAAAGGCCATTTTGCCTTCCTGGTCCCCTCATATTCTTTGAAAGGCCCAAGGATAGGGTGGGACACAGTATGTATTCATGTAGTAGAGCCAACTACCAAAGACTGCTGCACATCCGGTCCATGAAGGTAAATATACTAGCTAGCACATATTGTGCTCTGCTATTTCCACCTTGCTTCACAACTGCTTAGTATGCATCAAAAGATTTCAATGTTTACATATAATAAAAATTGAGACAATTTATTCTTTCCTTGCTTTATCAAGCAGATGGGTATGAAGGCACACTGGAAAGTAGTACTGATATTTTGGCTTTTTTGAAATAATTAGAACTGATACTCAGAGGTGGTTATGTTAGGTCTTCTTTACAGTGAATGTGCATATTAAACTAGCTGTTCATTAGATTTAAATTAAATATAGTAACTTCTTACATTCCCTGTCTTTAGCAGAAATTATGAACTTTAATGGTTACACTATGTTTACTGTAATAATAACATGCATTAAAAAATGCAAAGCAAGAAAATTATTGGTATGAAACATGAACTTCTCCTAAAATATTTTTAGGCCACAGTGTTCATTTTAGACATTCCAGACCATTAAAATTTACTCCTTGTTGGAAGTATTAGAGACTATGGCTTTACATAAAAGGAATGGTTCTCACAGAGTGAATATTCTATCAACTCCTCACTACAGTGCCTCCAGAAAATCAAAGATGTACACATAGATGAAGATGAAATTATGGTCTCATTTCATGTCACAGCACTCAGTATTATTACACAACACACCTGACCTAACCAAATACACCCAGATCAAAATATCCAGAATCATGGACCTCATCAACCTCTGCCTCGCTACCTATTTTCAGTTTGATGGACAAATATACCAACAAATCAGAGGCACACCCATGGGGTCACCACTGTCAGGACTCATAGCAGAGATTGTAATGCAACATCTAGAAATTATAGCACTTCCACACATGCAACCTAAAGCGTGGATCCAGTACGTAGAGGACACCTTTGTTATAATAAAAAAAGAACTGGAGAAGACACATGAAACCATCAACAACATCTTTAAAGGAATAAAATTCACCAGAAAGGAAGAAAACAACACACATCAGCAGAGGAAACAACAGCAAATTAGAAACCCAAGTCTATCGGAAGACAACCCACACTAATCAAGTACTCCATTACCAAAGTAACAACCCAACCTCCCACAAGAGGAGCTGTGTAAGAACATTATTCAAATGATCACAAACGCATTGCAGCAACCCAGAACAGCAGAAAAAGGAAACAGACCACCTATACAACATCTTCCAACAACTTTATCAAAAAGTGCCTGAGCACTCAACCTACTACAACACAACCAACACAAGCTACGAAAAGGATAACACTACCATACATCAGAAACGTCTCAGAAACCACCAACAGACTATTACAACCACATGGAATCTCCGTAGCACACAAACCAACTAAAGCCTCCAAAACATCTTAAGCAAACCAAAAGACCCAGTAGCCCAAGAGGAAAAAACAGGAGTTATCTACAACATACAGTGTAAGGACTGTAACAACCACTATGTAGGACAGACATGCAGAAGGGTTGCAGAGTGCATCCATGAACACCAACTAGCAGTCAGAAGACACGAAGAAAACTCCTTAATCTCACAACACATGGACAGACAGTTTCAACTGGGAAACTGTCAGCATCTTAGACCAAGCTAAATCCAAAAATGCAAGGGAATTCTTGGAAGCTTGGTATTCAGACATGGCAGCCATCAACAGGCACATAGAGATAAACAACATCTACACACTATTCAAAGGAGACAATGGAAAGGAAAACAAAAGACCAGAACATCTCCTCACCAGCAATCATCACTCAGATAAGCATAGATTAACACCAAGATTACCACCAGACATTCAATCAAGCAATAAACAATACCCTAATCAAGGAACTACCAGAGGGGAAAAAATAAAACCCACACCCCCACCAACACTGGCAGGGCATGCTACAGTACATAAACAGAAAGCAAACCCCATTCCATTCTAGCACTGAAGATGTTACCTAGTTGGTTAACAAAACATTTGCAAGAAAACAACCAAGCTCAGAGAACCCCAAGGACTCCATAGTTCAACCCTGAGCTACACATATTCGCTTCTTCTGGAATGGTTTTCATCTAGACTGGCACCCAATTAATAGATAATGATGTTAGTAGACTTTTAAAATGAAATACATGTGTGACATTGTAAGAATAACCAAGAAATCAAAGCAACAAATGGTTAGGATTATTACACCAATGCCTTAAATAATACAGCTAGAATTAGAATTAGAACTTGACACAATCTCTGGTTCCTTTTCCAGAAGTGCTTGATTAACACTTACTGACTATGTAAAATTTAAAGACAGTATTTCTCAATGTTTTACATTATGGAACATTCATAACATTCATAGTTCTTGAACAATATATAAAAAAAATCCCCTCTCACCCCTATGGGTGGTATGTGTCTTCCTCAATCTCAGGTCCTCTACCAAAGGCCTGAGAGCTTGAGGGTTCTGTGCAGTATCTTAGCTGTTCCTACCACTGCACTCTTCTGGACAGAGAGCTCTGATGTTGTTCCTGGGATCTGTTGGAGCCACTCTACCAGCTTAGGAGTCACAACCCCGAGCGCTCCTACATCACTGGGACCACTTTGGCCTTTGCTTTCCACATCCTCTCTAGTTATTCCTTCAGGCCCTGGTACTGCTCCAGCTTCCGATACTCCTTCTTCCTGATGTTGCTGTCACTTGGCACTGCTACATCTATCACTACCACTGTCTTCTGGTCCTTGTCTACTACCACAATGTCTGGCTGATTGGTCAGTACCTGCTTGTCCGTCTGGATCTAGAAGTCCCAAAGGACCTTAGCTCTGTTACTCTCCATGACCTTCTGTAGAATCTCCCATATGGACTTTGGAGGATCACCCTTCCACTATGTGTTGGACTGTCTCTGACGCTTCTGTACAATCTGCATCTTGGGTCCTGTCTAGTGTGGTAGACCCCTGCTTCTATGGATCTCGTGCTTAGTGCCTGTTCTTGTGCTGCTATGATCAGTGCCTCGGTGCTGTCTTTTAGTCCAGCCCTTTCCAGTCACTGATAGGATTTCTCAATGTCAGCCACCTCAGCTATCTGTTGATGGTACATCCCATGCAGGGGCTTCTCTTGCCATGGTACTTCCTCCACTTGAACTTCCTCCCATGTCTGCTGCTGCCTCATGCATTCTCTCAGCAGCTCATCTTTGGGTGCCATCTCACTGATGTACTCCTGGATGCTCTGGGTTTTGTCCAGGACACTGGCTTTGACACTCATTAGACCCTGCCCACCCTCTTTGCAGCTGGTGTACGATCTCTGGGTGTTAGACTTGGGGTGGAAACCTCCATGCATTGTGAGGAGCTTCCAGGTCTTCACATTGGCAGCCTCCATATCCTCCTTTGGCCAGCTCACTATGCCGGCAGGGTATCTGATGACTGGCAGGGCATACATGTTGATAGCATGGATCTTGTTCTTCCCATTGAGCTGGCTCTTCAGGACCTGTCTTATCCTTTGGTGGTACTTGGATGTTGCTGTCTTCCTTGCCTCCTCATTTTGGTTCCCGTGTGACTGTGGGATTTGTAGCTGGTCTCTATGTCTGCTATGTGGCCAATTGGTAGTTCCACCCCATCAGTCTCAACTACTTCCCTCTCTATCATCTGGCCACACTTCTCCAGTCTGAAAGACATCCCAATGTCCTTACTGTAGATCTATGTCAGGTGGATCAGTGAGTCGATGTCTCGTTCAATCTTAGCATACAGCTTGATGTCATCCATGTGGAGGAGGTGGCTGATGGTGATTCCACTCTTGAACTTGTACCCATATCTGGTCCTTGTGATTATCTGGCTGAGCAGGTTTAAGCCTATGCAGACCAGCAGTGGGGAAAGTGCATCACCTTGGTATATGCCACACTTGATAGCCACTTGTGCGAGCTGTCTTGAGTTGACTTCCAGTGTTGTCTTCCACCGTCCCGCAATTTTCTATGAAGTATAGCACATACTTTACAATACCTATTCATTAATATTATAGGTTACTACACAACAGTATTTCAGCACAAGAAACAAACTTAAACATATTAAAACTGTGCATTGTGCAAAGAATATCATCTAAGAACATGATGCAAGAACTAGCCTCTACTGTATTGATGAACATTACAAATATTCTATGCCCAAAAGGATTGTTATGCCTTTATTATAACTGTAATTAATTGACCAGCCTTTTCTCTGACATAGCATACAACAAAGTCTCAATTTTACCAAGTGACATTTAGAGGATTTAGGATATGGTGGACAATCTGATGTAGAACTTCATTCCAATAATGGAAAAGTCTGTTCGGCAAATCAGCTCAGACAATTTATGCAACTTTATGTAAAATTATGTAAACAGTTCTTTCAATTTCCCATTCTAGCCATAGCCTCTGAATTCCCTGGTTGTCCCATATCAAAATACTAGACACAGCCTACCCTTCTTAGATGCTCCTAAATGCTGAGGCTTTATTCAAAATACATAACAGTTACTCAGAAATATGGCTTTTAAAAGAGTCAGTTAATCTTAAGTAAATCAAGAATATATTTGTGTTTCCCTTGTGTTTTCCAAATTATTAGAATATTACTATTCTACTCTGTTGTGAGTAGAAGTAAATCAGATAGCATTTCACACCTTTTGAAATGCCTATTGCTTAATTTTGTCCAAAGTGGGAGGCAGACATCTTAGTGTGAACATCTATGTTAAAATAAAAATTATATTCACCTGAAACTAATTTTCCATTCCATAGAAGTACAGTGAATAATCTAATTTGTGCATGTAACATCTCTACAAAATTCATGGGATACATCACCTTCATCAGCTTCTGTATTCTATCCAATTTGTGCCATTAAAATGGTTTATGTGATGAACTCCCTACTCTTTTCCCTCAATGGAAATTATGTCAGACAAGCTACATTCTATTTCCATTTTCTAAGGCTATATTTAGAGAGCAGTCTTCCCCAGGCTGGATGCTGTTCCAATGTGTGTATCACCCCCCAGAACTGCCAACCCAGCATGACTTTTGCTGAGCATTCTGGTTATTAAAGTCCACACATATTTTGAGCATTCAAATTGGGAAAGGCTGTGCTAGAGGCAGTAGGAAGAAACACAACTCTTGTGGTTTTCACACATTGTAAATATTGGCATGCAAATTTATACATATTTTTCTATCTGAGATATCTAAAAGGTGAAGTACAGAACTATTGTAAGAATCAATGGAATAAAAGGAACTGGGTGCAAAAACATAGGGTAATGTATTTGGCTATGCCTGTGACAATTTAGATTTTCTTGCTTTCTGGCAGATACAGTAAGTTTCCTGGGGCTGTGCACTGTTGTCTTCAGGTAGGAAAAATGATTCCTCCCTCTCACTGACAACATTGACAACTTGCTCCAGTGGGAAATGCTTGAAGGTCTAGTTAAAATACCTCTCATAAAAGTTGTTGTGCTGCCAAAGACCATTATAAAATAGCTGATTTGAAATGACTTTTTGACTGTACCCAAGTTGCTAGGCTGTTATTTAAGGCTACACATTGGAATTTATTATTGTATATTTATTTTTCTGTATATGCAAATTATATATTTATTTTACAAATTTATTTATTGTGCTTTCATGCTCACCAAAGGAAGCCATGGTCATACATACAACATGATACCTGGTTTGTTGTAACAAAGTGGCACGTATTTTAAGGATCTTAGAAGAAATCAGGAATGTGGTGATTTAGCAGTCCAGGCTCATAGAAAAATATTAAACCACAAGTATTTTCCCAACTATACCTTAGTGCTGCAAGTTAAAGCCACTGTAAGAAAAGAAGTAAACAATGAGACAAGTAGGAAAAAAGAGGAAAAAAAACAAAAAGAAAAAGAAATGCAAAATAATGTCTCCATTCCACTCCAGACTTAACTAAGATGGGCAAGATAAGTAACAAGACCTGTGACTGTTTAAAGAGCTGCTAAGCTCTGAACAGTTTCACTGAAATCTCATTAAGTGTAAGAGGAAAATCCCCACAGTCCACTGAAAACTGACCCTGCCTGATATCAGGAGTAGTACATTTGCAAAGACAATAGTAGGTTTGAAAGAAAAAAAAATTGCTGCCAATATGGGATGCCTTTAGCTTTAGGAGCTATATGCATTACCTATGTTTCCATTAACTAAAGGACACTTGATAACTACAATGACCTAGAGAGTAATCCACATTATATTATGAAATATGTAAAACAGAAGTGTTAACTTCTCTAACAGAAGTGATCTTCTAGCTTCTTGAAAACTTCTTCAAATTACTGATGCATTGTGCATTTTCACATTTTCTCTGCCATTAAAATATACCACATTTCAAGATACTTTTTATTTCTATGCATTACTGTTTTGTTAATTAAAATCTTTAAAGAGAGTTAAATACTGATCTTTAAAGCCTGATTTTTTTAAAAAAAAAAGTTTCTCAGGAATAACATTGTTTACTTTATATCTTTTTATGTTCTTGCTCTATGGTCTTTGAAGTAGCTCTTCAAAGCTACTATATCAAGTGGAATGCAGCATTAAGGATTTTACGACACTATGGTATTTGAACATTTATTGTTTTGTTGAGAAATTGGAATCAGAAGCATGAAAACTTACTCCGTTTAGCTTTTTTCTTTTTTACTTTTTCTAATTTATGTTAACTTTTGATACTAGCACATCATAAATTTGAAATATGCCACTTTTAATCTTAGTGCAGTGACAAAATAATGCATTTTACACTTACATATGATCAAGAAAAGAATTAACATTCTTTATCATTTTCCAACAGAGACAGTTAATACTCTGAGGCCACATTAATAGAATCTTTCTGCCATTGTAGAAAGTTTGATAGCACTCTTATTTCAATGTCTGATTTTTTTCTTCCTTTTCGACAAAGACAAATGATTGCCATCAATCAAGATCCAATCGAGTACACAGAGAGTCAAGCAAATGCATCACTCTTTGCTGGTTTTCCTGCTATTTGTGCAGGCTTTTTGCCATATTATTTTATGGAACGATCAGAAAAGCAGCCATAAGATAGATCATTTACACCCACTGTAAAATTAACTTTCATGAATAATGAGTTTTAAACCTCAAATAATGTATATGTTATACAGAAGGTATTGCAGGAGTTGATTTCTGGCTGGAGATTATGTAAATGATACTATATGACCTTTATCATTACAAACAGGACATGCAAAGTACATATTATTTCATACATCATTCTTAACAAGTCTTTTCCTAAAGGAGAAACAGTCATTTATAATGTTCATAGTGAGGTGTTAAGGTTACATGAATATGATGTGAAATACAATTATGGTTTATACTTCTCTCTTTAACCTGTAACATATGCCCTCCAAAACATACAAAAAGCATCTGCATGCAGTTATTTAATATTGTAAAGCATATTAATTAACATTTATATCATAAAGGAAATATTTTGTGTTTGAGCACCATATTTATTGTTAACTTTTAAAGTTAAATTTTGTAAAGAAGGAAACAAAGATGTACTTAAACGTATGTTCACAGATATTCATCAGCATACTATTTGTGTTCCCAATTTTGCTAAAAACTGAAGTTCTTTCTTTAGATTGGAGCAGTTAATTAAAAGCATATTATTCAATCCATAATCAGAATAGCTGCAAATCGATATGACTGAATTAAGCCCAACTGAAAACTCTTAAAATGCCTAAGATAAATATACCTGAATGACCAACACAATTTTTCTGTCTTACAAAACAGATGTCTTTGAGGTTATTCTCTACATGCCTTCATCTGGTAAAAGTAGGAGTTCACTGAGTCATGTATCCTCCTGGCCCATGTCTGTGAGGGAGCCAGGCCCCTGAGTTACAGCAGTTGTTTTCCTATCTTCCACTTGCAAGAATTATCACAGAGATAGCACCCATGATGCTATCTCTGCATTTGAAAGCTAACTTTGCAGTGCCACAAGGCAGAATGTTGTTTCCAGTGCTATTTAATACCTATATGAAGCATCAGGAGTTTTGATGCTCATTATCACCAATAAGCTGATAATAGTACTTTTCAATAACAATTAAATCATGAAAGGCTGCATATTTTCAGGATCACCATCCAAACATTGTGATATAATAGCTGAGCCAATAAAATGTGGTTGAATCCTTACAAGTCAAAAACTTTGTGGAAAGTGATTCTTGGATATGGGAATTTGACAGTCTGTCTTATCAGTGATCATCAGGGGTGATTGTGCTATGTGTCCCCCAGCTGGAACAAGAACATGTTACAGTTACTTATGACTGAACCTTCTATGGTAGATGCCTGCATTTTGGAAAGTGCGAAGCACATATCATCATAACTTTTAGCTGCCTGTTTGAGATTTCTCTTTACCAAGGCCTTCCCTGTATTATTTATTTATTTATTTATTTATTTATTTATTTATTTATTTATTTATTTATTTATTTATTTCCATTTGTTTACCCACCCATCTCAAACCAGTGACTCTGGGCAGCAAAGAATCATAAAAACTATTAAATCAGTTTAAACACAATACAAAAAAGAAATGAAATACAGATAGCAGCAAAGAGACATTAAATACAGATAGCAGCATCAGTGTCAACATAACCAGGAAATGAGGCCCTTCACACACCGGGATCCTAGGCCCAGGCACAAAGCCAGGTCTTCAAGGCCTTACGAAAGGCCAGCAGGCTTGGGGCCATCCTAATCTCAGGAGGGAGGATGTTCCTTTGGCAGAAAAGGCATGACTCCTGGTCCCCATGAGCCAACATTCCTTGGCTAATGGGACCCGGAGCATGCCCATCCTGCCAGACCAAATTGGATGGGTAAAAACAACTGGGAGAAGAAACGGTCCCTCAGGTAACCCAATCCCAAGCCATGAAGATCTTTAAAGGTGACAACCAGCACCTTGAATTGCACCTGGAAACACACTGGCAACCAGTACAGCCCCCAAAGCAGTGCTGTTACATGTGCCGAATAGCTGACACCATTTACAACCCATGCAGCTGCACTCTGTACCAGCTGAAACTTCTGAATGCTCTTCAAGGGCAGCCCCATGTAAAGCGCATTGCAGTAGTCCAAATGGAAAGTCATGAGAGCATGAGTGACAGTGAGCAGAGCCTCCCAGTCCAGGAATGGGCACCACTGGCACACAACCCAAAGGTGTGCAAAGGCCCTCTTAGCCACGGCTACCACCTGCTCTTCCAGCAGGAGCCACGAGTCCAAGAGGACCCCAGATTGCGCACCAGGTCCGTCTGAGGCAGTGCCACCCCATCCAGGATCAGAGATGGAAAAACCTTGGTACTGGAAGGCCAAGCACCCAAAGCCACTCAGCCTTGCTTGAGTTGAGCCAAAGCACATTGTGCCCCATCCGGGCCCCTACAGCCTCCAGGCACTGGGACAGGACATCCATGGCATCACTCAGGCAGCCCAGGGTAGACATATAAAGCTGAGTATAATCAGCATACTTATGATACATCACCCTAAATCATTGAATCATCTCACCTAGTGGTATCATGTAGATGCTAAATAAGAGGGGAGAGAGCACCAAATCCTGCAGCACCCCACAAAGTAGGGGTTGTGGGCTGGATATCTTCCTTTCTATCAGCACCGACTGGAACCAACCCTGGAGGAAGGAGAAGAACCAGCACAACACTGTGCTGCCCATTCCCAACTCCTGAAACCAATCCAGAAGGATACCATGACTGAGGTATCAAAGGCCCCTGAGTGGTCAAGAAGAGCAAGAACAGATGCACTACCCCCATCCCACTCCTGCCAGAGGTCATTCAAGAGTACCAGCAATGCCGTCTCAGTCTCATATCCTGTCCTGAATCCTGACTAAAAGGGGTACAGATAATCCATCTCACCCAGAGCCCTTTGAAGCTGCTGTGCGGCCACTTTCTCTACAACCTTCCCTAAAAAGGAAACCAGTATAAATGTTTAATAAATGGCTTTTTCCCCCTTACTTCTGCCTTTTGGAATAGTTTTAAACAGTTAAAATTTATTGTTATTGTTGTGTTTTAATAGTTTTATCATAAATTGCTTCAGGGTGTGATTGCATAGGAAGTGGAGTATAACAAAATAAATACATATTAGGATAGAGTACTTAGCAAATGGTTCTACACTGAGCAGGGAATAAGACATTAATGTATAATCTCTGCTTGCTTATTTAATGAATGTATAGCTAACGCTTAAGGAATGCTTAGATGGGTCTCAGAGGTGTGCATCTGTGTGTATTTTTGTATGCAGGCAATACTGTGTTGTTGGCTGAAAATCTGAATGATATGCAGCAAATGCCAGAATGTATCAAAGAACAAGGTAGTTGTGTTTGACAGGAAAATGGACTAAATGATTGCAAGGTATACATAAATGGCAAAAACACAGAGAAAGCAGATGAATTTATGTACCTTGGTAGAATGTTTACAAAACATGAGAAAATAGATGGAGAAAGTTTAAGATGTACAAATGCTGGCAGAAAGGTAGTAGGTATCATGTGATCTGTTGTAAGGAATGAGTATCTCTTGAAAGAAACAACAGTGGCTCTGCATAAGAGAAAGCTTCTGCTCCCACTGTAATATGAAAGTAAAAATTGGTTATGTCAGGAAAGACAAAAATAAATACAATGCAATGCAAATGGATTACTTAATAAGTGTCAATGAAAAAACAAGAAGTGACAGGGTCAAGAACAAGTGGGTGAAGAATGAACTGAACACAAAAATAACCAGTACAAATGTACATTTGGTCACTTAGTGAGAATGAATGAGGATTCAAAGTGAAGTGTCAGCCTTTCTGATAGAGTGGGTGCCCCTGGCCTTAAAGGAGCAGGTACGCCTCTCCTCAAGAGGCCATTCTTGAATCCAACAATTCCTGGAAATTATCATCCTGTTTCTAACCTTCCCTTTTTAGGAAAGTTTGTTGAGATGATGGCCAGACTGCAGTTATAGAGGGGGAAGTGGATCATCAAAACTGTTTCAGGCCTGAGTTTATTATGGACACATAATTGGTTTTGCTTGATGATGGCCTTCCTTTGGCAGAACTGGGATGGTGCTGGTACATCATCTTGTGCTCCTTGATTTTGCAGTGGCTTTTTATACTGTCAATCAGCTGTGAGGGTTGAGAACTGGAGGCACCATTCTATGGTAGTTGTCTTCCTTTCTTTGTGGCCAGTTCCAGTCAGTGTGCTTGGTGAGTGGGAGAGGATCCTCTCTTAGCCTCTCCTTTGTGGGTACCCTAAGGTTCAACTCTTTCTCTCCTGCTGTTCAATATCTACATGAAAATGCTGGTTGGGGGTGTCCACTGGTTCAGGATTCAATATCATCAATATAGCGATGATGTTCAATTATATATTTTTTATCTTTAGTCAGCCAAGTGATGCTGTCAAGGTCCTGGAGTCCCAGTGCCTGGACTGGGTGGGTCTGGATGGGGAGAAACCAGGTCTGACTTAATCATTTCAAGACTGAGTGGCTGCGGATATTAGATCCCTGTAGCCCTCCAGATATGGGGATTATCCCATTACTAATTTTGGACAGGGTTGCATTTTTGCCTTTAAAAAATTGGTATGTAATCTGGGTGTCATCTTGGACTCACAACTCCTGCTCAAAGAGCAGGTGGAAGCTGTGGCCCGGAAGAACTTTACAAAACTTCATCTTGTGCACCAGTGGCCCTCCTTCCTAGATTAGAAGGCCCTTCAGACAGTCACTCATGTCCTAGTTGTCTCACAGATGCACTACTGCAATGTGCTCTATATAGGACTCCCTTTGAAGAACAGTCAGAAGCTTCAATTGGTCCATAATGCATTGATGTGGGTAGTGATAGGTGTGCCTTGGTATGTGACATCACTGCTTCACTAATTGCACTAGTTGCCACTGTGCTTCCTGGTATAATTCTAAGTGCTGGTTATCACCAAAAAGCCCTATATGGCATAGATTATTTGAAGCACCACATATCTACCAGGGTTTCTGCCCATCTGGTTAGATGGGCAGAGTTGGCGCACTCCTGGTAACCTCAATTAAGCAATGTCATTTATTGGGACCCAGGAAGCATCCCTTCTCTGTTGCAGTGGCTGCACTCTAGAATGAGATCCCTACAAAATGTGTGTGGCCATCATACAAATGGGATTCCAGAAAGTTCTGGAAACCTAGCTGTTCTCCTGGTTTGGAGTAGGGTAGATGTGGTCCCTTGATATATTGTGTAGTATTTGGACAGATGCTAATCTTGCAGACGTATATACTGTATTTGTGTGTGTGTTTCAATATTGATTTGTTTAAAATTGTGAGCTGTTCAGATTGACTTGATGGCATTTAAATCTAATAAATAAATAAAACAAATATATAAAAGAAGAACAAATGGAATGAAAGGAATAGATGGAGTTGATAAGATCTTCAAAAGGTAAGAGCAGAGAAGCTTAAAGAGCATGAACAACATACTGGTAAAACTTAAAAATATAACATCATCAGAGATCAGAGTCAGGGAGCTTTTATTCTGCAAATTAAATTTGGCCCACCAAGGGTCTGTACCTGGACCACTAAATTCTCAAAGCTTCTTTCTCTCCACAAAGAAAGAAAGGATAATCATTTTGGAAACCCCTTTGTAGTAGCAATTTTTCAAATTTTTACTCATTTTTACTGTTGTGTTATGGGTCCACTGATCTGAGCACCCAAGATAATTTCACTGTCTCTTGTTTGAGGGAATAGATTGGAGTTTGTGAGTGATGTTGAACGTGATCCTCAACTGAGAGAAAGGCCCATTAAATACTGAGTTCAATCCTTAGGGTTAGTGTGTTTTTCAGAGCAAAAATGGTTGCTCCACTCTGCATAGATTCATGCAGGGTTCTAACTGTATTTTGCTTGTTTACTCATAGTAAAAAAGAAAAGCATCAATATACTTTCTCCCTCTCCAGTGACAACAGGGAACTAATTCAAACAGTGCTTTGGAAAATACCGGCGCTAATGCTGATGAATTGGCTAAGTCCCCTCTCCTGGGACTAAAGGATGAATACTTCTAAAAGTAAAGACTTAAGCAATCCCTGTTTAAAACAGAGGCTTTGCAGGATCAGAGACTCTCTCCTGCAGCCTCATAAATTGCTATTAGCTATGTTAACCTGGGAAATGTCTCAAGTCTCCCTTTAAATGTGCTTGCCTTCAGATATCCAACAGTCATACAACTGACACAATGGGCTCTCTTTCCTACTCATTTTGTATACATTGTTAAATTATTGTAAATAAAATTTTAATTAAGGACAATATAAAAATACTTTTATTAAAGAAATAAATTCCAGAAACAAGAAGTAAAATATGAACTACATGTAGACTCCACTGGGAACATTATACATTAGATGTCAAAGGCCACTGATATTGGAGATCACATAAGCAGTAAAACTGGGTGCCAACCCTTGTTCAACATCAGTGGAGTACCAACCAATCCAACTCACACACTTTGCTTTTAAATCAAATCATTATTCTGTAACTCATTTTTAATCAGTACTATCAGAATGAGTTTCTCTCTATATTAGGAAATTTTATAAATGTCTGCGTTCACAGGAAGGCAACTGTATAACCAAAATGCAATGACTAGGCTTCAACTTGATGCTCTGTAAGTGCACACATGCACACACATTTCCTATTTACCCAGCAATAAGCAACCCATGGTGCCTTGTGCCCATTTTTTTCTGCCTACAGAACCCCTAAAATTGCGCTCCTGAATTTGTGGCAAACCTGTAACAGTGATTTGTGGTTTCCTACCAACTTTTTTTTTCATGAAAGACATGGAAAAGCTATTCAAGCATATTTTCATAGTAAATCCAAAATAATAAATCACTAATAATAGGATCATAATAACAGGATCTTAGCCATTGTGGCCCTCTCCCACCTCCCACTGCCAAAAGTTGTCCTGCCCTTATCTAACAGATATAAATATTGGAATTTCAGAATCACATACACTACTATGAAATAGGGTCCGTACCTCCATAGTTACAATCAAAAGTCCAAAGTACTCAGCCTGCTATGTAACTTTATCCTTTTCTGAAAAATCACTCAGTATCACAATTGGTTTTGAAACTGGAATCAATTTCCAAAATGGTTTGCCACTTTGGTATGGAATGTATTGTTTCACTAATATAAGATCAATACTCACTGAGCAAGTGGAACTAAGTATCTAGATTATCAAGCTGTGCAAATATTTTAAGAAAGGTTCTTTGCAATGCACATTACAACCACCATAATTTCTGCAGTGCTTTAAAAGCTGTTACCAGCTGTATCCACATGTATGCACATGCACAGCACAGCAAGGCTAGAAGCAGTTTCTGAAGCAGCTTCATGGGACTAGGAAAGGTAACCAACTGCTTCAATGATTCAAACAGAGATGGCTTGTTTGCACTCTTACACATTGCCAACCACATTTTTCAGATAATTTGCACAAGCCTAGCAGATTATGGTAAATGTAACTAGGCTAACCAAGAATTCTGCAGGACATCAAAACAATGAAGAAGAAATAAATCAATGTGGCGGAGCTGATTGGGAATTAGGGAGAGAATAAAGATTAAACCAAAACTTTAAGATTAAACCTAAAATTTATAAGGAAGAAGATAATATATCTGAGAGGATTTAAATTGAGATGGAATATAAAAGTAATAAATAAATTTCTTTATGATATTTCTATCATAAAGAAAAATACATAAATTAATTCATAAATACTGCAGCAGTAGAGGAAAATCATCCTTCAAATGTTACGGACTGTTGTATTATTGCTTGTAAATGAAATGCAAATCCAAAAAGTGATGGCTTGTTTTTGTGTACATATTCTCTGTGCAAGGATCTAAAGGATCACCAGCTTGCCCCAGTATGAGCGTGGCAGCTAGTCATTTCTAGGGAGCAGAAATGCATGGCATCATCCTCCCCCTGCCCACTGAGAAGGCAATCTCCAATCATGGAGACATGCTTTCCAGCTAGTGCCAGCACAAGCAGTGTTCTCTTGTTGTGCTTCATTTCATTGGAGGCAAATCCCTCACTCCAACTGGCTACTGAACATTGTGGCAGGAATGCCCTTCCCCTTCAGTCACCAGGTACTATTCTCCACAGCCATTATGTCCTAAGATGCTTCCCTGTTTTGCAGAGATCTTGACCAGTTAACCTATTTCTATTATTATTAGTATTAGTATTCTTCCTGTGCCCACCTCTCACTCTAATTTCTGTCCCATTCAGCTGGCTCCTTGCAATCTTTCTGAATCCTGAGCAATTAATTATGAGTTTGGGTAGAAAAGAAGGCAAAGAATGATAGGGAACAAGCTGGGATACTGAAGCAATGAAATGCAGGGTAACGCTTGTTTTGTTTTAACAGGATCACAGATAGGTATGAAAAGGGTGGTCTTTTTCTTTTTTTAAAGCATGTGAAATTGACAAGAGCTCTACCAGTTTTCCCTTGTAGCCAAACTGAAACTGAAGTCTTCCCTTCCCTTCCCTTCCCTTCCCTTCCCTTCCCTTCCCTTCCCTTCCCTTCCCTTCCCTTCCCCCATCCATCCATCCATCCATCCATCCATCCATCGTGAAATAGAGCTTAAAAAAAGTGAAATTGACAAAGACCTTTCTTACTTTCCCTTTTTGACCCAAGTGAAGAATGGTAAAATTGTTGTGTATGTGTATGTTTTCTTTTAAACTTCTCCACCAGTGTGCACATGCAATAGGAGGATATCATGTACAAGGGAGAGTCAATGGAGATGTACTTATACAAAAAGTCTATCAATGGAAACAACATGTCTGAGGACCCACCATGGAAAGGAAAATTAAAGCTGCTTGCTGTCATGGCATGGGTGAGAGGGACAAGAAAGCATGGGAATCTACCATTTTGGAGTCATACTAAATGTAGACTATACAGAACATCAGCATATCACTATGGCCAAAGTGGAGTCAGGAATGTACAGAAAGGAATTTCTTAAGGCAGTTTTATTTCCACTTGGTTCATGCATGGGAATCAAACAGCCTAAACATCCCTGGATATACAAATTAAGGACATCCAGAAGCTTACATTGTGAAGTAAACATAAGAGCTACCAGCAACACAGAAAGTTTTTAGAGGCACTGTTCCAGTGGACAGTTATAGGAAAGGGAAAAAAGATGGAGGAAAAAAAAAAGATGCAGAAAAGCCATGACTTGCAATCATCTTAGCATTCATTCAGACCTAATTTACAAAACAACTCTGTAAACATGTTCTTATTTAAACATGCATTTTGTCTTAGCAATGAAACATTATATTCAGTTTTATTGAAAAGTAACTTATTTACTAGAGAACAAAAACATAATACATTTTTTGTATTTTTATAACAGTGCCTGCTATCCTTACTCTCTCACTTTCTTAAAAGGAATAGCCTGATTTTCACAGCCATCACTTTAACACCTTCCTTCATCAGCAAGTCCTAGGTTCATGGTCAGTGCTTGGTTTCCTAGCAACTTCCTCACCAGTATAGAAGTAATAAAGAAAAAGACAAATGCAGGAAGTAGAAAAGAATGATGGTTTCAGTACTCTCTTCCAGCTACAGGAATGGAACCACCACAAGGAATTGTAAAGGAAATCATATGATATGTCTTTACAAAGTTTTCAAAACTGGAACAGGGAAACTATACATTTAAACATAATGGAAGGCAGCCCAAAGGAGACCCAGTGGGATTAAGAATCCCAGCCAAAACTGAAAGAGAGATTAGTGGAGAAACATGCCAGAATGACAGCATTGGCCATGAGCTCCAACAGAAGGAAGAGAAAAAAGTGCATGCCCCTGAGCATCACTGTGGAGCTGCCTGAAAAGAAAACCAGCCTCATTCAGGTGGGATTTCCTCTCCTCAGATAAAAATGACAGTACCAGCACAATCTGATTTCTGTATAAAAGGGCACTTAAAGATAAAGAAGCAAAGAAGAAACATCTGCTTAACATGCAGCAGACTACAGCACTGTAACCAGGGAAGGACTCCAGGGTAGAATGAAAAGGGACAAGAGGGCAACTAACATCCCTCAACACAGATATATCATATGTCTTAGTTACTCTTTTCTTAAATAATAACAATAACAACAACAACAATAATAATAATCCTTGCTGAATTCTTTAAAAATTAGCTATTGCTCCATGAAACGTAATATTCAAAGCACCAAACAATTCTGAAATTATTTCTATCCACATAATTTGGTTATTATAGAAACTAGTACCAAAACTTCTAACAGTAATGCATTATTAGCTATTACTTGATATATACATGCATGTACTAAACCATGCTATTTGGATAATTAGGTCCATCTGGCCAGCTCTTAAACAGCAACTACAGATAAATAAAACCAAAGTTAGTGATCTACCAGCTTCACAGAAATGAAGTTTAGCAAGACACTACAATATATAAAATTAACACTGATTACTGTGTATAATACAAACATCTAAAACTAAAGGGTTAGCCACTTACCACAACATCTATGTCTGTTGACTGACCTATCTTCATTAATTAGTTCAACTGTTTGAAAACCACAACCCAGTTAAGATTCATGACAGACAAAACTTCCCAGGGAAGATGCATACACATCAACTCACTGAAAATAACATCCAACTTCTGATGGAGAAGATAGATAAGCTCCTTTTTAAGTGTTGAAGCAGTTTATTCTTGATGTCACCCTCAGAGAAAGTGTGAGAAGAAGTATGTGCATATGGGGAATTCTTTCTGCTAATTTTGAATGTAAATGTAATGGCAAGAAGTCTTCATTTTTACGATAATTTCTTTCAGAGTAGAACTAACATGCTAGAATGCCACATGCAAATAATGTAAAAAAATTATTCCATTTTCTTATTATAGAAACACTTAGGATTAATGTTTTAAAAAATCGGCTGGATAAAAACAAAATTCTAAAAGCAGTTGAAGTATTTATAGACAATGCTTATTTTTGAATTTCTGCTTCTGAATTTCCACCAGGCTTATGCTGTTACAAATTTTTAAAATATGTTATCTGCCAAAAAGAGTAAAATGATGTGAATTTACTTTATAGGTGTTCTCATTTAGACCTCTGTCATTTGACAGTTATATATTTTTACTACTTTAAGTGCTCCTCATACTAGGTTTTCTTTCTCTGGGTTTCTCTATTCCAACTGCATATGGTGAACAAATAAGGTAGATGTTTTCAGCAGTGATCAATCTCTACTTTATCTCTGTGTGCAGGATCACTTTACCATCATTTCTTGAGGCACGTTTCATAAAACTAATCAAGAGGTGGTTTCCGGCTCTCTCAATATAACATAGTTTAGTTGCTACTGTTGTTGCCTTTACTGGCCTTTGCCCCCTCCATTACATTTCCTTTAAAGTAAACTATAAGTTACTATAATACATTTGGTTTTCTAAATATGCCATATTTTGTTCCACTATAAAATTTAACTTACACTGTCTATACTGTTCTGCAAACTGTATCAAGCTGTAAACAGGATTTTAAATTGAAGTACATAAAAATAAGCACTCATGTCCTACTTACTTGAGAACACCCTATATCTTTTAATAACCATACTGGTTTTGATTAAACAACAACTTGGGCTTTTGTTTTCTGTACATATGTTTTCCTTTACTAAAACAAAGAAAAGAAAAGCAGTACAATATGAGGCATTTGGTTTCTTTGTATGTTAGAAATGCTATTGCTTCATAAGATATCACTTTGCTAAAATGTATTCTCAGATGTCCAAGAAAAATAAAATAAAGAGAAAAGCATACCTTCTTTACTATTGAATAATGCAAATTTACAATCTGTGCAGCTACTGCATCTTCCTATGACAGGTTACGTATGCTTATTAGAAATAAAAAGAAAAATAATATACATCTAGCACCAATAAATCTGACTAATCAAAGCTATAATCCTTACAAAAATCATTAAGTCTACAGGAAAGGCTAAAAGAAAAAAAGAACATGTCTATTATTACTGTGACTAAATGGGATTAGTCAATCCTCAGGAGAAAAAAATTATGAATTAAGTGAAGTCTGAATGCTAAGGAAATTTGTGGTTAGAGAAATGCAAATGGTTTCCTAATTATCTGCAACCTATTAACATGCAATTCTGATTACTTGCAATTAAAGTTCCCTTAAATGTTATGACAAAAAGTCATTGAAACACAGAAAATTATCTGCTAATTATTGCACTGTAATGAGTAAACTTAATGTGTATTTTCAGTTCAAGCTCAATAGATAATAAAAATATTGTATATAATATTGCCTGAAATTGAACTTAAGAATGCTACATGCTGGCTCATATTACATTAAAGGACCCCATAGGAAATGTGGTGGTCCGCATGCCCTTAAAAGAATTTAACAGTGAAAGAGAAACTCTAGAAATACTAATATGTATAATCAGAAAGGCCATTTCAAAACATTATAATGTTCTTTCTTTTTTTCTGTACCACCACCACCACCACCACCATCATCATCATCATCATCAATCCAGTGAGGGTGAAAGTCCAATAATTGAAGATTATAAATTGTAATTTACCATACTACTCCAGTGTAGGTTGGTAGATAGATGTTTTTGATTTCCCAATCAAGGATTGAGATAGTGACTAGCACAAAGTGTCACCCAGCTGGCTTCCATACCTAAGGAAGAACTAGAACATGGGTCTTCCTGCTCTTAGTCCAGCACCTTAACCACTACATCCTGTTTCTTGTGCCTGTGTGCATGTGCGCACGTCAAGCACTCATATCATAAAGAAATCTTATATAACCCCACAAATTGTTCTGTCCTTGGATTAAAACAAGCAACAAATAAACCTAAAAATAATTTATTAATCTATTTCAATAGTAGGATTCAAAATATAGCACAGGAATGGATAGGATATTGTTGGCTCTCAGCTCCCATCAGACCAGCCAGCTTGCCAGTGTCCAGGGCTTATGGAGAATTATAGTTAATAGTATTGAAATATCAGTTTTCCAAGGCCTATTCATCCACTTCCCTTTTTATATAGTTCTCACTGCAGTTGACAAAAGAAGGACAGTAGATGCAGAACCAAACCAGTTGTGGAAATGGGAGCTTAATATCTGACTATTCCTTTCTATTCTTCTGCCAGAAGATTATAGCATGTGCATGGTGCTCACGTTCAAGTGATTTTCTTCAAAAATTACAAATTCCCAGCCCTTTTTCAAATGTTCAGTTTCTTTTAACCAGAAAGAACAAGTTAAAACTGTCTGCGGAAGGTGTAAGTGTTTTTGAAGGATAGCAGAGTAGTCTCGACACTAAGCAGATATTCTTGCTTTGTAACTGTGGAGAATCTTTTTAAAAGGGTCAAATAGCTGTGTCAAGGCATTTTATCAGCATAAACAGCACATTGTCAATACACATAGCTAAATTTACTAATGACAACTTACTTGAAATAAAACACATACATACTTTGGGAGTGTCTTATTTTGGATATAACACAAAATGATTGTAAGAACTATAGTTAAGAGCAAAATCCATAACTGGAACTTCCAAATATTACCTATATGATAGACAAAACATGGAGCTGAGTTAATGTTTCTACTTCAGTTCCCATCTGCTTAGGGTGTCACCTCTCAAGTTTATTTGTAAACTCAGATTCAGACATTAAAGCAACTGAACCCAGGACAAAATAGCCAGATGAAACAGACACCAGCTATGTTCTCACATTGCACCAAACTGGGATTATTGTTATTCATGAATTATCAACATACTAGTGCATGTTGTTTGATTACTCATGCATAGCTTTCAGCTACTATGAGAAGCTAAAATAATCTTTCAGGAAAAATTAATCATGTTTCTAAAGTTGCAGTCCCACAAGCTGTGATTAGCTTTCTAAATAACTTCTCCATGGCCACACCAGAAGAAGAGAGGGAGCACTTAAGCCTGAGGTTTAGTATTAAAAACAGGTATGCAGAAAAACAATGTTAAGTGGCCATAATAAAAATATGTAGCTGCTAAATTATACACATTTTCAAATGTGAAAACAATTACTACACAGGGCATTTACCTGAAAACCATGAAATATATTTTAAATTAAATATCTCAAAATGAACAGTATTTTCTCAGATTGCATCCAGATATTCTCCCAAATAATGTACCAATCTATAATATAGGACAAGACATAGCTCTCAGCATTTATTTTCGAAACAGGAATTGGTCATTTTAAATGATCATATTAAAATGCATGTCACATGGCTGTTTTAACCCTCACATACTTACACTATCTTAACCCAAGAAAAAAAGGGCTACTGTACATGCATAAAATAAATGGCAGCAAAAGAGTAAATCAGAGCCAAATCAGATATTTCAAAAATTAAAATTTAATATATTAAATCTCTCATAAGCATGTTTCATTGGAACAGCCTCCCCTTGAGATCCAGAGGGCCCCTACCCCATTGGTCTTCCAGAAACCCACAAAGTTCATGGGAATTGACACATGTGTGTTTGGGATAGGAGAGTTATGGTGCTTTGGCTGTATAATGGTTTCAATTTGATTGAGTTTTGCTAGTTTTGTATGTTGTGAGCCGCTCAGGGTTATATTATACAATATGGGTAGCTGCATAATTTTTTTAAATAAACAAATAAATATAAGCATGGTTTTCCTGTTCTTTTTTTCTCAAAAATTAATTTAAAGAAGCAGCATGCTTTATGTGGAAGAAGGAAAACTCATTTTACAGAAGCATCTAGTCTTTTAAATAGTAACATGCTTTCAAGGTTTTGAAAAAGATAAAAAAAATATTAGTTTTATATCAGGTATGAGTTTAGTTTGGACTTTAATAATGTTGATAAACTCCTTACCCCCAGCCCAAAATGTATCACAAATACTCTTGCTCTGTTTCTCATGCACTGCAGACAATCAGAAAGCAAAATCATGCAAACACCATCATAACAAAAATAGCCTTGCTTAAAGGTTGATGCAATGCATACATGAGAAACCAAACACATATTCCATTATTATAATGCCAAGAATTCTGTACAGATATGCTTAGACTCAGTAAGAAAAAAAAAAAAAAGGAAATTCCTAGACCACAACTGTATTTTATTCATGATAACACTCACATTTAGCCCTGGTCACAAAAAAAAAATAAAAATCCTATGTTGTGTGTTTGTGTGTGGGTGTGGGTGTGTGTGCATGCACAAAGAAGAAGTATATTAGTGGATTGTACACAATATATTTTAAAAGAAAACTAGTTTTATCCCCCAAGTTATTCTCAGTCTTCTTTCTGCACCCCTCCATTCTAGGATCTGATGTTTTATGTGCCATTATTTTGCTTTTACTACACAGAGAAGAGCTGGCTCCCAAAGATAAAGGAGACTTTTGGTAAATGGTGAAGGTAAAGAAATAAATGACCCACTTGGTTAGTGTGTAATTACACTGCCTGAGATTGTAACAATCTATCACATGAGGGAGGATGACACCACTCTAAAGGGTTAGTCAAAGGAGATAGCCTTTGACTAACTACTGGGCACAGACAATCGATACTCTTCAGATATTGTTCTCTCTCTCGTTCTCTTTCTCTCAAAAAATTGAGTTCTAAAAAAAAGTTTGAAAATAGCATCTCCCTTTCCCATTCAGATACTGATCAGAGACTCAACTTGACCTTATTCTGGAAAAGCAGTTCTTCTTCAAATGGTATATGCATCACATAAATCTTTAGCTATCTTAGAAAATTCTAAAATAGTTTTTTTTTTTTGAATTGATTCGCTTTTGGAATTGTTGCTTGATTTTATTTGCATTTGGTGCAATGTTTTAACAGAATCACAGAATCATAGAGTTATAAAATGATTTTATAGGACAACTAGTTCTTACTAGGATCCACTAGAGCAGGGTTGCCCACAGTGGTTAATATCAAACCCCAAGGGTTATGGGACTATCCATTATTGTTATTATTATTATTTGTAATTCTACTAGTTAAAGTAGTATTGATTAAATTATTTTCATATAATAAATGTTTGGGGTCAATGAACAATCTGAAACTTCACAAATGGATCAATAAGCTAGAGTTCGGGACCCCTGCACTAGAGCATCTCTAATAGGTGAACATCCAGCCTCTGTTTGAAAACCTCCAGTGAAGAATTCATGAATGATGTGGCAGCCTATTCCATGGGTTGTCAGCTGATTCAGTCAGGAGGTTTTTCCTGATACCTAAGAACTTCCTTCCTTGTAATTCAACCTGTTGTTTCTGGTCCTGCCATTTGTGGTAACAGAAAATGAGTTCACTCCTATATGACAATTGTTCATACAGGTGAAACTCGAAAAATTAGAATATCGTGCATATGTTCATTTATGTCAGTATGGCAACTCAAAAGGTGAAACCAATATATGAGATACACGCATTACATGCAAAGCGAGATATGTCAAGCATTACTTTGGTATAATTGTGATGATTATGGCGTACAGCTTATGAAAACCCCAAATTCACAATCTCAGAAAATTAGAATATTACATGACATCAATAACACAAGGATTGGAAATAGAACAATATCGGACCTCTGCAAAGTATAAGCATGCATATGTACTCAGTACTTGGTTTGGGTCCCTTCTACAGCAATGACTGCCACAATGCGGCGTGGCATGGATGCTATCAGCCTGTGGCACTGCTGAGGTGTTATGGAAGACCAGGATGCTTCAATAGTGGCCTTCAGCTCCGCTGCATTGTTCGGTCTCATGTCCCTCATCTTTCTCTTGGCAATGCCCCATAGATTCTCTATGGGGTTCAGGGCAGGCGAGTTTGCTGGCCAATCAAGCACAGTAATCCCATGGTCATTGAACCAGGTTTTGGTACTTTTGGCAGTGTAGGCAGGTGCCAAGTCCTGCTGGAAAATGAAGTCAGCATCCCCATAAAGTTCGTCTGCGGAAGGAAGCATGAAGTGCTCCAAAATCTCCTGGTAGACGGCTGCATTGACCCTGGACTTAATGAAGCACAGTGGACCAACACCAGCACATGACATGGCTCCCCAAATCAACACAGACTGTGGAAACTTCACACTGGACTTCAAGCATCGTGCATTGTGTGCCTCTCCATTCTTCCTCCAGCTCTGGGTCCTTGATTCCCAAATGAGATGCAAAAGTTGCTCTCATCAGAAAAGAGGACTTTGGACCACTGGGCAACAGACCAGTTCTTTTTTTCTGTAGCCCAGGTATGACGCTTCTGACGTTGTTTGTTGTTCAGGAGCGGCTTGACAAGAGGAATACAACATTTGAAGCCCATGTCCAGGATCCGTCTGTGTGTGGTGGCTCTTGATGCACTAAATCCAGCCTCAGTCCACTCCTTGTGAAAGTCCCCAACACTTTTGAATGGCCTTTTCCTGACAATCCTCTCCAGGCTGCGGTCATCCCTGCTGCTTGTGCACCTTTTTCTACCACACTTTTCCCTTCCACATAACCTTCTATTGATGTGCTTTGATACAGCACTTTGGGAACATCCAACTTCTTTTGCAATTCCCTTTTGGGGCTTTCCCTCCTTATGGAGGGTGTCAGTGATGGTTTTCTGCACAACTGTCAGGTCAGCAGTCTTTCCCATGCTTGTGATTCCTACTGAACCAGCCTGAGAGACCATTGAAAGGCTCAGGACCCCTTTGCAGGTGGTATGGATTCGTTAACTGATTAGAGTGGGACACTTTGAGCCTAGAATATTGAACCTTTTCACACTATTCTAATTTTCTGAGATTGTGAATTTGGGGTTTTCATAATCATCACAATTATACCAAAGTAAGGCTTGACATATCTCGCTTTGCATGTAATGTGTCTATCTCATATATTGGTTTCACCTTTTGAGTTGCCATACTGACATAAATGAACATTTGCACAATATTCTAATTTTTCGAGTTTCACCTGTATATTTGAAGACTGCTATTTTATCTCCCCTTACTAGTCCTTGCTGCCAGCTATTCATGCCTAGATTCTTTAACTCATAGAGCTTGATTCTCAGACCCATCACCATCTTGGTAGCCACTTCCCATTTGTCACTATCTTATTTTGAAGTGTAGTGCCCAGAACTGGCCTTAGGATTCCAGGTAGAGTTTGAACAGGGCACAGTCGAGTGGAACTATTACTCCTGAGATCTGGACTCCTGTTAAATTTGCTTTTTAGCAGCAGCATCAAGCTGCTGGCTCATATTTAACTTGTGGTTAACAAGGACACTCAGATCCCTTCTACATGAACTACTGCCAAGCCAGGTCTCTCATTCTACCTTACATTTTTCCTACCTTACATTTTTCCCTGTTAAATTCCATCCTATTCATTTCATCCCACTGCTCAAGCTGTCCATATCTTTCCAAATCTTCTGTCTTATAAAATATTATGTTTTCCACCCAGTTTTGTGTCATCTGCAAAATTCATAAGTATCCTCTTAACTCCCTCTATTTGGTCTCATCCAATCTTCTGAGATGTCCTACAAGATTTCTCAAAGAGAAAAAGTGGATCCATGATCAGTGCTTCAACATCCTATGATGTAATCTATCTGACCCTGGAATTCATTAGCTAAGTTATCACTTAACCCTTGTTTATCCTGTTTCCCCTAGTGGCACAATGCAGCTTGGGCTATATTTCCCTTCTGAGAAAAAGCAGAGGAAAAATAGGAATCTATAAGTTCTGCCTTCTCACCATCACCCATTACTAATTCACAATTTTTTTAAAAATCACAATGGACCTACACTCTCTTTGGTTTCTTTTATTTCTTACATGCCCAAAGAACCTTCTTTTGTTATTTTTGGAATATCTTGAAAGCTGCAGCTCATTCAGAGGTTTAGCCTTTCTGACAAAGTATTCTTCTTTGGTATGCTTTTCACCTTCCATTTCTTGTACTTGTTTCTTTCTCTCTTTTAGAGAGATCTGCATGTATCCCATACATATGTATATTAAGAGGAAAGGATAGTTGTCAGTGGCTTTGAATAGTCTTGGTGACCTCTCTCCCCACATTCATTCAATCAATTAATCAACCTTTATTTATAATACAGTAATTAAAAAGCATTGTGTGTGTATATACATAAATACACACATACATATAATATCAATAGTGAAAATCTTAAAGCAATTACAAAGAGCTAAAAATATATAGATGGTATAAAAGATATGAAAATTAAAACATGTACAACAGGCTATGTTGTAGCAGGGTTATATGGTGGGAAATTGTCCCATGTGCCCCAGGTATTTATGTAGTAGTGGTAGGATGAAACTAGTTCACATCCAATTATGGTACATTAAAAACAACACACCTACTGAAATCGTGCCAGGTCTGTACTTGTTTGCTTCAGTTCTTCAAAGGAGGGAATCATCTATCACATCTTCCCTTTCTCAGGGTGGCTCTTGAATCTATGGGAACCCAATCTTCAGTTCTTCAATCTATGGGGATCCAAGTGTCTACAGGTAGTCCAAGGCTTACATCCAATCATTCAGAGACCATTCAAAGTTATAGTGGTGCTGAAAAAAATGGATGTACAACTGGTCCTCAAGGTTCTGGCCATCAGATCCCCAAGGTCACGTGATCACAGTCCAGGCACTTGGGAGCCTGGCTCACAATTACGAAGTTGCAGTGAGTCATAGTCACATGATCACCATTTATGACCTTCCTTGTCGGCTTACCACAAGCAAAGTCAGTGGAGAAGCTGGCAGGGAAGGTTGCAAGTCACTCCAGTAAGTTGCTCCTTTTTCTCCCACCTGCAAAACCCCCGGCTCCCCACAGCCTGCTCCAGCCCTCCCTGGCTCTCTCTGGCCTCCTGCAACTCCCGTGTGGCCTGTGCTGGCCCTCACAGGCCCTCCCCCCACCTCCCCCATCCCCCTGCAACACCCCCACAGCAACTCCACACTCCTTACCTGGGACTCTCAACTCTTCCCACTTAACGACCTGCAACCAGACTGCCTGGGATTGCTGTTGTTAAGCAATGCAGTCATGTGATGTCACACTTCACGACTGCATTGCTTAGCGATGGCAATCTCAGTTCCCAATTGCTGCGGTAATTGGAGGACTGCCTGTTCTACAATCTATGGAGACCCAAGTGTCTATTCTAATGTTTTCTGATATGCTCAAGTGGCTCTTGATCATGTTCTAGATGAACACCCTGGTAACAGTTCTTGAGTTCCTCTGGCACCAAGTGCCTCCAGGTCCTCTTACATTTTTGACTCACATTTTTCTACACATTTGCCTCTGTCAAAGATTTTTCCTTCTCCCTTCCCCCCCTTTGGGGTTCATTTCTCTGTCAGTCCTGGAGAGTTTCAACTGTCATATCTATGAATCTCTCATCTTCCCTGATGCATTTTAGTATAGCAGCTCTTGCAAGTCCCTTTTCTTTCTCCTCTAATAAAAAAATGAGCTTGCACTTGCAGACTGCAACTAGTGTGGTTTGGATCCTTTTCAGACAGGAAAACAAACATTGCATCACTGCAGGTTACAAATGATGCTTCCCTCACTCCTTCAGTCTTCCTTATTTAACTCCCCTAGCCAAACTTCCTAGAAGCTGCCATTCTAAGTGAAGATGAGCTTGGACTGAAAGATTGAAAAAAAGAAGAGAAAAAAAAGCCTCTCCATTTCCCTCCCCCCTGCAACTTCCCCTGCTGAACTACCTTGTTGAACTCAAGTTTGCTCACTCAGTGGACTCACTCTTGGGAAACTGGGTTCTTTATATGACCCCTTGAGGTGCCTCAACTAGATGCAGAAAGCAATTAGGCATAACCTAAAATTCTAATTATAGGACTCAGGAATATAGGAATCAGTAAGTGTTTTCCACTATGTTTTTTCCTAAAAAATTGCAATATAATTTCTTGTTTACTACTACTGTATACAATTCAAACATAAAAGAGATCACTGTTTTACTGGTAATTGACATGAATCAGAATTATAGAAATAAGGGTATTTTGCCAACTGGCTACTTTGAATTTGCATAGAACTCTTGAGTAACCTACATTTTCAGGAAAAATAGGACCAGTAAACAACTATTTCATTTTTTTTGTTATGTATAAAATAAGAATATTACACTTTCCTATATTTTTGTAATTTTAACATTAATAAAAAGCAATACCACTATTTCAGTGTAAAATTGAATTAATGCTATTAAATGTTTTCCCTATTTCAAATAAGAAAAATAATGATTATAAATAATTAGAACTATTTCTAATTATACCCAAAATGGACGAATGGTTGGTGAAGATGACAGAACTTGCACAAATGGCAATATTGACATGTCTGATTAAGGGAGAAGATGATAAGTTCATTCTTTAATGATTGGAAACCCTTTATGGACTTTTTTGCTAAAAATGGAAAAAAATGAACTTCTGATTTATGGGTTTGATGATTAAAAAGGGTAAAATATGGAAAGAAAGGAGTTATGATGTAATTTTAAAGAGGGTGGATAACATATAAATGCATTTATTTATAACTGCTATAAAGAAGATTGGAAGCTGCTCCTTTATATCTTTTTTCTTCTTTTCTATCTCGTGTGTGTGTGTGTGTATATATACACACACACACACACACACACACACACATACACATATATATATACATACATACATATGCATACACACACATATACATACATACACACACACACATATACATACATACATACACACATATACATACATACACACACACACATATACATACATACATACACATATATATACATACACACACACACACACACGCATGCATGCTTTCTTTCTTTCCTTCATATATATGTGTGTGTGTGTGTGTGTGTGTGTGTGTATCTTTATCTATCCCACGTGAATGCCTTTACTCAACAGTTGTAATAAAAAAAAAACTGCTTTAAATAATTATTAGATCTGCATACCAACAGTCACAGGAATAAATAGTATGAAAGATGTGTTATATCATCCTGATTATTATTTTTGGAAAAAAAATTATCATTTAAAAAGATAGAACTAATGTTGTGTTTGAATAAGTTGTTTATCCTTTCAAAGCTTTTGTTATACAAGAACATAAAAGAATAGTAAATAGCCTTAACATAGATTTATATGAATCTTTATTATAGGTATTTATTGATAGGTATCAACTACTCACCAGTTTTAGCAAAATATCATTATCAAAGAACTTCATGAATTTATAGATGAGAATATATAAAGACTTTAAAATACTTCATAAATAGCTGAGGATCAGACCCATGATACCAAAAAGTTCTGCCTCGTAACTGAACTAAAATTATTTAGGAACTTGCATGGTTACTTCTATTTAATTTTAAAATGAAGGCAACTTCTTGATCAAACTGGGCATTCTTTTGGGGGAAAATCTAGATTATAAAATTATATAATTTTGTTGTGCTCCTCAGTTTAAAATGGAAGCAAAACAATACTGCTTTATATTTAACACATTTATTCAGGCTAGCTGAAGCAACCTGATTAGCACTTGGAAAATATTTAAGCAGTCAGTAAAGGGATGGAATTGTTCCCAAGTCAATTCCATGTCTGCAATATTACAGTACATCAAAGCTTGATGTAAGCAATATTAAACAACATAAATCAACTTCACAGGATTAAGATTATACATGCGAAAACAATGTGTTTTATTCTGCATATTTACAAATCCTTTAACTTTGCCCTTAGCAATGCACGTACAATTCAAAGAAAATGGATTTAGTCTGGACTGCCATTGATTTAATATTTTTAGCTGTTTTTATGTCTTTTTTAGCTTTTTGTGCCACCCAGAGTCCACCAGAATTGGGCAACAAATAAATGTAAATATATAAAATAAAATAAACAATAAAAATACCAGGTATGTCCAGATATATTTCTGTTTTCTAGATAGTCAAATATTAATATTTTAAAGAAAATATCCCCAAGTCCTTAATATCATGAAGGGAGCAACATGATATTTGCTTCCTTCATAATCTTTGAAGTTAGTTTAATTTACCCTTTAAAGAAAGAATGGAAAACTAATTTAGTTTGTGGGCCAATATTAGTCTCCTATTAACCTGAGTTGGCAAAATGATTTCAGTAGGTAAGCTGTAAGGAAATTTAGCTGGGCCTATTAATTCATGCAATAGTTGGGAAACAATACCTCACTGCCTGGTTACAAATGAAGAAAAACATTTAAAGTACTTGTATGTGGAGCACACAGCAAAGGAGGGTATGAGGTTTTGGACAGCAGGCTTTTTTGTTCAAGGGCCTGCATATTAGTTGACCAGCTTAGTGGGCTGAATTAGAGAGTACAAATTTAATTATATTTTACAATATTGCCATATGGAAAAAGAGGAAAAATGCTGTTAAGTTTTACTTCCTTTAATTTCTAAACAAAAGTACCTCATTCCATCCTCACCAACTTTCATTCTCCACCTTTGTCAGAAAAGTAAAAAAGGATCACCATTCTACTTGGCTTTTTATTCATTTATTCTATTCATAAACAAAGCTGTTAAATGAGGTAGGACTTTTGTTTGTTTGTGTTGTATTTTTTTGTCATGGTGTTACAAATGCTACCTTGGGTAGCACTCTGAGCTCAGGCCATAACTTGGAATTCAGCCTGGATTTTGACAACTGGCAAAGAGCAGAAAAACAAATTACAAAATAAATTATCAGGCTTGATGTTTACGCTTCTAGTTCTGTACTTCTTGGAAAACTACCCTTTCCATGTCAGGAATTCATATATGCATGTTTGTCTGTCAACACTTTTCAGAGTGGAGAAGGAATGCTACATTTTTAAGGCTTTGGGTTCCTCAAAGGAGAGACGAATCATTAAGATGGATGATCTGGTTCTGGAAACATAAATGGCTTCAGTTTAATCCCATGCAAAGGTAGAAAAAGTTCCTTGCTTGGAGCTTTCCGTGGTCCTGAAACTACTGGCCTGCTTAGCATACCCTTTGGGCACCGAGTCACGATCACAGAGCATCTGGTCAAACACATTACAATAGAGAGATATACTAACCCTGTATCTCAATAGCAATCAGTCTTTTCAGACCTAGAACGTACTATTAACCAGCAAACCAGACACCAATGTTAAGATTTTAATGGATACATTACTTTTTCTCTATCTTTTATGCACACATACTATTTTATCATATTTTTTAAAATTCCTCAATAAAGAATAACGATCAGGTGGGGCAACCCATTTTAGATTAGGGTGTTATCCAGCAAAATACACATAACATATCTAAACAATGCTTATGTTATCTTGCCACTAAGGTCCTTTTTTTCTTACAGAAGCAGAAGCATTAATTTCAGAAGATTAAGAAGATGCAAAGGATCATATTAACAAAAGATCTGATAATTTATGCTTAGAATTTAACAAAATAATTGCCAGTGGATTATTCAGAAATGATATTTTATTTACTTTAGGTTAGCACACATAAGATTTTTACAAAAAAAAAAAATCATACAAAATTTGTAAATGAGCTTTTCCAGTCAGTTAGCTCAAGACAGACTTTAATGCTATATATTCAACTATGTCTATCTTAGCTTTTCTGGCCTTAAATGAAAACAAGTAAAAAATATCAAAACATACATCTTTTGGGCACCATTTTGTTTCAGGGTATACACAGCTACAGGGAGTAATAATTATTCTGTAATTGTTAGTTGCTATGCATCAAGGGACACAAATTTAAGTTGGCCTTTTGAAATGTTTTAATGATATTCTTATTATATGACTATTGTTATTATTATTTCATTATATTAACTATATTGGGGGGTTTTTTTCCTTGTTAATCTCCTGGAAAGAGGAGAAAAAAGAAAGAAAATGAAGTACCCTGTTCTTTGAACCAGTTATAGACCTTTAGGGAATTTCACCACTTCTATCCAAGCATTAGGTTACCACCAAAGGAATCAGACAAGTCTAACTAGTAAGATATAAATTATGATTTACAGCCTACTGTTTTTCTCATTTTACTGATATTTCATATGAGAGACAATTTTATGATCTGAGATGACAGTTTATAATCTTCTTCTTTTGCTTCCTTTCGTAGGACAATGTTCATAAAATAGAAAAATATGATTAACAAATTGCAATAGAAGAGTACAGGAGTTCAACTAAATATACAGCTCATTAGAGATAAATGCACTAAACCCAGATAAGTTGGATGGATATGAGTGTTATGTTAATATACTAGTATTCATAAACTTCTGCTTTGATTATTCTTGTTTTAGCATGTTTATTTGGTATCCTAAGTCTATGGAAGTGGGCAGGATATAATGTTAGCAGATAAATAAAGCATTCCATATTTTGCCACCAAAACTATTTGTACTAATATATACTCTGTCTTGGTACACTGTGTTGTTCTATAATAAATTATAGTATTAGCTTTACTGCATAAAGCCCTGTATGACTAAGCATCAAGGTACCTTCAGGAGTTTTTCCTCCAACTAGAACCATTATGTCAAATATGAAAATATCAGGGAAGAATTGCTTGTTATTCCCCACTACCGAGAAACCAAAAGGACTGTGTCTATGAGGATGTTGGCTTCCTGGAAGCAGGTTAAAACACACTCTTCCAGAGGGCTTTTTAATTAGATGAAGAACTCTGTAGAATGCTTTATATTGCTCCAGTTGTAATGGCTATCTTATGTTTGCATTTATGTTTTGGTACGGGTCGAGAGTTCATGATTGTGGTGGTTTAAACATCAAATCAATAATAAAAATATATTTTCTGCTAGGATCAGTTTCCCCTGTATGGAACAATAACACGAGCAAGAACTGAGCAAAAAAGAAGGACCTTTGTGACAATGAATTTCCAGATAAATTCTAGAAAAGAAGGAGTCAAAAAGAAAATGACTGTAGAAGCTGTGTGCCTTGGATGGCCATGTGTTCAGTCATGTGTGCCCAGACAGTACACATTACACTGAATGTGTCTTCAACTGTTTGTTACATGTAATTAAGGAACTGCTGTCTGCTGAGCAGATACTATAGGATTATAGCTTGTGGTTAACAGAGAAATTGTCAGAAGCACTTGAACAAATTTTAATTTTCAAGGCCATTTATTTGTATATCAGAATTCTAAAACATATATGTCTCCTGTTGATGACCTATGCATAATTATTACTTCTGAAAAACCTTGAAGAATAGGTTACATAACTGTAGGAAAGCAAAGCTGGTGGGGAGATGGAAGATCTAGGGAACTACAGACCAGTTTGACAACAAATTCTGGGAAGCTTCTAGAGCAGATCATAAATCCATCCAAAACACACTGAAAATTTTAAACCCACCCATAGAAATGTCACTGTAGCTCCAGACATTTCCTCAGAAGCCAAAATAATCACTTTTCAAAATGTGAGGCAAAAAAGATTGCCCACCCTTATCTAAACAAGTCTAAGAAATGAGAGCATGAATTAAATATTGCATAAATGACAGCATTACTTTACATATTTTCTAGGAAAAATAAGAATTTAACTATCTTGTCATGGTCTACTTCTGTCTTGTCAGATTTAGGTTGGTTAATGTTATGAATCTACACAGGATGGTACACAGGTTAAAATTATCAACTCCAGACACCTAACAGATCTAAATTGTTTCCTGAATACACATGGAGATTGTCTTGCTTTCTCTGTCAGTGACACTGCTGAAGTCCTGCCTGATATATGGAATATGGAGATGCCCATATGGAAGAGACATTTCCTGTTAAGTTTATTATTCTCTTCTATGAGCCAATCCCCTGATTGAGAGACTGCTGAAGCAAAAGTGAACTGATACATGATAGAGATTCTCTTGGTCAATAAAAATGATGATCAGGGATTGGGATATTATCTATTCTGGGTAAAGTTGCAATCCCTTTGAATTATCTGGAAATACTTCATGATCTTCAATAGTTTCTGGATTTCCAAGTGACAGTGCCAGAAAAGAGTGGTATTGCACAATTACATCTAGCTGCAACCATTTCTAAACTAGAAGATATGGCAAGAGTCACTTATTCCTTAGTTACATCTTGGCTTACTATTGCAATGTGCAATATGCAGTGCTACATTTGAATCTCCAGAAATTTCAGTACAATTGGGATAAAATGCAGCAGTTAAACTGCTAACTATGTCTGTGTTATAAAATTTGCAGTGGTTGCCAAAAACAATTTAAGATGTTAAACTTTAAATCTTTAAATGGTTTCAAGGCTATCTGAAGAACTATCTCAATATGAGCCAGGCTGGATGCTATTATCAGCAGGAGAAGCCCTAAAGATGCCTTCCCTTTATGGGATGCATTTGTTTGGTAAACAAAACAGGGCCTTGTTTCATTAGCTCTTCACAGATCCCTGAATCCCTGAAAAACAATCTCTGTACAAGATATCTTTCTCTGTTTTGCTGATAAGGAACTACTAATATAAGACAGTAATAGATTCTCATATGACATAGTGTTCATAGGAGAAGGGAGAGGCAGCAGATTACAGAGTTACAGAAGAGAGTAGTCTTTATCAGTCCAAGATGAAACACCACAGAAAATTCTGGAAAGAGGAAGTATGGTTATTTGGCAGACAAATAAAAGGTACTACAATGGTTAGAACGGATTTGGTTCTAGTGGCTATTGAATATTCTCTGTTGATATCAACCCAGAGAAAGAGTGATTAGTTAACCTAAAATGGTTTGGGCAGTTTTTTGTACTGGCCAAACCATGGCTCATGGTTTAAAGGCTCATCTGTTCCTAAGCGGGATGAAGTTCACAAAGTGTTTAAGGGTGAGACCTATAGGAGGATTTCTGAAAAGGAGAACCACTGTAGGAACTACTAATGGCAATGTGTCAGAAGATAGATGGAAGAAAAAAGACCAAAGGTTTACCTGTCAGATGGGTATAAGCTAGTTCCCACCAGTTGCTACCTGACTGTGAGATATGGAAAATTGCAACTTATGTATGTCCTTTGCTTAAATCTAGATAAATAGAGTAGTCCTTGTGCTTAAGAACGTAGAGGGGTGTGCATATGCTGTAATATACATATGTTAAGCTCATATAACCTAGTAAGATAGGATGTGCTGAGGCCAAAAATTAAGATACTAGGAAGAAAAATGCTTGCTTTGTACTTTGCATTAGGCTGTGTCAAGATATCAGTCAGTAAGAGAAACATCTCTGAAAGAATGCAAAACAATTAAAGAGGCTTGAACCTGGGAAAGTGACACTGCTTAACTTACTAACTTATTATTTATTTATTTATCACATTTATATATCTCACAAAGCCCATCTCACACAAAGCGACTCTGGGTGGTGTCTTATGAACCTTGGCTGAAATTGCTTCTTACTATGTGTTAAACAAATTTTTAAAAAGTGTGGGTAAAGAGGGTTTTGACTCCTTTCTACTCTTTACCTGTGTCTCTTAAATCAAAGTAATTTGTAATTATTTTAACTGTTTTTATAGTATTTTAAATATTTGTGCTTGATTTATTATTATTATAATTGTTAGATCCTTTTGGTATTCTATGAGCAGAAAAGTGGGATATAGGCCATCATCGCCATTGTCATCATCAGTACCAGCACATTAAAAACAAACAAACAAACAAGACAGTTCAATTCCGGATATCTTCTAAATACAATAGATCAAAAATAATCAGTTCTCTTTGAAAACATTTTCTCTTGCTGCTCTTGAATATTAAATACCTTTATTAATATGACTAAAAACAGGAAGATGGTGAAATAGAATAAGGTTACTTCTTACCAGCAACATTAAAAATGCAGCTTGGTTTTCCCTTTCCTTAGAGTCTGGATTTTAAAAAATGACACACTACAAGATAAAATAGTAACGCTAATATTGATAGTTTGTCCATTACAGGTCAGCTAACTGTCCACTGAAACAGTTACAAAGCTGTTAGTTTCGATTTCACAAGGCCAATCAATACAGAGGCATACTGTTTCAATTTTGCCTGCATTGATTTTTTTTTATAACACCCCAACCTTATAGCATTCATCTTTCTGAAAGAAGGAAGATTTGATTTACTGAAGAAAAATTGGAGAGAGCATCACAAAGATTTTACCGGCAAGCTAGTGACACTGGAGGGGGGAAAAAAGATAAATGTCTCTAGGCAGAGACGCCTTTTGCTTGAGGGCATCCATTAAAACACATTCAACCAATCTGAAATGGACTTTTCTTAAGCAACTGAAATCTGAGCCCAAACTCATCCCCCTAAACTAATCAGAAGCATTTGGGAATTTTGATATACAGAGGTTAAAATTCAAAAAATAATTTACGTCTGCAACTCTACCTATGCATTTTTCTGGGGAGAGGAGACCTCCCCCCCAATATCAAGAGTGAATTTCCATGGTACATTAGTCAGCCTATTAGAATGCAATGAAGGACGATATGAGAAAAGGGTAGTATGTCCTCAGAGATTTCCATCCAGTGTTCTCCATCATCTCTCCTCATCCTTCTTGCATTCAGCCACTTTACCAGGTGTCATCGACATGAAAGATGATTTGTCTCCTGACCCAAATAAACACAATGCCTGCTCTATGCACTACAAAAAAAAAAAAACTTCTGCCACTCTGCTCATTTGTGGCCTCTTTTCTGCTTATTCTCCTACTCTTATCAGACTCCTTCAGTTTTCACCTGAGCCTCGCCGCAGGTGACAGTAATGTATGGATGAACAGGTATTTGTCCCATTATTTCTTGAAACCTCCACACATTTGGGGAGGTGGAATGCAGTGACAGTAAAGGGCACAGATATCAAACTGGTGAGGGGGGGAAACCTTCTCTGCATGTCAAGGCAATACCATGACTTTAAAATTTAGTGAAGGGGGAAAAACACTTTCTTCTCTCCTGGCAAAAGCTACTGTAAGCTGGATATTGAGACACAAATTGCATTCAGGCAGGTCAGGAAGTGTCAAAAGATATTAGATTCCTGCTGTGAGGAAACAACAATTCCCATCTGCTTCTGAAAAAATATTTTCATTTTCAGATTTTATTGAACAGAAACATTGGGGAATATGATTACATAAAGGGTATTAAGCACAGCAAATATAACATGTTCAGAATGGCTATCTTCATCATTGTGTTATCCATAAAGTAAGAAGCAGATTTTATTTGGTCCCATCAAGAAGGATAAATTGGATTCCTCCCCGCCAACTCCCAACACATAACATACCCTGCTTACAGTTTTGTTGCAGTACCAGATGTTTCTGAAATGCCACATGCTGTGGCTCTATGCTGAATGTAGCACCTGACCTTCTCCATAATTGACTAAAAATATTGATGTAATGGCACGGGTCTGATTGTGATTTATTAAAACCAGTGCCGATCCCAGGCTGGCTGCCAGCATTGTAGTCTACTAATCGTATGGTATTAGAAAAGCCATCAATATCGAAACAAAATAAATGACATTAATAGGAAAGTATTAGGCCTTCAGAGGCAGAGCTCGGTCCAGTTACACGTATTTGAAAAGAAAGATGAAATATGACCATAAATAAAAATATTTTAAAAATTGCAATATATGTTTTAAGCTTCTTTTGTTCTGCAGGAAAATATAAGAAACATGAATTTTATATTTTAAAAAGGTCATTGATTAGAACAGAAAAAACTTATGTGTTTTTCTTTAAGAGATTTAATTGTAGATAAATGTGTTGTGGCTTTCCTATTTTGTTTTCTTGATAATTAAATTTACATGTCTGTAATGATATTAAGAATACTCCCAAGCACATTACACAATTTTCTCATCAGAATAGACTGTTATAAAGTGAAAATAATTGTGTTCTCTGTCAGATGTATTACAGGCTGACTACACAAACCTTATTCAAAGAAGAGAAGAAACCACTGAACCACCTTTGCTGAATCTATTTAGTGGAGAGGCCATCAATGCTGCTTCTTCAAAATAAGCATTCTTTTCTCTTTAGAGTCATTAAGGAAAAGTGAAACATCTAGAAAATGATTAAGTTGTATTGCTTTTTTCTAAGTCTGAATTTAATTTTACTCCTAACTGTCCATTCAAGACTGGTGTCACTTAAAATAAATATACACACTGCCAAAATGTAATTTATCTATTTACCTTGGTGCAGAATTGCCCCAGGCTCCATGTTTGTCCATCAGTATATTGATGATTTTCTGTATCAGCTGAGTTGCTGTCACATGATCACGATACTTGGCTGCCCTTATCAAATGATCACACATCTTCTCATCTTCACGTTTGTCTGCAGAATACTGGGCGCACAGTGACTAAAGTGTGAAGGAGCAAAAAAGAAAAACCAAATGCTTTAAATGCTTTATACTTCTAGTTTTTTCTGTCAACGCTAAAATTGCTTATATACTATGGACTTAGAATTTCTGCACAAAATATATATAAAAAGTGAACACACAAGAAAACAATCTAATAATATACCAGAAATTGCAAACAAAAGCTGAGCAGAACATTGTCTTCCTCATAAAACATGGTCCGTTGGGGGAAAAATGCAATTAGCCCTTTGAGGATATCTCCAATTAACACTATAAAATGTTTATATAACAGTCCTATGCATTTTTATGCAGAAGCCTCATCAGATCTATTGGATATTTTTTTCTAGACACTGTAGGCATTAAATAATACTCTCTACAAAAGATAAACTGAGAATTCTATTAGGAACTTTGTTCAAGGACCAAAATGCATGAGCATATTTAACAGGTAACAGATTTTAGTCCTATCTCTGTGTATTTCCTAAATAAGAAATTACTATATAATTTTTCATTACTTTCAAGTCTACAAAATAGTTAAATATAAATTATTCCATTAAATAAAAATTGTTTTTTCAAATATATTGAAAGGAAAACTATAATCAGATGTGAAAATGGAAAAAAAAAAACCCTGAAAAATCAAAGCTTGCATTATGACAACAGAAGGAATTTTTTGTAGGTAAGAAGTACACCTGTTTTATTAGAACAGCCATCAGATACAACCTGTCTGCCTAACTTATTTGTGGTAGGGGCAAATAAAGTGCTTTAAACTTTGTAGATAAGCTTTTTTGCTTAGAATATGAATATGATATTACAAAATAGAGGAAGTACTATATTTTTACATGTTATGCAGAGCTCAAACATCAGGTTTAAACATTAGGTTAAACATCAGAGTTATGTTCTATCTACTGATTCAGGTTAAACATACTACTATATCCCAAATGCCTACATGTTTTAATAAGAATGTAGACATCCATGCTGGATGCAATGTAATAATATCTGTAATAATGCCAGCAACAAAGTAAAACAGTAAAAATAGCTTCATTCAATATTAAATATAGTAATGGTAGCACTTACTTCTGTACTTCAGCTAGAAAATGCTGACAAAAATATTTCTTTAGGAAGCATACTTTTTTCTCTAGCCACAACTCTGATACTTAACTGCAGGATTAATAGGCAAAATTTTGCTGAGGGATAGAACTCTACTACTTATTGTTATATCCACAAAACTTACTATGGCTCAATTATTTATGGCTAGTATGATAAATGAATATTTCTATAACTGATTAGTACAATTGATATGCTGCTCCATTCTAGAGATTCTGAACAGCTTACAATATTAATATAATAATTAAAATTTTAATTAAAAACTGACCACTTGGGGGAAGCATGATCTTACTCATACCAAGTGTCTATTTGAACAGTCATGTTTTCATGGCTTTCTGGAAAGGTAGTATGAAGGGAATGTTTTAGATATCTAGGAGTAATTTTTTTATGAAGGAATGGGCCATTATCAAAAGGCTATATTTCAGGGTTCCTGAAGATGATATTCCCTTGAAAATGGGACCTCAGCAAGGTCTCGCTCCTGGATCTTACCAGACTAGCAGATCCACTCACAGAAGCCGCTGTGGAGTTATCTAGGCCCTGAATCATATAGGGCTTTAAAGGTGGCCAACAGCACCATCAACCGCACCCAGAAGTGAACTGGCAGCCAATGCAGCTCCCTTAGCAGTAGTGTTATATGTGCAAACTTTGATGTGCCTGTAACTATGCCAACCCCTGCATGCTGTACCAGATGGTATTCAAGGATAAGTGACTGAATAAAGCTTCCTGATATAGGAAAGGGCACAACCAAGACATAATATGTAATTGAGCAAAGGCCCTCCCGCCGAGACAAATTATAGTTTAAAAGCTATAATTTGAACCAGAATCAAAATGCATGACATGAAGTGAGCATGCATAACTTGCAGTGAAGTTTGATATCATATCTGTATACTTAATTTAACACTTTTATATCTATAGACATTTTAATCACAGCAAATGGGAAAATAAACAGAATAAAAGTTGAAGTAATCAGTAACTTTGAAACTAGAATAGTGCATATCATGTTTTGATTGAATTTAATTAATGCAATGATTAATAGCTTCTTTTTGTCTGTATATTTCAGTACATACAGTACGCATAAAAAAGTACACAGCATTCATGCCCCATAAGATTCGTTATATACTTCTCAGTAAACAAAATCAAATGGACTGTCATGGCATATGTTTAAGGATTCACAGGATTTGATTGAAAAATGCAATGCCACATCATATTCCAATTTTTCTCTTATTTTATTTAACTTAAGACACTGAAAAGGAATTTCAGTTTACTAGCTCTCAGCAAGTGAATTACAAACCTTCACACTTCAGGTAACGGTTCTTTTCCTTCCCAGAGCAAAAGGTTGTTGTAAACATACAGGAAACAAGCATTTTTCCTGCACTCTTTCAGCTCAAAACTTTATAAATATTCTTAGCCTATCAGCACGTACCACTATGTGTTGTGTGTGTCTTCTTAGCATCTTCTTAGCATGTACCACTATGTGTTGCTGAATACTAGAACTATTCCTATTGAGAGCTAAAAAAGGGCTTGCAGAATTTATTGGCCATTTTCCTTCCTCTCTCTCTCAGATAAACTGACAGTTGGCCTAGATCCAGCTGTTGATAAATAAATCTTTTCTATTTTATCTTCTGGTATATCACCACTGTGCCAACTGCATTGGTCAGTAATTTGTTCAGAGAGCTTTTCCTTTTGGGGAATCATCTCTCAATCTCAACCTCAAATGTTTCATGGGGTTCTGACTATTGATGAGTTAATGAGTCTTCAGCAGCACAAACTTTGTCCCATCAATTCTAAAACAACTATCCCCTGCCCTCATTCTCTGAATTAAAACCAATAGTCCATCTTTAGCAACCACTAGGAATTGTCTAAATCTGTCTCAGTCTCTTTAGCAGCTAGCCATCACATTCATTTCCAACAATCTTCTTCCCAGAGTTCTCCTGGATATTTTAGGCCTTCCCCTCTTTGCCAACTCCATATCTGCTGCTGTTTCATCTCCTATCAGTACTGTGCCTCATGAGACTCTAAACCACCTTTATTCTCAGCTCCTTATCAACAAAATATAGCTTTGAATTAGTACACAATGTGAGTTTAGATGTCTGCATAGATGCACTGAGATGAGAAGCGCTAGTGAGACACTGTGGTGGAGAACAGGCTCACAAGTAAGCTAGTTATTGTTGATAGTTATCCTTAGCTGCCACTTCCTTGTTTTCATTCTTATTTTGTATTATTGGATTTATTATTTTTATTGTGTTTGCCCCCCAGAGTTACTTATGTGTGATAGGTAGCCATATCAATTGAATTGATTACTTAAATAAATAAATATAAAACTACTCATAATTCATCCCAGGAAAACATACTGATAATATCCCTCAGCTCCTCAGTTCCTAAATGCTTTACAGAACAGCCAGTCCAATATGAAGAGAGAAGGGGTGTTTTTCAGCTTGAAGGCTAAGCTCTTCCACAAAAAAGAAGACCAACAGAGACTGTTTACCTCCAAGTTCTTTCCCACTACATCATGGAGACTTTAGCATGCAGTATCTGCCTCCTAATCTTGGCCAGGCAGATTCCACTTGGACTAGATAGTCCCAAAGATAACCAATCCCAAGTCATATAGGGCTTTATAGGTTATAGCTAGCTCTTTCAATTGCACCCAAACCAGTAACCAATGTAGTCCTGTACTATTGATGTTATATGACAGTAATAGCTTGTCACAGTTCACTTGCAGAGTTTTTCCCATAACTTGTTTCTTTCATTACATTCATTCAATGGAGTATAAATTATAAACAACCTATTAATTCCATCTTCCGTACATACCTACAACTATATAGATGACACTAATTCATGACTTTCTGCCACACATTTTAGCTCTTATAATTACTGAATCTATTCAGCTCCACTCCACAAGAATTTGTTGTTGTTCAGTCGCTAAGTCGTGTCCGACTCTTCGTGACCCCATGAACCATATCGCGCCAGGCCTTCCTGTCCTTCACTGTCTCCCTGAGTTTGCTCAGTTTCATGCTCATTGCTTCAGTGATGCTATCTAACCATCTCATCCTCTGCCGTCCTCTTCTCCTTTTGCCACAAAGAATAAATTACCTTCATTCAGATTTATGATATTCTTCCCCTTTCTCTTACTTTCTCACAAACAGACAGCATACCTATTTCCTTCTTTCTTTTCTTTTCACTAATTCATGCTCTTTACCATATATTGCTCTTACATTCCAAGTCACAATCTTCCTCATGACATCATCATTAACAGATGAACATCTACCACTTATAGTGGCTTTGGTCAATAAAATATTTAAAATAATACTTTGTAATAAAATAAAGAGTAGACTAAATTACCAGCCTCAGTTGTACCTATGTCACATGCAGCATTTCTTGCTAATGAGAAAGACACAACACCAGTCAAGTTTGGCACATTTTGCCACTATGCCATAAATACCCCAAGCCCAGTTTTAATCCAGCTACGATCTTCAGTCTAGACAAACTTGGAAGTGAACATGTTATTGCTCATACATTATCAGGAGGCAAGTGTGTCATACTGACATTCTTGATTTTTTTTCCCATTGAAACCATCCATTGTACACAATTACATGAAGAAAGTACAATGAGAACAAACTGAAACATACTTTAGCAGAAATATATGCAATTATGAAAGCATCACTCTTCAGGTGATTCTTAAACTAAATTTTCATCCAGGGAACAGAAACCATTTCAAGCAGTAGATGCCACTGGATGATAACATAGGCGATAAAAACAAAAAAGAAACAAAATGATTAAAAAATAATAGTTTACTTTTTATATGCATGATTTGTACAATCTGGCTACTGCACATGATTTTGGTTATTTTTATTTTTAAAATTTATTTTGGGTGCCAGGCAGGGACTTTTGAGTGCCATGAAACTCATAAGCACAAGATTTCCAGTTCCTACTTTATTTGAACAATAAAGTATAACTTTGAACAAAAGTATAAATAAGCAGATTTATACTTACTGTTTAAATTCTTATCAAACTTTAATCAAGAATGAAATAATAATTTTCTACTTGCAGTAAGTATGTTTCCTTTTTGTTATGCTTTGCCCCATTGTTATACATGAGAAAAACAGTTTCCATTGAAACTTCTTAATCAGAGAACACAAGTATGCATTATAGAGGCTTAGAGAAATTTATTCAGTATAATTGACTTAAAATGGCCTTTTAAAATAAGAAGCAAAAAGATTAGTAAAAGTGTTTTAAGCAAGGAAGCAATCTATATGAAAAGCAAGTTGCATGGGGGAAAAAACATGTTCTCCTTTGATTTCTGTGACAGATCAATGATTCTTCTATCCTACAGAAAAGAGACTTAATATAAAAAAACAGCTGAAAATTATATCCTCCATGTATGTATTAACTGTACTGCATTTGTCTGTCTATTCCTATATTCTATTAAACAGTCTAATCATTTTCCAAAGATATGAATTCATACTGATTACAGTTTTGTAATTCTGTAAAACTTATTTTCTCTAGAATATCTGTAAAAGGATATAGAGAAGTACAAAGGGAATCAAACACACACCACCTGGAAGTGCAAATTTTCATCAGCATCATATATTTTGGCAAAAGGAAAAGCTCTTGTGTTGTTCTTTAAGACCTTTTTTTTGCACTTGACTTTTAACCTTCAGTTTACAGTCTGGACTTAAAATGCCACCGAGGGAAATCTTCCAAAGCTCCTGAATAAGACTTAGAAAAATGAAAGCTTAAAACCTCAATAGCAAACAAAAGTCAACCAATGACAATGTCTGACAGCCACCTTCAATTCTGAAGTGATGCTTCTGTCATCTAACGACTCAAAGTATTGATTTCTTTCAGCATGAAAAAGCCTAAGCCAATGAAATAGATACAGCAGTGTGCCCCTTCCCCTCCCCCGATAATAGCCATCAAGGTTAACACAGGCAGAACACTTATCAAGGTATCTTTTCTATTTCTTCTTGTTTTAATGGACTGGATACAATGTATTGGCTTTTCATCTGTGCAACCTGCAGCCTCCACCCCCTCTCATCATTTATCCAGCCTTTTACAGATCAAGAGATTTAGAATCTGCATATAAATTAGCTGTCTTTTAACCTATTTATTACAAAAAGAAATGTTGTGGCTTCATTGCACTACAATTTTCTGAACATCCCAGGCATTAAAATATGTTCTAAAAAGAGTATTTTGAAAATAAAATATTAGAGGTCTCATGATCAGAAGGCTCGATTTAGAGGTCAACTTACTATTTAATACTAAGAAAGTTCTTTTTAAAAAAAATAATGTGAAATACTAGAGTGAAGAACTGCTTTTATTGTGCAATGTGAAGATTATGTCATTAAAATATGTTTATAACACTTCTCATATATAAACATATTTGTTAAAATGGAATTGGTTTGCTGTGAATATGTGGAGCTGAAAAATAGAAATGAAAAACAGAAATGGCATGTAAAAGAATTTCCTTATTTAGCCAAATAGAATTATTCAAATATCTTCCATGTATAGAGTAGAATCTAGGTCAGCTCACAAGAATGTTTCCACTCTTGTGGAATTTTAAATTATCTCCCTTTCTCCCTACACATATTGGATTTGTAGACTTCTCCACTCTTCTGTGCATGGCGTGGGCACTGCCTGCTGAGAAGAAAGACTGTTTCCATCATCCTAGCTTCATATGCATAAAGTTGGACCCAGATACTGGATTCTCCTATAGATAGATATATATGAAGAGATGCCTTTGATTAGTCTCAGTGAGGTGATGCAATTTTTTTCAGCAAGGCAACAGAAGAGGTAGATGAAGTAAACAACATGGTGATTTTTCAGTTCCCTCTTAGAACTGAGAGGATTATATGGCTCTGATAATCAGTTTAAAGTGTGCTTTATTCAAAGTTTCATAAAGGAAAGCACCTCTTAAATACCTGCACAATTTTATAATGTATACATTTAATGTGATAAACAAACATTTTTATATATTTATTTTATTTTAATGAAAACCGATAACTTTGTATACTTCATGGTTCTGTCACAATGCCAAACAATATGCCATTAGAAATCAGCTCTAAAAGTTAACCGTATGTGTATGTGAATGTGTATGTTTGTGTGTGTGTGCATATTCAAATACAAAGAGTAGATCTGGAACAAAAAAATTAAGTTAGTTACAAAACCAGACTGTGGTAATTAAATTTAAAACATTCATAATAACTATCTGTTGCCATACAGTATAATTTGTTTAACTAAGTCCTGGTGGCAACTAAAACTAAATATATTTTTCTATGCTCTTCTCTGTGGTTCTGATAACCTTCTCTAGACCACAGTAGCCATAGTGGTAACTCGTTGTTACATACATCATGAAATTTAACAGAGAAATTTTCAAGAGTGAAAACTGGTCTACATAAAGTGAAGCATACTTTATACTTAAAAAAAAGATCATTGCAAATAATGTATTTCAGTGTAGAAAGTTAGATTCCATTCTGTTAAAGAACAATATATTTTATAAAGCACAATTATCCTTGGACACCTTGCCTATACATATCCTGTTCAAATATGCAGAATGCCTGTGTAAGTCATCATCATATGTGATAGTAGTTTGTTTTTTGTAAGCAGCAATGATTTTTCTGTCTGAATGTAATACCAGAGAGGGCCTAATATAGATATCAGGATACTGTAGAATTAGGCTAATTTAGAAATAAAAGGACAGTAGTATAACTATGTCTTTTTTAGAAAAAGAGAGCCCTTACTCTAACTCTACAATTACTATACTACAATTTGGTATCACCATAAAAGTAACACTGTGATAATTTTAAGGGCAAAAGTGCCTATATCCTTAACTAATTCAGCACCAGGTTATTTCCCTTTTTTAACTATACAGAACTAAGTTCTTCTGCTTCAATTTTAAAGTATTTTTTAAACTTACAGAAAATAATTAGAAAACATTTTAAAATTAATTTGATGGCAAAAACATTTTGTTCAGCAATAACGGTATTTGTTTTACAACAAATCTAGGCAAACTGGACACAATATGCTTCAAACTCACATATGAGTACAGGAAGTATCACCATAATGGCTTATCTAAGCAGGTAAACAGCATTAAAAATAATTATTATTAATAAAAGAAGAACATGGTCCACTAGTACTAATATTTTTTGATTGATCCTTGAAATCTTACACATCATTTAAGAAGCAGTCACATGATTCATTCCAAATGAAGGCCTAGACAGGACAGTTCACTTTATTCTGAAGGTACGTATCAAAGTAGATCTTGCAAGCAATAAAGGTGCATCATCTAAGGATCTTTTTCACATTAAGAATCCTATTAGAAGGAAAACACTAAAAGGTAATTGAATTTCCCTCAGTTATCTTCATCTCTGTCAGCTCCTGCTACAATAACTTACTCTCCAGAGCACAGATAACTCAATTCTGTCCAGCAAGCATATGTTATGAATCTCCAAAGCAAACCTGTCTAAATCATTCTGGTCTTCTATCAAGGTTGGCTGTGAATATGAACTCTGACAGAAAGCAAACAAATTTATTTTTATCTTTTCAATAATTCACTTCTTCATGACCTGATACAAGCATCTAAAGACATTTATGTTACTACTAATTTCAGCATTATAAATACTGACTGAATATTGACTGGAATTAAAACCTATTTAACCAGCTGTTTTGCTGTTAACAATTAAAATCAGAACAAAAATTTGATGCATACTGAAAATAATTTCTACAGACCTGCACATATGCTGCTTTTATCTCCATGGTAGTTTCTATCAAGGCAAAACATTTTTCAATTTTTTTTAGTCTCAGTTTAAAAATATCAGTGGAAAACAGAGAGAGACAGAGAGAGAGAGAGAGAATATTAATAGTGATAAATTGTGTTTACTGGCTTCTTAAATATACAAATTTTAACAGGTTATGTTATATCCAATATTCTTGGGTGGAGGAAAAAGAACCCCTAACATCTGAATAAAAATATATATAGTCATCGTTATAATGCTTTAAATTATTTTAAACTAAACATGAAATAACAATGATACTGTTAATATTTATTTATTTACTTTACTATTAATAAATTGTGTTAAGTGAAACTGAATGAGCATTTGAATTTATAGAAATCTGTAGAAATTATTTTCAGTCTTTTCCAGCTGACCTTATACAAATCTGTATCCGCATGCCCTCACCTGAGATCCACATGCACTTCTGATTACAACATATGACAAAACCACAGAAGACAACAACCAAAATTATGAAAGATTAAAATATCTTCCTTATGGGAGGGAAAAAAGCTAGAAGCATGAGAGAAACATGAAGAGGTGTATAGAATCATGCATGCAATATAGAAAGGGAAGAGAAGGGCCATCCCATGAAGGAGCCTGAAAGGGATTTAGAACAGATAAAATAAACTACTTCTTCATGTACCGCATAATTAATCAACAGAACTATTACAAGATTGTTGATGAGCACTAACTAGAATGATTTTAAAAGGGGATTGCATAAATTTATAGATAGTGGCCTATAAAGGTCAAAATGTAATGTTATCTCTGGAATGGGGAACAAAGGCAGGAGAGGGAAAGATTTACATTTATTTATTTGTATGTTAGATTTATATCCTGTGTGTTGTATAGATCTTAAGGCAGCGCCTCCTATTTTTCCCAACACCTGTTGGATTATTTGGACTGAGAGTGTGACTGACCCTAAAATCACTCAATAAACTTCCATGGTTGAAGGTGGACTAGAACTGGGTGTCCCTAGTACTAGTCCAACATGTTGACCACTAACCAAACTGGATCTCAGCTTAAAGTACCTGGTTGGCTATTGTGAGACACAAAATGCTGAAATAAGATGGACACTGGCCTGATCCAATGTAGCTATTTCTATTTGCAATTATGTTATCATTTAATCAATCTCACATTACCTCTCTTCCTACTTAAAGTACACTCTAGGAACTACTTCTGTAGCAGTGGTTCTTAAACGGGTGTATTGGAAATGTGGACATTAGGAAATAGGTGTCAATTAATTGAAAATTTACCATTGCTTCAATTTAACAGAGTTATTTTAATTCCTTGTCATAGGCCCTTAATAAGTCCATATAACAAATTACATTGGGCCATCTCAGTGCAGTGCATAAAAATCTACTTGAAAGAATATTTCCTGTGCCTACATATACCTAGTAGTCTTTCCTGACTGCTAAAACTGATTGTGAATTATGATTTTAATTAACCAGCTCCCACAAAAGTTTCATACTTGATTACAGAAGTTTCCCTAATATGGAACAGTTATTTCACATTAAAAGCCAATAATCTAGTCACAGACATCAAGAAATGAAATCTATAAGACATCCAAGTATCAATTATGTATCTATTCTTATCAAATGCATGTTATATGTTGTGGGAAGTCTGAATTGGAAAATAATTTTGAATTGTAATTGATTTAGGCTTCATTAATTCAACAACATTTCAAAACCATGGGAAGAAATAGTTCCAAACTATTCTGTGTTTGGTTAATCCCACCTCAAGTACTATGTCCACTTCAGGAAACCACACTTTAAAAGGATTTAGACAAATGCTGTTAAGAGAACAGCAAAGGGAAACTAAGTCTTATGAGGAGAGATTGAAGAAACTATGTATAGGATAAGAAATCACTCTACAAACGTCTAGATGGATGCTACACAGGCTGTGACTGTTATGCTTCCAAAGTGCAAGGACATGAAATAATGGTTTACATTACAGGAAGTCAGATTGACTGAATATTATAAAAAAATATCCTAACAGTTTGATAGTACAATCATCATCTAGTAAAGGGGTAGGCTGCCTTTATGGAAAATGTTCAAGCAGAAGCTCAATAGTAAATGGATGAATTTAGATACCTATCCTGAACAAGGATTTGGTAATCTAAATTATTTCTTTCAACCATGATACTATTACAGTCACACAACTAATCTACATGAGATACACATCTTTGTCAAAGAGCAAATACAAAATAAAGCAGACAGAACGTTGGAATTGCACTGGGGAACTCTTGCTCTGCAATCATAAAGCTCTGTGGGTGACCAACAGTCACCTACTCTCTTATTCTCCAAAACTAACAGGGCTGGAAAGGATTAAACACTCCAGGAATGGAAAGTCAGAACACTAATGTAGTAAGTTACTTGGCAGTTATAAGCTCTAAAGGATTTGGCCAAACAAAAGAAGCCTTAAACATATTCCAACTTTGTGTTTTGTACCTCTCAAACGTGGCTATAGTTCTGTCATGTAACTGTTAATCAAAACAGCTCTGCACCAACTCAAAAATGTTCTTAGATGAAAAATACAAGCTCATATTTCCTTTTTCTTTTATTTCTATTTGGAGGTACCATATCATTTAAGGCCATGTAATGGTTTAATGCCTATCAACTGTGTTTGTTTTCTAGTCAGACTCTTTTATAAACAGGCATTTATTTATCAAATGTAAACCCACCACAATTGTGAGACTCTATTTTGCCCTAGAAAACATAGGCAAATAAGATTTTCATTTGCAGGGCATAAGCCAAAAAAAGGATAGCAAATTTACCCAGTTGTGATTGCTAGATTTAACTATTGGTGGGAAATCATGCAAATGCCTAATATAACTTACAACAGAGAAAAAAATATAAAATGACAATTTCATTCAAATCATTAAACTGCCAATAATCAGAACATGGACTGTTATGACATATAGTACATGCACCATTTCTTAACATGAAAAAAACTTAATATTAAGCATATTGTTAAACATATAAACTTTAATCCCCAGATATATACTATTTTCTTAGTATGTAAAAACTGCTACATTTCAAACAGAAGTTCTTAGTAAGACTCAGAATTGATTGGTCAGCCACAAATCATTAATATACCTATGATGCTAACATTTTTTTAAAAAATCTGTTTTATTGATTTTTATTTTTGTGATTTATTTTTGAATATTCTATTATCAGATCTTCATCATACATGAAGTTATCTACATGGTTTAAAAACACTTGCAAAAATCAAATTGGATGTTTGTATGGCCTAGGCCTTTTACATTAAAGTGGTTCCAGGCTGCTATAGTGAGTTGCTAAGAATTTATCTTGAAAAAAGTGTAAGACTAGAAAAGAGTTCCAGTAGTAGGGGAAGAGTTTCAGTAGTATGGAAAGATATTAGGCTCCAACCTAATATTGTTACTGGTTTGTTGTCTTTCCTCATTTTGTGGCATGGCACCTTTGGATTACTGTTCATTAGAGGAGAAGGAAAAAAAGAAGATTATATTGTCCTATAGTTTATCAGCCTACCCATCCATGGAGAACCCTGTTCATGAACCAAAGGAGGAGACCAAAGCCTCATCAAGTTTCTTGGAATAAAAGCATTTGTGTGTATAATGAATTTGCAGTCGGTGTCGCAAGAAGAAGTCTCCTCAAAGATAAAGGGTCTGCTTGAAAGTAAAGCCTCAGTATTTATCAAGGAAATGCTAAATAATTTCTTAAGGTCAAACAACTGGATTCTGGAAGTCAACCCAGTTTCATAAATCTGATGTTTGGGAACATAGTTGACTACGTTGTTTTTTATCTTTTTCATCTATTTTACCTTGATTTTTTGTTTCCTGAATTCTTGGCTTTGATAACTGATCTAGACCAGTTATCTAGATCAGAACCCTCATTCTAAATTTTAGAATGAGGGTTCTAGCAGTGCCTATCAAATGCGTAGAGGACACATTTCACCACAAACTGCCATCATATTTCTGAAATTATGTCCATCTGAATCTATACCTGTCTGAAAAGATTGTTCTGGATGTATGTCAATTAAAACAAAAGAACTACACAAGCTTAGCTCTCTGTTCTTCCTTTCATTGGTGGTGGTGGGGATGGTATGCTATTGGAAGGCTTTTTAACACTCTGAGTACTATCAGCTAAGGAGTGTCACCTGGTGGGGTCCAGAAGGACAGCCTTTTCTGCCATGTCACCACCCACTAGAACATCATCTCACTGGAGATCAGACGGGCCCCATCCTGCTCACCTTTCATAAGGCCTTGAAGACCTGGTTCTGTGCTCAGGCCTTGGATACCAGGTGTGTGATGGAGCCCATTTCCTGGTTGTGTTAATGGTTGCTTTGCAATATGTATTTGTTTTTATTTACTTTTAAATATTGTTAGCTGCCCAGAAGCATCTATTTGAGATGGAGAGTCATATAAATTGATTAAACAAACAAACAAACAAACTGATTTTGGTGAGATGGGAATGAAGGATTTCCCAAAGAGTGTAACTTCCATGAAGAGGCGCTAAAGCCAGTATGGCCTGATAGTCTAGCTTTATGTTCAAATTTTTTAATCTAATATTCTTTTATTTTACAGTAAAATCAGAAAGACTACTGCTGTGCATATTTTAGAGCATCTTCCATAGGTAGTCATATTAAATATACATTTGCCATAATTTGTCTGCTGAAGAGATAGCTAATATTTTGAGCCATTAAGATATCTGCCAGGGCCTTTCTTGGAAAATTGCTACTGAGAAAGTCAGTGCCACCACAGCAGCAGTGTTTGCCTTTCCTCTTTCCTTTCATGATGGAAAATAAGATATGTATCTACAATAGCGGACAGAACCTCTGAGATTTCTTTATAATGTATTTATTACATACCTCCATTAACTGAATACTTCAACTATTGCAGGGGTCCCCAAACTCTTCAGCTCATCGACCCTTTCATGAAGTTTCAGATTGTTCATTGACCCCAAATATTTATTACATGAAAATAATTTAATAAGTACTACTATAACTAATTGAATAATAACAACAACAACACTGATCCCTTGGATAGTCCCATTGATCCTTTGAGGTCAGTATTGACCACTTTGGAGAACCCTGCTCTATGGTATCAGATTGGAGTACAATAAATTATTGGTATTCAGTTTAAACTGTTATCTTACTTGGTTTCCTATCTATCTATCTATCTATCTATCTATCTATCTATCTATCTATCTATCTACCTACCTACCTACCTACCTACCTACCTACCTACCTACCTACCCACCCACCCACCCACCTATGAAATGTGTATAATTCCCAACTCCCAGCAACTCAAACATTCATATTGGTTTGGAGGAAAAGTGAGACCTTCCTCAATGTTGCTATTCTGATATTCATCTATATTGCTGACCACTGGAGCAATTTCACTGGAGTGAAAACTCCTTCAGGGTTTTTAAATATAATTCTTTTCATAAAGCCAAAAAGCTGAAATCATTGTGATTTAATTATACATTTAGCGTAATAGTCTTAGAACCGACAACTTTGTCTTAATACTATGAAATTTTCATACTTTTCAGGTAACTATTAAATATAATATATATTAATGCCAAAATACTGTATAATGTGTGACTGAAGAATTTTATAACAGCTTTTGAATGACTCTGCACGGGAATTTTGGCAATATTATTGTAGCAAATCCTTTTAATTACCCATAGTTTCTGGAAAGGAATTCTACCTTCATGAAATAGAAATGTGTTCTTTAAAATATTTCCCTTATTAAGAGTTGTTTATTAGCAAATAATATATTTGTAACCTCACTTGAAGAATTTGATACATTTGGATTTGCCACGTATTTTTATATGTTTACAACTGATTTGACTCAAAAGATCAATCTTTCTCATTCTGCCATTCACACTTATTTTTTTAAATTAAACAGTGTAATTCCACTCTTCCCTCAACTAAAGTTGTTCAGAGGCATTGATGGATATCTTGTGAGTAAAACAGAAAAAGCCGTGATCATGAACAAAATCTTAGCTTTTTCTTCATATTTTGATAAACAGAAATACTTGTTTTCTGCAATGTAGTTTCTGTTTAAGTTCAAGATGATATCATATAAACCCTTGAGCCATCACATTAGATAAAACAGAGTCATGACACATTGACATCAGAAGTGTCAGCCAACACCCGTCTTGGATGTTTCAAAGATATAAGCAATTAAATAAATAAATAAATAAATAAATAAATAACAGACAGACAGACAGACAGACAGACATATTTTGTGCAACAGAATAAAAATTCATATTTCCCAAAATATTCTAAAGGATACAATTGAAGGGGAAAATACCACTAGCAGCTGGAAGAAAGGAGCTATCCACCTAATCAATGAGGCTTTGTCAATCATAGTATACTGGTATAAAAGCAGAGTCTAAGCTGTCACCTTTGTCCCAGTTGAATGATTATCAGGCAATGAACTAAAAAAGATGTATATTTCATTTCCACAGGACTGTCTACGAATGCTTGATTTTTTGATTTAACAAACGAAACCTACCTACTAGTTCACAGGCCAAAATGACACTGTAGATATACAACATCTGTGTTTTCAGGAATGGATAACCAGCTCTAGAGTAAGTGCAGACACCTTATTAAATAGTGCATAGCATGAATCTTGAAGCCAGTACAGATGATTTTAGAACATTAATCCTGTTCACAACAAAAAAACTTTTCAACTTTTAATGTATTCTTTTAAAAATGATTGTGCTAAGCTATAAATTAAAAAAATGATGTTTTCAGAAGAAAACTATAGTTTGAATTACTTTAATACAGTTCAAAATGAGACCACCTTTGCTTTTTCATTTATATTTAATTTTTGTTCTATGCTGATATTCATATTAATTTTTATGTTTTAAATTCATAATCGATATTAGTGCAATTGGCTTTTGCTATTAAAATATCCCTTATATTTAAACAAAGTTTTACATGTTAATTTCAGTTTCATTTTTATTGCAACAAATGCTCAAATGATTTAAACTTTAACAGTTTTATACTTCAGCAATTTTGCAATATACACATAAATACAAATGTAAGCTGCCCCAAACAATAAGATTTAGGAAAAATTATCACCATTTTCTATGGCTATGAACCATGCTGTTCCATGGGTCAGGCAGAAAGTTTATACATGGTTGAAAGATTGCTAAATAATAATTTTATATGAAGCCAACCTTGATCAATATAGATTAATGGCTTTAAGCTCAATATGGTGATGATAACTTTATCAAAGAGTTAAAAACTTTTCTGGAGGTTAAAAAAAATTTTTTTAAAAATATAAGCGACACCAAGCAGAAAAGTATCCTTGAAAGCGTTAAGTACAAGAGATTAAGGAATCATAGTGGTAAGGTTATAGTTTAGCAGATCCATTTGCAAAACAGGTAGTCCTTGTTTAGTGACCACAGTTGGACAAACGTGGTCATTACATGAAGCGGTCACTTAGTGAAACATCACAATTTTATGAGTTTACTTCAGATTTCCTTTGCTTTACAGACCTGCGAAGGTCATAAATGTATGGACTGGTCACAGAGTTACTTTTCATCATTGTCATAAACGTGAACGGTTGCTAAATAAGGCAGCCACTAAACGAGTACTACCTGTACTGTGTCAAAAAAGATAATGTGATCAGGAGATGCATTAAGAGGAACATAATTTGTAAGTGCACACAATAAGACTATTATTAGAATGCAATAGCCTAAACATTGTACTCTGAACTAATATCTATGTTTGCCCAAAATATGCTATGCAAAGACATATTAAAAATGTTTCAGAAATAATGCAACAATGTAAATATATACATTTAATCTACTTTACCTAAAGCAAAACTAAGCAAATTGCAATCATGAAGGTGACTTGAAAGTAGAAACATTTATCAATATTACACCTGATGTAAACTAATTCCTGGATTACCTAACTAAATTGATTATTAATTTAATTAAAACAATAATTAATCCATTGTATTGTAAACCAAAGTATCAGTCTTAAACGTCATCTATGTTTCAAAAATTGTCTCTGGGTCCATGGAAACCCCAGCAGCATTCTCAGAAAATAAAAAGGCTAAATGACTGTAGCCATCTCCACAACATGGACTTTCACTCCCCCAAACTGGCTGGAAGACACTTATCTGTTCAACTCTATGCAGATGATGCAGAAATACTTTCAAGAACACCTGTTGGCCTTAAAAGACCACTGAGAGCATAGGATAGTACTGCAAGGAAGACCAGCTAGAACTCAATTATCAGAAAACTAAAACCATGGCATTTGCCAAAAGGCCCAAGAGCCATTCCTGAAGCACAGACGGCCAAAAGATAGAACAGGTCTCCCGTTTTAAATACCTGGGTATAGTCTTTCATTTTTCCAACAGTAGAAGAGTCCACATGGACTATGTTGCTGAAAATGTACAGAAGAGCTCATATGCCATCCTTAAATACCTTAAGACAAGAGATGGCCACTACATACCAGCAGCTCTCAAAGTATTTGAAGCCAAGCCAATTACACAACTAAACTCAAAGTAAACACAGAAGTGCCTTTACTCTGGCACAAAGTCATGCCCTCTGCTCAGCTGTCCTTGAAGGCTGATACAGGAAGACTCCTTACTTGGAGAGACAATGCCCCTGTGACTCGGAACACACAGAAACAACAGATCCTGTGCTTCTCCAGTGCCTATACTACAGAGACATTCATACTAGCCTCATTTCACCATTACTGCATAAATACCCCGGGTGCTTAGGACATTTTAACACCACCCTGTTGCTTTCAGATACCAACCCCGCTACAACATACAAGTTCTGTGCAGCAGCACTTAAAATTTTTCAGATGATGACCTGTATTATAAACTTGATTTAGAAAGCACCTAGTTTGCCATATTACGAGTATTTTGTAACTTGAGATAGTCTTCCACATACTAACCTTTTATGCTCCCTTACAACCATCTAATGCTCCTATCCCTTCTTTTAAATTCTTGCTTTTTATACAGTATATGCTTTTAGTTTTTAATTTATATATCTTTTATATATTCTAGCTTTTCATAATTTTTTATTTTTATTTTTATTCTTGATGCATCCTTCATGCTTTTTTAATGACTGTATCATACCTTCCTTATGCTGGTCTATGACTGCAATAAATATTTGATTTGATTATAGACTTTTGCTTGGAGATGTGCAGAACTAAGTTTGGGTCATATAGAGCACTTGGGTAATTACAAAGAGAACCTCACCAGTTACCATCTAGTGAATTGGTGCTTTGTGACTGACCGCAAGAACCAGAGAATGCTGTTTTCAAAATTCCAAAATATGCATATTCAACTAAAAGTTGGAGACTGTGCAGTAAGTTACACTGGATTCACTGATATGTATTAACATGGTTTTTAAAAAGTGTTGATCACCTGTAATAATCTCAGAGGAAAATAAATATAATCTTTCAAGATACGATATTGATATTCAGAATGAACAGTAATGTTTGAACATAATGGAATTTAAAATTGCATATCGACCACAATTGTAACAAAATTCAAGTACAAGACAATTAAGTGTTCTTAACTGTAGCATTTGCACAGAAAATACTTCCTAAAACTACCTAGTATAAAATAAGGGACAAAAAGAAAAATAAGAAAATAGAAAGAGATACATAATTTGCAAGTACTGTTTATAAAGTAACATGATTTTAGAGATGAAGATTTCTATATACCCAAATTCCCTTAATTTTTATTCTGACACAAAGTGCCTATGTCTCAGGTTACAAGTTTTTTTTAATCTTTTCAATCCTGTCCGATGCTTGGAGACTGCCTGGACAAGTCCCTGCAGTTTTCTTGGTGAGGTTTTTCAGAAGTGGTTTGCCATTGCCTCCTTCCTTGGGCTGAGGGAAACAGACTGGTCCAAGGTCACCCAGCTGGCTTTGTGCCTAGGCGGGACTAGAACTCATGGTCTCCCAGTTTCTAGCCTGTTGCTTTAACCACTACACCAAACTGGCTCTTTTAGTAGATTACAACTACAATATATCTAAATCAGGTAGTAGTGCATGTTGCAAGAATTGGGCTTACCTCAAATTCAGCATGCCTGTGAATATCTTCCGCTCTCTGTCTACTCAGGATAAATTCTGCTTCATTTGCTACTCTCACTAGATGATCCTTCATTGTTTGACTCAGCAACCTATAAATGCAAAATATTTAAGGACAAATAAATTATGGATTAAAAAAACTAAACATTTTAAAATATTTAGCTCCTTGAATAAATGACAGATGCAATCATTGTGGTCCACCACCTAGAACATATTTCATGGTAACTCTAAGAGTTAGTTTTCTGCATGATGTAGATGTATTGGTTTCCTCCACTGACATAAATGGTGACTATTACGCAAACAAGATATTCATCCAGATAATGGAATATAAGATATTTGTTGCAAGTAGTACCAAATATATGTGACTGTTCTTGGGGGGAAAAAAATGGAAGTCTCAATTGGCAAAAGATACTAGATTCAACTTATAACTATGCTGAAAGATCAGTGCCAATTACTTTCCAGGTACAATTAAAAGGTTGGTTTTAAAGCCCTAGTTGAGGGTTAACTATCTGATAGAAAATCCAGTTTTATATGAATCTATTCAGGTACTTATGCAGCGTTAGGCAAGGGATTGTGGTAATTGAAGTTAAAGTTTTAGAAGGCATTAGGTTGCTTTTCTTGTACTATAGTCAGTGCAGATTCCAATATTCCAAGTTTTCAGGACATCCATGACGCTCCCTAGCAATGGATCATATACTTCATGATTTGCACTTAGTACCCATTCTTTCTGCATTTAGGGAAGGACTCAAGGTCATTATCTTCAATCCATATGTTTGGCTGATGATGACTTTAGCTCATGTGTATTTTTAACAAGGTTTTACAATATAAGCCGCCATAGCATTCCAAGAGATTATTCAGTCACAGCAAGCAAAATTAATAATATATATATAGACACGCCAAATAACCTCATATTCAACTATTGTCTCCTATCTTAAAATGGGATGTATAAATAGAAAAAAAAATCAGTGTGCTAATTTCTAGAAACAGCATTTATTTTCTTGCATGTGCTTATCTTACTGACAACCAGTCCTGTTAGATGATAAAAATAAGAGCTTTAATTTTAAAATATCCAAGAAATAAAACTTTTGGGGGAGGCACAGAATCCTTTAAGGCACCTGATGTGGCCTTACAAAACCTTAATGCTGCAGTGTGATCCTTGACATAATTCACTGATACTCTATAGTCCTCCTTGAAGTCTAACATTAGTTGAAAAACAAGCATTTTAACGATCTGCAACAACTTTGACATTTTTGCTACAAATGCATATGTTTCCAAATTTGCACATGATTAAACCAAAATAAATGATCAAAACAAGTAACCAAATATATAAGTCAAATAAAAACCAAAAGTCTAAAAAAAAAGTGTTCTGTAGGTGAACATTCTAGTTCAAAATACAAAACACTGTTTAAATTCCTTTCTCCATCCTTTCAAACAATATTCTTTTGATACCATTTTTACTTTCATCATGTCCTTTACCCTTTTTGATATTTCACTCAGTTATATGCTATGATTTTAGATGTTATTAAAGTAATTATGATTATGAACTTAGAACACTGGCATTAACTTGTAGTTTATACCAGCACAGTTCTCAACTAGATGTTTATTATAATCAAAAGCAAATACATTTATATTATACTGAACCATTCAAAGGTCTTAAGAGTTTATTTATGTTTGGGTGTTGTTTTTTTTTGTTTGTTTAATTGCTTAAAAACGTACCCTTGAGATTTTAAAAGTGTGAGACTGGAAAACATTCTAGTTTTGTGCTTTTTTCAAAAAAGGAATGTTCTGCAGAAAGTAAGGAAGATTATCTTGATGAAGATATACAGAAACTGTTGCCTAGGCAAAAGGGACTGGAGCATTTTTTAAAGTCCAGAATGTCCAAATACCAATTGGAAGCAGCTCAGAGAGACACCGCCCTAATTAACTGAACTATAAGGAGGAGTTACAGCACACTCAGTCTTGCAAGATTTTTATTACAGCCAGTCTCAATAAAAGTTGTTTTAGCCATCCTGTGAAGTTGATTTCATGGTCTGATCTATCTAGTGGGCTGATGTGTTCTATGCTGAGAAAAAGGAAATATTTCATGATAAATATTATTACTAGCATAGCAACCAAAACTTTAATCTATAAAGACATTAACTTTTTGAAAATTAAGTTTCTGAGCTTTAATTAATACTTTAACAAATGGAAGTTGAATTATTAGTCTAAAATAATAATATTGACCAGCATTTTCAACCAAATGCAATCAGAATTATAGATATGTCACTTATCATTTTTGAGTCTGCAGTGTTATACAAATTTCCACAGAGTCTAAGACATCAGTGAAGAATATGTATATAAGTTACCTATACTTAATAATGTGTTATAGTAATAGATAAATAGAGGCATACAAATAAATTCTTAGAAAAGCAAATTAATAAGGAAGACCTTTTAACTATGGCTGAGTTCTGGCAGCGGTGAATTCTTCCTTGAAGGAGGGTAGTCCCTCAGCCTCTAAAGGAGGTGCTGGTTTATCTCCTTTTCAAGAAGCCATATCTAGACCCAACCATACTAGACAACTTTCATCCAGTATCCAACCTTCCCTTCTTGGAAAGGTTGAGAAGTTGGTTGTAAAACTTCAGAGGATCCTGGCTAAAGCAAATTATCTGGCCCCTTTCAGTCACGTTTCAGATGGGGTATGGGATTGAAACAGCATTGGTTATGCTGTTGGATAACCTCTGGTGGGAGGGTATGGAAGTAGTGCATCCATCCTTGTTCTTCTTGACCTCTTGGTGGCCTTTGATACCATCAACCCCAATATCCTTCTGGATCGATTTTGGGGGTTAGGGATGGGCAGCACTGTATTGCAATAGTTCTCCTCCTTCCCCTGAGGTTCTATTCAGTGTTAATTGGGAGTGAGATGTCCTGCCCTTGACCCCTGCTTTGCAGGGTTCTACAGAGTTCGGTACTTATCAGCTACCATTTAACACGTGCATGAAGCCGCTAGATAAGATCATATGGGGTGAGGTATCATCACTATCCAGCTTTAAATCTCTGCCCCAGCAAACTAGTTGATATTCTGCATGGAGGCTGTGGGGGTTTGGATGGGGAACAACAGGCTTCAGCTCAATCATGACAAGCCTGAGCAGCTTTGAGTTTTTGGACTGCCTTGAATACCAGCTGTTCAAGAGTAATAATGGAGGAGAGCTATTACCTTCCTACCAACATTTGCATGCTTGCTAAAAGCAATTGGTTGCATTTTATCTCATGTGACAAGGAATACTGGATTGGATGGGCCATTTACTTGGTCCAACAAAGTTCTTTTTATATGTTTTGTTCCTTTTTCTTTAAATGTTCTCTCTACTTGGCACATTTTAAGTTTCTAAGTGATCTGATCCTGGACATTCCTGTGTACAAGTATCTATGTCTATATTATTAGTGTTTTTCCTTGAATTTTAATCATTGTGACTGAAATGCTAGCTATTTAAGAAATAGGGGTTTTGTTGTTGTTGTTTTTTGGTAACAAGTACCCTTTGCAACTTTATTGACTTTTTGTGCATGTTCAATATTTGCACCCTTGTTCTATTGTGTACATTTATATTTCATAAATGATTACAATTGTGTATTTTAAAATTTGAGTTAAACTACTGATTTCTAATGAACTGAAAAGTATTGGGATACATTTCCTCATAAACCTCTTCTGTAATTATTTTACAATCAATATAATAGCTTTCGCATCTATTCTACATTATTTATACAAATAATATGACTGACATCACCATGTCCATACATTGAAGCCCAGTTTGCAAACCTTGATTATGCAACAAGGATGAATTCTTTTGAAATTTGTACATTTATTCCTTCACTTTTTAACCAATCATGACTCTTTCTTTCTGTAAAATTTCAATCTACTGATAGTTATTGTCTGCCGGCTTACAATGTCTGAAAATCACTTCTGTTTTACTCTCCTCTCTGAATTTGCCCCCTTTTACTACCAATATCTAATAATTCAGGATCAACAAAAATATTTGAATTCAAAAGCTAAATAGTACAATTATTAAGTTTGGGGGAATTATACTGTAATATAAGCACAATTAGTTTCATTTTAATAATATAATTTACTAGATTAAATTGTTCTTAAATATAATTATATACCAGCTTTATTTAAGGTTTACTTCTGAAATCTGTATATTGTTTCAAATATATTTGTTTCCCCCAAGTGAGTAGAGAATCCTGTTCTAAATATATCAGGCAGACATTTTAAAATATAAAGCATGCTTTTAAAAGTGCTAATACCAAAAATGTTAAAATATTGTTTTACAGATGAAAACAACTTAATAGCATTTTATATTATTTATATAATGCAATTACATTATAATGCATTATTATCAAATGTATTTGTTATTTCTTTGCATAATTTTTATTATTTCAGTTCAGTTTATTATTTAAGTTCAAAATAAATTTGAACTGAAAACCAAAGCATTTTATCCAAATTTTGAAAAAGGCTTCACCATCGTATACATTAGTCTTTGCACTCTAAAATTCACTACTATTTCAACACATCCTGCTACTGAATATACAATTTTAAATTCTTATTTTTTAAAAAAAATACAAACTTTGTTTTATCTCTCAGGAAGCATTTGTAGAACCAAGGGGGGTTAATGCCTTTAAGTTTCATGGATATATAGAAAATGCGGGCAAAAATGTAACTGGCTATGTCTTCAATTTCACTATCTCTGGGGATTAATTTGAACCATAGCTCACCCATGGTATTTGTGCAGAATACTTCATCTCAAACATCTGAAATTAGGAATGAGAAAGACTTGCACTTCAGAGAAGCTGGCTTCTAGTTTCAGATAATATCAAAACCCGTAACTCTCATTTTAGAAATAAAAACTATATCCAAGTAAGAATTATCTGCAATTCTTAGCAATAACTTACAGTTGCTTTACTTGGAAACAGCTGTAATAAAAATAAACTTTAAATTAATGCACTATTACTTTGGGTGAAGCCATATTCTGATATTTCATTATTTTTAGCACTTTGAAAAAAATATTAAAGCTTTCATAATTAAAGTAGTTTTTAGAAAAAAGTGAAAAAAGTTTTATTTTTTTCATGCATCTCATGATCCCTTTTGGCATGTTTTTGTGATCTGATGACCTATAGAAGCTTTCCTCAAGCAAGTCTCCTCCATATGTACTGAGACTACAGAAATATGACTGGGAATTCAGAGGACTGAAATTTGAACACTATGGACTGACAAAAGTGTGTGTGTGTCTGTATGTATGTGTACACACATACACACACAAATTCAACTATTCATTATGTACGTTTTTTATAACAGTACTGTTATGAAAGTGTAGCCTTTTCTTTCTTTCGAATTTTTGCAATAATTTATTTATTCTCCAGCTTTAGGGGTTGCTTTGTTTCTTCATTTAAACATCCACATTGTGGATTACTATTCTCTGCTAGTGACTGAGACCTAATGCTGCTTTTTTTTCTAGTAGTACTGTTTTACTTATTATTCAAGTCTTCAGATTATTTTAATTAACTGAAAAATAAGTTTCAAAATAGGTTCTGCCACCATCTCAATATTTGCTAGCACCTCATATGCTTATTCACACATGCACATAATTGGGTGCTTTTTAATATATTTAAACAACTTTATAGTACCTTTACATGAACTGTATTAATAATAAATATTTTTTAAAGTCTTATGCTGTTCTAGTTTAAATCTCAGTATAATTTCAGTTTCTGCAATCTTTAGAAAAGCAATTGTGTATAAATGCTTGAAGGAACATGATGTATTTCCCAGGACTCAGCTGAAACACTGAAAAGCTCTTAACATTTACACTAAAATAACCAAAACCTTTTGAAAAACCATAATTTAAGGAATAACGCAAATTACAATTTATTTTTATGTTTAAAACAGTCATGTAGAAAAGTGTATTTTTTTTAAAAAAAATGCTGATCTGAAAAAAATATATCAGTCCTATATAAGTTCTAGTTCACCAAACATGATGTATTAGACTCTGCTAGTAGCTGACAAACTACTATATTTAAACCAAAGAAAATATAACTGAGCCCTTGTAACCAACTACAATTAACTCAGCAGGTTTAAAGTAATGCATATCTGTTACAAACACATTATGACTACAAGTTTAAAAAAAGTCAAATCTTAAACTATTACAACAGAAAATTTGAGAAATGAAGAGTATTTAGAAGTTATATCAGACCTACAAGGTTAAATATCCAAAATAATATGTGTAGCATATTTATAAAGCAATATAAACATAATCCAGTAAATTCAAAATTAATGGCTTGTAAGCACAAAAAAGGAGGTAAATTTATATGAAAGTGATCACTACAAAACATAATAGTATTACAGTTAAGGTACGGTAAGAATACAATTAGGCTAACTAGGAAGTTACCTTCCTTCATTGACAAGCTCAATGAAAGCCAGGCCTGCATTCTTCTGAATTGAGTTCTGCCATTCCTATAATACAAAAGTGATAAAAAAAAACAAAAACAGGTAATTAAAATGCATTAAAAGAAACAAATTTATTTTACTTAACTAGTAAAAATAATTTAAAAATTAAGCTTATGACAGATAAAAATAACCATGAACATCAAATGCTAGAGTGGTAAAATATCACATAAGCTGAGTTCACTTATTATCCTATATCTTTACAAATTATTATGGCTAGCTTCATACATATCAAGCCAAGTAAAAAAACAAACCACAATATGGCATATGTAGTATATGAACCAATATCTGTCCAATATCTATCCCTACATTTAACTTTATTACTATATTAAACTATATTTAAGACTCTACATTTTGTTAAATGTAAAAGCTGCAACTATTATTTTCCTATTGCTTAGTTATGCCAATTATATGGTACATAAACATTCCTCAAAATGACTAACATGTTTCAGACTACTTTTTTGTGTTGATACTTATTTTTTTTATTATACTGATTATATATTACAATAGTTTCTTAATTTTTATCAGTAGGACCAATAATTCAAAGAGACATAATCTAGTACAGGTTATTTCTATCGTAACGCTACCACAAGATAGCTGGGGACAGAATCTTTCTAACAGTATACCCTAATTTTTTTAACAATTCATACTGAGGGAATCATTTAGATCGTGTTTTTCAAACTTGGCAACTTTAAGATGCTGGCTGCAGAATTATGGGAAATGAAGTCCACACATCTTAAAGTTGCCAAGTTTAAAAAACACTGATTAACATAATACTCTACTGTGTAAGTTATTGTTTTATTATTATTATTGCTTATTTAGCACTAACGAATTGTGATTGATCGTGCTATAGTCCTATAATTATGTACATACCTACTTAGGGAGTAAATGCATATTAGTACTATAAAGCAACTGATAATCCTAATCAAACAGTGCTTTTCTTCTCCGAACAAAATTCCTAATTTTAGCATTCATTCAACACAGAAAGGCAGGAGAGAGAGGAAACACCCTTGGTCATTTTCTTTAAATGACATCATGTATATACTAGTGCTTGACTGAAATTGCTTTCATTCTGAATAATACTATAGTGTTTAAAAATGTAATTACTGAAGGCAGAAATTGTCAAAGGAATGAAAATTATCACGGCTTGATTCAGCATAACTCTGTTTATTACAGATAATTATAAAAAAAGATATTAGTCTAACAAATGTTTATAAGCTACAAGTAAATGTTTCCCTCATGCATGTTTTAATAGTGGATGAGAGGGGAGGGAAAGAATATAATGCTTATTGCCTTTCATGTTTAATTCAACATTCGAACACAGTATACATATCCTATATTGCAATTACAATCATGGAGCCAACTGCATTGTTATGTCAAGATCTTAGTTATTCCTCTCCCTAAAGTGCTGATGAAAAACATTAAAAGCCTCAAAGCCAACCACTAATGGAGCTGAATAACTGTTACATCATTTCAGCAGTTCAAAAAGAACTGCAACAGAAGACTGACAAAGTCAAAAATTTCATATGTTATGAAGTGATCTTAATTGACTATTTCCTATTCCTATAAAATGTATATTGCCTCTTTCTAATGTCCATGATCATACTGAAATTTATAGCAAATTTATTTATCAATAATTTAAAACCAGCAGAAATTGTATGTAGCTACTAGAATATAAATATTCCTAGAGTACTAACACAAGTTGCCAGAAAACAAAATGGGCCGTAAGTACAGGATCTAGACCTAGGCAATCTTTTATAATTCAGAATTCTTAAAACCAGTTCCTGGAAATTGGAGCAGGAAGCTGGAATGTGATCAGCAGCAGATGGAAGTTTTGCTTTCCTGACAAGGCAATAGATCACAAACTGAGAATATATGTCAGATCTGATCTATTGAGAGACTTCTTACTTTCTGACATACTGGACACCAAAGAGAAATCTAAGGACTGAATTCACATATATGGATCTGTATGCAGTTTATCTCAATTTCCATTTGCATCCAACTGTACCTCAACAGCATCCCTACTTCTACTTAAATTTCTGAAGCACAGGAAAGTCCCACAATTCCAAATCAGTTGATTTCATAGCTGAGTTCTTATTGTTACATCTCTCTAGACCCAAGTAATTATTAGGGAGCATTAGAGCACCAACAGAATTATAAGAAGAATCAATTAATATACTGCATTTTACAGGTTAATAAATAAATGTATCATTAGATTTTGATTAGAATGGCTCCTAACATGTGTAAAATAGAAGCAAAAACAAAACAAAATAATATACATAAAACAAAACAAACACAACAACGTTGGAACAGAAGCATGACATTAATTTTACCAGTCTCCTCTCCTTTATATTCACAGGACCAGACAAGTAACTGCAACATAGTAGGCAGCAATCCAGCTAAAGGATATGATCTATTGTCTTGCTTGCTTTCCTCTCTTACTATCTTTATTTAAATATTTGATAAAAAGTTGTGATAAACCATGTTTAAAATTACAAATTCTTCAGGTAATTCTAGATAACTGGATGTCCCTTTTGTTTTAGAAGTGCTGTCCTAACTGCTAACCTAACCTAACTGCTGTCATGCTAATTTTCAAGCTGGACGTGGTCTTTGAATGGAATATATATGTCCAAACATTATCAAATGGTCTGGATTGGCTCAGTTTCTGTTGAGTTACAATACATGAACACCTGAAAGGAAAGACTCTGTATTCTTCAAAACAGCCATGATGGTCACTACAGGCATATACAGATTCTACTGGGGTGATACTGCAGCAGTACTTTGAAGGGTTGTTGAAAGTTATGCCTGTTATTCCCATGCAATAGAAGTAATGGTTATGCCAAGCCTCCCCATCCCCATTCTTGATAGGTTTGACTTCTCCAACAAGAAGGATGGGATAGTCATTCATTTATATCTATACACACAAAGAAACAATTCTCAGTATAACTAAACTATATCTGTTCTTTAAAAAACAGCAACTCATACCATTTATTTCAAAATATCCAGTTAAATAAAACAAGATATACGTGAAGTAAGAAGCTTCCTTAATGAATATATTACTGTAATATGCTAATCCTCTGCACTATTAATATTTGTCCAGTTACCATTAATAATGTTAATCTTTTTCTGCAGGGGACATCCTACCAAGCACCAGATATTACAGTGTCTCTGGTTGGGGCGAGACATGTAGCTGTGTATGTGTATGTGCATTTGTGTGCATGAGCGAATGCAATCAAGAAGTTCTTTTCTTGATCATTATAATTAAGTTATTTTCTTGACCACTAGAAAACTATTTCGTAATTATTTTCTTGGTCAATAGAACTTCCACTTCTCCTGCTGCACTTTATGCTCCAATTCTTCCAATTCTACTCCAGTATCCAGATTTTCCAACTGGCTGAGGAATCTGGAATAAAGATGGCCTCCAAATCTCTATTCACTGTCCTATACTTGCCTGATATTTAAATGGTTCTCTATGCATATTCTTAAAGAATTTGAAGTCAGAAGGCTACCCATTCATTTTTAGGGAAAATCTCAACTCTTTAGCATTCAAATTTAATTATTTATAAAGGGGCAGCATGTAACATTAAATTTTTGATCATTATTTATGGTAATCGCATACCATAAAAAGTTAAAGTTTAATTTGGCAATGAACAATCTATATATACTCCTCTAAGGATATAACTTTGCAGAAGACTTAACTGAGACACATTCTTCTCTTATGCAATGCAAAGCATCTGATTTCACATTTGTGATAAAAGTTGCCCAAAGTCCACCCATCTATAAGTTGCAACAGATGATCATCATTATACCTATATCAAGCTTCTAGGATTGAATTGTACAAATGTGTTCTATTAGTACATAGCCTGAATGTTTGGCAACTTCATTCTTCAAGACAAATGGCAGCTGCTGCCCTTTGAGGTCTGAAGTCAAGTCTTCAGGGAAGCTCAAAGCCCAAGTGGGGAAGGGGGAGGCCTGTTCATTAGAGACTGCTCCAGGCTAAAACTTCCAAGGCTGACATTAGAACTATGTAGGACTATTTTTTTTAATCTATAAAATATACTGAATATAAGCAATAAGTCCTTCCATATTCTTTGTTACATTTACATTCATATTTATATTCTAGTAATAGAATCTGAATTCCATCCATATTATTATATCTACCCAAAAAAAAAAAAAAAAGGCCAGTTATGCAACTGTATTGGCATGCACACATTTTTATGTTATGACTCATTTTATGCCCAATATATCCCCAATAGGCATACACACATTTTGGGTGTGATATCCCATTTTCAATCAGTCCATAGGAAGGAACAGAGAAAATTTAGGGAATCAATGAATAAAGGAAAGAAAATGCAAATTCTGTGTATATCTATGGCACTTTTGTTTCTCTTATGCTCTAAGAAAGAAACAAGGAAAGAAATGCTAAAGACAGTATTTTTAAAAATGGAGGAGTAATTCTGCTGACAAATAAATCTACATTAAACATTTAAAATCAAATTCAGATCACTAATATAAAATCAATAGGCACTCTTTTTAAAATCTTTTTAAATGTTTGCATTCAAGTGCCCTGATATATATGATGCAATTCTGGTATATGAAACACTTGGTTCTAGAAGTCTACCGTAACTTTAGTCCTAACAGAAATATGTTTGACAACAACCATGCCTGCTCAGAGAAAGGAAAAATGTAAAGAAAATAGCTTGGAAATGATTTATATGAATGCATAGTGCTGAAGTTAATTACAACTAACCCAATAAAATAAAGCCTGTATTATTGTACAGCAAGTAATAACCTTAGACACGGAAAGCAGAGCTCTTTGTGCTCTTTCGCATGCTCAGTTCCACAGCACACTACAGTAAGAATTAAGTAAGTTGTAAATATGCCATACAGAAACAGCAGTCTTTAACTAAAAGCAGAAAACTCTCCTGCTGCTTAAGCCATTTTATTCCACTCTGGACAAACTTTCTATAAACCGGTTTTACATTATTGTTTAGCAAATTTCTGAAAATAGTTCACAATGAACTTTTATGTACTTGGAAACTATGAGCTACTGCTTCTGTTTGTTTAAAAGAATACATAGTACTAAGCCTTATACTGATATATAAAGATGTATCTTAAGTGTCATAAAGCACATAACATATTTCTAGAACATTCCTTGGGTAAGCACACACTTCTCAGGATACACACACACACATACATACAACCATTGTGGGTATTATGCTATTATCAAAACAAAAATGTAATTGGAATTATGCTACTTAATTTGCTCATTTTATCATTGTGAAGGCAGTCGCAGAACAGATTAAGTATCTTGAAGGCCCAATTATGTGAATAGTGAAATAATTACCTGTTTACTTCTGGTCCAGTTGGGTGCAATTTAACACAACAGTTACAACTAAAATTTTGCACATGTGATTAAAAGTGAAACTGGACATATGCAGAGACATACTAAATAATTTTGATATGAATATCAATAAGCAAAATGGCAACTAATAAATATACTATTCTATTTAATCTATATCCATAAAGGATGAACAGTGAATATCATGAATAGTGAAAAACAAAATAATTTTGTATTGCAAGAGATGAAAAATTAAGAGATCTGCAGATTTTATTTGTAACCATCCTTTATATAAATCTTACCTAGAAGCAACTCTGACATGCAGTTAGGTGAAGAAATCTACTTAAGGAAGCAACAGTAGAAAAGGTCCATGGATGGAAACATAACAGAACTTGCATTTTTGCAATTACCCCAAAATGGCCTTTGAATTGGTTCCAGACTAACTCTTTGTTTTGCTATCAAATATTATAAAATGTACTATCTTTCCAAATGCCATGCACAGATACACAACCAAGGCCACAGAGGTCAACCTAAATTTCGATTTAATAACTCCAGATTGTTAGGGAGAATGATCTTTGTGAAAAGCCACACTATTGCATCACACTAATAAAATGAATTGCATGATTTTCAAACATGGCATTTTGATGCAGAAAATGCACAGTGAATTGAAACCAGATTTAGTGATTTTTTTTAAGGTGGATTCACTGTATAATCAATATGATTTAAGTCAGTTTGAATCTAATCCATGCATAATTCAGATAGACAAATTAATCTGGAAATGGAAATATATAGATCATAAACCCAAGGTCATTGGAAACTAAACAATGAAAATGTTAGTATTGTATTATTGATTATGTGCCATCAAGTCATTGTTGGCTCTTGGCAACCACATACAGTAGATAGATTTTCCATAAGAAACAGTGTATTATTTATATTGTCCTTGTTTGAATATAGTAAGCATAGTGAACTAAGACACATGGGCACTATTTCCAGAAGTAATTGGGTTGTTTGTTTGTTAATCTGGACAATCCCGAAAACTTTTAGGATAACACCAAAGAGCCAATCAAGAAGTTTGTAATGCTTCTGTTTGTTAGGATAATTGGATTAGGCAAAGTCAATGAGACAAAATAGTAAAATTTTCTACAAAAATCCTCTTAACACAAATGTTTCTTAAAACAATACATAATAAACCCAATCTATCAAGCAGTATATGTAAGCTGAAAAGGTATTTAAAATAATTCAAAATTACCAAATTCCACAAACTGGGGTTAAGAGAAGAAATAGAAATTTCTATGTAACCAATTCTTGGCCCAGCCTAAGAAAACCATGAACTAATTGTAAGCAGAAAAAGAAATGCAGAGGCCTATATAATAAAATGCAACTTTTAATGATATTGCTCTTTGCCATCATGAAGAAAACTAATTTCAGGAATTTACCTTAACTGATAACAGCAGTAATACAGTTATATATTAATATCAGCATTATTACTCTTTCTATACTGAACAAAATATCGTTATTGTACTGTTTTGTCAGTGCAAACTAATATTTGATAAGTGATGGTTACAAAATGATTTTTCAGAAAAGTATGATATAGCAATATTTGCTAGTGAATTATTTTATCCACAGAGCTTTTCCACAGAGCCTTTGGAAAGGAGAGTCCACATAAAGTTGACAGAATCTACTGGGATTGGCTGCTGAGTCAGTTAACATTATTGTTTAACTGCTTTTTATTATTAGGGTTTTTATTAGTAGGATTGTAGTACATAGTACAAATATATGGATGGATGAATAGACAGATGGATTAAAAAATAATTGTATTTTATGTAATTAGGCAACCTTTCCCAGTGTGGTAGCATGAAGCTTCCAGGACTCTTCTGACTGTAAATTCTAAGGCACAATATTACATACTCATTATTTGTTTCTTCTTTTTTAATACTCTAGGTACATACATCTAAATTTGTTATTTACTTCTATGGAATATTAAATCCACCATGAAAGATTTTTTAAATGTAAATAATGTGTGTTTTAAGTCAAAAGTGTAAAAGGATGGAGCTAATTTCTTTTAAAAAGGAATCAACACAAGCAGCAATTTTCACTAGGTTTATTGTTGTGCATCTATGGCATATATCATGCTATTTTTCCATAACATTGCATAGTTCAACCACAATTCTGCTTTAATTATATTGTTGTTAGTAATATTAGAATTTATTCATTTCTTTATCCAATCTGTATTTTCTAATCTATCTTTCAATTATGAGCTCTTACAGCAACTTACAACATAGTTAAATACAAACTGAGAAATTCTGAGTGCTTGGACCAGCAATTTTCTAACAACAGAAAAAAATAAAAGTTTGGAAATCAGGTGAAATTAATATGACTTGACCATCAAGCTAAAGGATAAGGAATCAGAACTAGCTATAGCAATGTTATAAACTAACATCACCTCATTTTATGACTGATGATCTTTTGTACCAAAACTGAAACTATTGAGAAGAGATAGCAGCAAAATCATCAAATTCTTTGTTTGTTTTTAAGATTTTTGGGGAGAAAAGATCCAAGAAAAAAAAATGCAACTCTGATACCCAGTTAATACGGATTGTTGCCTGGAGTTTGAAGGGAAATGGGCATTGGAAAAACATAATCCTCCCTATCACAAGCAGCATTCCTGATCAGAAAGCACTGAACACTATTTTTCTGTCAGCTCCATTTAAAGATAGATGCTCACTCCCTGAGAATTATCTGAAGGAAAATGTACAGATATTGTTTGCCTTGCATAATATTAGGGACATATTTGTTTATTTACAGCCAAGAAAACAAAAAAATGGATCATCAACCAAATCAACTCAGAGTTCTCACTCAAGGCATAAACGACCAGCCTCAAATTATCCTACTTTGGACATACTATACAAAGACCTAGCTCTCTGCAGAGGACTCTAATGCTGAAAAAGAAAGGAAGGAAGAAAAGAAGAGGACCACCAGCAGCAAGGTGGGTGGACTCAGTTACCGTGGAGATAAGTGCACCATCGGAAGACCTGAAAGACCAGGTTAGGGATAGGTCGTCATGGAGAAAAATTTTCTGTGTGGTTACTAGGAATCAAAAACTACTTGATGGCACATAATCAGTCTATCTGCCTCCATCCATCCATCCATCCATCCATCCATCCATCCATCCATCCATCCTATCAGAATCTAAACTTGTCTGGTAGTTTATAATCATAAAAACATGAAACAGTATAGATAAAAACAGATAAAGAGTTTAATTCTAAATTAAATATTAAATAATAACTGTGTAGAAAGCAAAGCTAAATATAAACACATTAGATTTATAAGGGAAAATGTCTTTTGAGTAATTGCCACTTTTTAATATGATTGAGCCCCTAATTTATATAAATTGTCTTTGATAGTAGTCTATATTATGAATCTCAAAAAGTGAGAGCAATGTACACTATCCTATATATAAAGATTACAAATGAGTCAACAAAAAGTGGCCTGGGAATATTCACATGTAGAGGCTACTGCATGAAGTGAACGGCCATAAAAATTCCCCTTTCACCCCTATGGGTGGTATGTGTCTTCCTCAATCTCGGGTGCTCTACCAGAGGCCTGGGAGTTTGAGGGTTCTGTGCAGTATCTTAGCTTTTCCTAGCACTGCACTCTTCTGCACAGAGAGCTCTGATGCTGTTCTTGGGATCTGTTGGAGCCATTCTCCCAGCTTAGGAGTCACGGCCCCGAGTGCTCCTACCACCATTGGGACCACTTTGGCCTTTACTTTCCACATCCTCTCGATTTCCTCCTTCAGGCCCTGGTACTTCTCCAGCTTCTCATGCTCCTTCTTCCTGATGTTGATGTCACTTGGCACTGCTACATCTATCACTACCGCTGTCTTCTGGTCTTTGTCTACTACCACGATGTCTGGTTGATTAGCCAGTACCTGCCTGTCCATTTGGATCTGGAAGTCCCACAGGATCTTAGCCCTGTTATTCTCCACGACCTTCTGTGGAATCTCCCATCTGGCCTTGGGGGGGTCTAGCCCATACGCTGTGCAGATGTTCCTGTACACAATGCCAGCTACCTGGTTGTGCCGTTCAGTGTATGCTGTTCCTGCCTGCATCTTACACCCTGCCACTATGTGTTGGACTGTCTCTGAGGCCTCTTTGCACAATCTGCACCTTGGATCCTGTCTGGTGTGGTAGACACCTGCTTCTATGGATCTGGTGCTTAGTGCCTGCTCTTGTGCTGCTATGATCAGTGCCTCAGTGCTGTCTTTTAGTCCGGCCCTTTCCAGCTTCTATGGATCTGGTGCTTAGTGCCTGCTCTTGTGCTGCTATGATCAGTGCCTCAGTGCTGTCTTTTAGTCCGGCCCTTTCCAGCCACTGATAGGATTTCCCAATGTCAGCCACCTCAGCTATCTGTCGATGGTACATCCCATGCAGGGGCTTGTCTTGCCATGGCACTTCCTCTGCTTGAACGTCCTGCCTTGTCTGCTGCTGCCTGAGGCATTCTCTCAGCAGCTCATCTTTGGGTGCCATCTTACTGATGTACTCCTGGATACTTCGGGTTTCGTCCAGGACAATGGCTTTGACATTCATCAGGCCCCGCCCGCCCTCTTTGCGCCTGGTGTACAGTCTCTGGGTGTTGGAGTTGGGGTGAAAACCTCCATACATTGTGAGGAGCTTCTGGGTCTTCACATTGGCAGCCTCCATGTCTTCCTTTGGCCAGCTCACTATGCCGGCAGGGTATCTGATGACTGGCGGGGCATATATGTTGATGGCATGGATCTTGTTCTTCCCATTGAGCTGGCTCTTCAGGACCTGTCTTATCCTTTGGTGGTACTTGGATGTTGCTGTCTTTCTTGCCTCCTCCTCATGGTTCCCGTGTGACTGTGGGACACCAAGGTATTTATAGCTGGTCTCTATGTCTGCTATGTGGCCCACTGGTAGTTCCACTCCATCGGTCTTAACTACCTTCCCTCTCTTTACTATCATCTTGCCACACTTCTCCAGTCCGAATGACATCCCAATGTCCTCACTGTAGATCCGTGTCAGGTGGATCAGTGAGTCGATGTCTCATTCACTCTTAGCATACAGCTTGATGTCATCCATGTAGAGGAGGTGGCTGATGGTGACTTCACTCTTGAACTTGTACCCATATCCAGACCTTGTGATTATCTGGCTGAGGGGGTTTAAGCCTATGCAGAACAGCAGTGGGGACAGTGCATCACCTTGCTATATGCTGCACTTGATGGCCACTTGTGCGAGCTGTCTTGAGTTCACTTCCAGTGTTGTCTTCCACAGTCCCATTGAGTTCTTGAGGAAGGTCCTTAGTGTCCTGTTGACTTTGGATAGTGCCAGGCATTCACAGATCCATGTGTGCGGCATTGAGTCATAGGCTTTCCTGTAGTCAATCCAGGCTGTGCTCAGATTGGTCTGCCTAGACCTTGACTCTTGGGCGACTGCCCTATCTATGAGTAACTGGTGTTTTGAGCCTCTGGTGTTGTTCCCAATGCCCTTCTGAGCTGTGCTTATGTACTGGCCCATATGGTCATGTAGCTTGGCAGCTATGATGCCTGATAGAACTTTCCATGTTGTGGGGAGGCAGGTTATTGGCTGGTAGTTGGATGGTGCTGTTCCTTTGTGAGGGTCTTTTATGATCAGCACTGTCCTTCCTTGTGTTAGCCAGTCTGGGTGGGAGCCTGCTGCTAGCAGTTGGTTCATCTGTGCTGCTAGGTGTTCATGCACTGCTGTTAGTTTCTTTAGCCAGTAGGTGTGGATCATGTCCGGGCCAGGTGCTGTCCAGCTTTTCATGTTCTTGACCCACTGTTGGATGTCTGCTACTGTGATGGTGACTGGTTCCTGTTCTGGGAGATTGCAGTGGTCTGCTTTCAGGTCCTGCAGCCACTTTGCACTGGTGTTATGCGTCTTCTCTTTCTCCCATATGTTCTTCCAGTACTGTTCAGTTTCCGCTGCTGGTGGCTCAGCTGCTACTCTGTGGTTGCACTGCAGTTGGGAGTATACTTTGGATGGTTCTTTGGAGAACAGGGCATTTATCTTCTTCGCCTCTGCTTCTCTAATGTATCTCCTTAGCCTGGTAGCCAATGCTGTGAGCCTTTGTTTAGCAGTCTCTAGGGCTTCAGATGGAGTCAGGCCCATGTATTTTTTCAGTAGCCAAGTCTTATCCTTAATCTCCACATGCTTCTGTAGTTCCACCAGCTGACTGACTTCTCTCCGAGTTGCCTTGATCGTAGCCTCCAATCTCATTTTCCAGGGTGAGGTATGTACTGCTGTTCTTCTTGATCGTGTAGCCAAGCATTTCCAGGATTACCGCGGGTGTAGCATATACCAATTCATTGGTTTCAGTTATGGTGGTAGTAGGGATTGTCTGGAGGGCTCTGTTGGCATCTTCTGGCATACTATCTGATGGTACTTCTCCACTGAGCCTTGGTAATCTGACTCGAGGGTTGACTGTAGCTAGTTTATCCGTGATCTTATGCCTCATATCAGCTGCTGTGCTCTGTAATGGAAGGGCTGGCAATGACATTCCAGCTTCAGGTGTTGGCTGCGCATCTGCTTGTTCTTCCAGGTCTGCTTGAGTCCGGGTTCTAATGTGGAGTTGGTCTATCTCAAGTTGTGAGAGCAGCTTCCTCTTCACTATGTTGAAGCGCTAGGTAACTAGTTGTTTCTCAGTTAGTGTGGATGTAGGCCTTCTGTCTATCCATAGTTCCCTCATACGTTTCATATATCCTCTCTCATTAGGTCTGCTGTTGTAGTAGCATTCCATCATTTCCAAGTTCTCTTGTCTCATCCATGTATGGTTTGTTCCAGTAGCCCACTTAACATCAGATTGTCCTGGTTCCCCAACATCTGACGCAGACCTTGTTAATCTGGGCAATGTCCGAGCCGGCATGACTCTCTTAGTTTGTGTCACTCTCATATTTTGAGGTAGGCAGGTGAAGCGTTAGGGGGTCTTTGCCCAAGGACCCCTACTGGTAAGGTAGGTACCAGCCGGGATTTGAACCCCGGTCTCCTGCATCAAAGGCAGTATTCTAACCACTACGCTATCCATATATACACACACACACACACACACACATACCTATCCAAATATATATATATATTTGGAAAGCTTTTGCAACTTAAATGATTTACACATGTTCATGTCAAGTTCAGATCAGGTCTATGTAATAAGAATCCATCCAATTTTAAATTGATGTGCCTGTATTTATATTTAATGTAAAAAGAATACTCTAGAATACAGCCAGCTTACATCTACTTCCTTTTGCTAACCTCTCAAATTAAACAAAAAAAGCTGTAAAACAGCAGGCTCTCAAATTATAGCACACTTTATTTTCAGGGGTCTCTATACTTATAGACTGACTTCCTGTCAGGAAGGGCTCTATTTCACAGCCTAGCCCAATCAGCAGGGAGCTCGCAGAATTAAGTGCCAGTTGATATTACTTTGTTTTACATTTACCACCCATGAGAATATTGTTCAAAGATTCAGTTAGAAAGCCAGCATGGTATCATCCTTCTGACTAGACTACGAAACCACAGGGTGTACTCTCTTAACACAAAATTCACCTTAAATGGTTCAATTTTTTAAAGTCCTAGTGTGCAGGTGAAGCAACAGGATGCCTTAAAGTTTAAGGGTGAAGGAAACTCTTGCTTCTTAGCTAAATTACGACCTCTTAGTTCTTAACATCTGTGGTGGGATGCTTTGACTACCATTTCTAGACTTATTTTAACTTTTTTTATTGAAACTTCAGAATTTATATATATTAGAATAAAGCAATTTTCCCTCTCTAGCTATGGTCACTAAAATAATAAATATGAAGGACAGATGAAAAATCTTACAGATTTATTTATCTTAGAATACAACTCTGGGCGACTGTTACATATGGATCTTCAACTATTTAAGATACAGGTAATATTTTTTGAGATTCTCTAAAGAAATTTAAATGCACACTTCCTGTCCATAATCTTATATGAGGGGGAAAATAGCTTTTAAAATCCAAACAACAAAAAGTATATATATCAGGATTGTATGTATGAATGTAACTCTAACCGTAGCCCTAAAGACTTCCATCCATCAGTATCCAAGGAGACCTTTTTATGTATCTTATCCATATATAACTATTTGAAAATATTAGATAGGATAAGTATATTTAAACATTAATGAACTCAGGACATTTAAGAAAATAATTATAATCAGAGCATGAATATACATATTTTTGCCTATTGGCATTAATTCTGAAGATGAATTAACAAGGTATCCCACAATTTGCTCAAACATGTTAATCAAGCGCATCAGAGTAAAAAATTAAGTATGAGGTCCATAAACAAACAGAATTTAGAAGGTAAGAAGATGATACATGCTGTGGGAAAGTGATAGTGATGATGTAATGTGTGATTGTGACTCCCAGCCTTTTGCTGTTTCATTTTCATGTGACGGGTGCCAGAAGTTCACAGCTTCCTTGCCAATCATAGGCTTGTCTCAGGTGATCACAGGCCCAACATACATGGGTGTAATATTTTAGATCTTGCCATTGTTTTAGAGCAGTTGCCATATGATCTAGATGCAGAGAGTACTATCATCAACCCTTTGCCATGGTCAGGTCAAGATGTGATTGACTGCCACTCAGATTCTCTGTAGGGCTGGACCTATTGGAATGGTCCATCCCAGGAACTTCACAGATCCAAATAGTTTCCAGCAGGCGCGTGGGGAATTTCTCAACAATCTGGTGGGAGGGTCCTGTTCACTGTTAGTAATGTGAGGTGACCCAGGCCTCTGTCAGCCATTGCCACATGGCTCCTTGGTTTACTGAAATCTTCAGAACATGAAGTGGTAGAAGCAATGCTTAAAGCAACAGTGAAGAAAGACAAGAAGTAAATCTGAACAAGCACAGATACGTACCTATGTTCAGACCAGTCCCTGGCAATAAGAAAGACTATTACTTCTCTCTTATTGTGCCAATGGGTTGTCATCCAGCAGGTGTATCATCTAGCAGGGACCAATTCTCTGCCAGGAAAAACCCAACACCCAGTGTGCTTCCCCATAGCTGTGATCAGTTAGACCTACATTTTGCTGACAAAGTTACCCACTTTCCCTTTTGACTCCACTTGGGCAAAGTCCATGATGAGGACTATGGCATCATTTTGCTTGGTTACCTGAGATTTCTTTTGGCCTATGATTTCTGATGAAATGGATAGGACCTCTGCTACCTATGAGCTATATCTCTGCTGACTTCTTTGTGCAGTTGGAGAGGAAGTAGTTTTCTGGATCCGGGATATTGTTAACACCTCATTTCAGGAGGGAATACTGTTGAAGAAGGCTGTTGTGTGCCTCCTCCAAAAGAGGCCCTCCCTGGATCCAGAGGTATTAGACAACCAGGCCCTGGTCTGAACCTTCCCTTCTGGGGGAAGGTTGTTGAGACAGTGGTCAGGAGTCAACTATGACTGTAGAGGAAATGGAATATAACATGAAACAGATATGGCATTGATTGCATTAATGGATGACCTTTGTTGGGACCTAAGTGAGGGTAGTGCACAGATCCTAGTCCTTTTAGATGTCCATGTATATTAGTTACAGTGCGCAAGTTATATCAAACGATTAACTAATCAATATGTAGCTTTTGCAAAAAAACAATTAAGAGCCAAGATACTATTTACAGCATAAGAAAAAAGCAAGTTAGGATCCAATCTTGTGACATTTCCATAGCAAAGTTAACCTTATACTATGGGGATTCAATATTCTTTTTAATTACATCTGTATTTGTTGAAGAATTGGGCTTGGAACTGTATTACCATCCAGCATGGCATAGTATTGGTATAATACAATCACATCTGCATGACTCAGTCAGGAGTCTAGCGGCTCTGCTCCAAACTGAAGCTTTAGAACTGTTTCCAAAGACAATCACATATATACCTCATTGGAATAAGGTAACTGGGAAGTTAACAAATAATTAATAATGTACGTATACCTTTCAACTGTTTCTGTATCCTGTTAAAACATTGTGGATTTTTCTATCACTGAAGTGTGTCATGAAGAATTTACTTCATTTACAAACATTTATACTTCTTCTGTATTAAGTTTGATGTTAGCTCTACCTATGGTAACGCTGAAACTATTCAAACTAATGATGACTTGTTATTCTCGTTTATTGCTTGAATTTATTGTGGCTGTCATGTGTGATAAATGGTCTAGTGAACTCTGTGCCCCACCTTACTTCGGCATGCACAGAGACAAATTAGTTCTGTATTCTGATGTCTCATTTTTACTAAAGAGTGTATTTCTCTTCTATTTGAATCATATCATTCTAAACCACCTTTTCCTCAACCCCACTACAATCCTTACATTCTTTAGACATTACCTGCCCTTATCCAGTATCATATAGTATTTGTTGATTCTAAGGGCTATTTATGCTGATTTTAATATTAGCTGGATTATAAAGGTGGCAGTGTTCACATCAAAACCATCAGACTCTGGAATGTTCTAAAAACAGAACCAACTGATATTAATTCACAGATGATGACACAGAGAACCATGTTACAAGTTAGCAAGCAGTTCTCTTCCTAGCTTCAATCTCTATTAAAGTGTCTGCATAACTCTCATGAAGAAAACAGTATTTTCAATTTTAATTGACATTATAAATGTTTTAAAAATATATATGATCGGTCATATTGTTATCATCATGTATACAGATTGACCCACAGGTTTTTATACTGTAAAGGGGAACAGTCATTTTGTGGCACTGATTACATCCAAAAGTCTGCTGATGTAGTTGAAGTTTTTCTGATTCATTTGAGAACTATGCACAATTCTGGATCTTTGCAGCAACTAGACCAGTCAAATAATTTACAAATTAAATCAACACTATCTTCCTTGGACAAGGAATTTTGCTGATTGTTATTTCCAGAATCATTTATGAATCCTTATTACACATAGGATCCTTTTATCAAGGCACTAGACACTAAACTAAAAGACCACAATGAATAAAGGATGCTTCATTTTTTTTGTTCATGATTTCTAGTGAAGCAGAAGTGTAACTATAGAATGCTCATAAAGTAATGGATAAAAACTTGCTCTATCCATGCAGGAAAAGTACTGTGTGTATCTCTCTCTTTCCCTCTCTCTCTTTCTGGTTGTATAACATTGAAAAGCCCCTATCTTAATGACCTTTATTCACATTCAGGAATATGCAAACAGATTAAAGTAAAGGATCTTACAGCTTTTTAAAAAACATATAATTCTACTGCATAATTCCTAGGTCTTTATTTATAAATGTAGAGTAGATTTACAAAACAGATACATATGAAATTTCTTGATTTTTTTAAAGACCAAACAATGCTCAAAATACTGCATTGTCCATTTGTTGCAGAATGAATTAAAGGAAACAGCTTGGTCAGTAGATTTGATAAACCAATCACTGTATAGAAGAAGTTCACTTGTGCATATCTGTATATATGCAATGATACAAAATGAAATAATATTCTTATTCAAGTAGCATTTCATAAGACCTTTTAAATAAAACACATTCTGGAGTAGGACAGAAATGGCTCTACATAAATTCTGGACATGATTCATTCAAAAGGAGCATCTGGCTGAGAATTTTACTCTTTCTGTTGGTATAATTACTTGGACAGGAAGCCAGACTAGATGGTGCATTGAGCTTCAATGTACTGTATGCATTTCTGATAAATGGGAAAAGAATAGATGACCTGGCAGAAGGCTCAGACAATAACATGTGATTTACAGGACATAAATGCAGCTACTATAAGATTTATCTGACAGCCCTCTACGATAGTGGACTGTTGAGTATCCGATGGAATGATTTCTAGTCTTGAACGTCTACTATTGAGTAGCCACACACATTATTTATTTATTAGATGTTTTGGGTTGAAACCATTTTTAAATGATGCACTTCACAATGCTTAGCAATAAATTTAGCGTTAAACTCTGGAGGGGAGGTAGTGTTATTGGAATGTATGTCAGACTGAATTAGGATGAGCAACCCAATGCTTTTATAAAGTAGCCTTGAATGTAACACTGATTCTTTCAAAAAATGATATTAATGTCAAGTAAGCAGGACATTCTTCAGTTAATACTAAATGCAGAATCCCTTTATGCTGTTAGAGAGCGTGGGTAAGTATTTGGCCTCAGAATGTAGTATCAATTAAAAATGTCCTGAGGTCTTTAGGATAAATGTGTACATCTGATGGAGTTGACAGGGAAAGTAAACAATAGTATTTCAAATAATTTGACATTTTGTATATACTATAAAAAAAGAAGAGTTAAGGCACTCAAAGAGTATTCAGGAAATAAATCGCAACAAAATAATGCCTGGATTTTTACTGCATTACCATAAATATATTTTTTTTTAATTATCAGATTTTTTAAAGATAAGTTTAAGATAAACTTTTTGTGTATAGTCTGCATTTGTAAAAATTTCTGCATGAATTAGTAAGGAAAATAATTTTAAAAAATAATTTAAATGATTATATATGTATCATGAAAGGAATTAATCATAGTAGTGTTTTAATGTGACATTATGTCTGCCAATCCATAAAATTTTAAAATCAGATTTACAGATGCTTATGTTTAACTGTATTGTATTATTTATGTGATTAAATCTAGTTCCTGACCTGATCTTTCGATCTTTGGCCCCTCTATCCTCTCCATCTCTTCTTAAAAAATTAATTAAAATTTTAGCAAGAGGGTCACTTCATTTTCCATCTTATCCTAGTCCCACAAAAAGAAAAAAAATCAATCAAACTCAACCCCATCCCTTCATAATATCTGTAAAATGTTGGGGTGAAATTCAATTTTGTATCTCTCAGGCTTCCTATAGCAAGACAGTTTATCTCTTAAAAAAATAGATTACTTCTGTGATGGCCATACTAACCTCTCTGAATTAGGAAAATTCAGAGAAAAAAATGTAATTATCACCACAGTTTAAATCTTTATACCTCTGAACTCATTTCAGTTTAATTTCTTGCATCATGTTTGTGTTATAGCTCTTTTCAAAAAGGATATTATTAATTCTATTTACTGTACTGGCTTATTTCAACTATTTAATGCAAAACAACATATTTTCCTGTTATCACCTCAATTAACTTATCACCATATTCTATGTCCAATTAGACATTCAACAACATAAATGAAAAACAGGGATTTTGAATCATAGGATATAGTGTAGAATGTTCTGATACAAGCAAGTCTCAAATATATTCATAATTACGTATGTTTTATATTAATGCATGTGTGCATGCCTATGTATTGTGTGTGCGTCAAACAATAAATTTAACTACTTTCTCAGTACTTTTACATGTTTATTACTGTTTCAAAGAAGATGTTAAGTGTATTGTAAATTAAACTCCTTCATTTTCAAAAAGCATTATTTTAAAATATGCTGCCTTGGAAATCTGTCTGTCTGTCTGTCTGTCTGTCTAAAATTTTACTATATTAACTAAATGCTTATGTGCATTTCTAGAAACAGCTGAAATAGCGCTAACATGTCTGATTGCATTACTGAACAATAGGCCTACTAGAAACAAAACTGTTCTTCACTAGTTCATTGTAAAAATCCATTAGGTGTAATCTCCAAAAGTAATTGTTTTTATTGCACTTTATTGTCGATGCAAGTTATTGATTTTTCACACCTTCTATGATTCTTTCATTTGTATTCATGAAATGTCCATCAGCACAGACTAAATACATTTGGCAATACAGGCACTAAAACAAATAAATCAATGTAAAAAAACATTAATTTTGCATTATCCTTATTCGTCAGGCAAGTAAACCATAAGGGCTTTAAATGAAGGTCAAAGGTTCTGAAATGGGTCAAAACCCTTGACCTCTAGACCAATAACCTTCCCATTAAAAAAAGCTATTTTAAAGTTTTAAGTAGGGGAATTTACTATCAGTAAAGATATCATTTTTAAAGGCCAAAACAAAAAAGCTTGATAGAAACATTCCATATAATGATGAAAAAAAAAAAGGTAGATGAATAAACTATTGCTGTTTGATCTATTACATATTATAATTTGTTGACATATCTAATTTTTCAGATTAGATTTTCTGTAAATCACAGTGAATTGTAACACCACTTTCCAAAATAGCATAAATATGAGGTTATTCAAATTATTAACAGTTGCACTTTACATTTCTCATAAAGCACATATGTCAAGAGCAATTAGTAAGGGGCACCATTTATTTTAAATCCTTTAAAAAAACACACAAAGAGAGAAATCCCATTAATTCCAGCGTAGCTGTAATATACATTAAATATTAAAGCACATTGCTTTGTACTTTTCCTGCTAAATATGTTATGGTAAGAGAAACCTCTTATTAAAATATTATAAAAACATAACAAAACACAATTTTTAAGATTGTATCTATCTTGATCACATCAGATAATACAGTATTGCTAATGTATTGTTCTATAGACTAGGGAGCTCTGTATTTTTTCTAGAATTTCTAGAAAATTTCCAGGCAGCAGAGACATTGGTTTGGAGCTGGGGAAGTGTAAAATATGCCGAATATCAAGTTGCAGCTACCGCTGCTGTATTCTGAGAACCACAAATGGACTCTGTAAGAAGGTTTGTTTTGCAAATGCCACAATAATGATGTTTTTTGGGCTTTTTTTCATTGAACAGAAAGAAAAAGAAATTAAAATGTGGAAAAATATATAAGTATGGAGACAAATACATGGCAAAAAATTAGAACTCAAGCTGCTGAGGTTAAAACTAAGCCCAAAATATCAAAGGGCAGTGGTCCAAAATACAACTAAAAAAGTTCTAAAAGTAAATGTTTTTTGACTGCTAGTTTGTTTGCTTGTTTTTTGGCAATAGCAGCTGTTTAATGTCAGCTGTAACCTACCTGAGAACAAAGCAGCATGACCAACTCCACAACTGAACTGCTAGATTTCATACATACAAGACCTAAAGAAAAAAAGAAACGGAATTATATACTTTGATTGATTTTACCTTCACATATTTAATATACTAATATTGGCATTTAGTTATATATTTAGTAAACATTCTATACAAGAAACTTTAAACGTTCATTTGTTTAATATCCAAATGTTTATGTCAGTAGAATATGCATTTAAATATGTACACTGATTTTATTGCTGCAATACATATTTTTAATCTAAAATCATGCCTTGGAGCTATTTAATTGGCATTACATAAATATTAGTATTTCAAGTTAATAAAAGTATGTACAGCATATGGTATATTGATTTATAGTATTACATTTCTTCACCTTGGAGTGGACTGATCATTATATATGCAGAGAAGGGAAATGGTTCTGTGACCTTTGCTTTCTCCATTGAGCTTCCTCCCTTCAGCCCTCCAGCTATCAATCAAGTTTCCATTTTGTTTCATGGCAGCAGACATCCCAAGCACTCTTATTAGTACTTTGACCCTTGACCCTCACCTAAACCTTAGTGGGGTGGGGAGCACAAGAGTAACCCATACATTTATAAACTAATTTGGTTATTACTATCAATTCACACTTCATGCCATTTCCTCAGTATAATATCAAAACAGCCCCTAAAATAGTGGACATTCTTTTCAGTAATCAGTGTTCCACTATGCCAAGTTTTATTGTCTGTTTCTCTTTGGATTTAATTAATTAACCTGAAAAAACTTACTAAGCCAGTAATATTACACATTTAATGTATTACAAAAATAGGTAGTCTACCTGAAGTATTAGAAAGATTTTAAACTCAATGTTTCTATATACTATTAGAATACAAAATAATATATGCATATGATAAATATTTTATTTATGAATTTACTGAATTTAGGAATCACTCCATAACTGAATAATGTGCTTAATAATAATAAATTATTAAATTGGACTCTTTAAAAATGGCAAAACTGTAATGTATGCCAAAATATTTTCCTAGATCCACCATCTTGCTTGTCCAAATTGTATTACCTTTTATAATGGCATTGTTAAAGAACACTAACACTGAAAGCATAATTTCTAAATTTTCTGCTACAGTTTTTAACAGTCTGTATGCATGTCACTAATACATCATGATTTTACTAAGAAGAGTTAGAAATGTGCCAAAAACTAGTTTTTAACATAACTTTGCTAAATATATAAAAACCTTTTATCACCAATTTTTTGTTTCTATAACTTAGAACATTTTATAAACTTAGAACCTTTTTAACAGATTTGCAATTGCCTTGAGATGTTATCCTTTCAAATAAGAAACACACATATTTCTTGCAAAGTAATAGCGCAAAGACTGGTATGATCCATGGAAAAACTATATTCACATATTATATGTTACTAAACAAGTCATAGAACCTGGACATTTAAATGAAAAATGGGCAACAAATAGGAATGAAAATACTAGTAATATGATTATATGATAAATCCTAGAGAAACAAACCTTTTAAATGTAATTGGCTGATCCATAAATCATTTGTACCTCCTAATACTTGAATTCTACCCAACAAAAGGCCACCATCTGCCTGTTTTTTTATTTTCTAAGTCTTTCTGTAAATCAGTTTCAGATGTTCAAGGTTACTGTGCATTTCCTGCTTTCTTGTTTCTCTATAAACTCTTACCCTCTTACAATTTGATGTTCTCTCCTGAAATTATATATAGTTGTCTTTATTCTTTCAATACTATAAATTACTTAACAGAATTTTTCCTCAACCCTTTGATAATCAAAGTTAATAATATAATAGTTTAATAAACTTAATCATTCAAGTTTCTAACCCTGATATACCTGGCTGCTTATATTTACAATGACTCTTACATAATCCTAACATTCTATTGCTTGACAAACAGTACAACTGTCCTGTTTAACACTGGAACAAAAAAGTCATGAAATGTTGGAAGACAGTTTGTTATTTCAGAAAGACAAGAACATTTAATCTAATTTATATGTTTATTACAATGACAAGGATAACATCAGACAAATACGGTGATCAACAAAAATGGTTAAATTTTACATTTGAATCAATGCAGATGTTCAGATTAGATGTCTAAGTAAGAACCAAACATTACATCCAGTTGAAAATGAAATTCAGCTTCTCAATTTTAAACTTATCCTCACTTTCTCTAGTAAGTCTTGAATGTTTGCTAGGACATACTTAATATGAATATTTCATATCCACTTTGTTAAATGTCACTAGTATTAAGTAACTGCCCCTTCAGAGTTGCCAACTGAAGAAAATGAAGTTACCTAATTTGCATTTTTGCTATAAGGAGCTGTAGGATATACTAAGGGAAAATGAGAAAAAAATATAGTTGGCTATGATATAAAAAATTGATAAATGAATAGGAAAAGTGGCCAAGCAATATGCGAAGCAATATTAAACATTAAATAGAAAATGAGGGCTGTATCTAGTACAGCCCTTCCACATGTATATTGAATCATCTTGTGGCTTTTTTACTCCAAGTACATGAACTGAAGGATAATCCTATGATGACAAAATGCTTAATAGTTTGATGTTCTTAACTTATAAGTAGTTCTTAACCTATAAAATCATTAAAAAGGGAAACTTACTTGTACCTTCTATCAGTAGCTCTTGTCCATGACTACCCAAGAGGGTACGCGAAAGAAAAGGAGCAAAGTCCACAAATATCTCCCTTAGAAGAGGGGCAGCTTTTTCCAAAGCATGCTCAAGCCTCTCTGAAATACTAAGAGATGTACAAGTTTAAATAAAAACACAATTTAAGAAGCAAAAATTCTAAGGAGAAAAGCGATCTGCAAAAGTATAAAATGCATCAACAAAAGTACACAAGTCAGTGTACTTTAATTACTATTTAAGTTGAAATAGCAGTGATAGAAATCCAAAACGTCATATTGACCTCAAATGAAAGAGCACAATCCAGTCAGAAGTGTAGAGTGAATTCCATAATTACTTAAATAAATTGGAATATGATATAGCTTCCTGGAAAAAAACCTGAAAACTTACCTCATGTTTGAAGCAGAATCATCAGGCACAGAAGAAACTGTAGGAACAGATGGTAATCTTGAATTTGATGATCCATTGCCTGCCACAGAGATTTTTAAGAGTTAAAATAGCTGCAAATATATGAAGCTATTTTTTTATCAAAGCAAATGAGTGTTTATGCTAGTTCAGTACTTTCTATTCTGACTGGCTACAGTTCACTTTGGCTCAAACATCTTTACTAGAGCCACTATCTATGAACTTTTTAACTGAAAATGTCACTGACTGAAAAATCAGTCCTAACTATATATCCATATGAAGTAAACCGAGCTAGTGGATACTTATTAATTTACCAGCTGCCAAAACTTTTATTATGTGGGACATACTGATGTTTATATTTCCGTTTACAATTCTAATTTTTTTACACAATTTATCCTCCTTCTAAAGCTTTACAATACTAGTTGATTTGTGACATTAAAATAGTTCTGAATTCAAAGTAGGGGTGTCAACTTGTAAGTGTAAAGGGTGTTTCACTTATATAATTCAGCAGATACTGACTAGCACTCTACTCTGTCATCAACAGCAAACCTTACCCATATTAATCTTCAATCTTGTAAAAAGATAGCTCTAACCCTTAAATACCCTGGATAACATTCAAATTATTCCCTGTACTGCTTTTGGGGAAACGCATCATTACCAAAGTCATTACCAAAGAGGAATGAATTAAAACTTGTCTGTATTGTTTTCAGACTGGGAAAAGAAAAAGTAAAAAAAAAAAAAGCCTGTTTTTTTTCTTCCTCCACTTTGATTAAGACATGTTTGCTTTACATTAACAGTGTATCTCTACTATTTAAAACTTTCCCACTTCTAAGAAACACTGTTGACACTTACCAAAATCTGGTTCTTGAAAGATGCTATGATATAAACATGATGAAAAGCTGCTACAACTTAAAATACAATTGTGCAGTTCCATCCAGCCCTGGAACTATAGAGTATCTCCATTCTTGAATGATAGATATAGAGGACATAAAAAGTGTTTCTGTCTACTATGCAGAAGGTCTTTCGTGTTTCTATTCTGCTGTCAGAATACGTCAGAGCCCCAGTATTGACAGGTATGTTTCTTAACCAATAAAGTGCCACCTGGGATGATTGGAACCAGGTGAAATATTTCAGAAATTCCTTTATTCAAAGTATTTAACTTTATGAACTCATTTTATAATTTGAGAAATTAATATTGAAGCTACCAGCATTTTCAGAAGGAAAACCATCTGGAATACGTTTTCTATAAAATTACTATGATTACTATCTTTATGTTAATTATTCACTTGAATTGTTTTCAGTAAATTTATTTAGTACGTTACTATTTTAACATTTGATGGTTTTGTACAACATCTTAGTACTTTATCTCTTAGCTAGACTTATGCAAAACCTGTTTAGTCTCTCATGACTCAGTTTAGTGATTAAGTAAATAGATGTTTAGTATTTAGCTTTAGATTTGTCAATATTTTAGCACATGTATTTATATTCTATTTCATGTAGCATTGTCTTAATATGTGTAATCTATTTAGAATTTAGTATTCCGTATTTTAGTATTTTAACAGATTAGCATTTAAGTCAATTTAGATTAAAGCATTTAATATTTTAGATTGTCTCCAGTATTTCATTATTTACATTTACATTATGTCCTATCTGGTTCTGATTAATCTGTGTTATTTATTCCCAAACTATTTTTATTGTATGAGATTTGTAACTAGAATAAATATTTTTTAAAAGAAGCTACACAATTAGCACATTAGCTAGCATTTAAAGAAAGACTGAAATCCAACTCAGACACATATATCAGACTGGCCTTTTTCAGAGAACCAATGTAAATATACACGCTATACAATATATGTTCTCTTCTTACAGGAAAACAGATACATTGAACACCAGTATTAGTAGATTATTAAGTGAAAAGCTCAAAACACAAATTCATACCATATCTGACTATTAAAATATATTCAATTTGTCAATTTTCTGATGCTCGATCTATAAATTGAATTTATATATTACATAAATTATTTGATATTAAAGTCTCTATCATGTTATTACTTCGGGGGGGGTGTATGGTATATGTGCTTTCATACATGTTGATAAAGAAATTAAAATGTCTGTTGAAGCATGACTTGACTCCTTAGATGAGATAATGATGATGCCTAAGGATACAATCATTATTTCTTTTATGAGAAAATAATAAATCCATGAAAATGTGCTGATATGGAATGCACTAATATTTTGATGAACTGTTAAAATGAAATGCAGCTATTCAAGATGAATTGACCTACATACAGAATCTGTTACATCAAAATAAACATTCCCTATAATACCAAAGTAGATCTGTATTTAGCACTCTGCAAGATTTTCTCACTGAAGCCTGAATACAAGCTGGAAATGGAGACAATATATACCTAGGTTACTGTTTTCATTTACCACAGAGCCTGATTACTTGGTTTCTCAGAGCTACAAATTATCATAAGATTTTATTTGCATCTTTTTTATTTTAAAAATAAAAATACATTTATGCTTAAGTATATTATATAAAATATAAGTTTAATAATATTGATTTTTAATCATTTTTTAAAATTTATTATAGCCACTCAACTCCCATGGACTCTTATATACTACTATTGAACAATAAAAATAAATAGGTGAAAATACATACTACCTTTTCTATAAATATAAAAATAAGATGAAGAAAAAATACAAAATAAAAAGTGAAATAACATATAAAACTATGTAAAAAACAAAAGAAAGAAAACAAAAATATGAAAACATATTTTTAAAAATTTTTGATAATGATAAATAGTTGATTTATCTTCTACGTGTTCAGTATGTGGAACATAAGAGAGTGATGATTTACTAGATCTACCTCTTCAGGTAGTCCAGCAACATAATTTGCTCAATGAAGCAGGTTTAGCGGTAGGACAAAAGGAGATGGAACTTCTTCCTCCTCTTACTCAGCTACTTTTCGTCTCTAGGTTCCAGCATGATTCTCTGAAATGGAAGCTGCAAACATATTTGTTCACTTGGGATCAAAAGGACAAGAAACTATTTAACAGTCTGTTTTCTCTGTATGTACTCTTTTTACACTTGGAGACAGATCTTCTACTGGGGGAGAGAATTTTAGTGCCATAATGATAGCATGTCTCTTCCAGGACTCCATTTAATTTTAACTTTCTTCTCTTACAATTATTATTTTTAATTGATGTATTTTTTGTTGAAATCCTTTTTGGAGTTTAACTCTTTTACGGAATTTTCTGAATTTTTGTTTTACCCTATTTGATGTCTATTTTTCTTCTTATATTTTTATATGTAATACTGAAATACTGTCTCAGACACACAAAAAAGCACTTTATTCTTCATTTTTGGTCCATATTACTTTTTCTATTTACAATTTTGTATTTGTGCCTTTTCTAGTGGTTTCCTGGAGTGTTAAAGGAGTGCTCCTGGAGTGTTCCTTCTAAAAGAAGGTAGGTTTTTTTGCAAATTAGGTGAATTAAAATAAGCTGAAGGTTAAATAAATGGTATCACCCAATCTCCTAGAGGACTAATGGCTCTCGTTAATAAGTTTTTAACATTTCTGCTGGAACAAGAAATAAGCAACTCAAGGCTGTATTTAAGCACATCACTATTAAAAGACTCCCTTTTTAAAAATAAAATAAAGAGTTTCAAGAATATTTTTTGTTACATAAATGGATGTTTTACAAATGTAGGGATTATATAGGATTTAAGGGTTTGTAAGGGTTCAGATGAGGAGAAACAGGCTTAAACCTAACATGAAAGAGTGCAGATTTAGAAGCCTGTGGATTTCTGTAGAATTCCAACTTCAGTTTTTGATGGGATTGTGCTCTATCATGCAGAGGTAGCCTGCACTCCTCCATGGAGAAATATAAGTTTTCTTGGAGTCATGGCTCCTGCTGAAAGAACAGATGGAAGCCAGGGCCAGATGTCCTGTGCACAAATCCATTTTGTGCACTAGATGATACTAGATGCTTTTGTCATCTCATGTTAGGACTCATACAGCTCACTCTATATAAGGCTGCTCCTGATGACTATTCATTTCTTTTCTTTTCTTTTTACAGCTTTATTCTATTGTATTTCCTATTTTGTTTGGTTTAATTGTACACTGCTCAGCGTCAGTTTGGAGTTGGGCAATGCCTTCATTGAATAAAATTATTTGGATGCTACATAGAGTCCAGGATGCAGTGACCAAAATAATGGCTACATTACAGTTTGATTATATAGCACCACTACTTGGAGAGCTGCACTTGTCAGTTGGCTTCCAGGAACAATTCAAAGTATATCACTTTTAAAGACTTTTATGTCTTAGAATCCAGGAATCTCAAGAACTGCCTTCTTTGAATGTACTCTACCCACTTAGTGAGATTCAATATGGAACGTTTGATGAATGTCCTAATTAATATGGAATGTCATCATCAGGGAACCTCAATGTGAGCCTTCACTGTAGTGGTCCCTTCCTCTGGAATAGCATATCACTGGAGATAAGGTCATCCCCATCTTTATTGTTATTCTAGAGATCAATTAAGACCTGGCCTTTCTGAAGGCCCTTTGGGTATGTGTAAACATTGTGTGCTTATTGATGGATTAGGCATTATGAGGATAATTAATTGTTGTGTGTTTATTAATATTAATTTATTATATTACTAAAAAAAAGAATAACCTTTCAGTGTTATTTTCCAAAGTCTTAGTAAATAAATAGATAAAAATATATTTTTTAATTAAAATAAATCTGCATATTACTCAGGATCAAGCAATTCATTTAGCTGAAACATTATCTCAACAAGAAATAATGGATATCATTAGATCAATGAAATTACGTAAAGTCCCTGGTCCTGATAGTTTTCCCATGGTCTGGTACTGTAATGGTATGTGGGAATGAACTTGGGAGACGGGGAAGAGCCACAGCCAAGGGAATGATCAGATAAGAGGCAGCTTAGCTCCCAGCAGGAATGTGGACACCGCAAACATCTTGGAAGGGACCCTCCCTAGTTTTTTGGGCTGTAAAGGTGATGGGGGAGAAATGTACATTCAGACTTGCAAGATTTATGTCAGCCTTGCAAGCTACTCAAGACAGGAAGCATGCTCATGCGATCTAATCTTACTTTACAGTAAGATTATATGAATACAATCTTGTAAGTGGTAAAGATGTGAATGTTTTGAAAAAAAATTGAATATCTCAAAATATAAGAACTTTGGATTTATTTCTTTATAAAATTTATATGGCTTCCCATCTCACAAGAAGTGACTCTAGGCGGCATACAGCAAAAATATAAAACAATAAAAATGTCAAACAGAGTCATTAAAAAGTTTATCATGCATTTTTCCTTGTTTTTTCATTAATTTTTGTATTTGTCTTTTAAACGATTTTAAAAATCAATTTTTGCATGGAAACTTCTAGGTATTATTGTTAATTATGGTATCCTGTATTATTAGAATTTGCAATACAGTAACGCAGAATCTATGATAAAAACTTCATAGATTTCTGTAATATATGCTCTAAAGAGGAAACAGTGTTTGAAATATATATATGTAGTGGCTGGATAGCGTAGTGGTGAAAGCACCACGTTTAATGTGAGAGACCGGGGTTCATATCCCAGCTGGTACCTATCTTACCAGTAGGGGTACTTGGGCAAAGACCCCCTAACACTTCACCTGCCTAACTAAAACATGAGAGTGACATGAACTAAAAGAGTCATGCCAGCTCGGACGTCGCCCGGATTAACAAGGTCCGCGTCAGATGTTGGGGAACCAGGACAATCTGATGTTAAATGAGCTACTGGAACAAACTATACATGGACAAGACAAGAGAACTTGGAATTAATGGAATGCTACTACAACAGCAGACCTAATGAGAGGGGATATATGAAACGTATGAGGGAACTATGGATAGACAGAAGGCCTACATCCACACTAACTGAGAAACAACCAGTTACCCAGCACTCCAACATAGTGAAGAGGAAGCTGCTCTCACAACTTGAGAGAGACCAACTCCACATTACAACCCGACTCAAGCAGACCCGGAAGAACAACTGGATGTTCAACACCTGAAGCTGGAATGTCACTGCCACCCCTTCCATTATAGAGCACAGCAGCTGATATGAGGCATAAGGTCATGGATAAACTAGCTACAGTCAATCCTTGAGTCCAACTACCAAGGCTCGGTGAAGAAGTACCATCAGATAGTATGCCAGAAGATGCCAACAGAGCCCTCCAGACAATCCCTACTACCACCATAACTGAAACCAATGAATTGGTATACACTACAGCCTCTGTAATCCTGGAAATGTTTGGCTACATGATCAAGAAGAACAGCAGTACATACCTCACCCTGGAAAATGAGATTGGAGGCTAAGATCAAGGCAACTCGGAGAGAAGTCAGTCAGCTGGTAGAACTACAGAAGATTAAGGATAAGACTTGGCTACTCAAAAAATTTATGGGCCTGACTCCATCTGAAGCCCTAGAGACTGCTAAACAAAGGCTCACAGCACTGGCTGCCAGGCTAAGGAGATACACTAGAGAAGCAGAGGCGAAGAAGATAAATGCCCCGTTCTCCAAAGAACCATCCAAAGTGTACTCCCAACTGCAGTGCAACCACAGAGTAACAGCAAAGCCACCAGCAGCGGAAACTGAACAGTACTGGAAGAACTTATGGGAGAAAGAGAAGACACATAACACCAGTGCAAAGTGGCTGCAGGACCTGAAAGCAGACCACTGCAATCTCCCAGGGCAGGAACCAGTCACTATCACAGTAGCAGACATCCAACAGTGGGTCAAGAACATGAAAAGCTGGACAGCACCTGGCCCGGACATGATCCACACCTACTGGCTAAAGAAACTAACAGCAGTGCATGAACACCTAGCAGCACAGATGAACCAACTGCTAGCAGCAGGCTCCCACCCAGACTGGCTAACACAAGGAAGGACAGTGCTGATCATGAAAGACCCTCACAAGGGAACAGCACCATCCAACTACCAGCCAATAACCTGCCTCCCCACAACATGGAAAGTTCTATCAGGCATCCTAGCTGCCAAGCTATAAGACCATATGGGCCAGTACATGAGCACAGCTCAGAAGGGCATTGGGAACAACACGAGAGGCTCAAAACACCAGCTGCTCATAGATTGAGCAGTCGCCCGAGGCTCAAGATCTAGGCAGACCAATCTGAGCACAGCCTGGATTGACTACAGGAAAACCTATGACTCAATGCCACACACATGGATCTGTGAATGCCTGGCACTATACAAAGTCAACAGGACACTAAGGACCTTCCTCAAGAACTCAATGGGACTGTGGAAGACAACACTGGAAGTCAACTCAAGACAGCTCGCACAAGTGGCCATCAAGTGTGGCATATACCAAGGTGATGCACTGTCCCCACTGCTGTTCTGTGTAGGCTTAAACCCCCTCAGCCAGATAATCACAAGAACTGGATATGGGTACAAGTTCAAGAGAGGAATCACCATGAGCAACCTGCTCTACATGGATGACATCAAGCTGTATGCTAAGCGTGAATGAGACATCGAGTCACTGATCCACCTGACATGGATCTACAGCAAGGACATTGGGATGTCATTCGGACTGGAGAAGTGTGGCAGGATGATAGTAAAGAGAGGGAAGGTAGTTAAGACCGATGGAGTGGAACCACCAGTGGGCCACATAGCAGACATAGAGACCAGCTATAAATACCTTGGTGTCCCACAGTCACACGGGAACCATGAGGAGGAAGCAAGGAAGACAGCAGCATCCAAGTACCACTAGAGGATAAGACAGGTCCTGAAGAGCCAGCTCAATGGGAAGAACAAGATCCATGCCATCAACATGTATGCCCCGCCAGTCATCAGATACCCTGCCGGCATAGTGAGCTGGCCAAAGGAAGACACAGAGGCTGCCAATGTGAAGACCCGGATGCTCCTCACAATGTATGGAGGTTTTCACCCCAAGTCCAACACCCAGAGATTGTACATCAGCTACAAAGAGGGCAGGCGGGGTCTGATGAGTGTCAAAGCCACTGTCCTGGGCGAAACCCGGAACATCCAGGAGTACATCAGTAAGATGTTACCCAAAGATGAGCTGCTGAGAAGATGCCTCAGGCAGCAGCAGACATGGGAGGAAGTTCAAGCGGAGGAAATACCATGGCAAGACAAGCCACTGCATGGGATGTACCATCGACAGATAACTGAGGTGGCTGACATTGGGAAATCCTACCAGTGGCTGGAAAGGGCCGGACTAAAAGACAGCACCGAGGCACTGATCATAGCAGCGCAAGAACAGGCACTAAGCACCAGATCCATAGAAGCAGGGGTCTACCACACTAGATAGGACCCAAGGTGCACATTGTGCAAAGAGGCCTCAGAGACAGTCCAGCACATAGTGGCAGGGTGTAAGATGCAGGCAGGAACAGCATATACTGAACGGCACAACCAAGTAGCTGGCATTGTGTACAAGAACATCTGCACAGTGTATAGGCTAGACCCCCCCCCCCAAGGCCAGATGGGAGATTCCACAGAAGGTCGTGGAGAATAACAGGGCTAAGATCCTGTGGAACTTCCAGATCCAGACGGACAGGCAGGTACTGGCCAATGAACCAGACATCATGGTAGTATACAAAGACCAGAAGACAGCGGTAGTGATAGATATAGCAGTGCAAGTGACAGCAACATCAAGAAGAAGGAGCATGAGAAGTTGGAGCAGTACCAGGGCCTGAAGGAGGAAATAGAGGATGTGGAAAGTAAAGGCCAAAGTGGTCCCAGTGGTGGTAGGAGCACTCAGGGCCGTGATTCCTAAGCTGGGAGAATGGCTCCAACAGATCCCAGGAACAACATCATAGCTCTCTGTCCAGAAGAGTGCAGTGCTAGGAACAGCTAGGATACTGCGCAGAACCCTCAAACTTCCAGGCCTCTGGTAGAGGACCCAAGATTGAGGAAGACATGTACCACCCATAGGGGTGAGAGGGGAATTTTATATAATGTATGTATGTATGTATGTATATGTATGCATGCATGTAAAAATTATCACTTTTTTCTATAATATTTATATTTGGGGAAAAAAATGAAATTACAACTATCACAGACTTCAGAAGCCAAAAACAGGCAAGAAAGCTAAATATCTTTTTAAGTTGCTACTAACTCTGATCCTTCAGGATGTGGCAAGCTATAAATCTAACAGGACAATATTAAGTTATTTGAGATATCAGCTCCTGATGTTGGACATTCAGAGTCAGCAACACAGTTTTTGGTTACCCTAACTAACCGAAGAGCTTGGTTTATGATGGAAAACTTGGCATGGTTCCAGATAAAATGAAGTTTTATTGCAGCACAAGCTACTTCAAATCACATTTTCCAAACTGCTAGAATCAGTAGAATGTAAGTAGCAGTACAGCACATCTGTTCAGGCTAATGCCTGCCTTAGAAAGAGGAAGCAATTCCATACAGCAGTCCCACTCCCAAATTTAATTAACTAGTCAGATAGAAAAAAACTGTACGTAGTGCACGTAAAGAAAAATTACTTGGTCAGTTGATAGGTTTAAAACAATTGTGCAACTAACTGTGAATAAGATAAAGCTTAAAGCAAAAAATATGGAAAATGCCACACAAAACTGAAAATCCGCAACCTCAAATTTTACATTTGCTATATACAGTATATGAGCCAGTGTTAACAGTCCCTCCAATTTCTTAACACATTTAGATTTCAGACTGTATACTCTTTAGGGTAAAAAAAACATCAAACGGTTCTGTAGATTAAAATGCCATTTAAGGCTTATAACTTCAGCTCTGATAAAAACAGTAATCCAAAAGAATAAATTAGATTAAACATGGTGAAAGTACAAAAATGCCAATTAGGCGTTGCTCTGCAAGTGTTTTCAAAGCACTACATCATATAAATCTTATTTAGATAAATGTATTAAATGTACTTCCAGCTGAGTTTTCATTTTAAAATGGCTTTTATGCATTTAGGGGAAGAGAGATCTTTCAGAGCCACGTTTTCATCTAAAGCACACATGCAAGTAACTGTGGTAGCTACTTCAAACAAGTAGAACCAAAGTGGCTTGTCTCTCTTATCCTTTCACTGATAAACTGGCTCCCTCAAACTGACAGTTTTACAGACATTTGTAAGGACATAAAAGGAAATGCAAATAGATCATCTGTCTAGCACCCTTCTAGTGAAAGCTTATTGTTTATGCAAGGTCCCCAAGGGTCTAAACAAATAATGTCTCTGGCAATAAGCTGCTCTTAAAAGAAAGGGTTGTTCCCAAAACACCTGCATGTCTGAATGTATATATGCAAAGAAAGGTGACACCTAACTACGTAGTTTAATGACAAGGCAACAGCTACGAGAAATTCTTTTTCAAAGGAATATGTAGTTGGGTAATGAAATAGTTTGCTTGTGGAAATGTTTTTGCCCAACATACAAAAAGAAAGATTAAAAAAGCAAATCTTGAATTGTCCGTTGCTATTTTTTAAAAAAGAAAACTCCTTTGCATGTCACATAGAATCAATTTGTTGTTATAGCATATTTCAATGCTTGCATCAAGTGACAAAAATCATAATTCTTTTAACAACTGTACATTTAAATTTTTATATTTGATGGCTACAACTGTTTGCTATATGAAACCTAGACATTTTCAGCTTCTCTGTTATTGTGGAAATAACTTTTCAGAATACCCAGTAATGATGCGATTGCCTTTTGGAAGATTTTGATCATATAAATAATCAAATAAAGAAAGTCAGGTTTGTATTAGAGTATTTCTTTTATATACAAAGTTAACCATAGTTTCAACTAGGAAACTGTCAGTATCTTAGACCAAGCTAAATTCAAAAATGTGAGGGAATTCCTGGAAGCTTGGTATTCAGACAAGGTAGCCATCAACAGGCACATAGAGATAAACAACACCGACACAATATTCAAGAGAGATAATAAAAAGGAAACAAAAGACCAGAACATCTCATCAGCAATCATCACCCAGATAAGCAGAGATTAACACCAAGATTATCACCAGACATACAATCAAGTAGTAAACAATACCCTAATCAAGGAACTACCAGAGGGAAAAAACAAAACAAAACACACACACAGAAACACACCAACACTGGCAGGGCATGCCACTGTATATAAACAGAGAGCAAACCCCACTCCATTCTAGCACTGAAGATGTTACCTAGCCGGGTAACAAAACGTTTGCAATAAAACAACCAAGGTCAGAGAACCCCAAGGACTCCATATACAAAGTTTTCCGGTTTAATCAGTGAACAAAGAGTTCATGAAAAATCTTTATACTGTGATTACTGAAACACAGAGCTCTAAGTTGCAATTTATTTGGTTTTGACTTGGCATTATGGGTTGATTTGGATAATGTTTCTCATAAATACAGGTTATGTCAAAGCGTGTTAGGTAAACCTAGCCTAATATGGCTCATTCAATTAACCCTAGTTAATCAAGCCATGGCTTGGTGTCTTGTATGTATACAGCCCCCCTGGTAGATATGAAATACTGGACTGGAGAAGCAACAATCAAATACAATGGATCATGCCAAAAGTCTGAATACAGTTTGGCATGTCAGTAATAACAAGTGACAACTCAGGCTTTACCTGAAGTATCCCAATATTATTTTGAAGCTTCTTTTAATAAAGCTTTTAGAAGTTGTCTATCTTTTGTATTATTATCAGTAAAGATTATTAAGTTAACAGCTATTTTTTAAAAAAGTAAGAGTGAATTAACTCTCTTATTACAAATTTTAAAATTCCATGCATTTTATTTTTCTTTAGTTATCTGTTGGTTTAGGACTGTAACATAAATCTTGTTTGGTAGAAGAAATATCATAAATAGCCTCTGTGCAAGATTATTTCCTATTTCAAATCTGCATGAATTTCATCTCAATATTTGAATGAAGGTATTTAAATAATCAATGCACAAAGAATAACAATGGGTAGGTAAAATGATCTCTAGAGAATCACTTCTGAAGATTTTCCTAATGCTACAAGACCAAGGTTTCATACAAAATATGGTAGAGAGCATATTTTCTTTCCTTCTTTCCACTAAATCACGAAAACAGATCTTATACCAACCCCCCCCCCCAAAAAACCCTTTTCAGCTTTGTTTACAGTATCAATTTTATTGGAGAACTAACAGGTGACTACTGATGTTTTTGCATTTTCTATTATAAAGTGTGAAATTCTGCTAGGAGGTAAAATGTTTATAGTCCAAGGCAGAATATTTGCATATTATACACTTAAGGAAGACCCAGGAGCACAAATGAATATCAGTACCTATTCTCATGTCACATGTATTGCTAAAACTTATTTATATGGAGAACAGGGGTAGGCTCAAAGTTCTGCATCTTAAAACTTGAAGTCCATGTAACAATCTTTCCAGTAATATCAGCAATTAAAATGGGGACATAATCCTTACTTTCCTATATTGTGCAAAAGTATTCTAAGTGCCAAATTTATAATCAATAAAAAGTGAAATTAAAAAAGAGAGTTAAGATCAGTGCTTAGGTTCCTTTTGAGTATTTCTTAGCCAAGGAAATTCAATTTTTTTTTGTTTTGTTTTCAGTGGTGTTGTATATGGTATCTCAGCAGTTGAATTAGAAATATATAGTATATTGCTTTGTTCTTTTATTTTGCACTACTTATCTCCATTCCTTCACTTACTTGGAGAACCTCCAGTTACATCTGCAGCTTGTGAAGAATCCAAAGAAGAAACCACGCTAACAGCATTTGTGGGCACATTAATTGTAGCCGCAGATGAACCCATTGACTTCTTTGGTGCCACAACCACACTCCTATGACAGAAAGAAGTATGTTACAGAGCATATTTGAAATGCTTAAGAATGGAAAAATATATATTTAAAATATATAACGAATTCAGACTTATGCAAACTAATCAAGTTTGAAATTTGGCTATTACCTCTCTTTTCTCAGAATTATGAAAATCTTAAGGACATGTTCTAAGGATACCAATTTTTTATGTCTTATAATAAAATGTTCTAGTCTTCAAAGGTACTGGGAGACAGATTCTGATTTTGGCCTCTATACACTAACACAGTTCTCCTATATCAACATTTTACATGTATTATTTTTAACAAAAACTACAAAAGGGTTTTCAGACAAAGCAGTCATCACTGGAATCTATATGCTTAAAATATAATAGATGTTTGCTCAAGAGTTTAAATAAATTGAAGACTGTTTAAAGAGAAGTTCAAAATTAAACTGGACCAATATATGTTTTTAAGTTTGTAAGTAAGTTATTACAGAAATGACCTGTGAAATCAGTGCTCTAACCTGAATACCCTAAATTATTCAAAACTGAATATAATCCATGTTTCAGACATATATTAGAAAGAATAATTGTGACAAACCAGTTTCAATTAAATAGTAATGTTTTATTCCAAACATCTAAAATACCCAGTTAACCATACAGTAAGGACACTTTTAATTGCAAGTTAGCTCCATAAACATACAAAACGCCAGCTAATGAGCTAAGGAATACAGCTGATATATATTATGCACTCCCAAAGCAGTGCTTCTTTTTAATTACCTGGTGTTAACTATAAGCCAAAAGTCTTCAACATTCAATTTATTTAATCACATATTCTGTTGACAGTACTGTTAAGTATTGGTTGAACGTATTCCCTTAATAGCATTAAAAGTATGTAGTTTCTAAATAAAACACGATAACACTGACTCCAAATTCAGGTATATAATGTAAAAACTTTCTAGCACTTTATAAATTTATTAAAAATATTTCTTTATTTCTTCCCATTTTAAGTTCTATTGATTACTGTAACTAAACCAGGCTTGATTAAGTAGATATTCTGAACACTATGAATAGGTATTCACTATAGATGTGATAGTGTGCATCGAATCATTACAAGGGTGACTGCTAATGTTAACTATACACTAAAATATGAAGCAAAAGCCACCTGAGCCCCAAATCAAGGAATTAAGCTAAAACTGTAGATTTTTTTTACATGCACATAACCTTCCACAAAAAAACTGAATTAGGTTAGAAATAAATATAATCAGATTGTGGACTTTGATTCTGAGCTTAAATAACAATTTAAGATTAGATACTACTGATTTTAAGTGTGTGCTTAAGTACTTGAATAAAGTTTAATTTTAAATGGACAGGAATACTATTAGGTATGATATACTTAGAAAAATTACAGTTTTGCTATCTCATATAAAAAGCCAAGAGTTGAGATATTGTGCGTTCATGCTTTTCAATATCACATTATGACTGTCAATTATCACTGAACCTTGCCATGCATCCTGTATTATTCATTGGTAGCAAGGATGCAGAAGTGTTACGATCCTTCACTGAAAGAAAAATGCCTCTTTTTTCATCCTATTGAAAGAAAGAGTGTATGCATTGGTAGATGTGAGGCATGAATGGAAAGAAGTGAATTTGTTGGTTTATGTTTGTAAGAGATATATGTATGCAGGTGAGAGTAGGAATATGTGGGGACCCTGACAGCTCTAGCTAGCATCAGGATTCAAGTAGTTGTTCATTAATAACAGATATAAACCCACTATTAAGCAATTTATTCTCAGTGTTATTACTGGATCTGGAATTTGTTCTTCAAGTTCTGAACTGGTACTTACACCAGCTAAAAACTTGCTATCAGCTAACAAACTGATTCTGATTTCTGATGTATATAAACTTAAAAGTGCTGCTGTCTTTTTGATGGAATCAGGATGCCAGAATGGTATGTGGGTATGTTAACATAACAGCAAAACAGAAGACCCACTCTGGTGGATCAGACAAAATGCCAATTTGGTCTAGCATTTTGTTTACATAAAAATTACAGATGACAGGTAGATTTTTAATGTATATACAACAAACAATTTTTCCAAACAAATATATTGTAACACTCTGAATATATTGTTCTGAAACAATTTTACTCAGTCACACTGAATTCAATATGATATATCAGTATGATTTTAATAGAACGGTTTCTATTTTAAAATGATATAATTTTATATTAAAAAGATAATAATGCAACTTGCTCATTCCCTTTGATAGAAGACTCCTATATTTACTTATTTGCGGATAAATTATACTGAATTCAATGGGACTTCTGAATAAACATGTATAGAAATAAGCAGCACTCTTTATTGCCCAACAGGTGATTTCTGAGGTAACACGTATTAAATAAAAGTCTTGGGTATAACACAGTGCAATTTAATGTATTACTAGTACACAGAAAAGGAAAATGTGATCATAGCAACTGGTATCATCCTCAAGTTAACAATTCATTTGAAAATAAGCTATGAATATTGTTCAAGAGACCCAATACATGACCCAGAAAATCGGGACCAGCAGACCTTGTGCTGTGTCTCTCCATGTTTTCATGATACATGGCATGGTTATCTTACCAGTCTAGCCACTTTTCACACTGATACTGATTCTGAAAATGCTGGTGGTTTCATTTCATTTACTGCACTATCCACATCAGCTTTTGACTCCAGTGGTGTAAAATGAGCAGTGACTACAAACTTGCTTTTCTTCTATCAGCATAAAATGAAATGAGATTATACAGAGCTATCTATGTTTTATTGGAAAAATGTAACTTGATACTTTATTCAGCAGGTACACAAGAGATCGGTCCCCTTAAAGAAGCACCCTTGTGTTTACAATTTGAGATCTTGTTATACTTTAATAAATTAAGGTTCAAATTAAGATTGCTTTCTCTTTGACTAAAGATACGATCAATCAGCCCCAACTTCATACGTCTATTGCTTTATCCAATTTTGACCTAGATCAATATGTTGAAACTAGAATTGCAAAGTTACAGCTACTGTGTTTACTTATTTAATGACAAGGAAAAGGAAAGAAAACAATTGCCAAGAAATTAGAAGCATTTTTAAAGCAATTCTTCTAGGTTATTTACTAGTGAGAAAGTGCATCTATCACATGCATCCACCAAAAAAAAAAAAAAAAATCAAGGGAAAAAGTAAAGAAAAGTAGCAGAGAAAAAATATTAAAAAGATAAAAACAAAGCATATACAGTGGTGCTTAAGTTCGTGAACCTTTTTGAATTTTCAATATTTCTGCGTAAATATGACCTAAAACATGATCTGTTCTCCACACAAGTCCCAATACTAGATAAGGAGAACCCAATTAAACAAATGAATCAAAAACATTAACTTGTTCACTGATTTATTGAGGAAAATGATCCAAAGCCACACATTTGTGTGTGGCAAAAGTATGTGAACCTCTAGGATTATCAGTTCATATGAAGGGGAAATTAGAGTCAGGTGTTTTGATCAATGGGATGATAATTAGGTGTGAGTGTGGGAGATCCTGCCTTATTTAAAAAACAGAATTCTGGATATTCACTATCAAAGTCTGATCTTCACAACACAGGGATGTGGAAGTTTGTCATATTTCAAACAAAGGAGATTTCTAAAGACCTCTGAAAAACAGTTGTTGACCAGGCTGGAAAAGGTTACAAAACTATTTCCAAAGAGTTTGGACTCTGCCAGTCCACTGTCAAGCAGATTATATACAAATGGAGGCAATTCAACACCACTGTTGCCCTTCCCAATAGTGGTTGACCAACCAAGATCACACCAAAAGCAAGGTGTAAAATCTCAAAGAAGATTTAAGGAATTTTAACTTTAGTTTAAGGATTAATGCCAGTGTTCATGAGACTACTATCAGAACACTGAACAACAATGGAGTGCATGTCAGGATTGCAAGGAGAAAACCACTACTCTCCAAAAAGATGCTGCTCATCTATGGTTTGCAAAAGACCACGTGGATAAGCCAGAAGGCTATTTGATTAATGTAGTGTGGATGGATTAGACCAAAATAGAACTTTTGGGCTTGAATGAAAAATGTTAAGTTTGGCAAACGGCAAACACTGCATTCCAGCATAAGAACCTTATCCCATCTGTGAAACATGGTGGTGGCAGTATCATGGTTTGGGCCTGCTTTGCTGCCTCTGGACCAGGACAGCTTGCCATCATTGATAGAACTATGAATTCTGAATTGGACCAGCAAATTCTACTGGACAATGTCAGGGTATCTGACACTAAACTGAAGCTCAAGAGAAAGTGGGTCATGCAGCAAAAAAAGGACCCAAAATACACAATCATACGACCAAAGAATGGTTAGAAGAGAAGAAAGTTAACATTTGGAAAGGCCAAGTCAAACTCCTGACCTTAATCCTATAGAAATGTTGTGGAAGGACCTGAAGCAGGCAGTTAATGCAAGGAAGCCCAGCAACATCCCTGAGTTAAAACTGTTCTGTAAGGAGAAATGGGATAAAATTCCTCCAAGCCAAGCAGGACTGATCAACAGCTACTGGAAACATTTAACTGCAGTTATTGCTGCCTAAAGGGGGTACACCAGTTACTGAAAGCAAAGGTTCACGTACTTTTGCCACACACAAATATGTAGCTTTGGATAATTTTGCTCAATAAATCAATGAACAAGTATAATGCTTTTGATACATTTGTTTAATTGGGTTCTCTTTATCTAGTTTTAGGACTTGTGTGGAGAACACATCATGCTTTAGGTCATATCTATGCAGAAATATTGAGAATTCAAAATGGTTTACAAACCTTTAAGCATCACTGTATGAGAGAAACAGCTCTTTTGTAGACTGCTTCAAGATTCCTTGTAATGAAAAGTATGTCAGTCCAACCACTCAGGAAGCAATTGATATACAATATGAATTTGAAGGATATTCCTCCATATTGATGAATACAGGAGACAGGAAAACCCTTTTTAGTGTGAGCATCCAGGGGTGAGAGGCAATATGACACAGGCATCATAAACCACATATCCACAGGGTCTAAAAGAGTCCTCAGGGTACAGGTGAAACTTAGAGACAAAACACAGAGAAACAGTTCTGCATATATTTGCATGGGTTATTGATTAAAGAGCCCCTGGAATTTGACCTTTTACTTTGCTCTGAAAAATTCTTACAGAAGTTACATCTTTCTGCGCCTGTTACATACAAAAATCTAATACACAATATGATTACATTAAAAAAGTGACTCTGTGTATATATCTGTGTTTGCATGATATATGTAACAGTTGAAGTCATTCCTGGAATAGGTAATTTCATTTTGAGGCTAGCCTGTTTGAAGGTGCAAGATCAATACTATACTGAAAATTAATTCAGTTCCTAAGAATTGAAGAAAACAGATGCAATAATATGAGATGGATTATTACTTTACTAATTAAAAAAATAATGGTGCCACCTTTGTCTATTGGTCTCTAAAATTATTTTAAAATGAAACAATTCAATACATATTTTAAGCCAATGATTAAAACATTTGCAGCGTTTACATTATTTATCTGTTTCTCCAACCCAAAACTGATGACTATTGAAATAACAAAAGTACATTCTCATAATTCAATTAATCTGCATATTTGAGACTAATGGATTCATGTATTATAAGGATAAATGGATATACATGTTAACATATATTTAATCATTACAAAAACCTAAAATACCTTAAAATAGGAAAATGTTTGCCTTCAAAACTAGTTTTTACTGCAAAGAACAACTATTGCTATTACTCATCTTTTATTTTTACTGAAAAATGCAATATCGGATTTTTAATAGCTAAACCACAGATAATTTTTTGCTTAATTTAATATATTTTATTCATCAGAACTTTAGTTTCCAACATTTTTATAATAAAAAAAAATAAAGCGCTATTTTTGCTCCGGGAAGATTATAGAGAATAAATATTGCAAACAGTCTGCCAATTCAGTGTCTCTACTTCCTTAATGAAAAAACCAGACCAGGCCTTGAACTTTTATCAAGATAAATCCCTGGCACCCACTAATCACCAGATTGAATCTCCATGTAAGATAAAAGAGTAGCTTTGGATATGGGAATGAGCACACATCACCTTCTTGTTTGCAAAAATCCACAACCTGGCAGCCTTTCAGCTAGGTCTCACTCACATAGCTGTTACTGTATACTCTCCAGCTATAGCTGAAAAGTTGATAATCCTTAAAATATGAGGAGAGTTTTGATTTCTGACACAACATTCCTGAGATAAATGTAGGATCAGAGAGATGCTTTGAAATTCCCAGGGATACTTTTCTGTAAAACTGCTACATAGGAAAAACTGTTAACAAGGTGTCTTTTCCCCCCAACCCCAAAAATTAATTCACAAAGCCCTGTGTTCCGCAATAGACAATTAAATATACTTTATATTAAATATAAACCAGGCACACTAAGTTCCTTAGAGCATCCTGAGGCCAGCTTGTGCCAAGTTTCAAACTGTGATGTTAGTATCGTAGTGTCCCTGGAGATAAAAACCTTTTAAAATGTAGCTCGTTTCCTGAACAACAGGTCATAACCCATTCTACCCACAGTCATCCCAAAACTATAGCACACTTATATATAATCTGGAATAAAATGGGAGCAGAAGATGGGAGAAGGTTTCACCACATGTTAAAGTCTTTAGACCACTAGAAAATTTTACAAATGCTGGTTTTAGTTTTTGTTCCTTTAATACAGCGACATTATATTCTGTATTCACAAATGCATTCAAATTAATTTTGATCACTTTCTCTAACCTGCCTAATAATTGTAAATTTAAAAGTTTAGTAAGCAAAATCATATACCAATACAAAGCCATATAGATATAGCTTATTTAAATGGAACCTAAAGGTGGTTGATTTTAGCTTGAATGAATAGAATAAAATTGAGAAATGAAGCATTAAAAAAAAAACTTCAGTCATGCAAAGATTTTTTTATGTTTTATGTTCTTTTTTTTCCCACAAACACTGCCTGTAGAACAGTAAATTCATTATATTTAGTCACTGAGACAATACAATAGTAACGTATCTATTACATTAACTTATTAATACAAACCATAGACTATATGAGGTGGCAAAGAGGCTTAAGGAATTAACAGTCTTAGATGCTAACTAAAAATATACACTAAACATCAAATAGAATGTCTAGGCTATGGTATAGCTCTAAGGGGCATTAAAATTCAGCTCACTAATATAACTATTCATCATATGGAAAGTTTCCGACCCAGGGATGCATACACCTTCTTATGAAATTTCTGCTCTTGCAGTTCTTCCTTACTAACTATATATGTTTCAATGAATACTCCATTATTTTAAAAAAGTTATGAAAGTACGCGCCTTGCCATGAGGCATCAAAACCAATTCATTTCTGTCAGCCTCGCAGAAAGAAACTATACTATCCTTCATGTCCATTATTTTGTCCCCTTAAAACAGCAACAATACATATTTTAACTTATGCTTTTACGTTGTGTACTTATTCTCTGCAATGCAAAAAGTTTTCAACACATAACAAAGCAATCCTGAAAAAAAAAGGAACTGATGCTGACTTTCCTTTTTTTGATCTAAAAAAGCTTGCTTTTTAAAAACTTTTATTTTCTCTAGCTCAGCTTTTTACCACCATGGCTAAATTATTTGCATTCAACACCACAATATGAATCTCAATCCAACTGATTTTACCATGTTATTCTTCTTATTGTTTTACTTAAAAGTTGTCAAATCAATTGTTTCTTAAGTATACCTTGGAGATTTGGATTCTAAAATTATTTTTTAAATAGTTTTCACCATGCAACACATATTTCAAATTAATGTCATACTTTAAAACACTTTTATATGTTTTATCTTTACATTATTATACTTTTAGATTTATTCAGAGCAGAATTATACTCACATGTATGCATTTTTAAATAAAATACTAAAATAATTCTTTTAAAAAATCTTATTTTATAAACCATTTTATATAGATCAAGGTTTAATCATCCTTACCTGTCAAATGACTGAAATTGTATTGGTTGTGCAGCGGCACAATCACCAAGGACTCCAAGAAAGACAGGTGGAAGAACAGTAGGGTCCACAGTGGCCCCATCTGCAGGAGCACTGACCAAACTTCTTAGGATGTCTTTCACATTGACGTTTTTTGCAGTTTGCACAGAAGATGCAGTTTTACCGTCTACCTCACTATGTACTTCATTTCTGTTTTCTTGAGATATATTAACTTCTGAAGAAAGTGTACACAATATTTCACTGATTGCATCTGGACCAGTACTTATACTCTGTTCTTCTGGTTCAGTAACCACCTCAGAATTGGGTCCTGATCCAGAATGTGCTTCCTCCTCAATTCCTGAATCCCTTCTTTGCGGAGACATCACACTTTCTGACTCCTCAGCAGGTTCCCGACTTAAAGTGCTAATAGTTTCAGGTCGTTTTTCCTCATCTTGAGAGATATATAAGGCATAGTATAAAATATCAGAATTACCTTAAAAGTGATAAGATCATTTTATAAAGAAATGCCGTCTTAATATAAATTAAAATGAATATGTGCTCTTAAAACTTCCCATTCTTAATTCATCATAGAGACAATACTAGAGGTTACCGTAACTGAGAATGCCAATTTGATTCTATGCTAGACTAATTAAACTTGCAATGTATTTATAGTACTTACGAGGTCTTTTCACTTAGTCATCAGATATTAGGGCTGAAAAGGAACTGGTTGGGTAGACAAACTACAACTTGTCAAACAAGAACATAGTGAATCCAGAAAACAAATAAGGTTATAATGTATAGAATATCATGGCCTGCTGTAGCTGGTGGAAACTAGCTCCAGATCCAGTCCAATTTTGCTATTCTTTTAATGTTAATTTCCAGTAGAACCAACCTATCTAGAAAGAAAGTAGATGGCTTCTATATCTCTTTCCTGCCATAAAGTAGTTATGTGGAACTCTGCAACTTTGAACTTTCCAATCAGTACAAGTCATACAAGCAAAAACGGCAGGACTCTTTATCTATTAGTAAATCAATGCACAAACTTCTCTATTCCCAGCTATTTATTTATTTGACATGATCAATTTATCCCTCAGCTAAATACATTGTTGCACTTGGACTTAGACGGCCTTTCTTAAAATGTTATTTTAATTTATATCACTGTATTAACATAAAGTATCATCCAATTAACTTCTGAAGGACATTAATCCTATTTTATGTTTATTACTAATATGATTTTTTTTACCTATTAAGCTTATATAAAACTAACGAAATATTAAAAAATAATGTTCTGGGCAGTAAGCAAAATCTTGTTTTGAAAAATAAATTTTGCATGATTGGTTCCAAGAACCCCTCAGGGCTAGTAAACTATCTCCATATTTAAAAGTAGTAATCAGGAAAAAAAATTAACATAAATTTTCAAGCGGCAGATTAAATGTAATAAATCCTTCAATTCATATTTTTTAAAGTATACATTATATGAAAGTGTCTGTTATTAATCTAATTTTCATAATCAAAACTGGTATCATAGGTCATGTGAACAAGTCAATGAATTATCCAGAATGTTGACAAAGATTATTTTGAATAGTATCTAATCTAAAAATAAAAAATATTCACCATCATGCACCCAAATGATATAAATGAATAGCACAATCCTATAAATCTGTCAAACTTATGCTGTAATTTGGATGTATTTACTGAACAGTAGTTTGCACTACATGATCTACATGGCCTGCTCCCAGTCCATGATTTATAACAGTATTTCCCAACCTCAGCAAGTTTAAGAAGTGTGGACTTCAACTCCCAGTTTGTATTCTCCACTTAGTCCGGCAAATGCTAAGAATTCTAGGAATTGAAGTCACATGTCTTAAAGTTGCTGAGATTCTTAATTTTATGGCTTTCCCACTCTGATAAATAATTCTTATTTCCAGGTAAGTAGTCTAAATCACTAACCTATTTTGGGTGACTGAGCAGGTTGAAGTTGTCTCCGTTCATCCTGCGGTTCCAAGATATCTCTGTATTTTGATACCATGAGTACAGAGATAAAATATACTACAGCCAAAGCCAAGAACTGTGCCTGCTTACTATCCTCCTGAAAAAACAAAACAATTATTTTATCATATTACACTATGCCTATATTACACACAACTGCCACAAAATAATTTCCTCAAGTAAACTACAGAAAAAAATTCTACTGGGATTTATTTATTAGGGCTGTGTGAATCACTTAGAGTGATGCTTTGGAAACCAAAGTATCCCTTCAGATCTGCTGCTCAAGACATCAGGGTGCCGCATATCTTTAAAACAGCTTACTGCAGCTGTTTCAAAGAGCTCCCCACAATGCCTTAGCATGAGTATGTAAGCACAGAAGACTCTTTATTCAGGGCTGCTGCCAAAAATAAGTAGAGACGTCCCCGGATTCTTCAGGAGAACATGATGCCACATCATTGATAGCAGTGGAGTTTAGAGGAGCACTTTTATAATCTGCTGAAGTATGTCTAGAACACTCCGCATTTTATTAATTTTTTTCCTTCTTAGCGTTTTTACGCAGACCGAGGGTCCATTTTTTTCGGATTAACTGAATGTTTATCCATTGGCTGTGAGAGGAACTGACCGACTAGCTTGTCACCCAAGCCTGACATTGTGGGCTTAGAGAGGATGTCTGGCTCAAAGTCACCCAGCCAGATTTCATGCCTAAAATGGGACTAGAACTCATAGTCTTATGGTTTCTAGCCTGGAGCCTTAACCACTAGACCAATTGGCTCTCCATTTTATTCATTTTATTATTATTTATATTTTGCGCGCACAAAATCCTGATCTTTGCTAATCGCATATGTAGATAAAGTAGCAGAACATTTTGTTTCATAATTTTGAATGTTCTGTTACACAGAAGACTTCCCCCATGAAGAAAAATTCTAATCTAGGTATTGGATATTATTCTAGTTTTATATTTGAATGAAGTAAAAAATCTGCACCTTTAGAATTCTTCTATCCCATTCTATTGATATGTCTGGCTACATGCTATAAATTATTTGGACTTATTCCAGTCCTGTTGAGTAAATGGAAAGAGCTTGGGTTGAACTAATGGTTGAACTACTCTAGGAACACAGTGAAAACATTCTGGCTATATAACTCTTTAATACATTCACATTCCAAGAAACAAAGAAAGAGTAGTATTTATAAAATTGAAACCACCTGCAGGAACAACTGTTAAGATGAGCTTAAGCCTTTCATATAACCCCAATTCCTGATTTGCTATTCAGAGTATTTTACAATTCTTGTAGACACACTGTTAGATTTTGGTACCATGGGATGCTACATAAGGTTAATAACTATACATGTTTTTTTTTTAAAAAAAAAAGCAGTTAAGTAGGAAAATTTACTCACTATATCTCTGAATACCACTGCACGGAGCCGATTAATATCCATATCCTGTAGAAGTCTGTCAATATCTCTTATTGGAGAAATCCCTCCAGTCACAATATCAACTGGACTCTGTTCAAAAGAAAACAGAGTGTGTATTTTTTTAATTTTGAAAAGCACTGTAGAACTATCACATCTATACCTGATGAAAAATCAGTTGCATCATAGGTTTTGAAAACATTTATACAGGGTTTGAAATATAAAATAAAACTGTGGAAAATAGCTAGAAGTATTTAGGACTTACCGTATTTTTTCGACAATAAGACGCCCTCATGTACAAGATGACCCCCATTTTTCCAACCCCAAATTAAGAAATCAATATTTTAAAGATAGTGCAGAACATATTTTTATTTAGTAATTAGTTAACATTGACCTGATACACTCGGTGGGAGGAGGTCCAAACCGTCTCTCTGCAGCTGTTTCCAGGCTCTTTTGCATAACTGATTACATTCAAGCACGAGTGCCTATAGCTTCTCTCTGCAAAAGCCTTCCTCTAATTGGTTTGTTCAGCAACAGCTGACATCAGTTACATAAGGCTGGTGATTGGAGGAAGTCTGTTTGGGAGACAAGCTATTTCACTCGTGATTGGAGGCTAGCAATAGGAGGAAGCTGCCTGCAGAGACAAAGTATGGGCAGTTTTGCAACAGCAAGGTTCTCTTCAGCTGACTTCCTTAAATAAGACGCCCTTCAATTTTCAGGGTAAGGATTTTAGAAAAAAGTATTGTCTTGTAATTGGAAAAATACAGTATGTTTAGTTCATCTTTCTTCCTGAAAAGTGACAGCATTTGTATATGGAGCTGTTATATATATACAACTTACCATAAATGTTCATGTAATTAAAGAACCATACTTGTGTCTCTAATGACTACTTAGTATAAAAAAGCCACATTAACTTTTTCATCAGGTTATAGAGAAAAAAATCAACATTTGCCTGCATTGATTTAAAAAAAACACTTGCCTTTGCTCCAGTCCTTCCTGCTGCTATAAGGCTTTGTATTGTTTTCTGATGCTTAACATTTTCTCCACCAGCCTTCATTAATACATGCTGCTGCTGACATTCCAAACAATTTCTGACAGCTACTGCGCATACTAAAATGAAAGGATATATTTTAGGGACTGCTGAACTTTAGGGACTGCAATCCACAAGTAAATGTAACTAACCTAAAGATAAAGGCATACATCTCATAACGAACAGTATTTGGTTTATAATCCAAAGGACAATTAAGGTTTTTTTTTAAAAAAATAATTTTTATTGAGATATTTTAATATTTTTCAGTTTGTGTGACATTTCACTTTCCTTCTTTTTTAATCACAGTGAGATGCGCCAAACATTCAGTGTTGCTGCAAAATGATTCCAGAAATGCCCCATTTACCTCCACAATATTCCAAGGGTGAGTCATCTATTTTTGGACTGGATTGTTCAGGCCAAAAGCGGTTTCTGATGTTATAGACATAATATTGTCATGAAGCATCTAGAACATGACATGACTCTGAACAATCTACCTGGAAAAATACATGAAGCATCCCTAGAACATTGTGATTGGCTATTCTAGAATGTTTTGCACATAAGATTCAAGAATTTCCAATTCCTTCTAGAAAGAAGAAATAATTTCTTTTCCACTCTGCAGGACATTTTGCCTATTATAAAACTTCTACCAATGTTTGGAGAATTCTTTAACACAGAATGGGAGATGGTAACATTGAAGCCTACAGGGAGAATTTCTGAAAAATTGCCTCGCCTGCTTGACTGCCTGCCTCCCTCTCCCCTCCCCTTCCTACCCACCTATTTGTTGGATCTTAGTCCTTTCTGGCTATACAAGGTTAATTTGGATTAAGCCTAACATGGATATTATCTTTTCATTCTTAAATATAATTTGGAAGAGGTCATCACTATGCCAATTTCCTCCAATTTTCCTCCACTGGAAAACACATTTAATAATCTTATCCATAGAACGAACCAAAATGTTTTACCCATATTCTGTAAACCTTCATCATAAGATGGGATAATATATAAATCTAATTAAGAGTTCCTGGATCGTTATGTATGTGATGCATGTGTGTGCTTGCATATATTAGATTTTATAGACCATAGGTTGACATCTTTAAATTTGCATAAAAATCTAAACTAAATCACCCTATTATCATCTCTCTTGCCTTTGGTTTCAAATCATACTATAGTCTCAAAATAAAGAATTTGGGATTTATTTAAATTTAGATGATGCTCCTTTCTCCAATCAGCCTTTTTTTATAAGGCCTCCAAATCTCTGGATAGGAAGAGGGGCATGGTAAGTTTGATGACAGGTTTGAATATATTTAAGATAATTTATCTAAGACCCAAAGCATTTCAATGCTAGACAACTATTTACTTACCAAGTCGAAGACACTGTCGCAAAATTCCACCAGATGACATATTTTTCTCTGACTCAATTTCAGTAAATCCAAGGGAACTTGCAAAGATTAATACATCCACAAGGCTAATTAACCTTTGAAGGAATGTTACGGAAGCTTCCACTGACAGTCCTTGAGTTGCCTCAATGCTTTCCAGTTCATGCTAGAAAATTGAAAACATTTTTTATTTCTATGTACTTTCCTAAATTACCATAATCCAACGTGTATTCTGGATGTGTATACAGATAGACCTTACTCAGTGACTGTCTCAGGCAGCAACCACTTGAAGTTACAACGGTAATGAAAAAGCAACTTTGCAACCAATGACCACATTTTTGACCTCTGCAGCATCTCTCTCTGTTACTTGTTCGCCATTACAGTTAGTGTGCGTTGTCCTATTTTTTCTTCTCCCCCCCCCTGCAGAGCAGAGAGATTGCCTAAACAAGCAATCTCTTCCACAGCTGCTTTTCTCCACAGTGCAGCATTCCCAAAAGGTGCTAACCACAAGTTAACAAGCCAGCTCTGTGACCTTAATTAGCTGGCTGGTAGCTGCTGCCTGTAACTGATAAGACTTTAATTGCTTTCACACCTTTGGCTTTTGTTTGCCTCCTAAGTAACTTGGGGCTTGGAGCCCCAAGCGCACTAGGTAAACAGCCAGGCTAGTGCATTCCTTTCAATGTGTATTCCCCATTGTGTGCCTGCTTACTTTCTTGTAATTCCTTCCTCTCCAACGAATGTAAATACAAACATTAATTCCCTTCTTGCTAATTATCCCAGCACTGGTGTGAGCATTCCAAAGGACAGGGGAGTAGGGGGGAAAGGAAACCTGATGTAAAATTGTAAGCAGTCATGGTCATGTGATTTTCCACTTAGCAGCCACATCACTTAGCCACCAAGTTGCTGGTCCCAGTTATGGTTGCTAAATGACGACTACCTGTATACATGGAATTGATGTTTGAAATGTCTCAATTTATTTGTCCAACAATCTAAGATATAATGACAATATCATAATGAACACTGGTTCCAAGTAATTATTAATGGAACAGGATGCCTTCTCTAATTTCCCCATTTTAAGAAATTAGGTAGATAATGACTGAGGAGAATTGTTCAACAGTAACATATTTGCTCATATTCATTTGGTGCATATTCTGCTAAAAGTCAACTAAAGATGTTAATATTTCTTAGTATTTTTACAGTTAACTGCTTCTTTTCCCAATGCTTAATTGATGTTGTCTACCTATATTTTTTCTGTTGTACTGATTTTTTTAAAAGTTGCTGTAATCTTAATATTTCATAGTTAAAACCAGAGTATTTTGTTCCAGTAAATAATATAAAAGAGTACTGTTTCAAATAAATCCACAACTTGATTGTTTAGATACCATAAAAAACAAACTTTAAAGTACTACAGAGAAAGGTAAATAGAAATAGAAATAGAAATAAAATGGACAAATGTGAGAGCAAAATTGCACAAAATATGGGGTGCCTATAGGTGAGAACCTGGTTGTAATTTCCAAAAAAATGGGTAGTTCAGTGAACAAGGATGAACACATTCTTGGGAAATAAAAAATGGTTATGGAAACATAACAACAGCACAGTGATAATCTTGTTCCCTTTAGCCTTCTTCTGGATACAAAAGTTTCACGTCAGCCATTTCCAAAACCCTCTGAATTCCTACAGTGATTGCCTATTCCCCAGAAAGGAAATTTGTTACAGCACATCACATATGCTTGTTGTTTCTATTGTTTTGAGCTGGCAGTCATGATGTCCTGTTATATATAGGAAAAGGAACTACATTAAAGCCATGGTGTCCCTACAGGACTTTTGAGAATGAGGGAAAGGGATAACATATGAGGGTAAAGGTGCATGAAGAAGCTGTATAATACTGTATATTATTGCCTAACTGGCAATCTAGACCAAAAAAATTGGTGAATCATGCCTTAAACTAATTATGAAATGCTCCAAATTACTTTCTTCTATGGTAGACTTCATGAGCAAAGCAAAAGTTGCATTTATGATGAGACTTTCACAGCAAAATAATTAGAAGTACAGAACACACAAAATAGGATACCACTTCCCTCTGGTAACCCATTCAAAAATTGTTTCCTAGTCTTGGAAGCAGCAATATGCACAGGCTGATATTATCAGTTGATATTATGCACATATACAAATGGCCAGTGCTTCAATCACATGGTTGCAGCTGCCGTCTTGCCTTTTGCCCTCCTTACATATGCCCCTGGTGATACCACAGAACATCAGATTAAGAAGGAGAGCACATTTGGGCAAGGAAGGGAAGGACAGAGACATATTCCAAGTATCTCATCTTCAATTGACTTACATTGGATCAGAGAGAATATTGTCATTTATCCCTTTGACACAATGTGAAACAAAGCAAAATGAAGTCCATATCACATAATTCAGCTTTTTAGTGCTAGCTCACAGAACAATTCCCCTTCTCTCTCCCAGCAGAGCCATTAGCAAACATACCTGAGCATAATTCTTAGTTTAGTATAATTCAATGCACAAAGAAAGGCACACAAAGCCACACTTATGTATTGGAAACTGAATTTCTTACTGTAGCAGATGTAGCGGCCGAAAGCAAAGGTAATATGCCACCGCAAGCCATAATCATATTATCCATCACTTGAGAGATGAGATGAATTGTGTTATGTACAAAGATGACATTATCACTGCTATTCACAAAGTCCATCACAGTCTTGGTAGAATGACTGCTCCAAAATAAAATACACAGGTTACATGTAATTTCTGTTGCAGTGTTATAAAGTACTTATTTATTGCAGTATTATTTACTTACATCAACCAAAAATTTCTCCTGCAGCCAAGAATCACATATCAGCATCCTAAACTGCCAATACACCTTCATCTTGACCTGAAAATGCCCTCTCCTTATCCTTCTAATCCTCTCCAGAACACAGACTGGAAACTGTGCCTAAGTGTGTGGTGAATAATTATTTATTATTATGAACTCTGCTTATCTAATGTAGCAAAAGACACTGTATAAATCATCAGAATAAATTTCCCTTGAAGTATAAACAAGATCTGAATTCAGGTCTCATAAGAGGAAACTTGTATTACAAAGATGTCGCACACTTCTCTTTCTAAGCAAAAAAGAATTTTAAAAATAGAAAGCATTAAGAAATTCAATTCCTGTTACAACAAATAAATGCAATAGGTTCCTTCTATTGCTTGGGCTTTCACCAAAGTATTCATTGCATATGTGCTTTAGTACATTTTCAATTTGGTCGATCGATAGACTAAAACTGATGAGCTGGGTAAGTTGAGATTGGACAGTTAGGCAATAATCCTTTCTGTTCATTTCTAAACTGCACAAAATCATTTTCTAATATTTGATTCTGCTTTTTAGATAACACCCTTATGCTCAAGGGAACCTCTTGTAGAAGGCAACTTCTTTTCAGTAATTCTGAATGCTGCCGAACCTTATTTTAAAAAAGCAACCACAGAGTTTCAGTAAAGCACCAGAGTGGTAGAACAGGTTGAAAGGAAAAACAGCTTACAGAGTTGGCTTGGTTTTGGAGAGGCATTATTTTTCTGTTCAAGTCAAGCAAAACCACAAGGGGAAAAAAAATGTAGAAAGAGTATACTTTTTATGCAATGCAGTTCTTGATCCTAAACAATCCTTGTACTATAAGAAAACAGAATTCAACCAAGGGACACTTGAAAAAAAAAAAAGCGACTTGGCATGAGCAGCATTTCAAAAGATGCTAATATGCAACTTAGTCATGCAAGGCTCCAATTCAAGTTTGACAACTCAGTTATATTTGACAGTTTAACCATTTAAAATATAATTCAACTTATTTTTTCTAATTAGGATATAGTTTTACAGATTTTGCTTATACTATGTAAACTGCCTAAGATTTCATAGATGACATTACCTTCTCCACATCTGTACATCTGTTTCTATTGAAAAGAGCAGATCTGTAAGCAACCGCTGATGCATTTGAGACCATCGGAATTCAGGGATACGGAACATGGTAGATCTAGAATCCCTTCTCTGCCCATTTGCAGCAGTTACTACATTTTGATCCGATGAATCATATTGCCTAGATGTCTTTGCAAACAATATATATATATATATATAAGTCAAGCTGAAGATCAAATTGAAAATATCATCTCAGCCTTAGTATCTAATTCCAGGAAAAGCTGTTCTTAGTCTAAAAGGTATGATATAGTTGATACTAATTTTACAAAGTCATGATTATTTGAGGATTATGCTTATAAAATGGCAAGCAATTAAACCAATTCTATATACTACTTAGCAACTATGCCACCATCTCTGCCAGCCAAGGTAAGAATAAGCAGCAGCTAGACCTTACCACATAGGGTGCATATATTGCTGCTGCCTGTGATTTTCCTCCTTTGAGGAAGTGTGATGTAACTTGATGGTTATCCATTGGAAGGTATTTCTGCAGGAGGGAAGCACTTAGGTACATCACTTTAATTAGGAATAATGCATAAGTGATGCACATCTTAAATACATTCTAGTTTTAAATTATTTTTTAAAAATTATACAGAAAATTATGTGACACTTTATTCTCAGCTGTATAATATTTGCAGTTAAACCACCTAACCAATCTAGATCACTTTACAAATCTATTAGCATTATTAACTATAATTGTAATAAAAAGTTAGACATTTTCTCTCTCTCTCTCTCTCTCTCTCTCTCTCTCTCTCTCACACACACACACACACACACACACAATTATGCTATCTGGTAAACATTTTTAAATTACTTAAATAGATAGGATGCAAAATGCAAAACCTACCTCAGGAATGGTTCTAGGAGGCTGATTTACTTCTGGATTTGCATGGGGTTTTAATTCTAATCTTTCAGTATCTGATGCAATGCTGGAAACATCAAGTCTGGCAATTTTCTTATCTGAAGCAATTAATGTTTCTGAAGTCTGTGGTTGCGTGTTATCTACAATTGTCTTGGTTTTGGGTTGATTAGTATTTTTGTCATCAACGTTATTCTCAGTGTCTGAATTTGACTGAGCTCTGTTTATTTCAGGACCACTGATTTCTGGCAAGCAATCCTGCTGTTCTGTTTCCGCTGATCCTTCAACATTTTTAAGTACTACATCTATTGAAACAGGTCCTTTTGAAGAAGCAGCATGTTCCTCAATGGGTTTTGGAGCACTTTCTTCTGATGTAAGTGCCAGATTAGTCTCCTCTTTTAAATCAACAAAATCTTCATCCTCCTCCACATATACTTCTGGTGTTACATTTTCTAAAATTTCTGGGCTTTCTAGAGTTTCTTCAGCAACGTTTTCTACAGGTGATTGTGCATCAGTGGCAGTTACTTCTTTTTCCTCATGGTTTACTCCAGTAATTTCAGCAGTAGATTCTGAACTCTGTTTTGTCACTTGAGCTTGTAGAGGAAGATCTAAACCAGGTGCTTTATTTAAATCAGGAGTTCTCTGAGCATTTTCTATATTGGTTTTTTCTTTCCTTGTTTCTGAATTACTGTGTTCTTCAGAATCAGATAATCTACTTTCATCTCTCAAAACTCTGTTTTTCATGCTACTATTGTCAACATCAACTGTAGAAGTATCAATTTCTTTTATTTCAAGATGATGTAGCTTCTCTGTAACTTCAGCATCTTTACTAACACCTGAGACAGTTCTAAGAATGGATGATGGACCAACATCGCAGCTTTCATCTCCTTTCTCTTCATATTCCCTGAACATCCGAGAAAGATTCTGTTTATGTATTTCAAAAGTTACCTTTTAAAAAACAGAACAGTTGGAATTGTTTTAATTTGTAAATATTTAATGTTTATATCTTGCTAAATTTGCCATACATTTCCCCCTTAATATATAGAAGTTTGCAGAGTAATTGTAAATATATGTAATTATCACAGTATCCATATAAAGCAGTTATATAGCAATTAGTATAATTCAGTCTGGTTTTAATGGTGTGGGTTTATGGGTTTCATGGATATGTTGTAAGCTACCAGAAGTCCATGTGTAATTGGCAGAATAAAAATATTCAAATAAATAAATAAATAAATAAATATCACTGTTTAGACTGAACACCTAATTATTATTTTCTTATACATTTAGAATTATCTCAAAATAAATCAATTTTCAATTCTAGAAGCATTTGGGCTGGAAAATGCCCTATAATATGCATCAGCCAGCCACATTTCGACATCTACTTATGTGCATCTTGTCCTATACTTACATAAGATGTAGGGGATTGATTTTAATATTACTGTAATCCATTTGCTTAGGTCCTATTGTATTTACCCTTAAAGTAAAACTGAGAACATTTCATTGTCAAGGCACTGCCCATATGGTTGGTGGTATTTGTTGGGATTCTTATGAGGTGCAACATAATTATTAGATTTTTATTATACAGCAAAGGAAAAAGAAGGAAGAGGTTGAGGCAAATCTGACTCAGAGGAACCAGATCTTAGCATTAGAGGCATAGCACAACATGACCTACTGTTGCTGCTGACATTTCATCTACGGATACTGAGCACCTAATCTGCAAGCACATTGTTACTGTCACACCAAAGCCAGACAGATAGAGAAACATCAGGTTATGTTACAGCATGTTAGGCAGGACACCCTAATATGTTGCTACTCCAGAATACCTCAATTTTTACAGTCAAGAGCTGACTAGCCCCATCAGTGCTCAGATAGAGATCCAAGCATCTAGTATACATACTATATATTCTTTAAGTTCCAATATACACTTTCTGTCTGAGAAAAACCAGGCATAGGAACTACTTTTGTGATAGCCTGGCCTTGCATAAATTCTCATGCCCAAAACATTTCTGCCTTCCTGCTAACTTCAAGTCTTTGTCCATGCCTAACACCATCTTTTAAAAACAGAACAGTTAGAATAATTTTAATGTGTAAATCTTAAAGTTTACGTCTTGCTAAATTTGTTATACATTGTGTTTCTATCACAGAATCCTGACCATTAGTAAGGAACCTTATGGATCTTGAACCTTTGACTGCTCTGAACTAAGACTTTCGGTATCAAGGTCACCATGGATACCTTTGCTAATATCATCCTTGGACTGCTAATTTCTTTGTGGGCAGGACAATTTTGAAAAATTAAAAATTCATAAGAAGCAAATTCTGTCCTGTCATTGGGTATTAGAATGTATACCATTTTGTAAGAAAGGTTTCCAGGCATATAGCTTTCCAATGATCTGTTATTTGTCCAATACTGAGTTGATATCAAGTAATACTAGCTCTCTGTTTCACTGTACTATTCTTACTGATTAACTATTGTCTTATATATAGCAAATTCTATATAGATAAACATTGTAAGATACAAATTAAAATAGAAGGATATTTTTCTTCTGAACATATTTAACATACACCTATCATATATTATATATCATATATTATATATAATACATAATTTAAACTTCTACACTGCTCTAACAATTCAGCTAACAAGTAGGGCACAAAATATTGTTAAGGTAGTAGGAAGAATATGCCTGACAAGAGTTTGAGTTGCCCATGTTTTAATTCCATCAACATCAGAGAAAACAGAGAGAATGAGAGATAAAATAAAATCTCTAGCGATCCCAATTTCAGCATAAGACAACAGCTTTTCCTGAACCAAAATTGAATCGGTATTTTCCTCCTAGTTGCTATCATGCACTTTTCCATTTTGTTCACTCTCTCTTATCTATGTCAGCAATATATTTTTTTCATTCATCTTGACAAAGGTGCAATGAACTGAGAGATATATAGCTCAATTTTTTAAGATTCATTTCCCAAAGAGCTAACCTAAGCCCTGTAGAGTTTTTCATCACCTAACTTGGTATCTGCAGCCTTAAATATTCCCTTAGGCAAACGAGTTTCAGGGCAATAAGCTTTGACAACGAAATTCATGGACACCTTCTCATTGAGTAACAGGGTACATATTCTATCCTGGATATCTGTAAAATGGTATTTGTTAAAGGATATATGAAACAGGAACAAGTAACAAGATAAAATTTGCAGAATATCTTTTTTGTAAAACCAGCATTTTATTAGTACATGTAGCATGCACAAGTTCACGTAGCATGCACAAGTTCATTTTTCTTCAGAATACTTACAAAATGAACAAGAGAGCTACTTTGGGCTAGTGGTTAAGGCTCCAGGAGACTGTCTGATCCCCCCCAAAAAAGTGGACCCTGCACATGCGGGAAAAACGCTAGGATGAAAAAAAAAACCTTATAAAATGGATAAGATGTGTCCATTGATAACACAATTATAAAATGTGTTTATAATTAATTGGGATTAAAATATGTATTATTTTTGTAAATATATTATACAATCTCAAATCCAGTTTTCCATAGAAAAACTCTAATGGTGCAGTACAATATTCAAAGCAGATGTGGTCATAGCAAACTACCTTATACTCAAACTACTGATCCTTATATCTAGTACCTCTATCCTGAACAGCAGTGGCTACAAAATCAGATTTTATATACTGCAAATGTCTTGCTACAGTTGCTTCATCAATATTTGCAGCCAACAGATTGTGACAGTTGTCTTTGAGATTGTCTTCCAGCCACTGGCTGCATATTGACTACTGTACATTTGAAATGTTGGAAGCCTTAACTGCATAGTATTTCAGACAGGAATTGTTAAGATTGTGAAAATGAGTTGAAAGCAGTACCTCGGAAAACAAACTGGAAGAAATGCTTCTCTAGGGATGAGATCTTTACCACTGAATGTTGTTCTCTGGAACTCAGTATCTCTGCTAACTACTTGAGACTATACAACTTAAGAGGAGAATCACTTACTTTCTATATTCAAAGATGTATTGCGACAGTCGTCTCCAGAATTCCAGAAGACATAAGAGAGGCCAATTCAATTCTTCAAATAAAGTAATTTCTAATCCTTAAAAGTCTATGCCACAGTTCATCACTACATGAGACTAGCCTGTGGTTAGTGTTTATACAAATCAAGAAATGAGATACAATACTTGTTAAATTTCTAGCCATCAGGAAGATATTCTGTTAGTTATTTAACAATATGAAACCTGTTCAGTAGTCCTGGCAGCTACTGAAAATTATTTATATTGCATATTGAGTTTTTATGGAGTAGAGAGAAGGAAGTATGTTATTCACATTAATAAATAAATAAGGTAAATAACATACTTAAATTTAACTTTTGTGCCAAGACAACTGGATGTCACCCATTGTTTCACACAAAAAACATGTTTATTTCAGTCTATTGCTTTAAAACCAAAGGAAAATTTGCTTCTGGGTCCAATTCAAGGTGTTGGTCATCACCTTTAAAGCCCTACATGGCATGGGACCAGGTTACCTGAGGGACTGCCTCTTCCCCACGACTTCAACCCATCCCACCCGATCACACAAAGAGGGCATGCTCTGGACCCCCTCGGCAAAAGAGCTCCAACTAGCCCGGTCCAGAAGGGGGGCCTTCTCTGCAGTAGCCCCCGCCCTTCGGAATATCTTGCCCTCGGAGGTGAGATTGGCCCCTTTACTCCTGGCCTTTCAGAGCAATCTGAAGACCTGGCTCTGCCATCTGGAGAGAAGTCATCAAGTGTGGGGTTGGCTAGCCCCTTAGAGGCCTGGCATTGCTGCCTTGAACCATCGGCCTCCTGGACTTTTTCCTTTATTTTTTGTAATTGTGTATATAGGCTTTTAATTGTATATTTATTTATTGTTTTTAATGAGTTGTGAGCTGCCTAGAGTCCCCCATTGGGGGGAGATGGGCAGGGACAAATTTAATAAATAAAATAAAAAATAAAATAAAATTTGTGGTTTCAATCATTAGCATTAGATTCTGGTCCCTAACACCATTAATCTGAGCATGACATGAAATCCTGTTGCTGTAAACTTGCAATGACAACTTGAAAGCTATTATGTTAGCCAAGGGAATTTTACATGTACCTTATCTTTAATTTTATATTTCCCTTTAGGTATTTGCAAATGTGCAACTGATAATTCAGAATTAATTACCAGGTATTGCTTTAAATTAGCAAGCTAAAAGCCTATTCATTAATCTTCACAATCATGTGATACCTAATCTATAGCCATTTGCAACATTTGGAAAGCTCCTCTATGCACTACCAGTTCGGACAGTTTCAAGCTAATAAGTACAAGATTCCCCTCTGCCATTAATTTTAACTTAATTTGACATTCAGCACTCACTAATTGCTAGACAGAAAGATTAGAATGTACTACAAAAAGGCTATCATGATGCATTTGGCGCTAGAATTACAGTATGACATGATGAAAAGTTAGATGTTTATGAAGGTTTAGTTTTTGTTATTCACTGCATCTTTAGTATATATCACATCAAAGATGAAGTCAAGATTCAAGGTGAAAGGAGACTGGCCATTCATTTAAGCAAAAGAACATTCGTTTTGGTTTTTTTGTTTTAATTTTTACAAGATTTACTGGAAATTAACTTGTGTTCTACAAAACTCCATCAATAAGCTATTCATAATTCCAGCAAATGTTTCTATTTTTTATCTTAATGAGAGCTTTATTGACCTGTTTTTCCACCCTCCTAGGAGCAATGCTAACAGCTCAGGCCTGGAAACTCTCCACACCATTCAGAAAACAAATCAAATTTGACTGCAGGCACCAATACCTGCTGATATCAATCCCAAGGAAATGAATCAGCCAAAAAGAAACTGAGGTCCTATATACACAAAAGCTTGGCACTTTCCCCAACATAACAAATCATTTAGCCCCCATACTGGCAAGCTTCTTATTATACAGATCAAAAGACTGTATTAAGTCCCAGCATTGAATTTAACTGTCAGAACACAGAAGAAGTTATGTTTATCATAAATGTAAAATATTTTAATTGACAACATTAGTTGTACCATTTTTAAGATGTGTATTATGGAAGATGTTTTTAAAGATTATAAAACATATCATATCTGTCAATTATGTTTTTTATAATCACTGAAATAATATATGCTGTAAATACTGCTAAAGTAATGAAATACAGGCAAACACTTGTATTTTAGTGATACTATACTTCCACAATGTATTCCAACCATGAGTTATACACTCTAACCTGCAAGTTAAACATGGATATTATGTATAAGAAAAATCAAAGAGTCATGGAACAGTAGTACTGTTAATTAGTATTTAGAACTTAAGTCTGAGAGTATATGATACAATAATCTAACAGAGGTTAAACAGATCTAAATCTAGTAATTGCCCAGATAAAAGTCCACCTGGGAACTCCGTTTAAGTATCATGCATTATGTTCCATTTTTTAAAGAAGAACTGGAATAGGAGACTACAAACAATTACCATAAGGAGATACTGAGAGAAATGGGAATGTTCAGCTTTGAAAAGAAAAAAAACTGGGGAGGGGGGAGGGGGAGGGAGGGCCACAGTAGTACTCTTCTATTCTGTTATATGGTTTTTAATATAGAAAGGTAGTGAACCATAGTAGGGACATGGAATAATAAATTTAAGTTACAGACAGATTCTAGAGTATTAGAGAGATCTTCCTGGTGACAAAAGCATTAGCCATCAGGAAGTGCTGAGGTTCCCTTCCTTTATGTTGAAGAAGAGGCAGCATTCTGACAGGTTAGCTTTATTTTGCATTCATGCACTTAGAATAGGATTGCACTCAGTGGCATAACACCAGGATTCTTTCAGTGTCTTGAGTGATAGTCTGACTTCAATATACTCATTACAGGACTTCAAAATATTATCATGATAAACATTTATGATCTCATAATCTGAAATAATCTGCCACAGCATAGTACCAACCCTCCCAAACATTCACTGCATAATAAATTGAATGAAAGTATATAGTCATATATTGTTTTTCTAGAACTTTCCAGATATAATTAAAAGCTCTAAAATACTGACACTTTTTACCATTTGCTGTAGGTATTAATTATTGTTTATCCTGTATCCTGAGTCCGTAGTACCTCTTGGTTGTTGGGATGCAGACAATATATTGGCTTACAGGGCAGTTGTTGGAGGTTCTAACTTGCACAGAATAGCACAATGGAGAAGAAATACAGCGTGCATATGCTTTATTACAAATTATGTGACAACATGTGTCAGGAAAATAATTTTGCACAAATGGCATTCAAAGCATGGATTCCCTGAAATTAGCATTTAGAAATTGACTAGCATGAGCATGCTTATGTAGAAGAGGGCCTTCACTGAACTTGCAGAATATTAACAAAAATATACCAAAAATGACCAGCACCATTAGCATGGAATACTGCATGTGGGATAGGTACAACAACTAATTTGGCAGCCTAGTATACACTTTCTCTACTCCTAAAGCCTGGGGTAGCAATGTAAAGTTAGTATCTTTGCCAAGTGATATCACACCCCAAACTGTAAGATGACCTCGCCCAGTAGCTTCATATACATGTTAGAGACCAAGGAACAGTGGATTGAGTCCTGTGGCGCCCCGTAAGACAAGGGCTACCAGACTGACCTTTTATCCCCACCACTAGAGACTGAACCTGCCCACTGAGTAGATGTGAGAACTAGAGCAAAAGGGGTTAAGCACGTACTCTTATCCCCTGAACAAAGAGGAAGAGATAAGAGAATGAGACTGGCACCTCCCTAAGGAATGCAGGATGTTTGTGGGGTGACTCTGGGAATTGCTTTCACTCTGAGAAGATTTCTGTAATGGGAGTGAAGCCAATAAACCTTGCTGGATTGAATCTGTACTGTCTCCTGGAGTTTCATGGGCTAATCCTGACAGTAAGGAACAGAAACATTGTAAAACAGCACCTCCAATCCCTGCAGGCAGTCCTGTAAAATACCGTGCTCAATGGTACTGAAAGGTACTGAGAGATATAAAAAGTCCAAGAAAGCTGCATTGCCTCCATCCAAGTCCTGACCTATGTCATCCAGGAGAGCAATCAATGCTGTCTCAATCCTATGTCCAGACCTGAATCCTAACTGAAACTACATGAAAGGGTTGAGAGGAAGGGGAAGGCAGAGAAACTATAGTTGGATGGAGCAGAAAGAAACCCTAAACAAGAGGTGTCTAAAAAACAAAAATCAATGTAGGGCCATAGTAAAAGCAATGATGGTTTATTCAGATAGAAATATAGCTACAGTGAATAGTACTGGGATAAAATAAAGTTGATTAGATTTCTTTTTCATATTTCTTGCCTTTAATTCCTTTGTTACTATTTCTTATTCTTTTTTTTTTTTTGTGCTTTGCATAACATTGCTTCCTTGGAAAAGAACATGCTTATTAGCTTGTGATTCTAATCACAATTAGGCTTCTTATATGTCCATGCAGCATGTTAGATACAAAAGAAAAAGATGGTGAAACTGGACAAACAGGGGTAGAGCTAATAGCTGATGCATCCCATCTACCAGTGAGGCCAATTATTCTAGTGAACAAGAACCTGCTATCTATAGAAGTCTGCTACCTACAGAACATGGCATTTTCTGCATGCAAAGTATGTGTCTACCAATGACTAATGGTAGCTAACCCTTAGCAGAAGATTTCCTTTAAGGGAAGACTAACTCTTCCCAGTATTCTTAATCAACTCTTTTGTTTGTCCACTGTACTGATCCTAAATTATGGGAGGTTTCTGTTTTTGTTTTTGACAGAACCCAAATTGTGTGGAGTTTTGTTTGGTTTTTGTTTTTATAAAGAGAGAGAAAGAAAGCATGCATGTAAACAACTTCCTGAATAATAATGACTACAGTTCATTATATTGTGGCCACTTTTACAAAATGGCTATGGCAGAGCAAGGAGTAGGGTTGCCCATCCACATAAGATGAATAGAAGATATTACTTGCTACACAATTACCAGACTGTTCTATGTTACCTCCTTACCTTCTAGAGATGTCAGAGTTTTGTGACCCTGTGTTGAGGGTAAGGACAAGTTTAGCCGCATTACAATTCCCCAAAATAGAAAATTGGGGACTAGTCAAAGATAATTCTAGTCTTTGATTATCTTATCATTCAGAACAAATAGAATATCAGATAATGTCTAGCAAATGCTATACTAGTATGGATTGAATGTTCAAAAATTATATGGTATATTGCAAGTTGGATATATTTCTACTAAATATACAGCAAAGCTATTATTCCTCAGTTCTTGCCATGTAAGATAACTTAAATCTAAATACACATGATATATACATTTTACACAACTGTTTTCCCTCCATATATTACTTTTACATTATTTTTAATCAGCTGGCTCACATTCAGCAAGCTTGTGAAGAATTTTTCACAGTAGCAATATTTTTCTAATGTTTAAAAAAAAATCTCCCTTTTCATACTTACTAGTGATAAGGATCTGAGGTATGATTCTTTGGATTAGTGAAAAAACTCAGTCATTTCATACCCAAGCTCCCTGTTCAGAATGTTTCTTTCTAGTTACAATTATAATTCAGTAGCTCCTTACATAACACTTTTCTATTGCACACATTTTGCTAATTCTGTATTATTTTTAATATCCAGCTTAAGCATTACTTCTAAATTTAAGGCTCTTATTTTGACTTTCTGTACTTTTGCAGTTCTGATCTTTTATTGCATGTCTAATGATTTCTAGCCATTCCAGTCCAATATAACTGTAGGGCTGCCATTTTTTCATATACCTCCTATTTCTAGTATTTTCTTCTGCTCCTCTCATATGCTTGAAGGTAATTCCCATGAAACAACAGCAATTTTTCAACATATTTTTTTCTTTAAACTTACATAAAAACATACTCATATGTTTTCTCTCTTTTTTCCCTTAGGTGCTTTTAACTAAAGTAGTAAGGACCTTTTGCAAATTATAGCTTAAGAGTCACCAGGGTATTGTTAGTGTGCTGTTATTTATTTTCCCATTTCATGTTCTTTGCTTCCCTTATTCTATTTAAAATTAATATTGTGTGTTTTACATTTTGACCAAATACTTCATTTTAGACAGCATAATTAAAATATATGGGTAGTCAATCCAGAAATATGATTTTTATAATAGAAGCCAACATATGAAGCAGGAACCTCTGATACTGAAGAATATTTAGGGAGAATCCTACAGACACACTGATCGGTAAATGTATTTTCACCAGTGGTCAGTCCTCTATATATACTGGATAGCTGTTTAAGTCAAAGGTTATGTATTAAATTCCAGATTTTTTCCATTACCTTTCCAATCTTGTCCCAAAGTTTTATTCTTATTTTAGTGCTTTCCATGTTTAATTTCTAAAGGTCTATATGAATTCTAATCCTACTGCTTCCATTGCTCAAGTTATTCCATTGGGATAAGAACAGCCCAGGCCTTCAATGTCTGCCATTTTCAAGCTCTGTGTGGCAAATCTACCCATTCCAAGATTCAACTATCCTCTTCTCACACTTTCACTCTTTAATCTTTTCCCATAAATCAATCCTAGGCAACAAATCATTTTTGCTCGTCTTCTCTTTTCAATTTGTCTGCATCTGCAAGGCTGGGCAAGTCAAGCAAATAGCTATATAATTCAACTTAATTTTATGGACATCAGTTCTACTGAGTGATAATATCTGGTATCTTATTCAATCTTACACTTTTCCATAACATTAAATATAAAGCAAAAGTTTATTCCTTGTTTTAATTTACTGCATTTTAATTCTCAATTCTTTGTGGTTAAGCACTTTCTAAACATTCTGTAGCTATAGACAAAACTAAAATTACATGTGATATAAATTACTGTATCAATAAGTATTTTAAATATATACTGATACATAATTCAAATTACACTAAAAAGTAAATATAATTTATTCCTTTGGGATTAATAAAAAATAAATTATCCAAGTTATTTTCAAAATACATTTTTCGAAAATAATTTCATCTTAAGGTTTTGCAAGGATTTAGCAAAAGTAAAGAAGAAATAAACATGTTCAAAACTGAAAAAAATCATAGGAATTTATTACAATAGGAATATAGCTAATATTTCTATTTAGGTGCTTTTGTGGTAAATTCTTCTTAGGACTAATGCAGAAACTATACATGATAAAAATCAAATTATTTTATAAACTACTATAATGAAAGGAGCAGAAAGTAGAGGGAGAGAACATAAAAAAATATTTCTTTTTTAACCAAAGCATTACAACAGGCTCTAGCTTTAATAGGATTATGTACACCTTCAAATCCTGAGAGCAAAAGAAGCCTATGTAGTGCAATTATGCCACAAAAGCCATCACTGCTTATAAAGCGTAGTACTGCAGTTGGAAAAGAGGCTACAGTGACAAACGGCTTCCCTGCTACAAAGGTGGCAGGAAATCTATCAAACTGGACAATAAAATTGCAATTGAGTTTCTTTGGCTTTTTATAGCAGCTCCATGTATCTTGATGTGCAGCTCTGCAAAATCTATCCAATTTTGCAACACTAGTTCTTTCCACACAAGCTCTTTACCAAAAGTAGAATTACACAGTAGTGTATGAATAGGTAGTGGCTGATGCATAAATGAATAGAGCTGAAATATTAAGTAAGGTGTACAAAAATGAATTTTAAAAGCAATTTCTGTGACTCAGTTTAAGGAAATATTGTCTTATAGATTTGGACATTTTGAAACACTAAAAAAATGCTTCACTTATTCAAACTAATTCACACTTTCAGAAAATTCAGGATTCAATAACAACCCTTTAACACATTTAATTTTTTAAGAAAGACTAAGTTTTGGGAACCTTGTCTTCAGAACACTTACAGAGAGACTTAATTAAAACAGGCTATTTATTTTACTACTAACATTTCTATGTTACTCTACTCCCAATGGTCCAGAATGGTATATATAAAAAAAACAGAGGATGAGAAACAATATAACAATAATCAACAATATATGTTACAATGGTACTGACCACGAGGGCAGATAAAACTTATTTCATGCAAGTGGTATGTCACAAGGATAATTAAAGTGAATTAACCTGAAGCATATGCATGCCTAACCCTTGCAATTATAAGACAGAAATGTAAAACAGTGGCTGACCTAACTCAATCATTAAAGAACTGTACATATATGAAATTTGACCGGATTAGCAGTTGAGACACCTTCACTTTCACTATCATAAATTGACCACGGAAATTAACTCTGGCAACAAACCACACCCAAAAATGCTGTCTGACGATGGTTCCAATCTCCGGCACATTCTTTTTGCCCTTGAAATTTTTCCCACCATCACTTGGTCATCCCACCTTACACTTTACAAATGTCTATCAACTCATAACCAAATGCTCATGCTGATCCTGTATGGAAACCTTGAATTAACATTAAGTTAATGTCAAGCAGAGACTGACCCTCAAATGAAAGTACAAAAGAACACAAGAAACTAGTAATAAAAATAGTAGTCTTAGTAAAAGCTAATTTTTATTATTTTATTGGAATTGAAAGACTGAAAAATTAAGAGTGATAAACTATAATTTACCATAACAATTTAATATGCCAGAATGAGAATATATGAACTATCAAAATATATGTAATGCAGAAACTGAAAAGTGTTGCTTCTTACACCATATACATACTACTATGTATGTGACATATACATATACATGTATATTCTACTTGGCATCCATTCATATGATAAGACCATTTTATCTGTACCATTTAAGTACAGTGCAAGAATTTATGTCTAGAGTTATTAACAGTTTAAATATTTTTCTTCTTGCAAATGTCTATCAACTCATAACCAATTGCTCATGTTGATCCTGTATGGAAACCTTGAATCAACATTAAATTAATGTCAAATGACTAATACTAAACTGAATGTAAAGTTACGGGTACTCATATATTAATGGTGAAAAAACAGCTATGCGATTAACAAGATTCAGTATGAACAAAACAAGAGAAAAAAAGCATATCAGAAAATATTTAACTTCCCTGTACGCTACTCACTTGATTTTAGTAAATTATTAATGTTAATTTCAATCTCTACAATAAAAAAAAAATGTATTTCTAAATATTACCTAAGAAACTTAATTATCGAACAATTGGTGCCATGTATTATTTTGGACCACATTCATACACACTTTTTTAAATACAATCTATTTAAGTAAAATCACAATCTGGAAAGAGAGTATCTGTTGTTTCACTTTATAAATATGATGGTCTCATAAGGCATTCACATCCACATAGCTGAAAGAACAATTTTTGTACCTGAACTGTGCTGTCAACACACCAGGTGTCCCATAATTCATGCACTGGTGTAACGGGGGGGGGGGGGGGGGGAAGTATCTTTTTTCTTACACTGTAAATCCCCATATGGAAATCCACCCAGAGCTATATTAAAAATATTTGGGGGAACAGAAGAAGAAAGCACAGTGGTAGCCATCACAACTTTATTCTAAAATCTGTTTCTCAGTTAAAGGGAGGTTACCACCATTAGAGAAAACTTCACAAACTTTCCATCACAATATTATGGTTAAAAAAAACAATAACAACTTTATACCGGTAGTGGGAAAATTGTTTTATTTCTTATTCAAGAAGAAACCTTCCAGCAACCTTTCCTCTCTTTGTTTGGATTGAAACAGATTTTGCTTCAGTTTCATCAGACTGTAGTAATTTGTTGCTCAGCCCCTCCATATAATGAAACGGTATCATTCTAACATAGAAATAGACAAGGTGCGCCACCTTGTGTTTCAAATTTATGTGGTTCAACTGCACAGGCAGTTCATAATAAAACAAAAGCTTTTCTGAACTTCAGATCAGCTATTCTCATACCATACATGACACTACACAAGCACTGTATTAAAATATTTAATTGTTGCTTTATGAAATTTGGACACTTTCCTTAATTTTGTTCTATATAGTTAAATGTATCATTTTAGTGTAACATTTTTTTCCTAAACCCACCGAATTGTGCAAGTTCTTAACAAAAATCATAGAGTTAGAATTGTTTTTGCACAACTTACCTTTGAATGTGTAATTGCTAGGGTATCCACCCAAACACGCCAGCCACCCCATTCATACTTGATTGCATGATAAAGTAGTATTCGAAAAATGGCATACACCATTTCTGTTATCTTCTGTTCATCAGAGCTTTGGGGATTAAAATAGCAAAGGGAAAGCATCCATTCCTGCCATACAGAACACTGTAGTAAACTCCTGAAAAATTGTCAACACATATTGCAAATTAACTTTGAAGAAAGCAAGAAAATGCAACTCAAAGACAACTAAAGTTTTGTCTTGAACATCAACAGGAATTAATAACATAAACAAACACCAAATACAACTAGCAATTGAATGAACCACATGGATAATTTGAGACCTAGTCTCTAGTTTAAAAACAACTTTTGCATCATACAGCTTGAAGAGACAGCTTTCTAAGCTATATTACTATATATATAATGATCTTACCTCCTATTGTCCCTGCTGCTATTAAAAAGCTTAATCATGTCTGATAGGAAGACTCGGTGGACTTCCATGGTTTCTGAGCACTGGGGGGAATTACGCAGCAAAACAGCAATAACTTTCAAAACCTCTGTGGAAAACATAACATTTTAAAAAGTCAGCCTGAAAATAAGATTTTCACCTCCCTCATTCTAATTCCTCCTCCTTCCCCCCAAGTTAAAAAATGGCTACATGGGCATGCAAAGAGAAGCAAAGTATAACTTTTGAAATTATTCCTGGATCATTTTCTATAGTGCTTTCACCAAGACACTGAACTGTGGGTATTAAGTAATGGAAGATGATATATTGGTCATTCAGAAGAAATCTTTTTCCTTGTATCTTTATTCTGGTTTGGGTATCATACACCTTAAAATGCAATTTATTCATAGAGCAACCTGCAAACGTCCAATACTTTTGTTAATTGCTTGCTGGGCACAAGTCGTCAAAAAAAAAAAAATCTTATTGATGAGTTTCCCAAAGACATCTGGGTGACCACTACTAAGAGGCAGAAATCAGATAAGCTGGACAGTACATATTTATTGATGGATAATTATTGCATTTTCAAGTACACTTTTATAGCAGAGAATATTATCAATTAGGACAAGATGATACTAAATTCAGACTAAATCCTTCTGTTGTAATTAGTAATAGCATTTTTGGAAAATTGTAAAAGCTATATTATATTCTCTACATGCAGGCATTTCTCCATTCCCACAACTCATTTAACTGTATCTATTTGTCTTAGACAAATCTTAAAGTACTTTCAAGTTTAGTAGTGATACTATCCCTTACTGTTCAATGTGAAGAACTGAATTTTATTATCCTATTGTTATAGCTGCATCTTTTCCCAGGATAGCAGGGCTGCTTTCCTCAGAAAAGGATAAAAGGATCAGTTGCTTAAAGAGTTGTAAACATGGTCATGTCCATACTTGCTCCAAAGCACATTTTGGGATCAAACCCAAAGTAATAAATAATTCTGTACTTACTATTCTTTGCCACAACAATCCTATGCAGGTATTTAATCAACAGATGTAATAGGTAAAACAATGATAAATATTTAAGGCCTCCCAATATAAAACAATGATAATGAAATTCTGTAGGCTGGATGCATTTTAATCTAAATACCGTTGCAAGCTTCCGTATAAACAAGAACTCTGATAAGACATGTTTCTAGATTGCTAAAATATTATAAATGCATCTGAATGAACGTGCTTAAAAACCTATTTTTGGGTTAGAGCTAAAAAATGAGAAGGCTGTTGGTTATGGGGCTTCTTTGTATAGCCTCATTTCCACCAACATTTTAGCTCTCATCTGTACAGGTTAACAACTCTCACATTGATCAAAAATTAAACTAACTAACCATTCCACTGAAGTAACTTTCAAGTATCTGAGAAACTGAGGTATCAGGCCCTTTTTTCTCCAACAATGGTACACTTAATTTAGAATGGAAATTAATAATGAAATTAATTTCCAATGATATTATACCAAATTAAATTGTCAGATTTATGATAGAATTGAAACCGCTACTGAAGTCTAAATATCCTATTTCTAAAAAAAACTTTAAAAAATACTTCAAAGCAACAACACTTCCCAAGGTACCTATACAAACATAAATAAGAGAAAGAAATATGCTTTCTAGTACACTTTTATCCCTTTTTGAAACATATAAAGCACTATTTACAGGTCCTTTACAGTTTATCTCAAAGAAGCACCAATGCTTACGGGGATTTTGTATTTTCACTGTTGAATCTGGGTCAGGATGCTGTTTATGCATCACTTGGGTACAAATCTGCTCAATAAGTATCTGAAGAAAAAGAAAAAAGAACATGATATTAGGAAAAAATGTAATATTGAATTGAAATAATTTTTTTAAGTGTTCCATTAATAACAGCCAGATTCTGATCTCTAAAATAATTATCTCAATAAATAAAATTAGCTCTAGATGACAAGCAGGAAGAATGACTTATTTCTAAGTAAATAAAATGCTTCATTATAATATTTTTCCTTGCTCAGGTAACACTGCCCACCTCATATAGGAGGTAAGCTTAAAATAATAGGATACTCAATAGAAAAACAATAACCAAAATGTAATAAGTCTATGAAAGTCCATTTTAAAGACTAAACAGTTCATTCAAATAAATAACAAGTATTAAAGCAACAAAAGACCATTCTGATACACCAAACAACCCAAATTATTTGTTTATCATGGATAGCAACATTATAATCCTTTAGCTCTGGCACAGGAGAGTCAGAGCTACCAAATCAATTCTACGGGCAAAAGATGGGACAGAAATTGAAAGAAGTCAAAACAATTATTTTTAGGGTCTCTGTGGAGCTTCAGTTATATGACATTTCTTAAAGATCTAACATTTAGATGAATTGGTTAGAAGGGGTTCCAGATAGATTGCAAAAAGAAATGTGAGGGCCTCATGTGGCCTTGGGGCCTCAAATTGGCCACTCTTGTCTTAATTTGAAGAATGTTTCAGTGGTGCATTCCAAGGTTGTATAGCTGTTAGTTAACTGCCATAATAAAAACTTTTCATATCATCATCATCATCATCATCATCATCATCATCATCATCATCATCCTGCCTTTTTAATATATATAATTCAACGTGGCGAACATACCTAATACTCCTGCCTCTATTTTCCACGCAACACACACACACATACACACACACACATAAATGCACGCACACACACACACATAGGCACATTATCATATCACATCATACCAATCTAAAACTTACTTTGGTAATATTGAAAGATCTGTTTGACAATAGAACTATTATTTTTTATTAAATTAACATTTTTATTCAAATTAAGTATTGAATTATTTAAGTTTTCTTTTTCAAGTTAAGCATTTATATTTGCTAACTGGTATTTTTCTGAAACAGAAATAAGAAATCCAAATTTTATTATCTGGAACAAATCAGCATATATTTAATTCCTCCTAACTACACATTTTAACTTTCTTACCTCAAAAAGTACATTGTATGTAGTCATGGAAATTAAGTTTGTTTGAAGAGTAAGTCTCTCAGTCAGAAGAGAAAACAGTCCATGCCCAATCATAATTTCTGCTTTCCTCCTAAAATTAAAATGAAAATTAAATAAGAATAAGAAATAACTTGTCAAATATGTTTTTTGAGGAAATATCACTCACAATATTTAGACCAGAACCATCCTCCTTTTCTTCCCCATGCTCATTTATTTTATAGTCAACACTTTTATACTATGAAAAAGGAGAACTATCATTTTCCAAGTCTCACCTCAGAGATGTTTGTTAATCAGAAAATTCCATTGTTCTTGTGGAAATTTAATCTCTATATTCAAATAATAAAACCTTTATAAAATAAATGCATGCACACAATTGCTTGGAACACCCTGCTTTGCTTCTACTTTTTAGCAAGCAAACAAATCATAGTTAACAACAGCTTGTTATGTTTATATCAGGAAAAACTACGGTTAATAACTTCCAAACAACCCAGAATATGCAAATCAAATTTAAACTATGGTATCATGTTCTAGCTTCTTTGAAAGTCATAACAGATTTATGGTTTAGTTACAGTGAAAAACTATGGTTAACTATGGGGGAATATTAAAATAAAAAAGTGTGGGTAAGACAAGTTTATGAATACTTGGCTAAGATCCAATTGTCTGTAAATTGCAATATCAGCAAAGATATTCTAATATTCCAGTTCATTTCTCTCTCTCTCTTAATCTCTCTTTCTATATATACAGTGTGTATATACAGTATATATGTATATGTATATGTGTCTATACAGTACTGTGCAAACGTTTTAGGCAGGTGTGAAAAAATGCTGTAAAGAAAGAATGCTTTCAAAAATATATATTGTAATTGTTTATGTTTATCTATTTACAAAATGCAAAGTAAGCGAACAGAAAAAAAATCTAAATCAAGTCAATATGTGGTGTGACTACCCTTTGGCTTCAAACCAGCATCGATTCTTACACTTGCACACTTTGTACACTTGCACAAAGTCAGGGATCTTGTAGGATTACAGTCAGGTGTATGATTAACCATTATACCAAGCAGGTGCTAATGAACATCAATTTCATATCTAGGTTGTAACACAGTCATTAACTGAAACAGAAACAGCTTTGTAGGAGGCTTAAAACTGGGTGAGGAACAGCCGAACTCTGCTACTAAGGTGAGGTTGTGGAAGACAATTTCATGTCACAGGTCATACACCATGGCAAGACTGAGCACAGCAACAAGACACAAGGTAGTTAAGACTGCATCAGCAAGGTCTCTCCCAGGCAAACATTTCAAAGCAGACTAGGGTTTCAAGATGTGCTGTTCAAGCTCTTTTGAAGAAGCACAAAGAAACAGGCAACATTGAGGACTGCAGACACAATGGTCGGCCAAGGAAACTTAATGCAGCAGATGAAAGACACATCATGCTTACTTCCCTTTGACACTGGAAGATGTCCAGCAGTGCCATCAGCACAGAACTGGTGGAAACCAGTGGGACCCAGGTACACCCATCTACTGTCTGGAGAAGTCTGGCCAGAAGTGGTCTTCATGGAAGAATTGCGGCCAAAAAGCCATACCTCTGACGTGGAAACAAGGCTAAGTGACTCAACTATGCATGAAAACATAGGAACTGGGGTGCAGAAAAATGGCAGCAGGTGCTCTGGACTAATGAGTCAAAATTTGAAATCTTTGACTATAGCAGGAGGCAGGTTGTTTGCCGAAGGGCTGGAGAGTGGTACAATAATGAGTGTCTGCAGGCAACAGTGAAGCATGGTGGAGGTTCCTTGCAAGTTTGGGGCTACGTATCTGCAAATGGAGTTGGAGACTTGGTCAGGATCAATGGTGTCCTCAATACTGAGAAATACAGGCAGATACTTATCCATCATGCCATACCATTCAGGAGGCGTGTGATTGCCCCCAAATTGATTCTGCAGTGGGACAACGACCCCAAACATACAGCCAATGTCATGAAGAACTATCTTCAGCATAAAGAAGAACAAGGAGTCCTGGAAGTGATGGTTTGGCCCCCAAAGAGCCCTGATCTCAACATTATGGAGTCTGTCTGGGATTACATGAAGAGACAGAAGGATTTGAGGAAGCCTGCATCCACAGGAGACCTGTGGTTAGTTCTCCATTATGTTTGGAACACATCTCCACAAAACACATCCTGTTTTGAAGACAAAGGGTGATCACACCAAATATTGATTTGATTTGGGTTTCTCTTCTGTTCGCTCACTTTGCATTTTGTAAATTGATAAACATAAACAATTACAATATATATTTTTGAAAGCATTCTTACTTTACAGCATTTTTTCACACCTGCCTAAAACTTTTGCACAGTACTGTATATATCCATCAATCCATCTTTCAGGAATAATAATAATTATTCATTTCAGCAATAATTATTAATATAAATCATTTCAAATTTTGACTCATCAGTCCAGAGCACCTGCTGCCATTATGTTATAATATAATTAATAACTATTCCTAAATAAATTAATAAATATCTCCTTCAACAATATAAAATCAATTAGAAAACATTCCAGAAAAATAATATTTAAGGTGTTTTTATGGCTTACTATTGTTTCCATCTAATACTTACTTGGGTGCCAGATGCTTTAAAAAGTAACCCATCACCTTAAGTGCTTGTACTCTGATCCCTTCACTTTTTGAAGCAAGAAGTTTGTAGATAACGCTAAACAAAAGAGTTTTTAAAAGTCATAAGCAATGGCTAAAATAGCTTACATAGACAATGATCTAACTACAGTTACAGAATAAGACTTATTGTGTACAGTGATAGTTAAATCAACCCTGCATATTACTGAGATACTTTTCCTACTGAATCTAAATGGAAAAAAAATTACTCATGATTAACCCAAATCCTACTTTTATTAATGGAAACCAGAATTAATTTAGCTAGCAAAGGGTTACAAAAAGACAGACACGAAGATATTAGTTCAAAATGACAAATGCAAAAGATTTCCTTAAAATAATATAAAATATTTTTTGAAATATACAGAGAACGCAAACTGAAGAAACCATTCATTTGCAGCCTTTTTCTATCTCTTTGTCCAGCTTGCAGTGTTAGATAAACATTTATTAATGTGTCCGCATTCCAAGTGACAGACTAAAGAATCAATCTCTTTGAAAAAGAAAGCTATGGTAACTGTAATATTTGACACGTGTCCCTTGCTAGTCATGTATGACCACACTCAGAAAAGTGAGGGAAACAAATATCACTGAAATCTTTTTCCTCTTACCCGTACACATTGGAATAATTACATACAAAGAAGGTTAATTCTATACATATGAGAATTATGATGAGGCAGTCTTGCTTATAACATTGGAGAATATATGCATTGCCTATTTGCGTATGTTTTAATTCTATCAGTATCAGCTCTTAAAATTTCTGATCTCTTTTTTAAAAAAAATGAATCCTATCCAATGTGAAAAACAAAATAGTGAATATATATCGATTACCAAAACAGCTTGTCTCACTATAATTATAACTGACAGGTTGTAGATATGGGAACAAAATCCTACACACTGAATGTAAAAAAATGCTATTTGAATGGCTAATTCTCAAAAATTTGACACGTAACTGTCAGTCTTCCTTCAGAATTCCTACTGCTCATAGTGCATAAGGTCAAGGTATTAGAGTCCATCAAATCTGATAAAGGATCCCAATCTAAAATTCCAGAAATGACTTTTGGTAGCTGGCATGGAAATTTGATCACCTTTGGATCGCAGAGAAGGCTCCTCAGCTGTTTATCACCCAGCAGGATCGCGGGACACTTTAAATTCCTCCAGATAAAGGAGGAAATTTGAAATTAGCCTATTTGATCTCCACACAGCGGTTCCTCATGAGTAAATCACAAGGACAGAGATTTTTGAGGGAAGCTTACGAGTAGAGTGGCTGGGAGGTGAGGACTCCATCTTTGTTCAAGGCTGAGGAGCAGACTGCTAAAGGACACTGAAACTGACCATCCTCCATTTTTATCGTACTTTTATATTGTAATTATTCTTTGCTTTAAGAGAGGCTTCTTCTTACAGTAGATAAGTATTTCTCTTGGTATTTTTCTTTTTTGGGGGGGACTATAAATTTTGAAAAGATTTGCAGATTTAAAATAATATTTTTGGATTATTCACAAAAAGCCAACAATTAAAGTGGCACAAGAAAGTTAACAATGGGGAAATGGGGAGATTTAATTTTTTTAAGTTTGTTTGTTTAAGTTTACTTTTTCAAGAATCAGCTTTGCTAAAATCATAGCTACTTTAACAGGGCTCCGTTCTTCCATGAGAAAGTTTGCTGTTTAATATAAGTGATCAGGCAATTGGATGGGATTATACATCAAAGAGGAACAACAATCTGTCTAGTTTATTTTTAGCTGAGTTTATTCTCAACAGAGATACCTGCTGGCAATTACCTGTAATTATTCTATTTTCTCTTTGTCTTTTTTTCTTTCTAGAGCTAAGTATACTTTAGCTCCAGCAGAGGCACCTGCTGGCAATTGTTTGGAATTACACTCTTAAAGGGTTATTGGATAATTTTTCCTGGGAGGTTCTTTTTCCCTTTTCAGTGCTACATCTATACTCTTTTCAGATTTTTATAATGGCAACACATACCAAGTTGGAGGCTAGAAGAGCTTCTATGGAGCAACCAATGGAAAGGGAAGATGAAGAAGAGAAGATAAACCAATTTCTGCCAATCTACTTAAATCTATGATTGATGAAATGGGAGTTATACTGACTGAGTCATTAGATGCTAAATTGGATTGGACAAGATGGATATTTTTGTAAAACAAATGACTGTAGATATGAAACAAATGTTTGGAAAAATAAAACAAATGACACAATGGAAATTTTAGAGAATAAATCAGCAATCAGAAACTTACAATATGAAAGAGGGATGGATAATTTGGCTTTGTTGGAACTGAGAGAAAGAATTTTCCCTGCAATTTAGAGCTATACCAGAGACTCCAAATGAAGATATTAAGAGGCAGATGGTTCAAGCTTTGTCGGAACTCTTAGATTGGGAAGAGGAAGAGACAGGAGAGGAAATTAATAAAGCATATCAGATTAACTCACATTTTGCTACAATAAGACATGTGCCAAGAGATGTTAAAGTGCATATTGTAAGGAAGAATACAAGAGATCAAGTTGTGCAACAGTATTTTATATCAAGATTAAAAATTAATAACATGGATATAATTATTTTGAAAGAAACTCCTATAGAATTTTACATAAAAGATTATTCTTTCCTGACTGACGTATTAAAGCAGAAGAAGATTCCATTCCGTTGGGAGAAGTTGGAAGGTGTAACTTTTACTTTTCAACAGAGGAGATTTTGCCTGAATGCTATTCAAAAGGCTAGAGAATTTCTGGAAAAATTTAAAGGAGATTTGGAAGAGGTCCAAATGGAAATTCCAGAGAAAAGTGACCAACATTTGTGACAGGTAAAGGAGCTGGAGAGGGACGATTCAGAATCAGGCACTACCGGCATGGACTTTTCTAAATTATTTGCTGGAAGATGGATTATAAGTGCCTAATGTGAAATATACATGGGGCTAACTTCCCTCACAAAAAGAAAAAAGTATTTCACTATTTGAAAAAACTAAAGACGTAATTTGTTTGCAAGAGATTCATATTAGAAATAGAGATACAAAGTATTTAATATGTAAAATTTGGGAGAAAAATGTATTTCAGTAGGACCAAAAAAACGAATGGAGTTGTCTTATATGTTAACCCCCATTTAAAACCACAACCAATATTGACTAATCAACAAGGTAGATTTGTGGGGTTGGAAATTGAACTACATGGATTTAAAACTCTACTTTTAGGAGTTTATGCTCCAAATGAAGATAAAGGAATTTTTAATAAACAACTTATGTAACTATTGATAAATTTCATAGGAAAACTGGATTTTGATGGGAGATTGGAATGGTGTTGTTAGACAAAACATCTGAGAAGAAAATTAAAACTACTCAAGGTAGATTACCGAAGAGTTTTTTCAACTTGATGGACAATTTAACTTTAATGGCTATTTGGAGACCAAAAAAATGGCAATTCTAGAGAATACACTTATTTCTCTGAAAGATATAGATCATTTTCAAGAGTAGACATGATATGGATTTCAAAGGACCTAGTTACTAGCACAACCAAAATTGAGATTTTACCAAAAACTTTTTTTGATCATAATCCAGTGGGCTTGACTCTTAAAATGAAAACTACTATCTTCAGGTGGAGATTAAATGAGACATTATTACAAAAAGACTAGATAGTGAAAGATTGTACAAAAAATTAAAAGAATTTTTTGAGAATAATTTAAATGAAGGCACAGATTTAAAAACAGTTTGGGATACAAGTAAAGCTTTTATTAGAAGTTGTTTCATCCAATATAATACAGATTTGAAAAAAAAAGCACAAATATAAACACAAACTATTTTAGCAATTAAGAGAAAAGAGAAAAAAATGAAAGGAATTGACGACAAAGACACGCATTTTATATCAAATCAAATGATTACAGCAACGGCTATCTATCTTGACAGTAAGAGAAATAGAAACCAAAATGAATTATGTAAAACAAAGGAATTTTGAATTTGCAAACCAACCAGGAAAGTGATTAGCTTATAAATTAAGGAGAAAGAAAAGAGGATGATATTGAAGCTTTGGGAGGGAAATACAGTTTTAACAGACAATCTGGCTATACAAAAAGCTTTTCATCAGTATTATTCTAATTTGTATAAAGGACAGGATATTTCTCTGGAAAGAACAGATGATTATTTAAACTGCAAAATTTACCATGGCTTATAGACACGCAAAGACAGATAATGAATGGGCCTGTAACAATAATGGAACTTTCGGAAGCTATAAAAAAGATTAAATTAGGAAAAGCACCTGGGCCAGATGGATTACCAGGGTCTTATTATAAATATTTTGAGGATGAAATTTCATAGCTACTTCAAAATACAATGAATTTTATTTACAAGGAGACAGGATGCCACAGTCTTGGAAAGAAGCTAATATTGCTTTAATACCTAAAGAGAGACAGGATTTAAACTTAACAAAAAATTATAGACCAACATCATTATTAAACAGTGACCAAGTTATTTACAATGATTTTGGCAAACAGATTAAAAATAGTTTTATAAGATTTTGTTCATGAAGACCAATGTGGATTTTTGCCTAAAAGACAATTAAAAGACAATATTAGAACAGTACTGGACATTATAGAATATTTGGAATAGTATAATGAAAAACAAGGTGCACTTATCTTTTTAGATGCAGAGAAAGCCTTCAAAAACCTTAATTGGCCTTTCTTGTTTAAAGTTTTAGAATACAGTGGTACCTTGGGTCACGAACTTAATTTGTTCCGTGACTCTGGTCGCAACCCGAATTGGTCGCGACCCGAATCAAATTTTCCCATAAGGTTCAATGTAAATAAGGTTAATCCGTTCTGACCCCTATGAATTTGGTCGCCAACCGATTTTGGTCGCGACCTGAATCAAATTTTCCCATAAGGTTCAATGTAAATACGGTTAATCCATTCTGAACCATATGTATTTTTTTTTTAAAACCACAAAAATATGAAACAAAGTACAGTACAGTACAGTATGAAGAGAGAGAACGCTGACTTTGCTCGAGGCGACTTCTGGTGTGGAGGACAGGAAGGCAGGTGGGGAGGAGATTATTGTTTGGAGGGAGAGTCCCCCTCCAAAAGGACATCGGGGAGATCTCCTTCAGGGGTTTCCTCTCTTCTTTGCCTCTTAGCTGCAGGCTCAGTTCTGGGGAAAAATCTGTCTAATGTCAGTTGTTTTTTCCTGTGCTGCATAACCCTCCAGAAATGAGAGACCATGTTATTGTTCATCAGATTCAACATTCTGTTTGTTACAGTTATGTTGGGGTTGTGCTTCTCAAAGAAATCCTGGCACTCATTCCATTTTTCCATAATGGATTTAATCACATCACTGCTAATCTCCTCCCTGTCTTCCTCTTCCTCAATGGAATACTCCTCACCAAGCGCTTTCTGCTGCTCACTCTGGAGTTCAGCAAGTTCTTCCGTGGTCAGCTCCTCCTTATGGTCCTCAACAAGCTCCTCTATGTCTGCACCATCGACATCCAGATCCATACTCTTGCACATGGACACAATCTCCTCCACTACCTCTGCATCAGACCCTTCAAAGTCACGTTCAGTGACACATTCCGGCCACAGTTTCCTCCAGGCTGAGTTTAAGGTCCGATACGTGACATCTTTCCAGGCTTTGTCAATGAGGCTGATGCAGTGGAGGACATTGAAATGTTTCTTCCAGAATTTTTTCAGAGTCAAGGATGTTTCTTCAGTGACATTGAAACACCTGGTGAAGAGCGCCTTTATGTAAAGCTTCAAGTTGCAGATCACTTGCTGGTCCATGGGCTGCAGAAGAGGTGTCGTGTTGGGGGGGAGGAACTTGACCTTTATAAAGTCATACTCAGCGTCCATATCATCCACCAAGGCTGGAGGGTGTGCCGGGGCATTGTCCATCAGAAGAAGGCACCTGTCAGGCAGTTGGTTGTCAGAAAGATATTTTTTAACGGTGGGTGCAAACACCTCGTGCAGCCATTCCATGAACAATTGCCTTGTGACCCAAGCTCTCACATTGGCCCTCCACATGACAGGTAGTCTGGCCTTGTTCACACTGTGTTTCTTGAATGCATGAGGGGTCTGGGAATGGGACACCAGTAGTGGCTTAATCTTCAGCTCGCCGCTTGCATTCGCACACAGCAAAAGGGTCAATCTGTCCTTCATGGGCTTGTGCCCTGGCAGTGCCTTTTCCTCCTGCGTGATATAGGTTCTGTTTGGCATCTTCTTCCAGAAGACCCCTGTTTCATCGCAGTTGAACACCTGCTGAGGGACGTATCCTTCCGCCTTCATGAATTCCTCAAATTCTTTCTTGTAGGCTTTTGCAGTAGCCTTGTCAGAACTGGAAGCCTCACCATGTCTTGTCACACTGTGGATGCCACTTCTCTTGCGGAATTTATCAAATCAGCCTCTGCTGGCTTTAAATTCTTCACTTGCTACGCTTGTAGAGGGGTTTTTTTGCAGTAAATCACTGTGCAATTTCCTGGCTTTTTCACAGATCATAGCTTCACTAACGCTATCACCTGCCAGCTGTTTCTCATTCAGCCACACTAACAAAAGTTTTTCCACCTCTTCCAGCAGAGTTACTCCTTTTGCCACATCAGCTCCTTTGATGGCATCTTTATTTTTCAAAATAGTCGAGATTGTCGACTTTGCCATCTTGTACTCCGAGCCAAGATCAGTCACACGAATACCACGCTCGTGCTTTTCTACAATTTCCTTCTTCAATTCAATGGTTATTTTCTTCAAAACCTTATTCTTACCATGCTTGCTCTGCACTTTCTTTGGAGCCATGCTAACAAGCACACCAAAAAGCTTCACAGGACGTCTGTTTGCTACCGCGATCTCGCCTACAGGAAGCCACGACCACATGTCACGGCAGGGAAAATGGCCGCGGATCCTGTTCGTCACCCGATGCAGAGTTTGCGAACGGAAGCAAAATTTTGCGAACGGTGCTGTTCGTGACCCAAATTGTTCGTGAACTGAAGCGTTCGTGACCTGAGGTACCACTGTATATGGATTTTGGTGAGAACTTAATAAAATTGGTCAAATAAAATATCAGAGAAAGTACAAATTATTGTTAATGGAGATTTAATGAAACCATGTCAAATTCAAAGAGGAACAAGACAAGGATGTCCATTACCCCACTTTTGTTTATTTTGGTTTTGGAATTTTTAAATAGAGATATAAGACAGGATGGATAACGGGAGTACAAATCAAGAAAGAGACATATAAATTGAGAGCTTTTGCAGATAATTTGGTGTTGGTGTTGGAGACCCACTGAAAGGGATAAAGATACTAATGAGAAAACTAAAGGAATGTGGCGCATTAGCTGGTTTTAAGATTAATAAACAAAAAAACAAAGATGTTAAAAATATGAAGGTACAAGGTGATATAGAATTGATGAACAAAACAGGTTTCAAGACTGAGAAAAAAATATTTGGGTGTTAATCTGACAAATATGATTTGCATGTTGTTTCAGAATAATTATGTTAAGACATGGAACAAAATTAAAAAATATATGTTAAGATGGGAGAAATTACAATTGTCATTGTTGGGAAGAATTTTTGTGATAAAAATGAATGTTTTGTCTAAGATGTTATTTTTGTTTCAGACAATACCGATTGGACTACTGATTTACCATTTAAACAATGGCAGAAGGATATAACTAAATTTATCTGGCAAGGTAAAAAACCGCGAGTTAAATATAAGGTGTTGCAAAATGCTAAAGAAAGAGGAGGTTTAGCCTTACCTGATCTCAAATTGTATTTTGGTGCTTGTTGTTTAGTTTGGTTGAAAGAATGAGTGTTGCTGAGAAATAGATTACTGAACTTGGAAGGGCATGAATTGAGATTTGGGTGGCACAGCTATTTATGGTATGATAAAGTTAAGGTTAATGTAGATTTTAAAAACCATTTTATTAGATGTGCCATTTTGAGAATTTGGAATAGATATAAACCTAGATTGTGTCCAAAAATACCCTCACGGTATCTCTACAAAAAGCATTTAACAAGAAAGAAATGGTAACCAGGCAGAAATCGTTAATTTATGGCAATATCCTTGATATTCATCAGGGAGGATTTAAAATAAAATCAAGAGAGGATTTGATATCAGAAGGATATATATGTCAATGGTTTTCACATTGTAGATAGAAACTTATAGAAAGATTTAAAGTTGATAAAAAGACATGCTTTTGAATGAAATAAAACTGTTTTTGAAACTGAATTGTGCACTTACAATGAACAACTTATTGCTAAAATGTATAAGCTTTTGTTGAGATTTGAAACAGAAGATGAATAAGTTAAAGAGTGTATGATAAAATGGGATAAAAATGTTGGATATAATATACAAATGGAACAATGGAAAAATATGCGGATGAAAGGGTTAAAATTTACATTGTGTTACAATCTGACAGAGAATTTTTATAAAATGATGTATTGATGGTATTTGTCACTGGAAAGATTATCAAAAATGTATAAAGGGACTTCAAATATATGTTGGAAATGTGAACAAGAATGGACTTTTTATCATCTTTGGTGGACATGTAATAAAGCTAAAAAAATTTGGACTCAAATATATATAATTACCTCAGAAGTTATTGAAGGTTAATATACAATTGAAATCAGAGACATTTCTTTTGGGACTGATGGATAAACAATTGGAAAAAGCTCACAGACTTTTGTTTTTATATATGATAACCACAGCTAAACTTTTATACACTCAAAGGTGAAAAGATTCAACATTACCTACAATGGAAGAATGGATGGTGAAGTTGATGGAGTTGGCTGAGATGGCGAAATTTATAGCTTTGCTTATTGAAAAAACATTGACTAACTTTAATACTAACTGGAAGCCCCTTTTGGACTTTTTGCAGGAATAAGAAAAAAATGAAATTATGATACATGGATTTGATTAGTAAAATTAATACCTATGCAAAAAATGTACGCTAAGATGTAGTTTTAGAGCAAGAGGTTATTTTATGTTTCATTTATAGGTGCTATATAAGAAGTCAGAAGTCATTCTTTTTGTATTTCTGTTTTTCTTCTTTTCCTTTTCTATGTTTCAATACTTTTGTTTTCTTTCTCTACCTCTAGCTTTCTTTCTATTCTTTTTCTTGATTATTAGTTTGTGTTATTTTAAAATAGTGCTTGAAAATCTTGTAATAGAACATTGTGGATTTTCCAATGATATTAACCCCTTAGTGCAAAGAAAAGGAATATTTGTAGGAATGGTGATGCACCTTTTGAATGCAATAATTAAGGCAGAATTTTATTTAGAACTAGATGGAGCATTCATCCACATGGTCCAATTCCAATTCCGCTTGTAAACAAGATAATCTGGGAACCAGAAAAATAACCTGACTCTAGAGAGGCATATGAATAATTTTATTTCTATAGTTGTACTTTGTCTTCAAGTTATTGGAAGGTTGATATTATTCTATAAAATATAGATAGAACAAAGCTTTATATTAGGGTACAAATGGAGTTGAAGTAATAAAGTTGTTGATAAAACTAAACTTTTATTCTACTTGTTTTGTACATATTTAAGTACAGCATTAAAATTTACTATTCATTTGAGAATTTAATAGTTCTTGGCATAGCTTCAAGTTTATTCATTTGCAATCACAATGTATGATATGCTCTTAAGGTTTACTATATTTAAATAGTCTACAACATTATGCAGATTCAATTTTTCAACACCATTTTATTTTCATAGGCAACTTGTTATTTCTCATTGCCTCTGAGAAGCAAAATCCCATATAAAATTCTGGCCTTTAAACTGATTTTTATGGAAGGCTTCCATAAATCCAGTATATCAAAATATATTCAATAAACTTTCTAAAGAAAAAGACTCTTGCGGTACTCTAAGTCATAGCTGAGTTGGTAACATGTCACAAGCCTATTACATTGTTTTTCCAATACATATATTCCTATTTGGAACAATTCAGGCATTTGCAGCCTTTCTGTAGCTCTGAAAGGCTTTCCTCAGTAAGAAAAATCTCTGTTTCTCAGTAACTACATACTACACACATACATACATATATAAAACTAAAGATATGGTAGCATTACTGTTTCAAACTACATTCTTGAGTATGAACTCATAAAAGGTATGAAACTGGTCAACACTTTCCACTAAGTAACCCCTACATTAATGTATGACAGAAGACATTTATCTTACAAGACAACCAAAAATTCAAGTTTGATTACTGTTATTTCTACTGGAATTTATCTCTTACCGTAATCCATTCCTCTGATCGAAGGCAGGAATCATAGAACTGGGGTGCTCAGACATGAGAGCAACAAGCAATTGCAGAACATCCATTAAATTTTCATCCTAAGTATAAAGAAACCCATGTTAAAGCCGATACTGCAATTCAAACTGCACATTATTTTTTTTATCAATTTGTGAATTATCACTTTATTCCTCCCCTGTCATTATAGACAAAACAAAGAGAACAGTGTCTCACAAATATTGTTTTGTTTATAACCGTGCTAATATGCACTTGTTAAGACCTAGGATTAGATAGAATGGAAGATGCTAGAGACGAACTCTGATATTTTCAGTCCCACCAGAACCGACAGGGTGGGCGTGTTCCAGGTCCTTTTCTTGAAACAATGTCATCTAGTGGGACCTACAAGAGGTGCCTTCTCTGTCACAGAGCCTGCCCTACTGAACTCTGCACCTCTTGAAACTCAGAGGGCTCCAACTCTCCTAGTCTTCCAAAAAGCTTTAAAATCTTTACTATTCCCTCAGGTATTGGGTTAGAATATCATGTAAGCCCAGCTGCAAGGCTATACGATTGTGAGATGAAAATTTTGAGAACCCTGGCTGCATTGTATTAAGGTTGTATTGGTGTTTATTTTTCTAAATTTCTGGGTTTTATTGTTATGGTTATACTTTATTGTTAGCCATCCAGAGTCATCAAAGCAAGTTGGGTGGCCATATAATTTTTTTAATAAATAAAAAAAAAGTGACTTCACATTATGGTGCTCACATGATGGTACGCATTCACAAGAAATATATAAAGGATACTCATGAAATTTCATGATCATAGTCATGAAAGCCAAAGGAAGCAGTGGAAGGAAAAACTGACACTTTAAACTAAAAACACAAACTTCATCCCAGCTCTATATAAACATACCTAAGCAAATCACAAAGTTATCCCTACTGTCAGTACTAAAGAAACTGAACAATACATAAAAGCAGGCCATCTAAAGAACCAAAGAAGTAGATCCATTTGCCCATAGAAGCTTTGCTATATTTCAAAGAAAACTAATCATTTATTCCATGCTAGAAATCAAAGAATTTTGGAAGTAAAGAAACATTCAGAAGCAATTAGTATGGCAGAGGAAACTGTTATTCAAATAACAGCTTTTGTAGTTTTCTTTATTTTGGACCCTTAACCCCAAAACCACCTATTAGCACATTCCTGTTAAACAAAAAAACATAAAACAACGTGTTGCTAAGCTGTTTCAGACTTCAGTCCTAAACTAGCAATTGCTATACAAAAAACAAAAAAAGCACATATTACTTTCACAAAATCAAATATAACTATGTTGTAAAATGCATAAATATAATATAGTCCAGCAATACTTTAAGAAATTGACAAGTAACAAAGCTGCTCATGGTACTAAAAACAGCACTCCATATTTAGAAAGCAAGAAGCTGAGTTAATATAAGCAGGCTGTGAAAGTAAGTATGTGCAGCCAATGGAAAACCAAAGCTTCCCTTACCTGTTCTCATTTAATGCCCACCTCCCGCCCCCGTGGAATTGATGACCTGGCCCTTTAAAAGTGCTAAGCTCTGGATTAGCTATGGTGGCATTTAAGAGGAAAAGAGAAAGAGAAGAAAAATAAAGAAAAGACCTGAAGTCTCACAAGAAAGATAACCAGATGACATCAGAAACTGAGACTGGAGGCACTGGTGATGGGAAAGCAAGCAAGAAGAGTCCCTGTAAATGGCCAGCAAAGTGGCAAATACAGAGCAGAATGGAGTATGAGCAGATCAGGTGCTGGACTTGGAAAAAGGTCCTGAGCACTAGCAAGCAGCATAAATATGTAGGCATCTTTACATTGCACAGACACTGGGAAGCAGCCTAGGCACTGGCATCTTCCGGCAGCCCAGGCCCCTGCAAGCCCAGCAGAAGCAACTATAGAAGACAGTCCAGGGCACCAGCCACAACCATGTTGAAACCTCAGAAGAGCTGCTGTTGCAGCATTTAAAAAACAGCCTGAGTTAAGTAATGTCAACTCAGCAGCCAGACATCAGGAAGCCAGGCAAGTGGCTGCAGAACAGAGCAGGTCGGGGAGGACAAGTCTAAAGACTTAAGAACCAGACACAAAAGGGTTAAATCAAGAAGTTAATGCAAGGTATAAAGAAGAATAAAAGCACATAGAATTATAATTTGTAATTCGAAGGAGAGAGAGAGAGAGAGAGCACACACACAAGCACGAGCATGTGGGCCAGTCTGGTGTAGTGGTGAACGTGCTGGCCTAGAAACCAGGAGACTATGAGTTCTAGGCCCCCCTCAGTCATGAAAGCTGGCTGGGTGACATTAGGCCACTTTGTCTTCTCACACCAACCCACCTCAGAGGTTGTTTGTGGGGAAAATAGCAGGCTATATGCACATACATATAGGATAAAATCTAATAATAATAATAGAAATCATAGCTAAAGAATATATGCTAAAAGATAATAAGACAGAATAAAAACATATTAATGTTGACATTCCCAGGTTAGTATCTGTTTTATATTAATTATGGTTTTATATGCAATCTGTCATATTGTAGCATGTTGTTTTCAATAGTTATGATGGCTGTATTTGGGTTTGCTTTAGTTGTTAATAGATACCTCATTGGGTTGCCTGTTAAACTGTGAATTACATACACTGGATGGAATTTTTGTAGTTGATTTTACTTGATTAGTTCTGCCCCTTGGTTAAGGGGCATAGTAAATTATTATTTTCTTATTATGGTTGGTCGCACATTCAGCCAGATGTTTAGACTAGATTTGGCATTTTTATCCACCTATCGAATCCTTCCCAAGGACTTGGGATAGGCAGATGTTGTTTGATAGTATTAAAGTTATTGTCGCAGGATGTAAGTTGTTCCCAATAAAGCTGCCTTTTGCAATTGACTGATGGTGATTTTGTCAATGCCAATGGTCTTCAAGGGGTGTTCCAGATGTTTTGGGATTGCACCTAAGGCACCTATTACTATATTTGCTTTCTTTTGCCATAGTCATTCTACTTATTTGCAGGTCTTTATATTTTGTGATTTTCTCCAGTTCTTCTCTTCTATTCTGCTATCTCTAGGTATTGCAATGTCCACTATCCAGACATTTTTGTCTTTCTTATCAACAATTGTCAAGTCTGGGGTGTTGTGTGGCAGGTGCTTGTCTGTTTGAATTCTAAAGTCCCAGAGCACTTTAGCGTCTTCATTTTCTATTACTTTGTCTGTTTTGTGGCCCCAGCAGTTCTTGCTTGCAGGCAAATGGTATTTCTTGCAGATATTTCAATGTACCACTGCTGTTACTTTGTCATGCCGTTGTTTGTAGTCAGTCTGTACAATCTTCTTGCAGCAGCCAGCTTCTTTGCAAAGGCAGCATTTGCTGTTTGTTGCTGTCTTCTCAATTCTGGCTTTATATGCATTTGTTCTTAAGACTTGGTCTTGAGCAGCCAGAATTAGCGCCTCTGTCTCTTTCTTCAACTTTCCTGCTCTTAGCCATTGCCAGGTCTTCTTGTTATCAGCTCTGCCTGCTAATTTTGTGTGTGTGTGTGTGTGTGTGTACTGGTCATGTAATACTTCGCTTTGCCATGTCTTTTTTCTATTCTTCATCTGGTCTTTCTTATAGCCCAGTTTGGTCTCTTTGGTATTCAGTAAGCCTGCACGGTGTACTAGCTTCAGTGCATCTTCTTCACTGTCCTTCAGATATTCTTCCAAATGCCCTTTTTTCTTCTTTAACTGTCTGGTGTACTTGCAACATTCCACACCCACCTATGTTCCTTGGTAAGCAGAGTCTGTCAACATCACTGTGTGGATGAAGGGCATGATTCACTGACATTATTTTTCTGGTTTTCCTATCCAGGGCTTTTAGTTCAGCTTGATTCCAGTCCACTATTCCAGCTGTTTCTCTAATGATTGGAATTGACCAGGTGTTAATCGTCTTGATGGTATTTCCACCATTGAGTTTGTACTTTAAGTTCTTCACTCTTCTGATGTATTCACTACTAATCTTCTTCTTGCCTTCAGTATGCTTGATGTTGTCAGCCTGAAGGACACCCAGGTATTTCTAGTGATTTTCATACAGACTCTTGATGTTATTTCCATAGGGCATCTTGATTCCTTCAATTTTCACTCTTTTCCCCTGTTGATGGTAAGGGTGGCACATTTGTCCAGTCCAAATTCTATTGCAATATCTTGGCTGTATATTTGGACAGTGTTGAGCAGTGATTCCATTTCAGATTATGTTTTTCCATACAGCTTCAGATCATCCATGTAAAGGAGGTGGGATAGCCTGGCAGATGTTTTTGATGTTGATAGCCATGGCCTGACTTGTTCAGTATTGTTGACAGAGGAATCAATGCAATGACAAACGGTAGTGGAGATAGTGAGTCTCCTTGAAAGATTCCTCTGTTGATATTAACTTCTCCCAGTCTATCACCATTGACCAACAACTGTGTTCTCCATTGTGCCATTGATCTTTGCACAAAGCTTCTGATGTTTCTACAGACTCCTGTTATTTCTAGGTACTTGACTGTCCAGTCATGTGGCAGGGAGTCAAATGCCTTCTTGTAATCAATCCAAGCTACATTCAAGTTGGTCTTCCTTCTCTTAGAGTTTTCCAAAATCATCTTGTCAATTAGGAGTTGATCTTTTGTACCTCTGCTATATCAGCAGCTTTCTTTCTGTTCAGATGGAAAGAGCTTGTTTTCAACTACATGCTGTTGGACTGCATCAGCTACTACACCAGTTAGCAATTTGAAAGTTGTTGGCAAGCAGGTGATTGGCCTGTAGTTGCCTGGTGCTGCACCTTTTGCTGGAACTTTCATTATCAGGTAGGTTTTGTCAGATGTTAACCAATCTTCAATTCCACCTCGTTGCAGTATGTTGTTAAACTGCTTGGCAATGAGCGGGTGCAGAGCAGTCAGATGTTTTAACCAAAAACCATGCTGGCCAATTCTTGATTTTCCTTGCCCTTTTCTCCACCATTTCTGCTACTATTACAAGTTCTTTCATTTCAGCTTCTTTTTTATTCTTATCCACCTCCTTTATCCAAGCTGCATTCTTGTTGTATTTCTTTGGGTTGTCCGATAGCTGTACCCAGAACTGTACTGTTTCTTCATCATCAGGTGTTGACTGGTTAATTGCAGTCTCTCCATTGATGGATTGGTAGAAAAGTTTCTGATTTAACTGAAATTGGAGATTCTGCCTGTAGTGTGCAATTTGTGTGTCGTATCTGCTGATCTTCTTAGCTATGGCTGTTATTTGCTGCTTTATTATTGCCAGTGCTTTTTTGATCTTCCTTGTTTCTAGGTGATATTTCTTGATCAGGTATTCTTTGGTCTTCTTGTTCTTCAGCTTCTTTTCTTTCATCCGTTCTAGCTTGCTTGCATCTGATCTCAGCATGCTGATCATATTTTCCAACCTGATCTGCACTGGCAATAATAAAGCAGCAAATAACAGCCATAGCTAAGAAGATCAGCAGATACGACACACAAATTGCACACTACAGGCAGAATCTCCAATTTCAGTTAAATCAGAAACTTTTCTATCAATCCATCAATGGAGACACTGCAATTAACCAGTCAGTCATTTTAGTGGTGCAGTGTTTGGCTTTTTTTCTTGTTTGTTGATTTTGCATCCAAGGAATTCAATTATAACTGTAGCGATACTGTACATCAGTTGGTTTGTTTCTTGCAGTGAGCTGGTGCTTATATTTGATATTACAGTATTGGCATCTTTTAATACTTGTGCTAGCTGTTTCTTTGTTAGAAGCTTCAACGCAAGCAACCTTATTCTGTTGTCTTTGTGCTGTTATAGATGCTCAGTTATTCTTTGTTTCAATTGCTCTTGTTTTTAAGTTACAGGGCTTTGTTCTTTCTGACAAGAAGGCAGAGGAGAAGGTGCCTGGCTGGGAATGAGAACGATTTAATAGCAATGCTGGTTTCCTCTACTACCAACTCCCCCTGGATTGTCTCTGCTGTCTGAGCTACTTCGGACAAGGCTTCGATTTCTTTGCCCTGGGTAGACCTTTGCAATTCTTTCAATTCTACTTCTGTGAATACTTTATTTCATGTTATAAATCAGCGTTGATCTGCTGGTCTCTGTTCTGTTATTTCTGATTCTGGATGTTCTTCTTTCCAGAAGTAGTGCATTCTTTTCAGATATCCTCTTCTCGTTGGATATTATTATTATTATTATTATTATTATTATTATTATTATTATTGATATAAAATAGGAGAAAGCAAAAAAAATTAAAACATCTTCTAAATATAAGAAAAAACAAAAAGAAACCAATTGGGTTTGTAAAGTTTTACTTTGTAACCCTTGTATACAATACTTCACTTTATAAGGGTCTCATTGCTTAGTCAAATCTATGACATATATTCAGAATTCGTTTAGTTTTTAGATGTTCCACAGAATATCACCATCAGTGTTTATAAGTGCAATTTGCCAGAATCAATGCACATATAACTCAAAGGAGGAAAAAGCTGCTCTTGATGTAAAATTACTTATTTACTCTACTCATTTTAATATCCTGAAAGCAAATTAATTTATTTCTATTTATATCCCATTTTCTAAATATTTGATGTTACATCTTGCATAAAACACTTGCCTGATGTGAAAACATGAAAATATATATAATTCCAATAGTAACCAATGCTTATTTTTAATTACTGCTTTACAGTATATACTCGTGAATAAACCAAGAATTTTAGGTGCCAAAATACACTCCAAAAACTGGGTTTGGCTTATCCATGAGTCCATACGGTAATACTTTTTTAAAATACCCATATAGCCCTTACATACTTGCAGATAATCCATGAATATGCAGACCCTCAAATTTTTAACCAAATACCTTGAAAAAATGTGCAACCCGTAATTAAGCCAATTGTGAAAATTAAAACATACAAAAATATTGCAGATGGTACATTTTTCATGGTACTTTGGTTAAAAATTTGAGGGTCAGCTTATCCATGGATGGGCTTATACATGAGTATATACGGTAACTTATTAACATGTTAATTTTTCTTTTTATATTCACATATAGCCAGAATTATATTTAAAAACCCAATTTTTTTTTTTGTTTTGTTTTCCATGAAAGAATCATTTGTAGATATAGCTTCACCATTTGTTCTTTTCCTTGCCCCCACCCTGGTGTACCAGTTTAATGAATTGAATAGGACACTACAGAAACTTGTTACACAAATGAACTTCAAGATACGGGTTTTTAAATATTTCAATATTTGTAGTTTCAATCAATTTTATGCATGTTTTCCTTACTTCAGAGTTATTGGGTGGTAGGAGGGAATATTTTACTCAAAAGGTTCTTGGAAGCAAGTTGCCAACTTAGTTTACCTCATGAATAGTAAGAAGATAATTCAGAATGCCCTGGAGTTCATCTTCTTTCACTCCATAATCCTTAAAAGATAAAATCAAGACAAATGTAACTCAAGTAATGTATTTTAAAAGCAGAATATAAATATCACACTGTAAAATAGATTAAATACTTGTTAAATGTTTTGGATTCATTAACACATGACTTTCTATGTACAGGTGAAACTCGAAAAATTAGAATATCGTGCAAATGTTCATTTATGTCAGTATGGCAACTCAAAAGGTAAAACCAATATATGAGATAGACGCAGTACATGCAAAGCGAGATATGTCAAGCCTTACTTTGGTATAATTGTGATTATGGCATACAGCTTATGAAAACTCCAAATTCACAATCTCAGAAAATTAGATTATTACATGACATCAATAACACAAGGATTGGAAATAGAACAATATCGGACCTCTGCAAAGTATAAGCATGCATATGTACTCAGTACTTGGTTTGGGCCCCTTTTGCAGCAATGACTGCCGCAATGCGGCATGGCATGGATGCTATCAGCCTGTGGCACTGCTGAGGTGTTATGGAAGACCAGGATGCTTCAATAGCAGCCTTCAGCTCCGCTGCATTGTTCGGTCTCATGTCCCTCATCTTTCTCTTGGCAATGCCCCATAGTTTCTCTATGGGGTTCAGGTCAGGCGAATTTGCTGGCCAACCAAGCAAAGTAATCCCATGGTCATTGAACCAGGTTTTGGTACTTTTGGCAGTGTGGGCAGGTGCCACGTCCTGCTGGAAAATGAAGTCAGCATCCCCATAAAGCTCGTCTGCGGAAGGAAGCACGAAGTGCTCCAAAATCTCCTGGTAGACAGCTGCGTTGACCCTGGACTTAATGAAGCACAGTGGACCAACACCAGCAGATGACATGGCTCCCCAAATCCACACAGACTGTGGAAACTTCACACTGAACTTCAAGCATCGTGCATTGTGTGCCTCTCCATTCTTCCTCCAGATTCTGGGTCCTTGGTTCCCAAATGAGATGCAAAAGTTGCTCTCATCAGAAAAGAGGACTTTGGACCACTGGGCAACAGACCAGTTCTTTTTTTCTGTAGCCCAGGTAAGACGCTTCTGACGTTGTTTGTTGTTAAGGAGCGGCTTGACAAGAGGAATACGACATTTGAAGCCCATGTCCAGGATCCGTCTGTGTGTGGTGGCTCTTGATGCACTAACTCCAGCCTTAGTCCACTCCTTGTGAAAGTCCCCAACACTTTTGAATGGCCTTTTCCTGACAATCCTCTCCAGGCTGCGGTCACCCCTGCTGCTTGTACACCTTTTTCTACCACACTTTTCCTTTCCACATAACCTTCTATTGATGTGCTTTGATACAGCACTTTGGGAACATCCAACTTCTTTTGCAATTACCTTTTGGGCTTTCCCTCCTTATGGAGGGTGTCAATGATGGTTTTCTGCACAACTGTCAGGTCAGCAGTCTTTCCCATGCTTGTGATTCCTACTGAACCAGCCTGAGAGACCATTTAAAGGCTCAGGAACCCTTTGCAGGTGTTATGGATTCATTAGCTGATTAGAGTGGGACACTTTGAGCCTAGAATATTGAACCTTTTCACACTATTCTAATTTTCTGAGATTGTGAATTTGGGGTTTTCATAAGCTGTACACCATAATCATCACAATTATACCAAAGTAAGGCTTGATATATCTCGCTTTGCATGTAATGCATTTATCTCATATATTGGTTTCACCTTTTGAGTTGCCATACTGACATAAATGAACATTTGCACGATATTCTAATTTTTTGAGTTTTACCTGTATACTATGCAGTTTCCATACAGGTCCCTATGACTATCATGCATAGTTCCTATACATGCCCCATATATTGATCCTTTAGATCTTGTCCTTTTGGCCCTTATTTATTTCAAGTGGGCCTATATGAATTACAACACAGCTTATCGATGAAAAGAGGACTGTGGCTCAATAACAGAGCATATGTTTTGTCTGAAGACGTTCCCTGGCATTTTCAAGTAATGTGGAATAACTCTTGCTTAGAACCCCACAGAGTCACTGCCAGATATCAAGCCAGATAGGCAAACTGTATGTTTTAGTATAAAACTAGATTCAAACAATCCCACCAAAATATTGAAAGCGCTATTATAATTAATTTGTTAAGAACTTCACATAGAATCAATTGTTAGAAGCAATACATCTTGAATTTTGATTGAAAAGACCCAAAGTAGATATCTACATATTTACATATAAGTCCAAAACTGTAATGAAAGAAGTCAGTTTTTCACTATTCCAGGGGTACACAATGGATACCAGAAGAGACAATATTCTCAACTATACATAGTATAATCATATAGATCTATGAATTTCGGTTTCCTTAGAGTAAAGTCAGAAATAAGGAGGAAATACTGAGTGTGTCAAATATTCTTGAAGCAAAATCAATTATTCTACCAATTCCAAGCTCTGAAAAGTTTTTTGGTTTTGGTTTTTTTAATATTTGTCCTTACTAGGTTAATCCCTTGCTTCACTTGTGCCTTCTTTTTTTCAGCTGGAAAAAGTCCAAGCACCCTGCAGTAGATTTCACTTATCCTTGGGGAGCTTTATTAACTTAGCTTTTTCCAGCCAGGCAATATGACAAGGACAGCAATGAAAGAGGGATCAAAACAAAAGGAAGAGAGAGGACGAGATGGATGGCTTGAACTTTGCCATGGGCACAGCTTTTGTGTATACACATCAGTTCTATTACAACACTGGGTTCACAGCATGGATGAAGAACATGGTTAACCCTCTTTTTTATATTGCATCTCTCTTCCCTTCAAGAAAGAGAAAGCAGCAGTGACATTTACCTGTGAATTGAAGAGGAAAGCAGCTCTAGTGAGATATGAAGATTTAAAGTGCTGCACCTTCTTCCTCACCTTAATTAATCAGAGTCTGTACTTCCTACAGCAAAAGTTCAGCCATCAGAAATATAAGGTACACTCTAAAGCAAGAAGCCCCCCCCACAACACACACACATACTGCTATCCATGTGAATTGGAATGATGACTCCTAGAATTTTACTTGCCATCCCCTCAGCATGTCATCTTAACAAATCTAGAAGACAATAAGCAGGGGAAACAGCTCCGTAATAAAATAAAACTGAAGAGCACAGACTCAATTTGAAGATTCCTTACCTTTGTCACCAACTGTTTAATAAACATGAGTATACAAGCTCGCAGAGAAATAATTTCTTTCTGATTAGGCCGAGGTCCATCTTAATATGAAAGACACATTATGTTACACCATACTTAACAGTCTAAGATCATTACAGTGCAATTATAGTAACTCTAATTGTTTGCCCTGCATGTTAAAGAAAAATTCATTATTTTCAGCTACATGGAATATTTCAATAATTATTCATTTGCTTTAATTCAGGTTAATATCCTAACTAAACCCAAATCAAATATCTGAGCTAGGATGTTTTCATCCAAATTAACCCCAGCCTAAGCAGTGGATTGTTTCATAATGTTGGTCCTGCACATAGGAAGCTGTGTATCAGAAATGTGAAATACATCTGTATTTTCTAGGAAACAACTTTTCTGACCTCTGCTCTTTTTCAGATTTCCAGGAACAGCTCCCAGTTCTCATTTGTGCTTAAACCAGGCTCATCCCCTCTTTCCTTTTATATTATTAATCACAGAAAACCTGTCTTCCTTGCTGACCAGTGTTTGTTGCTATAGAGATTTTCCTCCTGAATACTGCAAACCAGCCCCAGTCTCTTGGTCAAATCTCAAATAGGCAAGATCCCTGGGCAGTCTTGGTCATGTACCTTTACTTACAGAAATAATACTAAGTCATGGTTTGTTTTAACCATGCGCCACAAGTGTTGCATGCACCACAAGTAGCAAGATCCACATGTTGTGCTGAGCCACAAATTATATCTTTGCAAATCACAAAGGTATGCTTCAGTTTATACAAACATTCTAAGCCAAAACCTAACCAAACATATTATATGTTAGGCTAACAAGTGAATCCAGCTAAGAGTTAATAAGAGATCCTGAACGTTTGTGATGACAAACTGCAACCTCCTTACAACATCAAAAGAACTATTAAAAGAGACAAAATTCATATTTATTTTTAACATTTTTTTTTTTTTTTGTTCCTTGGAGTCAGTGTTGACTCTTGGCAACCGCCTGGACAACTGCCTGCAGTTTTCTTGGCAAATATTTTGGAAGTCATTTGCCATTGCCTCTTTCCTAGGGCTGAGAGAGAGTGACTGGCCCAAGGTCACCCAGCTGGCTTCATACCTAAAGCGGGAGTAAAAACTCAGTCTCTTGGTTTCTAGCCTGATGCCTTAACCACTACATCAAACTGGCTCTTTTAACAGATATACGTCCTGCAAATTCCATGCGAATTTCACATGTCACTGCAATATATTTTAGGTGTATTTCCAGATATGGGGGGAAAACTGAAACTAAACAGATGGTTTAAAAACACCTTCCTACATTTGTACAATTTATTATCTTGGTCTGTAGGGATATGCAAAACATATTGTTCCAGAAAGACAACACTCCCTGAAACACCAGATATTCCATTTTCCCCCTTGACTATTCTGGCTGTTTTCTCCCGTTTTGGCTGTTCCAGGGATGGTCAAAAGCTTTCTACCTCATTCTGGAAAATGTTCAAGCCACCCCCAGAATAACCGAAGCAGCATGAGCCAGGAGAAAAACTTAACATTTGGGTATTTCTTGAAACATTCTAGTTTTCAAGTGGTATGCTTGGCACATCCCTAGAAGTACCATAAAAGTAATTCCATTACTCTGGTCAACAAAAGCCATGGATACATTTTTTATCTAACAAATCAAATATGACACTTGAGTTTTAAAAGAATACATATCACCTAGTGTTGCACACATTATACTTAAACTAAAATTCTATAAATATTTAGAGTATTATATTATTTCAGTACCTAACTTATTCACAGTTCCAAATGTTGTATTATTGTTGTAGAACAAGAAAATAAATACATACCTAAACCTTTGGGAGTAATTCCACTACGGTCTTGAGGATTTACTACCCAATAGTAATACTTCAAGGTGTGCATTGCCAGTAGAACTGTCCCAACTCGTCGAATTGTATTATATATATTAGCTGTGCCAATGAACTCAGTAGACAAGTAAGTGTACAATATCAATTGAACCTATATCATCCAGTTTAAAAACAAAACAAAACAGAGGAGAGTAACTAAGATTTCATACATAGGGGAAATTAAATAAACACAGGGAAATTACCACTCCCAAAGATCTATTTGTACACATATTTATCTGGAATTAATGCCAATAGGTATGACTTCTGAGACATGTTATAAGATTTGTAACGATTTTCAGAGGTTTGATGTTGTGGTATATCACTGTATTATGTGCATACTGGGATTATGTACAAAGCAGAATAAAATGTGATTTTGAGTTCAAAACAAAGCAATTCCATCCAAAGCTAATTCTCTGAGCTGCCTTCCAGCAGAACAAAACTTGAAACAGTTCAAGAGTTCTATTTTATTGGAACAAAACTCAGAACATTCCAAGCCATATAAAATAGTGAAAACTTGAAATAACCCCCCCCCTTTTTTTTTGGTTCACTTAAGTACCATAAGAGTAAAAGTGGGGGGGGCAAGGACAATCCATGCTGGCTGGTTCCAATGAGCCAACTGGCAAAATTCTTGATGAAAGGGGCAATTAAAAAAAAAAGTTCATTTTAATGGCAATAAAATATTTTATCAGTTAGGTAGCACTTCACAATTTAAAAACAATAGTTAAAACACAACAATCTTTAAGTTCCTAGCAGGTTGATGGAACAAACTCTGCTTATACCGGGGAAGAACTCCTCCTTAGTATTAAGCTCACCAGACATACTACACGATGCCACAGGAATTGTGGGCCTATTAGTAACTATGCTGCCTCCCTGTCCAACAAACCTGATTCTCTCCCTCAGATAATCCTCCTTTGAGTAGCCCAACTCTCCCAATTGTGACTATTTTAGCAATAACATTTGTAAAGAGAAGACAAACTGAATATTGCTACCTAACCAACCTTAAATAGGAGAAGGAAGAGCAGTGCAGAGTCCTTAAATGTAAACCTCAAGAGAAAAGGGTTAATTGAAATCTTTAATTTTCCTAAATAAACAAACAGGTCTTATTAGGGGACAGAGCATGAAAATGTCCTTGCAAACTCTAAAGGAGCTAGATGAGGGAAAACTAAAGATAAAGTGTGAAATGCAAGCAGCAGACTTGAATGAAATTGGGGAGGGGAGAGGTGGGTAGGAAAGGTATTTACCAGATCCAGCAGCAGCAAGAACAGCAACGGTCCAGTTGCATGTCCCTCACAGTGCCAGTTCTTTCCTCAGTCAACCACCAACAGCAGAGTCAGATCCAGAATGGTTCCCTAATGAGCTTTATGCTTTCTTACATATCTGTTCCATCCCTCCTGTTCCCCAGCATTCCAGAATCCCAGCCTAGATCACCACATCCATCCTTAGGTAATATTAGCTACCATGCCAGATATTTTTTTGTAATGGCAAGAGATAAAAGTCCAATTATATTGCCCAAAATAGCACTGAAACACTCAATATTACTCAGTTGTGTTTTGTAAAGATTTTTAATGAGTTTATTCATTGCTTGAAGCAAAACACTCAGACATGTGTTTTGTTTCATGCATGGAACACTTGAAACAGCTGCTTTGTGCTCAAAACAGTTCACAATTGAAACATTTTTCACTAATTTGCAATTAATTCACATTATGTTTCTCCAAAATACTGTATATCTTTACATATAAAAAGGGAGATAAACCTAGATTCTTGAGTCCTTATATGCCATTAGTTAGTACTAACATGTCAAGTCTTTTTATGCTTTGTTCGCAATGGAAAATATCTTACCTTGGCTGGAGTATGAATCCATATTACAGGGTTAAGGAGAATATGATCACAGAGCTGCTTCAGCAAAGGGACACCATTATGCAAATTGCTCAAATATTTAGCAAAGGCAAGGCAAAGGTCTAGAACAGTTCTGTTAACATGTGTTTTGGAAGACTGTAGAAGGGAAAAGAGAATGTGTTCAAGATGTTTAAGTAATGATGAACATGGCCAAAATATGGAAAAATGCAGAGAAAAAAGAAAGCATTTAATTTTGTTTACCTTTTCAAGACTGTATCCTATTACAAGGAAGCCCTTACAAGAAAGCATTTGTTCTTGCATAGCAACTGAGTTCTTCAGCAACTCCATAATGAAAGCCAGTAAAATAGAACTGAAAAATATATTGCATTGATGCAGCGTGTTAAAAATTAGCATATTTAGGGTTTATAGTAAGAGTTTGCACATTTTTGTGAGGATGCTGATTCATTCTTCTCAATTCAGCAGACTACATTATGTTTCCAATAAAATTACTGAAGTTGCACAACGTATTACATCTTTGTGAGATAACCACTATCATCCCATGGCAATCCCAAGGAGTGATGACTAGTATAAATATAATCATTCTCCTCCTTGAAGAAATATTCGTGTACTAGTGGGAAACTGCACTATTACATCATAACTTACAGTACATAATCCAGTCTGTAATGTATCTATAAAGACAAATTATGGATTCTGAGAATTAGAGGGCAAGCCATGTTTGAAAAACACTGTCTACTGCAAAGCAAGCCTAAATGAACATATTCAGAACATGTGAAGATAACATTATGAACATACATTCAGAACATATTCAGATCACATATTAGAAATGAGATCTATAGATCTCTTTTTTGTCATGAGATATAGTTTATTTTCCAGTATTAGGACCTTAGTTTATATGGAATTAAAGATATGGAAATTATAAAAATAATATATGTAAATATTTTTAAACAACTCTTCAGATTTACAGTTGAAAAATTAAGAAGGTTATGACTACATTTATTGAACAAAATTCAGTCAGGAAATAATACCACAAAAGCACAAAAAGATAAGGAAGCAGGTATAAAACCAGGTAGCACTGGCTAATTAAAATACTTGAGTAAACAAAATGTTGCACTTTGACACCAACAATTGCACTACTTACTTTATAAAAATAAGTACATTAATAAAAACAGACAATTAGCATGATGCAGAAATAGAAATGTCTGTTATTTCTAATACAACATTTTCATTTATATGTTAAAATAATATCTGGATTAAAATCAAACTTGGTAGCTTTAATTTACATTTATATTGTTACTGCAGTCAAACCAAATAATTTACGTTGCTGAATTTACTGGGAAAAAATTAGGTGTTCTAATCTAGAATATGTTTTATTAAATGTTACCTGTACAATTACCAGAAGTACCAATTGCTGTAGAAAGCTATTACGTTTAACATACTAGAAGCATTTCTAAGGCAATTGCCGCAGAACATCAGCATTGTCTAGAAACACACCCTTTGTTCTTGACAATCCCATAGTGAAATGGAAGTAGTTTGTGAATACAAGACATTTTTCACTGATCAAGCACTGGGTCAGGAAGATAAACTCTCCTTGGCCAGAACCAGCAGCTCTGTAAAAAATAACCCTGTATACCTTTTGACAGAAAGGAATTCATCCCCGAGAAATTTTTCATATCTCCCCCCTCCCTGACTCCATAAATTACAAAGCTACTGAATGATGTACACATTTGTGTAGAAGACCTAGTGTCAATAATCTTGACTTCATCTCAAGGTCTTCTCTGCACAACAGATTTAACATGATCTAACCTTGAAAATATAAATAATGTTCTCCATGCTGCAATATAATTGCATTACTTGGATATAATTCCCCCCCCCCCCCACCAAAAGCTAAACATAGTCTCATGTATCTTTACCTCGGCTACATCTATATGTGTATGTCTATCTTTTAACATGCATTTTATCTTCAGCATACTCTATTAACACAAACATCTCCCAACTTAGTTTAGTTGCAGTTGTTACAGAGTATCACTAAGCGATCAGGCATAAGGATTCTTTACTATTGGAATGTGGTAGTTCCTCTACAATTTAGATCACCCAAAATGAAATGGCAATTTGAAGTGAGAATAAGGATTCTTACCAGAGAGTTGTGTCAGGCTGATCCAAGGAATATTGCCTATAGTCCAACTGTGCAAAGAGAGGAAATAACACCTGCACTCCTCCAATTGAATGCATTGCACTTTGGATAGAATGGGTTATGACTGCTTTCACATCCTGTTAATGCCAAATTTGAACACATTAGATATAGATCTTTCCATGATTACTTTTGGGCTTCAATGTGCCCAGAAAGCTTCAGTAGGATCTTTATTTATATTATTTACATTATAACGACTTGCTAATATAATACAAAATGTGAGAGAGCACGATCATGTGCTATATATGAAGTCTAAAATAAAAAGTTAAAATAATGGTGGGAATAGAACTTTTATCAGGCATTAAAAGCACATGGTCTGCATAAAAATGGTTAATCTTAATTAACATGGTAACTTTTAGTGGTACCATGGTAACTTAATCATGGTAAGCTATATTGTAGTTCCTTTGAAGAAAATACAAGGACCTGAAAGCATATGATTGCACACCACGAATCAATCACATTAGATCTGAAAACAGGCTATGTGTTAAAAAGAATCAAGCCATAAACCCTAAATCTTTTGAAAGGCACACTTAAAGATCAAAACATACCCAAGGGAAAAATTCAAAGAAATCTCCCCATGAACCTGAAATCAGATACACCAAAATACCTGTAACATGAGGGCATGTGGTGAATGTACAAAGATAGAAGGATTGTCCTTGGGTGATGATTCTAGGCAGAGCTGTGCATCTGTAGCCCTTGGGTTGTATGTAAAGGCAATAGCATTAGATAGTTTCCCATCATATAATAATTGTTTATGATGATCAGCTAGGAACAGATCACTTTCTCCCTTGAACTTAAAAGTTCCCTAGAATTAAAGATTAAAAAAATATATTTAACCAGAATGCAACTGGAGTGCAAAGTTTCACACATAGGTGTTCAAGAGTTTCAACAATACATGTCTGAGATTTGTTAATGAGTAAAAAGAACAGTGAACAATATTTTTAAAAAGAAATTCTATATATGTATCTTGACATTGTTTACTTGTAAAAAAAAGGATAAGCATGGGAGAAAATATATTTGAATAGAATTTTGTGGTAATATTGAAGAGCAAAACAATTTTCTTGTATTTGTCGTAGTACTTCAAATGTTTAGAGATATATGAAGTACAGTACAGAACAAGCACAGAAGTTTACATTTAAAATTAAACTGTCTGACATTACAGAAATGAACCATAACCAACCTTGAGCAACACTCTCCTTCTTTAGTATAGGCATAAAGAATTTTGAACCCTGCCACCTTGTCTGCATAAAAAATGGTTAATCTTAATTGTGGATTACAAAAACAGGACATATGCTGGGTCCACTCATCATGGTAAGCTATACTGTAGATCCTTTAGCATTGACAGTGAGATACATTTGCAAACTGTGTTTATGATCTAACATTATGCATTAGCCAGGCCACTGTAGATATTTCAACAAACTATGGTTACTTAGAGTTAGTTCAACAATCCATAACTAAAACAAAATATATATAGCAAGTATGAACACAGTCAACATCAAGCCATGATTTATAAAGCTTGAACTCTTTTATTAATGCTAAGCTACTGAAAAAAAAGAGTAAAACTTGCAAATCCATCCTTGGAGCTGAGCTGAGGGAGAAGGAAAGCAAGTCTCTGGTTTTATGAGTTTAAATAAAGTTTAAATTAGTAATATTTTGTCATCATATTCTGTACAAAGTCAATGGAAAAACAATAAGAATATTTAAAAATCTACTCATCATTTAACAGGGATGTTACTATCTTTTTTAAATGAACCCCATATAAAATTAAAGTTTTGTCAGCTCCACCAAAATCCACAACACCTTAGGACTATACGTACTTTGTATCCCAGACCAAGTTGATAAATAGCAAAGATCTGAGCTGCATTGAGAGCTTCACTGAAAAGATAAACAGCTGTCATCTGGCCACAAAATACTCGATTGGCATCTGCTGTTTCTGAAGAGCCCAGGAAACATTTGTCAAATGTCTAAGAAAATAAACAAAAAAGTCTGGTCAATGTTAGTTTAATTATTTTTTTAAAGTGAAGACTATATACCAAAGTCCCAAACAATTATGTGTATATCTTCGATATACAAACACAGAATTCTTTAGTAAAGAGCTGTTTATGAGCACTGCAAGTTAGAATCCCACTGATGTGAAATGTGCATTGATGTGAAAAAAGCCTCCTGTTTCTATTATATTCCATGTGTACATCTGAGATTCACTTACTTTTGGCACAGGGAAACCAGATGAAAAATTCTACTTGGATATGATAAAATCTTGTGGGTTTTTTTTTCCTTTTGTTTTTGCTGTATATATATTTTGGAATTTCAGTTATTTCATTTTTTTTTTTTTTTTAGGGAAGAGGGAAACTCTGCTAGCCAGGGAATGGACTTTTGAATATATTATTTTTTCATTGGTCAGGTGTCACAGATTGGCCAAACAGAAGATATAGAACTTTCATCCTATAATTTAATCGATAAATATCACTAAAGATGTAAAAAAAGGTAAAGTTCAGTTACAACTGGAGTGATACATATGCCTACTAAGTAAATAAATGGGAATAAAAAAAATTAATGTGATTTTTCTACTGTATTTATTACTATTGTTGATTTATTTATTTCAGGACAGTATATACTACTCACATCACTACTCCAATAATCCATACAACAGAACATCATCACCACCACCACACCACCCAGAGTAAAATGCCACCAAAAGAAGAAATAGTGGTATCCTAGTCACACAATAAGCCCTGAGCAGCCACCAAAATAAAATTGTTTTCACAACCCTAACAGTAAGGCACCAAGTAACCAAGGAGTTCCAAAGCACTGAACCACCTCTGAGAAGGCTTGACACCAGAAGGCCTGCCTTCTGAGCCATGAGGTCCCTCATCCCCTGAGGGGATGGCACCTTAGGCATGCCCAATCTAGAATACCTGATAGGACTGACAGAATTATTTAAGACATTGTGGTCTTGCACATGCTTTAAAGGACTTACATATCATAAGCAGCACTCTGAACTGGGCTCAGAAGCCTCTGATAACCAGTGCAAGTACTGAAGAATAGGGCATAGCAGACCATCTTGTCTCTGAAGATGCCAGCCACAGGTGCTATGGTCCATGGTCAATAAACCCTGAAGCCCAACAGTATTTATTATTTGTTAGATTTGCATCCCACCTCTCTATTATCAGCTCAAGGGGATGTTCATAATACACCTTTTTGCCATTTTTCTCCATACCAACAACCCTGTGAGACTCTGACAGGCTTATTTATAATTATAAATGAAAGAATAAAACCAGGTCAATATTCCAGATCTCTGCTTCATAGTATTGTTTAAATGCTAACAGAAAGATTAAGGGAATAGTAAATTTCCATTTTTCCCTTTCAACCTTAACATAAGCAACGCAAGACAGAAAAGATATACAACCAGTATCTTAAAACAACTGGAGTAGTGAATTACTTACATCACTGGCATTGACAAACCATGTTATCTCTCCATATGATGCTAGTTCCCCATTCACATAACATCTGAGCTCACTGTTCTTCCAGCGATTATAGATATGCACAATAGTAACCATGTACCACTATATAAGAAATGTAGATGAATTATACAAAGTGTAAAAATAGGGAGTTTTTAATATTTTGAAAATTGTGTACATTTAAAAAGCAGAAATAGTGACATTAAAACTGTTAACTGGTAGATAATAAAAATGGAACTGACACATCAAAAGAAGCCTGCAACCAGATGTAATTTCTTCTGAAGAAAATTTATAATCTGGCTGAAATTGAATGTTTCTTTCAATGAAAATGCTCTCTATAAAAGATACAGTATAACAAGATAATGATATAAATGTGTAAGAAGGAAACTGTTCCCTCTTGATAAATCAGAGAGAATAAAAGGCACAGGCTGGCAGCTGGAAACTGGTCTGCCTGTAAATAGAGGATAGAGGTTGCACAGTTGCTGTATCATTCTTTTACATACAGTTACACATTTAAGAAAATTATTCTTTAAGTAACGATGTTAAAAGCCTGAATTTTGCTACTGAGAATTTGTTTCGCATTTTGATTTTCTTTTTAAATTCTGTGACTGCTTCTATCTCATTTTATCTTCTCTGGCTAGGACAAAGTACTCAACTTCTAAATGGTTCTTTAAATAATGAGTTATTTACATTATTAGGCACCCTAATATAGTATGCATTACACCCAGCAATGCCATGCTGTTCAACAATATTTACTGGAAAGTGACAAACACTAGAGTCTTTGATTTAAAGGAATATGTCTCTATTCAATTTAGAGAAACTTGTTCCTTTTAAATTATATATAAAATTATTTGTTAGAATTGCTTTCTTTCTTTTGTCTCTAAAATGCAGATTATGACAATAAATGTCAATCTAACACTGCTAAAGCCAATGATCATTAATTTTCAAATGCAGAAATATCTATTATCATACATTTTCTTTTATTAATTGTAGATCAAACATATTGTGGAGGAAAGCTTACACAAAAAAGAGTATGCAAAATGAGAAGTCTTCCTTCACATGTAAGTCCAGCTGTAATAGATTGTAAAATATCAGGGTTTTTCCCTTGTCTGGTGTTTTGGAGAGAATCCAAACTTCTGAAAGTTATAAATTATTTCCTGCACAGTAGATTCATAACTGTTCTAAAAGAAACAGGAATCTCTCTGTGTTCTTCATCTACTTGCTAGCTGCTAAGTGATAAACAGAATTCAGACAGAAGCAGAAGCCATGTTGCTGATACCACTGAGGAGCTGAATGGCTGTTGGTGCTGAGTTTGGAATATGTTGGAGAAGGAACTGTTTTACTTAACCCTACAGCATGCAGTTCAAATAGATAAAGCAGAAGTCACAATTCCCGATGAGAATTATGTGGGATAGCCAGGAAGAGAACTGAATGATCATGGGACTGAAATAAAGTAAAGTCAGCTAGAGCCAAAAGTCACTTGCTAGCAAAAGAGAAACAATCTATACTCTGAGATAAAAGATGAAGTTTATGTCTAAATGAGTCATCATCTGGAATCTCCAAGAGAGACAGAAACCAAATTCTTACAACAGGAGGCAACAGATTAAAAAAATTACTGTGTAAAGAGGTTATAGTAGGGTATCTGGATGTAGGTTAAATGAGGTATAAGAATAGGATTGAGACTTTATGTTACTTAAATTTAAGTGCTACCTGTGTAGGAATAAGTCCTTTCAGGATGAAACCTATACCTATTGGACTGTCTGCCTGTGGCTGGACCATCCAAATCAAACCCATGACACTTACCTTTTGTGGCTTGAAATCAAATTTCACACAGTGCTGGAAACCTTTTCCTTTTGACTTAATTGACGTCACAACCAAACAGCCTCCCACAAAATGAGCAGAGTAACCAAGCCCTTTGCTTGTTCTAAAACTGAAACAAGTAATTTAAAATTATTACACATATATTTATTTACATGTATTAATGAAAATAAATTTTACAAGCAGGTGTATAACAACAATAAATATGTAAGGAAAAAATAACATGCATATATACATACCAATATAAGTAAGGCTTATCCTTGTCTACATTTATATTATTTACAGGGTCCATTCTTAACCAAGTATGAAAGGTAAATCCATTCTGGTATGGCCACTTTGCTATAGGAGGTAAGGCAATAGCCTAAAAAAAATCAATGGATCATCATAAATGAAATATGTTTTTAAAAAACTTTAAAACATATTTTATAAGCATCATTATTTTCATTTTCAACCTTTGCTTTAGGTTAAAGTTCATTTTATGTGTGTATAGGCATTCTTAATTAATCAAATTAAGATCTGAAAGGATATCAGTGATTTATGCCAGTATATTGATAGAATATTGACTCTTCCCAATTGAATCATAACAAGAATTGGAACTGTTTCCTCTTTAGCTTGTGTTTTTATTATGTTAAAAACATTGCTAATATATTATTTCTAAAAATGTACAATAGTAAAATATTAGTTATTTAAACTGCTATGTAAAACTAATTTACATAGTGCTAACACAAACATTAAATAAAATTAGACCATTATATTCACATAAATTTTGAAGGCAAAGTCTGCACACTGTATTTCAGCTAGGAAGCTTTTAAAATTATGATCTGAATATGAATACAATAAAAACGTATCTATTGGAATTTGTTCTTAATTCGCATAAATAAAACTGCATTGCAAATAGTTTGTATCCCATTGCTGCATTTTACAGACTTGCAATATAAATTCAACTGATATTTCAGTGGTCAGTGATGCAATCTAAAGTGATGGTATTTAGCAAAAAAAAGTGTGAAATATAACTGGCACCTGAATGGGGAGTCTACTGAGCAAGTGAATTCTTCCACTTATTTAGGAGCAGACTTTTCCAACAAAGGGTTGTGGGTAAAAGAAGCTTGGCAAGGGCTGAGGCAAGTACCAAAAGATTATATAAACTATTTAATTATAATAGGTACTTTGATCCCCATATTGAAAGTATTTAGGGCAAAAATAGTCCCAATGCTGACCTATAATGTGGAATTGTGGGGCCTTACAAAAACTAGATCACTTGTACAAGTCCAGACCCATTTTTTAAGAAGCATACTGGGAACTGATAAGAACACGTCAGCCCCTGCAGTCAGAGCAGAAACAGGTATCCACACCATACACAGTCACTCAATAATTAAAGTCTACTTATTGGCAGAGGATCCATTCAATGGATCCTGATAGGCTACCTAAAATATGTTTAGCTGAATAGATAAGTATGGCTCACCCCACCTCCTGGGTAAGATGACTTCCCAAAGTTATTTCACAGCATGGGTTTTCCACCCAATATTTACTCTCAACTGCCTCCCAGGCAAAGGAAATTTTTAAACATAGAGCCCAAGATATCAGTGCCCAAACAGACATGGAGTTATTAGCAAAAAATAGATCTTTAAATTGGCTGGTTAAGAACAAAACCATTTTCCAATTTGAAAAATATCTGTCAATGAATTTAATGCAATTCTTAAGAAGGGACTATTCTAGAGCAAGATTTGAGTTGTTGGATTCCATGGCCAAATATGGGTGTTTACATTACCTGCCACATCATGAGAGGACATGTATATACAGCACCCCAGCTCATGTTTTGTTTGACTGTCAACCCTATGCCCCTTTTAGGCTTCGATATTTAACTTCCCTACTTGAAAGAACAGCCCACTGAGACCTGAATCGCAGATTGTCCTATTTCCTCCTGGGCGCTAACATATACATTTTGAGCAGAACTGCCAAGTTTATAGACAAGGCAGTTCAGCTAAGAAACTATTATATCAAACAGATTGTGTTTTCATGTAAAGCTGATGTATTTATCTGAATGCTGATTCTTTGTATTTATCACATACTATATGTATTTTATTACTGTATTTTTTAAATCTATTTTACCTTGGAATTAGATCCTGTATTTTACTTATATTTTATTTTCTTTGATATGGCCATAAGACTAATCAATGAATAAACTACAATAACAACTAGGTCAGTGATGCTATTCAGATCAACAACCCAAGCAAATGATGAAAAACTGAGTCAGCAAAGCCCTCATAACTTTGCTAAACACAGTCAAAATATAAAGCTGTAAATCTGGAGAGGATCTATGAGGAATCAACATGTCTGAGCATAGCATTTTTTCAAGTGCCTAAGTGCCACACATTTTAATATTATATGTTAAAGTAACTAATCTTTCATAAGAACAATTTGTGTGTGCATGCACAACAATCACTAAAATGTATCTGTATATTGCTAGAGAGGGAGGGAAGTAAGTTCTGATAACGGACAGCTTTGGAAAGTGCTGTTTACTTCTTGTTTTTGTTCATTTGGATAGACCCGCAAAAGAATTGCCCAAATTTTGTCCTACATTGGAGTTATGGAAAAGAGCTTCCAAAGAGTTAGAATGCTTCAAATGCTGACCTATTCCCAAGCACAGGTTCTGACATGTCCTCCTTAATCTGTCAGATTTACAAGCTGCTAATGTGATTTTCATCTTAAAATAGTAGGAAATCATGCTACTGATTATCGGCAACTGTAGTTAGAGAAAGAGCTAAAAAGATAGAATTTGGAGTATCACTTTTAAGCACTTAAGCTGATTCCCACCTAACCACTCTTTCCCACTTAATCTAGTTCTAATCTCATTTAATTTAAATTTAAGATAGCTATTGAAAACTGGTGACAGCTAAGAAGAACAGGTTAGGGCTGCATAAAAATCCATGGCAGACCACACTTAACTCCTAAGCTATAGAATGTGCACTTGTAATGACAAAAGCAGATAATTATTATTGCAATGTAGCAAACATCAGATGTCATTGAATTTTTCAGGAAATCAAAAAAACAGAATCATGTTTTATAGATTATTCTGTTCTACAATTTCAGGGACATCTAAAGCAATGTTAAATAGTAGCTTTATTTAAAACTGCAGAATGTTTATTTTTGCCCTGATCGTTCAATGTTAAAAGTTTTTTTGGCTATACCATATTACTAAAAACCCTTTGTAGGTAATAGAAACTGCAGATACAGGAGTCAATTACTGCATTCTGAAAAAAAATCAATTTGTACAACATTGACAATTCAAAGATCTCAAAGATAGATAGATAGATAGATAGATAGATAGATAGATAGATAGATAGATAGATAGGCAGGCAGGCAGGCAGGCAGGCAGGCAGGCAGGCAGGCAGGCAGGCAGGCAGGCAATTCTTTTTAGATATGTTAGATCAACTTTCTTTCCTTAATCTGAAGAATTTCACCAAGAGGTAAAATCTCACTAGCAATTTCTCATTATATGAAATATTTTTAAGAATACTTACCTAGAAATAGTGCTTGAATATTTGTTTAGACAAACCACCCATACCGTTGCTTCAACCCATGATGTCAAAATCTATGACAACTACTTTTAATATATTTTAAGATGAGTCTATTAATTTAATACATGACTCTTGCTGAGAATTTTTCTGCATCACATTTGTTTGCATTAAACATTCTCTGTATGTATGTAGATCCCAGTTTCTAAAACTGGCACAATGATTTGAATTACTTTTCTTTAAGTTAGTCTATTATGTTTAAGAATTTAGAGTCAAAAAAAGACCAATTACAACTATATTACCTAACAAAAAAATTAAAAAATAAAACATAATAGAGAAAATTACTTACTGCAGCACTTTTTCCTGGAAAATTGAAGAAGGCATCAGGTCCATATTTATGAGGCATATATTTTAACACAGACAACAGCTTTCCGGCATACAGAGGCTATTCAAAGAATGATTTCTTATGATGATGTTGATGATAATAATAATAATAATAATAATAATAATAATACAAAATCCAATAAAATTCAACTTTCAGATCTCTAATAATTTTAGAGGTTTTTCCAGGGCTCTCCAGGCAGAAAATCAGGATATAAATAATAATTTATATATAATAATAATTATACATCAGAATAATGCTATTAGCCATAAAAGACAACATCTATTCTATTAAAACTGTTTGAGCTGCTTACAGCCCAGGTATAGTTTAAGTCCGTATATCATATTTAGGTATAGCTAAAAATTAACATTTCCACAAACTGTCATATATCAGTGCTAATCATGAAGGTAGTGATAGGCAGGAGGAGATGCGGTATGAGATGGGGCAGACCACCCTCTGGAAAGGAGGACTGATCTTCTAAGACCACTCCTTGTTTATAGCATCCTGTCATCATCTGGGATCCAAGTTACTAGGTCCTTGGAGGCCACATGCTCTGGCTGCTACTAGTTAATGCCAGATCTCCTCATCCATGCCTGCAGCACCAAAATATGGATAGGCAAACCTGTGTGTTCCTACGCTGGCATCATCTGTGAGCCCATGCAACCAGAGGCACTGTTCTACAGATAACTGGGTGTGAAGCTCTACAACTGAGGCTGCCTTATCTTCTTCCAGGAAGGAAACACGAGGCTGGCCAAGGCAATGATTAATGCATCCTTGAGAAAGGACATGATGTTTGCCTTAAAGCCATCATTTGACCTAGCAATACTAAATTATCATCAGTCGGTCTTCAACTTACCCTTCTTATGGATTGTTATTGGCAAGGTGGTAGATCTACGATTGTGAAGAGCCCTGGAGGAAATGATTTCAATTCTGGGTGTGGTGCTGAGACCACACTGACTACTTTTGTGGAGAACCAGTGATGAGACTACACTGTGAAATGCAATTGCCTTGGTCTTGCTGGATCTTTTAGGGGCTTATGAATACATTGATCATGGTATTTTACTGGACTGTCTTTGAGAATTGGGAATGGGAGGCACTGTTTTGTAGTGGTTTTCCTCCTTTCTTAAAGTTAAGTTCTAGTCAATAATATTAAGGAGGAGGAGAAGTCATATACTAGGATTGTCCAAGATGGTTGTATACTCTACTCTCTCTCCTCTCCTATTTAATAGCTATATAAAGCCACTGAGTGAGATTATCTGCTGGCACAGGTTCAGGTATCATCAGTTTGTACTTAGGTGATACTCAGCTGTATACCTCTACCCTGTGTATACAATAGAAATGGGGTGGAGGTCTTATCCTTGTGCCTGGAACCTGTTAGCCGCAGCAAGACAAAAAGGTTATGGGTTCAGTAGCCTTCCGACAGCAAGGATATTTCATATTTGGCTCCGGATAGGGTTGTATAGTTCCATACAGAATGGGTTTATAACTTAGGTACCTCCTTGTATTCGCAGTTCCTGCCTAAAGAACAAGTGACATCTGGGGCTAGGAAGCCCTTGCACATCTTCAAGGCCCTAGTTTTGTCATTTCCTGGACAGGAGGTCTGCTCATAGTTACGTATGCCTTTTGTTTGGATTATTACAATGTGCTCTCCATGGGCTTACCCTTAAAGAGCACCCAAACATTTCAGTTGGGCCAGAATGCAGTAGCTTGTAGTGATGGGAACGTCTATGTTTTCCTATGTAATACATCTACTTCCTTCCAAATGCAATTCAAGGTGTAGATGTATTGTACCTTTAAAGCCCTACCTGGCTTAAAACCAGGTTATCTATGGGATCTGCTCTTTCTAGGTCCCTCTTCTTAAGACAGGTCATCTGCAGGGATGATGGGGACAAGCTTTTCAGTAACTGCCACTCTTATTTTGAACAGCATGCCTCACAAAATTAGGTTGGCTCCCATGAGGAAAGCCATTGAAACTTGGCTCTTCTGAAGAGCCTTGGAATAGAGCAGGGATAAAGGGGATCTTCCTGCTATGGATTTGAATGTTGTAGCCTTTCCTCATGGCACTGTTACTTTTATTTTGTTTGGTTTGTGATGATTTTTATTTGAATAAAATAAAATAAAGCTGGATTCTGCATTGAATCTTGTTGGACAGATGACATATAAACTGAAATAAGTAAATGGAAATCACTACCTGATTCCCATGTAGTTTCCATCTATTTACCATAAAAATCTATTCAACTCTACTAGTCATAAAAATAAATTTATGATTTTGTATGAAAAAGACATCTATTTCAAATAAATAAAAATTACTACTTTTTACTAATGCATATTTCTACATACCCATTTCCCTTTGTCTCCTTGAAGTTTGCTAAAGTATAGCTTTAATTCCCGAACTGTCACGCTGTAGCTTGCTAATACTCCCAGCGTATCAACTAACAGATCTGTGGAAAATGAGTTATTAGGCATTGGTTAATATTATTTTATTTTTTTCAGAAATGTACCAAAAAGGGTTCCATATCAGTTAATTGGAAGTTACTTCCAATTCTAGGACCACTTAAGAAGTCATACCTGCAATCATATTGTCAGCTTTATCAATCCTCTGAAGCACGTGCTCAATGAGACCCACTTCTGTGCAAACCTGCAGATTTCGTATACTTTTTTTCAGGATGGCTGTAAACATGCTCCATATCTCTGCCTGGCAGGTGACATCACACTTATCCAGCAAGTCCACCATGCATGTTATACTCTCTCCTTCTTGTATAATAAAATTCATTTCCAGATCAAAATGACCACCTACAAGCTTAAGTTTATAGAGAATGAACATCAGTACTTATTTTCAGAATTATCTCTTTAAAATGTATAATATTCAGGATTGGCATTTCTTCCTTGCTATAGATATAAGAGAGTACTAGTAGAAAAGTTACATTAGGCTATACAATTAAGTAGTTGATAATACAATCTATACATATGTATCAGGGTACAAATCCTACAAAGCTGAATAAGGCTCCTAACAAAATTTGCATAAAACTGCTGCTTAAACTCCTGTTTTACATTAGCAATATATGAACTAGTGTCAACATATATGATCAATGTATATAGGAACCCAGAATTGGAGTATGTACAGGTTATGGTTCTAATCATTCTTTCTATTATTAGTATAATTATTATTTGTATACTAGTGTGGTCTTTAAATCAATTACCACAGATTAATAAAACAAAAGAAGCTATAGTAAGACAAGCCTATGTTTATTCAGTTGTAAGAAACACTTGGCATTTATCTATAATTAAGTACCATCAGGTACAGACACACTAATATACAAAGTTAATCCCATCAAAGTTCTACTGAATGGATAAGACAAACTCCATATATCTGTCTCCAGGTTAACTTATCCAATTGGTTCCATCTGAGCACTAAGTGTAACTTCCACTGAACACATGCTCTGTCTCCAAGCACATAAACTGCCCCCAAATGAGAAAGGCAAATTGTTTACCTGCAAGAGTACTCTGAACAGCATCAAGCTGTCACTTATGGGCTTTGCATTTTATAAAAAGATTATATAATCAGCCAGTACGATGGTGAAAAAGATTGTCCAAGAGCTACCAGATCTGTCTTTCCAGCTGACAAGGAAAGACAATGTTCTGGTAACTGCCATACAGTTGTCATTCAAAATTTTGCAGCCTAGATTAGTAGCCATACCTGTCCCTATCCCTTTATTTACATGCTCAAAACATACCCTTCCACCTTATTAAACAATTTAAACTTCTGATAAAAATGGAAGTTAAATCATAACACAAAAATAAAAACAGCTGCAGCATTGTATAAGAAAGAATTATGTGACTGAACCAATTATTTGAGATATTCATTTATTTCTTCTTTGTGATCTCTAAACAAACCTATATATGGTTTGTAGGACATAGTGCTAAGAAACCCATAACCGATGGCACTCCCAAAAAGAAATGTTGGTCCTAGCCTGGATATACAACTGTCTGTGATCAATGGCAGTGGAGAGATTGGACTACACCCACTGTCAAAATAAGGCTGCATATTCTGCAACTCTAGAAAAGAGTCAGAGCATATTTAGCTGGTAGCATATGGGCACTTTTGAAGGACCCAAGGAAGAAGCACTGAATAAAGCCTGCTTGCCCTCCTTAGTACCTTTATACATGAACGTTCTATTACCTACAGTATATCATGATCTGAACAGACTAAGGATGTGCACTGACTGAGTTTCCCCTTGTTTTTCTATAGGAAATTGTTAATATTGTTATTTGCATCCCGGTCAATGTTACTGAATACAACTTCCTCAAGCTGATGAGCATGGATTTCATATTACAGCATTCAGTTTATACTGCCACCTGCCAGCTAGTATGCTGACAGGCTTTCTTTCTGGACCTATATTTTATTCTGTGAATGTCACATATTGGGTATATGAGTTAGTGGCAGAGATCTATTACTAAACAGAAACTAATCAGAGAAGGTTTTCATTTAAAATATAGCGATTCTGCTGTAAGATTTGCTAAACAAGTCTGTCTTCTATGCTTTTCCATGAATTCAAGCAGCTTCCACTCATTACTCAAGGTCAGAAGTGTTAGAGAAATATGTAACTTGGAAAACACATTTTTCAGCTTTCTCAACATAAATCAACAGTGTCAAACACTTCAAGATTGGAAATATATGGTGAATATATCTGACATTTTAAAACAGAATATACAGACAATAGAAATGAACAAAGATTTTAATATTTTCCTTTTCAAACTTTTTTTCTTAATGAAGGAGTAACAGCATATATAATAACCTGCAAACAACATATTTCTCAAATCTCTGTGTTTGTTATAGTGATAAACTGTATGCATGTCCTAGAAATATAATGCAGATGCACACTTTTTGGATCTAGTGCCAAGATGTGATTGTCTAGAAGTGTGTTTTAAAGTTGTGATAGTGAAAATTTCTTAGCAGGGAAGTTCATTATATACACATTGCATAACTGCCATTATTTAAGGTTGTTTTAACTTATAAATCCTAGACAGCTTGCACGAAATCTAAAGAGACCACTTTTCTATTCCACCCTACCCCTAATAGCAATACCAGGATCAGAAACGATCTCATCTACCAGAAATTATAACCAAATAATACAGGATTTCTGGCTTTAAAATCTGTCCTCACAGCTTGATATTAGCAATAGTCACAATCAAGGACTTGGTTCAATAGAAAGGCCAGCTTTAATGCAGTCATAATGAATTAAAAGCAACTTTATTAAAGAAAATATTTGAATTCATGCCTATGAATTCAACTTTTAGCCAGTGCTAAGCTCACTGTGAAGCATTACCAAAAAAAAAAATCTGGCCGCTATCTTCTTACAGTTGTTTGAGTTAATGTATTTGGTTCTAAAGGACCATCAACTGTCATGCCAACACCTTATAGGCCATACATTTTGCTGTTAAGTAAAGTGACCTCACCTTCACCTCAATTCTCTACCAGTCATCTTTCACTTTTAGCTACATGTACATAGGCAGTAACCACCCATCCAAGAAGTTGACGTATTAGTTTTCCTATCTAATCTGCAAAACACAAATAATTCACTAGCCATTAGAAATAGTACATTCAGGAAATCAGGCTTAAGTATTTTTCATTTAAATGTTTTATGAATTTTTTTAACAAATGGGAAAGTTATATGCAATTTGTAGAAAATCTGATATACTACTAAAATGCTAACACATTATAGATGCACATAAGCGCACACCTTAACAGTATGTCATATTAACCTATTCTAATAGTAATTTGAAGCTGATCAACCTTCAAGACACAAATTTGCTGCCAAAGACAGGGATCACATAATCCAGATACATACACTAGCTAGTTATTATCTGAGCAGGAGTAATGACTGTGCACAGCAAAATGTAATCTCATGAAATGTCACAGTAAGTTATGAATATCTGAGCAGCCTAATGCACCTTACTAGCCATGAAGTGTGAGAATGTAATCTTATTACCTTTTTTATGGTTGTATTTTTTTGAATAATGTAGCCTTTGAACTGATGTATAGTCTTTCTCTGCACCTTAGCATGATTTGGTCTCCTGTGCCATACAGTTCATTTTTCAGAATTCCCCAATTCAATGTATAAGTCTTAGATTCAACTTCATAAACAATCTTTATAACAACCAACTGGGTGACATAATATTTTCTCTTTCTAGACTGTGGAATGATATGTAAGCATATAGCAATGATTTTCAAGCAACACATTTGAAGCATTCAAATACATCTTCCTAACTTTTACATTTCATTTTAATATTTACCCTGGCTATTCATAAATTTAAATATGTCATAAATATATCAATATCTGGATGAATTTAAAAAGCAATGGCAACTTTTTGTAGTTGGTATCTATAGATCACACACCTCAATCTCAATTCCACAGGCCCAGTGGATTACGTTTCACCACAGAGATTGAAAAATAAAACAAACTCCCATTCCTCAATATTCTCATCGCAAAACAGAATGATGGCATAGTGTAAACCCAAACACACTAACCAAATTTTAAATTTCTGCAGCAATCACCCCAAAATGAGCTGCATAAGAATCTGCATTAACAAGACAAAAACACACTACAGCTTACCAACTCTCAAAAAAAGGTACCTACAAAATACATTCAGAAGAACAATTACCCTCTTAATTTCATTTTTAAAAATGCACTAGGAAACAAAACAAAAAACAGAAAGATATCTCAAGTACTACAATAATAATGCCTTAGACCACACTAGTAGCTACGCAATCCCCAGGCATCAAAGTGGCCATAAAATACTGTAAAGAATTCTCTGCAAACTAAAAGATTGCACACTCTAAAAGAAGAGAACCAACATCATGTAGAGTTAACTCCCTAGATAGGATATAGGACAAACAGGAGGCCAACCACATCAAAGAATTAAGAAACACAAAACTGCAATGTAGAACCAGGATTGTAAATTAGAATTAGCAGCCACCCACGCAATCAAAACTAACCATATAATTGAATGGAAGAATACTGAAACACAAACTGTAAAAAAGCCACAGAATTCCTAGAAGCCTGGAACTCAAGTAAATGGGTCATTAACAGATACATTGAGCAGGATACCATCTACCATGCAGTCAGACACCTGATCTAAAACACCAACAGATAAGGAGGACCAATCAAAAGGAAGACAACAACACTCCCAACCACCAATTGATTGACATCTCACAGGAAACCTTCAATCACCAACCCATCCCCCTGAATTCAAAGCCAATGCAGACTACAAATCCTAGAAGGCAAGCCTTCATCCTGCACTGAGGAATCTTGCAGAGGCACAGGGTGAAATGTCTGCAAAGAACCTGATTAGTACCTCAGTACTAATCCGCCAAAGCCTGGAAATCCTGACCACAAGTATCTATAAAAACCTGGGCTACACCTATTCCAAGAAATTGTAAGATTATCTATTTAGAACTTTCAACTTGTAAATCTAAGGTTGGCTGAAACTGTCATTCCAAAAATACAACAGAATTAAGAGAATTACCACTGTCGTGCAGAAGAAGTATCAGACAAATAAGATATCAGCTTAGCTGCGTTTAGTATTATAGAGAAAGGGAAGGAAAAATAGCAGAGAAGACCATTACTTTTCTTAAATACATAGACAATGTTCCATTGTTTAGTAAAGAATCCAGAGGAAAAATTGAACACAAAGGTAAAACTTTTTTTAAAAAGCTACCCTGCTATTACCGACAGACATTTGCTTGTCTTGAAAAAATGTCCAACATACATAAATGTTTCCTACTACAAAACTTTCTATAATATTTTTTCATAAATACGATTGATGCGCTTTGCCAAATTTTACTTCAAAAGTAGAATAAACAAGTTGGTTCCAAGAATTGTGTATTATTACAGAAATGTAATAATAAACTTTAATACATGCCTGAGGGTCTTTGCACTTTCCATGTTTGGTTTCAATGCCGGATGTTTACCTACTGTACATACAAACTCCTCAATCCATGTAAAAGGCTATAAGTATTGATATTGCTATAATCACAGCCTTCCTAATTATTTTAAAATTTTCATGGCACTTTACAAATTGTCTGGGCTCTCACCCAAAGTTACATGCACATAACTGATTCAGCAAAGTAGTACCTACAGGTGTTTTGTTTTTAAAAGAAGAAAAAAGGTATAATGGATACTACTATATAGACAAAAGGCTACTGGATACTGTTTATGGAAGTTTGTTACTTACTAAGTAGGCTCAGATTTAAATACCAAACTACTGACTTGGAGTACATGAATGAACACAGTTTATATGAATGAATACTGTTTTTATTTCCTACTTCTCCTCCCATTACTGTCTATACTTTCTTCTCTCATTTTCACTTTAGTAAAACATAGTTGTCCATTCACTTAAACTGGCCAATTTGCAAAAAAAGAAAAAACCCTATTTGTCTTAAAGGAGAATGGAAAAGGGAATCATAAAGTATGAAGACCATGTAGCTGGTGGTATGACTGACATGATTCATTCATGAAGCACCAAACATGCCTCGATGTTACGCTTGAACCTATTCACAAGTGCACTAGTTTTAATATCAAAACAATCATCTGACAAAATGGACTCTAGTCCACAAAATATTTTTCTAAAATAAATATAATCTTTAAGATGACATAAGTCTCCCTCATTGAAAAAAATGACAACACAAAATTTAGATTTTTAAAATCTAAATTGCATAATTATAAGGAAATATTGCTATTTACTTTATTTTCCACCACTACCCCAATAGTAGAAGAGAAGAAAAGCTCTGTTGCATGACCAGAGTTCTGCTCAAATCTGGAAGCAAAACTAAGGAATTGCCATCACAAACTTTATTTCATTATTAATTTATATTTATCATTAACCGAATTACTATTAAATTAAATCTTTCAGAATATAAATAGAAAGAATGAAAATATTCAAGTTTAAGATAGGATTTTTCAAGATAGGATTGATTCCTATGCTAAACTTCTAAAAATACTGCTGTCCAAACCACCCTTCTAATCACGTACATAACTTTAGCCTACACCTGAATGGTCTGAAAGGAGATACAAGAACATGGACAGATTCCATTCACTCCGGAAGTAGAGTAGGACTATAGAGAAAATAGGAAAGTAACAAAAATTATGAACTTGTGTTTATTTTAGATTTACATAATGCCTGTGTCAACAAGACTGCATTGCAAGCATTTTTTTATTTATTAATAGATATGTACTGAAAAACTTGTATATTGGGAAGGTAGACAGAGTAGACTCTGTTTTCTTGGGGAATTTACGAGAGTGATAAAAATGACTACATTTAATTCATAATTGTATGCTCATTAAGAGATCTGATATTCAGAGCATACAATAATAGATTTAAGAATAATCTTATAGACCATTTATTTCTAATTTTCTTCTAGAGTAACAAAGGTTGTTATAATGCCCAACACTACATGAAAGCATTCTACTGAAATTGCTGATACTTTATTCTTATATTATTCTGATTTTTATTCTAACGTTAAGTTCACATTTCTAAAACATGATCTTTACAGTCAGACTGTCACCTTGAACTGCCCTATAGGTAAAACCCAATCATACAAAATAATCAAAATTTAACTTCACTGTAATACAGACATTAGTATATAAAGGTAAAGTATTTAACCTAGAGTCATATGCAAAGTAGGCATCTTCCTACAGAAAATAGATTTCCAAAATCCATTACATCATAGATTCATACATGAGCACTGAAAGCCAATAAATCACTTAAACTATGATAAGGAAACCCTTTTTAAATTTGCATTTACCTATAGTAAATACTACCATGTTCTTTAATAGCTTGCTACTGCAATCTTAGCAAACTGCTGATTTATGGTTGTGACAGATTTTCAAAATCAGAAATCCATCACTATACGCCATCTACTTGAAAGTCAGTTCAACTTATGTTACTCAGAATTTAAATTCTATGTAATATGAAAGTCACACAGCAAAATATACCGCATTGCTCATTTTATTTTCTTTACTATTCATCTGATTCTAAGGATATACATAACTATTTGTTAAAATATGTCAATTTACAGAGTTATTGAGAAAGATTTTTCAACATTTAAGCATAATCATGCACAAAAAAGAATACAGCAAAACATTTGTGCAAACTTTCAAGCCTGAAGATACTCCTTATGTTTTAAAATGTTAAAACTAAACAACTGACATCACTGTTTACCTAAATTATAGCATTACCTAAATTTATCTCCAGAATATTACTAAACAGTATCAAGTGTGTTTTATCAAACTTACTGTATACAGAAATTCTTGCTACACCTTTAAAAGTAATGCAAGTAATGTTAATTTTAAAAATAGCCTTAAAGTGACCTAATTTGTTAAATACTTGACTGGAATAACTAACTGGCTGTCTGAAATAAAATATATCAGCTACCACTAAATTTTTCAATCTACTATTAGAAAATACAAGATAGAAAATAGGAAGTTGTATTTAGCCATTGTCTACATGGAATTAATGAGGGAAATAATTTTTTAAAATAGCTTTTTGAAGTAATCCATATTTCGACTGCAAGTTTTCCTTATTTCAGCTTCTCATATTATTAAACTGAGGGTGATTTTGATCTTGAGCAATGTATTTCCATTGTGGTTTGGCTGCATGAGTTATGACGGAAAGCACTGGTTATAAACAGGGAACTTCAATTTGTTGCAGATCCCTGCTTTGGGCATTCAGCCTCTCTTGTGTGACCTTAAGAGGCCACAGGGTGCTAGTGCTGAATGTCAAGGTCATGGAGAATAAGACCTTGATAGATTCAAGGACAAACTTGGCTTGTATTACTGAAGACTGGTTGGGCAAGAATAGGAAAGATATCTGAGTTTTGCCCTTCTAGGTTTTACATGCTCTAGCAGCTTCAATACCCAGATCAAAGGGGAAGGGGGATGTTGATTATGACCAGAAGCATTGCTCCACGGGTTACTGGACTTACGTTCCTGTATACAAATTTTGACCAGAGACAAGCTAGGGTTATTGTTGACGCATCAACCATCCTGCTGCCCAGCAACAGACACATTTAGGCTTCTGGATCCCAGAGCCAGAGTGAAATCCCCCTAGGCTTTTGGTCATAGGGGACATCAACATCCAAGCCTTGGATGTGGGATCCAGTTGAACTCAGGATTTCATACAGATGACGGAATTTGTGTTTACCCTGGAGCATATGACACACCTGGAGATGGAAAGCACTGTATCAGTCCTTTGCTGTAGTTGGATGACTTTCTGGCAAAAATGCAGACATGATTGACTTCTGCAAAGATAGGGAAACAATTACAATGGTCTGCCCCAGGCAACTACTGGATCTGAAGGTATTACTGAGAGGCCTCAAGGATTATCCAATAACCAGGCAAGACATTACACCATTCACCTTATCAAACTCTGGAACTTGAAGAAAAGGGCACTGGTCAAGACTGATCCTGAGCAGCCTATGTGAACCCACAAAATCCTTGGTTTACCAAGGAGCTCAGGAAGATGAAGTGGATAAACAGGTGCCTGGTATAATGCTGCCAGAAAAAAGAGTGAATGCAATTAAATAGCTATGTGCCCATGTTCAAATGTATACTACAGTGATAAGAATGGCAATGCATGTGTATTCGTCCACCCTTACTGCACTTTCAGACTTTTGTCTGGCAGCACTGTTCAGGGTTAGGGTTAGGTTAGGTTTGAGGAGGTAGATAGAATTCTTGATAGTGTGAACTCCACCACTTCCACATTGGATCCATGCCAAACTTGGCTTCTTTAGGAAACGAGATGAGATGCATGGAGCTGGATTTGGGCACTGTTGTCTCTTTGATTGAGAAGGTGATGCCAACTGTCTTGAAAGAGTGGTGGTGTGCCCCCATTGAATGGGCCATATCTTGGCCAACTTCCATCAGTCCCCACCCTTCCCTTTTCAGAGCAAGGGCTTACTGGGAAATTTTAGCTATAAAGGATTCTAAAGGAAGTATATTACCTGTACTCCTTATAGACAGGATTCAAACTTTATCATGAGACCAAAACTCCATTGGTCACTATGGTAGGCAGTCTTCAAAATTGGGACATGAATGGAGTGCAGGCTTCCCTGTTCTACTGGACTTATTGGCAGTGATTTTTCTTGACTTCTATGTAGGTTGGGAGTCTGTTTTAGAGTACTTCCATTCCTTCCTTCAGTTGGTGGTTACGGGCAAGGACCAGTCAAGTCCATGGTTGGTCCAGTATGGAGTGTCATGGAGATCAGCTCTTGTTTCATTGGACTTTGACCTATCCTAGATCCCCAATATGGCTTACAAAAGTTAAATTAATAAATATAACCAAACTACTACCAGGAGTCATTGTGGAGTGGGTAGTTTTATAAATGTATAAATAAATAAATAAGAATGGCATGCAGAATTCATTCAGACTTGTTTTTGTAACATACTGCAGTAAATCCACTTGCTTACAGAAGCTCTGCCAGATAATTCCAAAAACATCAGATTATAATGCAATCCAAATTCATGCAATTTTGTCAGATTTTTCCATAATGTGAAAAGCCCAGCACATAATATTAAATTAATCAAGAATTTCCCCATTGCCTGGGGAATTTCCAGGAAAAGATGGTGGACTGAAGACAGCTCTGTGAAAAGCGGAGCCAATCTACAACCCTCTCTGGACTAAGAGAGGATGCAAGACTGCCCAAGCTGTTTCTCCTTATGGTTGCTCCTCACGAAGAGATCACGAAACAGCAGTCTCTGGAAGTGGGGAAAATCAGGAGAGATGGGAATTGTCCATAATTGCTCCAGCCACAAATTGAGCCTTTTCAAAGGACACTAAGTTTGCACACTTCCCTTGCTAACCACTTTTGGAAATTGCTTAGTAGCTGCTTCAAAGAAGTTAGACTACTTCAAATTGACAAAATTGTTAACACCGGGTGAGTGCCTTCAGTCCTTAATATAAAAAAATGAAGATCTATCTTTATAATCTTTAAGAATTTAAAATAAACAGCAAAAAGCAAGGTTTTGGCTATAGAAAGTTTTAAATGGATTAAGGGCCATTCCAGAAAACATTGGAATATTGAATTTTGAATATTAATACTTGAAATTATTTTTAAAGAATTAAATGCATGTTTGTGGGAGAGAAAAAATGTTTTTGATATTGGAGATATAATAAGATATAATAAGATCAGTAACTTATAATGGCGTTCAGGGATATCTTTGAGGAACTGCGTCGGGATTTTGATTCAATTATGTCAGCCATGTTGTGTATTCTTGAGAACAGCCTGTCCCCAGAAGATGTTACAGAAAAAGATATGCAACAAATTCCACACAAGAACATGAACAAGACTCTGAATAAGAATTCATTACCAGATACAAAGGGAAAATTGGATGAGGCTTTAAAAATCAAGGAAATAAAAATGACAATCCCAGAGAGCAACTGGAACCATTTCTTTTTGTTGGACTCACAAAAGAGACTGCTTAAAGTACTGAAAAAAATTGTTAACAAGAATCGGAATGGATTACAGAGAAAGATTGTTCTGTATTAAAAAAAAAAAATGAATACAAAGTCAGTTTATTTGATCAGGGTCAAAAGGGGATATGTTGTTATTTTGGGTGGTTCTTTTTGGATTTACTGATATTCTGACTGGAAAAATGTGGTATACTGGATTTGCTTACATTTAATATGGTGTTTAAGCTTTTCCCCTTATAGTTACTCCATGTATCCTAATTTTATAGTAGCTAAACTGGCTCTGTATCTAACTGCTTTTTTACTTAAGGTAGGGAAGTTTGGTAAATTTGTCTTTTTACAGGAGAAATTCTCTTATGTTAAATTCTGGTTTTTTGCTTATATCAGGATAATGGGATTACTTTATATTTGTGAAACATGGATTTGTTTAAAGTTTAGAGTTGAGATATGGAATGTTTATTTGAAAGGGATATATTGCTATTTGGCATGGTTTTCTTTGGATCTGTTGCATTTGGAATGGGAGAAATATTGTGTATTGGATTTTGTCTTTTTTAAAGGAGAAATGGACTCATTTTTGTCATGTTAAACTTCAGCGGTTTTGTTTACAGTAGGATACTGGGACCATTTTATGTCTTTTAAATGGGGTTTTGCTTACAGCTGAGAGTTGAGATGTGGAATGTTGAGTTTTATATATGTTAATTAATGATAATATTTTAGAACTCTTAGAACTTTTTGCTGATAATTGGATGAGAAAATGTTACTTATTTGATTTGCCTATTGTTGAGATGGGTTATGGTATGAAGAGTTTTATATTTGTTAATTAAGAGGTGAAGAGATTATGACATTGTTTATACTTGTAATGATGAGGGTGGGAAGTTGCTTTCTTAAGGGGAATTTTTTTTACTTTATTGTCTTTTTGCACTCTTCTTTTTCTTTTCTTTTTTAGTTTGTATTTTATTTTATTGTTGTTTCTAAAACTTTTAATAAAATTATCATAAAAAAAAAAAGAATTTCCCTACAATGTGAAAAGTTACTGTATCTATTCATTTCCCCCACTGTTTCTGTAATTACCCTGTTGCTTTTGTATGAAGATACCAATGAGTTATCACTGGTAATTTAATATTCACTCACCACCCAAAACACAAATCCCTGCAAGCTAATAAGAAAATTCGTGGCCTATATATCCAGCAGATAAAGGCTGTTATATAACATGGAGTTTACACAGAAGTGCAATGTGAATACAAAAATACTCAATTTCCCTGTTTTCCATAGGTATATACATGGAAAGTCAGTACTGAACACTGTACATTCACTACAGTTATGTTTTATCAGCTTTCAAACAATGCTAGTTTGTGGCATTGTAAAATAATATATAAAAAATAAATGTACACGTCATTAAGTCACAATTTTCTTAATAATTGTTTGTTGAATATGCCACATATGGCTGGGTTATGACATATTCATCTGCCACAAGTGGTTGGGTTCACACATTATGCTAAGCCGTAAACCTCTGTTTATATACCAATTTATATATCATACTTATATAAGTGAATTGACATTCAACAGTATTAAACCTTCTAGCATGACCATATGCTATTATATTCTATGGATTTGGATTACTGTTTAACCTACATAGAACTACCTATTAGCAACAGTAATTGTACTTGCACAAGATTCTGTTTTATTGAATGAGCCTCAAGTGGCTGGGTTTATACAATACACTAAGCCATGAACTATGGTTTACAATCCACTATGACTGGAGTCACACAACACAATAAGACAGTCAAAACCAAACAAACCACATTACAGATTAGAACAAAGTATAAGCCTTGTCACTGTGTCCACATAGCATTTATTTGTTGTCCAAGATCCTAATGTCCAAAATAAGTTATTAGGATCCTTGAAAAATACATTCTGCTCAAAAATGGCCTGTTCAATGATCTGCTCTTTTTCTATGTAATTGACAGGCTCCTCAAGGCAGGCATTACTTTCACTGAGACTTCCCAGAGACTTAACACAGTTAGGAACTAAATATTTGAAAGTCACTTAATGATATTTGGCCAATTCAGAACTTCTCTCTCTTCTTAATTCAAATTTGAGGTTCCTCTTTTCCTGTATCTCACCCTGTAATTTTATCATTCTGTTTCTCACAGTCAATCAATAGTACAGGTAGTCCTCATTTAATGACCCTAATTGGGACCAGAATTTCCATCACTAAGCAAAGTGGTCATTAGGTGAAACATCAGTTGCTGAACGAATGGTCGTTCAGCCTGGACTACCTGTACTACTTGTATGTTTACATTCTCCATATTTCCTGCTCTTAGAATCTCTTGCCACTGATAAAATCCCAATAGCACTCTCCTTCAATGAGCCTGGAAGAAACACCTCCAGACCCCACCAACCCCTCCCAATCTGACTATGGGCTGAAGACAGGTAAAGCTTAACATACAGCAGAAGTGGCATTAAATACAAAAAATGTCCATTTGGCAAGCTGCCATGACAGAGTTGCAAGATCCTGAAGGAACTGGGAATGTACAGGTGGCCATTATGGTATAGCTTCTCTATTCAGAAAATAAGGTACTGGCTTTTATTAAGAGGAAATAAAAGTTCTGAATAACCCTTGTGCCATTCAGTGGCTATCAACTGCTCATAATGACTATGATTCCTGAGTGACAATAAGTAAGTTGTTCCTAATAGAAGCTTCAGCTACATTTGTACCTGTTTTGAAGAGCCTCCAGTTTAACAGTCACTGAGCCCTCTTTTCTAGTATCTCTCCCATGAAACATACTTCTTGCTTCTCATTTTCCACACTAAATAATTAATGACAGTTGCACGTTTACATTCTGTGTTCCTGCTTTGAGAATCTCCTACCACTAATGAAATCCTGACAATATCAAGATCAAGCTGACCGATCAAAGTGGCCTGTATTTGCTTATATGTATGTATGTTGTTTAACACTATTCAGATCACATCTTATATTAAAATCCACAGAAAGTCTATTTGCTTCATTAAAGATAAAGGCATGAGTGCCATCTACTGGACACTAGAAATAATGTACTGTAAAGAAAATTGGCAAAATTCTTATATTCAGACAAGGAACAAAACAATTGTTCAAAATTCTTTAAAACTAACAAGCTCAGTGTTATTGTTACTTAAAATGTTAAGCACAATTTCATGATTTTAGAAGACGCACATGCAAACTTTTCTGCCCTAAGCAAGATAAATACATAAGCCTATTTTAAAATATAATAATTCCAACCATATATGTTTATAGAGTTTAAGTTTCTAAGACAGAAATCCTATACACACTTGCTTTTCAGTAACACTATTAACCTTATACAAAGAAACATATTTTAAAGTACATTTTTTAAATTAAACTCTACTAAAAACAGCAAGACTTTGATTTGAATACGTACAGAATTGTATTATAAACCTGTAAAAAAATATCCCCTCTCACCTCTATGGGTGGTATGTGTCTTCCTCAATCTTGGGTCCTCTACCAGAGGCCTGGAAATTTGAAGGTTCTACGCAGAATCTTAGCTGTTCCTAACACTGAACTCTTCTGGACAGAGAGCTCGGATGTTGTTCCTGGGATCTATTGGAGCCATTCTCCCAGCTTAGGAGTCATGGCCCTGAGTGCTCCTACCGCCACTGGGATCATTTTGGCCTTTACTTTCCACATCCTCTCTAGTTCTTCCTTCAGGCCCTGGTACTTCTCCAGCTTCTCATATTCCTTTTTCCTGATGTTGGTGTCACTTGGCACTGATACATCTATCACCTATACATCTTCTGGACCTTGTCTACGATCACAATGTCTGGTTGATTGGCCAGTACCTGCTTATTCATCTGGATCTGAAAGTCCCACGGGATCTTAGCCCTGTTATTCTCCATGACCTTCTGTGGGATCTCCCATCTGGACTTGGGAGGGTCTAGCCCATACACTGTGCACATGTTCCTGTACATAATGCCAGCTACTTGGTTGTGAAATTCAGTGTATCCTATTCCTGCCTGAATCTTACACCCTGACACAATGTGCTGGACTGTCTCTAAGGCCCCTTTGCACAGTCTGCACCTTGGGTCTTATCTAGTGTGGTAGACCCCTGCTTCTATGGATCTGGTGCTTAGTGCCTATTCTTGTGCTGCTATGATCAGTGCCTCAATGCTGTCTTTTAGTGCAGACCTTTCCAGCCACTGGTAGGATTTCCCAATGTCAGCAACCTCAGCTACCTGTCAATGGTACATCTCATGCACAGTCTTGTCTTGCCATGGCACCTTCTCTGCTTTAACTTCCTCCCATGTCTGCTGCTGCCTCAGGCATTCCCTCAGCAGCTCATCTTTGGGTGCCATCTTACTGATGTACTCCTGGATGCTCTGGGTTTCATCTAGGACAGTGGCTTTGACACTCATCAGACCTTGCCTTGCCTCCTCACCATGGTTCCCATGTGACTGTGGGATACCAATATACTTGTATCTGGTCTGTAGGTCTGCTATGTGGTCCGCTGGTAGTTCCACCCATCAGTCTTAACTACCTTCCTGGAATGGAATTATGAAGGCCAGGCTCAGGGAGATAAGTGCGTTCTTAGTTCACCGCAAGAGCGTGGGAAGTGCAAGAGGATGAGGCTGGTACCTCCCTGAGGAATTCACAGTGTTGTGACTGGCTGGCTTGGGAGCTAGGGTTCAGTCTGGGGAGATTGATGTCAGGTTTAGCCCAAAGAACTCCAAGAGACAATGCAAATTCAGTTTTGCTGTGTTTATTAGCTACAACCTCTAGAAAGAATCTCCCCAGACTGAACCCTAGCTCCCAAGCCAGCCAGTCACAACACCGTGAATTCCTCAGGGAGGTGCTAGCCTCAACCTCTTGCACTTCCCACGCTCTTGCGGTGAACTAAGAACGCACTTATCTCCCTGAGCCTGGCCTTCATAATTACATTCCATCACACTTCTCTCTCTTTACTACCATCCGGCCACACTTCTCCAGTCCGAAGGACATTCCAATGTTCTCACTATAGATCCGTGTCAGGTGGATCAGCAAGTTGATGTCTTGTTCACTCATAGCATACAACTTGATGGCATCCATGTAGAGGAGGTGGCTGATGGTAGTTCTTCTCTCAAACTTGTACCCGTATCCAGTCCTTATGATTATCTGGCTGAGGGGGTTCAAGCCTATGCAGAACAGCAGTGGGGACAGTGCATCACCTTGGTATATGCTGCACTTGATGGCCACTTATGCAAGCTGTCTTGAGTTGACTTCCAGAGTTGTCTTCCATAGTCCCACTGAGTTCTTGAGGAAGGCCTTAGTGTCCTGTTGACTTTGTATAGCGCCAGCATTCACAAATTGAGTCGTAGGCTTTCCTGTAGTCAGTCCAGGCTGTCTAGACCTTGAGTAGGCAACTGCTCTATCTATGAGCAACTGGTGTTCTGAGCCTCTGGTGTTGTTCTCAATGCCTTTCTGAGCTGTGCTCATGTACAGACATAATAGCTGCCCTATCCATGTTGTGGGAAGGCAGGTTATCAACTGGTAGTTGGAAGGTGCTGTTCTCTTGTGGGGGTCTTTCACAACCAGCACTGTCCTTTGGAGAACAGGGCATTTATCTTCTTGGCTTCTGCTTCTCTAGTGTATCAGCCTGGTAGCCAGTGCTGTGAGTCTTTGTTTAGAAGTCTCTAGGCCTTCAGATGGAGTTAGGTCCTTGTATTTTTTAAGTTGGCAAATCTCATCCTTAATCTCCACACCCTTCTGTAATTCCACTAGTTGACTAATTTCTCTCCGAGTTGTCTTGATCTTAGCCTCCAATCTCATTTTCGGGGGGGGGGGGGGGATGTACTGCTGTTCTTCTTGATCATGTAGCCGAGCATCTCCAGGATTATAGTGGCTGTAGGGTATACCAGTTCATTGGTTTGAGTTATGGTGGTGGTAGGGATTGTTGTGAGAGCTCTATTGGCATCTTATAGCATGTTATCTGATGGTACTTCTCCACTGAGCCTTAGCAATCAGTCTCAAGGGTAGCTAGTTTATTTATGATCTTATGCCTCATATCAGCTGCTGTGCTCTGTAATGAAGGGGGTGGCAGTGATGTTCCAGCTTCAAGTGTTGGCTGCACATCCAGTTGTTCTCCTGGATCTTCTTGAGTCCAGGATGTAATGTGTACTTGGTCTACCTCAAGTTGTGAGAGCAGCTGTTACTAGATAACTAGCTGTTTCTCAGTTGGTGTGGATATAGGTCTTCTGTCCATCCATAGTTCCCTCATACCTTTCATATATTCCCTCTCATTAGGTCTACTGTTGTAGTAGCATTCCATCAATTCCAGGTTCTCTTGTCTCGTCCATGTAGGGATTGTTCCAGTAGCCCACTTATCGTCTGGTTCCCCAACCTCTGGTGTGGACCTTGTTAATCCAGGCAATGTCCAAGCTGGCATGACTCTCTTAGTTTGCGTCACTCTCATATCCAAGGTAGGCAGGTGAAGCATTAGGGGTTCTTAGCCCAAGGACCCCTTCTGGTAAGGTAGGTACCAGCCAGGATTCGAACCCTGGTCTCATGCATCAAAGGAGAGCATTCTAACCACTATGCTATCCAGACGCTCTTTCAGTAAACGCTATTAATTTTATACAAAGGAACATATTTTAAGTATATTTTTCGTTATGAAGCTCTATTAAAAACCACAGGACTGTCATCTGAATGAATATATGTAGAATTGTATTATAAACATTATACACACACACACATATATATGAATGAAAGTACCTATCTCATTTTGCTATCAATAATATTTCTTTTGCTTTTCAATACATTTTGTTTATCAGTGAAATTATACTTTTTTCCAGTGTTATTTTTTTCCACACTGTATTTTGTAGATGTGAACCAATAAGAAAGATTAATCAGCTCACATCAAATATAACCATTAATTTCAGTTTAGGTTTAGCCAGACACCCTGGTTCTCTAAAAAACAAACTGTTCTTTACCTATACTATACATTTTTCCTCTATTAATTTAAATACCTGATAACTTTCACTGCAGTTAACCACTGATCTGAAATGTAACACAGTCAGTAGTTGATATCTCAAAGAATTCCTACATTTATCTTCTCTGACAGGTTTGGTTACAATAAAAAACACGTGTCTGTTGCCATGCAAGAGTTCTCAGTGTAATTAATATAATCATAAGCTACCCATTTGTCCAGAGTTTGGGCTTTTCATTAAGCCCTGGTTGGCATGGCTTGGTCAAAAGCCAACTATACTTACTGATTATGGTTCATGCTCTCCTGAATTTATTTATTGTTTGTATAAAGTGAACAATCTAGCAGTTTAAATCTGTAATTTGTAAACATGTTCTGAACAGCTTTTAATTATAACAATAAAACAGAGCAGCAGAAACATAAGTGATGCACATGTAATACAAAACTGACATTTCTTTGGTGATGTTTAGGAAGTCGAGGTGCAATCTGCTTGTGGGATGTACACTGGCTACCTTGCTTTATTTTTTTTATTTTTTTATTTTTATTATTGTTTTAAATTTAAAATACAAACTACAAAACACAAGACCAGTAATAACAAAAACAAAATAATTCAATCAAAAAACCAAAATAAAACACATATAACTTAATCTCTATGTGTACCTATTACCCGTGGGATTTATAACCCTCATTTCTTTTTGTTATCATGGATTTTTATTATTAATAGTTTTTAATATGCTCTCCTCTCCAAAAGGATGATATATATTGATCCAGTTTTACTCCCTTCCCTTTAACAAAAACATATTCCAGAAATTCACCCCATGTAACATCAAAATCATTCCTTTTTGCCAGACCCTTTTTATATTTTAATTCACAAGTCAAGTTATCATTAATAGCAATATTCCATATTTCTTTAAACCAATCTTCACGCTCATACTCAAAATCCACTTTCCATTTTTTAACTATTATTAATCTTAAGGCAGTAACAAAAATTATTATCATCTCTTTCTTTTGCCATTCTAGTTTCATGTTTCCAAAATTTAACAGTAACACAATTTTTGGACTTATTTGCAAATTAATAGATAATATTTCATTAATCTCAACAAAAACCTTTTCCCATATTTTTTTTACCTTTTCACATTCCCACCATAAATGCAAATAAGTCCCAATTTCTTTTTTACACCTCCAACAATTTTTTAAATTACTTCTATTATAATAGATTAAAGTTGCTGGGGTCATGTGCCATGTCCAAACTGTCTTATATCAATTCTCTTTAATTCTAACAGACATATTTTTCATAATTCCCTGCGTCCAAATCTTTGACCATTCCTCTTCTGTAATATTAATACCTAAGTCACTCTCCCAACTAAATTTCATTCCCTGTTGTGCTTGATTACCCTCTAACAATATTTTATATATTTTACCTACTAACCCTTTTGTTACTTTGTATCATTCTGTTTCATTTGTATTATTAATTCCTCAAATTTTGTTAATTGTCTACATTTCCCATATTTTTTTACGCAATTCTTAGTCCATGCCTCCAATTGCAATACATTATACCAAAATATTTTACTTTGTTCAAATATTTCCTTTATATCATCTCTACAAGAAACTTCACTTAACCAATCTTTCAATCTTAATACTCCAGCTCGCTCCATATCTTTTATTAATCCTGCCTTAAGATTCTCTGGAAATCTTTCTAAATCTACAATTCAGGTCAGTGGTGATATTCCTGGACTAAATATTTTTTAAATTTTTATGCCACAACTGTAGGCTGCCTTGTTTTAAAGAAAGGATGTTACTGTAGATCTTTAACCATTTATGTTTTACACAGTCATGGACAACATGAACACTAGCAGTAAACTAATTTGAAATTAAACAGCAGACCTTAATCATTTAAACATTGGTCCATTTTTCTACTCTATGCAGGGGAAAAAGCTGTTAATTTTTAGTCATTCTATGCACTAACATCTCATTTCCATAGCAGTACGCTAGCAGAAAGAATTGTTAACAATTATACTGCTTCAGTAGGTCTTCGATAAGTACAAGCTACTTCATTATAACAAGCTGTACAATTTATTGACAAGATGTCTTGTTCTAGCCCATACAATTGTAACAGAAGAACAACAAACAGGGTTGAAAGTCACAAAGAACATGAAAGAACTATTCTGAAAATGGTTAATTGATATCAGATGTAGGACTACTAGACAGTCTAATCAATTGTGATGAGACCTTGATTACTCGTTGTTACAAATCAGGAAATAACAAAAGGAATTGAAAAAAGCAATAAACAACCTCACCCAATTATAATGTCAAGCATTCCCAGTTTGCCAACAACCTCATTTGATATCAGTAAAATGCTTTACAAAGTCTCCCTACTTTGTTATGACAGTAGAGTTCTGAGTATGACTGTACTAAAGGAGTAGCCTTGCAGTGAGAAAGAACTGAATCCTATATTATCTATATTTTTAATGAATCTTAATTTTAAAAAATCAGGTTGCAAATTCAAACTAAATATGTTAACTGAAGTGAATGGTGATATCAGTTAGGGTTAGTTAACTCACTGGTCCTGATCATTCAACAATAAAATAGAACATATTTCTGAAGCTGATTTTGTTAATGCTGGAATCATACAGTGATTGGTGTAAAGGGCCATACTGGTGTAATATTGCTTTCATTGAGGAAATAATGTAATCTCAAGATCAAAATCATATACATTATGCACTCAAAAATACAAGCAATCAAATAGCACCAGGACATCCACAGAGTACACTGTCATGCCATAAAACACACACAAAACAAAGCCTCTCTCAGTATGGTAAAATTATCAAACATCTGGGGCTCAACACTTATAAGTAGGTTGCTCTACTGCCTGCCTGCCTGCCTGCCTGCCTGCTACTATCTGTAGTTTTTGCAACATACCAAAAATAAGAAGCATGAGACAACTTCTAAAAACTAAACAGATGAAATTTCTCTAAGCAAAGTATTTGGTTTCATGGCAGAGTTAATATATCTAGGAAGACAATATGACCACCATATCACTTTTATTATCCAAGTTCCTTTGGGTAATAATTAAGTTTCTGAAAACAATATCTGTGTTTTAAATATGGAAAGCTAGCAAATTATATACTACTGCATGCTTTTGATAGACCCTTCTAGATTAAAAATAAGATATGACATTTTATCTATATCAGACTTAAACTGCATTCTATGGCCTTGATATTTTGAATAAACTTTTAAAAATCCTAAGTGGGATGAAAGAGAAAAAAAGAGAGAAAAAAAGAAACAAGAAAAAATTGAAAAAATACATCAACAACCAAATGAAATTCTCCCATACCTAACTTTCACAAAGAAGTTTCAGAAGTCGGTTGACAGCCACATTCAGACATAGGTTCATAAAACTATCTTGATATTCATAGCTAGAACCAATATGAAAGTGACACATTTGGGAACATACTATATTTTAAAAATGAAAATGAAACTTGAAAAAACATAAAGGTAGGTCTCAATTAGTGTGGTTAATAAATCCCACGAAATGGTTGTGTTATTTGAATTCACCCTATTCAAAGTGATATTTCTATAGAAAATATGATAATTGGTTCCAGCTTAATGGAAATAGGTAATGAAAATTTTAAACATAAATGTTTATAAATATATTAATGAAATATTACAGTAAGGGATAAAAAGAATATACTTATAATTTAAATTTATAGTTAATAAAGTCACAGAGTAGTTCTAGAAAGCAAAATAAAACAAAAGAAATTCTACTGTAGATTCAGGCATTCCAACATCTTGTCCTATTTTACTGTTGCTATGACCATGTTCATGTCATTCAATTACACCAAATTTTTGCTTTAATGTAATAATGAGCCTCTTCTTTTTAAAACTTGTACTGTTTTCCTTTGATGGAATCTTTCTTTTCTCCATTTTGCATGCACAAAGTTTAGCAGCATCTAAAACCCCAAAGGCAACTGCGCATGAGTTAGCCTTGCAAGAACTGAATTTTGGGTTTCATTAAATGTAACCTGGTCTCAATTTACAATTCACGCTAAATTGAATATTGTATTACTCAAACTCACACTAATTATGATGTACCTGAACTAAAAATCTATCTATTAAAATAGCAGTTTGGTGTAGTGGTCAAAGTGCTGACCTATAAGCCAGGAAACTGTGAGTTCAAGGCCTCCTTTAGGCATGAAAGCCAGCTGGGTAACTTTAGGCAAGTCACTCTCTCTCAACCAACCTCACAGGGTTGCTATTGTGGGAAAAATAGGAGGCAGGAGGATTACATATATTCACTGTCTTGAGTTATATATATATAAAGGTGGGATAAAATAACAATAATAATGTTAGAATTATTGAGCATGCATTATATATTTGGCCTGTGTTGCAAAGACTGACTTAAATCAAATGTCAGGATTGGTAGGATCTTGAGATTACTCTGCACACAATCAGAAGTGTTAGTTTTATTAGTTCTATTAGATGTTAGTTCATGGAAGTAGAAATGGCCAGAGGGCATAAGACTTCAAACTCAATGATGCAGGAGAGAAAGATATGATTCTCCAATGTACAATTTTTTATTCTGCATTCACAACATGACAAAGTATCATCCCAAGTGAAGAAATCAAAATCTGTTTTAAAATCTAAATTTACTAATAATAAAAAAGGAAGAGATTCATATTTGTGTGTGTGTGTGTGTGTGTATGTATAGATGTGTGTGTGTATGTGTGTGTGTGTGTGTGTATGTATGTGTGTATATATATGTATGTATGTATAATATATATATATATATATATATATATATATACACACACACACACACACACACACACATACATAATGAATTTAGTACGTAATCAAATTAAAAAATAAAGCTCTAACAAGCAACATGCAAAGGATATTTGTGAGGGAAATTCCCTGTGTCTCCAGAGATCACAGCTTGAGAGTGGCATATGGGTATCTCATAGTAGGGAATATAGGTAGCTCAGTTGAACTGTTGGGCCCCTGGTGTTCTCTGAAGCTTGGTTGCTTTCCTGCAGATGTTTTGTTACCAGGCTTGATAACATCATCAATGCATGAGAGTGGAGCTGCTGATAGTTTATATGTAGCAATTTGCCCTGGCAATCTTAGTTGGGGTTTGGCTTCTTCCTCGATGGTTCCTTGATTAGAGTATTGCTTCTTCTCTGATTATTTTCTGGTGCTGTTTCTGACTTATCTGGGTGCTGGTTACTGGGGAGGATATGTTTGGGTTGTTTGTCTTCTTCCTTGGCTTTTGGCTGTATCTTTTAAATGATATGAAATGAGGTTTATCTATGTGTCTGTTGATGGCTGATTTGTTAGAATGCCAAGTTTCCAGGAATTCCCTAACATTTTTTAATTTGGCTTTAAATGAAGCTGATTTCCAGTTGAAATTGGGGTTGAAATTTGAATTTGTCTGTGTTCAGAAATCAGTGAATTTTCATCATGTCTTCAGACTGCCAATTGATGTTAGCGGATGAGTTATGTTGATCTTCTACCAGTCTATCTTATATAACGGCTGTTACAGTCTTTACATGGTATGATGTAGATGACTCCTGTTTTTGCTTCTTTGGTAACTGGGTCTTTGGATTTGCTTAAGATGTTATGGAGGGATTTTGTTGGTTGGTGTGGTACCATGACACCAACAGGTTGTAGTAGTCTGTTGGTTCTTGATGTATGGGAGAGTTATCCTTTTCATAGATAGTGATGGTTGTGTAGCTAGGCACTTTTTAATGAAGTTGTGTGGGTATCTGTTGCACTGGAAGATGTTGTATAGGTAATCTCTTTCTTCTTTTTGGAGTTCTGGGTTACTGCTCATCTGAACAATGTTCTTATGCAGCTTTTCTTGTGGGAAGTTAGGTTGTTTCTTTGGTACTGAAGCATTTGGTTAGTGTTACTTGTTTTTCAATAAAATTGGGTGTGAACTCTGCCATTATTTTCTCCGCTAATATCCAGGAAAGGTAGTTTCTTGTTTCTTCTTAAAAATTTTATTTTAAAGATCGTCTTAATTGTTTTTGTTCCTTTTTTATTATGACAAAAGGATCATACACATAAGGGATCCATATTTTGGGCTGCATGTGAAAATGCTATTGCTTCTAGGCCTTGCATCACAGTATCAGCTATGAATCTTGAAATGGGTGATCCCATGGGTGTTCCTTTGATATCTGTATATTTGTCTATCAAACTAGAAGTGGTAAGGCAAAGGTCAATAGGTTCCATGGGTCTATTTCAATTTTATCATGTTCTGTTAGGTTTGGTGTGTAGTGTAGCAGTGCTGCAATGAACTGTTTTGTTAGTTCTATATCTATGGATGTAAAGAATGCTGTAACATCAAATGAAGCCATCATTTCATTGTCTTTAATTGTTCTTTGGATAGATTGTATGTTGGGGTCCCTGACAGTGTTACAATTGGATGAAGTGGTATGTTGTGTTTGTTCATTTTAGAGCACTCATATATTTATTTATTTATTAAATTTGTATGCCACCCATCTCCCCCAGCAGGTGACTCTGGGTGGCTCACAATGAAAGTGAAACCCACAAACAGTTAAAAAATAAATACTCCCATTAATTACTTAAAAATAAATAATTAATTAAAAAGTCAAACTACAAAAACAAGCCCTATACATAAAAAACTAAAAACATTCAAGATGACAGGGGAGTAAAATCAATTACCCCACAAGCCACTTCCACTGGTGCAAGCCCCCATCTGGCCCCCAGGCCATCTGGCATAGCCAAGATTTCATGCTCTTCCTGAAGGCATGAGAGTGGGGACACACCGCATCTCAGGTGGTAAGTTTTTCCACACAGCGGGGGCCACAGCAGAAAAGGCCCTCTTCCTAGATCCCACCAGTCGAAATTCCTTGCCTGGTGGAATCTGCAACATGCCCCTTCTGCTGGACCAAGTGGGGCAGGCTGATATAACAGGGGCGAGACAGCTCCTCAGATAACCTGATCCTGTGCCATGAAGGGCTTCAAAGGTGGGATTTCTGTCTTGAGGTTGAAGATGTATTTGCATTGTCTCTTGGAGTTCTTTGGGCTGAACCTGACATCAATCTCACCAGATTCAACCCTAGTTCCCAAGCCAGCCAGCCACAACACCGTGAATTCCTTAGGGAGCTGCCAGCCTCATCTTCTTGAAATTCCCACGCTCCTGTTGGGGGCTAAGAACACGCTTATCTCCCTGAGCCTGGCCTTCATAAGTCCATTCCATCACACCTCCTGATTGAGGAAGGGGCATAACTGACGTACAACATGAAGTTGCACAAAGGCCCTCCTAGCCATGACTGCTACCTGCTCTTCGAACAGGAGTCATGAATCCAAGAGGACCCCCAGATTACGCACCGGGTCTGTCTGGGGTAGTGCGACCCCATCAAGAAACAAAGATGATAAACTCCGAGATCTTGAGACTCCCCATACCCACAGACACTCAGTCTTACCAGGGTTCAGTTGAAGCCTGTTGTCCCCCATCCAGGCCCTACAGCCTCCAGGCACTGTGAAAGGGTAGCCACAGCATCACTTAGGTCACCCAGGATGGAGATATATAATTGAATATCATCAGGTGATCTCACCCAACGGTTTCATGTAGATGTTAAATAGGAGCAGCAAAAGCACCGAACCCTGAGGAACCCCACAAAGTAGGGGCTGTGGGTTGGACCTCTTGCTCCCTATCAACACCGATTGGGTTCGGCCTTGGAGAAAGGAGCTGAACCAGCACAGCACTGTGCCACCCAGACCTACTCCTGCAGCTGATCCAAAATGATACCATGGTTGATGGTATTGAAGGCCGAAAGGTCAAGAAGAGCAAGGGTGGACGCACTACCCTCATCCCACTCTCCCCAGAGATCATCTAAAAGCGCAACCAATGCTATTTCTGTCCCATAACTGGGCCTGAAACCTGACTGATAGAGGTCCAGATAATCCGTTTCCTCCAGGATCCTCTGAAGCTGCTGCACAACTATCTTTTCCACCACGTTTCCTAAAAGGGGAAGGTAGGAAACTGGACGAAAATTGTCCAGAAGGGTGGGATTTAGCAATGGTTTCTCAAGGAAGGGGTGGACCAAAGCCTCCTTAAAAGGCTTCGGGAACACCCCCTCCTGCAAGGATAGATTGACCACCGCCAGTACACCCTAAACTCACCTCCTTGGTGGCTTTGACCAACTAGGAGGGACAGGGATCGAAAATACAGGTAGCCACACTAACAGCCCCGAGGACCCTGTCCACTTCCTCATGGCAAACAGGATCAAACCATTCCCAGATAATTGGGTAAGACCGCTCCCCGGGCATCTCCACTGGACCTGCCTCACACTTGGCCTCCAACTGAGAATGGATCTGAGCGATTTTATCCATCAGGTGCTCAGCAAATTCCTCTGCACGGCCATGTAGATAGTCCTCTGAGCCCTCCCTACCCAGGAAGGACCGAGTGACCCTGAACAGGGCTTCCAGCCGACACTCTAAGGATGCAATAAGTACTATCTGGGACTATCAGTCCTGATAGTTCTATACAGCTTTTTGAATTAGAGACAACTTGCCTTAAATACCAGTTGCCAAGGAGCAATTGTAGACAAAAGCCGTCTCCCTTAAGTTTTGCTTGGTAACTTCTACATGCATCAGCCAAAGGATGAGACAGAATGCTTTCATTCATAATACAAGAAAATCCTGTTTGGGTCAGACTAAAGTCCATCTAAGTCAAGTTAGATGTCCTTAGAGTTCACCAGCAGGCAAATTCTGAGCAAGAGAAGAACAGCATTCTAGTATTTTGCCAAGTCATCAATGAATAAAAACTAGCCTTGAATATGGCTGCTTCATTTAATACAGAAGAGCTGAGGAATGACACATTGAAAGAAAATAGTGAGGACAAGCAATAGCTACAACTTTCCACCATATTCGTGCTTGTATTGAGAAGTGCAGATGGTAAAACATTTCCTTAAAACATTTCAATAATTGTGTTGGAATACAGGAAGTCATAGGATGCTTCAACACCAGCAAAAATTATCCAGGAGAGAGGGAAGTTAAGTAGATGAGATGCAGTAAGCATCTTAGTTCAAAAGTATCAATGGTCATTTGTGCCTCAAATGAGAACTCTGGTTGTATTTGTCTGCTTTTTCAGCTGTCAGTGGTGTTCTCAGGAGCCTTCTCCAACACCAAAGTTCAAAAGTGTCAATACTCTTTCTATTCTGCTTCTTCGAGGTCCAGTGATAAAATTACTGCCTGTGAATTTGGGAATGTACAATTTCAGGACATCTGGAAGTCATCAGATGTAGCCTAAAGCTACCTTCAATAGACACAAAAATGATTACTGACATAAGACAAAATAATTTGACATACTGACATAATTTATGTTTAGAAATTAAACAATCATTCAGATCATTTCAAACAAATATTATATTTCACTATCAAAAGAAAAATTAGTATCTTTATTAACTGTGAGCTTATCTACTTAACGGAGAGCAACAGATAATTGTTTAGAGTTCCATTCATACTGGAACTATAAGGATAGAAATTGGATTAATAAGGCAATGCTTGCCTGACCAAGTATATTGTATACTATCTGAAACTGGATAGAAATGTAAAAGAGATTAGTTTCTCATTCCAGAATAAATGGAAAACATCCTTTTGTCCATTTGAACAAGACATAAAAATGGAGAAAATTGCTATCAAATCCTATTTCCTACCTATATTTTATTTTAAAAACCTGGATTAATCATAACCATGGTTAATAATTTCCTTATCATCTTCTCTCAAGGGCGATTTTCAACTTAACAAAGCTTATTACATTTATTTATATAACTTTCTTCTCCCAAACTTCCAGGCAGGTTTCAAACATAAAATACAATAAAATACCATGAAATACCAAACATACAAATACTTGCATTATAATATGTATATAAAAATTCCAAACAATAATAGCAGCCCAACTTCACCACTAATATTCAAAAGACTGCCTGATTGTTCTAACACCTCACAGAAAGCTCCTTGTCTCCTTTAATCTTCAATTTAGTTCTTAAGCCACTGCCTTCTTTCATTAATCAGTTTCATTTAGGATATGGTAGCACTTGCCATTGATTATTAATTGGTCTTATATACTGATATTATATCTATTCTTTATCATTATGCAATGACATTACAAAGGCTTATTTGATGTTGTACAGCAATATGGTTTGTACTCTGGTTATACCATTAAATGGAAAAAGTCTTATTTGCTTGAGGTGCACACATGACAGCACTGCTCCACAAGCTGCATTGACTATCAGTATGCTTCCAGGTGCAATTCAGGGTACTGGTAGTTACCTTTAAAGCCCTTCATGGTCTGAGGCCAGCTAACTTACGGGACCATCTCTTCCAGATTGTTTCTACCTATCCCATCCAATCCAGTAGGAAAGGCATGTTCCAGGAACCACTGGCTAAGTGTCAGCTGGCGGGGCCAGAAGGAGAACATTTTCTGCTGTTGTGCCCACCCTCTGGAACATTATCCCCCAGAGATCAGATTGGCCCCGACCCTGCTGGCCTTTCACAAGGCCTTAAAGACCTGGTTCTGTATTCTAGCCTGTGGCCCTGGGTGTTTGTTGGAGCCTGTTTCCTGGCCGTATTAATGGCTGTTTGGATGTTTGTTTGTTTTTTCCCAGCTGCTGTGTGTTTTAATTTTTCTGTATTTGTTTTGACTTACTTTTAATATTGTTGAATTAGAGTCATTTATTTGAGATGGGCGGCCACATAATCAATTAAATAAATAATATCTACTATAACTGTAGACTACTATAAAAGATTAGGATTTACAATTTGTACAGACTCCAGAAAATAATTTGTTTTATATCTTTCTCAAACTATATCATAGTTGCAATTTCAGTAGGCATAACTCAATGGTTAACATTTCCATTAAATCTCTGGGTAAGATTATGCTATTAAAATGAATATTATATTGAGATTAATGTGTATTTTAAGAGGAATTCCAATGTTAATTCCTATTATATACTTTACACAGATAGATATAATAGTGAGAAAATTGTTATGGTAGGATAAAGTCCCTCATATAACCTTTGCCAAACTGAGGTTACCTGATGATAATGGAGAATTTAGCCTACCAGATTTCCATCTGTATTGTTAGGCTTTTATTTTAAAATCTATATTCTTTTGGAATGAGACTTTCTATGAATATTCCCTTCTTTGGACCTAACTGGAGAATCAATGTGTAATACCTCTGAAATCTTGGCAAGTTTTAGTGTCCAGATATATTAAATAGGTATTCCCTGAAGTATTATCCTTTAATGATGTGTGGGACTATTGGGTTCATTTTTTGAGCACCAAGATGGTACCAATATGAATCAGTGCAACTGACACCACTGTCATTTTTGTCATGCTAAAGCATGAATATATTCTTGGTAACAGAGAGCTTCTAGTTCCCCAACCCTCTTGGCCAAGGTTAACAGCCTCTAGTAGGCTATTTTCCATGTAAGGATGTTGATGGGAATCTGCTTGGTTTCAAAGGGAGAAAAAGTCAGCGCCCTGAGAACCAAGGTCAAATCCCACAATGGGAAACTGTAAATGAAGAGGAAGGGGAAAAATATTGGTACTCTAGACGAAACAGCACACATATAGATGTCCGGGCAGAGGAGCCCTTATCTGTCCAATAGGATGGAGCCCAGAGTAGTTGCCCATCTATGCAGGCTGTTGGCTGCTAGACCCTTGCAGGAAACCAGAAGTTTCAGTATCCTGGCAAGTGTCACTACAAGACCCTTCCTCCTGCACTCCCCTTCAAAATCCCATCAAATCATTCAGCATATATTCTTTGTGGCTGGACATCTGGTCCCAAAATAAACTACAGTACTGAGCCTGGGAGGCCAGCTCTCAGAAGGTGCTCCTGTTCAACTTCCAAATGCAAAGGTTTAGCCATTCAGGTTCTGGGTATAGAAACAGTCCCTGAATCAGACTGTCTGGCCAAATTGGTAGATATCACAGTAGCTTCTAGTCCACCTCCAGAGCGAAACAGTACCTTGGTGGCATTGTGGTTACAGAGTCTGTCTTTCCTCTAGCACTAACACTATCCAAAATGGTCTGTGATGTGAAGCTACACAAGACATGGGTAATTCTGATTGCCTCATTCTGGCCTGGAGGCCCTGGTGTTCCATGCTTGTGCCACTGGAACAACGAAAAGTGTTTCATTTGTCTTGCTTACCACCACATACATATCAACTGAGGGAGTTCCATGCATCTATTAGATTTACTGAAGATCTCAGGGTAGAGTGCCCACTCCCTGCTGCAATAGATGGGCAGTCTGGTGTTGTGTTTATGGACTCCTTTATGTATTTCAAAGACAGGGAGGCTAAGTACTTTCCCACCAATTTACTCTAATGAGTGGCTTCATTCTGGAAGCCCTCTGATATTGTTCTATCTTGGTTGTTGAAATCTAGCTCAAACCAGTGTTAATTTTCCATTAATAAAATGCACAATGTGAAGTGACAGATAACAAGAGCCATAAGTGCATTCCCTAAAGACATCATCAAAATTATATGTCAGTTATTCAGATTTCACTCAGTATGGATTTTCCCTTTAATATGGTTTTCTCACCTAATGAAGAGGTCAGCAGAATAATGAGAAAGTAAATTTTAGAAGTTTATTAAATAAGAATAATATTCCTCATCTTCCTAAACCAAATAGGGAAACCTAGAAGGAGAAAAAAGCTGGAAGCATGGCCATGCATTTAATATAAGCTATAAATTAATCAAATAATATCCCAAGAATTACTCTAGTATTTTAGATTTCTCCACACATTTCTGTTTACTACACTTTGAGTTCAATAGACAAATAGCCCTCTGGAATGAGGTCCTCTTGAGACTGGGACAGTCCCCCCCACCCACCCATGGTGTTCTGGAAGGCTATTTTCCCAGGCCTTGGAATAGGGGAAATATAATCACCATTGTTAGAGGTATTTGATATATGTTATATATGTGTTGAGTTAGTTTCAAGATTGCGATTTTGTTAATTCCCTTATTATATTAAAAGTGAGGTAAGAAGAGTATTGACACTTTTGAACTCTGATGTTGGAGAAGATTCCTGAGAAAACCATGGACAGCCAAGAAAACAAATGAATCATTGAACAAATCAACCCAGAGTTTTCACTTGAGGCAGAAATAATCAGGGTCAAATTATCCTATTTTGATACATTATGCAAAGACCTAGTTCTCTGGAAATAACTCTAACACCAGGAAAACTGGAAAAAAAGAGAAGAGGACAACCAGCAGCACAGTGGATAGACTCACTTACAGCGGCGATGGGTACATCGTTGGAAGACCTGAAGGACCAGGTTAGAGACAGACTGTCATGGAGGAAATCTATCTATGTGGTTGCAAAGAGTTGACCCTGACTTGATGGCACATAATCAATCTATCTGTACTTTATTTTTTTATATTGTAAGCTACCCAGAGTTGCTCTGGAGTTGGGCGACACCAAAATTGAAGCAAATAAATGCTAAAAAAAAAAAATACCCAATATGAAATGAGAAGGAAGTGGAAGCTGATATGAACATTCTGGACCTGGACAAATTAGTCTTTTAAAAGCTGTAATAATATGTTGAAACTCTTCACTCAAAATTATACGATACATTTTTTGTTTGCTTGTTTTGTGCCTTTGAGTCAGTGTTGACTCCTAGCGACTGCCTGGTCTAGTTGCTGCAGTTTATTGGCAAGTTTTTCGAAAGTGGTTTGCCACTGCCTCCTTCCTAGGGCTGAGACAGAGTGACTGGCCCAAGATCACCCAGCTGGCTTTATACCTAAGGCAGGACTAGAACTCATGGTCTCCTGGTTTCTAGACTGGTGCCTTAACCACTACATAGAACTGGCTCTCTATATGATATCTTTACTTAAATATTTACAAATAAGTATTTACATTTAAAGGATTGTAGAGAAGCTTCAATGTCACCTTTGCTCATGGTTATACTTTAATCACTAATTTTTATGCAATTTTTGTATATTCCAACAAAAGCTTGACTATTGCTTTGTCACATCTTTTTTTAGTACCAACATGCTATACTAATCGGGAACTACCAGCAGAGAGGAGCAACATATATTTAAAGCTTTTGATGTCCTAAATACTCTACTATGCTCCATCATATCAGTGTTGCTAAATTTGAACATCTTGTGTTCTTGTATTTGAAATATACATATATATTAATTTTGCTTACACACCAAATAAAACAAAATTAAACAAAGTACACAAATTTAAAAAATTAACAGGTAAAAGGCACTTTCCATAATTTATAATTAATGTTCCTTTGCTTGCCATCAAAGGCAGGCAGTTCTCCATAATGAAGCAAAATCCTTTCAGAAGGAAAGATGGAAGAAAGGGAGGAGGGAGGGAGGGAGGGAAGACAAACTAATTTCCATGGGGTTAACAATTTTAAGGTTATTATTTTAAACCACCCACACTTAACAAGAACATGGCAATATACAATTCTTACCTAGGAGTAAATCCTACTGTGCTTAGTTGTACTTACCTCCAAGTACTGTAGTTTGCAGAAATTTTAAAGTATCTCTGTTTTTTATAATAGATCTTTATGTTTATGAAGATTCTCAGTCATCCCAGTGGAATTGTCTGGAGGTTGAGTCATGGCAACTGGACTTCTTTTCTTTTTGGTTAGAGACGTTTTGCTACTTGTCCAAGCAGCTTCTTCAGATTGAAGAAAAGAAGTCCAGTTGCCATGACTCAACCTCCAGTATAATAGTCTGGCTACTTCAAAGGAATAAAAATTTGCTATTAAGATAAGGAAAGGCTAAAATGTTCTGTCAGGAGTCTGATCTCCTCCGTTTGACATGAACTCTGGGTAAGCAATTTCAGAACAAAAGACTTAATAAGAACAACTTGAAACTGCATATATTCCAGAAGTAACACACTATGTAACTTGTTCTGTTCACTTGTAGCACCTTACAGCTTTTCAGAGGACTTTAAAAACCAAAGTTGCTTTCTGTTACAGGTAGTCCTCAACTTACGACCATTTGTTTAGCGACCATTTGAAATTACAATGGTGCTGAAAAAAGTGACTTACGACCGGTCCTCACATTCATGAATGTTGCAGCATCCCCATGGTCACGTGATCAAAATTTGGGCACTTGGCAAAGGGCGTGTATTTATGACCACTGGAGTGTCCTAGGGTCATGTGACCACCATTTGTGACCTTCCCAGCCGGCTTCTGACAAGCAAAGTCAATGGGGAACCATGTGATTCACTTAACGACTGCATGATTCATTTAATGACATGGTTCCCTTAATGACCATGGTGATTTGCTTAACCACTGCAAAAAATGTCATAAAAATGGATGCAGTCATGTGATTACAACTTAACAACCACACTACTTAATGACAAATTTTCTGGTCCCTATTGTGGTCATAAGTCAAGGACTACCTGTACAATATTATTTGGTACTATGACTAAAAAAAGAAAAAGTAATGGAAGAATTTGCACAAATAATATTCAAAAGTTAAATAGCCCAATAATCTTGGATTAGCAATGTATAATGGTCTCCTAGGATATTATTTCTGATAGCAACTCTATCAAAAAAATTCTATGTAGGCACAGTATGGCATTATTCAGTGCTGAAATACAAGCTACTGTTAACATACTGCTGGTACAATTTCAGTTACCTAACTCACTCTCAAATAATGGCCTGGCAACCAGTTTATATAACTTGGCAAGGTTGCATGAAGTAGGAATAAATTTTCAATACATGCTCAAAAAACTTCCTATTTACATTTATGCAATGCTGAAATTGTGAAAGAGATTAAAAGCAGAATGATAATCTGCCAATTTTTCACCTGCTTTTCAAGTAACAAGAATCTATGCTACTGGTGGTCTGATGACTTCCTTATAAATGTATGTGTGTCACTGGAAGAGGAAACAAATCTGCAAAACCCAATTATTGAAGAGGCATCATTTCCTATCAAAATTGGCGTGCTCCGCCATAGCATATTAGCTTTATAGGAATTAGAGAAAGAATATGCCCTCTTAGAAAATAACCTATATTAAGGTATGCATTGAGTATTTTTTGACAGGACAGAAACTTACAATCTGTATTATTTTATAATTAAAATAATGGCTTGCAAGATACAGTATATCTGGTTAAATATGCACAGAGAAAACCCTTAAAAATCAGTGCAATAAAGTTTAAGCAGAAGAATCAGTCTTATTACATTTCTTTTTGAATCCACCTGGCTATTTTTGACATGTATAATCAAGCAAGAAATTATATTGCCAAAAATCCCAAGACTGAAACACCTCTAAAAAGTATGTCATGACAAACGCAGAGACAGGCATTGTTCATATCCTATGTACCAGCTATTTGTGAAACGCCTGTCTCCACAGGCAGAATAATGTATGAAATGAAACTGCAACTTTTGGGGGGATGGGGATGTGCAGAGTGTATGTCTAATCAACACCCTAGCCCTAACCCTAACTTCCTAGGCCACTTGGGGCTAAGGTGTGAAAAAGCTAACACTAATTGTAACACTGAGAAAATCTGAAGTTTGCATTTCAGTACAAAGAAATAAACGATCACTATGCCCCAACCAAAGGCTTTATGACTTAAATTACAGGTTTTTAAAGAATGTTTTTGGGGACTAGGGTTTCACTCATAGTATTTAAAACAGGCAGTCTCTGTAGACTATTTATACCAGGGCTATACCCTGGTCTATGAGTTTAGGCCCACTTAGGAACAACAGTGGATTACTTTTGAATGAAGTTCATAGTATGTTCATTAGAAAGCCAGGGTATTTCCTTTGATTTGATGTAATTTAAACAACCTATAAGGACTATAAAACAAACAGCACACTAAAACTTTTGCAAAGTTTTTTTATGTAAGCAGGATTAGTATAAAAGAAAAAAAGACTCAGAATTCAGGATACTGATCCAATATTACTTGGTTAGTCCTAGAACTAAATATTCTTAGATGCACCCTGTTTGGGATAGCACACAGGTAGCTTCTAATGCTACTACCTGTCTTTCAAGAGCTGCCCCACCTGGTTCCAACGCCCTGACCCTCATGTAACTGAGACATAGGGGTCTTACACTATCTGCTGTTTTCTGATGACTAAAATGTAAAATTTCAAAAACTCAACTGATTTCAAAGGTAAAAACCTCCTGGCCATCTAGCAAGGAGATATGTGGTCAGAAGAACCAAACCTTTTTTGGGAAGCAAACCCATCTCATAGATAAACAAAATCAAGCTTTACTTAAAAAATTTAAAAAAAGTAAAATATAGAAGTCATTTTAAATTTTAAATATAAAAATGAAATATTCAGTGCTGAAGAAAATTAATTCCAGAGCTGTCCAATCACAATAGAAAGCTATTTAAAAGAAATTGTTTAAAAAAATGCAGTATTCCAGGCAGACAATAAGGTGACAGTGTTACAAATGGCTCATTTAAAAGAAGTTTTTGCTCTACAGCTTCATAAAAAACCAGAACTTGTTAGATGTTTCAAATTAATATTACAAGTCACAAGAAAATTATACATAAAATTGGTATCTTCGTGCATAACATGTTATGGACTTCTCTGAGGCTGAAGAGGAAAACCCTAGAGGACTGCCAGCTTGCAATTCAAGAGACAACTGGCTATCAGCCACCTATGAATGATGGGTATGACAATGCAGGTGGTCACTGATTTCAGCAGGAAGGAGTCAGAACCTGTCTTTGGGCAAGTGCCAAGCACTAAATCATACTACTAGCTAAGGTAGGCTGTGCAGTGGAGGTCAGCATAGTTCTGTAAGAGGAGATAGCATTTATACCTCTTATTAAGCTCAAACAGCTCTGTAACAGGAAGCTGTAAACTTCCTTGTTGGGAAACTCTCCTATTTTCTGTGAATTTTTTTTAGAGCAACCTGATGTCTACCTTGGACTCCTCTTAACAATCCTGTCTCCAAACTCTTAGTTTAACTATTAGTTTGTGGTTACAGCATACTTTACTAGCCAAGCAAAACTCTCTGAACTCTCCAAGTCCTTCACTCATAGCTTTGCCTTGGCTACTGGTGGAAGATATATCACACATTAATAAAAGTTCTGACTTGTAACTGCCTTTCTGGTTGCACCAGTCTAAGGACTGCATAGGACACAAACTAACACATGGACAAAACGTAGGGAAATAAAAACCTTAGACTTGCACAATACATAAAAACAATTCTAACACAAGTTCCCAACTAGACTTTTACTTCTCTCTACAGTAATATTAGTACCTGAAGCATCTTTCCTCTGCTTCAATCTTCCTGGATTTCCCACAATTTCAAAAATTCCAAATTTTAATAAAAAGCTGTGGGGAGATGGTAAACCCACTTTTTTCTAGCCTCACTCAAAAACTTCTCTAGTGTTCTGCCCTATTTTTAAAAAAATAAAAGTTTTTTCCCATATCTCTAACAGACAGAGGAGCCAGGGTAATCTGACTCAGTATATGACCAAGAGTCACATTTCACACAATGATATGTGGAACATCTCCAGTTGCAAGAAGGGGAGGGTGTATTAGTCCTACCCGACTGACAGACAAACTATGTTTACATCAAATAGTTAAAAGAAATCCTTCAGAATGTTCATTAAGTATCCAAAGTCTGATTGTTTAAAAATTAAATAGATGAGCGTGCATAGAAATTAACATATTTTCCTCAAGGGAAAGGAGAGCATTGGCTTGTGGAAGAGTATACACTTCTCAAACTGAAGTTCAACCACAGTATTACACTATTTCTCAGCAGAAATAGTCTTATATCCAGACTAATTTCAAAGTGTTATAGGAGGATTATGCCAGATGAAGATGGGACTGGGTAGAAGATGTGCAGTGAAGTTTGGGTTTCCCACTGATTATTTGTCCCTAGCTCTACCTATTACCCAACTCCTAAAAAATTGTGTATAACAAAAAAAAAAAAGCCTATCCATTCTAGAAAAGAAGAGCCAATCATAGTGGATAGTCTTTCCCAATCTGGGTCCTTCCAAATGCTAGTGGCGTGCTAACTGTACCTGATTTGAAATGTTCATATACAGGTAGCCCTCACTTAACGATCACAATAGGGACCGGAAAATTCATTGTTAAGCAGGGTGGTCATTAAGCAAAGCATCACATGACCACACCCAATTTTATGACCTTTTTTGTGGTGATCATTAAGCAAATCACCACAGTTAAGTGAGTCATGTGGTCGTTAAGCGAATCACGATTCCTTATTGATTTTGCTTGCCGGAAGCCGGCTGGGAAGGTCACAAATGGCGATCACGTGACCCTGGAATGCTGCAACTGTCTCAAGTGTGAGCTTGTGGCCAAGCACCCAGATCATGATCACATGACCACAAGGGTGCTGCAGCGATTGTAAGTGCGAAGACCGGTCATAACTTTTTTCAGCACAATCATAACTTCAGACAGTCGCTAAACGAATGGTCATTAAGCAAGGACTACCTGTATATGAATATACACAAGCAGGAGACAACTGAAATTGACGAACAGCCTAATTCACTACAAGATACCTTGGTATGCCTAGACAGGGAGAGAGGCAATTCCATATTTAGTTTCTTCAAGGTTCTATATTTCAATTTTTATCATTTTTAACAAAATTTTAAGTCATAAATGCAATCTGAGTTATTCATTTTCAAACAGGCTGAAATGAAATACACTAAATTGCTGATCAAACACACTTGCAATACTTTACATAAAATGCTGCAAACCTCTAGAGAGTTCAATAGACTTTTATATTTTTATAAGTATAAAAAATGTGGTTGCCAGATACTTTTTGATCCGGGAATTAATGAGTAAGGTGTTTTGCTTGCTGCCATAGAAAAATGAATAAACATTTTGGATTTATACATCAAAAAGCCAGCAAGTTAAAGACAATAGAGACTAGTGCAATATATAACACAGAATAATCATTTATTCCATAATTATTTTAGACAAATCTTCTATTTCTGTAGCTTACACCTCTAGCAAATGCTTAGCAAATGCTTAGAGGCTTAAATGAATACACATACATAATCCTTAAATTATGCTTCAAAGTAAAGAACTGTTATAAATATACCAGGATAAAATAATCCAAGAGTTTCTCTTATTATAGTTCTGTTACTACATGTTTTATTAAATTAGGAATATTCTTTCACTAATTTACATTGCGGATCCTAAATTTAAGTAAACATTTCAGATTTTATCTAAATCAAGTTGTATCAAATTCAAATAGAACCTTGTGAAAGTATAGGCTATAACTTTTAAGGAAAGATCTCACCTACTTAATCCAATACAATTCATTATTTTTCTGCCAGTTCAGAAACTTATCCAAATCCAAAAATTGTTTACAAAATAAAAGTTAGAAAAGTTAGATCAGAAATGTACATATTGTGTGGCCAAACAATTTTATTTCAGCTTTTATTTATTTATTTATTAAATTTATATGCTGCCCATCCCCCCCCCCCAGATGGTGACTCTGGGTGGCTCACAATTAAAATCCAAATGTTAAAAACAGTCAAAATATAAATATCCATATTAAATTAGCTAAAAAAATAATACTATATAAAAAACTTTTAGGGCCAATTTCAGATGTGAGACATTTCGAAGTATGGTCTTAAAAGTCAACCCAATCATTCTGAATCATGGCTCAGCCAGAGGAAGTAATCATCCTCATATTCTAAAGTTTATGCAATACTGTATATCAGCTGCCCAGAATCACATCATTACTGCTGTCTGTCACAAGGCTGTAATACTCAAATTTAATGTCACTATTCCTCAAAGCCTAATGTTTGTGTTTAATATTAATCAGTTTAAACACTTTTCTAAGAGAACTTTCACTACTACAAAGAGTGTCTGCAGTACAAATAATAATGACATACCTTATAGCTGTGTCTATAAATTTGTTGAGCCATCAATTACAGTAGTATATTGATATAGTAGTCGAATGTTACAGATATAATAGCATATATTTTTAGGGTGCAAATTTTAACATCTACCTATTCTTGTTTTATGTTTATAAAGGTATAAGTGGCATAAAACTTCTTTGACAAAAAGAATTTGGAACCAGGTTCCAGAAAATTCAAGCAAAGATAAAAATGATGAGAAACAAGCAATGCAGCCTTAAATGTGTTAGTCACCATTTCTTCCAGAAAAATACAGTAGCTTGCCGGACTCACCATTCTGTAACAAATGGCTAGGTGCATACATTTGTGTTTAACTATAGTAATACGAAGATGGATAGAATGTGTATTATTTCATCATATGTTTTTCCTCATTTGTAGAAAAAAAAAAAAGCAAAAGATAATTGACTTACCAGATTGAACACGGTTTCTACTATATCCCTGTTGGATACTTCCCCAACTTCCACCAATCCTGTCAGAACAGCAAATTTCATCCTGATCCCCCGGATAGGGATTCCTGGATTCAAAGACTGCTTTTCAGCTGAGCTTCCATCTTTTCCTTGTCCAGTACCACCTCCCTCTCCTTCATCATCCCCTGTTGGCCGAGAGGAAGAGCTCTGTCTGTCTTCACTAGCCATAGCTAGTTCAACTCCAGAAATACAGAACACGCTCTCTACCCTGGGTCTTTAGGTCCAGTTTCCGAAGCACCCTGGATGCAGTCCAGCAACTTGAGCGCCAAGACTCTTCCTCGTCTTCCCTCAGTGTCAGGATCTGGGCAATGGTCTGTTTACACGGGGACATTCCAGAAAGACAACAGTAAGCATAGACACCAGTTAAAAACATCTGCAAGCCTGCCATTTACCTAACTGTAAAACTCTGCTCCATTCTTGAAGCAGACGCCTACTCCATCCCTCCCTCTCCCTCAATAAAGCAAGAGCAGGAGCAACCACATCATACAGGTAAGCTCCTCCTCGCCGCAAACGTTAAACTTGCTTGCACCGGAGGAAAAAAGATGGTTTCCCAAAAGACTGTTTAAAAGAAAAAAGATGTGATAGATTTGAAAGACGCACCACCCTCCCCCAGGTTATTCTACAGCCTCTCCTGCTGCTGTCCTTGTCTTTCAGCAGCCAGCGTAGGAGCAAGCGCTCTTCCTCTTCTGTCCCCTCTCGCGCGCAGTCACAGGTGCAAGGACAAAGTAGGGCCAGCGAGGAAGTTCGCACTCACCCAGCCGAGCTCTCCGCTCCCGCGGCGAACGGGGCCAAGGGGCAAGGGACGCTCCTTCTAACGCCCGGCGGCTGCTCCAGGCGGGGAGATGTCTTCTTCGTTTCCCCCACCGCCAGACTGGCGCTGCCGACCTGGGCTGGATGGAAACAAAGGAGGAGTTTCCGCTTTAGGGAAGGAGCCTGAAGTTTTCCGTGCAGCTACTTCACTCCGCAGTCGCCACAGTTGGCTCGTCCATTGCTTCCTGCTTGCTTCAGTTGCTGCCGCTCGCTGCCGCCATGATAGCGCTGAGCCGAGCCCCAGGAGAGTTGCCGGGCGAGCCACAGTGCGCCTGCGCGGTCACGGACAGGCGGGGCAGGCAGCGAGCGGGACGCGGCGGGCTCGGGAAATGAGGCTTCCGCGCAGCCTCAGGTGAGTTCAGGTGTGTCCAGGTGAGAGACACAGTGTGTGAAGTAGGAAGAAGAAGAAAGGGCTGTCCTCTGTTTTCCTTGCGGTAATGGAGGAGGCAGCTTTCAGTAAAAACTGTCGCTAAGAAGGAAGATGTAAAATCCGTTTTTAGTAACGGATTAGGCACCGAAGTAAATCCTATTTCTTGAGCTCCAGGCTCCGTTTTGCTAGGCGGTTTTGGGAAGGAAATTGATGATTGATAAAGTCGGCAGGAATACTAGATTTTATGGTTCACTTAGAAGTGCAAGTTTTTGAATAAGGATTCGGGTTCTAATCATGCTGAATTCAGGAAGAAGTGTTCCCTCTTGGAAAAAGAATCAGGACATGAGCACATGGAAAAAAATATTCTCTGCTCATGTGATAACTATAAGAACATGAAACTTCTGTTGGCCTGACCGTAGGGTACAAATATTTTTAAGTGGATTTTTCCTGCATTTGAGTCATAAATAAATCGGGCTTGCATATAATTGAAGTCATTTTCTTTGAGCATATGAATTCAGGTTCAACATGTTTAACCTCCCAAAAACTAGTGAAGCAATTGCAAATAAATAAATAAAATATTTATTTTGGGATGAATCAATCAATAAACATTGCTTGAAAGGGGACCAGTAGATCACTGCTAGATCACATGTTCTGCATGGTCAAAGTCCTAGGTTCTGTCCAAGCATCTCTAGGGTTAGAAGTTGGGTTTCACACTCTTTGGGTTTTGAATTTACTTTATATATTTTGTATTTATTAAAATAATAAAACACACATAAGCAATCAAATGAATGGAAAGTCCATTAAGGTGTTAATTGAATGCACTATCGCATATTTTTACATCTAGTTAAGAATTTGGAAAAATCTAATGTTTGCATATAAATAATGCACATTTAATAATTCAAAGTACAGCATGCAAAAAGTGATGGGTTGCAAAGTTTTATTGAATATAATAACTTAGCTCTCTGAGTATCTATACTTCATATTCATTTGGAGAAACTGCATGGTTTTGCAAAACCACATACTTTTCATGTCATCTTGAATTTCCTGTTTTCTTATGTTAAGAAGTCTGTGGATGTACAACAAAATGTAAATGATAGTGTATTTCAACCACAGATGTTTGCAATGGGGTAAATGATGGCATGTTGACACAAGTGATATGACTTCTGTATCAGTTGCGATGCAAGTGCTAACTTGTGTCCTTTGCATAATGACATGATGTACATTTGTTCTGAACATCACTGTGGCTTCTTAACGGAAACTCTACTTGCAAGTCTTTTAACTGAAACCTTCATTTCTTTCTAATGAATATCTGTTTTTGAATTTTGTAATGATATTTATAGCAATATAAAATTAAACATGTTATCCTACATTTTTTTTTTAGAGAACGTAATGTAGCACTGAATAGAACTAAACTTATGCAACTCATCTTCTTTACTGCTTTCACATATCATACAGTCATAGCTTTTTAATCATGGTTTGCTAAATAAATTTGGGTTCATACAACATTCCAAGCCAAAACCAGATAAATTTTATTGCAGCTTATATTGTTTTGAATACTATGTCAAAACTATGTATTTGCCAAGCATTTGGGGAAAAATGCTTTAACGTTTTTGTTATTAGTCAATTTTGTTATGCTACTATTTTATTACTGCTCTTTTAGGAATTGCATTTTATATCTTTTTTAAAGTGCTTTAACAAAAAAGTGAAAGAAATAAGGAATTGCATTTTATATCTTGATTTTTTACATAAATGCAATAAAATGCAATAAAAACCTTTTCACTAAAAAAATGAAGTATAAGCAAGTTAATTTACCAAGATTAGGGTAAGCATGCATTGAAAATTATTTGGAAATGCTTTCGACCACATGCAAGCACAACCGTCTTGTCCTGGTTACATCAACCCGTCTCACCCGATCTGGCAAGAATGACCTGTTATGGAGCCTGTTGGCTAAAGAATTTTGACTGATGGGGTCTATAAGGAGAGCCTTTTCTGCCATTGCCCCCTGTGAAACATCTTGCCCCCTGAGGTGAGATTGGCCCCCATTCTTCTGGCCTTCCAGAAGAGCGTTAAGACCTGGTTCTGCCAACAAGCATGGGGGTCCAAAGGGGGCTCGCAGCACTGACGGTAGTTGGTGGCCTGAGGACGCTCTCTCCATCTTTTACCTTTGTATATTTTTGCAAATATTTTTTATCACTTTTTTTTACTTGTAAACCACCTAAAGTCACTTATACAGTGAGTTGGGTAATGTATAAATTTGATTAATAAATAAATAAAGACCTCTTTGCTACTAATTAAAGCAAACTTCCACCCAAGGCTGAAAAAGATGCTGCTTCTGTCTTAACTTTTAAAGCAGCAGTTTCCTTTTTCAGACTCATGACCTTCAGCAACCTCTGTGGAAGAGGGTTTAAAATCAGCAAGATGGCAGATGGAGCATCACAATGCCAGCACCATTCATTCTGAATATGTGTGTGATGTCGACATGTGTATGAAAGGCACGCAGCTTGTGTTGCAATGCCCCATCTGCCATCTTCCAGATTTTTCTCCCCTGCAGATACTACTGGGCTGATTTAAGAAATAGCAGAGAGGTGCTATGCTTGATCTGAAGAACAGCTCTAATCAAGATTTTTAAAAAACAACAACTTAAAAAGCATTCTGAGACTGATTAATTTAAATCTGTGTTGAATGTAGTAGTATTCTTTTTTATATATAATTTTTATTAATTTTTTTAAAAAAAAGAAGATAAAAACTAATACAAACTAATGTAAGGTAAGAAAAAGAAAGAAATCAAAGAGAAAGCTAAAAGTGCAAGAAAGGGAAAAAAAAGTAAAAGAAATTAGGAAAGAAAGAAAAAAGATACAAAGAAGTAGTAGTTCTGATCTTCGGCCATAAATGTAGATATTATCTTTTCTCTGATCAAAGAAGTCAAATTAGCCATCTCAGCAAGTTCCATCACCTTCTACTTTTTCATCATGTTCTACTATCTTATACACAATGTAGTATCTGTGGGTTTCCTTGAAAATTGTAAGCTGGAATTTTTTAATGAACATTTTTCTATGACAGTTAAGCTAATTTCATAGGGTGACTTGCATCTGAAAATTTCAATTTTGCATCAGCATTTTTTTCCGATAATCTTTTAACTTTGCCTAATATATTAATAATTTATATCCATTTGTCGTTACTTATGAATCTGAAGATTATCCAGAAAATTATCTAACCTTTATCATAAGAAGAAAAAGCACCATTAGCTGGGACAGATTGTCATGGAGAAAATATTTCTATGTGGTTACCAAGAGTCGACACTGACTTGACAGTACATAATCAATTAGTCAATCTATAAGGCTTTTTATCTGCTTCACCATTTATGGCTTTAAGTTGAATTTATTTCTGTTTGCAAGCCATTACCTAGAAATTAAGTTTGAGGAAAATATAACTAGACAACCTTGAAATGTTGAATGCTATACTTTTTCTAAGTCCTTGAATAAGGAACATATTTTTTATCCTGAGTAAGAAATTATGTGATTTGTTCCTCCCAACTATCTATTTGTCTCTAGGATACTTGGAAATGCATCAGAAAATGCATTAGGGAACATAATTTATCCTGATGTTTATATGTAAAATGTGCTCAAAATGGATGTTGCCACGGTTATACAATCATGAAATTTGAGTTGAAAGGGACTCCCTAAAACGTGCTGGAAAATGCAAATAGGAAGAATTCACATGGACCCTTTATTCACTCAGTTAAAGTCTAAATTTTCTTGAAGTTTATTCTGACAACTAGTAAAGTCCAAGAAATGTGTGTCAAAATTATGTGTGCAGCGACATGATGGCACAAAGTCCACCCTTACATACTTGTGTTCTGCCATCTGATGATAATACATACAGGTGAAACTCGAAAAATTAGAATATCGTGCAAATGTTCATTTATGTCAGTATGGCAATTCAAAAGGTGAAACCAATATATGAGATAGACGCATTACATGCAAAGCGAGATATGTCAAGCCTTACTTTGGTATAATTGTGATGATTATGGCATACAGCTTATGAAAACCCCAAATTCACAATCTCAGAAAATTAGAATATTACATGACATCAATAACACAAGGTTTGGAAATAGAACAATATCGGACCTCTGCAAAGTATAAGCATGCATATGTACTCAGTACTTGGTTTGGGCCCCTTTTGCAGCAATGACTGCCGCAATGCGGCGTGGCATGGATGCTATCAGCCTGTGGCACTGCTGAGGTGTTATGGAAGACCAGGATGCTTCAATAGTGGCCTTCTGCTCCGCTGCATTGTTCAGTCTCATGTCCCTCATCTTTCTCTTGGCAATGCCCCATAGATTCTCTATGGGGTTCAGGTCAGGCGAGTTTGCTGGCCAATCAAGCACAGTAATCCCATGGTCATTGAACCAGGTTTTGGTACTTTTGGCAGTGTGGGCAGGTGCCAAGTCCTGCTGGAAAATGAAGTCAGCATCCCCATAAAGCTCGTCTGCGGAAGGCAGCATGAAGTGCTCCAAAATCTCCTGGTAGACAGCTGCATTGACCCTGGACTTAAATGAATCACAGTGGACCAACACCAGCAGATGACATGGCTCCCCAAATCAACACAGACTGTGGAAACTTCACACTGGACTTCAAGCATCGTGCATTGTGTGCCTCTCCATTCTTCCTCCAGACTCTGGGTCCTTGGTTCCCAAATGAGATGCAAAAGTTGTTCTCATCAGAAAAGAGGACTTTGGACCACTGGGCAACAGACCAGTTCTTTTTTTCTGTAGCCCAGGTAAGACGCTTCTGACGTTGTTTGTTGTTCAGGAGCGGCTTGACAAGAGGAATACGACATTTGAAGCCCATGTCCAGGATCCGTCTGTGTGTGGTGGCTCTTGATGCACTAACTCCAGCCTCAGTCCACTCCTTGTGAAAGTCCCCAACACTTTTGAATGGCCTTTTCCTGATAATCCTCTCCAGGCTGCGGTCATCCCTGCTGCTTGTGCACCTTTTTCTACCACACTTTTCCCTTCCACATAACCTTCTATTGATGTGCTTTGATACAGCACTTTGGGAACATCCAACTTCTTTTGCAATTACCTTTTGGGGCTTTCCCTCCTTATACAGGGTGTCAATGATGGTTTTCTGCACAACTGTCAGGTCAGCAGTCTTTCCCATGCTTGTGATTCCTACTGAACCAGCCTGAGAGACCATTGAAAGGCTCAGGAACCCTTTGCAGGTGTTATGGATTCATTAGCTGCTTAGAGTGGGACACTTTGAGCCTAGAATATTGAACCTTTTCACACTATTCTAATTTTCTGAGATTGTGAATTTGGGGTTTTCGTAAGCTGTACGCCATAATCATCACAATTATACCAAAGTAAGGCTTGACATATCTCGCTTTGCATGTCATGCGTCTATCTCATATATAGGTTTCACCTTTTGAGTTGCCATACTGACATAAATGAACATTTGCACGATATTCTAATTTTTCAAGTTTCATCTGTAAGTTACAGATTTTTCATCACAGCATCTTTGCCACTTCCCCCTAACACACCTATGATTTTTGTTTCAAGCCTCCAGCTTTGGGGCAAGAGGAAGGATTGCCACTTATCCCTTGTTATTATAATAGATTCATCTGCTTTGAGGCTATTTGTTTTGCCCTTACCAGAATAGCTCTTACAGCTGTCTCCATCCTCCTGTCACAAGTGTCTATTGAAGAGTTCACTATGCATAAACATGTACTTAGATAGACCTACATTCTAGAAGGAACCTTGACTGGACAGACTATTACGAAGTGCATGAATTTCTTGTATGTACTGTACATCTGGACAGGCATCTTGTATGTACTGTACATCTGGACAGGCAAAGTATAGTTGATGCAGTTTCTATGGAACTAGTTCCTTCTAGTGAGTCCCCAAATAGCCTTGCCTTTAATCACTTCAGAATATATTTATTCTCCATTTTTTTAGAACTGTCATGATTTACTGTAGTTCACCCATTCTCGTTTTTCTATACTTACTGCAAGTTCTGTGCTTACTATTTATGCTAAATTGCAATCCCAATGAGATGGCTTGATCACAATTCCACATTCTGTACTGTCTAGCATAATGTGCTAAATAAATGATTGTTAATAATATTTTTGCTTTTAAAACAAAAATGTCCATTATAAATAAATTTTGAAACAAAAAGCTGAACAATGGGAAGGACTGTTAATATCACTCTTCAAAATAAACATTTAAAAGAATGAAATACTGTACAAAGTAGAACATAAAATCAAACCATGATAGTATTGGAAGCCCTGGTAGGGTTCAGGAGAATCAACGAAGCCACAGTCTATTTTTCTCTCATAAGGCATCATTCAAGGTGACCAAGACAGTTGCCCATCAACTCTGATCCCCAGCAAAAAGGGATGTAGATAATTAATTTTACTGGATTTATCCACCCATCACTATCCTGACCATCTTGCCCAAGAAAACTATGTTAGCTATAGGCTTATAATGCCTATATAACCTGAATCTAGGCTAAATGTTTTTTAAGAATGGTTGAAACAGAGCTTTTTTAAAGGAGGTGTAATCACTCCTTATTTCAATGAATAACATGTTTACTAAGGACTGAGTAAGTCACAAGAGTCAAGAGTACCTATTGACACTTCGTCTATTTTCTCAAACTGCAATATCTGAAATGTATATACTCCCACCCCACAAACAGACCCAACAGTGCTCTGGATGCCACTGACAGCCTGAACATTCACAGGAAAATACTGGACCATGATAATGTAACAGATCATACATCATCACTTTCAGATGTATCCTTCTGTCCATTTGAGCAAATTAAGTCTAAATATGCCCAATATAGCATATGAGACAGTCCCATGCATGAGTATAGTTATCATTAATTTTTAAGTCATTCCAGATAACATAGTTCTAGCATAGGCACTGAAACATTCCAGGAAAATCATCTTGGCAGTCTTCAACACTAGCTCCAGATGTCTGGAATCAGTTCAGATACATCATGGTACATTATCCTCTCCTGCTCTGACTGCACAATTCATGGTATAAAATTTTTATACTTCTCTGAAGCAGAAACTTGAGAGGAAAAAAAATATGCATAAGTAACAGAAGTTTTTTCTCTCAGACCCTCCAGTCTATTATATTACACTAAAAACCCATAGCTGGGAAGGGATAATTAGTGCCCTCTCTGGGGCTTGAGAAGGAAGCACCTTCCTGCTGTCTTAGCCTTCGGGCGTGGGGGGATGATCTCCACATTTGGGGATTGTAGGCAGGGATTTAGGTGCTACTTCCTCTAGAAGGGCTCATTGAGTGTTTAGGCAAGTGTAGCCAGGAGTGGTTGCATCCCTTGAGAGGAGGGGTGAGGTGGTTGTGTGCGAATGTGCCCTGACCTGGGGGGAGGAACTGTGGAATAGGAGTGGGGTGGGTTGCTGAGAGAGAGGGATGGTGATGGGCGGAGGATGGTAGAGCAGACACCTGGGGACAGGCTGCACTCAGAGACATCAGGCCCACTGTAAGTGGTCCTACTGTCTGGCCCCCCAGGTTCAGCCCCAGTGCCTGGTTATTGGATCCTTGGGGGCTCTGGGCTCTGGCTGTTGCTTCTGAACCCTAGACTGGTGTATAACAAAGCTATCCTTATCTACAATCTTATCTTGGATGAGGGTGCAAACCTGACACAGCTTACCAAGACCTAGTTGGGCTGGGAGGGTTTCCATCTCTCTGAAATGTGCCCACCTGGGCTTCAGGTTCTCCCCTCATCTTGACAGCTAGGAGGGTGGGAGGTGTTGGCTGTTGTTGTCTGCAAATTTTTGAAAGCTCTCAGAAACTATGCTCTACATATAGCCGAATATGAGATGCTTGGGTTGAACTTGGACTCTAGGGAACAGTTGGGACTGCTTCTAGTGTACCACCCTCCCTGCTGCCCAGCAACATCCCTGCTGGAAATGCTAGAGTCCATTGTCGGGCTGGCAGTAGAGTCCCTAAGGCTGTTGGTGCTTGGGGATTTCAATCTGCCACCTGGTGGCTTAGAATCTGAGCCAGCTCATGAGTTCATGGCCTCCATGGCAACCACGGACCTACCCTAAGACATCAGTGGCCAAACCATGCCAGTGGTCACACATTAGATCTGTTTTTTGACTTGGGCAGTTGTGACATAATCTGGTACTGGAGGATATTACATCAGTCCATTGCCATGGACAGATCACTCTGTGACTGCTGTCCGTCTCACTGATTGCTATCTGTCTCGCTGGTATCACCCCCCCCCCCAAAAGATAAAGCATATTCTATCAGCCTGCCCCAGATGACTGATGGATCCCATGGGATTCCAGATGGAGCTTGGGGTTTTCCCTGAGGATCTGGTTAGGGGTCCAATTGAGGGCTTGGTCACCACCTGGAATGGGTGGGTGGCTGGGGCCTTGGACTGCATGACCCCTGTGCAGTCACTCCTGCGTGACACATTCAGGGTGCACCTTGGTTTACCAAGGAACTCCTGGAGATGAAGTGCCAGAAGAGACACCTGGAATGCTGTTGGAGAAAGACCCAAAGAGAACCTGACCAAACACAGGTAAGACCCATATTAGGGATTACCTCATGGCAATAAGGGCAGAGAAATGCCAATAGGTAGGGACGGGCCACCAGACAAAGTAAAGGGTCACTGTGAGGAATATTCTGGCTATTTGGTGAATAAAGTCACCCAGATCTGTGCCAAGTTGGATTCCCACTGGGTGGTATGGTGGTATGATGGGATGAGCTCGAGCTGGATGAGGGGACAGGGTTCTCTGAACTGTTAGCTTGGTCACCTGATGGTTGGACCCAGGCCTTTCCTGGCTCATTAAGGTGGCCAGGTCCATGCAGTGGTGTCAGCCTCTTTGAGGGATGGGATGGTACTGGCAACCTTGAGGGAAGCTGTGGTTTGTCCCCTCTGCAAGAGGCCTCCCTAGATCCAACTATTTTAGACAACTATCGTCTTGTATCCAACCTTCCCTTTTTAGGGAAAATGGTCAGGTTGCAGTCACCCGGGGGGGAGGGTATTTTCTAGACCCATTCCAATTGGGGTTCACCCTGGGATTCAGTACAAAGGCAGCCTTGGTCATGCTTATTGATGACCTGTGGTGGAGCCAGGATGGAAGTGATGTATCCATCCTTGTGGTCCTTAATCTCTCAGTGGCTTTCAGTACCATCGACCACAGTTTCATTCTGGACTGCTATCAGTGTTAGGAACTGAGGGCACCATATTATGGTGGTTCTCTTCCTTTCTGGCTAGTTCCAGTCACTGTTGACAGTGGGCAGTCACTCCCTAGGCCTCTCCTTTGTGGGATGCGTCAGGGCTCAATGCTCCCTCCCGTCCTCTTCAACATTTACATGAAACCACTGGGTGATGTCACCTGCCAGTTTGGGATCAAGTATCATCAGTATGTTGTTGATAAAAAATTATATCTGTCAACCCCAGTCCAGCCAAATGAGGCTGTTGAAATTTTGTTCCAGTGCCTACAGTTTGAGTGTGCCAGATGGGGAAAAACCAGCTTTGGCTCAGTACTACCAAGATTGAGTGGCTTGGCTGTTGGGACTACCTAGGTCTGGTGATTTTCCATCTTTACTGCTGGATAGGGTTGCACTTTTCCAGTCATTCATGGTGTGAAACTTGAGGGTCCTTGTGGACTCACATCTCCTGCTCAAAGAGCAATTGGCAGCTGTGGCCAAGAGGGCCTTCGCAGAGCTCCATCTGGTATGCCAGTTCTGCCCTTTCCTGGACCAGATGGCTCTCCAGACAGTCACTCATACTCTTGTCACCTCACAGCTTGAATACTGCAACTTACTCTACATGGGGCTGCCCTTGAAGGCCACTTGGAAGCTTCAACTTGTCCGGAATTCAGTGGTGCAAACAGTGGTGGACTTGCCTCAGCATCCCCACTTGACAGCTTTGCAAGCTGCACTGGTTGCTGGTGTGCTTCTGGGTTCGATTCTAGGTGTTGGTTATCACCTATAAAGACCTACATGGCATAGGGACTGATTATTTGAGGGATTGCCTGTCTCCCATAGTTTATGCCCAACCAGTATGATCTAGCAGAGTGGACATGGTCTAGGTCCCCTTGATTAAACAGTGTCATCTTTCAGACTCTGGAAATGTACCTTCTCTGTAGTGGTGCCTGACCTCTGGAATGAGGTCCCTCCCACGTTCCATGTGGTTCTCACCCTGATGGTGCTCCAGAAGGTTTTGAAAACCTGGCTATTCTCCCAAGCTCTGGGGTAGGATGAATGGGACTCCCCTGTTTGTGATGAATTGCTTTTGGAATTGTTTTCTAATTTGATTTGGTCTAATTTATTGTATTTCTGTAGAGAGTAAGGAAGATGACCATGACAGAAATATGCAGAAGCTGTTGCCTAGGCAAAAAAGGCTGAAGCATTTTCTTAAGCCCACAACAGCCAGATAACATTTGGAAGCAGTTCAGACAGACATCTCCCTAATTCACAGAATTATAAGAAGAAGGAGGTACAGCACAATCAGATTTGCAAGATTCTGTTATAGCGAATGTCAGTAAATGTTGTTTTAGCCTTTGTGTGGAGTTGATTTCATGGTCTGGTCTAGCTAGTGGGGCTGACAATTTCATTGTTTTTATGCTGTTCTTTACACCCAGATTTGCTTGAAGTCAGGCAACATCAAGAATGAATGAATGAATGAATGAATGAATGAATGAATGAATGAATAAAATACTATATCTACTATACAGCTCACAGAGAAACAAAGCTTTCTAAATCATGATTAAATTAGGGATAATAGAAGTTTTGATCTGGAATAACTGGCATTCAACAGTAAATAAGAGGACAGTGGTAAGACAACCAGGTACTTTCCCATTATGAGAAGAGCTGGATGACAAAAAACAAAACGTTAAGACTGTTTTCCCTTCCTCTGAACTTATGTTGATGCTGCCTTCTTCTGTAAGAGTATGGCATTTGTTTGTGTGCCTTATCAATATGTTTTTCAGTGCTGCTTTAATATAAGAAAATACATTCATATTTTAAATACAATACATAAAACAAAATACTGCATTGTGCATGTTAATAAAGGCCTCTTATGTTTAGCATCTTAGCCAACCAATACTATATAACCATTTACAAAATGGTGACGATGAATGTGTCTGTTGCTCATGTCTGATTATTCGTTACAGCAAAATACATTTCTCTGCTACATAGGTTAAAAAAAAAAAGTTCATCTCCTGTCCTCTTAGGGAAACTTTGCTGAAGAAATCTGGACGTTATAAGTAGTGCTTAAAAATGTAAGCTTACATTAGTACATCTGCAGTCAGGATTTGTCATGAGAACAGGAAACAGGGAAGCTGCAAATTCAGTAGTATCTGTGAGAAAACCCCTCAATACATATGGAAAGATATTTTAACTGCAGGCCTGGTTAATATACCACAAGTATGGTTGTTTTGACAATGTGCCATAATTTTATTTGGTTTGATAAAATAAATAAATAAAGCCTACTAAAGAAGGTTCCAGTGTGCAAGGCTGTTTTAAAATCTACATGAAGATAGTGTGGTTTCATTTATCCAGGTCTTCCCTGTCCAGATATTATGATATGCTGACTTACTTTGTAGTTTTTGACATGTCCATATTGGGATAATATTGATATACAGAAGTTGTTCTTTCTTTTGAGATTTTATCTCTATGTGAAACAGCCAATAAATGTGACAGTAATCAGTTAGATTCCTATGAGTCTATTAATGTTCATATTAAGTTTTCTTTCTGACTTTTCTTTACAAGCAGAGTTAACCCAATTTCTCACAGTGCAACACTTAAACACTTGATTTTTCTTCTTTTTGTTGAAGTATGGTGTTGTCTCTTATAGGTTTGGTTCTGAAAGATAACCTCTCTGTTCCAACTGCCTTGTTTCTTGCAAATAAAATTTGCACCACAAATATTGTGTGGTGCAATATTTGCAAAACTTAAGCAGTAGATTCAGTCTTCTGAGAAATCACTGTATTGTGAGAATATATATTGTATTTAGCACAAGTGGACAAAAATGGGCAAACTTTCAGCATTCATTTTCTTCAAGAGATACTGTACATGAGACAATTTTGGGAATGGTAAAATGTAGATTTTAAGCTTACTTTGATAAATAATATTACTAGTCCTACTGCATACAACAAGGATATGTTTTAATCACTAGGAAGCATAGCATAAAACAGCAATTATTATTTTTATAATCAAATTATTAGAAAAGCTGATTATAAGAGCTGATAAATAGGAATTATCGGACATTTATGTTTTGGTGTCACAAACACAGCCAATTGTGATTTATGCAATACATTATGGTTGAACCATGGCTTCGTGCAGTGTGTGAACCACTAAATATTACAGTGGAATTAGCATACTTCTTTGGTTTTAGATCTGATTAAATTAATGAAGATACTTACTATCAATGGTTCTTAACCTTTAGTACACTGACCATGAGATATTGCTGTGGATGGAAAAAAGACAATGTAATAACAATATAATACCATGTACATCTTCTATACAATATTTAGTGTTACATTATTTTTCTTAATTTAATTTGCTGGCTAGACAAATAATTCTTTGCTGTGATATGTGTGAGATGTTAAGTAATTACCACAATGAACTATCTACCAGACAAACTACTGTTATTGTAAAAGGAGATTCTACTCTTTCTGGAGGTACCAAAAATCCATGGATTCAAGTTCTATAGTGGCTGTTTCTAGCCTAAATGAGACTAAATATTGGCCTAATAAATCATAGTGTCTAAGGTGGTTCAGTTCTTTTCTTCCAGAAGGATGATAAGCTGCCCATAAAAGCCAAAGATCCATAATTAAAAATTAGTTTTTGCCAGAAGGTAAGGTGGCAAAACTCATTCAAGTGTCTAAAGACGCTGACCCATCTTCCAAGCCCAGAACAAGCTGGGAATGCACAAAAGAACTCAGAGCACGGGTCGTAGAAATTAAATTCAAAGGTCTTCTAGAGACTTTATATAAGTTGTTACAAATCTGTGAGCTATACAGCACTTTATAAATATATTAATGATAGCAGGCACACAATTGCCCCTTCAGTTCGGGCAAAATGCAGGATTACATTAAAATTCTTCTGGGATTTAGAGATGGACTAATTAAAAGTTTATATGTAAATATTTTAATGTAAAATCTCCACATAAAGGAAAATTATAGGGACCACTGTTTTATACATAAAATACTCTGTTCTCTGTTCTCTATGGGAGGATCTCTTACATAGATTATTGGAATGGTACTCATGAAGGAATCATGAGTACCATTCCAATAATCTATGTAAGAGATGCTCCCATAGCCAGTGGTCAGAGGGATAAAGCTACTAGGAAATGATTCCATAAAGTCTACTAACCTGAATCATTAGTATAATAGTAGGGAATACTGGCATATATTCCTTATCACCTCATTTGACATCTCTATTTTTGGATAGAGGGATGTGAAGCTAAGCTGGGAATCAAAATAACACAAATAGAAAGGTAGTGGGGATTTGTATGTCCGTATTTCCTGCTGCAACTGCTTCTCGCTCTGAAGAGCTACTCTTGACAGGACATCTGGAATGTCATGAATGGTGATACAGAAGCATAACCTAATTTGTGTTGATTCCACTTCTGCACTGCAATGTACACCACATCTCATGCCATATCATGCCAAGATCTCCTCTATCCCGATTTAGTGTCATGAGCTTTGCACCAGGTACAGCAATAAGGAACAAGAAGATATACAAAGGATTAGAAATAGAAGTTCTCCATCTAACAATAGCCAGGAACTCTGACATTTATATTATATTGAAAGCTCTACCTTTCAAATAATACATTATTTGAGATTTTACATGTCCCCCAGGAGGGCCTTTGCCCACTTTCATGTGATGTGCCAGTTACACCCTTTCCTGGATCAGGAGGCTCTCCGGTCAATCACTCACGCCCTGGTCATCTCTCGGTTAGACTACTGCAATGTGCTCTACATGGGACTATCCTTGAAGAATATCCAGAAGCCACAGCTGGTTCAAAATGTGGCCATGCGGACAATCTTGGGTGCCCCAAGGATGGCACATATAACACCTTTGCTGTGGGAGCTGCATTGGGTGCCAGTTCGCTTCCAGGTCCAATTCAAGGTGGTGGTTATCACCTTTAAAGCCCTATATGGCATGGGTCAAGGTTACCTGAGGAACCGTCTCACCCTCATCACATCAACCCATCCCACCTGGTCAGGCAGAGAAGTTATGTTGCAGACCGTGTCAACGAGAGAACATTGGCTGGCAGGGCCCAGGAGGAGAGCTTTCTCTGCTGTTGCCACCACCCTTTGGAATATTCTCCCCCCAGAGGTGGCAGGGCCCCTACCCTCCTGGCTTTCCAGAAAGGCCTAAAGACCTGGCTCTACCAGCTTGCATGGGGGTGATAAGGATTCTAATCAATCCTGGGGGTAGCTGGCACCCCAATGACACTCCCTGAGCTATTTGCCAATTCCATCATTTCTTGGAATTTATTATTTAAGATTGTTTTTGTATTGTATTTTAATTGATTTTATCTCCTATAAACCACCCAGAATCGCTTTTTAATGAGATGGGCCGTGACAAACGGATGGATGGATGGATGGATAAAAATCTTTTTAAAAGATGCAGCCATCTAATAACAAAGGAAGATTTGGTTTTCCAAGTCCTGAATTATATGATTTTGCATATTTATTTATTGGTTAGTACCAAATTTTGGGTGATTCCTCTTTCCTGGAATTCTCCTTCTTTGGTCCTATTAGAATATTCATGCATTATACCCTTAGGTAGCTGCACTGTCTTGGGAGTAAAATATAACAGATGTCAAATAGTTACTTTTAGTAATCTATTTTACAAAGAAAATAGATTATCCATGCTGTGAATGATATGAAGGAAGGCTGCCAAGGATAATGGATTCTCCATGCCCCACTTATAGCTAAAAGACTTTAGCATTGGAAAGAGAACTATTTGTCCCCACTACTGAATGGTCTGCAGAAATGATGCTATTAGCAATTTAGGAATGAATCACTTCTCAGCATAGATTAGCTATGAATAATTATAATGAACTCTGCTTATGTAGAACTTTTATATATCTATAAATACAAACTCATTTTCTAGCTATTCTTCAATTATTGAGGACCTGGAGAATTTATATTAGCAATCTTCAGACTGTGTACCTGACAGTCTAACATTAGATAACCCAAACTCATGTTGCTATTTAAATATTTTGAATATTTGATCTTTTTCATTTATTCATTTTAAGGCTTTAGTCATTATCAGTATTTTTCAGTTGACTTCTGGTTCTTCATTAGTAAATACATACATTCTTCCTGACCAAATAATATTACTGGTATCAGGGAAGGCTGCCAGGAGCAATCACATACTTGTCGTTGGAGGATCCTGAATGGATTAAGGTTCTCTTATGTTTCTATGCTATAACACATAGAGTGTTCTTTTGAATGTAGGATTTTTTCATGCAACTGGAAATCCTGGACCAATCAGAATTTTTCTTTATGGGAATGAAGTGATGCACATATAATCTCAATACTTATGGAAATATGATCTACCTGAGCTCTTCAGTTAACGAAAGAGCTTCCTGGGATTGACGTACAGGGAAAGCTGCTCAGGAGGAATCCTATCAGGGTCCTTTGTCACTTCGGTGTTCTAGAGGTTGACTGATTTGCCTGCCAAATTGACTGAACTTCCTGCCAGATTGTTTGGATACTCTCCAAGTGCCTGCTGAAAACCTTCAAGATGCATAAGGTGGCTGGGACAGACCCTTTGAACTGATCCCTTTCTCCTGCAGGAGCCAACAGTGCCAACTAGCTCACGGTGATCAGAAAATGATTTAATGGACATGAACCCATCCTCTATCTCCAGATCATATGCACACTGCTCTAGGTAAATGCTAGATCCAATATGAATCTCCTAACATAAGTCAGACATGTGACTTAGATTCAGTGTGGCTTATTTCCAGTAAACATATATAAAAATGCATCTGTATGACTGAACTAACCACAGAAATAACAGCAACATAAATACACAGAGGCAAACTGAAAACATTCTTTTTCCAGCCCATAGAAATGCCTATAGAAATATTTTTCCCTGTTTAATGTTTGGATAACTTGCTATTTGCACTGCATAATCCTAACTAAACATGCCTATTCAGAGGTGAACCCAACTAACATGTCAAATTATTGGGAGCGGATGTGATACACAACAAGGCTATGTTTCATGTCCTTCATACTCATGAAGCAGAGATAATTGAGTAAATTGAATTTATTTTGCACAACATTGAATCATAAGCTGGTATACAGTCTGGGTTCACAAAACACACTAGGCCAAAATGTGGTTGGCTGGTTTTGTAACTGTAAGCTTTCTTTCTTTATTTATTAGTTTAATTGTTATAAAACAGCATCATTTTTGCACATTTCTATAAGTACACCTTATACTTGTAATATTTGAAACCCAACTATATATTATTATTGTGAAATATGTATTTAAATGATTATAAACTTTCTGTTGATGTTAATTGAAGACCATGTAGTTGAAGCAACTGATGCATCCTGGTACCCCATTGCTTGAGGCATTACTGCTTTTAAATAATCAGTAGCTATCTTTTCTCCCTAAATTATCCCCCAGAAATTCTGGTATGTCAAGTGAAAAAATCTTATCAGACTAGTAGCTCTGCTCCATGTCCTTCCTTTTCAAATAATAAAGATTAAAACAAGTCATGCCAGACTAACTTCATTTCCTTTTTTCACAAAGTTACAGTTAAATGGACTGAGGAAATACCATGGATGTAGTTCGTATATGTTGACTGCAACACAGCATTTAAGTCTCTTGTGATGTCCAGATTAGTAAAACTGTAAAATATGGGCTAGATCAGTGTTTCTTGTATTTTTTGCTCTCAGGAGCCCTTCCTACTTTTAAAAATTATGGAGGACCCCAAAAGAGCTTTTGTTTATATGGGTTATATTTGTCAATATTTACCATATTAAAAATTAAAATTGATGCATTTGTAGAATATTTATTGTAATAATTGTGAAATCATGTAAAAATAACAATATTAAACCCATTAGATATTAACATAAATATTTTGCATGAAAAAAACCCTTAATTTTTTTAACAAATAAAAATAATGAGAAGAATGACACTGTTTTAAATTTTTGCAAATATCTTCAATATCTGACAAATAATTTGATTTAACGGATCACACTTTAAGAAACACTGGGCTAGATGATAGAACTTTTAGAGGGATTCATAATTTGCTGAATCACCACACATAGCCAGTACTCACACATGGGACTTTTATCAGTTTGGAGGGTGGTACTGAGTGTCAGAGCTCTTTGTCCTGAGCCTTGTGTGGCTGAACGTTTTTATCAATGATCTGGACAAGGGTTAAGGCAATATGTTGATGCCAGCTATCCCTTATCTCAAGCATGAGTTAATATTTCCCTGTACATGGGCAAAAGAAATCCCCTCACCTCTCTAGATTACAAGTTGAACAAGAGCCAACAATGTGATGCAGCTGCTAAAAAGCCAAGTACTATTTTTAGATATATTCTATCAAGTTGCCACTGTGATGGCAGAATATATCCTCAGGATAAATGTGTGTTTTGTGATTGGCCATGCCTAACATGGCAGATACTCTGTAAGCTTTCTGTGACAGCCATTTTATGAATATGCCATCCCATGCTCATTCCAAATACTGTATTTCCCCATTCCTAAACTTAGCAAAATAAAGTCATTATGCTTTAGCAGATACGTTAGCCCAACCACTGAAGGAAAACATGAGTGAGACCATGCAGACAACTGCTGAAGCGCGCACATCCACGCGCCATTCATATATTCAGTGTGCTTAAGATGTACCTCCATTGGTTTAACGCTGACCGCTTCCATCCAGAACATCGTATAATCTCCACCAGAGGCCGCTGTGATTTCGCGCCACGACTGGGACAAGTCAGGCGGTTTCTGAAAGACGCGGAAGTCACATTCACGTGACCCGGCTCTCGTGTAATCTCGCGTTGTTTACGGTTTCCGTCCTCTTTGGTTCCCGCTGCGATACCATGGCGGTAGGCAAGAACAAACGCCTCACTAAAGGAGGCAAGAAAGGCGCTAAGAAGAAAGTGTAAGTGTGGCGTGGGAGAAGCGCTGGGTTGAGAGCAATGCAGCTGAGTGGGACCAGCAGCCCAGGCCTATCGGATGCCTACGATGTGGACTGGATTGGATTGGGGAGGGGAGGGGAGGGGAGGGGAGGGCGGTGAACGGTGCTGACATGGCGGCTTCCAGCAAAAGCCAGCGCCTGGGCACTAGCGAGTCAGGAATGGGCGCGAGAGAAACCCGCGGAAATCTGCGGCGCCCTCCCTCTACCTTGTCAGTTACCCTAAATTGAGGTCTCTCATGCGTTGTCCTGCCGGTAGCGAGACCAAAACCCAAGGAACCTGGATGGTACCGCATTTCCGTTTGTGACGAAAGCTTCAGTGGTTCCCTTGTGCACGTTTTGGGAAAAGGTGATTGAGGCACAGAAAGATGCTTCAGGGGTTGCAGCAAGAATGGTGTGCAGGCCTAACGTGTTTCGGGCTGGGTGTGATAGTTTATGTGCACCTCTTGTAATCAGGAGAAATAGTTTCTCATCGTCAGCCTTGTGTCGCCCTATTTGTGATGTTTGTGTATGTAAAATGTTAGTTTAGTAAAATTACCAGCTTCTGTTATACTAAGGCTTAATGTTTGATCCAAACCTTCCTAAAAATCAACAGAAGAGGTGATATTCCAAGCTGTTCTTGGCTCAACTAGAAAATGCAGGTCTAAATATGACAGAGACCATTCTGAAAATTGTCCTCTTTATTTTGAAAATTAGGGTTGACCCCTTCTCAAAGAAGGACTGGTATGATGTCAAGGCCCCAGCAATGTTCAATATTCGAAACATTGGAAAGACATTAGTTACCAGGACCCAGGGAACAAGTAAGTTACTATGATAAGAAATGTTGGATTTTAAGTTACACTATATTTTAGAAGGCTTAATAGCTTAAACACTTTTTCTTGCTAAGTGTAACTTAGTAAGTGGAAGGAAGATCTGATGTGGTGCATGTGAGTGTGGGAAAAGAGAAATTTAAAAGCAAATAAATGCTTTGAATGTTTTGTTTACACATTTTACTGTGCAGATCTATATATGTTTAATTATTTTGAATGCAGAGGACAGTTTTGAAATACATCTTAGAAACTGATGTTTACCTCAATGGGTAAGATTGTTTTTATGAAAAAAGTTAACTCTGTCTCATATTTATAGAAATTGCCTCTGATGGACTGAAAGGCCGTGTATTTGAAGTAAGCCTTGCTGACCTACAGAATGATGAAGTCGCCTTCCGTAAATTCAAGCTCATCACAGAGGATGTCCAGGGGAAAAACTGCCTGACAAACTTTCATGGCATGGATCTCACACGTGATAAAATGTGTTCAATGGTTAAGAAATGGCAGGTTAGTGCTAAGTGCTGGTATGTACTTAAGCTGAATAATGAATATTGGATTTTCTTTGTTGAAAAGTAAAATCTATAGGTTCAGATAATGATTGTTCATGAAAATATGAAATTCTGGATCACCAGAAAAAATCAAATTCTGGATCACCAGATCCAGAATTTTAAAACGTTCCAAGAAATCATGCTAATTATACATTTTTGTCTGTATTCTGGTGTATAAATGAATGCTTCCTAAGCCTGCTTTGCAAGAATTCCTCTGAACATGGTTATCTTACTATAAATGCTTTAATAGTAGGCAGGCTCATCCAAACATAGTAATTTGATGTACTAAAAAAACTGTTACAATTTTCCAGACAATGATTGAAGCCCACATTGATGTCAAAACTACAGATGGGTACCTTCTACGCCTTTTCTGTGTTGGCTTCACTAAGAAACGAACTAATCAGATTCGCAAGACTTCCTATGCCCAGCACCAGCAGGTCCGCCAAATCCGTAAGAAAATGGTGGAAATCATGACACGCGAAGTACAAACAAATGACCTGAAAGAAGTTGTCAATAAACTGTAGGTTGAATTTTGTATCTACATTTAGGAAGAGTTTCCAATGGCTTGCTGCTTTAAGTAGAATTTATTTATAATCTATTTTTGGATTTGCTATTAATGGTGTTTAATGTTAATGAAAAAAAGTTCAAGTTCTGTAACAACTTAGTGTTCTTTTAAAGAATTGCATGTTAGAATTTGTAACGATTATTCATGGGATTAGATTTGGGTGGATTTAGGCAGTGTAATAGCTGAATTGATTGGTTCCGATTTCATAACATTCTAAGCCAAAATCAAATAAATTACCTCATGGCTTAGTATGATGGGTAGATTCTTTCTGTGGTATTATATTCAGGCATGCTTGGAAGTATGCTGTTCTCATTGTACTTGCTTCATGCTGGGTTAATCCATAATACGGTTTGTTTTGCTTCATATTAGTATGTTGTGTGAATATAGCTGTGTTTATTCAAATCATGGATAAGCATGTTGTATAAATCCAGTTATTGACACTTTAATGTCACAGTTCAGATGATAAATTGAAGCTTCTTTGTGAATGCAATGGATCAGTTTCCAGTTTATGATACAGGATTATTTTATTTTCTTTACCCCACAGCTGTGTGAAGTAAGAAATGTTAGTACATACTTGCTTTAATCCATGCCGTAGTCACTAGTAATTCTGCTGGTTTCTGTCTAACTTTCTAGTTTGGAGATTTCAAAATGAAATATTTCTTTCAATTGTAGGATTCCAGACAGCATTGGTAAAGACATAGAAAAAGCATGTCAGTCAATCTACCCCCTTCATGATGTCTACGTTCGTAAAGTCAAGATGCTCAAGAAGCCCAAGTTTGAATGTAAGCATTTATGTGTCACTGAAAATAGTATGTTAGCATTGACTATATTTACGTGAAGTGGGAATGAATGATGACACTTTGTTTCGGTCCCAGATGAAGAAATGATTACTTTTTCCCAAAGCTGACATTCCCATAAAAAAAAAGAATATTTTCTGGTTTTTGTAAGATATCTAATGAATAGCCAATATTTTAATAGCAAATATAGCATCATTCCTTAAAAGTGTAAAATCTTAGTATGGAATTATATATATTAATTTACATTCTTGATTATTTATAGTGGGCAAATTGATGGAACTGCATGGTGAAGGTGGTGGTGCTGGAAAGCCATCTGGCGATGAAACTGGTACCAAAGTAGAACGAGCTGATGGATATGAGCCCCCTGTGCAAGAATCTGTATAAATCAGATACAAAATAAAAGACTTAACATAAACAGTGTGGTAATGTGCTTTTATATGAAACATTTCCTCGTATTTTATATTCATGCTGCAATTTGCTAAGATACTTTGACTTGCAACTGATCTGCTAATGAAACAGAATTGGTGAAGATGTTCACTTTATTTCATGGAAGTGTTGCAATTTCTGGAAGCATCTGGGTAATGGTACTATCTGAACAATAAAGTTAGTAACATTGTAGAAAGGATACATTCAAGCTACTTTTGATTTTTTTCATGCTTGTTTTTTTAAAGATCCAGATAATAGTGCACCAAAGCTACAGTATTTTTAAAGGTGTTCCACATATAATTTATTATGAAATTTGGTTACTAGTGCATGTGTAATAGTTATCAGGCTACTTCTAGTCTCTTAAAAGTTGTAGCTAATGTATTCAGCTGTAACAGTACTGAACAAAATGTTTCCTTAAATTATAAAACTGATTCTTTATGGGCGGTCTAAAATAGACTAATGTCTACATTACACATGCATTTTTACAGTTTGCAAAGTTTAGTGGAAACCCCCTCCTGCATCTTAATTGATGGTTTAAATAAATCCTAATGTTAAAGGCATCAAGCCAGAACCTGGGAGACTGAGTTCTAGTCCTGCCTTAGGCACAAAGCCAGCTGGGTGGTCTTGGCCAGTCACTCTCTCACCCCAGAAAGGAGGCAATGGCAAATCACTTCTGAAAATCTTGCCAAGAAAACTGCAGGGACTTGTCCAGACAGTGGCTAGGAATCAAAACTGACTCAGCACACCAAAAAAAAATGTTTGCTAAAGACATGCATGCCTGTTGAATGTAGTGGACTATGATGGTGGAAGACTGAATTCCTGAAAATCCATGGGAAATACATTCTGTGATCAGATTCCAGTAAAGATACTTCCATGCAGTTGTCTCATTCCTTACCCCAATGCAGAAGCTCATGGCCCTTCATGTAGCATGGTATATGGTTTTAGATGTTAGAAGAACGCCTGAAGCATTTAAACTTCATTCCAATACCATAAGTATTTTCAGCTAAATTCCTTCATTGTCTGAGCTTAGCCTAATTAAGTCTCTGATGTTTCAATGAAAAATCTCATTTAATAAAAAGTATTTAACTAAAACATGACTAGAATAGGCTATAATAAGTATCTTGGGCATTCTAGGCCAAGAGATAAGTTTGTATAAAACATCTATCAGGAGCTAGGGAAGTGTCCACTCTTCATATAGAAGTACTAAGCTGATAATGTGGGGGAGGAGATAAAATATTCTGGAAGGGCACATGAGATGTTTTTTTATTATTGTAGTGTTGTGTTGCGGATCTAGCTTGTAATTAATAGATTTTAAAATATTCATGTTTTCAAGCCAGATTATTTTAAAAAAACAACTAGAAATTGTAAACCAATTTCAGCTGGTTTATTTTACAGGTAACCCTCGACTTATGACCACAATTGAGACTGGAATTTCTGTCGCTAAGCAATGCAGTTGTAAAGTGAAACATGACTGCATTGCTTAACAGCAGCAATCCCAGCACCCACTGCCTTGTTAGCCAAGGACCCATCCCTACCCAAGTAATTCTGGGCTTGGTCCTTCCCAGCTTTGGGCCTCAGTAAGGTAAGGGACTGCCTCAAATTCCCCCCATCCACTTATCTCCCTCCTATCTTTGCCCTTTTTCAAAGTGGCAAGCAGACCCAGAACCGTGCAGTTCTGGGGCTGCTTGCCACACTGTGGCTTGGGCTACTTGGCCCTCCTTCCCCCTTTGCTCGCTCACATGCACTGCTCCCTCCTTCGCTTGCACAAACCAGTGCCCATCTTCCCCCTTTGCTTACTTGCACACACTAGCACCCACCTTCCCCCTTCACTCAGACTCATGCACCACACCCTCCTCCACTCACTCAAGGACCCTCCAGGTGCTTCTGGCATGTACTCTGCAGTTCATGTTTATACTGTAATACTGTGCTTAATTGGGACTTTGTGCTAATTCTGTGCCACTAATCTGTCGGCTACTTGTTCTGTGAATTCTGGGCCTTCATTCCCAATCACATGAAGCCTTAGAGGATCTGCTTTAGTGCACTAAATCAAATGAAAGAGAACTTTTAATTGTGTAGTTGTTAAAGACTGTTCATTCATGATAAATTTCATTCCATTTTGCACAGTTCAGTTGTTTGGGACAAACACATTTATTGGTTATATACAAATGCAATGGTGCCATAAAATTGAGGAACAACAAACCCAATTTCCTGAAGCAAAGTATTTATTGTGTATACATCTATGTAATATCTGAAGAAATGTATTAAACTGATCTGGAGGTTAAATAGCTACTATAATAACGTGGTTTACATTTATAAATACTTAATGTAGTATTTGTATCTTCAGCTAACTGCTGTACTTCTGTTGTATTCATTTTCAACGTTTTATAGCACGTGATCTATAATACTTTATGGCCTCATTCTAGAAACTGATACCAGTTTCTTAAATGGGAATGTCATTAGTATTTCTCAACTTTACACTATTAACACTGTATTAAAAGCCCTTTAGATGGCACTCCTCAAGTGAAGTAGCTGTATTTGACAATCTGTATACATAGATTGGTAAGATAACAAAGCTTGCTCAGTTGGATGCTTGCTTGCTTTAAACAATGATAGATATAAAAGTAGCCATGTTTACTGCTAACTTATGAAATAGTAATTAGTGTATTTTCATTAGTAACACCAAACCACCACCATTTCTCAGTCACTTCTAAATTACATGTTGAGAATGAATATGGGAAAATACAAAATCTGAAAATACGAGTATGAAAAATTATAAAAGCCATCATTTTTAACAAACATTGCATTCAATTTGGAAGATACTGGTTTTCAGTCAATACTTCCAGTGACTTTCACAAGCCTAAATACTCCAGTTGACATATATAGAAAATATGATCCGTCATTCTTAAAAAAAAATAGCAAAACATATTAGTAAGAAGGGTTGCTGTTGTGAGTGGTGGGTTCTGCTTCACTAACCAACTTCATACTGTTTAATGATAACACTATGTTCATGTAATTTATCTTCTATATCTCCTTACTGGAAAGCTAAATTTTGATTATGTATCCATTTTTATATCATGTAGCTATTTTATTCTTAAAGAATGACCACAACCTAGGGAAGAAGATAACAAAATTACCTGAACAGGTGTATATTTTCCTCTTTCATACAGTTTTTAAACAGAAATCTTGGTTAATATTAATGGACTTTGTCCATTAAATAGTCTCATTTGTAAGTACCAAAACAAGCCACTGAGAACAGGAAGCGTGCATAAAGGAAGCTTCAAAAAATTAAAATTGGAAACTACTACCATTTTATGAATAAGCAACACATTAATTGAATCAAAAGCAAAATGCGGCTTAAGATTTTTCATTGCCTTTGTCCTCTAACGTAAAGATAACTTGGTACACAATGTGCTAAACCTCAAACCAAAGTGTAATTTGGTTTAAAGTATAGCCTTAATTAAAAGCATTGGTGAAATTGCACTCAAAGCACTCCTTGCAAATCACAAAACTGCAGTAGGCTAGCTTATTACAATGATGGTCCGGCTTCTGAATCATATGTTTTGTGGCTTAGCAGCTAGCTATTAGTTCTGGAAAATGAAGGTGTAGGAGTTCTGCAAAGGGAAGCTGTTCCTGCATGTTTTTTCCCCCCCTCCCTACTATCAAAAGGGCTTTGTTTGGAGGAAAAACGGCACTGTGAAATAATTTTCCTTTCTTCATCCTTTGGGATCAGGTTGTTCACATGATGGAATAGCTACTGAATTTTCATTATTTATCTAGTTAAATTTATTCTTGCTAGCTCTGCCTGTAAATGTGCATCTCTTACACATAAAAGTAGTGTTTCCAATAATTATAGGCAAGGCTGTGACTATGTAATTAACTACAGGGGGGGGTTCCCCCCCAAAAAACCACACAGCAAAAAGGAGAAATGTGATATTGGTATTAGAGCAGGAAAAGAATAGATTTTGGACCCATTTTACTCATTTAGGTCTTGAGAGATAGAAGGAACTATGTTTTAGATCCATTAAGCCTATCAGAGTTTACAAAACATTTTATATTAATTCTTGGTAAAACTGACAGGAAATCAGAGCACATTTTTTAAAGAATGCAATCTTGGGTAACTGGGGCAAAAATGGGACTTGGAAGTTTAATTTTAAGTTGCATTTTTTTTAATGTTCAATTACATTTACAAAGTTGGAGATTGAGGAGACAACACAGGCTGTAGCATATCTACTTTTATAAGGTTAGTCATGGTAGCAAGGCCTGTGAAACATATTCTTCCATCACTTAGCACTGATAGTTTTCTGAACATACTTAATTCCTGAAAACATATTCAAGAAGAATAAGGCAATGGGTAGCATCACACAATTTAAAGATCCAAAATGGTATCAAAGAATAAAGGATCCAAGAAGGAAGATGAATCCTTGAAGAACCACTCTAGATATAAATTAAGGTTATGATACAGCAGAACCCACTGGCTGCAGAAAGTAAGGAATCTCTATAGTTGTAAGTTTATTTGCTGAAAGTAATAAGAAAAGTTACCAATCTTTCTTATCATAAAATATATACAATTGTTATACATTAGAACTGGGCAAAGCATTAAAGAGTATAGATGTGCACGTGGAGATAGTTCAGAACAGCTTCTGAAGCAGCAGTATGAGACTGGAAAAAGATACTTTTAACCAAAGCAGGCATTTTGTACCTGCTGTACACTGCAATGGTCCTCATTCAATTGCTTTGCACAGCCCTACCATACATATTTTGCACATATCCATTAAAAAGAATCAGGGAGCAAATGCTGGGAATCAACCCTGTTTGAAAGTTCCTGGAAAGCCATTAGCAGCTAGGATAGAAAATTGGATTAAAAAGACTAATGGTCTGTCCTAGTGTAAGGCACTTTAATTCACAGAATCCAGTCATTTCAGGATACTTCAATCCAGACTAAAAGTGATGCATTCATAAGTAATTTAATTTACTTCGTTTAAGTAAAGAAAAAAAGCCCAAACTTTTTTCCATGTTAATCTTATTTATATATCAGGATTTATTGCTTTCATATGGCAAAACTGTTTCAGTTTCTGAAAACGTGACTCACAAACTATACTGTGGGATATGTACTGTAAATAAGAAGCTACTTGAGCAGTGTTTAAGAATTCATTGGACTTTAGAGAGAATATAAAATGATTAAAATGCACCTAGTTTAAATAATAAGGCTTTGTATTCCTTTTGTTTTTAAAAAATGTTTAGGTCTGCTCAGTATCAACTAAAAACAAAATATTGTACAGTCTAGTATATATTTTACAAAAATAGTGCAAAAATGCATTTGATAGTCTAGATCAAATTCTCTCTGCTACCCAGAATATAACATGCTTCTCTTCCAATAAAGTATTCACTTGTAAAAACAATGCTCCAGAACTGGATTTCACCTTAGGAGAGATGTAGAATTTGGACAAAATTCTTTGGAAAGATTCCAGATTTGCCTTGTAATTCTCCACTCATCCATTCTTCATCTACAGATTCTAGTTCTGTTATGATATCACCAACCTGTTGAAACAGAAATTGAAACCAATATTATTTGTTTTTCATAATATCCTTCACACATACTCAGTACTCTCAAAAACTGTAGACTCTTTCTTCTCCCTGGTGATACTTTGCTAATTTTTTCATTAGTTTTATATCAGACCAAAATAACTGGTAAGAAAACACACTTTTATACTAGGTAAACAAATGTCAATATGGCACTGAAAAGATTTCAAAGTAGGCCCCATATGTAATTCTTTAGGAAAAGTGTTTCAAGTTGGGACAATATTTGCAATTGCAATTACAGAATTCCTATCTAATAAGAAAGACGATTAGAATAGACTCCTAGCAAAAAAAATAAATCAAGTTGCTGAGTTTCATTGAAGTATTTTATATGGGTTATGGTGACAGTTATAGCAGAACATCAGTCCAGATTTCAACTGCATTCAGTTCATTACAGGAACAGAGGAAGCTATTTTCTGGCTGGTCCACACATACTAAATCAAGATAACCTTAAGCCCAACAGTGGGTTTGTTTGTAGGTTGCTTGTTCTAACTCTTCTACTTTAAAACAGGAATTTTTGCAAAAAAAAAAAAATCCTGAAATTTGAGATTCTAAGATTTAAAGACTGGAATTTGCATGCAACTATTCACTCTAAACTATGGCCCTTTTCCACTTGCCAGTATCAATTTAGATCAATCTGAATCTTTGAGACATAAACTTTAGGGTGAATATTTTATTATTTGTGAATCCAATGAGACTAACTATCTATGAATAATACTTTAGAAGCAGCTTTCCATCAACCTGAAATAAACCCTATTTTCGAACAAATTCCCTAAATTTTATGTCCTGCAGAAGAAATGCAGGACAGCATTTTCACAATGATACAATGACTTCTGTATTACTACAATTTAGTATAAACAGAATTATGTGTTTAAATAATGCTTACTTTGAAAGAAAGTTCATCTATGTTCTCTGCATGAAAATCATACAGGGCCTTAGCTTTTGGTTTCTTCCCTCCCTGAGGTTGTGATGACTGTGTTCCACCTGTAAAATATGACAATCCAATTAAATTGCTATCTTTGGGATAACATAAGAAAAAAAAAATTCTATCCATCTTAATCTGTTTGATTTGATATTAACAGAGTGAGGAGAATAAAGAGCACAAATCTTATTCATGATACACAAACATACACGCATACACATAAAGATACTGCAAGTTTAACTTACGCCTTTTTCCTTTAAAAAATCTACCTTCATTTTTTAAATAATAAAACATGGTGTTTTACTAATTATCAAATATGAATAAAAATATAATTTCCGTTCATTTTTCAAAGGAAAATAAAACCATGTTCTCATATTGGACAAAAGCAAGCACTAATTACTTTTTCATGTCATAAATCTTCATTTCTTACCTGGGTAATTAACAAAGAAAACTGCCTTGGAATAATACCAAATTACAGTTGGAATTCTACTTGATATCTAAACCATTCCAGCTTTCTCCACCAGGGTATGCTCATGATCAGGGTACAGTGCACACTAGCCATGCCAACAGAAGACAGTAAATTTGCTATTAAACCATTTCAGTACATTCTATGTAATTTATGACGGCAGACTGTGGGTATATCATCATCATCATGCTTTTCTGTATGACATGGCAAAGAAAGCATTTATTATTGATTTTTGTCAAGTCCTATATGTTATGCTACCGGTCAATTTAGAGGATGAATTGGAAAAGGACACTTTACTGGATATACAAAAGAAAATGGCTGAAGTTTTAAAAATTAAAAGGGACATGCAAATTATAAACCAAGAGAATGAGCTGGAAAATATTCTCTTACTGGATCTACCAAAGAGGCTTATTAAAGCCTTGAAGAAATTTCTGTGATGGGATAAAGAAGAACTGAAGAGATATCAAATCCTATGACAATAATTGATTGAATTAAAGATTAAGACTGTTAGGAGTAAAGGGAAGGGATATAAATTTGCTTTATTTGATCAAGGTTAAAATAAAACTTTTTTTGCAAAATTCTAGTAACCATTTACGGACTTTTGGCTGACACCAGGATTGAAAAGTTGATTTTTATGGATTTGCTTATAGATAAGAGATGGGATATGGGGAAGAGATATTTGTTGTAACCTTATAGGGTTATAACATTTGTCTATACTTCCAACCATGAAGGTTGGAAATCACTTCTTTATATATTTCTTTTCTTTTAGTTTATCATATTCTTTCTTTTCTCTTTTACTTTTTTCTTGTGTTTTTATTCTTTCTTTCTCTTCTCTCTTTTAAGTTTAGTTTGTATTAGTTTTTACTATTGTAATCAAAATCTTTAATAAAAATTATATATAAAAAAAAAAAAAGCATATCCATGAATCTCCAGCCTGGCCAATCCCTGAAACTGAAGAGATTCACTACATGTTAAGATTTAACAGGCAACATCTCTTTATCTTAAACGACTAACAGGTATCACAATGGTTTGCACAGACTGTGTGGCCATTTTATACTCTATGGAATTCATTTCCTCATTCATTCATTCACTCATTCATATGAATCACTGTACAGCCAAAACTCTTAGATGATATATATTAACACTATTCAATTTATAATCAGTAGTATACCATTAACTAATCCCACAGAATATTGGGAGACCTATTTTTGTTCCCATCATCAAAATGACCACAGGAATATAGGCTTAGACATAAAACAGGAAAGTTTTAAACATTTCATTCGCACAGATCACATCACCAGGTATCTTTCTTCAGTGCTCCAAGCATGTTAGTTAGTTGTATTACATACATTCTTCCTTCTTTGTATCTGACCTTGGGGCCCTGAGGGAAGATACATGGTGATATGACCTGTGCACTAACTTTACAGCCGGTACAACAGGATCAAAGCATATGCATTTTTCTTTCAGCACTGTACCTGAACAAACATGAACAAACACAGCTGGGAAAATGCCTTCCTTTCCATTTAACCTCCCTCTATACCACTCTGAATCCAAGTGTTCTAGTATCAAGATATGATCTCCTTTTTTAAATGGTAAGTCCTCCTGAGTTTCTGCTGTAAAATCATGAAGAGCATCACACCACTGTCCAGCTTGTCCTTCCAGCTGTGAAAACAAAGAAAACATATATGTGAGATATAAACTTTCTAGTGTTATTGAGAAAACAACCCTGACTGCCTGTCCAATGAATTCTATACATATCATTTAATAAGATTAAAACAGATTAATTACTTAAATTGTAAGAAAAACTCCTTGCCCTGCAATGCACAAAGAAAGTTAGTGAATCTTTTGGTTTCTTCTAACATATATATTAGTACATTTATAAAGTACATTTGAATAACAGATTGTGCCAGGTTAATTACATGCTATAAAATGATAAATACATTACCTGTGTCATTGGTCCTGAATTTTTATTCCTCAGTGGGCAACCACCATCACCTATATAAAAAAATAACAAATAAACATCATACAGAGAGTAATTTTTTAAATGCTGTACAGAGTTTAAATAGTCTCTGCCTGTAATATTCATAATATAATACATAAAGAGAAAAAACAATTCCAAGAAACAAGTGTTGAAAATCTGAAACAGAATGACTGGATTCACTTGTCACACTAACCAATAACGTCGTTTGTTGTTTTACGCTTTGCATATTGGACAAACCTAGTCACTGTGGTTAATTAACTAACTAACTGATCTATAAATTATACAGTCCACTTTATCAGTGTGTTCAGTGAACCCAGCCAGGTCAGGTTTATTTAACAAAGCAGGGTTACATCATGTTTAAGTGTGATATGTGAACCCAATCACAGACTCCATGTCCTTAAAAGACCTACATATATGCATACATTTACTCTAAAAATGGCAGAGGATGTTTTTCTGAATAAGTCTGAATTATATTGGTACAAATAATGTAAAGTGAACATACTTTCTTCATATAATTTGATTCACTATAAAAGTTCTGTTGTATCCTACCCTGTCATTGCTTTTAAAAGGGAAAAAGATAAAACCTGAGTTGTATAGAAAATGGACTATAGACCTGAGAGGTGCATTTCAGCAAAAGGTATGTTAGTACTGATACATTTTAGGATGGCTTCTCCCAAATTGCCTTAACTTAAGATGAAGCATGTGATTTCTGACATTCTTTGACCCAGGTATTTTGGGGACTACACACTTTTAGGACTGAATGATAAGACACAATGCACTGAATCTTAATGCAACCTAACACTGGTGATCACACCCATGCGTACAATAGCCAATATAAAATTTTGTAGAAGTTCTATGACTCAGCTTATACTGTATTCTTTCAGTGTGTAACTGTAGCATAGACACGTTTAATATTGTGCTTTCATGTTAAGACAGGCACAGCATGACCAATAATGCAGAGAATACTGATTTATTTAATATATCAAGTATCAATGAAGAAGGCTAGAATTTCTAACCCTATGGTTTTGCTATGTGCTCTTCTATATCCCAAACAAACATCTGACTCTCTGTGCATTATTAAATAGCACATTTTGGACACATTAGTTATTTACTGTGAGATGCTGTTTTTGTTCACCAGTTGGTTAGTTGTTTGTTTTTACCTGGTTCAGATAGATCTTCAATAACTTCCACAAAGTTTAAGGGAAAAATTCCAGAAGTACCTCTCAGCTCTCCTTTGGCCCATTCTTCATTGACATACCCATTCAAAATAATAATTTCACCTTCTGAAAAACTCAATTCATCTTTCTGGTCTCCAATATATTCAAATCTAGCTCTACATCTTGGGCCTCTAAAATAACAGCAAAGAAAGAAAAAATAATAAAGGGAAAAACATCATTCATTCATTCTTTTATCTTCACTTATTCTTCTGAGCCCACTGCACTAAATATATATTCGCTGTTGATACAAAAAAAAGTAAAATCTTCTCATATCATTTAGAGCCATATTTTTATATTTATTTGTTAGATTTGTATCACATATTTTGTTCAGGAATTCAAAGAGATATACACTGCACTACTTCCTCCTATTTTTTTGCCACAACAGATATATTTCTATTATATATCTGTATCTGTAGTAGATGTAGTAAAAATAATATTCATAGTAAATAAAAACATTTTTCTCACATAATTCAAGGATTAGTACAGGTAGTCCTCACTTAATGACCATTTGTTCAGCAACCGTTTGAAATTACGATGGTGCTGAAAAAATAACTTTACGGCCCATTAACCATTTAGGACCTTCGCGGCGTCCCTCGGTCACATGATCGTCATTACATTCAGTATGTGTTGTCCTGTGCCTGACCTGTGTTTTTTTTCTCCCTGCCCCCTCCCTTTGCAGAGCAGAGAGATTAGAGAGGAAGGGATTGCAAGAGAGTAAGGTGTTTGCTCTTTTATACATCAAAAGCAATTTGATTGCACTGGCAACCTGGGGCCGGGAGCCGCAGGCACACTATACAAACAGCTTACAGTACTCTCCTGAAATCTCTTCCTCTCCAATCTCTCCGCTCTGCGAGGGTGGGGGGAGAAAAAAGCAAGCGATTTCTGTAGGCAATCCCTCCTTTGCCTGACCCTCCCCCCCCCAGCAAATTGGAGAGATTGGAAAGAAAGATATTTCAAGAGAGTAAGCTGTTTGTTTTTCTACACATCAAGAGCAATGCAATCGCACCAGCAGCGGGGAAAGAGTCAAGCAAAGAAGAGATGAAAACAGTATTAATGTCAGTCTCCAAAAGACTTGAGATATGCCATTTGCCAGGTGCCTTAATAATTGCAAGAGAAACTAACATTTATATTCTACACACACAAGATACTCTTCTTTACCTTATGTTAACATTGCTTTTGAGGAATGAGTAGATAACTGATTTTTAAAAAATAGTTTTCAGAAATCAAACAGTATAAACACACAGCAAATAGCTTTCAATAAATCATTTTTCCAACTGGGCAAGCCATCCAAGTCCTAAACATTTAAACACCCATTTGAAATCTTCAAACTAAACAATCCTGTGACATTGTTTTGTAATGTACTATGCATTGGTATGCTATTTTGTAATTCCCTTTTCAGGAATTATTCTGAGTTTGAAGTCTCAAGAGTCAGAGTTCAAGCTTGCTATGAGTGGTAGTCAGAATATCCTTATATGAATGGAAAATAAATCTGCACGTGCAAAGTCAACACTTTTATGAAAACTTACACAATATTGGATGGTGAAAACTGCTCTGTTTTACAGCTGTTTTCTCCTGGAATATCAATCTAGGAAGGAGATAATAGAAACGTTTAACTATTTCATCTACGTACTCCAATTAGTTATTTTTAAAAAAATTATTAGGGCTACATCCCTGCTTCAAAGTCCAAAAGAAAAAAAGATTTGGAGTGCAAGAAGGCACTCAAGTGGCACTCAAGTAGGAAGGAGCTGCAGCTCTTTAAACCAAATACATATTTACCCTGGATTGCACTGCAGTTTCAGAAGGCAGCTGTGCAAACCAATGTAAAGAAGCAGCTGCTTTAAAGAGTGCACACAGATGGTGTGAGAACATCCCTGTGCACTTCAAAGCATCTTTTGGCCTTTGAATCCGAATAGCAGACCTAATTTTTATCAAACCTGCTTGGTCAAACTGCAGTTCTAACTATATCTCTTCATGTGGAAACACTGAACAGTTACAATAATTCAGTAAAACGTCTGCTTTGTTGTCATTCTTCAGTCAGTATACTGGAATATGCATCAGTCGTACTTCTTTCTTATTTTCATTTCTTGGCCCTAACTGCAAATTTCATGCTAACAATCCTCTCTTGACTGCTCATATAATGACTAAAATCAAGACTATTTGTAATTATATGTTGTTGCCTTTGCTTTCTGCTCCTAATTGACACTGCAATCTATTATGTATTTTTTCACATCACAGTGGTTAGCATTGCTATTCAAACATTGTACATTTCAGGACTCTGATTTTTTACATCTCACCACTGAAAAATATATGTCTCAAATTCTACCACTTTATTCATACAAAAGAAGAAATTTAAGAATCTGATTGTAATAATACATTACCCAGAGTCTCTAGTGCAACACTTTCAATGTTTTGTACTTGCTGGAGAGCCCCACTGCTGTCCCTGACAGCAGGAACTCCAGATAACTACAGTCTTGAAAACACTGTGGCCAGGGTAAAAGAAAAAGAAAAAGAAAAAAATGTTCTACAAATGTTGCAGCTTTTTGTGAGAAATTCTGGGAAAGCTTGGACCAAGTCAGCTGAAAAATTAAAATGACAACTGAGTCTGGGGGACAATATCAAGGAAAAAGCATTTCAAAGACTTCACTTTAATTAATTCACTATAATGGAAGCTGAAAATTCCTATTAGTTTCCAAAATTCTCTATTTAAACCAGACTAACACTGAAGATACGTTAGTGAAATCCATGTTATTCTTGCTTCCGTAGTCATGTCAGCTATGTGGGGTTTGACACTTTTGCACTATCATCAAGGACAGCATCACACGGAACTTGAAGCAATGATTTAGTTGTAAGATTGTTAGTGCTATCTCAGTGGGAGCAGAGTTAATGGTACCAGCTGAAACTGAGCATAGGTACTCCTCATCTGTACCTCTAGTGAATCTTTCAGTCAGGAACAGCCCCCAAAACTCACTCTCTCTGTCTCTTTTCCTCTCTCTCTCTTCCTCTGGAGAAATGCTACTCCCATCCAGAACAGCCATCTTGACAATCCTGGACCTGTATACCAATATGTCATAAAGCCCATTTCTAGCTCCATGCAACTACCAAGGGAGGAACATCTGCATACTGATGACACTGCACTCTAAATCTCTGGATGATCACAGATCAAACAGTATCCCTTAAAAGCCATTTAATTTTTCATGACTTTTCTGAACATTACAAAATTCCACTGATGAGTCACTCACATATGGTTATAATATTGAAATCGAGCCATGGAAAATAATATCAGATACACCAAGAAGAAATCCAAAAGCAAAACTGCTGTGCTGATATACTGCATTACATAGCCTGGTTAATTTATGAGCACACTTGAATTAAGTAAAGGATATGTTCTCACTTAATTTCAAATTATCATGAAAATGAAAACCATAATGAGCAAGTCAGCTGCAAGTTTAAATAGATCTGCTGCATCTCACAAAGAAGTTGGTATCTGCTTTGTGCACTCAAGCAAGATTTATCTACATGATATGCTCAATAAAATGCACAGGGGGAAAATTAAATTAGAACTCAAATGTGAACCCAGATGGAATGCACAGTATTTCACTTGAAGTGGCCTACTTACAATAACTTTGACAAAGCTAGCAGGAAAAATCCCAGTGCGATTCTTGCATTTTCCTCTGTACCACTCATCATCTATTTTTTCCAGAAGAAAAACAGTCTCTCCAGTACTAAGGTCCAAATCATCAGTATGGTCTATGGAGAAATAAAAATTAAAACTGATTTTGTCGATGGCTGATTTATCAAATAAAAAGTAAAATCTCACTCAAGCTGAGCTCAGTTTCTGGTAGCTACATTACATAAATATAGGCCAGAGGAACATGCAGCTAACAGCATTAAAGGTCATTGCTCTAATAAGCTTTGCTACGGAGTACAAAAAGACTTTTTGTGGAGAAGAAAGCAACTTAAGTAGAAAGACCAAAGAAAAAATGGAACTGAAATAATTGAAGACAGAGGCTTCAGGCATCTGCTAACATTCTCTCCCCACTGCCCCACCACCCAGGAATATCCCAGAAGCATTCCTGAAGAAAGGCTTCTGAATTTAGACATTAACAACTAATAAGCCTTAAGATCAGGATGACCAAGAGATTCAAATTCTAGCATATCAGCTATACTTTAGAAAGTAAGCCAAAGTATATTAAGAATCGTTCAAAAACCAAAACTGTATTTCCATTTACTCTGTTGTCACTTCTTACCTGCTATGAAATTATGCAGCACTATCGCATGAGGAACACTTGAATCACTAATTTTCTGCATATTAGCTGAATCCTTAAAAACACAATACATTTGGAAATTATTATAACTGATATTCTATAATTTCTTGAGTCACTGAACTGCTATTTGGAACATCCACTGCTGAGTAAAATACTCTCTTCACTGATTTCAAATGCAAAATGCAACATCCCCAAAAGCTACAGGGAGTCCATCTCAGTCAATCTGGATTTTCATACAGCCGATCTCATTGAAAATTAGAAGTCAATATAGTGCATGCATCAGCAAAACGAAAATCACCTTTGCATGATCTGCTTTGTGTACTTTAAATTAAATATTTCCAAGTAAGATTTCTTCCTTCTCGTTTGGGATATTTTCTAATTCTTCTAGATGCTAATTTTAGAACACTAACAGTGAATCCTTTTCATAATAGATACTGTTCCAAAACACAACATCTTTTTGGAAGATGTTTTGTTTGTTCATTTCATATGCCACCTCAATCATCCTAGGGACTCTTATTAAATCTTAGATGGAGTCCACCATGATAAAATACTTAAGAGCTGCCTACTATGCTGGAAAAATTATATTTGGGATTGGGATGTACCAAATGTACTCCAGGCAGTATTGTATGCCTAGAATAATGTTTAATTATTGAAATTCATACCTGTTGTTTGCTTTTCACACCCAGTGGACTTATTATCTGCATTTGGGATAACTGAACTTTCCCAGTTTCTTCTTCATTTTGGCATTTCTATGCAGCTATTCTCAACCTGGTCCACCAGAATAAGTACATCTCCACACTTTAAAGTTACAAAAAGTTAGCATATTACATGTACATATATATATATATATATCCATAGACTTAAGAATCAGGATTACCTTGCAAGAGAGATGTCCAGCATTTTGAGAAGAAATTTCTTCCTTAGCAATTCCATGAGGCACAGGAAGCTTAAAACAAATTATTTGTATTTTAGTGAAAAATAACTTCTGACAATCTAATATACATTTTCATGCTTTATTATTTATCATGAAGAAAATTTATTCAAATATTACATGTCATTTTCTTTTCTTGCATTCATTTTGGGGATCCAAATGAACTATGGCATTGTTGCCCAGGTAATCCTACAACTAGTTAATTCCAGTTTTTTGGTCATAAAATGAGAGATCCCTCGTTTGAAACTTCTTCAAGGTTGCCATATTCCTTTTAGTTCCATAGATGAACAGTTGTTTGTGGATAATTGCTGATGGCAAACACTCCGCACTGACTCAGTTACCTTATTTGTTACTTGATAAGTTTCAAGCATTGATATTTTCCCAAACAGCTACATTGTTAGTTCTGATTTAAATTAAGCTTTGCTCAACTCCTAAAGATATAGACTGTTTCATTTTATAGCAGGAAAAGGCAAACTGTTTGCTGTGGGGACCATACTTGGGTTTTGTTCCCTTCCTGGGTTGTTCAAGGGTCATGTTGGTATGTCATGACAAATCAACCTGATTGGTTTTCTTAGGGAAGGTTTCATTTTTTAAAAAAATGATATAAAGAGTGCCCTAAGCCTGTGCAAGGCTTAAGGCACCAATTTTGTCAATTAACCCATCCAAACTACCTGCCAAAACAGTTCCTCCCTGTCTAAAACTTTCAGGTGTATCTGTGTCACAATATCCCCAAGTTGGGGGAAGAGGCACCCAAAGATCTGGAGGTACCTATTATAGGTCTATGCAGACTAGTAGACAGGAGGAACCTACCTGCTATTCCACCAAAATGACATTAAATTCTATACCCCAAAAAGGAGAAAAATGGTGGGAAAATCTAGAAAGCCACCAGAAGTGATGTCTGGAAACATGACATATTTTATTTGAACTTTTATACAGTTTAAAATCAGTCTACCTGTTCTTTTAAATAAGAAATGTGCACATCTCTCTCTGGTGAAATCAAAATACATTAACTTTCTCACCATGTATTTATTGTATAGAGGATGACCTGGCTTGGGTCGAGGGGGTAAAGCTGAGCCATGATTTTTTAAAATGTCACTCTTCGTTTTCTTGATTCCTAATCCAAGCATGCTAGGTTTCTTATGGAGTGTCACATCAGATGATGAGCGTGGAAATCTATCAGTATGTGATGATATTTTAGTAGATTTTGGTGGTGGTGGTCTTCCTGGGGCACCTTTAAGTGGAGAAGGTCGAGCAGGTATGATTTTCCCCTTAATGGGTCTAGAAATTATGAAGAAATCATAGTATTAGAAAACACAGTATATTTCATTTATATTAAAACTGTACACTGAATTATTAAAAACTCATTGATTGATTATGTGCCATCAATTCGGGGTTGACTCTTTGCAACCACATAGACAGATTTTCTCCATGACAACCTGTCTCTAACCTGGTCCTTCAGGTCTTCCAACAATGTACTATCACCACTGTAACTGATCCCATCCACCTAGCTGCTGGTAATCCTCTTCTCTTCCTTCCACCTTTGCCAGCCTTAGAGCCTTTTTAAGAGAGCTCGGTTTTGCATAATATGTCCTAAGTAGGATAATCTGAGCCTGGTCATTTGTGCCTTGAGTGAGAACTCTGAGTTGATTTGTTGGATGATCCACGGTATTCTCAGGTGTCTTCTCCAATACCACACTTAAAAGGCGCCAATACTCTTCCTATCCTGCTTCTTTAAAGTCCAACATTCGCTTCCACAGAGTGTCACAGGGAATACCATGGCTTGCATGATTCTGACCTTTGTAGGTATAGATGCATCACAAGATCTGAATGATCTTTTCCAAGGCCTTCATGGCTGCTCTACAGAGTGCTAGTCTGCAATGTATTTCTTGACTGTCCCTTTACTGTTGATAGTTAATCCTAAAAGGCAGAAGCTATCCACCACTTCAGTATCTTCATTGTCAATTCTAAGGCTGGTTGTTCTACCTGTTGTCATTACTTTGGTATTCTTTATATTTAATTTTAGTCCAATTTTTTCACCATGCACTTAGTACTAAGACTTGCAGATATTTTGCATTTTCAGCTATCAGGGTAGTGTCATCAGCATAGCACAGGTTGTTGTTGATTCTTCCTCCAAATTTAAAACCACACTCATTTTCTTCCAATCCAGCTTCTCTTAATATATATTCAGCATATAGGTTGAATAAATAAGAGGAGAGTATATAGCCTTGTTTCATTCCTTTGCCAACCTGGAGCCAGTCTGTTTCACCATGATCTGCCCATACTGTGGCCTCCTGACCTGTAAATATGTTTCTCATGAGGACAATGAGATGTTCTGGGATTCCCATTTTCCCGAGCTCTTTCTACAGCTAGATGTGATCGACACAATCAAACACCTTTACATAATCAATGAAGCACATACTGACTTCTTTTTGGTATTCTTTGGCTTTTTCAATTATCTAGTGTGCATCACCAATAATGTCTTACGTTCCTTGGCTTTTTCTAAAGCTAGCTTAAACATCTGGCACCTCTTTTTCCATGCAGGGCTCTAATCTGTGTTGGATTATTTTGCTAGCATGTGATATTAAGGATATTGTTGGTAGTTCGCACACTCTGTTAAGTCTCCTTTTTTTGGTACTGAAATGTAGACTGACGTCTTCTAATCAGCTGACTACATCGTTGTCCAGATTTGCTATCTTAGCTTGGTTAGAACCTTGACTGATTCTTCTTCAGTTGCTTGCCATATTTCAGTGGGTATTCCATCAGTTCCTGCAATCTTATGACTTGGTAATGATTGGAGTGCTGTGATGGAATGGAATTATGAAGGCCAGGCTCAAAGAGAAAAACATTTTCTTAGCTCGCCGGAGGAGCCTGGGAGATACAAGAGGATGAGACTAGCACCTCCCTGAGGAATTCACAATGTTGTGACTGGCTGGCTTGGGAGCTGGGATTTCAGTCAGGGAAGATTCTTGCTAGAAGTTGTAGCTAATAAACATAGCTGAACTGAATTTGCATTGTCTCTTGGAGTTCCTTGGGCTAGGCCTGACAAGTGCTGATCTAACTTCATCTTCTAGTACTAGAGGTTTTTGTAAATAAGGAATACCTTCTAATGTTGACATCTCTACTGTATAGTGTTTCACTATACTCCTTCCATCTTCCTTTGATTTCCTTTGAATCGGTTACTATCTGTCCAATGACCTCCTTTAGCATACCAATTTGAGGTTGGAACATATGTTGTTGTAATACTGTTTCTTGTCTCTTCTAACAGCTCCCTCAAACTCTTCAGTTCCTTTCTGAGATTTTTCTCTTTCTTGGCTTTGACTTCTCTTCTCTTCTTGGCAGTTTCCATGGTTTGTTCTGACATCCAGTTTGCTTTCTTCTCACTCTCCATGTTTGGCAGTCTCCTTTCACATTCATCCTTAATGACTTCTTTTAAATTTATTCCATAATTCCTCTGGTTCTCTATCAATGAAATTCAGGACTTCAAAGTGATTCCTGATGTTCTCTTTGAAAATAGTGTGTATATGTTCAATATTATAATTGTGGAAACTGACAGGCTTTCTTCTTCTTCAGTTTAACTTGGAGCTTGCACATGAGCAGTTCATGTCTTTGATGTTATAACTGAGTTCCTCCACCTCCTTTTAGCCATAATATGGTCAATTTGCTGTCTATATACTCCATCTGGTGATGTCCATGTATAGAGGCACTGTTTTGGTTGTTTGAAGACAGTGTTAGCTATGAAGAAATCATTGGAGTGGCAGAAATTTCAGTTTCCGAAACCATACAATCCAACTACATTTTCATGTTTCCATCTTTGGTATTCCAATCTCCAATCGCAGCAGCACATCTTGCTTGCATGTTCTGTTGATTTCAAATTGAACTTGATCATAAAAGTCATTAACATCCTCTTCTTCTCCTCAGTGGTTGGAGCACAAACCTGAATGAATGCCATATTAAAGGGTTCTCCATGAAGTCTAATCAATATTATGCAGCCATTGATTGCAGTGTAGCTAAGTCCTGTTCTTGCTATACTCTTCCTAACTATAAAAGCAATTAAAAGAAAAAGCTCCCTTCCATATGATGATAATGATGGATTTTCTATGAGTTTTTAATTGTATATATGGATAGCAAATATAAAATTAAAAACTCATAGAAAATCCAGAAAAATAATAAAGAAGGGAGCTTTGGATAATTAATCCAACCTTCTCATCACGTAAACTGAAATTACAATTCTTGCTGATCAATCTTTATTTTAGATAAGTAATAAGTAATACTGATCCTCATTAAAGAGCTTTTTAAGAATCTGCCAAGGGCACTAAATGTATTGCATCCAAGCTGAGTGAAACGCTGTGTCAGAGGACCAGTGATTGACTTCTTATTAAACTATATTCTTACTGATAATATCTGGCTCAACAGTCTCTGTTCTGTAAAAAAAAAAAAAAAAAAATTCAAATGCCAAATTTATACATATCAGTAACATTATATTAGCTATCTGAAAATTAAATGAGAAGACTATCTTGCATGGAAAGCTCTGGGCGAAACAGCTCTCCATATAGGCAGGCAATTTCCATCAGAATCTCATTTGAAGCAACTTCATCATGTTAGCGTCCCATGTTCAACAGCTGGCATATTGTTTTTTATATGTATAAGTAATATATTAGTTTGCCTTGTGCAATCTGTTAACCAGACTAAAATATACATAAAGGGTTCTTTAAAATTAAAATTGGGCAGCTACTTTGGGTTACTATCACAGTGACAACAAACACTGTTTTACTACTAGATACTCCACTGTAACTTCTTAATATACAATTATATACTAGCTGCTAAAGAAAAAGATACTATGAACAGGTTATACTGTGAATGTAATTACTTCTGTCTTCTGGGGTGAAATAAGAGATCAATCAATATAATCTATACTCCATATATATTTTAAAGAAATGTGGGATATTTTATATTTTGTTGCTGTATTGTGTGAGTAAAGGACATAAGCAATGTAAACATTATAATAGTAAGCATTCTGACAGTGAACATAATGTGGAAATAATCTACAATATGAAAGCAAGATGTAAATATACCCAGTTTCTTAATTGGTAACCATGACTAGTAATGTAACAATGTAAAACTATACAACTAACATTAACATTATACTGGTAGCAGAATATGCACTGCACAACACAGACTCTTCCCTTTACCACTGCTGCTCATTCTGATACTCACCTTGGAGGCAGAACAGGGTCATTCTTGAATGGCTGTATCAAGCTAGGCTGTTCCGGTTCCTATTAGGGCATTAAATATTATTATTACTATTTGAAGCAAAAAAAAGGGGGGGTTAGAATTGTTATGATTACTTCAAAGGAAAATGCCAGATAAGAAAAGAACTGGCAATTGCCTGGATAAGTCTATACAACTTTCTTGGCAACATTTTTGGAGGTGTTTTGCCACTGCCTTCTTCCTAGGGCTGTGAGAGAGTGACTGGCCCCAACTCACCCAGCTGGCTTCATGATTAAGGTAGGACTAGAACTCTCAGTTTCCTGGTATGTAGCCTGGTGCTTTTAACCTTTACACCAAACTTGCTCTTGTGTACATACAGGTAGTCCTCAAGTTATAACTGCAACTGGGACCAGAATTTCCATCACTAAGCAATGTGGCCATAAAATACAATGTCACATAACCACATTACTTAGTGACAGCAATCCCTGCAGTCCCTGTTACAATCATTAAGCAAGGATTGTGGGTCATTAAGCAAGCAGCTCTTCGCAACTTCTTGTCAGCTTCCAACAACCAACGTCAGTGAGGAAGCCGGCAGGAAGTTGCAAATCCCAGGCGGCTTGCAAGCAGGCTGGCAGGCAGCTAAGTGTCTCCTGCCAGGGAGGAGAGGAAGCAAGGGATACATGGGTGGCCAGGGAGGCACAGTGCAAGCATGGTGTGGCTTGGGATGGCTACCGCCAAGTGGGGGAGGATGCACAAGGATGTGTGAGTGGCCGAGGGTGTGCGAGTGATCAGGGAGGCCTGGCACAAGCACAGCAAGGCTTAGGGAGGGTGTGTGGGTGGCAGGGGCAGTGCACCACGAATGCAATGGGGCTCGGGGATGGTACGTGAGTGGCCAGGGAAGTGTGACATGAGTAGAGTGTGTGAGGAAGCATGGGTGGTGGGGAAGGCACAGTATGAGCACAGCAGCCCTTGGGGTGGATGCTGCCAGGTGGGGGAGGGTGTGTAAGGGTGCACAACTGGCTAGGGAGGCAAAGAGTGAGTGCAGCAAGGCTTGGGGAGGGTGCACAAGTGGCCAGGGAGGCACGGTGCAAGTGCAAGGCTCAGGGAGGGTAAGGATGTGCGGATGATGGAGGTGGGGTGTAAGGGTGCACAAGTGGCTGGGGAGGGTGCATGAAGATGTGCGAGTGGCTGGGGAGGTGCACAAATGACCAAGGAAGTGCAGAGCAAGCACAGCAAGGCTTAGAGAGGTTGTGCAAGGGTGTGCGGGTGGCTGGCGAGGCATGGTGCAAGCGCAGAGGGGCTGGGTGAGGGTGCACAGGTGGAAGTGATTTACCAGAGCAACTTGCAACCTTCCCTGCCACCTTCCCCATTGACTTTGCTTATGGGAAGCCAGCAGGGAAGGTCAGAAATCATGATCATGTGAATGCGGGACACAGCAACCAAGCATCCAGATTGTGATCACATGACCATGGGGGTGCTGGGATGGCAGGAACTTCAAGAAGCGGTCATAACCACTACTCATTCAGTGCCGCTGTAACTTCAAACAGTTGCTGAATGAGTGGTTGTTAACTGAGGACTACCTGTATGTGTGAATGTATGTTTGTGTATGTGTGTATGTCTGTGTATCTGTATCTGTATCTAGATCTAGATCTAGCTCTAAATTGCTGTAACATTTTTGTGTGTGTGAAAGCAACTTCTCCCTTACACATTATAGATAGGCTTCTGAGGGACAGTAGTAGTCAAGAACCTGAAAGGAAATTCCAAGCTTCAGGCAAATGTCCTGCTATTGAGGAGGTACAGATAGAGAATTCAGCCTTGATTTATCCTTATCCAAAAGTACGAGCTATGTTTACGTTTAGCCAGAAGTGAAAAGCTTCCTGCTGGAGAAGAATGTTTAGTGACAATTTTCTCCAATAGTTCCTACCTCCAGCAGTCCCAGGGTCAGCCCCCTCACTCACACACATACTGTACAAGAGGGTTCCCCAATGCTTCAGTAAAGCATGGAAGTGGTGTTGTAGGTTACAACAGGGGATTTGAGTGAACTGCTTCTGTGTTCCCTTCCTTCAGTAGATCCCTTCCTGTAGGAGCTGCACAATTTCATTAAGGTAACATCTGTACCCAAACACAGGAACTACTGTACAATCTTGAGAGATCTCCATTCAATTCCTCCAATATAAACTAACCAAATTTTCAAAACAAATATTATATTGCTAGTCATAATATAAACCACCTCTAAGAACTCTCTTTAGACTCCTTTTTCCTAGCTGGAATGATGTCATAGCATACTATGATTCTAGCTCCATTGTCTTCAGCAGAGATTTCTTTTTTGTGGACAAAACAAGAAGAAATTTATTCTCCTGGTCCTTTTTCATACTCAAGCAAAATAAAGTCCTGGGTATGGTTGTTTTTCCATTAACCAAGCTATGTTTTGCATTCTATGTTTTATCAATTGTCATTATTATCAATGGCTTCATTACATCCTCCCATAAATTTTTCTCATTAATGTACATACACACATAGATCAAATAAAAGGTTAAGATTAATGTGTTATTTAATTGTTGAATAACACAGAATAACTATTTGAGAATAAAATATTGCTACTGTCCTTGGAAGAATTCCTTATTAGGAAAAAAAAAACTATCACTAAATTCTTTCCTATAGGACTGGCTTTAGTTGGTATGCTGGGAGAGAGAAGAAAAAGGCAGAGGGTCTTATTTTCTAAAGAGAGATTAGAACTCGTTAATATAAATCAGGTAGAAAAAAAATCTCTTGACAGAGCTTTGGAAATTACTGTACATTTCAGTGATTGCAACTGCTGATATACAGAACCAGGAAACTACAAAAGACAAGACTGTGTTTTTCTACCAAAAAATATACCCTTATATGTCAACTCACAATGAAAGCTCAGTAATTTCCCTGAATTAAAAACTGGAGCCAGCACCAGGTTTTATAGGTCCTGGAAAGCAGTGTTAAGTACAGACAGCAGAAAAGGCACAGGAAGAATACCAATCAGATGCAGTGCAGTTAACAGTTATTTTAATTTTCTCCCGATCCTAGTACCTGTTGCCTTGGTGCATAGCAATGCTAAATTCGAGACACAGAGTAAGATTAAAGATATTATTCTTTTTCTTTGTAACTTGAGTACTTTCAGTGCCAAGCAACTAGAAAGCAATCTTAAATAACCCTATACAGTCCAATGCGGTATCTGCAGAGCTCTCTTGTCCTTCTGAATTTTTCCCCTTTATACTCAGTGTTCAACAAACTCTGAACGATCTCAGTAAGAAAAATGAACACTCTGTTTAATGGTTCTGAAGTATCTCATACATGTTTCAATAGACCTGTCCCTTGTTTGTTGCAGCTTCTTGGAGCTTTTTTCAGCATTAGCTGGAAAGGGACAGAATGAATTCTTTAAGAATGGGTCCATTTGGCTAATGAATGCAAATAAGTATAGGACTACAAATGCCTTCTTTTATAATTCCAAAGATTAATGCTGAAAAGAGTACTGAAGCCTATGTTTCAATATACCATTGCTCAAAATGGTATACGTCCTGCACGTTGTTCCTTCATCACAACTACTTGATGCTTCTAAATGGCAGAGGTCTAAGCACCCCAGAGCGGAGGAATACCTCAATATGAGCAGGCCAATCATGCCACATGCCAATGTGGGCTTGTTAAAAATGGTGAATCTTTCAGTTCAATATATGGCATGGTTAAATGTCAAAAAGTACAAGATGGAATAGACAGATTCTTCAGAGTTCCAATGTTCTTTCATATGATTGATTCAATAACACATAGTACAAAACTAAAGCAGAATTATTTACTCTCTATGAAAGTTGGTTAAAATGAGGCAAGACAAGTACAATAACTTAAGTAGGAATTGGATAAGTTTGAATTCAAGGAATCTAAGGAATATGAGTTTATTTCTTTCAACATTCTAGCAATTTTCTCACCTGTACCATTTTTTGGGAGGGGGGGAGAGTACACAATTGGTGAAATGTGCTTATTAAGCATTGTAAGACTGTTTAAGGACATTAAACCAAGAATTCAGACAATGAACTATAATTCCTGCTTGATGTAGGAAAGAGTTAAAGCATGTAGTAGATACATCTACTAGACTTCCGTTAATACAGCATATATTGTCTCTATAGAGAATTATTTTCAGTGGAAAGAATTTTTTCTTAATCATTAACTAAAATAGTTCAATGTTGTGGCTTCATTGTTTTTAACGTGATACATTGATTGATTGATTGATAGACAGAATTAAAATTTACTACCTTTTTAATTATTTTGATGTTATTGGGTTTTCCAGTTTCAATACCAGATGTGTTCCCAATTGGTTTCTCTGTAGGTAATGGAGGAGGGCTTTCCAGAATGTCATTTAAAGCTGCAAAAATATTTATAATTTCCTAGTGTTAACAACCAAAATTCAGAGATATTAAAGTTATTCTGCAAAAATTTTCAATGGAAAAATATAACAGATTTCACTGATACTATACAACAGATCTCATTGATACAGTGGAATTGCACTACAGGTAGTCCTCAAGTAACAATGGCAATTGGGACCAGGATTGCCATCCCTAAGCGATGCAGTCGTAAAGCGTGACGTCATGTGACTGCATCGCTTAGTGATGGCAATTCAGGCAGCGCCGGTTGCCATTGTAACCCCAAGACATGTGGGTCCTTAAGTGGGAAGCAGGGGGAATCCCAGGTAAGGAGCAAGAGGGTGCCACAGAGAGGTGGGGGAGGCCCTGGGAGGCCTGGTACAGGCCGCGCGCAAGTTGGGGAAGGGGGGTGCTGCAGCACATGTCAGTGTAGGAAGACCTGGGAAGGAGGACACTGGTAGGTGCGTACCTGCAAGCAAAAGTGGGAAGGAGGGTGCGGTGCATGCGAGTTAAGAAAGGCCGAAGAGTGGGGGAGAGTTTCCTGAGTGATTTGCGACCTTCCCTGCTGGCTTACCCATTGACTTTGCTTGTGGGAAACTGGCAGGGAAGGTCACAAATGGTGTCATGTGGCCCCGGGATGCTGCAACTGGTCGTAAGTGCAAGCTGGTTGCCAATCACCCAAATTCTGTTCACATGATCAGAGGGACACTGCGACAGCTGCAACTTCAAGAACTGTTTGTGAGTCCTTGTTCAGCACTGCTGTAACTTTGAACGGTTTCTGAACAAATGGTTGTAACTCGACGATTACCTGTACCTCTTTGTAAGTATAAATTCCACAATCTAAGCCAGTGTTTTTCAACTTGGAAATTTTAAGATGTGTGGATTTCAACTCCCAGAATTCCCCAGCCAGAGCTGAAGTCCACACATCTTAAAGTTGCCAAATTTGAATAACACTGATCTAAGCAAAGTATTTGATTGTTTTTAAGAGCACATGATTGGGAGATGCAGATCACTACAGATACTCATGCTAGGAACAGTAGATACCTGTCAACATTAGCTTGGGACTGGCTGCTTTCCAGGCAAAATTTAAGCCATTTTAACACCTAACAAGTATGAGGAAAATATACCTTTGGGTGGAAGAAGCAAGTTTTGGGGTTAAAGAAACAAGTTTTTAGAGGCCTCAGATGAATAAGATCGCCTTAATAAAATTGAAACATAAAGGAATGTGCAGCACCTTTGAAGCTGGTACCTTTGAAGCTGGTGTGAACTAAGCTGATTGTAAACTCCTTATCATAAACATCCCCATAGCAACTTAAGGGAGGATGCCTTCTTCCTGGCATTTGGCACCTTGAACTAATTAGTTTCTTCTTTTCTTCTTCCTAGTAGATAGCAGTTGTCTTTGTAGATAGCAGATAACAGAGGGGCAGAAAGTGACTTGAGAAGTATTGCTCATTTAGGTGGTATGCCTGCATCATCATATGAATATGTATGCGTATGCATTCTTTTTCCCTTCCCTTTCTTGAAGAATTGTATAAATATCAGGGCATCCATTTTGTCTACAGGGGGAGAGTGTCTCCCACTAACCCTTGGTGGGGTCCCCCTCCAATACATACTGTCTAATAAACACTGCAGTGAAGCCTTGATTATTTTGCATTTGTGTCCTGCGTTTTGATTCCACACAAGGCGGCAGTGGCGGCGGCTGCTGCTGCTTCTTCTGCTTCTTGTTCTTCTTCTTGGCTTTCCTTCTCTACCCAGTTATCCCTTTCCCTTGCCTTACTTCTATCCAGTTTTGTTCCCTCCTTTCTCTTTTTTCCTCTTTCCAGTACAGATATGTCATTCTTTTATTGTCATCTCCATTCTGTTTTTTCCTACCTTTTTTCTCTGTTTCTCCTAGGAGGAGGGAGGGAAACATGTATTGGATGATGATGATGATGATGATGATTAATTTATTTGCCCAGCTACAATGGACTCTGGATGCTCTACCTGAGAAAGAGGACACCTGAATTCCAACATTATGTACACATACATAAATATATGCACATGTGCGACATCTCCAGTTTTGTTTCAGTTAGAATTGGCAACCCTAGTTTAACAGGAAGGGGAAAATGGAATTATATTTGTGAATATAATTTTTTAAATGTTTTTTTCAGGGATTTGTCTAAAATTCAGAAAAATCATTCTTTGAGGTAAATATGGTCTATCAAAAGCAAATTAATGCAAAAACAGATTTCTCAGATCATAACACAAGATGGATGGATGGATGTACAGAGAGACAGACTAAATGAAGGTCTTACCTTTTGCTGGTTTAGATGGGATTCGGATCACAGTAGGCTTCCGCACAACAGCTGGCTGAACTGGTTGCTCTTTTGCAGACTCAGCTTTGGATGGCAAATTGGTAGGATCTAAGAAAAATGTAAAATGTAGTATTTTATTCTGTTTCAATTCAAGAGGAAACATTTACTAACACTCATATAAATCTAGGGTTGTATGCTGAAGGAAATACCTCCACCATACAATCTAATCTTTACAGTAAATTTCAATAAGGGAATTCTCACAGTCTAGCAAAGGGGGTCTTTCAAAACACTGCAAATGAGGAACGGATGGACATTTCAGCCTTATCTCCTAAGTGTGGCATCAGTTAATTAGTTATGGAATCTCGAAGAACTAAATTCAGCAGCTCACATAGACCCCTCCTTAATGGGTAATAAATAAGGACTAATTTTTTAAGTTAGTTTACAAGACTTTGTAATCTAACTCCTTTTTCCTTGCATTAAACTTGATTAATAAGATTGTGTGAATCCTGCTTCCTTGGTCATACACTGTTAGAAGCTTGTCAACCTCCCTCTAAACAGAGCATTTCACTCATATTGACTCTCAGGGTTTCTTTTCCAATTTGTCCTGAACACATTTTGGCTGCTGAGCTTGCTTTTTTTGGCATTTTGATATTTTTCTTGGTTTATTATCATTATTTACTTCCTATAAAGCTTTCCAAAACACTCATAACACCTGTCATATCCAGATTCACACTGAAAGACTACAAAGGCCACTTTCCATTGCCAGTTGTCTCAACCTTCAGTTCTGGATAGGCTCACAGCAACTTGACAGTTACATTTCTCACAATGCCAATGTGATGATGCCAGTCCACATTCACAGGAATGACAGCCAGTTACTCAGACTGTGAACATACATTGGGAAACATGACTTTGATCGTATAAAGCAAAGGCAAATGCACCACCCTCTCTCTTGCCTGGGTAGGAAAAAGTTTTATTCTTTTAAAGTCAGATACAGAACTCTGGAGAGTTCTGGGGAGTATTTGTTGTGCTTAAGCTAGAAAAAAAAGAAGGAGGGTATACTATCTTCCTAATACCTTTGATGAATGGCTGGAATTATCCTCAGAGGCTAGGAGAGGTCCATGGGAAAGAAATAGAGGACTTTACTTCAGGATTCAGGTTATCTTTAGGAAATAGGTAAATGTTTTATGTAGTAGCTGTTAGAGTTTTATTTAAATTGCTTAAGTGCAATGCTTTTTATATCTTTACACAAATCCAGTGATAGTATTTACTTCATTTTTTTATGTGCATATCAGGTTGTGCATGAAGATGCTTCCTTTCAACTCTCTTCACATATTTTTTCTCTAACAAATTCTTGAATTCTGTAACTCAAAATATGGGGCGATTATAACAGATCAGTACCATCTTTTGGTCTTTTGGATTTTTTAGGTTAAACTATACGCCACCTGCTGTAATTCACCAGCTCTGTACTCTAGCTCCTGCAACAATGAATATATAAGTCAGAAGTTTATATAAATTTATATACACACACATTTATTTTTTATTTACTCTTGTAAGATTGGTTTATCTCCCAGGGTGGGGGTGGTGGCGGCGGCGGCGAGATGGAATGATACTACCTCTATTCAGATACCTTGATGCTATATGGCCAGGAGGTGCAATTACTTCCTTATTCTAGTTTTTTACTTGCCAACTCTCTCTCACACTGAAAGTTAAAGGGGAGGATGACAGGCCAGACATCCCACTGGAAGAGTGGTGGTGGCAACAGGAACTACAAAGCCAGTACCCCAGGACAGGAGGTTGGGCCAGGGGATGAAGACCAGAAAGTTTTCAGAGAGGATGTTTGAAATCTCCAGCCAACCACCCTATAAGCTCAGCGTGCTTGCTATCACATGGATCACAGCAAACAGGAAGAACTATTCTGATACTTATAGCTTTTCACTCCATAGCCAATCATGTTGATGAGATGGAAATAACTACAGGAATAATGCCTGGTTTTAAATTCACAAGCCAGTTCTACAGTTTTTAAAGTAAATTGTAACCTTCATTCTTTGGTATCTAAATTAACCAGAGTTTCAATAGAAAATCAGTATTTTCAGTACCATTTTACTGTTGTACAAACAAAGAGCAGTTGATCTATTTAAAAAAAAACTTTCTATAAACATTGTTAAACATAATGAGATTTCTCCTTTGACAGGACTTTTGCTATCCGTGATGTATTGAAAATCTTCATAAATCAATATGTAAAACTGTATTTCTAGTATACATAGATCTGCACAGAAATAGCCTCTTGCACACAAATAGCTAACATTCTTGTGCTAAAAATTTACTAAGGCTAATAAACTAATGATTAGTTTAGACCAGCTAATTATTAGGATCAATATGTTCCACTTACATTTCTAGTAACAATAATTAGCTTATTAAATTTCAAAAGTGCTCACAGTGATTCCCAGCATGACAATCACCCTTGTAACAATTTGGGTTTGAGATGTAAACTCATACACATATATTTATTTAGCTCTTCACCTCTCTGCTATACTAGCTCCTCAATACCAGAAAAATGTTAAAGTGTGATACCTCAAACTTAGTATTTTTTATGCAAGCCTTATGCAAGCCTTATCAAAAAATAATTGAATTGAATTTCAAAAAATCAGTTATAGGCCAGTTCCTGTTTCTTCTGTTCGATTACTAATTTTCAGTTCCATTTGTTGTAAAAGTAAATTCTGAAGAAGGGCAATTCTGCCAGTATTTGAAACAACTAAAATTTCATAATGAAAAATGAAGGGAAGATCAAATATTTATAAACTTTAATGAGAAAGGAAGGATTTGGGAAATTGGAAAGCATATTATTATGAAATATACCAAGGCAAAAATGCACATGCTTATGCCCTGAGAATAATCTGAAAAAAGGTTAAGAATGTATTATAATACTGCATAGAATAATATATAATATTATGCAATACTATATATTGTCTTTCCCTCCCCTTCAGATTGCAAAATGGTGGAGGGGTTCCAGATAGATAAGCAAACAAAGGGGTAATAAAAATCATGAGTAGAACATTGAGAAAGAACAACACAAGTTACGGTAACATATACATACACATATGATAAACCTAAATAGAAGCACAAGAAAAATTAAATACATACGACAATACCTTATGTTATAAACCAGCTTCTATACTTTCTACAATACATACTTGAGCAAAATATTATGCTTGTTTGTATACTTCAGCAATATCAGTTCTAATGCATTAAGATGATCACTCAAGGGTCATACTTTATTCACATTTATACAGTATGTCAGTGCAAGCATGGAAAGCTAATTCAAGCAAAGGTTTCCTAAGAAATTAAAGATAAGGAGGGCCACTCCAGAGTACAGCTTCCTTAAAGTTAAGCACACAAACCAATCCTGGCTATAACTTGGAAGCCTATCTGGGGTCTTCAACATACTGTAATCCAAATTATAAGCATCTATCTTTATCACACTTCTGTTACCTTGGGATACATGGGTTTGAGGTATTGATAAATAAACCAAAATCCAGTCATCCTGCAAACCCTCTATTTGGAAACTAAAGTCAAATACAAATAATATTTAATAGACATTGATTTGATACCATAGTTCTCAACTGGAAAACTGACCAGTGCATCTGACCAAATCCATTACAGACAGACCCATTTACGTGTGCAGGTCACAAATGAATTTTGACTGATCTCATAGTTTTTACAAACATATTACTGTTGCTATTAAAAATGCACCTGCATATACTATATAACCTGAAACCACTTTTTACAAAAGATCATTTTCTCTTTTTAAATCTTACCTGATTCTGACTGAGAAACTTCTTGAAGAGCCCTGACTGCATTACAGGATAAAATATCGTCGTCAAAGCTGATCAGATCTTCTGCAGAACTAATATTTTGTGTTGGAGGTGCTACTACATTGCTTGGAAAACAGTCCACTGGGGATCTAAAGGCATTTGACTGGGCAGCTATGGAGAGTTTGGGAACAGTACTTGTTGGTTTCAGGGGAAGCACAGGAAGAGGACTTTCAAAAGAGACTGACTTCTTGGGAACAAGTGGCCTAGGAGCAGGAATGGGAAGTTTTCTCTGTCCATCAGTATTCTCCAAAGGTGACCTGCTTCCTGGATTAAGGAGCCCATTGCTGTTACTCTTTACACTCACTGATGTTGGTTTCTTTGGCAATTCAGGCTTGGTTATAATGTTGCTCCCAACTTCCTGAGATTGAAGGGGCTTCTCTTGGGAGATGACTTTTTGTTTATTTTCTGTCCAAGACTCCCACTCTCCTGATGCTCTGTTAACTCCTGGCTTTGGTGCCACCACAGGCTTTTTTGCACTAATTATAGATTTGGGGCCTAATGAGCGTGGAGATACTTCTGGTTTCTTGGTTAGTCCTGAAGTTTCAATGTTCCCTTGCATTTCAAATGATTTAATCCGTGATAATACATTACTTTGGTTCTTGTCTGTATCCATGCTGTCCAGTACTATATGACTGTCCCTAAGGCTATCATCTAATAGGAACATCAAATGATTGGATAAATCATCCTTTTCACTCCTTGACTGGCTTGTTTCTTCCTGATTGTTTGCTTGATTGTCTTTAGCCACAGGTTTCAGATTGCCTTTTGATCTTGGTTTTGGCACAGGACATATCACAGCATTAGACTTCTCCTGAGATGTCTGGTCGTCTAAGATAACTAAGAGTTGTTCATTTTGGGGAGGATTGCTGTTTAACAGAGATGATGAAGGTCTAGGTGGCTTCTGAGAAGTATGTGTAACTGTAAAAAGTAATGTACGTATTCAATAGGTTTTACTGAAGGATTGCAACATCAAATAACCCATTAGACTAATCATTTTTTTAAATAACTATTGCATAAGGCCCCCAAGCAGTCATACAATCAGTTCAGTTCTCTGTAGAATATGATATCAGTGTTAAGAGCAAACAGATTATAAAATTATTTTAACATAAGAACCTATAGAAATTGTATATTGTGATTGAGCATATTTTTGAAAGTATGCAAAAATTATCTCTTAAGCTTTGGTCACTATCTGCTAAAATAACTGTGCTATAAACACCAATAAAATATGTTTCAGAAGTACTTTTACCTATATGCAAATATAACTGATTAAACAGATAATATTCATAAGCTAAGATTTATCTAATTTGGTAACAGCTTTAATTAGGCTATATCTTAACTAAGCATTTTTATATATTTTTTCCTTCTATATCTTAACCGGATAGAACTTTGAAATTAATTTTCTATGCATTAATAGTTTAGTTCCTGGTAAATAGTTTGTGTAAATAAGATTCTATAGGCATTTTTGGTCATTTCAATCACCCTAATGGACTCTATATAAGTAACACTGGTGGGCTGTTTTATTGTAGGATAGGAGATGTGTTGTAGGTGGGTTTTTTTTTACGACGTATTGATGTGTACAGCTTCAGGAGTCATTTGACTGGTGCAATATAGAAATTTTGTTAATAAATAAACAAGGATTACTATAGATTTCTTTCTACCAGACAAATCTATTTGCAAGTATGTTCTTTGCAATACTCTTTGGCTAAATGTTTGTTCACTGCTATAAGTAGCTGGAAAATTATTTTCAGTTCGTAAGGAGTTTGGAATTTCAAGTTTGGATACTATGGGCAAGAAAGATATTTTCCCCAAAGTCACATTTTATAGCTTGTTTTTTAAATACATATATATGCATTTATAACTTCTGAAAAGCATGCTTCAATTATATTGTCCAACATTTTTAACTTTCCTGAATTCAACATTTAATTGTGTGACTATGCCCTGGTAACATATATTACATTCATAAATTAATGCCATCTTATTTTGATCACCAGACTTTTGTGTCAATCAACAGAAATAATTGCTGAAATCAATTCAACATATAACTTGTACAACACATCTATCAAAAGAAAAACTTATTTTAACCAATAAAATCCTTTTAAACATCAACAAACTAAAATTAATAGGAATATACCTGGAGTATTTTTGCATTCAGAGAGAATAGACAGATTATTTTTCACATTTATTCCTGGCAAATTGCTGATTATCTGTTCTGGAAAGTCAGTCTGTGTTGAAGATGTAGTAGTACATCTAGAATTAGCAGCACAGGCAGCATTATTATTGCTGGCTGGGATGATTTGCACTTGATTGATTTCTTTGATTACCTGCTCATACGAAGGCGGCTGCAAAATAAAAATACCAAATGTACATGACATCATTCATTATAAAAATACAGCATTTATGAATGTACAAAATCCTAGTCCATGTCCTAAATGCTTTTTTAAATAGTAATGTTATTAAAAATTACAACTACAATGATAAAAAACTAATACAAACTAAAAAAAGAAAAGATTAAAAAGAAAAAATAGAAGGTGCAGAAAAGAAAAATAGAAAGAAAAAATAAGAATACAGTAAAGAAAAAGAAAAAAATGATGACTTCCTCCATCACAAATATAAACAATTTTAGTAACTTATCACCTTTTCTTAAAATACAACAAATGATCTCTTCTTCCCATATCTTATCTCCTATCCATAAACAAATCCTTAAAACCTCATCATTTCAGTCCTGATGTGAGCAAATATTCATTAAGGGTTACCAGAGATAACAACATATCTATTTTAACCTGGATCAAATAAACCAACTTTATATTATTTCCTTTTACTTTTAACTATCTTGATCTTTAGTCCCTTCAAATAATTTATTTTCATTTTTTCTTTGCCCCTTCTCTCAAAATTCTTCAAAGCTTTAACAAGCCTCTTTTGTAAATCCAATATAGGAGAATTACCCAGGTCACTGTCTTGGAAACCAAGAGAGTTATTTGTATATCCCTTTTAATTATTAAGATATCATCCAGTTTCTTTTGTACATCCAGCGTAGCATCTTTTTCCATATCATCTTGTTTCTTGTCATTTTAAATCCACTTTCAGATCAGTCTCAGTCTGATCCAGTAAAACTTGTTCCTCTTCCATAACATCTTTTAAACAGTCTATCTAAAGAGGCAGACACTCTTAAAATTAACTTCTGGGTCCATTGTTCAAAAATATCATTCAATATGTCCAACATTAAAATAGTTTGCTCCATCTGTATTAGTAAGTCAAATTTAAGTGTTCTTCTCCTTTAATCTTTAGTTCCATCTGGTTCCCTCTAGTGTCCAACCTTCAAAGTCCCATCCTATCTTTTTGTAAAAAATCAAAACAAAAGCATTTTCCCATGAGGAGTCTTATAATTAATTCCAAAATCTTATTTAAAATTCATCTGGACCCTTAGCCAGTTTGTAACTTTCTTAAATCAAAGTTCTAGTCACCCTTTTGCTGTTTATCTCATTAAAAAAATTAAGTCCTTAAACTTGTATTTAAAACTTCTTTCACTAAGGATTGAAGTAAACTCCCCTGGTGCTGTAAAATTTGTCAATCCAAAGGTTCCTAGTAGCTGAAAATCAGTTAACAAGCAATTTCCAAAAGTGATTAGAAAAGCAAGCATGCAAACTTAGTGCCCTTTTGAATGTGCACTTGCAATTTGAGCAAGATGGCTAATCCCTCATCTCCCAGAGCTCTAAACCTGCCAGAGAGGTGAGGAGCAACTATTTGGAGCACTTGTGGGAGATCTGAAGAGGATCAGATCCTCTGGAGAGGAATTATTGAAGAGCCGGTCTACTCACCCGCTCTTCATTCTGCCACAGTCATCTTCAGTTGGCCATTCCCTCCCCTGAAGTGACCGTCCTTGTCCTAAATGCTGATAACAATGAATTCTGATACTCCTGTTATTTCACTATATTATAATGCTCAAGCAAACATCAACTTGAACCAAGGGTGAAATCCTGTGCTTCCTCACCTCAGCTGGAACAAGTTCACTGGCTCTCCAAGGTGTCTGGCTATGAGTTGACTGGAACACTAGCCCTTGTTGAGGGACACGATTTCCACCTGGAAACCAGGAGGATGGTCCAAGTGGCTCAGCTGCAACTATTGTGATTTCCGGGCGTCTGGATGGGAAAAAAGAAGACGACCAAATCCAGCAGTTCATGATTATAAAGTATTTTGGAAAGTTACTGGGCTTTTTTAATTCAATTGCTGAGCAACACTTTTTCTCATTCTTCAATGGGACACTTCTGCCCATAGATATTAACAAGTCCATTTATGTTTCTGTTGCCTGTCATTTAGATAATCTTATCTTTGAATATTAGTATCTAAGAGGCCAGTAAAATCCCCAAAATTGTTACAACTGGCAAGAATTCAATATTCAAACTTTTGAAATATACACATAAATTTGCTCTAAATCATCAGCCAATACACTTTTGGGCACCTAAGGCCATGAATTGCCATAAACTAGAAAATGCTGTAGAGTCCACAAAAACACTGTAGTATCTTGGATGTCCAATCTCAACAGGCCTGATTGCATTGCTTTGTAATCACAGCATCTGTGTACATAACATATCCATTCTCCCTAGCCACTTTCCCCAATATTTTGGAAAATGATAAAGATACATCTCTTCTATCAAGGCTTTACTTGTTTATTTATTCTAATGTTTAATGTCAATGTTCATTTTAATTGTATTGTTAGTTTAACTTACATTTGAATGTTTTTAATCACCATATGCTATCTTGATTGTTGAAGAAGCAGAAAGACAGGAAAGCAATTAAATAAATAAAGGAACAAAGTACTTGAAACAGTACTAGTTCTTTCCATCCTAAACCTCTTTTTCAGTTACTGTGGTCCACTGAATACGCCACAAGAGAGAAGATAGATTTTAAAATACAATCTCCAAGGTGAACACATTTTAAAAACTATTAATTCTGTCTCATTTTTAAAACTCTTAATTCCCTCCCAACCTCCCATCCCAATCTGCCATCAGAAATCCAAAGTTTTCCACTGAGTTTTGAAACTATGATCTTGGGAGCTTGAAAGTCTGCGTAAGAGAGCCTGGACTGTCCTTCCTGGCTTAAAAAAGATATAGAACAGGGATGTGCGCGTATAATAAAAAGATACCCAATGGCAGTGATAGCAACATTTTCATTTCTATCTGATAAGTCACCTCTCACACTTGTTTTATTCATAGGAGAATTACAAATGAAGGAGCAATGATTATCATACCTTCTTTCTCTTTGCTGTTCACTGTGATAAGATGTCCGAGAAGCTAATTTAAAAAAAAAAAGGTAAACTATTAATTTTTAACCACTGCTAATATAACATTTAAATTTTTGTTTCCCAAAATTCTTCACGAATGATTACTGTCTATAGGTGATTATCATAAAAATCATTCATTATATTCATGATTAAATTCAAAACACAAACTTCAGATTTGATCAGAATCTCCTTATGACTCTGGGGTTAAAAAAATTTCATGAAACATACCTTATAGCTCAAAAGACAACATATAGAGAATACAAAATTAGTCCCACAGTATTAAAATATAAGTATGCGTGCTTGATTTATTAAGGTCTTTAAAAAAGCTCTGATGAACTTAAAAGTTCATATACTGTATACCTTTTGAGTTTATAAATGAGTTCATTTTAGTACAAAGGCAAAAAGTCTGGTTTGCAAAATATCCACACGGTGAATTAAACCATATGGACCTTGACTTAGCATTATTAAGTGAACCACTTCTGCTTTATAGATCAGAAATTACTTACTTAGTGATCTATCATCAGATTTATTCATCAGATTTTTGTGCCCCCAATTTTACTACAAATTGAGTTAGTGTGAATTTTCAATAACTATGCTTAAATGGCTTAGCATGATGTGTGAACCCACAGTGTGTGATGGATTTTATCAATTTTTCCCACTTTCTTCACACCCCCATTGATGTCTGTGCTTTCAAATAATAAGGAAAAAGTGGAATAGACATTTCCAGTAAGTGATTCCATGATTCCATGCATAGCTCCAGTATGATTCAGGCAATATTACCACTAATAAAAAATTAATGCTTATCTTAGGTAGTTATATTTTAACACATTTTATAATGCAAGATGTGATGGAATGGAATTATGAAGGCCAGACTCAGGGAGGAAAACATGCTCTTTCGTCTCCTGAGGAGCGAGGGAGAGATAAGAGGATGAGGCTGGCACCTCCCTGAGGAATTCACAATGTTGTAACTGGCATTACTTGGGAGCTAGGGTTTCAGTCTGGGAAGATTCTTGCTAGAGGTTGTAGCTAATAAACATTGCTGGACTGAATTTACATGGTCTCCTGGAGTTCCTTGGGCTAGGCCTGACACAAAATGACTTAACTATATATGTTCTCATTATATATCTTATTAGCATAACTGAAGTTGTATTTAAATGAAATCATTTGCATTTATCTTATATAATTAAAACAATAAGAAATTAGCCAGAAAGAATGTTCTCCAGATATATGATTTAGCAGAAAATCTTGTTTGCTTACACAGCTGCAAATTATCCTAATTACACCATTGTAAATTCATAGCAAAGCACCAGGTGGGGAAGGGAGAAAGACATACCTCTTCTACGGGGCATATTTGATGTGCACTATTCATGAGTGCTAAAGGAAAAAAAGAAGGGTTACAGCAGAAGAAGATAAAGGAGGAGGGAAAAAGAACAAACCAAGTGAATAGTAAAGATCCATTAGACTGTCTTTGTTAGTCAGATATCATAGTATTTTTTCCCCCACAAAATGAATGCTGGCAGTGTTTTAAATGCCTGTTTTAAAATTGGGAAGAAATTCAAATTTGGCTTTAAAAAGAAAAAAAAATAACCAACAGCTTTATACTGTATCTGTTCAAACAACAGAATTAAACAGTTTCCTTATTTTAAAGTTGTTAGTACACAAAAATGGTTTTGTTTTCTGACTATTCAACACTGCTGTATTAATTGGAGACAGTATAATTACTCAACATTTCCATGTTCTACAATGGCAAGATGTTTCTACCTCTCTGTCTTAGTAAACATCAGTTTTGCAACAGATGTTAATGTTTCTGTATTACTGGCTTTTTCTGTGACAAATGCATATTACTTTCATGCTCTTCTTCAGACAGATTTATCTTTGAGAAACAGAATCTCTCACCTGGTTTTGTCGTAATCTAACACTGATTTTAAAAGATAAAGGCTCATGATACTTCATAAAAAGCTGTACACTTCCTTTAGGAATCAGCCTTAACTCAGAAAACTTTCAGTCAAGTTCCAGAGAGCATCATGCATAAATAAAAATAATTTCTGTTTGTAAACAAAATTTCCTTTTTCATTTTAGTCATTTGGGCTCAACTGAAGTTGCAGTAGACAATTTCTTGACTTTAAAGAGATCTCTGCAGTGAGATGAGGATCTCTAGTGCATTAGATTGTTATGCTAGATGTGGGGAGATCCAGCTTCAAATCCCATTCAGCCTTGGGGACATTAAGCCACTCAATATCTATTAGTGTAATCTATCTAATCTGATGATATATAATAATGTTATTTTTTCCCCAGGGATATGGAACTATCCTCACTGATACTTAATAAATGTCAAACAATTTCTTTTACATACATACTTTTCCCTATCACTCACGTCCTATTCAACTTTCCAAGCAAGCATGCATGCAGTAATTTTGTGCATCCCTTTGTAAAAGTTATCAGCTATTCATAGTAACATTCCTGTAAATGTATGCATGTGTGTGTGTGTGTGTGTGTGGTGTCTACATACTTATATATGAGTATGAGAACTCTAGGGAAAACTGCTGTATAAGCACTCACCAACATTTCAAAGATACTGTCTGAACTACTGCATTCTGGGAAGAGATCATAATGCATTAGTCTATTTTAGATGAACTCATGAAATGCTGTCTTGTTAAAGATTTCATTGGAAATAATTGGGTATCCTTGTGCATAGAGAGAAAGTGAGTGAGCAAGAAAATGCTTGCTTGTAGATAAACCACCCATGAAGGAAAACATTCCTTCTATTTTAAACAAAAAGAAACAAGTACAGAGTGAGGGGTATAGCTAATTTCAACACATGTTTACACAACCAGTGTGTTCAGTGGGACTAAATAGGAAAAACATACAGAAAGGGAAGGAGATGGAGATGGAGAAAAGTACCATCACAGATAACAAAATTAAAAACTTATATGCACTCTGGAAAAGGCTTTTATACTTCCAATACGTATATATTTTTTCTGAAATATTACTGCAATTAAGAGAAAGCATGAAAGATAAACATTAATTAATTAATTAATGTAATTAATAGTTGTCGCAGCTCCTAAAAATGTCTTCTGAAAAAAACACTCTTAATCTTACAAAACTTTAGTTCCTCTCTTTAGACCCCCCCCCCAAAAAAGTTGGGGAAAAGTTACTTTGATTTGAAAGTTGGAAAAATATTCATATGAAACATGAAAAGTAAGTTTAGTAAAATAGTGTAATATATATATATATATATATATGTGACAATTCCACATAAATATTAATGTTAGTTTGCAGTAACAGGAATGAAAGAATTTGAGGAAGATGCTTAAGAATGAAGGGATGAAAAGGAAGTGAAACAGTATCACTTTATCAGACTCAATTTAGTCCACCATCTATTTATAATTATCTAGAATGTCATAAATAATTTACTATGAAGTTTGAATTAATATAGTCATACTTTTTCAAATACTCGTATTTTTCAGTTATTACAATGCAAAGAATAGTATGAAAGTTGGCCTTGTCAAAGACTCAATGACTTTTGAGCCATCAGCCATTCCATCTTGCTAAGGTCCTAACCCTTACAGTTTTCAGACCCTGGATCAATCACATCTCCCAAGCAGCCTGAGGTAGATATGTGGCTGTGCTCCCCTAGAAAGAGCTGGTGCACAATTTGAGAGTCCTCCAGGACTCTCACCTGCTGCTGGAATAGCAGGTGAAACCTGTATCCAAGACAACTTTTATCAAACAACAGCTAGCCTGCCAGTTGCTAGCCTGTCTGGAGCCGGAAGTACAGGCAACAGTCACTCATGCCTTTGTCACCTCACTGTTGGACTAGTATGATACGTTCTATTCAGGATTGCCCTTGAACACCATCCAGAAACTATAGCTGATGCAAAGTACTAAGTGGGATTGTGTAGTACAGCTGCGTAACACCACTACTGCAGGAGCCACAGTGGCTGCCAGCCTGTTTCTGGGTGCACTTCAAGGTGCTGCTTATCACTTTTAAAGTCATCACAGCTGGAAGCCTATCTGTGGGATGATAGAACCAATCCATCCAACCAAAGCATTCCTGCAGAAAACGTCTGCTGAGAGTTCTCATCCTTATGACATGTAGCTGGAAGAAACTCAGAGGCAGGCATTTCCTGCAGGGGCTCCGTCTTGTGGAATACCATATCACTGTATATAAGATCTGTGCCTGTGTTGAGCGATGGTGGCACTATTAATAAAGCGTACAATTCTTAACTGATTATGAGAAGGTGGAATTTATGTTATTAAGATGTGGTTATCAACTGATATTTATTTGCTGATGCTATTATATAAGTTGTTGATATTATAAATAAACTGATATTTATTCATTTGCTGACAGTATTATATAAGCTACTGATATTGTACGCTGCTCAGATGTATTCCGACTGAAGTGGCATAGAAATACCAGAAATAAATAAATCTCTCCAGCTACACAAATAACTCTATCCAAGGTCAACTGAGTACTAATAAAATCCTGCTATACCATATCACAGTATAATTTTACAGCCACTAAATACAGTGATGCGCTTATAGGTTCACCTAAAAAAGAAATAGGATATTATTCTGTCATTTATTAGATAGAAGAAGCGAGAACCAAACTCTTTTCCTCTGGATTTGTGAGAGTAAGAGCGAGAGGTATAAAGAATGTACTCTCATCCCCCGAAGAGCGAGGGAGAGATAAGAGGATGAGACTGGCCCCTCCCTGAGGAATGCTAGTGATGTTTATAGATTGACCCTGGGAACTACTCTCTGTCTGGGAAGATTGATGTCAGGTTTAGCCCAGGAAACTCCAGGAGACAATACAGATTCAATCCAGCAAGGTTTATTTGGCTTCACACTATACAAAGAATCTTTCCAGACTGAGAGTAGTTCCCAGGGTCAATCTATAAACATCACTAGCATTCCTCAGGGAGGGGCCAGTCTCATCCTCTTATCTCTCCCTCACTCTTCGGGGGATGAGAGTACATTCTTTATACCTCTCGCTCCTACTCTCACAGGATTCTGGTTCAATAGTGATCCTGTAGTACATCTTCTATCAGGCTGCTTCTAATTCTGGTTCAGAATTAACAGTAAACCATATCTCAGCATTACAGTAACAAGCCATAGCAGGTTTTGAAATAATCATTCTCTTCTTCCTTTACAAACAGCATTTTTGAAAAAGTTTGTTTTAGATTAACCATAAATTTCCTCATCATCCAAATTCAGAGAAATGTTGGCCAATTTCTTGTTATAATTTATGATAGTGACATGTTCAACCAATTGTTGTTCTGATTAACGACAGAATGGAAATCAGACAATATGCTAATCTGCAGATAATATAAAACAGAACTTCTGATACCTTTCTCACTGACTTGCTGGAAAAAAAATGAGAAATACAAGCCCAGGCTGCTTCTGGTTTTATGCAGTGACTAAATACAAACACTGTAATTCAGCTCAAGTTTTTATACTAGAAAATGATAGTAAAATATAAGCAAAGAAATAAATTTAAAATAATCTGCCTTATCAACATTTTTTTCCCTATAAACAGGTGTATTGAGTGGGGAGGGGAACAACTAGTCTGAATAAGACATTCATTTTTTTGTCAAAAGTATGTTGTACATAATTACATAATTTTGATGAATTATCATGAATTCAATTTAAAAGAACTCAAAAAGATCAATTTTATCTGTTGAACTAAACAACAAGAATCAGCTCGTGTACAATGATGATAATCAACCCTGGAATGTGAAATATCTATGATATAAAGTGCAGGTATGAAACATAATGTATCTGCAATGGTTAAGCCACTTAAAACCAAAGCATTTTTAGTCTGTTTAATGAAAATGTTAATAAACATTTATTTATCATTTCTGCATTCATCAGGTAGATATGACAGTCCAAAAATCTACTTACTTCTCTTGATTGCTGCTTTAATGGATGACAGGGGACCTTGGCTTTAAAAATGAAGGACAGAACAAAAATATCATTATACTTTGTACAAAAAGATAGATAATTTAGGGAATTACTATAAAAACATCACACAGTCACTGTAAAATACTGTGTCACAATCAGTATTAATCTGCTAATTTTCTTTTGTAGCTGAACGAAATCACAATCAGATTCTATAAAAGTTAGTCTTAAAATAAAGTAACCATTCTCATTCTAATGAAAATCAGGATTAGGGTTAGGGTTAGGGTTAGATACAGATACTTCTAACCCTAACCCTAACCCTTACAATCATCAATTTAAAAAAAAAAAAGGTTACTTGTTTTGTGCTACACAGCAAAATTCATAGTGAGATGTATGGCAAATCACTTAAGCGTACAATTGCATAAACAAATGTGAAGGACACACACAGAGACAAAACAACCATGTTACTATGCTTTAAAAAACTAATAAACTTAGTTGGGACTGCCTATGAACCTATCTTGGCATTAAGATCAGGAGAAGCTGCCTCGTTAAATATATTTTCCTGTTTGTCAGGTATAGAGACAGCTTTCTGCAGTCTCACTTCCAAGCTATGAAATGCCCTTTAGTGCCTACAATTTGTCTTCAAGAAAGGACTTAAGATGTTCTTCCTTATTTCGGCCTGTTCAGTTTTATTGACTGAATAAATGACTGCCTCAGTGCAGTCACTGACCAAAATAATGTATAGTTTTAGAAGTAGGATTGCAGATCTCCTATAATTGAAATACAAGAGTTTCTGTAAAATTACAATAAATAAAAGTATATGTAATAGCAGAACAATTAATAAAACACATAAAGGAAAACAGAAAGTTAAAAATGTGTGTGGTTTTAAGATCCCCAAAAGCTGGTCATTTAATTTGATAAAGTACTGTATCTATTAAATGCCATAATTAATTAGTAGTTAAGCACTAAAATACTATTTTAATATGCCACTAATTTTATATACAGCTAAAATTTAAACACAAGTATATTTAAAGTTAAAAGTTCTAAGCGGCATAGGCAGGACATTGAGATTTCTGGTGGCTGAAGTCCACAGAATACAATGCTAACTCACATATACATATTTGAGCTTTTCTCTCTTTCCCTCTCTTTCTACCTTTTTATCCTGAATATATTTCACATTACCCAGAAGATGTAAAAGCTGCTATCTTCAAATAAATTGATCTATATAATTTTATTGACCTTGTGGTAGTGGAGTCTAAGTACAAACAGATCACTGCATATATTATGAGGAGAATGAGACAGGACAGAAAAAAGCTATCTAACAGGTTATATGTTACCCCAGAATGAGAGACAACAGGAACATCAGCAAACTATTTTCTTCAAACCCATTGTGCACTTCCTAAAAGTGCCTAGATAGCTGCGGTACTAAAACAAAAATCCTGATCACATCTTATATTCTTAAAACTGTCTATCAAAATATCATATTTTCAACTGACACAAGAATTTTTTTAAAATTTTCCTACTTATAAAATAACCCTTTTTACTTCTTACTTTCCCATCCATGCCACCATACCACTTCAGCGGCCTCACTGGTCTTTTCTAGCCATCAAGAGAGGCAACCATTCTCACTTTACAGCTTCTAACCTTTTTATAAGTCTGAGCTGACTTGATGAGCTGCTCCAGAAGTGAAGACAAACAATAAGAGTGTCCCTTGTGGACTCTGTGTGTGTTTTCTACTATGATTTTGAAAATTCTTGCTCTGAGTAGGAAGAAATATCCCCTTCAATGTCAAGGAGGAAATACAGGGAACTGAGAAGAAAGAATATTTTTGTAGGAACTGCTAAATTGGGGAAAATGAATTTTTTGTAGGCATTATAAATTCTATCAAAGGTGATAGAATTAGTTTCTAAAAAGATGCTTACAAAAGGATGTTTAATTTTTTGCCACCTATTGTCAACAACAACGTATGTTCCATGATTGTTGTTTTCCCTAAGCTCTTAATTCCCTAGCACAAGCCAGAATACAGGAAGAAAACTTAATGAAAGGATCTGCAATTGTTCATATAATAACAGAGAAGGCTAAAAAAAATGAGTAACAGCTATCTAATTCTGTTGTCTTACACAGGAGTGAATCACTGCTGGTTTTCTGGATCTTCAGCTGTTACTCATTTCAAACCATTATTGTGAGTATAAATAATGATGAATTATCCTTCACCCAGATTAGTTTTGCTCTTAAACACTAGCTCTCCCAAATGGGCTGATCAGTTTGGGGTTTCAACATAATATTAAGGCACCTCATCCATTTCAACACTGTACAGCAATGGGATAAAAACATTAAATTACATCATCGTGTGTTACATATGCACAACACAACAAAAGTGAAGATAGGATAGCAACAGATATATCATTAAAGCATTAATGCTATAAAACAAATGTATTTGGAAATAAGCTTTTGTGGATCAGAGTCTAAACAATTTTAACATTTAAGACTTCACACTTAAGTCTTTAAGAGCCAAAAAACTCATTCTTGCTTTCCTTCTAGATTTTGAGCTACAGATAATTTTAAGATGATCAAATCTTTACAAAAGGAAGATTCTCTTCTACAAAAACATTATCTTTCTGCTCAGTAACAGCTTGTTCCACATTCTTGCTGACTCAAGTGAGTTACACCCTTTGTACATTGAAATAGAAACTTGTAAGAGTGGCCATTTATGAATATGCAGTGTACAGACGTTCTAAATTAGTGTGATACAACCACACATCTTCTAAACTTGCCTTTCCAAATGCAGTAATATAGTATGCAGAGCTGTAGTAACAAAATGCTGAATCCTGTCTCTGACTACATTTCTACAGTACTTCTCTACTACTGAAGAGAACAATACTTGTTATACCCTAATACAAAACCCTCTTACATCTTAACTTGAGATGCACTCATGAAATACAATCATTTTTTTTAAAGTGCTGACCATATTTAACTTCATTTGCATATATAGTATGCAAAGGGCAATCTCTAAGGCAGCCAGAAATCTTTTAGACTAAAATGATGCTACATCTAATAGGTGCATCCATTTGGGGGGGACAGGGATTATGGCAATTCCCATTATCCTTTAAAAGATTTAAAATAAGTGTGTTAAGAAATAATTCATTCATTTTCAGCTTTTAAACCCTCCTGCAACTCTCCTTCAAAAGGCTGGAAACCATTTTTTTAAAATGTGTGCCACACCCCAGCAGAAACATTGTCCAATCCTGATTTAAAGGGCTACTTTTAAGTCATGTGCCAATGCCTATACAACTACACACCTCAGTGACTTGCCAGAAGAAACTCACTATAGAATTATTTCACCATTCAGAGCCTGGTAGAAGTTCAAATTATCATCCAAGTACCATATTGTTCAAACTGATTCTTTTATCTCTAGCAGCCTCTCTTCTACTAATAGAAGGAAGATCAAATAAATAGAATTTAGGGAATTTTTATTTTCAGAGCTCAGGTTGAACCTATTAGTTCTCTTGATTTTGCCAGAACTCACTGAGTCCTCACAGTCTGTGTTTGTAATTGTATTACTGATCTTGAGCAGCAGTTACCATTCTTACATCTTTCTTTTTGCTAGGGTATTCGTCACATTCCTAGATTTTATTCAGTCTAAGACTGACGCAGGATTCACTGTAGGTTTATCATCTAGCACTGAACTCTAGTCTCCAGGAACAGAATGTCTCGAAAGAGTCCATAATGTCAAGAAAGGAAAGTGCAAACTCTGGATGATCAGTAGGCAGCAGCAAGGAGGTACCTAGCATTCTATTTCTTGCTTGTCATTTAGCAGTTGTCCAGCAACAAACAACTTGGTGGGATTATAAAAGGTTGCAAACTTAAATTAATAGATAAACTCTTTTACTCTGTAAATTTCTGGGCCTCTCAGTACATTTGACATTTTGAACGCTGTTGTCAGGGAGGAGGGGGAGGGAGAGGGGGAGGGGGGAGGAGGGGGAGGAGGAGGCAGCCCTGTCCATCCAAAGATAATCTCCAAATTTGTGGTGTCAGAAGGTATACTGGTGAGGTTGTTTCTTGTCACTTTCCCTAATCTTCCAAGGTAATCATCATCTCCTCCTCAAAGCAACAACATCTCCACAAAGATCTTTGGATCCTGAACTCAGATTATATAAGTAGCGACTATAGAATGAGTGTATTCAACTTGTTTTCCAGACCTGCTAGAAATATTGGCAACTTTCAGTTCTCTCTGCAGCTCCTATTTGTGAAGCACTCCTAGCTCATATTGTACAGCAATACATATCGAGGCATGTCCAGACCAAAACCAACACAAATCCAACACCGTGATTTACCAACAGCCCAGGCAAATGCTAAACAGATACCAAAAGATTTACTTGGAAGACACCTGATCAAGTTACCCAAGGTTATTAATTGTTCCGTTTCAATCTCTCTGGTATCTCAGGAAATTTCTCAGTAAATGTCGTCAAAGATTATATTCCTGAGAGGTTTAGCCAGCTAAGTCTGGTAAATTCAGTTAGCAAAGCTACTGTTTTGCTTTATTTTTAGGACCATTTCTGACTCCAGTATACTAGCTACTTTAATAAACATACTGTGCTGGAAATTGGAATTGATAAAATATAGTTGCCTAGTGTAGTATAGTATATACATTTATTTGCAACCATAGGTTTTAGCAAAATTCATATAAAATTACAACAATCCATATCAGTTCAATACATCCTCTCTAATAGGGGTAATAGCACTATCTGTCAACGTCTGCTTTCATATCTTCCTTGCAACCATTGCAAACAATGGAACTTGTTTTGTTACATGTTCATCTATATCAGTCAACAGAAAATACATTTTTTTCTAAGTTAGACTGATTCAGTTGTATTAACAAAGGCATGATGAATCTAGCTCTAGGTTCCTGATATAATTTGCAATGTAATAAATAATGATTCAGATCTTCCACCTGTGAGTTATTACAAATGCATAAACGATAGGTAGTTGGTAATCCTTTATATCTTCCATCCAAATAGACTGTTGGCATTGTTTGAAAATGAAGTTATGTGAAACCTTGTCTCAGGGAATGGGATGTAAGAGACTAAATAATATGACATTCCTCGTCCATTTTACCAATTTCTTTTCTACAGAGGCAATTCTTAGATCTGAATATTCATGTGTTTAGCCTGAAGTTTATTAACTGTTGTAAAACATATTAGGGGTGATTTCTAAAGTATATGACAAAGGGCTTTCACAGCCAGTCCTATTTCACATTGCTGGAGGTATGAATGCCCTGGTCTGTCACACAGATATTTAAAGCTTTTTTTTTTTTTTGCCTAAGTAACACAATACTCCTTAGTCTGATGTATTTTTATAAGCTTGATTTAACTCTGAGTTTCCTACTGCACACCTTCAACTGAGTTTGAGTAATAATTATAAAGTATCTGTAATGATATGTGGGGATGACCTTGGGAGATGGGGGGCAGAGATGCTGCCTAGGGAACAATCAGATAAGAGGGGGGAGCCCACAGCTACACAATAGGCACAGAAAAAAACTCAGGAAGGATCCTTAACTTCTCAGGCTATAAAAAGAGACAGCAGGAGATCTGTACTTTCAGACTTGCAAGATTCTGTTAATGCAGCATTACAATAAAGTAGAATTAACTCATCTGGTCGTGTTTTTTGTCTGGTCTACCTAAGAAGGCCTTACATAAGAAACAGGCAAATTAAAACTTTTATATCAACTCACGGTATGCACTAACAAAGTCAAGTAAAGTAATTACTAAATGCCTTGCATGTCAAGGTCTGGTTAATAAGCACTGAAGATGAAACTAGAACCAATCCTCATAAACCAAGACATAACATTACCTTTGGATATAAAACAAATGTGCTGTTGGCACCTATATTCCTTGTGTTAAAAAAAGAAATAATATCAGTGCCTAGAGCAGATTAAACTAGTCATGGGGTTGGGCAACCTATGGCCCTACAGCCACAATTGCCCTTAGTTAAATTACATAAGACCTTGTCTTAATTTCAAAAACATTTCCAACCTTGAAATGAGACGAAACTGTAACACTTTTTAGCAATAATATCTTAAGAGGGCTCCGTGTTCAGTAGTCTAAAACAAACAGAATGCTTAGTGGGCAGAAAACATTGTCTAACAATCAAATCAGATTATACCCGTCATGTTTCCTTGTATAAAAAAGTAAAATTTTCCATTTGCTGGTTAATTGATAAGTGATATCCATGGGCAAGCACACTTAGCAATTTATATAAAGACACATATGAAACACACTTTGTCATTACTAATATATTATTGTCACAATTTTCAAGTGAACTGTATCTCTGCCTTCCTTATTTATGATCTGTTAACATTTATTGAGTACTAATCTCTTCAAGAGATATCTTAAATTGCTTATCATTGAGACTATCATCGGTAGGATGGAGCATAAACTAATGTTTTATAATGTAAGTTGCAGACAAAAAAAAGAGAAGTAGCTCACATCTGAGATATGCATTTGACTACAAGGACACTGGGGATAACTTTCAATACTTAATTATACAATAAATAAATAATGTATTACAAAGTACATATACTCTAGTTATTAATAAGTTCCATAATGTCCCTGTACCTCTCACTGGCTGCATTCACACATTATGATATAGCATGAATTATTTTTAACCATAAGCCATTTAGTTTATAAAATGTGCTAAGCCAGAGATGCACACAATTTTTTGGGCTAACGGGCACATTTGGCCTTTGAGTGGCATATTGAACACTGTGCTCCAAAAAAGCAGAAGTCTTCCCCTTTGCCACATTAAACAATTACAATTTTATTAAAAGTTTTCAAGGTCTCTGGCAGATGAACCTAGAGCTTCTGTGATAAAACATGGATAAGTTATGTTTTATTAATTATAGCACAATAGCTGTATTCATACAACATGCTAACCCAAAGCCAAACAAATCATATTGTGGTTTACCATTATGTAGTAACAAAGTATGTCATTGAAATTATTATACAGTATATGAAAACCACCATTTCCATTTCTATTTTATCAAGAATTGTTTGCTACTTACTCTCTTTTCCTGAGACATATTACAAGCCACTGGAAACACTTCCTAATTATAGACAAAATATTATTTCTCTAATCAGATTGTTCCTCACAGGCAACTTTCTTCAAAATATCTAGATTTTTCAGGTAACAGCTTATAGAAAAATCCTCCTTGCTGAGCAGGTTATTTATCCTAGAGTAATTTCATTCTACGACTTATTCTTTGATCCTGACAGACGTTTTTATAAATATAGCTAGGACTGACAACCTGGCAAATTAAATGTTTTGGACCTACAACTCCCGTATGATTTTGTGTTTGTGGGTGGGAAGGGGAAGAATTACAATCCACAATTCATGTAATTCAATCCACCTATGGAGCATGTGATCATATAAGTCCAATCTAGTTAAAATAAACTTGGTAGAGTATTAAAGCAAACAGTCTTAGATAGATATTCATCACAGGAACAGACTTTCCCTTCTTACAAGGGATCCTCTGGAACAGTTAACAGCAGGAAAACTTGGGGAACAGAAAACTAAAGGAAAGTTGTGTGAATCAAAGTCAATTCACACAATGTTTGATATAAATTTTCCCTCTTCAAGAAGGGGAAAAAAGAGGACCCCAGTAATTATCGACCAGTGAGCCTAACATCAATACCTGGAAAGATGTTAGAGAAGATAATAAAGCGGACCATTTGTAAGCATCTGGAAGACAATGCTGTGATGGCTAAGAGCCAGCATGGCTTTGTCAAAAACAGGTCATGCCAAACAAATCTCGTCTCCTTCTTTGACAAGGTAACGACTTTAGTGGACAAGGGGAATGCGGTGGATATAATCTACCTTGATTTCAGCAAAGCTTTTGACAAGGTTCCACATGGCATTCTCATTGACAAGCTGTTAAAGATTGGTTTGGATGGCCCTACAGTAAGGTGGCTATCTAACCGCACACAGAGAGTCAGCATTGACGGGTCAACATCGAGTTGGAGAGCAGTAACCAGTGGCGTCCCACAGGGATCGGTCTTGGGGCCGGTATTATTCAACATTTTTATTAATGATCTGGATAATGGGGTTGATGGGCTACTCATCAAATTTGCAGATGACACAAAATTGGGAGGTCTGGCAAACACCCAGGATGAAAGAATGACATTGCAATCTAACCTGGACAGATTGGAAGACTGGGCTGAAAGGAACAAGATGTCCTTCAACAGGGAGAAATGTAAGGTAGTACATTTGGGGAGGAAAAATGTAGGGCACACATACAGGATGGGGGACTCATGGCTTGGAAGCTCTACATCGGAGAAAGACTTGGGTGTGGTCATAGACAACAAGCTGAACATGAGCCAGCAGTGTGAGACAGCTGCTAGGAGGGCTAATGCAGTTTTGGGCTGCATTAGGAAAAGCATTATATCAATGATGCGGGAAGTCATTATTCCCCTCTACTCTGCACTAGTGAGACCACACCTGGAGTACTGTGTACAATTCTGGGCACCACATTTCCAGAAGGATATTGACAAGTTAGAACAGGTTCAGAGGAGGGCAACAAAGATGATACAGGGACTTCAGGACATGTCCTATGAGGACAGGCTGAAGGAACTGGGGCTGTTCAGTCTGGAGAAAAGAAGACTGAGGGGAGACATGATAGCAGTGTTCAGGTACATAAAGGGGTGCCATAGGAAGATGGTCAGGAACTCTTTTCCATGGCCACAGAAACTAGGACCAGAAATAATGGGTACAAACTGCAGCTACCTAGATTTCACATAAATATAAGGAAAAACTTCCTGACGGTTAGATCTGTACAACAGTGGAACAGTCTACCTACGGAGGTTGTGGGTTCTCCATCTCTGGAGGTTTTTAAGAAGAGGCTGAACAGTCACCTCTCGGGAATGGTTTAATTGGTTTCCTGCATATTGCAGGGGGTTGGACTAGATGATCCATGTGGTCCCTTCCAACTCCAAAATTCTATGATTCTATGATTAAATTGGCATGCAGGGTTCCTCAAATAATTGGATTATTTTCCTCTTATTCATAGTACACAGGTCTTATTCTTCAGGTTAAACGTTTCATGTTAAAATATTTGCAAAAATGGAATTGAAATGCTTGTCAGAGTTTCTATTGCGTACATCAGATATAAAATGCAGAACTTAAATGTTATTAACTAATTACTCAACATTAAATAAAATGAACTGAAGCAGCATGTTGATTACTGTATTCCATGATTTATTTGAAGGGCATTTGTTATGCACAGAATGTTGGGGGGGGGAGAGACAAATAACAGCAAAAAAACAAAAAAGACCTTTTAAAAAAATCAATCTCAACCCAAATCAGTAACAGAACGTATGAAACTATTTTATGAATGTCCTTATGCATGAGTAGTGCAGTTGATTCTTTGAATGTATCTAGTTGGCTAGATACAAAACAAATATGACTGTTCTTGTTTTTCATTTTTGTGATTTTTTAAAAAGCTTATTACTATAGAATATATTAACTCTTTCACATACACCTTTGGATCTATAGTTCTCTTTCTAGTAGTGTGCTTCGTTTGCTCCTAGTTTCTCAAGGATATATAAATAATCTGTACGAATTGGAATAATCCACAGAGTACAGAATATGTAACTATACTTTAAAGAACCAATGAACAAACGCAGATCAACAATTATTAAAGCTATGTATATTTTTAGGGGAGCGGGTTTCAGTCCTTTATAGGGAACATTATAACTGCAGGAAATTGAAGAACACATATGGACCCAATAAAACATTTACCCTATATGAAAAACTGGAAGGATCCAATGTGATCCTTTATACACCTTATATACCTTAATTACCAGAGCAAATCTACAATGCAAATGAATGTTTTTAATATTTCCATTAAATTACAATTTCCCAATTCTTCTTGGCACTGTATAGAAGAGTATAAATATACATGAAAACAGAAAAGCGATCTCACCCTGATGGACGGTGGTCTGGTTTATTTCTTTCTGAACGATCTAGAAGAGAAAAAAGCATGTCCACAAAAGATGTTAGTTTACTGTCCTTCAGATATGAACACACTTTCAAGTCATATTTTTAAATGCTATATTTTACTTTTTAAGGGATACTTCGCCCGAAAGAAATAAAAACATTTGTAGAGAATATTTAAGGATATCACTTTGAAATACAACTTTCTTCATGCTTGTTAAATTTTGTTTATATTTAACAGAGGCTGTCCTCTTTTGAAAATCCAGCAGATTTTTGTTTTCCAAAGAATATAAGAGAGCAGTGGAAAAGAAAACCACAGAATTAGTCAGCGCCTAAGAATCATTCCATGAATCACAGCTGGCAGACACTAGGAAAGGATGGGAGATACTCAGTGGCTGCAACAGTTCCTGCAAATACAGACTATATTTCTGTTATTCCTTTCTCCATGATCTTTTGGAATTGCAGGCACCTAAGTCTTTCTGAGTTCTTTATCCAGAGAAGACTTATTTTTTAACTGTATGTACTAGGAAAGATGACTTGAACATCAGTTATATTTATAATCATACTATACTAGAAAACATTTTGGAGTTTTAAAAATACAATGAATCTATTGTATGTATAATCAAAATAGAAACAGTTCATCAAGACCAATAATTTCCTCTGCAAAATATGCTGTGATACTTTTTTTCACAGGAAATTTAGAAAACAGCTGTTCAAATATAAAAACACATACACATTACTAAGGACTTACACAATATTCTGCTATGCTAAATCTCATTAGCTGTATTTCCATTAACCTCCCAGGAATTCTGTTTAACTTTCTTTTTATTTTTTGTAACATATGTAAACTACATACTGTTTTACATCTGCTGTATAAATAAATATATTTCAAGCAGTCCCCTTTCTGTATGTAAGAAACATTTTCTAAAAAGAGATTTTAAGTTACAATATCTGGAACCATATAAAGGTCTTGTTTCATTTTATAAGTTGCCAAACTAGGTTAAAATACTTTTAATGCAATTTCTTGCATTGTAATATGATACTTGATAAACAGAATATGCTCACCTGTACCATTTCTTGTACTACTATGTTCTCAAACTGTGCTGTAGTTTTCACTGTATTTCATTTTTCTATTTTGCAAGACAAAAGTACTTGCTGCCACCGATTCCTAGCAACAGACACATTTTCTGCATATGCATGCCAACATAGCAACATAAATAATTAGCACTAAAACCACTTTTGAAAAACAAAGTCAATGTTCAAGATACAACCTTAAAAGCTTTCCATAGGGAAACATAAGAAAAGACTCGTAATTACCATACCTGAAACTACAGAGAAGCATACAATTCTTTCCCTTCATTTTGTTATCCTGTGCTGAAATTAAACTTTCTTGGTCATTCATACAGATGTGCAGCAGCAATGAATCAAGAAAATTTTTCAAGTTGTACAATACCAGGCATGAGGAGAAAACACAAAACATGTAAACAGCATCTGGAATCATCCCTCTAAGGACTCTTCTGATTGGCAGTTTTACTGTAGCCAATCTCAGAACTGGAATGCTGTCATTCAGGAAGTGAATGTTATTCCATTTTCCCTCTTTCTTTCTTCGTTTAAACAGGAAATGGTTTAGATGGACTTGCATAATTTACTGCTTAAAATAGCACCCAAAAATGATAGCAAAAATCTTTTAAAGAAATACCTTTTAAAAAGACTTACTTCATAAAAGAAAACAAGCTTATTTTAATTATACTGATTTAATATGATAAATACTAACCTTATTTTCAATAAAAAAGTTGCTCATTTTTAAAGAATCATTTGATTCTAGTTTAAACAGGATTGTTAATCTGTGAAACTAAAGTCTGTTAATTTTTTTAGTTCCACAATTTGGTGCTATATTTATGAGGAAGAGTTATAAGGAGAAAGCAAGGAAAAAAGACTCAAAAATATGAAACTGATACCTAGGAATTTGAAATATTTTTCTAGCTTTTGTTTGTCAAAGAACTACATTAGTGGTAATCTTATTTGCAAGAATGCCAGTAGCCAAGTCCAGCTTTTGAGACAGTTATATGAACATGGAGATTATAATAAATACATATGGATATGTGGTTTTAGATTGTGTACTTGCTAAATTTAGCAATATATTAATAAATTTTGGAAGAGCACTCCAAAGTTAGGAATTTTCCAAGCTATTATTCAATGATTAAATATTTTCACACACAGTCAGGTCATGGGACATTGGAAAAGCATGTGACTGCACAGATCTAGGACCAAATAGTGTGCCATTCTCCAAGCCGTTCGCCCCATTCCTTCTCCAAATCATGCACTCCTGGATCCTCTGGAAACCTTGTGGTCTTCCCCAGGTCTTGTGAGAACGGGCACATTATTTGGAGAACAGCAGGAGCCCCATTCTTGTGGTGATTTGGAAGACCTCATTCTCCAAATTGTGCACCCCATTCCTTCTCCAAATAATGAGAACAGCCTCAGGAAGGAGGCTTGGCACAGCCAGCAGCTGCCTCATATTCAGTAAGGTCAGGCTGGGCGTACCTCATCTGCAGTGGGAGGAAAACAGCAAAGGTCAGCTGGACACAGCAGAGCCTGTGGAGCGCAGGGCAGCAGGGCCTTTTCAGAATGGTGCTGGGATGGCTGGCCATGCTGTGGGGCTTGAGGCAGTATCTCTCAGTGGCAGCAGCAGTGCTGGGGCTAAAGTAGAGGCCTGGGGACAGTGGCAGCTGGCTGAGACCAGTGAAGGCCCCCAGCCTCTACTCCAGTCCCAGCTCCAGCGCTACCACCGAATGTCGTTGTGCAGGGTGTCCAAAAGAGCATAGATGGGTGGCAAGGGAGACAGGCAGGTGGGGGGAGTTGTAGTGCCCCTGCAATCATAAGCACTGCTTGGCCGGGCTGGGGTGACTGAGGCTTCCCAGGAGCAGTTGCAGCCTTGCACCACACTGCAGCACCTCCCCATCTCAAGCAGCCTGCACTGGGTCTCCCAGGGCCTACCCCACCCCACTGCAGCACCCCTGCACTCCTTACCTGGGACTCTCTCCACTTAACGATGGAAATTCTGGTCCCAATTGTGGTCATTAAGCAAGAACTACCTGTAACTGGGACTGGGAACTAAGCAACATTGTCATAAGGTCTGATGTCATGTGACCGTGCCAACTTACAACTGCAGTTCTAGCAGTCCCAGTTGACGTTGTTAGGCAAATCCCTAATGACAGACTAAGCAAGGGCTACTTGTACTGCAAATTCACCTAACACAGAAAATCAACATCTTAATCAGCTGGAAGTTTCTATGTTGATAGAGACACCATTAAAGACAACACTATACTATTGGTATCTGCAATACATGGTGATGATGATGCTTTGCTGCATACATCTCTAATTTTATGGCTGTATAAGAAAAAAAATGAAGATCATCGTACTATGGTATACTAAGAATGTGCTCTAAATTTATTTCCATCTCATCAAAAGATTAGAAGAATGCAAGGAAGCTGAAAATGCATGGCAATAAATCCTGACCCTCCAGATGTTTCACCCCATATTCAAGAACTTGCTTATAACAGCAGATCAGAGGCATGACATACTAGCTAAGTTATTTTATGGCAGATGAGATAGCAACCATATATGCACAGATGATCTGCCAACTGAACAACATAGAAATCAAGCTCTATATGTAAACTTGTTTCAGGGTTTAAACTCTAGGCTTTTTTTACCTGAGTTTTCAAATTAATAAAAATTTGGCCATTCTCTTACCAGCCTTGAAATCAGGAAAGATCCATTCAGTGTTTATGTATTAGTTCTGTCTATCCTCAGAACCACTGGTTCCCATGCTCCCAGATTCAGCCCTTTCATCATAACTGTTGCTCAAGATGCCTTTATTTAATTTGTATCAATTAAATCTACCAGTCCTTAGACCTATGTCAAGGGGTTTATGATAGTTTTCCAAACTAGGGTTTATGTCAGTTCTTCAAGATAAGCCAGATCAGGAAACAGACACAAGAAATACTAGAACCCTACTATATTGATATAGGCTACAATAATAGAATCTTGAAAGCCTGACAGCATTTTCTTCCCTCTTATACTGAAGAGATTCAAGGTGGGGCAATTTTAAGTTTCTTTCTCATGTTTTCTTGTTTTCCAGACTAAGCTTAAGTTTCACTAACAGTCTCCACATACTTTCTCCAAGGTCAACTCTGCTCCTCTATAGTTTTTCAAACTGTGTCCTATAGAACTCTAGGGTTCTGTGAGAACTTCTGTGTGGGATTCCAGGAGCGACTAAGGAGGACAGAAGAGTTCACTTAACACAGCCAATTTTCTATCACTAAAGCTCTACTCTTGACCAGAAGTTCCAGGAATTTACTTTTCTTTTTAAACTAACTGGTTCTTTGGCCTAAAATTTTTTTTAAAAAACCTGTTCCAAACTATTAATGAGGTTTTTAATTGGATAATTACAACAGCGAGGAAAAATGAATTAGAAAACATTTCTTCTATAAATTTCCAGTTCTTGAGATATGACACATTACTAAAAATAATAGACCACCAAATTCTCAAATAAATGTGCATTGGTTTGCTACATTAAACAACACACAACCAGTTAACAGGAACTGATTAATTTACCTACAGAAAGTATAGTTAATTTAATTAGTTACTGAAAAGAAAATGCGACATCAGTTATCTTATTTGGCTTAATGCAGTTTAAAAATTTATGTAAATGAACAGATCTAAATGTAAGAAATGGCAAGATAGTACAATTATGACAGAGCTTAAATACTAAAGATTTCATACAATATTAACAGAACGAAGTATATTTTTATGTATCATTTATCTACATGTGTTTTTTTTCTTTATGATGATAGAACATAACAATTATGTTATTTCAATAACCATGTGTGGAAGAAAGCTGAATCTCTGTATCCAGCAGGACCAAAACTATACTAGACTCTAACTAGCATGGATTTTGAAAGCCAGAATATGAACAGTATATGAAGGATAAATTACTTGGCAACCTTGCACAAAGTATTTCCTGAAGGGAACTTTATAATGTGCTTTCTTATTGCTCTTGATATCATGCTGTGTCAATGTACTTTTGCCATGACATATTTGCATACTTTTTTTTGTCCAAATATAGGAAACTTTAAGTCCAATGTTCTTTCAAGAATGCACTACCTCCCATACTTCCAGCACAGGGAAAAGAAAGTATATTACATACACATACCTACAACGTGCCATTGTTAGAAATATGCTCTTAAGCAACAGTGACTAGGTATTGATATCATGCTAAGTCATGGGTCTGTGTCCAACTTTTCTGACCAATGAGCTAATCTGAAATTTTGAAAGCTTACTCCAGATGCTATAATAGTTATTGTGAAGGATGCTTGCCCTTCACAAAATGGCTGCCATGATCTTATGGCCTGTCCCTAAACAAAAAAGTCAGATGTGGTAGGAAGTTCCAAGGATAAGAAAAGTGGAACAGACCGCACTGGTGCCCATGAGTATCATATTAAGGACTCCAGCATTAAGCCATAATACGTTTTGTTTTATTCAGTTATAGCATATTGTATAATCATATCTAGCTGTGGCTTATTCAAATCATACTCAAACCATTCTATGACATGAAGTGCAAATCTAGTCAGTTTTATACTTAAACCTATATACATCTTGTACAAAATCAACAAACCAACCAACCACATTCTGCTTTAGCACAATATGTAAACTCAATTACCCTGTCATTTGATCACATACAGATTTTATAAACAGGTTGGTACAGCTCCCAACCTAACATTCCAAGGCACACAAACTGTTCATAAGTTCAGTGATGCCCTTTTAAGTTAACAGCCTCTTCTGCTATTAGCTTCTGTAACTGATAAAATTGGTATCACTACTAGTCAACCCAAAAGAAAAACAGCCTTGCTGGTGGTAATTGAAAATGTAGAAGGACTAAATCTGTACAGTAATTAAGAGAGACCAGAAGACTCCAGATCCAATAAATGCATGTACTTGCATATTTGCATCTTTTTAAAAAAGTACAGCTTACACTTATAATGTCATGTTATTTCTGGGATGCACACTGTCCAGTTCAGCCTATCCAATTTGTGTTTCAAAGATAATTAATTCAAATTACATAGAATTTGTTTTTCCAACAGGTGGACATTGTCTGGGCAGACAGAAATAGTCCTTTCGTCAGCCTTGGTGATCTTGCTTGGCCACCCTGCAGGTGCTTCATACATACAGGGGAGGATGCAGGGACAAGTGGAATATTGCAATTGTTGAAATACCAGTACACAGCATGGATGTTGCAAGTCTAGGCTGAAGCTGCCATAACTAAAGATGAAGTAGGCACATCAGCAGAGAGGACAAAAAGCCAGGACTCTGGTCTAAAAGATCATTTCAGGGAAATAGATAAGTTAAGGAAACAAAGAAAAAAATGTCACCTGAACCAGACAAAGGAAGCTGGGCTTCAGCACATGGAACCCCACCCCCTCAATCCCATCAACAGCTACCAGACTTGTAAATTAACAAGGCAAGAGCAGCTACCAGTCTTGTGAATCAACAAAGCAAGGACTTTTGGGGATACAAGGGGTTCCTGAAGACCACCCACACATCTCATCTTTGGATCCAGACCTGGCAGCTTCTATCCCTCCAGCTAGTGCCTGGCAGCCTAGTTGAGAAGGACGTGGGTAAATGTGGATGAATGTTTGTGTGTGTGTGAGAAAAAGCAAATGTACACTGTAACCAGTAAAGTGTTGCTGTTCCTTTAAATTCACTGGATCTCCGTGTATTCCAAAGAACTGATGAACAGAGCATTATGACATGATATGTATGAAGTGATAAAAGTGTCGGTTGAAAGTGATTTGTGTGTGTTTCTAATTATTTCCTGGCTATTGCCCAGGGCTGTGTGACTTGTCTGCTCAGGTCGCACCTAACTGGAAAACCCAGGTAGAAAGTAAGGGGGGCTTACAGACAGTAAGCCAAACCTGGGAGCACCTGTAACAGTATAACAGTGGAGAGCTGTTCAGTATGCTTTAACGTTTACAGTTATATTCTTATATGACAGCTACAAATCCTGTTAAGACATGATTCCCTCTTTTCTCTCAGGCCTAACTCCAGCTACAAAGGCTGTTGACTATTATGCATTGATTCACTTTATACATTGGTTGGTAGTTACATCTGAGGAATTATTTATAAGAACTGATGAACAGAGCATTATGACATGATATGTATGAAGTGATAAAAATATTATATATGTTTTCTTGATTATTGTATCACTATTACATTTTTCAATTTTTAAGTAAACTGCAATGAGTATTCTCATTACATATACACACACAAGGACATACACATACACAAGAAAACATACGTAAAAATGATTTTGTTGTAAAGAAGGGGCTTCTTTACTGTATATTCTTTTCTTTTCCTATTTTCTTTCTTATCTATTCACGCCTGTTCTTGATGTCAGTTAATATTAAGACTTACAAGATGACACAAAACTTTGTAACATCAGCGATATTAAAGGAGATCTTTGAAGAATGGAGCCAATAATTAGTAACTACAATATCAACACTGTCAATAATGATGTCTGCTTCTATGGGTAGACTATGTCTAAAAGATGTTAATGAGGGATTGACAGATGTGGAACAAATTTTATCTGACAAGACAAAGTACCAAAAGTGGATTTGCACTGTGCCAAGTGCAAATTACAGGCCAAGAGAATGATTTGGAAAAGGACACTTTACTGGATGTACAAAAGAAAATAGCTGAAGTTTTAAAAATTAAAAGGGAAATACAAATGATAAACCAAGAGATCTGGAAAATATTTTCTTATTGGATCTACAAAAGCAGCTTATTAAAGCCTTGAATAAATCTGTGCAATGAGATAAAGAAGAATTGAAGAGAATTCAAATCCTATGACAATATTGATTGAATTAAAGATTAAGGCTGTTAGAAGTAAAAGGAAGGAATATAAAGTTCGTTTTTTTAATCAAGGTTAAAATAAGACTTTTGGGGGGGGCAATATTCTGGCAACCCTTTATGGACTTTTTGATGACACCAGGATTGAAAAGTAGATGTTTTATGGATTTGCTTACAGATAAGGGATGGGATATGGGATGAAGAGGTATCTGTTTGTAACCTTATAGGGGGTGAAGAGTTATTAAATTTGTCTATAGTTGTGATAAAGGTTGGAAGTTACTTCTTCATATATTTTTCTTTTTCTTCATTATATTCTTTCTTTGCTTTTTCTTTTTCCCTGCACTTTTTCTTCCATTCTTTTCTCTTTCTCTAAGTTTAGTTTGTATTAGTTTTTACTATTGTAATTACAATTTGTAATTATCTTTTCTCTTTCTCTAAGTTTAGTTTGTATTAGTTTTTACTATTGTAATTAGTAAATTAATAATAGTAAATTACTACTAGTAATTAGTATTAATTCTTAATAAAAATTATATTTATTTTCCTTATTTCTTTTTTAAAATTTGTATTGTTTTTATCTTGTTAAAAATCTCTTTAATAAAAATTAAATTATAATTTATAAAAATTATTAAAAAATAAAAATAAAAATGATTTTGTTCTGAAATCATCCCTTTGTAATAGATTAGTCAACCCAAGACCTTAACCCACCTTTTCTACAATTCCTGAAGTGCTTTCCAACTCAAGTTTTTAAACAGCATCAGCAGAGTTTTCTCTAATTTTGAGATACAAAATGCAAAACCATATTAAAGCCTTAAAATAAGCTTAATATAATTTCTTCCCCCCCCCAAAAAAAACCAACTAGTGTACAGTATTCAGAAATAGAAAATGCTGCCTTAATTTGATTTGCATCCCACCCATAGGGGCCATTAGCGTTTCAAAATGCAGCTCCTGGTCACCAAAAATTAGCTTGCTGAAATAGAGGAAAGCAAATAACTCGTTTGGTCTGTTATCTTTAGCCTCAATTATAACCCAACATACTCTTAACTAACACTGGAATTCATAGTACCAGCAACCTCTCATTTTCTAGGTAAAATAAATTATTCATACATAATCCAAACATGAGCTTTTTTTCTTTCAAATGCAATTATGTTCAGGCTAATCATATAGTTTCCAAACACACATACTATCTTCTTATGTAAACAGTTGTTTCTAGTGACCTTGCAGCTCTTTTCTCATTACAGTTTACTGCTGTTTCATTTATGTTTATACATAGAATGGTCTTATTTGTGCTGAATTCCAACATACAAGTCAAGTGTCAGAACAATAAACAGCTGAAATACTTCAGAAGGTCCTCTCAACACTAATTTCTGGTATATAGCTTTCAGCAGGGAGGGGAATATGGAAAGACAAACTTAATATCCCTCAGGCTAATTTCAAATCCCTGGACCAAATTTCAAAAGCTTTTATAAAAGATCAGTTGAGGTCTCTGCCAAGTTCTATCCAACTTTTTCTCAGCCTTTGGAAAACAAGATGTCAGATGAAAAAAGGAACAAGAAAAATAGAAACAGAGGTGTAAGAAAGAGAAAGGGGAATATCAGGCAAGTATGGCTGTATCCTTCCATTTTTGGCTCTTGCCTTAGCTATATCCCCCATCAACAAATGGCCTTCAACCACTTATCTATGAGAAAATGCGGAGGGAGGGAGGGAGGGACGAAGATGGAATGTGTCTACTGGGTGTTGATTTCAGGGCCAGCCCAAGAACGACAGAGAAGCAGTCCAGCCATCAGTACTTTTATTGCTTATACCATATAGGTAGAATCTTGCTAAACTAAATCTGTATTACTATAACGTAGTGGATATACCCTGAGAGATTCTAGGGAGTGGCTATCCTAAACCTCTTCCTCTTCCCATGATTCAGCTCCAGACTGTGTGTCTCTCATCAACACATTCGTCCAAGAATGTGTTCCCTCCTTCCTGAGAACCTGCTGTGTTACTGTAGACCATCGAAGCAAGGAAGGAAGGAAGGAAGGAAGGAAGGAAGGAAGGAAGGAAGGAAGGAAGGAAGGAAGGAAGGAAGGAAGGACGGTCTGCCTGCCTGCCTGCCTGCCTGCCTGCCTGCCTGCCTGCCTGCCATGACTTAACAGTTTGGTAATGACTATGACAAGAAGTGGGTTGGATTTGATTGTAACAAATATAAACATACTGTTTGATTTTTTAGAGAGCAGAAAACTGGTGGAAAATACACAAAATTTGATATTTAAATTCTGAAATATCAACTACAGACTATATTCTCCAGGGAGACATGAAGAACCCAATTAAATAATATTTACCTTTACAAAGATCCTGCACTACTCCACAATACATATCAATCCTTTTCAGTTTCTATTAGAGGGAATTCTAAATCTCCCTTATGAACATACATTAAGAAAGAAGCTTACACCTAGAAAATTTCCCAAAACACATTTGTTTGAGGCTATGAAATCGCCCTCTAACAAAGCTGTTCTTAAGGCAATATAAAACTTATGCTATTCAACAGTACAAGAATTTGCAGAACAGAAAAGTGGGAAGGGGCATAAGGCACTCTGTGTGTTTTTAACAATGAAGAATGCCACAATTTATATTCTTAAAATGCCCACTCAAAATACATGTGATAATAGAAACCAAAAATCCTGGGTAATGAATGTAAATGCATAAATAGGTGTTTATAACCAAAAATTGGAGCATCTAATTCCATGCCAACATCACAGACATGGTCTTCCACATGATTTATCATCAGAATATATTTTCAACTCACTGGCAGATTTGCATGTAATTTTAAATCCTGATTTGTTGAATAAAAGATAATAGTTCGATCTGCCATAAAGGCAAGCAAAGGAACACTACCATCTCATTAAAACTTAGTATTACAGGTAGTTCCCAGTTTAAGAACGACTCTGTTCCCAAGGTCTGTCCTTAAGTCGAATTTGTATGTAAGCTGGAAGAGTACTGTTGTATAATATTGTATAAGTAGTATTGCATAATGAACTCAAACCACTATGTATTTAACTCGAATCATTGTGTATTTAACTCAAATTTTCATACAATAGGCTCCATCCTTAACTATGGGTAGTCTGTAACCTGAATTCTTAACCTAGGGACTACCTTTATATCTAAACTAAGTCATTCAAATGCATATTTGATACATATTCAATGTGGTCTGAAGCATTTACATTCATATACCACTAAGGGTGAGATCACAATTCCTACACTGTAATAAGCCATAATACATTCTCTTGATTTTATCCATTGAATTAAGCTAAGGGTGTTTATGGCTAAGGGTGTTGTGTTGAATACATCCATTTATGACTAAATTTATAAGCCACAGTTAAGCAAACTATGGCTTAATATGATACATCAATCCACTCAAAACCTATAAACTGGACACTTCCAAATTTCTTAGCCAGGATTAAACTGCAGTATCTATACTCCTCTGAGGTTTTCCTGTCTAAATGGTGGAATAGAGAAATTACTGGAGTAACAGGTCTCGTGTGTGAAGAGTAAAAAAAGCATGGATTTTACATGCTAGAAATGTGGCAAGAGAAACACGGTTGATGAAGGAATATGAAAGAAAAAACTGTTCAAATAAGTGGACCTGGGCATACATTTTTTTAGCCTGTATGCATTTTTCTGGAATGAGTATTCATGAATGGCAGTATTCCCACTATAGCAGTCATTTTTTATGATAACTATACCATTTCTCCAAATTCCAAATGTGCTGATTAGTCAAAAGCTTGGAACTGCCTGAATTACCCCACACCATCTTGAAATAAAATTGAAGTTTATAATAATTGTTCATAGTTACAAGATCCTAATTGTAAGAAAGTCCTTGCTTGTGTTAGTTCATGGTTATTACTTGATTCTTGCATGGTTATAGTAAGAGACATAAGGAATTCACAGTAAACAAAAGCATTTATATAATGTTTTTACTAACATTTACTAAGCTTTTTTGTATATTTACTTGTTTTCATCTTTGGAGTAGCTTTCTGACATAAATATCTAAATAAGTATGAGTGTCCAAGCTCATCAGGAAAAGTATCATATTCTTAAACTGACAAATTGAATTTCCAGTTTCAGTGTATCAGTTTCAATTCAACTCATTTGACTACTCCAGAGAAAGAAACCGCTCTTCATTCTATATATTTGGATTTTTTAAAAAAAGAATTTTCATTCTCTATTGATAAGCTTACTTAATTGTATTTTTACAGATCAAGTTTTTACAGTTGGTTGAAAAACTGCAACTTCTTTGTGGCTCCATGTGTCCTCTGGTACAAATGCCAACAGACAAGTACTTTTTTGTAAAATAAAAACAGACTTTGTGCTTAGTGATGTTGGTTCATTTCCAAGGACAAGCTGCGATAGATAATAGTCAAAGAGCCTCTGTTACCAACCTTAATTTATTCTAACAGTACATGAGCCAGAACCAGCTGACTTCAACAGATTCTTCCTACTGACTTCTTTTGGCTATATAAAAGTCATAGGGATAAACTTTTTGTTTTGATATAAGCAATGCGTACATACTCACTACTAGGGAATGCTGTCAACTGTAAATTCAAAGTACTGGAAGGGGGAAAAACCAAACATCTGCTAAAATGTAAAACTATCTGCCCAATGATCCAAAGCTACATATTTGTTTACGGCAATAGTATGTGAACCTTTGCTTTCAGTAACCGGTGTGCCCCCTGTGGGCAGCAAAAACTGCAACTAAACATCTCTGATAATTGTTGATCAGTCCTGCACATTGGCTTGGAGGAATTTTAGTTCAGTCCTCCTTACAGAAGAGTTTCAACTCAGGGATGTTGCTGGACTTCCTCTAATGAACTGCCCACTTTAGGTCCTTCTACAACATTTCTAAAGGATTAAGGTCAGGACTTTGACTTGGCCATTCTAAAGCGTTAACTTTCTTCTGCTTTAATCATTCTTTGGTCATACAACTCTTAAGCTTCAATTCACGGTCAGATACTCTGACATTTTCCTATAGAATTTGCTGGTCCAATTCAGAATTCATTGTTCCACCAACGATGTCAAACCACTCTGGTCCAGAGACAGCAAAGGAAGCCCAAACCATGATACTGCCACCACGTTTCACAAATGGGATAAGGTTCTTATGCTGGAATGTAGTGTTTGTCTTTCGCCAAATATAATGCTTTTCATTCAAATCAAAAAGTTTTATTTTGGTCTCATCTGTCTGCAGAGCATTCTTCCATTAGCCTTCTGGCTTATCCGTGTGGTCTTTTGAAAACTGCAGACAGGCAGCAGTGTTCTTTTTGGAAAATAGTGGAATTTCTCCTTGCAACCCTGCCGTGCACCCCATTGTTGTTCAGTGTTCTCCTGATGATAGTCTCATGAACAGACATCCACCAATGCAAGAGAGGCCTTTAGTTCCCAGGACATTACCCTAGGGTTCTTTAAGACCTCCTAGATGCCTTGCTCTTGGTGTGATCTTGGTTGGCTGACCACTCCTGAGGAAGGGAACAATGGTGCTGAATTGCCTCCATTTGTACACAATCTGTCTGACATTGTACTACTGGAATCCAAACTCTCTGGAAATAGTTTTGTAACCTTTTCCAGCCTGGTGAGCATCAACAACTGTTTTTCAGAGGTCCTCAGAAATCTCTCATTTGAGCCATGACAAACTTCCACATAACTGTGTTGTGAAGATCAGGCTTTGATAGTGAATACCCAGAATTCTGTTCTTTAAATAAGGAAGGACCTCCCACACTCATACCTGATTATCATCCCATTGATTGAAACACATGACTTTAATTTCCCCTTCATATGAACTGATAATCCTAGAGATTCAAATATTTTTGCCACCCACAAATATGTAGCTTTGGATCATTTTCCTCAATAAATAAATGAATAAGTCTAATGTTTTTGACTTATGATTTGTTTAATTGGGTTATCTTTATCTAGTTTTAGGGCTTGTGTAGAGAATAGATCATGTTTTAGGTCATATTTATGCAAAGACATTGAAAATACAAAAGGGGTCACAAACTTCAAAGCATCACTGTACAGCTTTATAGGTTATGACCAACATCTTGATCTGAACCCAAAAATACATTGGTAGCTAATGGAGAATCCACAGTATAGGTGTTATGCTGCTAAAGAGGCTAACTTTTGCCAGCATATGGACCACTGCATGAAGTCTCCTAGTAGTCTTCAGGGGCTGTCAGATAAAGAGTGTTGCCCTGATTTAACTGAGAAATAAAGAATGTGTGTGTTATGGTCACTAAGGTCTTCTTGTGTATATGGGGCCATAACTGGTGCACCAGCCACAGCTGGGAAAGATCACCCCTGACCATAAACTCTACCTGCAGTTCTAATGGTAGCTATGAATATAAAAGTAACTGTGAGGACCTCGAAGTCATAGACCTATTTCTTTATGGGAAATTCTCCCTCATAAGTAAGAGAACGTGCCAGAAGAAAGCCCAAAGCCTTCATGATTAACAGCAACTCAGTTTTTCTGAGATTCAGCTTGTGTCACTCTATCCAGATCCTTACGATCTATTAATCAACTGCATCTCCTGCCCAGCTCATAGTTGCGATCTACAACTACATGTCATCCATATATTGATGCTACCTCATCTGAACCAACAGATAATTTACTCCAGGGTGCCATTTAGTTATTATGTAATATGGGGGAAGTACAGGACCCCGCACGGCAGTGGCCAGGAACTTGAACACTCCGCCCTGGCTAATATTATTTTGAACTACCTACTCTGGAAGGAGTAAAACTGCAATCCAGTGTCCTTAATTCCTAATTCTCCTAGATAGTTTAGAAAGCTACCATGGTTATGCATAAGAGCAACCAGTATGACTTCAGTTCCATATCCAGACCTGGCACTGACTAACAGCAACTTGAGACCCAGCAACAAGAGTACCAGAGAAGAGGCTCTAAATTATAAGGTGGGATCAGCACCACAACTTGCCAATCTCCTTTTTCCCTATTTGATCTCCTCTTCCATTTTTATGATGCAACTTTTTATCAAAGGTAAATACTACTCTACTTAATATCTTTAAAAAAAAATACATACAACAGATCCTAAATGTAGATAAAGTCCATCCCACAATAACAGAATGCCACCTAGTATCCTATTTCACTCTTTCCCAATATGGGCATCCTCCAGATATGTGGACTTCAACTCTACAATTCACAGCAAGAAGACATCTAGGTTGGTGATAGCTATCTCATTCCTTGACTAAAGATCCTGATACAGGTAGTCCTCACTTACCGATGGTAGTTGGGATCAGGAACTCCATCGTTAAGTGACGTGGTCGTAAGGCACATCACGTAACTGCATTGAATTACGACAGCAGTTCTGGCACTTCCAACTATCTCAGTTGCTGTTTTCAGGTGAATCTCATGTGGACACAGGATCCCACAGTCATATGATCGCCATTTGTGACCTCCTGCCAGCTTCCCCATTGACTTTGCTTGGTGGAAGCCAGCAGTGAAGGTTGCAAACAGTGATCATGTGACCACAAGATGCTGTGACGTCATAATTGCTAACTGGTTGCCAAGCACCTGAAACACGATCACGTGACTGCAGGGTCCCTGCGATGGCCACAACTACAGGGACCCGTCGTAAGTACTCCTCATTTAGCACCACTGTACCTTCTAAAAGTCACTGAACAAGTGAACGTTAAACGAGGACTGCCTGCATTTCATACGTATCTGCAAGTGTCCTATGCACTGATTTGTGGCATATGTTTATTTATTTATTCATTAGATTTATATCTGCCTTTCGTCCAGGAGCTCAAAGCAATGTTTTCTCGATCATTTTTTATCAGCTCCTCCTTACCATTTGGAAAGACAAAATAAATAAAAGCTGGCTATGAGAATTGAACCTGTGTTGGTTCAGCCACCTATAACAACTTCTTAAAAATATTTTGTATATGTAACTGAGATATGCTTTTATAACATCTTATTTTTCAATCACATAAAAGACTATTTCTAACTTCCAATATATTGTACAAATCCAGATAACTGAGTTAATTCATTAAACTATAGATTAAATAGTATATCTATCTAGTATAGTGACTGTATTAGAATAATTAGTTGCAATTGCCAAATTATGTGCTCTGTTCAAAAATATAGCCATATTATTATAGTTCAGCTATTAAGTAGAAGTTGCTTTAGAGGAAAGGGCAGACCACACATTTGACTGGTTTCTAACATTTATTAATTGAATTACCAAAAGGTGAAGGACAGCATCAGAAATTCTCAGTATTGCAAATTTCTATTATTTAACATTCAAAGTCACCACAAAATGCTACATTAAACACATAGCAGATTCATTACACATTTTCAGCATAATCTTAAGCACTTTTACTCAAAATTATTTCCCACTGAGTTCAAGTTCCCAAGTAATAAGCATTCTTTGGATTGAAAACATTCCTGCAATGATTATGTAGTAATTTTATTGATACAGTTCTAGCAAAACTGTCCACTTAGGATGAAGTCCTTCTGAAGTATCTGCACTGTTCCCTTTGCAACTAACAGGACCAGCCTTCTCTCAACCTAGTGCCCTTCAAATATTTTGGACTATTAGTTATGAACAATGGACTGTCCAGCATGTCTGCAGAGCATTAACATACAGGGCACTCAAACAATCTGTTCTAAATAAACCTGTCAGCATCTGACTATGTCTTGCTTTCTTGCCAGTTTCTCCTTCACTTGCTGCTAACATGGAAACCAATGATTACTTGATTGCTACTATTACAGGTCTCAGCCAGAATTAACTTCAAAGATAAAATGTTGGTTTAGGAATGGGAATGCAGAACAATGTATTTATACTCTTGTATGACTGTCCTTACCTGCAGACGTTTGCAGTGGATTGTACATAATAAACTTATCTATATTTTACTCAAATATGTAGCCTCAAATCAATTTTTTTTCAACCTAAACTGCAATTCCTACACTGTGGTTGTATTTTATTCTTCTTGCACAAGTTCTTAAAAGTTTTTTTTTTTAACCAGGCAAAATAATTCAGTCTGAAATGAGCATAGTTCTATTATTGACAGTAAAATCTAGCCCTGACAGAAGCTGGGATGAAAGACAGCTTAAGATATTGTATATAACAGAAGTGTACAACCTGATATGCTCTAAATGTTGTAGATGTTTATTTCCATCAGACCCAAGCAACATGGCTAATGGCATGGTATTGTGAGAATTGTAGTCCAAACAACTGGAAGGCATTACATTGCCTATCGTTAGTTGTAAGCTGTTCTAAACCCTTGGGATTGAGGGTATAAAATATTTATAAAACAAAATGAAGTGCCCCAAATGCAACTGAATATATGACAATTAAACAGCATGAAATATACCAAGCCAAGTCGGTGAATATTTTTATGGAGGAAATTGCCATGCTTTTCACTATTCTGCTAATTTTTAATGTTTGTGTAACTACACTGCTTCTATACAACTGAAATGCATAAAAAATGGCCAACAGGTAACCTATAATGATAACTGATTAGTAAGATGTCAGCCAAAGGGTGACAAAGGAAAATAACACTTTAGCACAGAACATTTTAGTGCTTTGCAAACATACTGACACTACTGATAACTCAGGAAGCTGGCAAAGTAAGCAATCCAAGTCAAGTTTAAAGTATGCCAAGTTGCGTAGGAGATGGTCATTTAGTGTTCCCTCCCTTTTTATAGAGATTTGATAAGTATCATGTTACACAGGAACTTAAAAAGCTTCCTTAAACCAAGCTAAAGCATTGATCTATATTGCTCATTATCATCTATTTTAAGTGGACTAGCAATGCTAGTCAATCAGTTCAAACTCAGTATTTCCCAGTCCTCCCAGGAGATCACTGAAGAATTAAACATGGCACTTGTTCCACTAAGATTCATGCCTACCAAGGAGCTATCACTCCTCTTCTTTTTAGAAAAAAACTGGTTTTCTAAAATCTCCTTCTACCAATTAATACATTATGTAAAATCTATTTAATAATAAACCAAGATGGCTAAAACTTTAATATACGGTGACAGTTTTTCAGAACTTAAATTCAATATAGCATACTACATCAGAAATGCAAAATATTAAACTTTGAAACTTGTTTCCTTTTACTGAACCATAAGTTGTACCAGTTACCTCTTATGATTCATTGTGAAATAAGAAGGGGTGTAAAGAAAAGTAGCTGCTTGTTTTTTTCACTGACCTTTTTTCAGAATACATGGTGGACTCTGGACATCATGATTAGGTTTGTACATTACAGTAAGCCACTGTTTGTTTAATCAAGGCTTACTGAAATTACCATAAAAGATGTTTTCCAACCAATTTTGACTAGGTCCACACAACACACTAAACCCAAACAATACAAAACATATGTGACAATTCCAGCTGTTACCAGAACATTATTAATGAGGTACTGATAGCTTTTTAATCCATCCAGCAATCCTTCCTTCTCTTGTTCAAACCAGAAACTGGTAGAACTGCTTTATGGAATAAAAGAAATGTCCAAAGACCTCCATGTTTCCCTTTGACAGGGTCCAAACCATATTTGTGCTGTGGCATAGACAGAATAGATGGAACTGAGCACCAGGAGAAACAACACCAATATCCTGTGACCTACACTGGGTGTACACTACTTATTGCCAAGAAAATTAAATGCGGATACAAAAGCAGGTCTGTGGAATCAAGGCAGATTTGTTAAGCTCCCGAGAAGATTTGTTCGATCACACTCTGCAGGGCACTCTGGCATACACACCAACACACAGTGGTAATACACAGCGCTGTCTGGATTGCAGGCTGGATCTCGAATACAGTGGCACCGAATTTCCCCGGGCACGCGCCTCCCTCCTTCGGCTCACGAGGAGCAGAAGAGTTCCCCAGCCCGCCAGTGCCGCCGGCGCGGCCCTCTCACCTCCTCGGCTTACCTGTCGCAGGGTTCAAAAGTGCTCTCCGGTGCCTTCTGACGACCTCTTTCAGCTCCTCCTCGTCTTCTTCTAGACGCCAAGCTTCAGCCATCGGCGCCAGGGACAAAGGCGGCCTTCAGGCAGCAGCCTCCTCCATTGTGCGTACCGCAGACTCTCCGGCTACCCTTTCTCCGCACCTGCACCTGACGCTTCCCGCCGGAGAGGGCGGGAGTCCCAGTTTCGACGCTGCCCTCCCCCCCCCCGCCCCGCGCTTCCCCTCCTTCCCTTCCCTCTCGCGAAGCTGCAGCCCGGGCCTTTTCGGTTCCGGCCAAACGGCTGCAGGAATTGCCCAGGAAAGCGAGGGACGAATGCAGCTACGGAGGGCAGATAAAGAGGGAAGTGGGCGAAGGTGGCGCTTCCCAGCCCATTCACAATATTCCGGTATCAACAGGAAGCGAGACTCTTGCCTAGAGTAAAACAAAAGGCGAAGGGGGAGGTATCTGGAGCAGTAAGTAGCAGTCGAAGCTCAGGAATGCGAGGGGAGAGCGACCTCCGACTGTGGTGGGAAGCGAAAGGGCGGAGTACAAACGGACACTTGCCTCTAGGAGATGAAGCGAGGGGTGCCTTCAGTAAGTCCAAGTCCGTTCCTTGGACTCCGGGGCTTGCTTTTTCTTCCGCTGGAGTTCTGCCAGGAGCATTTTCTCACTCTTTCGGGATTTTGCAACGCAAAATGGAACAAGCAGCAATACAGATTTAGTTGAGAAACCAGTGTTCTGTTGCGTTTTGCATTGCACGATTGAACGGAGATAAGGCAGACAGGGAGCCATGCTATTATTAAAAAACAAAAAACCTCGTGGCTCAAGCCTGCTGTGTTGGATATTTTTGCATTAAACCCATCTTCCCTAACTTGATACTCCATGGATGTGATGGCCAGTGGCAAAAGACAGTAGAAGAATCCAAAAGATCTAGGGGTCATTAGATTGCTCGCCAGGGCACTGAATGCCCTGTAAGGATTTGATTCACCCGCCTGTGATATCTTCCTCCTGATTCTAGGGCTGTGCTCTGTAACCTGAGAGTTCTAAAATTGAAAAAAGATCTTTCACAATTATCCATGATAATGTTTTGCTACCCCAGCTCAGCCCAATGCATTTTGAAATTCCATGTAATATCAATGCATATAACACCTAAACCAGTGTTGCAGGGGGCAGACATACTGGTTTAGCTCTCAAAAGGTGGAGAATTGAGGCCAGCATCATTATCATTTTTTGTAAAAGATACTTGAATGCAAGGGTCAAATTACCCACTGTGTCTAAAAATACTGATTATTAAAAATATTTTTTGTCTTTTTTTCATGGCTTGTCCTCATATTATCCTTTATAGTATAGAACATTTCTCCACAGCAAAATCAAAGAGCAGTTTATCACGAGTCAAAAAGCAATATGCAGTTCTACAAATGGTAAAATGATGGGTCAGGTTCTGAAGTTTTCATAAAGAGACTGCAAGTGAAGATAAATGTAGAAGTGAGGGGTAAGCATACATCCTTCTAGCCAGCATGGCCATCCATCAGTAATAGTGGAACCTTCAGTTCTTATATACAGAGATTACCAGGGAAGAGGAGACTTATGTAGTAAGTTACTACCATGTTCTACGAAATAAGAAATGAAAACTGGGTATAGTGGTATCATTCAAACCATACTTTCCCTAATAAAAGGAAAGGCCAAAAAGATTCTGAACTATGTTGTGCACAATTTAAAAAGTAAAAAATTATCTTCTGACAACCAAAGTTAGCTATTAATGGTTTATAGCCAGTTTATAGCAAAGGTTTATAGCCAGTCATATGAAAGATGGTCTAATTATAATATAATTATGATTCTGTGCTTTGTAATTAATGCTGCTCTTTCGTGCACAGTAATTTTGTATTTAGACATTAATAGAACATGCATCTCACTTTTCCAAGGACTGAGAACCTGCAAGGGCATATCAATTATCCTGACTTGGTTTTGGTTAGTAGAAAGTTATCTGTGTCTTACTGGCATTTTCAACAAACATTGTTCCTATATCTCAGATTTTTAGGGAAACAAGCATGTTTGTAGACCCCAGAACTAGGTGTCTGTAGATGAGCTGATGCATGTACTAATCTATAATTTGCTTAGTTTTACTTACTTTGGTGAGTAGACCACAATTGGCTGGCTTCACAGTACTAAGCACAAACCAAATAGACTTAGTATTTGTGTAATGCAAAAAAAATATTCAGAAATGGTATATCCACTCTTTCCAAAGGGAGGGGAATGTAAAACCTGTCTATTGTGGCTCCAACCTTTGACCTGACCATGGCAGATTTTTTTTTCTTTCAAACAGTTAGGAAAAAAAGTTGCAAACAATGGTGCCTGGAATACTGATCAAGATGGCTACTGCCTATAAACTTAGGGAAACCTTGGTATGCATAATCACCTGTTGCCATTGAAACACTGGATGATGGACTAATATATAATTTCCATCAGGCTAATTCTTGCATGTCATGCAAACTATGCCACAATGTTACCAAAAGAGTATTTCCCACATCTTCATTTATAATAAGAATTGTATACTGACGTTTGCTTCTGCTCAGATAAGCAGCATGAGAATGTTAATACATTCCCCACACCTTCTATCCTACAGATCACAAATTTATCTGTATTTGAAAAAAGCTCTGGAAGAACATTAGGTTTCATGCTCCTAAGAGAGATTTTTATGTTGAACACATGAAAATCTATTAGGAAGCCAAGTAAAAGAATGTTGGGAATGGGGCTTACATACACACTTGCTTCTAGAACACAACTAACATTCACACAAAACACCCTGGTAGCCTTAAGAAAGCATCACAAGAGACTGAGATTAGTTGCATCACACATTGTCTTAATCTCTCAATTTAACTATAGTGAATAAAAGCAATTGACATGTTGTATGAACACATACAACCAATTATTTAATGCACTGTAGCTAAACAAATTATCCCTTATGTTGTGTGAATCCAGCCAAGTGTGCCTTATTCAACAAACCATTCTTTAAAACCATTGGCTTAATGCAATGTGTGGACACTGGCAATATGTAATTTCTATCTTTGCTGTTTTGGTAGCAAATATTGATTGATTGAATTTATATCTTGTCTTTTATCAGGAGCTCAAGATAGTGAACATAGCACTCCTTCCTCCAGGTTATCCTTATAATAGCAACTTTATGAGATAGATTGGGCTGAGAGAGAGCATAACTGACCCAAAGCCACAATGGCTGAATGTGGACTCCCTAGTCCTAGTCCAATATGTTAACCAATATACTATACTGCCTTTATTAAACAATGTAAACAGGCAACAGATTTATTCATCTGCACCAAGTAGCATATAAAGCAAATTAGAAAAAGCACAGGAAATGCATCAGATTAGTCCCATTATTACACAGTACACAGCTTTATATAAGTTGTCAAACCCAAGAAACAACGATAAGTAAAACAAATATGTAGACAGGTTTTGTCTACATTCCAAAAGTAATACTAAGAAACCTAAAGTTAAACCTAGTAAGTACAAATATTCCAAGAATCTGGAATTACAGAAAGGTTACTTTTTTAGAAACGAGTTCAAAGGGGGGGAAAAATTGACTGCATACAACAAGCCCAAACAGGTCCATATAATACAAAAGAATGCTTCAGGGTATAATCCTGCATAGAGATTTGCTTTAGGGAAAACAGGATTTACCAGAAGGCCTCCATACTAGCTGAACACCTGGTATCTTCCTCCTGTGACTAAACAAGTTCACATATTGTTGCAAAGATATGCAGAAGAATAACTAAAAGGGGTAAAGGTGTTGGTGGAATATGTCAGCACAGAGAATGAATACACAATGACCTGGTTTAAATAATACACTATGTCATGACATGCTTAGGTAAAAGAATTCTCTCCCACTGAATGTGACAGGAAGAGGTTTTTAAAACAGTTGTCTATTTTATTTGTATCCAGCCACTGTTTCTGTTTCTCAGTACCCCAAAGCAATCTGAAGGCTACCCATCTTCTTTTCTGCTAATCTTGCAACACTGACAATAAGAAACACAGGATTAGTGCCCCATCCCAATATGTCTCAGGTCCTACAGTAACAATTATTTCACCCTGCACTCTATGCATAAGGGAATCAAATTATTTTTCCTTGCCCATCTATGTTCTTACTTTGTGTTGTGAAAAATTTGTCACGTCATATGCAAAAAAAAAAAAAAAAAGCCAAACTGGTATGAGGGAGAGCATCAAACCACCTTTCCCCTTAAAAGACAGTATAGAGCTGGGAAACTTAGGAACCAGGAAATCAAGTGAAGCGAGCACTCCTATAAATGGAAAACCAAATACCCCCAAATTGCACAGATCCACAGTGTTTCAAAGAAATTATTAATATTGCAACTGAACCAAACATAAATCAGCTCAATAGTCAGTGTCATGGAATAATGGAAACCTCAGTCTTGATTTGATCTGGCATGCAGTCTTAATGTAGATTTCATGTATGTTAACAATATCTTTGTGTTCCAAGGAGAGTTCAGTTGCTCTATTAAATAGCATACATTTGACCATGAATGTGGGGTTACTTATAAAACAAAATTCTCTCAAAGAACTCCATCCAGATGTACAAGATTGGGTTCATAACAAAGGATTTCATAAAATAACAAACATTGGTAATTTGGTTCACACATTTTGCTAAATCAGGGTGGGCATCCTGAAGCCCCAAAGCTGCCTGTTGCCTGTACACCCTACTCTTATCCCATAGCTTCTCACTGAGCCTTCATGTATTCATGCAGACACCCAAACAAAACAGTTCATATTTGCTTTGCTGAAAGAAACTCAGACTATGTATTAGTTTAGATTCTGATAGGAAATTATTCTCAAAGGAGAGTAAGATATGGAGTGGTTGAGGAGGAAGAATTTCACAGGAGAAATGTGGGAAGAAAAGTTTGGAAAGCTTTGGCTTGGCTAAAATGGCTAACATGAATGTAGTGAGCTCCAGTGGCTGTCAAAGATGGACTTTTAGTTTCGTTCTATAGCAAGACTGGATTAGGCAGTGTTTGCACAGCTGAACATATTAATTTGTGAGCAGTCCAAAGTCAACAAAGCATTCTAGGGTGCAGTTTGAGGAAGAAGAAAAGGAATGGTGTGAGACCTGATCTATTCATTGCAGAGGACCCTCAGTGGGGTTGAAGATGATGGAAAGAAGACCAAAAGTTTTGCTAGTCAAAGGATCACCAGCTAGATGAAGGCTAGTTGCCAATTTGTCTGACTGAGAGAGAGAGAGAAAGGAAAAATTGCGACCAATACCTGTAAGCCCTTAACTCTAGAATCAGGAAGAGTAGGTAGGAGTAAAATTAAAATAGAATGTGCATTTGTTAAGCCCACATGCATATATACATGCTTAGAATGGACTAAAGCTGAGAGTTGGAGTTCAGAAAAAATATTTTTATTTATACTTTCGAAACAGTCTTATCTGAAGAGGAGGGAGAAACTGTTCATATCAGTATGCAGAACATGTAAGTGGCCATAGATCATATTTGCAAACCTTAAGGCTGAATAAACCTATATCAGACTTTTCCAATTTTGCACTCCAGAAATGTGCTGGGATTTCAAATTTCAGAATTTTAATTCAGTATGAAAAGGTGGGAATGTAGCAGGAAAAAAACCCTGAATTTTCACCTTATGAATAATATTATTATTAGAATTAACAGTGACTGAGTTCATACAACATGCTATGCTACAACCCAAAGAAGCAACATTATGGCTTCATGTATTTGATAAACAGATTTAAATCACTCAAGCTACCCATTTAAATCAATCAATTTGGTTAAACTGGTTCCCTATGGAGGAGCTAATCTAAATGCTATTTGCACATTTTTTGATCCTAGGAATTTTGAGTTTTTAGAGTCTTGTTTCATAAAACTGATATAGCTTAATATATCTGTTTCTTTATAAACCTACGATATCCCAGAAAAATGCCATGAAGAAACCAGAGCTTATTCCTTGAGTCCATGGTTTGAATAACAAAGTTAAAGAAACTACAGACAGAAATGTATGAAATTTCTTAGCTGTATGTATGGGGGGAGCCATTGGGTGCAGTCAGACTATATATACCAGCATATTGCTCATGGCTTGAGAAACCAGAATTTCTGTGATGTACAAATACCTAGCAATTTAGCCATGGCTTTTTCTCTTAGGATGTAAAAGTCTTTAGCTAGAGATCTATCATTCTCCTTCAACTGATATCTTTCTTATGTCTTTCCTATCAAGTTTTTCATCTATTAACTTTATTTATCTTAAGGCTGCCCGCTTCCACACTGCTCTGACCACTTCATTTCCTATCCCAGAGTTTATAGTTACTTGTCATGCTTATGCTACTAGTTTAAATGAGATATGATATACAACAACCTATTACATCCACTTTTCGATTCTAAAGTTTTTTTAATTAAAGATTTTTTAAAATTTAAAGTGATTTTTGTTAACAAATCAGGAGGATCAGGACTGAGAACTTTCACCCATGACAACCAGTTTAGGAAGCTAAGAACCATACATATACACTACAACACTGTATACCATAGCCATATCATACATATCACATACATTTTTCCTTCTTTCTTCCTATCATTCACACTGATCTTGACCATGTTTGCTGATAAAGAAGGGAAAACATAGAAGCATCTTTGCATCTGCTTTCTGCAGATGGGGACCAGTGAATTTAACTATGGTTGCGGAGATGGAAAACTAGTCTATAAGCTGAAGACTAGCAATTCTGAGCAGAGAAATGAGAAAGAAACTAGCAAGTCTAAGGAAAGGAGACTTCCTCCTTTCTCCCAGTGGCCCACTGTAAATGGCTTGTTGGGACAATCTAATCCTATTTATTTATTTATTTTTAATTACAAAAAGAAGAAAAAAAAATACATAAAAGTGGTTTAACAAAAAAGTGAAAAAAAAGAGAAAAAAGTGTTACTATATCATTATAACAATAAATAATTTCAATTCAATATATATGTATCTAGAACAAATATTATTCAAGTGCATGTATATTTGTAATAGATTTATATCATTATCATGGTTATTTTTTTAACCTTCTATATATTGTACAAATGAGTCCCATATTTCATTATATTTGTCCATGCAAAGTCTACATTTATAGGCAATCCGCTCATAAGTGGCAAGCAGGTCTTCAATCCATTGAGTGAATGGGGCCATACATTTATCTTTCCAATCATAATCCGCCATAATCATCACAATTATACCAAAGTAAGGCTTGACATATCTCGCTTTGCATGTCATGCGTCTATCTCATATATTGGTTTCACCTTTTGAGTTGCCATACTGACATAAATGAACATTTGCACGATATTCTAATTTTTTGAGTTTCCCCTATATATACTGGTAGGATAATTTTTCTCAAGACTATAAATTCAAAGCTTAAGATTTTGTTATAGGTAAGAAATTAATGTTCAGCCTGTTTTAACTTCTCTGTTCTTTTTATAGTTGTTAGAATAGAGAAACTTTATTAGTCCCAACCTATCCAACACTTTAATAGCAAAATTCTGACATCAACTAAGTTTCAAACTGATTTACAGATAACAGCCAAAAAGCAATGTTGTTATTGTAGCAGCCTAAAAATATAAAGCCTATACTGATATCACTATCATCATCATCATCATCATCTTGTATTCTATGGCATATATTTATCCAGGCCCTATGGGAAGAAGTCATATTAGCATCAAATGTCTTTTAGCAGAAAACACTGTAGTTCCAACTAAGGCCAGAGAGTGGCAGAATGATAACAGTAAAAACAATTTATCCAACTCTTAAAAACATTGATTCCTTTCTGTAATATATTCTGAATTCTACAATGCTTTGAGTCCTGAAAAAATAAATAAAAGATATGGCTAACTAATGAAGGTTACTTAAGATTAGTGACAATCAGAGCTGTCTGCAGAAACTGAGCTATTCAGTAGTATTACTGCAAGTATTGTTGAGTAGACCACTACTCCCAAGATGTTCTTTCAAATAGTCTAGTACTCTCTCTATCTGCCTTTTGGCTCTAGACACAATGGATCTTCTCAGCCCTGAAGGCCCCGTATCTGTGTTCAGGTGAAATCCGGATTTAGAGTGTCAGGGCAGTAGAGGATAGTTCCATGAAAACCTCAGTACTGGACCCTGAGAAATCAATCTACTTGTCACAACCCTTATACAGTAAACGTACAGAAAAAAACAAAAACAAAGTAAAGTTCAGGGAAAACATTTCAGTTTTATTTACAAAATAAAGATTGCCGTCAATATGCTATATAGTATTATGGTCACAGCTGTATATGTGCATGCGTGTGGCACTAACTGAAATCTTAGTTCTGAGTTACCTGCGCAAATATGCTTATATATAAACATACTGAAACCAGAGGTCAGCTATTAATGATGATCAAGAGAACATTCTGCGCCTATGTGTGCGCACACACAGACACACAGCATCAGACTTCTTGGATCTATGCAAGTATTTACTGTGAGAAAACATAGCTGAATAATTTATCCTATCTTGTTCCTATAGCTGATTTAATCATACTGGATTGACTTTTAAAAAATATATGCTTAATGATTTCCTCTGGCAACAAACCTGGGCTATAATATTTTTTTAAATTGAAATAACCTACACATCTCAATTTATATAGCAAAATTTCAGAACTCCTACTGACATTCAATTCGTTAAGGTGATACTTTCTCAATGTTAGGTAATAATTTCCCCAGAGTATCGTATGATTTTATTTGTTCAATAATATGACAATCTACGCATTAGGTGCAGATGGTTCCTTTATTCCTAATGGCAACCACTTTAAATGTATTATAATTAACATTCAGCAAATCCTCCTTATAAAAAAAGAACTTGCTATTGGTCTATGGAAGCCTATGAGTTGAGAACAAGACTGAGTTCCATTTTGGTTTCTTTGCATAAAGTATTGCAGGCACTTACCTTTCCTCTGTAACAGATGGAAAGCACTTAGCATACTAGAGCTGTATTGTTTATTAAATTTATTAAACTAGAACAAAGCAAGTACACATTAATGTTTCAGTACTATTGTGAGCTATGCGTTTTTTAATATTGTATGGTGCCATCTAACTTTCAGTTTCTGATGTCAAATTCTGTTGCAGCACCCTCGGGGTCATGTGATCAAAATTCAGGCACTTGGCAACTGGCCCACATTTATAACTGCAGCATGCGCTTCAGCTCCAACCTGCCTATCTCCCTCCCATTTCTGCCCTTTTGTCTGCCCTGCACTCTGCCACCTACCCCTGCCACCCCCACTGACCTTCGCCAGCTTCTTCCTCCTGCTACTGGCCTGGGAATCAGGTGCTGGGCGAGGGCACAGACCCAGGATGTGCGCAGTGAGTGCGGCAGGGCACGGAGCCTTGTCTGCGGAAGGGAGCTCGCGGGCCCAGCCAAGGAAGAGGCAGCGGGGTGGAGCTAGCAGTTCAGGCAGGGCAGAAGCATCAGTACTCACCTAATGAGATGCAGTCTTCGCCTAATGACCACAACCAGGATGACCACAACCAGGACTACCGGAACAGCCATTGCTAAGCAGTGTGATGTTTTGCCTAACAACTGCTTTGCTTAGAGATGGAAATTCTAGTCCCAATTAGGGTCATTAAGTGATAACTACCTGTATACATTCAACTTGCTGAATTACAAATCCTCAAAAGTTTTGATATTGGTGTGATAGAACAAGTCAACTATTCTGCTGGAAAGTAATTTAAACTGTTAAAAAAAATAAGTAAGAAATCCAAAATTATAAAATTAAAATTATAATCCTATGGTATATAGCGATAACATTTACAACAGTACAAGTATTCAATTCCCAGTACGATTTACGTTGTCGCTTGTGTGACTGTATAATTGATATAAGATGGAACAGTTACAGCCAAAGCAGTCAGAGGAGCTGTCTGCAGATGAGCTGATATTAAATTGGTCAAAGTGATGCCAAATTTGAACTTCTCCCGTTCTCAAAAGTGTAAAATAGGTGTCTGCGTATCTGCATGGGAATTGGATCTGATGTGTTGGAAATGATTTAACACTATCCTCAGCTGGAACTAACTTTGACCTCTCTTTAGATATTACATTTTTTTATCTTGGACTGTACTCACAGTCACAAGGAATAGCCATTTGTTCTGTGACTCTAATTGAGTTTGTATGATGGGACAGTGCTGAAGTTAAACTCATTAAAACAAAACAATGTTGGAGAAGGGAACAGAGTTTTATTTAAGTATGAATGGTCATGGTCCCTGCAGGAGTTCTGCATTAATAAGCATTAATTCTCAGTATTCACAAAGCACATCAGCTTGTGCACTTGCTAGCAAGACACATTTGTGTTCATCTTAATTTGTTGTCCACAGATATAGTTACATTAGTTTGTTGGTTTATGGGTTGCTCTAATTTTTGTCTTCTATTCATGATAGATCATGTATACAATATTTACTCTAAAGAGCTTTTTAGAAAAAAAAATCAACCTTTCAACTTTACTTCAGATGGGCTAGTCCACCAAAAGTCCTCCTTTGCCATCATTTACATTCTCATGTTTATGCCTATGATGATCACATAAACAAATTTTCTGCTACTTTAATAATTGTGACATATTTAATTATTTTTTATTTATTTGTTATCATTATATCCTGCTTTCCCTCCAGGAGTTCAAGACAGTTTACATGGGAAGCTCCTTTTATTTTATCTCCACAAAAACATTCCTGTGAGGTAGATAGGTTTATTTATTTAAATTGATTTACATGGCCGCCCATCTCACAAATGCAACTCTGGATGGCTGACAAAGATTAAAAAATACAATGTAAATACAATATAAAAATACATTTCACAACCAATTAAAACACAAAGTGGCTTCCAACTACACCATACACCAACAGTTACTCTCAATTTCTCCCAACTTCCATGCCTGAGAAAAACAACCAAATCTTCAAGGCTTTACAAAAGGTAAGCAGAATTGGGCCAATCTAACTTTTGGTGGTATTGTGTCCAGAGGGCAGACGCAGCTACAGAAAAGATGTGGAAAAGATTGGACTAAGAGAGTGAGTAACTCAAAGTCACCCAGTAATACTCCATGGTTGAGGGTAGACTTGGTCCTAGTTAACTACCACACATACAGTAAATATGTTTAGAGTTTTGAGATGTATGTCTATTGAACAGCTGGATTGCTGCTTAAAATATCAAAAAAAAATCATCAGAAATGTACAGTTTATTCCTTGCCATTTTCAAAATGGTAACTATTCAGAGAAGAGTTTTAAAATATATATACGATATATATTTATTATGTCCAATAAATTTAAATAAATATTTCTGTTTGATGACAAGTCATATTTGGAAAACCCTTTAGGTGATCAGTGGTACTCCTCTGAAATTATTATACACTAGTTGATCTTTTTGCATAATTTCTAATAACATATTTAATGGAGATAGAACCAGAGAGGTTTTTGTGTGTGTGTGCGTGTGTATAGTTGCTGTTTAATCCTGTTTCTAACCACCAAAATAACTTCTTCAAGCCATTTTCTCTATCAAGTGGGAAAAGGTTCAGGAACTGTATAGTTGCTGCTAACAGCAAGAGACTTGAACATTAAAGACAAAGCATTCTCAAAGTAGTATGTCTGAGAAATGTACAGTAGCATCATGGTTCATTGAATAAATGTGGTTTTGTTAAAAAATATAGTGGATGAATGTAACATGAGAATTACATGTCAGCATGTATCCTTGAATCTTGCATTTTTAAAAAATTGCATTTCATAAAGATTAGGTGAGTGGTGTTCACCTTTCTCAAAAATAGACTTAGTTTCTAAGCAGAAAAGTAAATACAATCAAGCTTTCTGTAGGACTTTCAGGCTACAGAAGCCGGATTTACAGAAATTAGGAGGTACATGTTTGTATGTATGTATACACACACACACATATTTTCTCTCTCTCTCTCTCTCTCTCACACACACACACACACACACAGAAGCCAGAGTGGCAGTGATTAAGGTGTTGTACTAAAACCAGAGAGACTCACGTTGAAGTCCGCCCACAGCCATGGAAGCTCAGTCCTTGATTTCAGGCCAGTCACTCTTTTGCCCAATATACCTCACAATATACCTTGTTGCTCTGTTAAAACCGGAGGACAAAGGGCCATCTCCATGGCCTTGCACTCCAGAGTAGGCCGAACTTCCTTAGCTTCCAAACCCACAGAAGCGCTGCTACCTGTTGTAGTAAGGCAGAAATACTGAAGACTTTAAAAGATTATTTTAGGAGTTCTGTGAAGGCACATAAACGGTTATGAACATTCTAGGCTCAAGCAAGGCAGGTCTAGTCATTTTTTCAAAAAATCTCCCTCTCTTGAAGCAGTGCATCTTTTGGTGAACAAAAGCAGCAAACTAAATGGGGCAACAGTACTTATGGGTATTAGAAGCGCCACTGGTTGCCTGGCACCCGAGGAAAGATTTGCGCGGAATCTCGGAGAATTAAGCTGCTTTCTACAGCGAGGGGCCCGGAAGGTGGAACTCCAGCGAGCAAAGGAGGCGTCTGTAACAACGGATGTAAACTGACAGGTCGAACTTTGTTTATTAATAGCCTCATAAAGTCGAAATGGATTTTTGTTCCGGCAAGACAAGAGCGCGGGGTGAACTGCGGCGTCAAGACGGCGCACAACCGGCAGACTCCAGCTCTTCTTCCCTCGCGTGCATCCCGCGCCCCGCCACCAGATTGCTACGGCGCCGCTTCCCTTCCTCCCCCGTGTAATACGAGTGACTCCGCCACGTGGTTGCCTTAACTCCTCCTGGAGAATCCAGGAGCCGAGAACTGAAGAACTGCCCCGGCTCCCCGCCCTTCCTTTCAGCGCCTGGAGGATTATGGCTCAGAGCGGGCTGCTGACGCTCGAGCAGGCACAGGGAGGGACTTACCTGCTGCGGCTGTTGTTGGGAGCAGCGCTTCCCCCGCCTGCCGCCTCCCTCTCTTCCCCGAAGGCCGCTCGGAGTTGCGCGCCGTGGAATCCACGTAAGCGACCCACTCGAGGGTGCTTCTTTTTCGCCTCGAAGGGAAAACTTTCAGCTGTCCAAGCACCCGGGCGTTCTCACGCCGACTGAGATCTCCATCGAGGGCGGCGTCTGACCACGCAAGGAAGTCTCCGACCGTCAGGTATCCCCTTTGATCTTCCCGGGGCTCCTGGGTGGGCGCGAGCGCATCCGTCGCTCTTCACGACCACGTGGTTTCTGCGGGAAGATTTCCCTCGCGGACGAGACGTGCGCGCTCTGTGAGAGGCTGTCAGGTATACGGAGGGAAGCGGGAGAAAGGTGCGTGGAACCGTCCTATGGAGTAGGGGTCGTCATGCCACGAAGCCGGAGATTACACTCTGACCTGAGTCAACGGGCTGCGCCCAGAAAGAGCCGGACTGGGTTTCTTTCGCTTTTTTCTTTCACCCCAAAGCTGATGAACCACCTGGGGTATTCCGTGTTTATTCAGAAGTGAAGGGCGTGGCAATTGATGAACTTTCGAAATAGGTCAGATATGTACGAAGGAAACCTTTGAAGCGTTGGATTTAAGCTATTTGTGAGCTTTGTCTGGGCTTTCCATGGCTTGAGCGTCCTCTCCCTCTACCCGCGTGCCATAAAGTATTTCTGAGACTTGTTGCTTCACCAGAAGTACTCCCCCCGCCCCCCTTTGTTAATTGTCAGCATACTTGAGGAGCAGAGGCGTGGACGCGAGAAGCGTCGCAATTGGGTTGGGTGGTGCTCCCTGCCTTCGTTCGGGCCAGCATCGGCGATGGCTGATTTAGAGTACAGTCTTCGCTGTTTTCCTCTCCTTCCTCTGTACGTGCGCGTCTCATTCTCTCGAAACAAGGCCGGAAAACAATGAGCTTAATCCGCTCTCGGTTGGAGACGGATGGCGTGGCATTGATGGAAAAGAGGCGAACGCGGAAATCAGCTCCTCCTCCTCTATGGAGGCAGCAACATGTTAAGGCTAGCCTAGTTTATACAGATTGCTACTAATCATTAATGTGCTGTCATACTTTCAAATATATTGGATTGACTTCTTCCCGTTGCTCTTAAAAATGTTAGGATGGGCTGAGCTGTTCCGTCCATAGGAAACTCTGTGGCGTGCACCCATAATTGCTCGATTCACACCATTATTTAGGTCACCAGCTAATAATTCTAATGTAAGGTTCTTTATCTTTTTAACTAAAGGGAGAAATTAATTTCCTCTTCTACTGCTGCCTGCCTTTCTCATATCAAGACTATATTTGGAAATGGCATTTTTTTTACCTGTGTATCACTCAAAAATACATATTGATAGACTTCACATTCTTGAAGCATGATACAGTGGTACCTTGGTTCATAAACGCTTCTGTTCACGAACAATTCGGTTCACGAACAGCTCCAGTCGCAAAATTTTGCCTCTGTTCGCGAACTCCGCATCGGGTTACGAACAGGATCCACGGCCATTTTCCCTCCCGTGACACGTGGTTGCGGCTTCCTGTAGGGAGGGGGACTCTCCCTCCAAGCAGTAACCGCCTCCCCACCTGCCTTCCTGTCCTCCACGCCAGAAGTCGCGTCGAGCAAGGTTAGCTTTCTCTCTCTTCGAACTGTACTTTGTGTCATATTTTTGCGGTTTAAAAAAAAAACATATGGTTCAGAACGGATTAACCGTAATTACATTGAACCTTATGGGAAAATTTGATTCAGTTCACGACCAATTCGGTTCGCGACCAGAGTTGCGGAACGAATTAAGTTCGTGAACCAAGGTACCACTGTAATCAACTCTTCAACCAACGCTCCATTAACCTCCTGGCTTCAAAGCCTGTGGAAAGAGCCAGGTTTTTAAGGCCTTCCGACAGGGCCAGGACCATTGAAACTTTGGGGGGGGGCTGTCCCACAGGGCAAGTACCATAGCAGAGAAGGCACTTAACACAAACATTAGAAGTAAGAGATTTAGGATAAAGGAAGTATGCTAACTATATAGTTAATATTAGTTAATATATCTAACAATCTCACTTTTAAATGTATTCATCTTAAATCCTTTCTGTATTCAAGTATTAACCTTTGTATTCAATTTCAATTTAATAGATAATAGTGAAATTCTGTCCTTTAGCTATATCTGCTCAACAGAAGACAGCATTGCAATAAATCATTACTTTGTTGTTGTTCCAAGTTGCAGTAGTATAATGCCAAAGTTATGGCATCATAATATTACAGTGTGGTAGCATCATAAGGCAGTGTTCACCAACTCTGCGCCTTCCAGAAGTCTTGGTCCACAGGCAAAGAATGATGAGTTTTGGGCAAGGCCATCTTGTGAGCATCATATTGAAAAAAGTTAGTACGACAGATAAAAAAAAGCTGGACAAGTATTGGAATATGAGGGAGGAAGGACGTGCTTCGTTCATGTACTCCTCCCACAAGACTTGGCAGTATTTCACCTACCACAAAACTAAGCTAGCATAAATAGCTGATGCAAGACAATACATGCCCAGAGGAGTAAACAGGAAGCCTGAAAACAGCCTCACCTACCCACTGTTATCCCCAGCCACAATAGAGTTTAATTTACAATACAAAGCATGAACGTTCACTCAAGTGTCCTACCAAGTTTAGTGTGACTAACTGCTATGTAAGAGATTTCAAATTGGGTTACGAGGCAGTACAAAGTGCCAGATCATATGACAGTGTATTATTTGCTCCATTTTTTTCCAGAAAGAAACTCACTAAAAGTTGATACTACCAACAAATAAAAGGGAAGGGAACAGCACTTATCTTCCCAGAATCCACAAGACATACATACTTCCTATCCAGAACTTCACTGCTACAAAACAGGTCAAAGGGCAGGCAGCAAAGCATGAGGAAGCAGCTTGCTAGAATAGTAAGAACCACAAATCTTATACATAATCCCTTCCCATTTACTCCAAGACCCCAATAGACAGGCATAGCACTTTTGTATTCTTTAATTACACTTGATCTTAGCCAAAAGAACAAGAAGCCTTTTGTTTTGTTTTAATATTATAGTATTGTGTTGGTATGCTAAATTTAGGTATTTTATGTCATAGATTTCACAGTTGTTATTGAAATGGTTGTAATTCTTAATGATGGTTATTTTATACTGGCTTATGACCAAAATGAAAGATATGCATTTATATTCTTTAAATGCATTTAGAAAAAAAAAATAATGCTTTGGCATCTAATAAGTAAGCACCTGTCAAAGGAAACAGGGTTAATTAAGATTGTGGTTCGCAGAAAGACATTTTTCCTTACAAAATAAAAAGAAAAATTCAAGTAACAAAAGTCTACATCAAAAAGCTCCAAAACAGGTAAACGTAACTGAAAACATAATTAAAAATATTTTAAAAAATTTTAAAGTCACATGGAGAAGAAAGCTTGGTAACACCAAGACATGTCATCATACACAAACTCTGCCCACCTGGGGAGCCCAGTATTATATTTTTCAGGACCAACTTTTCCCACTATTTGCACTCTGCCTATATCTACTAATGGAAGATAATATTTTCTGTAACTGAAGAAAATACATGTACTCTGTATATATTTTACCTAATAAAATGTGAGGTGGCTGTTATGTACATTTTATCCAAAATCACGGATAATTATCCTTTTCATCGGCTTTAAATAAGTATTATGAATTTAGAAAAAATGCATCAGATATTCAAGTATCAACCTTTGTATTCAATTTCAATTTAATAAATAATGAAATTCTGTCCTTTCACTATATCTGCTCGACAGAAGACAACATTGTAATAAATCATTTATACTGTTGTTGTTCCAAGTTGCAATAGTACAATGCCAAAGTTATAGCATCATAATATTACACAAAATTATTTTATATATTTTACTTAATTTTCCAGGTCCGCACAACACATCATAAGCTAGCTGAATGGGCGAGATTTGCACAACTGCTATATTAAAATAGTTTTGGCTACTTCATAGTTCAATATACAGCGGTACCTCGGTTCACAAACTTAATTCGTTCCGCGACTCTGGTCTCGAACCGAATTGTTCGTGAACTGAATCAAATTTTCCCATAAGGTTCAATGTAAATACGGTTAATCCGTTCTGACCCCTACGAATTTGGTCTCCAACCGATTTTTGATCGTGTCCCGAATCAAATTTCCCTATAAGGTTCAATGTAATTATTGTTAATCCGTTCTGAACCATATGTTTGTTTGTTTTTTAAACTGCAAAAATATGACACAAAGTACAGTTCGAAGAGAGAGAAAGCTAACCTTGCTCGTCGCGACTTCTGGCGTGGAGGACAGGAAGGCGGGTGGGGAGGCGGTTACTGCTTGGAGGGAGAGTCCCCCTCCCTACAGGAAGCCACGACCACGTGTCACGGGAGGGAAAATGGCCGCGGATCCTGTTCGTAACCCAATGCGGAGTTCGCAAATGGAGGCAAAATTTTGCGACCGGAGCTGTTCGTGAACTGAATTGTTCGTGAACAGAAGTGTTCGTGAACTGAGGTACCACTGTACTTTTTACATGGTGTCTTTTATTGTTCTTTTCACTGTAAATAAAATCAATGTTTTTGATTTTATACCTTGTTAGCTTCCCAGCGTTACTTGATTAAGATGGTCAGCCATATACATTTTCAGAATAGATAAGTGCTAGATAGAAATTACTTAAAACTCCAGGATAAATTGAGCACAGGTACAGTCTGATTCTTGTCTTGATATAAAGCATCAACAGGTGGAATTAAGATTGTTCAACCTCTGTTAGGTCAGACCTAATGGGAATACTACTGTATGTACTTACTGGGCCTAAGCAACAACATTTTATTATCCATAGCTACAAAGCATTTAAGATACGTTGTTGCTAGCAGACTTAATTGTGGTTCATTTCTTAATGGATTTCTGATATAACACTGGAGAATTTTTTAAAAAGCTATTTTTATAACAAAATAGAACTAATGTGTTTTTCTCCATGTTCCTGAAGTTTGACTCCTGAGATTTATATGCTTGGTCCTGTTTGCAATGGAACAGAAAGGTACTTTTAGACAGTATTAGTTCTATATTTTGGTCTCATATATGATCTTAGGCCATAATGTGATTGGTTTGATTTTAGCACAGCACAATGTGTGTGAAACTGGTGGCTTCTTCAGCAAACCATAGCTAGCAAAATTCTGTCTTATTGGAAACCTAGCTACTATTAGCAGTATATATTGTTTCACACCCTATGAACAGGTATATAAACATGGAAAAGTTTGTGAAGGACACCCCCCCACGGACACACAAAAGGTCACATATGCTGGTTGGAAAGTAGGAATGTCAAGAGATTTTATAGTTGTCTTATGTGTCAGTGCTACAGTTGGATTCCTAGATAAATGTGTTTTAATAGCCATTAGTATCTGACAGGACACAGCTAGACAACTGCTAATTCTTTTTTCAAATAGATGTCAGTTCTTCAAGGTAGACCAAACTAGGAACCATTGCCATGTAGGTTAATACTATATTGTAAAGTTATAGTAATATAATCTCGCAATTCTGAATGCATTTTTCTCTTTCCTCCCTTTATCTTTGTGTGAACTAACTTGTCTGAGAAGATTATTCATATTAACTTTCTTGGCCAGATTCCGGCACCTATTATCTGACTGTTGCCTTGGTAGCAGCTCTTCCTCCTGTCCTTCAAGGCCATTCCCTCTTCCCCCTACAATAAGGAGATCTCCATAGTTTCCACTTAGCCATATTATGAATCATTCAGTTCAACTATTATTTTATAATGTAGCATAAATTGTGGCAAGACACAATAAAAATGCTCCCTAAATTGAATTTGTGGTGAATTACTATATAAACTGGTGAGATCTTGCCATCACCTAATAGTATAGCATAACCAATTAATGATTTTAAATTAAACTAGAACCAAACACAGCCAATTAATATTTTTAAAGTAAGTAATTTATGTGAATAAAAAATTAGATAAATTACATTCAAGATACTTTATTTTTTATGTTTGTTGATGCTTCCATGGATTTCACATTGTCTTAGATCCTATGGAAGAGGTAGGTTCTACCCATAATTCTTCTTGTTGATGTGATATCCTCAGTAGTGATAGACTACTCCTTATTGGGTATGTATGTATTTGTTGCAACATTTTCTGCAGGAATAAGGATCGGATTACATTGGGCTAAACATGAGATGAATGGATCCTGCTGGATTCAGGCAGCTTTGAGGATTTTTTTTTTAACCCTCTTGTCCTCCTTTGGTTGAAATATGGAATACTGAAGTCTTCTGATATGGTAGTTCCTAAGTAATGTCTATTTCACATTGGAGCATGTAGCACATTAAAGTATTTGGAGTTACTGAAGTTAAAAAAAGGCAAGGCCAGAAGACTTGAGTGCTATCACATGAATCCAGAGAAGGTCCAGGCAAGAATGAGAGGTATAATTATAAGAGAATCCTGTAGTTTCCAGAAAAAAGCTACATCCAAGATTTCTGTCAGACTTTTAGGCAGATGTCTGAGTGATCAGTGGCTCTGGCCTACATCTGGTTTCCATCTGAATTCTGCTGTAAACTGTTTGGGTTGTTCTTTGTAGCTAAATTGCTCTGATTATCACTGATAATTTATAACATGAAAGAGAAGCAAGTAAAATATTGTTGATATTTCTAGTTATCCCAGTGGCCTTTGATACTCTTGTTGACAGTATCTTGTTTGAGTGCTTTCTGGAACTTGGATCTTTTGGGAATTATTCTGCAGGGTCCTGTTCTATGTTTTGTCTTGTATTTTGTTTTTTTGCTTTTTGTTTTTTTTTTAATATCTATATGAAGCTGTTGGGAAGGATCATTCACATGTTTAGAGATAGTTATTATCAATAAGCTGATAATACTTAGCTATATTTTTCCTTTTATAGCTCAAGAGTTGGATGTCTCCAAGCCTCTAGACCAGCGTTTTTCAAAATTTTTGGGTCACTGCCCCCTTAATTGTACCACATTTTTCATAACGCCTCCTCTCTTGTGTATCTGTGAATTATAATTTTTTTAAAAAAATTATTTATTGCACATTTATTATTTCTTTACAAACAATTACAAATACATATTTAAGTCATAGTTATAGTTACAAATATAGTTAAGTCATTATCATAAGTAATAGTAATAATAATAATAAGTAATTTAATAATTTAATACTTACTGCAATGGATGGGCTTGGTGAAGATTTATTCACATATCAATGCTAGGTTTAATGTCCATAAGCAGAAGTCATAAGTCTCCACATTCAATAACTTTTGATTTTAAGGTACAAATATACATAGAATAAAAATTACACACACACGCACGTATATTCTTACCTAAAATGAAATAAAGTTCAATATGAAGACTGAAACACAGTGATGTATGTACGTTCAAACAGAGTAGCTCAGTAGCTGTTAAATTTATTTCTAAGTAACCAAGTGTAACTGAGTGTGCAGCTTGTGTTTCTGTGAATCATACAGTTGTGCTAATACCCAGCTCAATCATATGATTCACATGGTCAGTCAAAAGTGTGATACTGTTTTGAACATTATAAAGTTTATATATTTATAATTATCGAAATATATCCTTACAGTTTTACACATTTAATATTTGTTGGATAAGTTATGTGTAATCTTCTGTTTTTATTATCTTAATCTCCCCTCCTGTCACCCCCTTGCAGTCTAACACCCCTTGCCACCCCTTTAATGCCTAATCCTCCTCTGAATAATTCAAACGCCCCCCACCCCAGGGGCTGGTATCACTCAGTTTGAGAAATGCTGCTCTAGATAATAAAGGACTGCGTATAGGAGAAGATAAAATTAAATGCAGAAAATCTGGTAATTATTACTCATTCTGAAGCTGGACTAAAAGATTCAGGAGGTAAATTCTCCTGGGTGTAATTGCATTCTCCCATAAGGATTTGTTTTGTGGTTGTGGAGTCATCTTGGATCACACATTGATGCTGGGCAGCCACATAACATTAGTGAAAAGAAAGTCCTTTTATCAGTTTCAGCTTCTCAACTAGATGTGTTCCTCTCTGGAGAGAATAATCAGGTTTTGATGTATCATGTGCAGGTAACCTAAGCTTAAATTATTGCAGTGTACTGAAGTAGCCTTTGAAAGTGTTTCAGAAATTGTAGTAGCAGCAGCAGCAGCATGGATGGTGCATGAACCCTGTTTTGAGACCATTTTTCTGATTGCCATTTGCCTTCCATATTGAATTCAAGATGTTCACAATGGTACATGGCTTAGGCCCAAATTATTTACAGGACCACCTGCTCCTATATTGTGCACTCTCCACTTTTAAGTTATCAGAGGGACACGCTTTTGCAGATCCCATTAAGGATACGCTTAACATCAATAACAAATTCTGTTTTGTTTTGTTTTTTACGGCAGGGTCCATGATACAGAACAAATGATGCTGAACTTGAAGCAACCCATCACATCTCCTTATTATAGTTTAGGAAGGAGCTAAAAACATACTTATTCACCCAGGGCTTCTAATAGTTTACTGTTGCATTGTTAAGTTTTAGTATTTACAGGTCTTACTTTAATGCTGGTTTTATTAATGATTTCATTGTACTTTTGTCAACTGTTAAGAACCATGCAGGGAATTAGGGTAACACTTTAATATTCTAAATAATTGAAATGTTATACTAAAAAACTTGAAAATCCAGAAGAGATTTAAAAGGCAAGTATCTGTTAAATGTGTAAGTCATTTTATACCAAATATATTTTACACAAGCAAACTTCATTGGACATATAGCCCGTCATATAGGTTGCCTTGCAAAACAAAACACACAAAACCCCCAATCCTGTGGAAAGTGCCAGGTTTTAGTTAGTTGGACATGGTTGCATTATTCAGTAGTGTTCCAAGATGTACCCATGCTGCAAAGTTTCCCTGTCATCACTAGAGGCCACCAACAGTGTCTGAAAGGCAGAAACAGATGTTGTCCTCTACTCATCCCCAGCCCACCACAGGTACAACTCTATCTAAGTTGGCTCTGTGATTAATACAGTGTTTTTGGACTTTGGGCAGCTGAAGCATTGATGCCTGATTCGCCTGCTGCTCTTTGATTGGCTACTCTGCACAGTGGCAGGAATGTCCTCTCACCTTGGTCAATAGTTGCTGCCTTGAAGAGCCATTGAAAAATGTGCTGTGTCTTTCCAGTCTGACTCACTAATCTCTCAGTGGTGTAGTACTTAACATTTATCTGTTACCAGAGGGTTGCTGCTTTAAAACATGGCAGAAACAGGGTTCTTTTAATCGTTTTCTTTTCTGAGCTATCCATTTTTACACTGGGCTTTAAAATAAATAAATAAATAAAAATTAGTTCACTAGGCCATTGTTGAAATGCTGGGGCTTTGTTTCCTTTTATTTTTTTAGATCCTTATAGATTCTTTGCTGTACAAGTAGACCTCGCTTAGCCACTGCCTTAGGGAGCTACCATTCAAAGTTATGAGGGTGATGAAAAAAGTACCTTTGCGACCAACACCTGCATTTCTAACCTTCTCAGCATGTCCTGCGCCTGACCCATTTTTTTCCTTCTCTTCCCCTCGCAGAGTGGAAGGTTGCCTAAAGATCAGTATCTATGATCTTTTTTTTCATTAAAAGCATCAACCTGGAAATATGATATGAACTAGAATTTGCAAAACATTTGAGACAGATGCTTCATAATGTGCTGGAACAAAATTCTCTCCAGAATAATTCAGTTTTTAACAGCTTCCTAAAGGTTAGTAAGGAAAACCTGAGTCTGATCTCCACTGAGAAGCCATTCCAAACCAATGACACTGCTATAGAGAACCAGCACCATCTACTCTTGGCTCCCCTCACCTCTTGGAAGTGTAGAATCACTAACCAGGGTCCACAGAATTGGTGTTGTTTCCAGTGTCAGGGTCAATGTCAGGAGATGGTATGTAAGCAAGCCACTTTCTGGACCAGTTGTAATTTCCAAATATTCTTCAAGGGCAGTCACGTATAAAGCAGGTTGCAGTAATCCAGTCATGTGATGATGAGGGCATGAATCACTATAGCTAGGTTTTCCCATACTAGGTGCACCAGATGAAGCCAGGCAAAGGCCCCTCTGGCCTTGACTTCCATCTGCTGTTTGAGGAGGAGCTGTGAGTCCAGGAGGATGCCCCAGATTGTAAGCCTGCTCTTTCTAGAGCAGTGCCTGCCCATCCAGGAATAACATGGGGTTGACAGATACCCCAGCATCTAAACAGTAACTCATCTTATTAGGGCTCAGCTTTAGTCTGTTCTCTCTCAACCAGACCCTTACAGCCTCCAAGCACTAGAACAGCTCATTGATGGCATCTCCCCTATACTGTAATCTGAAGTGGTGATAAAAAGTTGGATGTCATTAGTTTATTGATTATATTGCACCCTGGTATCATAAATGACTGTACATGTTATAATTATTCATTATAATTGTTCATTAGGAAATACAATACAATACCTAATGCACTTTGAATTGCATGTAACTTTAATGAAAAATTGAGCTGTCTTCTTTTTGATAGTTGTGTTCACATCGTTAAATAATAAAATCTAATGAAAATAGCTAATTCTTTCCAGTGCAACTGTGAGAGTCAGGACAAGAGGGGTTAAGAACTTACTCTCATCACCAGAGCAACGAGGAACAGATAAGAGGATGAGACTGAACCCTCCCTAAAGAATGCAAGGGAGGTTGGGAGGGTGACCCTGGAATTTGCTCTCACTCTGAGAAGATTTCTGTAACGGGAGTAAAGCCATTAAACTTTGCTGGATCAAATCTGTACTGTCTCCTGGAGTTTCCTGGGCTAATCCTGACATCAATCTTCTCAGAGTGAGAGCAAATTCCAGGGTCACCCTCCCAACCTCCCTTGCATTCTTTAGGGAGGGTTCAGTCTCATCCTCTTATCTGTTCCTCGTTGCTCTGGTGATGAGAGTAAGTTCTTAACCCCTCTTGTCCTGACTCTCACAGCAATTTACTAATCTGTTTATACCATAAGACTTTAGGCAATTTCACACATTATAAAGTGTCCCCACAGAACAACAATTAAAATTGTGTTAACAAATATATAGACTAGATACAACAAACGATTACGATTATTATACCATCTCTGATACTAATTCCAGAAATTTAGCACAGACCAACTCTATCTGTGTTGCTTTAAATTTAAACTAGGGAAAGTCTTATGTTTTTTTTTTAAAAAAAAAAGCTATAACAGGGTTCCTCAACCTTGGCAACTTTAAGACGGGTGGACTTCAACTCCCAGAATTCCCTAGCCAGCCCCACCAAGGCTGGCTAGGGAATTCTGGGAGTTGAAGTCCACCCGTCTTAAAGTTGCCAAGGTTGAGGAACCCTGAGCTATAATATCAGATGGTCATTTTAATTTAAAATGTTAGAAATCTAAGGTTAATTTTTTAAATGGTCCACCATGACCCTTTTAAATTAAAGATTTCTGACTTCAAGCCAAATGGGTTAATAATAACAGCTGCCTGAGGAAACAACAGGAACATAGAGGTGAAAAAGTAGCAATCCAACTGTGAAAGGTTAAGTAGCTTGAGGGCAAATAGTAGAGTAACAAACTTCACATTCTGTAGTTATGTTTTATTATCTTGTATGAAATAACATTTTAGCTCATTTTGCTGGTGATACTTTACTTTAGTATCACCGCAGATTATTAATTCAGCATCCATATAAAAACCAATTCAATTTCTATAACTGGTTCTATCACCAACATTTTTATCCAGAAAGCCATGAACATTTGGTATCACCACTTTTGGTGCAGTCTTCAGAGATTATACACACTAGGTAGAGTAGTCTTTCCTATGCAGATGCTGTTCAGATGTATTAATAACTCCCATTACTCTCAAGGAGCATGACCAACTGACTGCAATGGAAGCTATATTTCAGCTGTTTTCTTACTATTCTGCCTTCCCTACTAATCATACCTCTGGACATATCTGCACTGCATCTTTAAACTGCTCCTGTCCCATGCTGATGCTGGTTGGATTCTAAGCAAGCTTAAGAAAATATCCAGACTGAGATGCTTCAGCAATGACCTGGCCAGTATTTAGAAAACAATGCTGCTACCGTGACCATTAATTGTATATATGTATAAGTACATAAAAATACAAGCATACAAAGTTAAATTACATTTATTTATGTAGAGATACAGAGATATAGAAATAAATTTAAATAATTATATCTATAAGAGCAAATTAGAGCATCAAACTGCACATATATGCAGGGACAACAATCCATTTTTAAATACAATTATCTACTTGTGTTTTCTCAGATTTGGCTGAAGAATCTCAGTTGCAGGTAGCATAGGATTCTCTCAATAGTATGGTATAACATTTGCCTGGAGTGCAGGGTGCTAGTGGTTCAAACCCTGGCAGAAAACTGTTAGTATTGTCATTCATTCATTCATTCATTCATTCATTTATATGAACCACCAATTTCTAACAAGTTTGATAGTGTGAATGAATGAATATTTTATTTATAGTCACTGACCATAATTGCAAACAAAAACACATTAAAAATAAAAATACAGTAAAACAAAACAAGATAAAATATTACAATTGGTGGTGGGTTTGTCAGTGGATAACCAAAGTCTGCCTAATTTTACAGGCAATATAACAACATTTAGCTATGTTCAAGGAGACTGGATCATACTGATCTGATAACAAGCATACATAAAAAAAAACAAACCAGAATTTCCAAGGTGTTTTACCAGGTAAGGAGTCATAAGGTCCTTGAGTCCTTATGGAGGGGACAGTATAGCAGGACATGAGCTGTAGTTTCAACAGTCCCTTGTCCACAGGGACACAGTTTCAGCTCATAGGGGACTTTTTTGCATTGGCCGTCCAAAATTGCTGTAGGGAGAGCATTGAAGCATGCTAAAATTTGTGCTCTTGGAATTTGGAAACAATTATATGGTGTAAGTATCTCGCAGGTTTGTAAAAAGGGGGTTGACTACTCAGAAAAATGTTCTTAGGTAGAGTAGATTGCTCCTGTTGAGCTTCTAGGTTTTTGATACATTGTTTAAATGCACTCAGCGCACCTCATAACCCATCACTAGGGACCCATCCTGCAAAAGCCAAGATATTGAAATTTTTATGAAATTGTCCTGAACCATATTAATTGTAATTGTCCTGAGTAAGGAAAGAACTCAAACCTGTGGGAACCAGTGTGCTATGATACAGATCCATGTACCTGTTTTGACTTTAAACAGTCCTGTCTCCCTCCTTAATACTACATTTGGAATATACCCCCTAGAAATTTAGATTGGACCCTTTCAAGAGGAGTAAAGGAAGTGTAAGGTCCTAGCTGGGCACCAAAAAGTAGTTGTGCACCAGCCTTAGCTTCAGTGCTGCTGGGATATGCTGTGTTCCTCTGGTGAAGTGAAAAGATTGAATTGCAGCCACTGGTTTTTTGTTTTGGATTTTGTATAACATAATTTTGTACATTGTGTTTTGTGGAGCTGTGGAAAACAGTGCCCAAATATTTAAAAGATTTCACTTGTTCAGTACTCTGGCCATTTATCCTCCAGGCATGCAGTTTAGATCTCTTTGCAAAGATCAGAATCTTAGTTTTACTGTAGTAGATTTCAAGTGCTTCTTCAGAGCAGTAATTGGCCAGAACATTCAGAGCTCATTTAAGTCCAGTTAATGTTTGTGACAGAAGTACTATGTCATCTTCATACAACAAAGGTGCAATATGTCTGTTAGTTTTGGGGGGTTGATGTTCTAATTGGTTTATTTTAGCCACGAGTGGAATTATGTACAGATTAAACAGGGGAGCTAAAATACATACCTACCTCACTCCTCTCTATGTTGGAATCGTATTAGTGTGGTGGCCTTGCATACTGATGTTAAGATACTGATCTTAAGATCGTGATATAGCAGCATGTTACAGTAATAAGGCAGAAAATAGCACAAGTGATGTTATTTATTTTCTGTTTTTCTACTTTAATTTAGATATATGAGTTGGCATAGATTGAAAAAAAGTACTTGAAATACAGTCAAATGGGAAACCAAATACAGGTTTTTTACATTCTTTCTTGAAGCTGTGTGATAGTTGGTGTTTTCATTTTGCTCAATTGTAGTTTAGAGAGATACTTGCATAAGAAAATACAACATTGTTGGAATAATTTTCTAGCATAATTAATATCCTATTGCAGCATTTAATTTGCTTTTTATAACTGCTTGCAAATTTTATTGATGAAATGTTATGCACAGTGGTAAAGCTGTCAAAATAGTTCTGTAATATATAATTGTAAATGGTTTACAGACATTCTCTTCAAAAAGGTTGTGTTTCTCAGTTTTATTATAAATATATAGGTAATAAAAAAATTCATGTGTTAAGATATGTTTTTTATGTGTGTGATTTATAACTGAAAAACAGAACTTAGTTAGGGCCTATCTGCATATTGGTAGATTTGCCTTGTAGAGAATTTGTGCATAATTTTCTTCTCTCACACTTATTGCCAGTTTGTTTGCAGAAAATGTATGCCATCTGGGAAAATGAACAAGATATCCTCTTGCTTTTTATATCTATGAGATGGCAACAATTATCTTTCCTAGTAATTCAAGTTTTTTCTGGCTCCAGAAATCCATTGCTATCAAATTTGTTTGAAAGTACCCTTTTCCATTTTGTATTATTACACCTTACTTTTCCATGAGAATTTACATATTTGGAATTATACAGTTGCTTAAAAATTATGCCTTTTTTAAACAAATCTGTTTTTGCATATGGTCAGGTAGGATATCATGTTTTCTGAAAATTCTTTTCTTTCCTCTCTGAGTGTTAAGTCAAGTTCTTTTATAAATTGAGTTGCATATGAAAACATATTTCTAAGCGATATGAAAGATGAATTGATATAATTAAAAGTGGCAGAGAGTGAATTCTCAGTTTCTTGAATTTAAACAATCAATAACAAAGAGCTTTTTGTTATGTTTGCATTTATGACTGGTTGTCAAGCGCCGTGCAATCATGTGTTCGCCATCTGCAATCTTCTCTGCCGGCTTCCCCAGAAAGTCGGTGGACAAGCCGGCAGGGAAGGTTGCAAGCAGAGGGGACGGTTGTTGTTTAGTCGTTAAGTCGTATCCGACTCTTTGTGACCCCTTGAACCATATCGCGCCAGGCCTTCCTGTCCTTCACTGTCTCCCTGAGTGTGCTCAGTTTCGTGCTCATTGCTTCAGTGATGCTATCTAACCATCTCATCCTCGGCCGTCCTTTTATCCTTTTGCCTTCAATCTTTCCCAGTGTCAGGGTCTTTTCCAAAGAGTCCTTTCTTCGTGAGAGGAGACAGAGGGGAGGGGAAGCCCTTTGGTGGGCTGCAGGAACATTTGAGAGCAAAAGGGCTGCCTGCCGAGAGGATTTTGAGCTCCACGCGGAGCTGAAAGCGTCCGGCAGGCAGCCCTTTCACTCTTAAAAAACTGCCTGCCAGGAGCATTTCAGCTCTGTGCAAAGCTGAAACTGTCCAGCAGGCAGCTCTTTTCCTCTGTCTGCTTAACAACCTGGGGAATCGCTTAACGGCCACAACCAGGAATGCCTGGATTGTGGTCCTTGAGCGAAGCAGTCACATGGATGTCTCACTTAATGACCGCTTTGCTCAATGACTGAGATTCCGGTCCCAATTGTGGTCATTAAGTGAGGATTACCTGTATAATCAGTAAATGTTATGCTGTTTAGTGCTTGTGTAAACCCTACCTTAACAGTTCTAAATACAGTTTTTATTGATTTTTCAAGGCAAGGATAAACTCGGAGTTCACAGCACATCCAGCATGACTGCTGCTGTTTTTGGAGTATAGCCAAATTGAAATTTGGAAACTTGATTACAATTATGTATAAAAAGGAAAGAAAAACATTGTTATCCTCTTCCAGAGAGAAATGAACAGTATTTTAAATGAGCCATTTTAATTGTGTGGAAAATGTCAAAAAGCAGAAATCATTGCAAATTGATATGCTGTCACATGGGGGCATTTGGTTAATAGTTCCCAATTGTAGCAAAGAATGATTCACTAAAAGCCCATAAATCTTTTTAAAGATTCATCAGCTGCATGTGTACAAGTACAGTACTGATAAATAGAGAACCAGTTTAGAAGAAGCTTGCAATATTATATATTTATCATACGAGCAAGGGGGAAGATAGAAGTTTCACAGTGATCCTGAAATTTAGTTTAAAATACTACATTCTGGCTTTTCTTATATCTTTTTGGGGAAACTTGCCTTCTCCCTTTCCTTCCTGGCCTTAAGTTTTAAGATAGCTGTCTTATTCTACTCTTTTATGGTTATCTTTATTATGTATGCATAATTAAATAAATATAACTGCTCTGGAAATTTTTATTGGTAGCTGCTGTATAAAATTATTAAATACTGTATTTTATTTCTAAGGATAACATTGTTTTGTTCTAAGATTGCTCTTTCAGGCCTTCCCTGAAAGTGACCAGATTTACTGATCCTTTAAGAAATGTATTAGTAAAGTCTTCATATGATAATTTTTGAGAGACGAATTCCTATTCTGTCTTTCAACTAGAATTCTTGCTTGATCTCTGTATTATATTTTTATTTATATAGCTTGAAGGAGTTCAACACTTATAATTTATGACTTGAAAATTGGATCAATAATTATTGGTGCTTACAGGCTACCCTGGGCAAATAACATGTAGCAAATCTTTCTTGTTCTCCTTTTAATGTTTACAAAACAACTTTACCATAATAGTCCTTTCCTCATCATAATAACACCGTAATAATGAGGCATATATGGCTATGACATGAACTAATCTCCTTCCTTTCATAATTGATATAATTGCATCAAAACTGCATCATAATAGGAAGCATGCCGTCTCTGTCATAGTGCCTGTTTTGTGGAACAGACTGTCCCCAAGATACAAACGCCCTGATCCTGCTGGCCTTTTGGAAGGACATGAAGACCTAGCTTTTCCCCCAGGACCTGGGGCCATGATGTTAATGGAGCTCTGGTGTGGTGCAGATGTGCCTGTATATGTCAGCATGGAGATTTAGGGGTCTTAACCTAATTTCCCTTAATTGTTTGTACATTTGGATTTTGTTTTTATATTTATTTGCTGCCCAGAGTCCTTCTGGTAGAGGGTGGCTATATAAATTTCTTTAATAAATAAATAAAAATAAAAGTCATCACATCACCCAAAATGTAGGTGGACAGGATTTACATCACAACACGTATTAAGTCACTTATTCCTCTTGCCCTCCAGGGACAACTGTGATTAACATGCAGCTGAAAGTAGCTTTAGTCTGTTTATGAACTCTGATAGACAGTTGTAGAATCTCACTCCTGGAAAGATAAATAAGGTGTTTTCTAGGTTATGCAGAAAACAATGCAAACTGTGCTGACCCATAAAAAAGTTCCAACACAATACCTTTCAAAATACACAAGATCTTGTATAAAAGCACATTGAGGCATAAAATTTAATTTTGATTAGAGAAACACTTTTTTTTAATCCAAATTGATTTTGATTCTGCTACCACTTTAACATCTGATTGTAATGATAGAATGTAAAGAACATGGAATAAATTATTGCTGGGAAAGTAACAGTCCAGATACTAATTCTAGAAGAGTTATTATATATGTTACCACCTTTGCAGTCAAGATAGCTAATTGAGGACTTTTGCGGGGGGGGGGCATTTATCTGCATATAAGTGATCTTTGTTTTGTTAGAGGACTTTGCTATTAAATATGCATGGCAATAGACACTATAAAACAGCTGAACAAAGATTAAGTAACAACTTTTGTGGCAGAGGATGATGACTTTGAGTCAAAATTTGTGGTGACTTCATGGACATGTCCGTGAGGTTTGCTTGACAACATTGCAGAAACAACTTCCCAGGATGTATTTTTTATTTCCTGCTGTAGGGCTGACAGAAAGGGACTAACCCAAAATTACCCAGCTAGCTTCTATGCTTAAGGAAGGACTAGAATCCAAGTCTCCTTGCTCCTAGTCCAGCATTTTAACTACTATCCCATACTCCCTATCTAAACAAAACAGAACATAAGGATTAATAAAGAAATAGGAACATAGGAAGTTATTTTCAATTTTCCAAGTCACACAAAACTTTCCAAGCTTTGTTTTATAAAACTTTTAACGGGAGGTACAAGATCTTGAAACATTAAGATGTAATGCATGTTCTGCAATAACAATTAGGTCTCTTCCTTAAGGATAGGAAAAAAAGTAGTTGAGAGAAGCTGGGTGAGAAAAAATTTGCAGGAGATTGGGAAAAGAGATTTGATTTCTTCAAATGAAAAACTTGTATTTACTTACTCTCTTATTTGGAATGAATATAGAATGGTGGCTGTAAAACGATGTATGAATCCTGTATGAAAAGGTATTAGCAGATCAATTAACATCCCAAAAGAATTAATGGAAGGTGAATGAATGAAAGAGGATGGGTAAGCTGCTTGGAACAAAATGAAAATAATTACATTATAGAGTGCCACAGAAGCATGTTAAGTTATAAAAATGGAAAATATGGAGATGGATGCTTGGTAGAATGATGAAGAGAAAGAGGCTATGGATAAGGGAAAATGCATATAAGAAATTGATTGCTGAAATAAAGAAGATGAGAAATATGTTGTATAAAGTGTATAGGGAGAAAAAGATAATAGCAAAAATGCAGGAGAAAGTGCAAGGAATAGCTAATTAAAAGAGCGGAAAACATAATTTTGATGGAAATAAAAAAATGTAATGGAAATGGAGGAATATAAATAAAGAAGAAACATCCAGCAAACTAGACATAAACATGTGAAGTGATTTTGAATAAGCTAAAGTGAGGGTTTGCTGGAAGAGAGTTTAGAGATTTGTATTGGAACATGTCAGAGTAGGGCTGAAATAGATGCTATAAATATAAGAGTCTAAGAAAAATTATGAAAAGGAAGTAATATATACTATGAGAAGGTTGAAAAAATGGCTGAATTACAAATGTAGGTGGTATAAGTGGATAATTGTTAAAATATAGGTATGGTTTGCTTACGGAGCAGCTGTGCAGCTTATTTAACAAATGCTGAATAAGGCATATGTGTAAGAGTTGTTTCTCAAACTTACAGAATTCAAGCAGTCATTGTAAAATAACCCACAACACAGACTCAGTCCCCAAACTAATACATTCATAGATGTATTAAGTCTAAATGGAAAAAGATTTATTTACTGGAATTCTTATATCAACACTACTCTTATTTGAATAAATCTTGCTAAAGAAAATTCTTTTAGTCATGCTTGGGTAAAAAAACAAGCTACTAATTAATTATCCTAGGGTCCAAAGTACACTTTTTTATTTTTGGAAATGCATTAAAAATATGCAAAGCACATTTACATTTGTACTGGTTAGTATAAGAATGGAAATAGAAAGTGCCTGGTCACACAATATTACAGTTAGCTTTGAAATATGTGTAACTTGCCAGTAAATATTGCAGTGTGCCCTCATGTCTTAATGGGAGTTTTGATTTTAAGGAGTCCATCCAGCCAGATAACTGTCCCCTGTACTCAGGCAAGCCGTTGGATCTTCTCAGTTTTGCTTTCCCATTTTTCTTTTCACATTCAACATTTGGTAGTACTTGGAGGTCATTTTGCAATTTCCATACCCACCAGACTTCTATTTTTCAGTGCATGTTTTAGCTTAACTGTAATGTGTATCTGCATAACTTGATTTCCTGAGGCTAAATTTCAGAATTGCTCTGTATGACATTTACCCCCTGAATTTGCTGTTTAAAAAATGATCATAGGTTTTTAAAGCACTTGGTCTACTTTTGATGTGTGTTGGCAAAAATGCTGGTTATTTTTGTAATTTTTAGAACTACTGGATAAGTGCAAAAGGGACTACAAGCTCAATAGTTTAACATTGTTTATATTACTATTTTTTCCATCCCAACTCTATATATTTTGCTTAGAATTAACATTGCAATTTAGCCCCCCCCTCCTTTTTTTAATAAATAGCAGTCACTCTAGATGACATGTGTTTACCGTTTTCATTGCAGAGGTTCTATTAATGAATGTGATCATTTACACATTGTCACTGTAGTATTGGCATGCTGAATAATTTAGAAGACTGTGGCAGGTAGATAGCAGTGTAGTGTCCTTGTTACTATGGCAATATATTTGCTTAATGCAAATATCAGTCATTGTGACTATGTGGATCTCTAGACCCAGGAAACTTATCAGTAAGAATACAGAATTCTGCCTGAAGCAGTTGGTTTTCCATGCTCATATAGTGATTGGCTTGATCCTTATGGGTTGGATTTGTTTCATATACACAAGTCACACAGTTGGACTGTATTTGGGATATTTTCCCTGATCTTTTGATGCTTCTATTTGTTATGAATTCTGTTCATCATGGTCATTTTTCTGAAGTATTTTGTGGGATATTTGAAGGCATTTGTGATAGCATAAAATGTTAGAGATTTTTATAGCTATCATTTTTCTTTTTATTATGAAGGACACTATTAACAGGCTTGTTAATTAATGGTGTCTGAAATGGTTTGGGATTTTGTTACAAACCACCTTTTGAAGACTTTGCAGTAATGGATACTTAAGATAGACTGCTCCCAGTCAAGCTGAACCTGCTGACATCTGTCAGTTTGTCTCGCTGGAGCATTCTTAGCTCTTATAACAAGAACTTTTTTCAACTCAGGTCTGCTCTGGGTTGGAAACGTAGAAAGGAAGGTGCTTTGTGTTCTTGCCCAAAGCCCAGAAATACTGAACTTAACAAACCTTGTGTCTTTTCTGGAGCACAAGACGTAGCAGTGTAGGAAAGTTTTTTTGAGGAATTCCCTTTTTAAACTAGTGAAGCCAAATGTTTAGGTATAAAAATCAGTTTCTGGAAAAAAGGAATACTGTATAACAAAAACAAGAGAAGGCAACAGTCCCCCAAAGCAGAATTCCAAAGAACATCAACACCATTCTGCTACTTGCTGTCAGGTAGACCATCTCAAAAAAAACAGGCACTGTAGGCATTCTAGGAAAGCTACCATATTGTTAGGTACAGTAGCAGAATTTTGAAACCCTGTTCAAGTTTCTGTCAGACCATTTTATACTAAACAAACTCAAAATGGTGTTGTTTTGAGTTTCTTTCTCAAACTTCCTTCCATTTCTGGACTGTGTAATCTCTTGGCCTAGTCCCTCCTTAACAGCTTTTGCATAGCTTCTCCAAAGTCAGCTCTAAATTCCTTTGTACTTGCACACTGGTTTCTCAGTGCAATAATTCCTGGACCAAAAATATCTTTCTAAGAAGAAAAACTTTTTCTAAAACAGAAGCAAAAAAGTAATACATTACATCTTGAGGTAGTCCTCATTTAGCAACTGCCTCATTTAGTGACCATTTGAAGTTACGATGGTGATGAAAAAGTAACTTTATGACCAGTCCTCGCATTTACCTTAAGCAAAGAAAAGCTGACATAAGATCATAAGCACAGTCATAGTTTCCCTTAACAACCACTTTGGTTAATGACCAAGTTGCTATTGTGGTCGCTAAATGAGGACTACCTGTAATTCCATTATGTTTTAGATGTTAAAATTTTTTTAACTTTCCATACTGGGCAGTAATAAAATGTAGTACGGAAATATCTCTCTCGGGTACCCACTTTGTGCTTAAGCATTGATTTATATAATCATTAATTATTGAGTACCCAGTATCGTGGTTTATTGAGTACATGTTTAGTGCAGTTATGAATGCAGACAATTATGGCTTGTAAAATGCGGTTTTTGGCTTAGCATTATATATGAATCCAAGTAATGGGAATTTAACCATAATTAAGCAAATAATTTACAGGTAGTACTTGTTTAATGACCCTAATTTGGATCAGAATTTCATTACTAAGCAAAGCAGTAGTTAGGTGAAACATCACGTGACCACACTCCTTAGCAATAGCAGTTCCAAAATCCCAGTTGCGGTCATTAGGCAAGGATCATGTCATCGTTAGGCGAGGACCTCATGCTTCTCCTGCCCTGACACACTCGCCTGCACTTTAACTCCCCTACCTGCCTATCTCCCCCCCACCTCTGCCCTTTTGGCCACCCTGCATTTCACTGCCTACCCCTGCCACCCCCAGCTGATCTTTGCCATCTTCTCCCTCTCACTGCTGACGAGGTGCACCCAGCCAAGGCAGCTGCTGGATCCAGGGCCAGTAGCAGCAGGAGGAAGAACAAATAGTCATTAAGTGAGGACCCCCTGTATTAGCATGTTATGCAAAATCAGTGTATGCTGTGTTACATGCTTTATGGGAAAATATAGTATAATATAATAAAGTTTCCAGTGTATTGCAAAATAATAACAAATTTCCTCCAACTAAGGCCTTGAGTATTTTCATATTATACAGTATATTTTATATGTCCCTTATAAGATCAAAATTGCAAGTTCCCTTCTATGCATGATTTTGACGGAATTTTTGAACTAACAAGCTGTTTGTATAATTTGTTCTCAAAACAATAATAATTTCAAATCAATAGTTCTACAAATAGGCATGTTTCTAAAGTACTGTTCACTTGACATAGTTTAATGTTATGTTTTGGGGTTTTTCCCCCAAACATTAGAAATTGTGCTGATACTAAAGGATAGTGTGATTTAATTTAACATTAAAACTGAGACAATAGCACAGTTGAAGAAAATACACATGCAGATTTAACCAGTGTAATGATTGTAAGTTTCACTCAGTAGTTCTTAATGGAGTCATAAATACTGCAGAAAAGGTCCAGTAACGTGCCGTTTCCGCCTTTTGGCATGGTAAACAACATATTACTTTAGCAAAAGTCCTACTGTAATAATTTTCTGAACTAGTTAATAGTTATCAATAAACATGTTATAAAAATGCCATATATGCGTTAACACTGAGTTCAAAATGACATCATTGAAGGTTGTTTAGATTTGCTGAGGAACAAAACATGGGATCATTGTGTTCTGCTGATATGGGTTATAGCCTGACAGGGCATCCAGAAATCCACTTGCCAAGAACAGGTTTTATCTGATGAACAAAAACCTACTACACATGTTTATTACCACAGTGTTTTTCAAAAAAGGGTTAAAGTAATATGAGAAAATAAGTAGGTGCAGAAGAGAAAGAGATGCAGCCTCTGTTAGTTCATGTTTCAGAACCCAAAATTCAGGCTTCACAGATGTTCTCTAAAAAGGTTTGTCTATATTACAATACTGTAGAATTGGTTTTTAGTTTTCATTTGGAAAAATAGTTGGCCAAAGCAATTAGATGACTGCAGATTACACTGTGGTTTTCACATTACAGTATTGATCAAGAGTTGATCAAGAAGTATCACAACGTTATCCAAACTACTGCTTAACTTTTTCTATATAATTACACTTTTTATTCTCAGAGAGAAACTGCTCCCCAATAAATTAAGGCCACCATTCCTGAAGAGGACCAAACACATTGGAGTGGGTAAAGACAGCACAAATAAGTATCTTCTTGGAATTTTTATATTTGGCATGAGAATTGTAAAATGACTAGAAGTTGATTTGAGAAATAAAGGGATATGTGTTTGGGGAATATACTGTAGAGCAGAGGTTCTCAAACTACAGCCCGCGGGCCAGATACGGCCCGCCAGGGTCATTTATCCGGCCTGCCTGCCTGATTGGCCGCCGCTGCTGTCTCTCAGAAGCGGAAGTGCCAGGGCTGTGTCGGGAGCTGCAGGCGATGCACGAGGAGGGAGACTGCAGAGCCGGACTCTTCTACATTACAGGTGTACTGGGTCCAGCGGCTCTCCTCCTCGTACTCCGCAGGAGGGATCCTCCGTGCAGGGTGATCGGTGTGTCATTCTCCAAGCTGCTTGTGTCATTCTTTCTCCCAATTGCCCACCCCATTCTTGCAATCCCTCGGAAACATCTGGTCTTCCCCAGGTCTCGTGAGTACAGGCACCCTATTTGGAGAACAGCAGGAGCCCCATTCTCATGATGCTTCGCGTTTGCATTTTATGTTCCTTCCTGTTTTACCCACACAATGGATTTCTTTGGGAATGTCTTTAAAATATTCCCAATAACCTGCTGCCATGACTAGGTTTTAGTCAACAGAAGGCACTATCAGTGCCTGAAACTTATTTCCAAGATTAAATTCCAGTTTTACAGCGACAGTCCTGATTTTGGGGAAGGCATCCTCGAACTAATGGGAGGGCTCAAGGTAGAGCAGGCAGAACAGTATGGGAACAAGTAGCCAAAGAAATGATGTCTTTCCATTACTCATCAAGTCTCGGGGTACCTTATGGTGGAAGGAAACATGGGAATGAAGCTATTCCATTATCCATTTTACTGGCTGATTGATTAGTACTAGTCTGCAGAAATCCAGAATAAGAAGCAAAGTTAGTGTTTCCTGTATCTCTTTGTTGACAACTAATGGATTTTTGCAGATCAAGTCTGATAGCCTTATGATGGAGAGAGTGGTCAATTGATTGTTAGTCGTTTATTAAATTAATTTGGCCTGGAAATAATCTTTCACAGAGTGTAAAAGCACAACAGGGGACAGGAATGTTTGGAACTCCTTAGAGTTGCTTCATTCCAGAGAAGCTCTTCTAAACATCTTTGTGTCCTTTTTTTTCTGGTAATTTTTGCCTGTGACTTTGGGGAAATTGACTTGTAGATTTGTATACATGTATGCATGTTTTAATATTCGTATATCCAAGTTTTTATTTTTGGAAATCAGGTCAGCCTACTTCTTTGCAAATTATCAGGACCACAGAAAGCATTGTACTCAGTTTCTGTTTCACTTTTTCTTCTCTTCTGTTCCTTGCATTTATATCCAAACTCCTCTTCCTTGCCCAGACCTGTTCCATCATCTCAAATTCTTTGTTAAGCCATCGCTTAACAACCATTCATTTAGTAGTTATGCTCAGTCCCCAAAGTTACAGCTGTTGCAGCACCCCTGCAGTCACATGATCAAAATTCGGGCACTTGGTAGCCCGTCCACACTTACAACCACAGGGGCACTTCAACTCATACTTCCTCATACTCTGCGGGAGGGATCCTCTGTGCAGGGTGATCGGTGGGGTCCAGGGCGCCCTATTACTTTCTCCATTTGGGCTGTGTGGTTGCCCCTCAAGTAGAATGGCCACTGGCACTGACCAATAATGTGGGGGGCGGGGGGAGGATAACATTTTCTGACACTGACCACCAATGCAGGATGGGGTTTATGTTGGTTAAAATTGTTCTTTATTTTAATTATTGTATTTTTTTCTTGGTTTTTTTTTGTACTACAAATAAAATATGTGCAGTGTGCATAAGAATTCATTCATGTTTTTTTCAAACTATTATTGTGAGCCGCCCAGAGTCACCCGTTGGGGGAGATGGGTGGCATACAAGTATAATAATAATAGATAGATAGATAGATAGATAGATAGATAGATAGATAGATAGATAGATAGTCCGGCCCACCAACATTCTGAGGGACTGTGAACTGGCCCCCTGTTTAAAAAGTTTGAGGACCCCTGCTGTAGAGAAAGGAATATATCTGATATTCCTTCCTGTTAATCTCAGACAAGAATGAATTTTTCAGCAGAAATTAACATTTGTGCTTTCTTAATAGGTAGTCTCGTATTAAATAATAATCTTTGAATTACATGCAGATTGTGTTCTGAAGTCCTTATCTCATTTATGACAGCCTACTGCTCATATCTTCCATTTTTCAATGTGTATGTTCATATTCACTTTCTAGTAAACCACAGAGATTTTTGGTCTGTAACATGTTAAAGATGCTAGGATGAAGCAGCATATTTTTGTGGTTTAGTGTTATATAACAATGCAGTTTTGAATGTGTTACAGTGCATTCAGAATTCTTTTGAAGGCAGTGGAAATGAAAAATTTATTTTAATAGCATGCCTTTCTTTTACATTTTCTAACCAGCCAGCCATTGTTGTGATATTGCAAGCATGATTTGCACAAATAATTTCCAACCTTAGGTATTTAGTTATTAAGGTACGGTTCACACAATGCTAAGCCATAAACCATGATTTAAAAACCATATACAATTGAGTTTATTCATTTGTAGCACATTTATAGTTCGATGAAAAGAGATAATTGACATTCTGTTTATAAAGTTTTCCTTGCTGTGGCCTGGATGGCTTACGACTTAGAGACAATCCTATTTCTGCTTAAACATTAGACATAGAGGTTGCATGCCCAGAGTTCCCAGGTATTTTCTGATCAGGTTGCAAATGTACCATTCATCTTTAAGTATTTTTTGTTCTGTGCAAAATTATTGGCTATAATTTGAATTTGTGTATCATGTCCAATATATTGATTATGTGCTGTCAAGTCAATGTTGTTTGTAAGCAAACATATTTTTCTCCAGGACAAATTGAATATAAGTATATGTTGGGAGAAATTGTACAAGATTTCTTACAACATTTTGTTTCATCTAATGTTGCTTACTTGATAATGTTGGATATTTTTATTAAAATTGTTGTTATTAAATGTAAATGGCTAGAGTAGGCAATGCTTTTTTCATTTTATGTTGACTGTATAGAGATAGTCATGATCTCTTCTGTAGAAGCATTACAGAAATAACAGTAAAAGATTGTTGCAGGCGTCATACATTCCAAACACAGTCACTGTTAAATCATAATTATCTCTTTAATGAATCTGTCAAACAAGGAAAAAGGAAGAAAAATGTAAACTCCTTCTAAGATTTAATTGTTATACAGATATCAGAAATAGGAAAGGGAAGATTACACCTTGGTAGCCCATACTTGTTATAATAATACAGTTATATTTGGCAAATATATATTTATAAAGCAGGATTCAAGTTGCTGTATAACAATAAAAATACCGCCCCTTGGTCTTTAGCACTTGGTAAACCAGCTAGAGTGCCTCTGTGATCACTGTATGGTGCCTGGATATTCAGATAACAGCAATTACTATCCTATGTTGTATACTACAAAGCAATTAGCACATGCTAGTAAATAATCACTGTTTATTTTTGATAAACATGCCAGTCTATTTTCATCTCATTCAGTGTATTATTTGTTAATACATACTTCCTTGCAGTAGGGCCAGGACTGAATGAGTTTTCTCACAATTCTAAGTTAGGAACTCTTATTTTCCCTTACTACTCTGAAATCCCTCTGTGTATTTATTTAAGTATTACTTCATTCATCTAGCAGTACCTAAGAGAAATTGAAAAGAAATTGGATTGCCTGCCTGCATCGTGTTGGTTTGAGCCGAATTGCTCTGATTCTTGGCATTTTAATTAGCAAATAATCCTTGAGTCTCATTTCCCAGGATTAATGGAACCAAGAACATGCACAGGTACATGCAAGCTATTACACTGTTCAAAATCTGTGCTCCACTGATGTATCTTATAAAGTAATTGGGACGCAGGGAGAAAACTCTTGTTTTCTGTTGCAGAAAAGCTAGAAAGGAAAATCATTCATTTTTTTCAGTTAACCATAGCAATTAGTGCTGCTCAGTGATCTCGATTCAAAGGGCAAAATGCCCTTTGGAGTGCGTATGGGTGTGGATGTCGCACCTGCTGGAAACACATTAAACCAAATGTATATTTTCCTGGGATCATGTACCAACTGATTTATGATTTTTCCACAAGTCCTACTTGCACACCCACAAATGGTTCAAATCAGTTTTGCCCTTTGAATCTGGATCTTTGCAAATCTTAATCGCAATACCCTAAAAAACAGTAAAGACCAAGATTCCCATATCCCAAAACAAAGAGAAGCAGCACAGGATGAAGGAAGCAAGAAGTTTCTTAAAAGTCGGTACGTTTCTCAGTTGAATTGAATATGGGAAAAACCTGTTCCAGTTCAGAGATAGGCCTCAGCACCAAAGCGACAGCATCAAGGGTGTTCATAAAGTTACCAAGATGAATCCAGAACAAATCCAGCCTTCATAAAGGGGCTACACAGCTGATGATATGGATGGAGAAATTATTTTCTTTCTATATTGTCAGAGAACACGAAAGGAGCAGTGGGCATCATAGCCAACTGACTAAGATTGAAAGCTTGCCCTAGGAAAGAATGAGTCATCTGGATATTCCTGAATCTCAAGATGGGTAGTTTCCTTAGTCAACCTGTGACAGTGGAAGTATGAAGTACTTCTTATGAAGTACTTCTTCCAATATTTGAACAACAGAGCAGAGGGGAGTGATGACTTTCCATAGTTGGAAGGACTGCTATATGCTTTCCACCAACACTAGTAGTATCCAGAGTGATACATAAAGTGAAGATGTTAAGAGGACAGTTTACTTCAATTGTCCACTTCTAGCTCAGAAGATTCTAGTTCTCCAAGTAGAGAAAAATGAGGAGCTCCTATACTGTTTCGCAAAATGCCTTGACTGGCTAGACCCTTACAATCTTGCTGGAAATTGAATGGAACATCTCTTGAGTTCCTTGCCTGTGGCAGGGTTTTTGTCACTACAGTGTATCATTCAGCAAAGAGCATAAGCTACACTCAGTTGGAGTCAGTGTATGTGACTGAACATATGATTTCCTCCCAGTGACAGGAAGAAATGTTAATCCTTCTTAAGTGTTAACTCCACACCTTCTAATTAAAAGACTTAACTCTTTCCTGTAGTGTCCGTCCTTTGATTGTCAGATCCTTTTCAGAGAGAGCATTTATACTTCCTAAAGAGGACTTTTCCCCCCTCCTTTCTTTCCTTCCCTGCCTTTCCCTTTGTGCATCTCCATCCAGTTTTCTTTCCTTCCTTTCTCAGTACAGGCACTATATCTCTTCCTCTTACCTCCAACCCACTTTGTTTCTCCATTTTTGTTCTTCTCCTGTGAGAGAGAGAATAGTATATGCAGATGGAGATGAATTGGTGACTGCCTGGACAAGTCCTCACAGTTCGTGGAGTCCTTGGGGTTCTCTGAGCTTGGTTGTTTTCTTGCAAACTTTTCATTACCCGGCTAGGTAACAACTTCAGTGCTAAAATGGGATGGGGTTTGCTCTCTATTTATGGGCTGTGGCCTGCCTTGCCAGTGCTGGTAGGGTGGGGTTTTGTTTTGCTCCTCTGGTAGTTCTTTGATAAGCATATGTAACCTTTGCTTATCTGGGTGATGATTGCTGGTGATTATTGCTGGTGATTGATTGCTGGTAAGGCAATCTTCTGGTCTTTTGTCTCTCTTGAATAGTATGTAGATGCTGTTTATCTCTTTGTGTCTGTTAATTGCTGCCTTGTCTGAATACCAGGCTTCCAAGAATTCTCTTGCATATTTGGATTTAGCTTGGTCTAAAATGCTGACAGTTTCTCAGTTAAAACTGTGGTTGAGTCTGTCCATGTGTTGTGAGATTAAGGAATTTTCATCATGTCTTCTGACTGCTAGTTGGTGCTTGTGGATGAGCTCTGCTAGTCTTCTGCCTGTCTGTCCCATGTCATGTTTGTTACAGTCCTTACACTGTATGTTGTAGATGACTCCTGTTTTTTCTTCTTGGGCTACTGGGTCTTTTGGTTTACTTAGGGTATTTTGGAGTGATTTTGTTGGTTTGTGTGCTACAGAGATGCCATACGGTTGTAATAGTCTGTTGGTGGTTTCTGAGACATTTCCGATGTATGGTAGTGTGATCCTTTTCATAGCTTGTGTAGGTTGTGTTGTAGTAGGTTGAGTGGTCAGGCACTTTTTGATAAAATTACGTGGATATCTGTTTTGTTGGAAGAGGTTGTATAGGTGGTCTTTTTCCTTTTTCTGCTGTTCTGGGTTGCTGCAATGCGTTTGTGCTCGCTTGAATAATGTTCTTACACAGCTCCTCTTGTGGGAGGTTGGGTTGTTACTTTGGTAATGGAGTACTTGATTGGTGTGGGTTGTCTTCCAATAGACTTGGGTTTCTAATTTCCTGTTCTTTCCTCTGCTGATGAGGATATCCAGGAAGAGTAGCATGTTGTTGTTTGCTTCCTCTCTGGTGAATTTTATTCCTTTGAAGATGCTGTTAATGGTTTCATATGTGTTCTCTAGTTGTTTCTTTTTTATTATGAAAAATGTGTCATCTACATACCAGATCCATACTTTAGGTTGTATGTGGGGAAGTGCTATAGCTTCTAGGCATTGCACTACAATCTCTGCTATGAGTCCTGACAGTGGTGACCCCATGGTGTGCCTCTGATTTGTTGGTATATTTGTCCATCAAACTGAAAATAGGTGGTGAGGCAGAGGTTGATGAGGTCCATGATTCTGGGTATTTCAGTCTGGGTGTATTTGGTTAAGTCAGGTGTGTTGTGTAGTACTGCTGATATGGATTCTTTCGCTAGTTCTGGGTTTATGGACATAAAGAGTGCTGTAACATCAAATGAGACCATAATTTCATCTTCATCTATGTGTACATCTTTGTTTTTCTGGAGGCACTGTAGTGAGGAGTTGATAGAATATTCACTGTTCTCTGTGAGGTGTCCAAGCTTTTTTGTCAGTTCTTTCACTGTGTTGTATGTTGGAGTCCCTGGTAAAGATACTATTGGTTGGAACGATATGTCAGGCTTGTGTATTTTTGGTCGTCCATAGAAGCATGGGAGGATGGGTCCACTGCTTTTCATCTGCCACTGTTCTCCCTTTGGGATTTGGTCTTTCTTAGTTAGGTCATTGAGGGTTCTCTTGATTAGGTTGTCTAGTTTCTGTATTGGGTTGGTGTTAACAGGGATGTAAGTTTCTTTGTCCTCTAATAGCTTGTTAGCTTTTTGCAGGTATTGGGATTTATCCATAATAACTGTGGTGCGGCCTTTGTCTGCTGGGAGGATGATGATGGTTTGGTCCTTCCTTAGGCTATTGAGGGCTGCTCTGTCCTCTGCTTTGAGTTGGTGTTGATACCGTGTTCTTCTGATCTGTGGTATGATTGCCTGCCTTATGTTTTCTTGGGTCTCTGGGTTCAGTCTTGTCATTTTGAATGCTGCTTCTAGGGCTGCGCAGAAATCTAGTTGATTTGCGTTGTCCATGTTGTAGTTGAGGCCTTTCTTGAGGCCTCAGCTACAACCCCATCCCATTTTAGCACTGAAGATGTTACCTAGCCAGGTAATGAAACGTTTGCAAGAAAAGAACCAAGCTCAGAGAACCCCAGGGACTCCACAGTTCACCTCTGAGCTACACATATTCACCTCTATTGGTCCTCACAGTTTTCTTGGAAATGTTTTCAAAAGTGGTTTGCCATTGCTTTCTTCATAGGGCTGAAAGAGAGGGACCTGGTGCAAAGTCACCCAACTGGCTTCATGCCTAAGGCAGGACTAGAACTCACAGTCTCCCATTTCTAGCCTGATTCAAATGGAATTTATTTTTATCTTGTCCCTGACTTTTTTGGGGGAGAAATATGACTTCTCTACCCACCATAAATGTATGCATGTAACACATTTGTATGCATGCACATGCATACATAAACACATACAAATGTGTCATGTACCTACATTTATGGTGAGATGAAGAAAACTTCAGGATTGATTTCAGCTGCACTCAGCAGTCCTAGTTTGACAAGGTAGGAAAACTTGGCATTGGAGACAAATTTTGTTTAGGAATTTTTCCAACCTACTTTTATCGTTCCTTCCTTTTGTGGGGTTGTCATAAATTCAGGATTATTTTTCTTTCAGGTGAATATGGTAATTGAGAAATAGAGTTTGCTAATAATTGAAATAGGAATTTCTAACATGATATAAAGCTATATACATCATTTTATCTTATTTAAATGAGTTGTATAATGCATGTCTCTGGGGTGAAAATGTGGCAACTGAATATACATCAAGGTTCTAAGTTCTTGATGATTTTTTGAGAGTAGTACTCAAAGATTCTGTTTGAATCTTTATTATGTGAAGAAGATATATTTTATATTTTGTTTATGTATAAATAGTATTCAAGCACATACATTTATAATAAACTAAATTGAATTTAGAATAACATTTTGTTGGATCCAAGGTTTTGTTTGTCTACTTTTCTATCCCTTCCTCTCTTGCAGCTCTTCCAAAGGAGAACTGTCCTGAGTAGCAATAGCTTCTAGTGGCAAGTAGGAATCATCCAAACTTTAATGAGCTTGTACAAATGCAGAAAGAAGGAAGGGCTGGGAAATATGCTTGTATAAAGATTGCTTATGTAAACTTTGACTCTAGTATATTATGTCTGTAATATATTACATTTATCTGAATGTACATGGATACTTCGATTACATACAATAACTTCTTTCTGTTTTTATAATATTTTCTCAGTACAGTGATGTTTTCATCCTGAGTAACTTAACATGCTGTAATTTCACACATTTTGCCACTACTGACAAGAAAAATGAATTATTTCCAAATGAGTAGCTGTTTTTGCCAGAAATTATTTTTACATTTGGATATATTTGGTCTCATTGTCTAAATAAACAGTATTGTCTTGAAATAGACAATTGAAATGAAAAGAAGAAGAGAGAGATTGTGTACCAAAGTTAACTTGTGTTCCATTTTATATTCTTCCAGTTAGTTCACTGCAAAGGGATCAAAGAGTTATATAGCATTCACAGTGTCAAACATTGCACAATATAAGAGAAAATACAGACTTGTTTATAGAAGCAGAGCCATGTTTATAGGTTACACTGTTCAGGCATTTTTGAGATCCATTCATGTTTCTTGTTTTTGTCTTCATATTATAGTCCACGTGATTTATCTGGATTATTCTGAATTCCTTGCAGATCAGAGATGTCTACCCACATGTTATGCAGTCGTTTGCTACACATGTTGCAAAGGAAATTTAATATGGCCTTGTAGAATTGACCATTGAAGAGTTTATGATGTCCACAGGTACAAGTGGGAAAAAATCCTGTCAGGCTGTGAGCCTAGAAGGAGTTGACCCAGAAACATGTATGATAGTGTTTAAAACCCACTGGGCACAGGTAATGGAGCTCAGAGAGCTTTTATTCTTTTACTGATCTTTAATGTTGATTGCATTGTCAGGAATTTAAACTGTTAGAGAATTGCTTGTATTGTTAGAGTACAAGCCAGTCTCATATTGTACAATGTTAACTGACACCAAAATGTATCTTTATTGACTTTTGAAAAGCAGTAGAATCTGCTGCTTTATTTTTTTTTAATTGTTGTATATTAGGGATATCACAATCAGTTGAATAAGATCAGGTTCTGCTTAAGATTGCTGGGCTCTACTGTAAGTGAAATAAGGCCCTTTAAATATAATTGTTGTGTTTTGAATCTTCATGGAAGTTCGGTTCAGTTCTTTGCCTGGTTATACCTGTTAAATCCCATCAAAGCACTATTTGTGCTGAAATACTGCATTAATATATTTAGAACATGCAGTATATTATTTCTGAATCCTGTATGGTTTATTTTTAATCAGTATTCCCTACACTGATTGGCAGAGGTGCACATATATTTGTCAACTGAGACCCTTCCAGTGTGGGTATTAGTATTAATTGAGCTGCTGAACCTTTATTCTTTAAATGTGCTTACCCATAAGTGAAGCTAGAAAGATATTGGGTATTTAAGTTCAAGTGACCAAGAGCATTTTCAGTTGCTCAACTTTAATGTTGGTGAATAGACTGATAGTGCACTGCTCTTCTTAAGTAGCACAGTTGGTTGGATTAGCTATTTCAGCAGAGATATTGCAAATAAGTAATACATAAGCCATTTCCACTTGTTAATCCATAGCTTGTCTGTCATGATACATTTGGAATGTTTTGAATTGTTATGAAAATATTTGTTCGTAGATAGTTTTTGTAACATCTTCAAGATTGCGAGAGTGATGCCATATTTTAAGGTATGTTGTATTATCAAATATATGTTATTTCATTTTTCCATAGGTTGTGAAAATCTTAGAGAAGCATGACCCTTTAAAAAATATTCAAGCAAAATATGGGACAATTTCTCCAGATGAGGCCAGCACTGTGCAGAACTATGTAGAACACATGCTCTTCCTTTTAATTGAAGAACAGGCAAAAGATGCAGCAATGGGACCTATCCTGGAGTTTGTGGTTACAGAGAATATAATGGAGAAGCTTTTTCTTTGGAGTCTCAGGCGGGAATTCACTGATGAGATGAAAATTGAGCAACTGAAAATGTATGAAATGCTTGTCATACAGTCTCATCAGCAGCTCCTGCATCACAAACCCATCCTAAAACCATTAATGATGTTGCTGAGTTCCTGCTCAGGAACTACCACACCAGCCGTTGAAGTAGAGCTGGTGGTTCTTCTTAACCAGCTATGCTCAATCTTAGCTAAAGATCCATCCATTTTGGAACTTTTTTTCCATACTAGTGAGGACCAAGGAGCTGCAAACTTTCTTATTTTTTCTCTCTTGATTCCTTTTATCCATCGAGAAGGGACTATTGGCCAACAGGCTCGTGATGCACTACTTTTTATAATGTCTCTTTCTTCAGAAAGTTGTGTGGTTGCTCAACACATAGTAGAAAATACTTATTTTTGTCCGGTAAGTTTTTCCTAGCTACTCATTCTGCCTTCCAAAAATGGATTCCTTTTTTAATGAATGTGCAGGTTAGGTTTTTGCATAAAAGAGAATTAATTTACTTGATTAATTGTAATTTTATTATGGCTATGTAGAAATTCTAAATGATATAACGGGAAAACTGAACTTATTCAGAAATCCCATCACATTGAATTGGGAAGTGAATTTGTCTTAACTTAAACATTCAGCTTAATGAAAATTCTAAGAATAATGCAAATCAAAAACTAAGCTTGTATATTAAATTCTGGTTGCAATTATACTGAAATGTGATTTGTTAGCAGAAGATGAAAAGAACTGCCAATTTATTGCAGACTGAGTGCTTGTGATTTACTGAGGATAATATCAATATATATTTATCTTACTGTTATTTACTGTGGGAATTTGTAAATGTTTACTTAGAAGTATACCCCTTTGAATTCAGTGGGACTTACTAGCAGGTACTATGGCCCTATTTTGTCAGAACTGCCTTTTTCCCCCAGTTCTGCTTCCAGAATTTTGGTTGAGTTTTCCTTTATAGGAGATTCACATGAGGTTTTTTCCAAGAAATACGATTAAATAGACAGTTTAATCATACTGAATTCAATTCAGGGACCAAACACTAGTTACTTTCTGCATCTCAGCTTACCACAACAATAATCATGATTTTTCAATACAACTTTGCACTAACTTACTGTATTTCTTCATACTAATTCCTGGTCAATTGCTGTGAATATCTTTATTTTGTTTTCAGATTTCATTAATGTATTTATTTTGTATAACAAATATAATACAGATAAACATATCTCAAAACAAATCATATTAGTAAATAAATATGAGATGTAAGCCTACAAAAAGGGATTGTAAGTTTATTAGAAAGGACAATGAAGGAAGAGGGATGAAGGGAAAAGAAGTGGAGAGATAAAATAATGCCAGAACAAAACACTACATTGAAATATATCCAGTTGACTCTGGCAAGATCTTGCAGGTAATCTAGACCTTCCTGGTAAGCTTGCTTTGATAGAGGTGATACAATTCTATGATGGCTCTTCATCTTCTGTTTTGTGACAAAATTTCTATGTACTCTCCTTCACTTTTACAAATTCAGAACACATCTTTATTCAATGACCAGCAAATTTAAGAGAACAGTGACAGAGTGAAACAAAAATATACTAAAAAACAGGTCACATAATTTTACATTCAGTCCTCTATAACCATATTAGTACATTAATTACCCAAGTAATAATAAATTTAAAAACTAAGTTTAGAGTAAATATCCCCTAGCAACTTATTAATTAAGAAATATTGATCCGAAAGTGATATTAGGAGTAAAAATAACAGTGATCTTCTTAAACCAGTTATTTCTTTAACTGTTTTTACCTGAGATTCATTATGGCAACACAAAATTACCTGCATAGGTAATAGCGGGTTTTAAGTCCTGGAGAAGATGATTCAGATAAAATTTGTCTGGTTTCCCTGGGAATTTATCTATTAGGGGCGAAATATAAATAGACTTTATATCCCTATAAAATTTGCAATGTAATAAAACATGTGAGATGTTTTCAACTTCCTTGTCACCACATGGGCAGGTGCGCTCCGCTGTGGGGATTTTATTATACCTGCCTTGAAGTAGTGCTGATGGAAGAATGTTGTATCTAGCTTTAAAAAAAGAAAGTTAGGGTTTGCAAATAACATGCTGGTTCCCACATACCCCTATTTATCCACATTCTATCAAGTTGGGACAGCCTATTAATTTCAGTTTGGAATTCTACATCCCTTACTCTTTGAATAATTAAATGCTTGGCTTGATCATAGACCACTGATATCAAAGATGGAAGAGAGAGCCCATATGAAGCCAAGTTGTGCTCCACTGTCTGTTTCCAGGGAGAAGAAAAATTATCTGTTAAAACTAAGGGGGTCAGTCTGACTGGAAAGAATTGTATTTTAAACCAGTAAATTATCATCTTCTTCCAGGTCCTAACCTGAATTAATAGCATTCCTGTCTCGGGTGCTTAACCGGGCATTTGGAGTTCCATTGGGAGTGACTAAAATGATCGCAAAAATTTTGGTTGCCCAATTCCTGTGGCTCCTTCTTCACATAAATTCTTGTTTGTGCTTCATAAAGAAGAGCCAGTGTTTTGGCCTCAAACAGTTTTAAAGCTGCAGGAACTAATTGTCCTCCACCATAAAAAAAAACTTGTACAGGCTCAGTATTTACCAAAGATTTATTTCCAGTAGGGATGACAGTGAATGGTGCTCTTAGTGTGATGTAATGATCTTCCTGGAGAAAAAAGTGGATCTTATGGAACAAAGATGATAAATATTAGGCATGTTCTCTGTTTTAATATTTTAGGGAATCATCACAATTATACCAAAGTAAGGCTTGACATATCTCGCTTTGCATGTAATGCGTCTATCTCATATATTGGTTTCACCTTTTGAGTTGCCATACTGACATAAATGAACATTTGCACGATATTCTAATTTTTCGAGTTTCACCTGTATATATTATAGTTATATCAACATGTCTTTTGTCTTCCCATATATGTTTCTCTCCCAAACAATGAAATTGAGTAAGCGAAAATAATTCTATTGTTAAGAGATGTCATAACCCTAAACATTGGTTTAATGTTGACTTTTCATGTAATCATAGAATTAGAAGGGACCATTTAGACACTGAGCCTAATCCCAAACTAAGTGCAAAAATCCAAGTTCCAGCATCACCAACAGATGGCTGCCTATTCTCTGCTTGAACTGATGGGAGACTACCACATCTCCAGGAAATTGGTTCCACTGTCAAATTGCTCTTAGCGGTAGAAGTTTTTTTCTTACAGCAAACAAATCTGTAACATAAATTGATTATTTCATGTATTGCCTTCTGAGATGATAGAGAACATGTCTTGATTGACTTCTGTGTTGCCTTCTTTTAGACAATTGAAGAGTACTATCCTATCCCCCTTGGCCTTCAAAAGCATTCCCAATTCCTTCAGGCATAGGACTTAGTTTCCTCTACCATGTACATCCTTGTTTGCTTTCTATGACCCTGTTCCAGTATGTCGTAATCTGATTGGGCTCCCTCAATGCAGAATAAAATGGAACCATTATCCCTCCCACCTCCACTGTCATTCTGTATAAAAATATTTCTGGCACAAAGAAATCTTGTTGATTTAATTTAAATGAATACATATAAAAAGTACTTATTTTAAAAACTGTATTTCAAGATAGATACTTTTATTATGTCCATGCTATAATGTATACATTTACATTTGACAATTTTTAGGAAGTCTTTTTACTCAGAAGATTATAGTAAAGTGCATTAACCTTCAAACAGTAGGGGCCGTTATTGACAAAATACATTCCTAATTAGAATAATTGTCTTAGTATGTTGGAGTGAGACAAGCAATAAAGGTAGCAAACCCCAGGCTGTAATAAAAAGAACACAGTCCATTCCTGAGGGTTGTTCAGTTGTTAAATATCTGTAACATGCAGCCTTTGTAAGAATGATCTTTCCAGTTATGGGAGCTTTGGTCTCCCTTTGAGAAAACTCAGAATGATGCCTCAGGTTTCTGGTTGATATCAGACATTTATTCAAGCAAAAATGCTGAAAGGAAAAAGGGTTTCTTACTGTCATTTCCCAATGGATGCAACAGAATAATCTCATTCTGATTAAAGTGAATTAATTCCATTTGGATATTATGCCGTATATAACATTTCCTCCTGTATGATTTAAATAAAATATAGACGGCAGCAAAACTGTATCCTTCAACTTGAAATTATGCTGTTCTCTTTAAGATAATGTTGTTTTTTGGTGGGATTTATTTAGGACATACATTCCATTTTAGATGTTGAAGGCTTTCTCCTCAAAACAGGCATACATTTAATAAAATTACATGTATTTCAAGATAGATACTTGCAAGATAGATACTTACTTGATGCTTGCAGACCAATAAAATAGTTTGATTTTGAGGTGGCAGTTTATGTGAATCCAATTACTGTGATTTATACACCAGGCTAAGCATATTGTATGAACCCAGGCAGTTGTGATTCATTTAATAAACTGTGGTTAATCAAACCAGACATAGCACATTGTTTGAATTCTGTCAATAATGTTTCTATGGGAGTTACTTCTATTTGGCAAACATTTCATGCCCTGGCTATAATGTTTTCTGGCTTCATAAATATGTTCTGCCTCTGGAAGGAGCTAGCAATTATGAAGATCCATGCTCACATATATAAGAAGCTATGCTAGATATTATAATTAGAGTTTAGAGAGTTGACCTTGGAAATGTCATCCCACAAGGAAGTTTAAACCGGTAAATCGTCCTCCCACAAGCACAGTTTATAGCTGTGATTTGCATGCAAAGTACCTCCCAAATCTACTTTGCTGCTGGCAAGGTTAATCAGTGCTGGTGTCAATAGATGAATTGGGAATTGCCTCCAGTGGGTTGGGAGCAAAGCATGGCCAGTATCAAAGACAATAGATTCAAGATTTTAATTAAACCAGATCAGTTTAATACACAATGTCTGAACATAGTAGTACTTTAAGTAGTAAACAACATCATTAAGTTATTTTGGTACACTTTGGCAGATTTTCTGAACAATACAGTAGTACTGCAGTTTCTTATCCTGTGCAAAATTGCTGTGGCCCATGGTAGTATATTATTAGATAATATTTTTCCACTATGAGGACTTCATCAGCTGTGATGATCTCACATGGGCTGTTTCTAACATTCAGCAAAATTCAATTTGCATTGAGCTGAATTTTCCCAGTTGTCATCTTCATCCATTGTGGCTATTCTAGAATTAGCAGAATTGAGTGAGTTCACTGAATCCTGAAGAGCAAATTCTCCCCCCACTCCCCATATCCTATGATATACAAGGAATCTTCCTCTGACCCAGTCCTGTTATGCTTTTGAGAATGTAATGTTTTGGTTTGGAGAAACAATATGTAGCCAAATCATATTGAATTCTTGGAGGGATGAGCTATATAGAACTTGTGGAAGCTAGCAAAATGAAAATGACTGGAGTGGAAGGATTGGATTCACATTTCTTTTTAATGTTCCCTATGCCAGTGAGGGGTGGGGAAGAAAAATAATGAAGTGAGGAAGACAATTCTTTTTGTGCATTCTTCTGTTGCTCAGTTTTATTCATGGAAATAAAGACAATTGGAAGGACAACTTTCAGGAATAATTGCCTGCTGGAAAGTGGTAGCTGCTAAATTAACACTTTCACAAATTAAATTGGTTGAAAGTTAATTTATTTATGTGACTAAAATATATCAAACCTAGAGAAATATTGTCATAATTAACATTTCTGAAACATTAGCTTGACAGGCTAGAACTTATTTTCCTTCTTCCTCAGTTTGGTTAATTGTAGCTTAGGTACTGAAATAAGTCAGTAAGTACTTCTTCAAGCAAATGCAAAAAAATGTAGAATTGGCAAGATATTCTGTTTGTCAAATTAATTAATACTTCATTTTGACTTCTCTGAAGAAACACACTTGCTCTTTTAACTACTCAAAATGAGTTATGCAGGAGATAGTTTTAGCTAGTTCTTGCAAAACTGAAGTGGTATGAGTTATGGTGTTTATTTTTGCTTTGCCTCTAAAATTGTGTGTGTGTGTGGATGGATGGATAGCTAGATAGATATCAGTTTTTCTGTCTTTCTTACCTGCATACATGTATGTGTATATTTGTGTGTATCTGTGTGTTTAAAAAACAGTAATTATTTTCACTGCTCCTGTTAAGATTGTTTTAATTCAAATACGCATTTGGAAATCTTAGAACTCTACCTGGTGTTCATTTATGAAGCTTTCCTTGCATTGGTGCAAAGTGTAAATTATTTCACCGTAATTTAGTTCTAAATCTATAAATACACATTTAAAATTAATTTAATCTACAGCTTGTCTTTCATAGATTTTTTTGGTGACTACAAAGATGGCATCTCTGTGATATAGGCAGACCATTGTATGAGTGAATGCCATTTTTAGAGACCTATAGCATGTATTTAGAAATAGATATGTTAAAAATGCAAATTGTGGGAAAAAATTGCCAAAATCTCTTTATTTCCAAATTCTACACTTTCCATATCTAAAACTTAACTAAAATGTTATGTATACATGACCTTCCTGGATATTATGGATGCTTACAAAGTTAAACACTGAGAAATATGAATCAGATAAACAGACTTCTGTAAGTATATGCACTGCAGGGAGCCACAGTTGCATTATAGTAACCTTGCATGTGTTCCCCATATGCTTAAATAGTGTAGAGATATGTGTTTCCCTTCCCTACTTAAATGTTTAATGCAGTTAACAAAACTGTGCAAATTTTGCAACATGAATGATGTAGCTACCCAACACCATTGCTTGAAACAGAGCCTTACCACTTTTGTTTAAAAAGTTGCAAGTTGTTGGTTATATATTTTGCAAATATTTCAATTGGGAAAGTTCTCTTTGCATTAATTTGTTTGGAAATACTTTTCATGTAATAACATTAAGTGCATGCAAATCTGCCATTAGCCTAAATTCAGATGCTATTCAACAGCATAACAGCAATTATTGGAAGGAAATAATTTAGATTACTGAAATTAATCTTCTGCGAGCTGAAATAAGTTTTCTATCCTTATAATAAAATGACGCAGATGCTTAAAAAAAAAAAAACCCTTATATTCTCTTTCTCTCTCTTTCATCTTGCAGGTGCTAGCAACAGGCTTAAGTGGTCTCTATTCATCTTTGCCTACGAAACTGGAAGATAAAGGAGAAGAATGGCATTGTCTCCTAAAAGATGATTGTTTTCTTTCTCCAGCTCTTGTACAATTTATGAATTCTTTTGAATTCTGCAATGCAGTGATTCAGGTACTAGACCAGAGAAAAGTCCTGCAAATGGAAGTAGTGTTTTAAAATAGTAGTATATAATTTTGTGGTTATTTAGAAAAAGAATTTGGATTATTTACTTCATATGTGTGATATTCCAAGGTTTTTAAATGAACAAATATCACATAAGTTGCATTTTGTTAATACATAAGTGAAATACAAAGTTATTGTTATAAAAATTAACAAGTTATATGTATTTGTAGAGCAACTTTAATTACTTGCAAAACCAAATACAGGTAGTCCGTGCTTAACCATTTGTTTAATGACATTGGAAATTATGACAGCCTCTGAAAAAGTGCTTTACGACCTGTACTTGCACTTACAACTGTCGCAAACCATTGCATCACTCCCTGCGGTCACGTGATCATGATTTGCAACCTTTTTAACAATGGTCATTAAGCGAATCGTGTGGTTGTTAAGAAAATTCCAGCAAAAAAGTCCATGGGGAAACTGGATTTGCTTAACAAATGTGATTCGCTTAACTACATCATAAAAATGGTTGTAAAATCAGGTCCAGTCACGTGACTTGCTTAATGACCGCCCCATTTAATGACCAGTTTTCTGGTCCATATTGTAGTTGTTAAGCAAGGACTACCTGTATTTAGTTTTTTGGGGGAAATACTGTTCTTCTTTGTGTTAGTTATTTTATTATATACTTTAGTTTTTACTTTATGATAACAGAATATACCTGAATAACTGAATGATTTGTAATTGTGTTTGAATTGTTCAGTATTTAAAAGTTGTCTGGTTTTCTCATATTCTTTGTTCTGGATACATTTTTAATTAGGGTTTATTTCCATTTTGATTCTTGTTTTTCACCAGTCTAATGATAACATTAGATTTTATACCACTTTGTGTTGTATTCAGGATTTTATTGCATCTACATCTTTGATTTGTGCAAGCTTTATAGTCACAGCAACTCAGTAGCGTTTCCAGAATGCAAGACTTTGTATGAGGGTTTTTTGCCAAAGGGATTTCTGCCAGTTACATTTTTAAAAAGGTTGTGTATTTATTTTGTATACATATACATTCTAAATATAGAATAATTTCTCAATAAGAGGACAATTTTTCTGAGCCATAGGCTATACTTTCCTTTGAGTGGTGCTCTCTTAAAAAATAGCAGGTAGGTCTGTTTATTTACATTTCAGTTATAAAACATGTTGTTGTTACTTTCAAGTCATGTATTAAATGCTGTTTGCTGTTTTTAACTAAAAAATATAATTTGGTAAAAAGCGTTACGGGTCTCTGGAGATCATATCCAAGATTTTATGTCAGCATGTTGACACTATAGCTTAAAGTTGTATACATCTCGCTTTCCTAGTCCAGCACTCTATTATGTGTGAAATGGCCAAAGCAGAATTAATAAAATGATACTCTCCAGTTCATGGTTGCTGGTAATTGGTATTTGGAGGCATACTGCAGTAGATAATACAAGTAAGCTAGTGACATATTGACTAGCAGTGATTAATAACTTTGTTTCATGAAGCATAGAGCACCAGAGGCCTTCATAGCTTGCCACCAAATTGTAGCTTTTGATGGCACAGTAGAAGAAAGTATTAAATGACTAACAATTAATTTAATTAATTATAAACTTAATATGTATTAAATTCATTTCTTATCTGAGCTCCAATCACTTTTGGAGAAATCTGTTCCTTGGTTCAGAAAAGTTCTACATTCTTGTTTTAAACATCCAAGTCAGTGGCTGCCCTTGATTCTTGTGGCAGTAAATTCCATTATTTATCTTTGGTGAGAAAAAAAAATAATCTTTTACTGTTAGAATTCATTAGATGTTCTGGGTTCTAATATTATGGAAGAAAGTATTTTCCTATTTATATTATCTATAGCATACATAGTTTTATACATCTCTGTTCCACCTTATCTACTTTTTTCATAGCTAAAATGTCTTGATTTTTTAAAACAATTCTGATATTCAAGACTGATGATTTACTTTTTAACTTTCGTGATGAATTCAGAAATACAGAAAAATATAATAGTTGTTACATGGCTTATACAGTTCATTATTAGTAAAATACTAAATTCAGTATTAGGAGGTAATGAAATTATTTATAGTGATTTTCTTAACATTAACCAATTAAGATTTAGTATTTTAAGGTAGCTTTGTGTGTATGTTTCTCAGTATTGAACTTATGTCTTCATAGTGACAGAGTGTTTTAATCAACAGTGTTTGCAAAAATGTTTGAAGTAATTTTGATCAAAATTTTAAAAAATAGTTTTTAGATATGTGTGAAGAGTGCTAAACAAGGAGCCTGTAGTAGAGTAAGTGGAATTAAAGATAAAAGTCATGAAATGATTTGGAATAAACTGAAGTGAGGCATGTTGGGAGGAATATTTTAGAGATCTGTATGGGAATAATAGTGACAAGTTGAAGACTAGAATTGAAAGACTTGCTAAAAACATTAATATCCAATAAAAAAAAATAAAAGGAAGTAATAAATACTGTAAAAATGTTGAAAAATATTAACTTTGCAAGTGCAGATGGTATAACTAGAGAAAATTTAAAATATGGATATGGTTTACTCATCAAGTTCAGCTTGTTTAAAGTGTATGTTAAAATTGCACTGTGGGAAAGTAAATGTTTATTGATTATTTCAGATATTCTCTTCTCTCTATTTCTCTTTCCATTTTTAGGTGGCACATTCTTTGATTCGCAACCAGCTTGTAAACTACATTTATAATGGATTTTTGGTTCCAGTTATGGCCCCAGCTCTCCATAAGGTTAGTGAAAAATAATCAGTTATAGTCAGTGAATCATAAGGCTAGATTAATATAAGTCATCATTTGGGCTTTGAATTTGGTAGTGGGTACAAAAGCAGAGAGTGACTTTTCTTCAGTAGAACAAAGTTTTCTTTTAGCATTTGATTAATGAGATGTCAAATAGATAATATTCCAAATTATAAGCTGGCGTGTTTTTTTAATGTAGATGCTTTTAATATATTTTTGGCAACAATGAAGATATAATGCATTATAGTAGGAATGTGTAATTTTATTGTGCAAGAGTCTGGAGTAATATAAACTAGATCAGAGGTATGAAAAAAACAACCTAATATTAAAAGCTTGTACATACATGGATTCATAATTCTATTTCTGGTCCTGATATTTCCCTGCTGTGTTGAATCAAGTACAAACATTTGTTTCGCTTCAAAAGAGTTTTATCAAACAGGCATTCAGTATTAGTTAAATGTCTCCATTTGTATGCAGAACTTTGCTTTATTTATTTATTTATTTATTAAATTTTTCAGCTGCCCATCTCCCCCCAATGGGGGAACTCTGGGCGATTCACAACAAACATTAGAACATAAAATAAATAAACACATAAAACCTTAAATTAAAACATTACTAAAAAGAAGGAGACACCAAGAGGATGAAAAACCTGATGTTGAAGGCAGAGGTCTCTATGGGGCTAGCCATCCCCATGCTTGTATTTTCACCCCACCCCAGGCCAGGTGGCAGAACCAGGTCTTCAAAGCCTTACGGAAGGCCAGGAGTGTGGGGGCTAATCGCACCTCCGGGGGCAGGATGTTCCAAAGAGCAGGGGCTACTGCAGAGAAGGCCCGCCTTCTGAACCCCGCCAGTCGAAGTTCTTTCACTGAGGGGGTCCGAAGCATGCCCCCTCTGTGTGATAGGGTGGGACAGGTCGAAGATATAGGGGAGAGGCGGTCCCTTTTGGGTATTCTTTCATTCATTAGTAGGCTAGTACTACCTTTCTTTGTTCCTAATAAAGCTAACTTTTTTTTTTTTAAGCTGTATGGGTAATCCCCCCCTTCATCTCTTTTTGAGTTTTGTAAATCTTTTGTAAATTTTTGTAAAACTTTAAATAAATGAAAAATCTCTTTAATAACTAGAATAATTACAGTAGAGTCTCGTTTAACCGACCTTCGCTTATCAGACATTCCATCTTATCCGACACCCCTAAAAAAAACACAACACACATAAATCGGCAACGAGAAAAGTGTGCCGCTTGTTTGCGAGCGTGAGTGTACTTTCTTGTTGCTCCTGATGGTGGCGCCACAACGCAAAAACCGATTGCAATAGGCACCGTGGATCGGCTTTTTTTTTTTTTTTTACCGCACTCAATCGTTACAATACGTCAATGTATGTTATCCGATATTTTCGCTTATCTGACGTTCTACTCGCCCATTTATGTTGGATAAGCGAGACTCTACTGTAGATTTAAAAGTATATGGATCTCCTTGACTTTAACCTGATTTCTTGGCAAAGTTCATGATTAATTATCTTCTTTTTTCTCAACATGTTTTGAATGTGTTGCTTAAATAAACATGTTGTTCCCCAGGTGCAACTCATAAACTTAACAAGCTAGGCAGGAAACTTAAACTAGAACCTGACATATATCTCAAAAATAAATTGGTATTTCAATAAAGTATTCTTGTAGTATGGTCACTTTAGCTATTAAATGATGGAGTATTATAACATTCTCATCAACCTATGAAAATCTTTCAGTATAACTTCCTATTTAGAAAATTAATAGAATTCTTAATTTTGCCAAAATGTCCTACTTACCTTGTAATTCATCTATTAATTATTTTTTTGAGTTCATTTTTTCAGATTATCTCCCACTGTAAGTGTAAGCTTATTGGACTTCCAAAAGAAACCCAAATGGAATGCATGCTTGAGTATTTGTCTCCTAATGCTGCCTCCTAAAAATTCTTTGAAACCCAAAAGTTTGCAGTTCAAACTTAATTTGTATCCACACTCGTCCAAATAAGTTCATTGTGTCCTAAGCAGAAATGGAATTTAAATATTAGAACTACTTCTTTAGACTTTTGTTCCTATAACCAGAAAAAGGTTAATTTATATGAGCAGTATTTCCAGAAATGTTTGTGGGACAATTTTTTTTTTTATTTGTAATATATTAAGAAAGAGGGAAATATAAGTCCAATATGCAGAAGATCTACTTTAGAATGATCATTTCATTCCTGGAAAGTCAAATTAGGAGTGAAACAGCCAAGAAATAAGAACATATCAATGTTGTCTATATATAAAACTTTTTAAATTCACATTATAAGGCTTTCAAGTTTCCTCAATGAGATATATTAACATCTTCAAAATGTCTTATTCTGGGGTAGAAGTGTACAACACACCCAAGATTACTGGCCTGCAAAATAATGGTACTGATGTCAGTAGAGGGGATTTGTAGGGAATGGGACAGTTTTTGTAGATGAATATATGTGTATTTAAAGTAGCTAGTAATAAGAGATTTTAATAAAAAGTGATATGATTACAATCTTACATTTTTTCATGCAAAATAGATAATACAATTCTCATAAAGACCCAAATTATAGTGAAGAGCTATTAACCTCTAGTAATTAAGTTAAATGAAAAGTGGTCTCAGTTTATTCTTTCCACATTCAGAACTATTTTGAACACATGCCAGCTTTTATCAGTGTCATTTGTTTTATCTTTAAATACATCAGCTAGAGAAGGCGAGTGTCCGCCATCTAGTGGACTTGAAGAAGAGCCAAAACACAGCTCTGAACCCCAATGTTAAGGTTATATTTATAAAGTAAGAATGTACATCTTTCTTTTTTGTTTAGCCCCTCTCCTCCAAATATTCATTAAACTCTACTCTGCCCTGGTCAGACCCCATTTAGAGTCCTGTGTTAATTTCTGGATGCAATTAACAGAAATTAACAGACAAAAATAAAATTCTGGGTACCACAGTTCAAAAAGGACATTGAAATAGGAGAAAGTTTAAAGGACAACTCGTAAGAATGTACATCTTTCTTTTTTGTTTAGCCCCTCTCCTCCAAATATTCATTAAACTCTACTCTGCCCTGGTCAGACCCCATTTAGAGTCCTGTGTTAATTTCTGGATGCAATTAACAGAAATTAACAGACAAAAATAAAATTCTGGGTACCACAGTTCAAAAAGGACATTGAAATAGGAGAAAGTTTAAAGGACAACTCCCAAATTAGTAAAGGATCTGAAAACCAAGTCCTGGGGGAATTGTTAAAGGATCTGCATCTGTTAAGCCTACATAAAGGATGACTATAGCAGTCTTCAAATATCTGAAGGGTTGACACACACCAAGAGAGAGTGGACTTTCTTATTGTCCTGGGATCAGAATGATTAAGCTAGACATTGATAGAAACAACTAGAGAGAATATGCGGGTTGTCAGCCAGTGAAACAGATTGCTGTATGATGTGGTGAGGCTTCCTTTGTTAGGGGTCTCAAACAGAACCTGAATAGTTATTTTTCAGAGATGGTCTATGAAATCTAGCACTGAGCATGGGCTTGGAGTAGATTACTTTTGTGGCCTGTTTCAACTGTAGGATTCTATGAAACAGGCAACATTTGCATGACAACTTTTTTATCCAGGATAAGTCACTTCTCCCTAGCCTAGATAAGAAGGCTTTTCCCCCTACTTGCTACTAAACTCTTTTGTACTGTAAAGGCATTTCTAATCAATAATTCAAGCGGAGTCAGTGTCACCTCTGGCTAGCATTCATACATATGTGGATTTTTAAAGATTTTACTACTTTCTCACTTTTGGTCTATCACCTTAACTAACTTAAATGGGAGAATAGTTTAATGTTGTGCTAATCTGAATGGGCTTGTACACCCCAGAAAGTGGTGATATTAAAAGAAATGACTGTTAATTGTAGAAGCCTGTTTCCATAACTGTTAGTTGCTGAGAACTTTTTTCTGATATAGTGAAACCTCAGTTTAATGAACCATTCAGAGGATAAAGAGTTCATTGTTCCCAGGTACCTCTTCAGTATGAAATTATATCCTTCATGTCAGTTTTCACCATTGTGTGAATGTAAATTCTTAGTTGCACCAATATATGGTATTTATGTAAAGACATTGTTATGCAAATTATGTAAATTGATAAAAATGTCATTATTGATGTATTTACATCATACCCAAATTATGTAAATCATTACAAATAAAGTTATATTTATTTTTTAAGTGCCTTGTCCATTTTACTTTGGAGCAGTGGACATTCACTATGTTGGTGGGGGAATGTCTGATTGGAACTCAAAATAAAGTTTAACCGTTTTGATTTTAGTGAAAGAGATGGAGGTTTAAATTCTTTTTGAGTTCCTTTTTCATAGTATATACACCATTTTAATGTATGTAAGTTTCATACAGTAATTATTTATTAAACTATAATTATCATAGGTTTCTGAGAAAATCTAAGATGATATTTATTATATCTTAGAAGACCGGATAGTAGAACATAAAAATAATATTATTTTATATGAGTGATACAGCAATACTCATTACTTTAAGAATCTTTATTTAAAGATATTTGACAGCTATTTTTAAAAGCTATAGAATGGTCTATAAAAATGTCATTGGCTTTCATTTTTTGTACATTATTTGTACATTTTTATTTCTTGAGTCTTTACCTCATAATAATCAGGGCCTGGTAATCCTTGTAGTGAAATAGATTTTTTTCAGAAGACTTTCTTCCTGTTTGAATTATTGGCTTGTAATATATAACATACAGTCTTCAGTACTATTTGATTTGAGAACTTCATACAAAAAATCCCAACTATGCAAATACAGAATATTCCAAAGTGAATATTTTTGTATTTATTTAATAAGACTTCATTGGCAAAAATAACAGTTTACTCTGTAAGCTAAATTTAAATGCATATCCGAGCACTGTGCTTTGGAAGTAATTTTGCAAGAATGAATTAAAAGCATTTTTTTTCTGCTGAGTATATAGTGTGCTATAACTCAGCAGTTGCTCCACTGCTAGAATGTTTATTGCATAACTGTTTACTCTGTAAGCAAGATTTCTAGGCATTGAACTTCTGCAAGTAATCTTATAAAAGTGAGTTAAAGTAATATATTTCCTGCAGAGAACATACTGTGCTGTTCTTCAGTTATTGCTCCTCTGATAGAATCTTTGAACTTCTTTCTCTTGGTGCATCCACATGTAAAGAAGATTTAAACAGAACTTTGATCAAACTGTTATAATTTCTACAGTAGGCAAAGCACAACAGAAATATTTGAATGAGACCATAGTTCCTTTGAGTCTGAGGATTTGAGTTTCTGAAAAAAACATGTACGCACCAATAGCTACCATTTCTGTGTATTGATATGCTTGCTGATCCTTTTCCTAACGTTCATACTATTGGTCCATATTCTGCTATAATGCTACCTTGGTCAGCACCCTTTCCAAACTGTTAACCTGCAAAATTTGCACTTTGTCAGCCTATGGACTCTGGGTTTCCCATGTCTAGCAGCACTTAATATAGTTTCAGTGAATACAGTAAGTTATTACACTGTATAGACAGGCATACTTTTTATATGAAAGTAGTTTGCCTTGCTTCAAACTAGCTATCATTCTGGTGTGGATATAAAAGTCAGACAAATAAATGCCTGCTTATTAATTATATAAAATTAGGAATGGAAATCTTTTTATAAAACACCACCAACACAAAAACATTTTTAAATCGATCAGCTGGATGTTAATAAGTCTAGAATCTGTAAAATCTTCCCATTTACATCCCAAATAGGTGATATAGTATTAGCCTGATTAAATTGTTTAAGTCTGGAAGCCAGTAACTTGGTAGATTCCTATTTCATTTCACAATTTTGTTGACTTGCATTGTGTAATAAAATATCTGGTTTAGAACTATAAAGTTTGTTCATATTTAGTGGAGATCGACCACCTATATGAGTTCAGATATGGATCAGATACATAAAGAGGTAATGCTTCTCATTTTAGAACTTTGTCCTGAAAATTAACATAAGCCCATTGTTGCTTCATTTTCTATAAAGTATTTACAATAATGGAACCTTGAATAAATGAGTTAGTGGTGTCCCATCCCAAACATAATGATGTAAAGTGAGTCCTTGTCAATACACAGCAAAACATCTACCATAACAAAACTTACCGTTCAGCAAACATATATTTAAACACAACCCTAAAACATGTATGTAAACTTTCATCAAATAGGGCAATAAGCTTCAGAGGCATATAATCAAATTATTATTATGTGCCATTAAGTCAGTGCCTATTATTACAATTTCATTCATTCATTCATTCATTCCAGTTTATATAGCTGCCCATCTTATATATATGAGACTCTTGAGTGGTTTACAAACAGTTAAAACAAATATAAAACACCAAAAAAAAACCAAACCACATAGATCTTCAAGAAGATCTGTCCACATCCTGGCTCTTCAGGTCTTACAAAAATGTTCCTGTCTCTGTAATTGATTCCAGGAACCTTGCAGCTGGTTGTCCTCTTCTCCTCTTTCTTTCATTCCATTTTTCCAAGCATTATGGTCTTCTCAAGGGAGCAGGGTCTTTGCATAATGCATCCGAAATGCAATAATTTGAGCCTGGTCATTTGTGCCTTTAGTAAGAACTCTAGGTTGATTTGTTCTGGGATCCATTTGTTTGTTTTCTTAGCTATCCATGGTATTCTCAGGAGTTTTCTCCAATACCAAAAGTGCTACTCTCCAGTTTGTTGTTTCCATGACAGTTGATAGTTGATCCTAAAAGACAGAAACTATCCAACACATCAATGTCTAAGGCTGGTTGCTGTACCTATTTGTTTGTTTATCAAATTTGTCACCGCCCATCTCATTGAAACATCTCGTTGATGTTCCTATCGTTTTGGTCTTCCTTATATTTAATTTTAATCTTTTTTTTCCACTGTGCTCTTTTTCTTTCATTACAAGAGCTTGCACATCATTTGTATTTTCAGCTGTCGCCTGAAGTTATAGTCAGATTTATGTCATGTACTTTACTTTCAAATATCAAAGAATGAAAAATCACGAAATAATCTAGACAAAAGTAATTTCTACATGTGGAAAAATTTCCCATTGAGAAGGATTAATAGAGCACAAAATACCTTCTAAATTAAACTCAGACATATAATCTAGCAAAATATTACAGAACTGGGAATATTAAAAAAAAAAAAAATCCAGAGGTTGATTTGGACCACCTCCAAATATTATAAGGTCCACTGACTTTGCATACAAATGTTGAAAACAGTTATGTGTTTATTCTGTAAAATCTGTGTGTGGACTGTATAAATTTAGGAGCGTTAAACATTAAAGGAGTATAATCTCCACCAGTATTTCTTCAACAATCAACTTAGAAATGATAGTAATAAAAATAAGGTATCTTGTGTGTTTACAGCTGTTATTTATGTAATTGTCACCCTCGCAAACTTTCTGTAAAAAGGTTGCTTTTTAGGCATGAATCTCCTGCAATATAGATATAGATGTAGATGTAGTTATATATTTCCCATCTTTTAAGACTTAGCTGAAAGCTGTCTGTGCTTAGCTGGAAATTGCTGTCCAAATTAAAATGTCAGTGTCATTGCTATTTGATATTACTACATTGAAAACAACAAGAAAAAAATCATACACCATGTCTACCCATGTCATAACTGGCTATATCCAAAAGACCAGTTCCCCTAATAAAAATAAAATAGTGCAAAATAATACTGTAGTGATAGTTTTAAAGTAAAAGCTCTAAACTCTGTTGTTAGTAGTCGAACTTTATAATGAATCCCTGCTGTCCCCAACACACCAAAACACTGAGTTAGCATGATGATAAAATACCAGCTTCTAACTACGATAAACAGACTCATGTTCCTAATTTTCCAGTATTCTAGAAACAGAATGGCCCAAACATCTGGGTTTGTGTATGTGGAAAGAGACGTAATAATTACAGGTGCCATTAGAGGTGAACTATTGTTTCTTGTGTTTTTGTGGATTGTATGTTCTTCCTGAGGGGAAATGTGGTGAAATGTAGTCTTAATCAGAATAGGAAAGAAGAAATACCATGCATGGGTGGAAAGAACAGAAGTCAGAATGAGGCTGTTTCTAGGAATGCCAATCAAGGATTATCCACAGTTTATATATTTACTTTAGATAAACTGAGTGTGCTGTTTAAACTTTATAAACTGGAGCCATTTTATAAAGAACAAGCACTCTTTGCTTACATGCCTCTCCAGCCATTGGCATTTATAGCTGTAAATTGGAATAACTGCAATCCGTAAAATCTTAAGCCATAATACGTGAGTTCATCTTTAAAATGCCAGAATGCTTTTTTGCTACTCTTTTCTACATAAGAATTAAAGCAGCTGCCCCTTTAAAAAATGATTTAAATGGTTAACTCCAAACTGGCTAAATATAGCTCTCTTCTGAATATGTGATAATATTATGAGTGGATTGTCTATAGACATAGACTTTGTATGGACAAGTATAATGAAATATGGGACTCATTTATACAAAATACACTGGGTTAAAAAAACATAGTCATATAACTCTATTATAAATATATATGTACTTGAATAATAGTTGTATAATTAAGCATATATAGAATTGTAACTGTTTACTGTTATATTAACAATTTTTTTCTTTTTGTATTTTTTTCACTTTGTTAAAGCACTTTTAAGCATTTTTTTCTTCTTTTTATACTCATTTTTTTTTAAAGCGTATAGGATAATATTTAAATAAGGTTCAAAAGACCACAGTTTATTATAGTGGGAAACTGTCATGAAGCCTGTGAGCTGTTTGGCTGTATCTTTCTCTTTCAAATATGTGTACGTGCTATTGGCAGAATCCAGGTTAGACTGGAAACGCCTCTGTTCTGGAATTGGGCCATTAAATATTTTGAAGTATATTGATCCCAGCAGAGCAATCATGTTTTTGTAAACAGAACTCAAAATTCAGCAGGTTTAGCAAACTACAGAATGCATTATCAGATTTTTCTCCTAACTTGAAACAAGAATAGTACTTAAAGTGGAAAAATAATTACAGCACAGCATTATAGTTTATAGTACAAAGTCTTTTTGACCCACCAGATTTATTTATTTATTTATTTATTTATTTATTTATTTATTAAATTTTTCAACCGCCCATCTCCCCCCCAATGGGGGAACTCTGGGCAATTCACAACAAACATTAAAAACATAAATATATATAAATACATAAATCATTAATTAAAAACATTACTAAAAAGGAGAACGAGAGTCCAAGAGGATGAAAAATCTGAGGCTGAAGGAAGAAGGCCTCTATGGGGCTAGCCATCCCCATGCTTGAGTATTCCCTCCCCACCCCAGGCCAGGTGGCAGAACCAGGTCTTCAAAGTCTTATGGAAGGCCAGGAGTGTGGGGCTAATCGCACCTCCGGGGGCAGAATGTTCCAAAGAGCAGGGGCTACCGCAGAGAAGGCCCACCTTCTGGACCCTGCCAGTCAAAGTTCTTTCACTGAGGGGGTCCAAAGCATGCCCTCTCTGTGTGATCGGGTGGGACGGGTTGAAGTCATAGGGGAGAGGTCCCTTAGATAACCTGGTCCCATGCCATGTAGGGCTTTAAAAGTGATAACCAACACCTTGAATTGGACCCCGAAGCAAACTGGCACCCAGTGCAGCTCACGGAGCAGAGACGTTACATGGGGCCTCCTTGGGACTCCAACAATAGCCCACACGGCTGCATTCTGGACCAGCTGTAGCTTCCGGATACTCTTCAAGGGTAGCCCCATGTAGAGCGCATTGCAGTAGTCTATCTGGGAGATAACAAGGGCATGAGTGACTGTTCAAAGGGCATCCCAATCCAGGAAAGGGCGTAACTGATGCACAACCCAAAGTTGTGCAAAGGCCCTCCTTGCCACGGTTGCCACCTGCTCTTCAAGCAGGAGCTGTGAGTCTAGGAGGACCCCCAGATTACACAATGGGTCTGTCTGGGCAGTGTCACCCCATCCAGCACCAAAGATGACAAAATCCCAGAAACAGAGGAGCCATTAACCCACAGCCACTCCGTCTTACCAGGGTTCAGCCGAAGCCTGTTGTTCCGCATCCAGACCCTTACAGCTTCCAGGCACCATGAAAGGGTGGCCACAGCATCACTTACTTCACAAGGGATGGAGATGTATAGCTGTGTATCATCAGCATACTGATGATACCTCATCCCATGATGATGGATGATTTCGCCCAGCGGTTTCATGTAGATGTTGAAAAGGAGCGGAGAGAGAACCGAGCCCTGTGGCATCCCACAAAGGAGGGGCCGAGGATGGGACCTCTCACTCCCTATCACCACCGATTGGGATCAGCCCTGGAGAAAGGAGGTGAACCAGCACAAGACCGTGCCACCCACCCCCAATTCCCTGAGCCGTCCCAACAGGATACCATGGGCGATGGTATCGAAAGCCACTGAGAGATCGAGGAGAGCAAGGATGGTCGCACTTCCACCATCCTGCTCCCCCCAGAGGTCATCCATAAGTGCAACCAATGCCGTTTCCATTCCATATCCGGGCCTGAAACCTGACTGGAAGGGATCCAGATAATCCGTTTCCTCCAGAACCCTTTGGAGCTGTGATGCCACCACTTTCTCAACCACTCACCAACAAGGGGAGGTGGGAGACTGGATGAAAATTGTCCAGCACAGTAGGATCCAGGGAGTGTTTCTTGAGGAGGGGGTGCACCAATGCCTCCTTAAAAGCAGCTGGAAACACTCCCTCCTGCAAGGATGTAGTAACCATCGCCTGGATCCAACCACATGTCACCTCCCGAGCTGCTTTCACCAGCCAGGAGGGGCATGGGCCAAGATGGCAAGTGGTGGCCTTCACAGTCCCCAGGATCCTGTCCACTTCCTCAGGAGCAACAGGATCAAACTGTTCCCAGATAACTGGGTAAGAAGAGTCCCCTGGTATCTCCCCAGACCCTGCCCCACGCTCGGAGTCTAACTTGGAACGAATCCAAGCGACTTTGTCCTGCAGATACTCTGAAAACTCCTCTGCACGGCCCTGCAAATGAACCCCCACATCCCCCTTATCAAGGAGGGACCTAGTGATCCTAAACAGGGCTGCTGGGTGGCATTTTGCAGACGCGATAAGGGCGGAGAAGTAGTGATGCTTCGCCGCTCTTATTGCCACAAGGTAGGCCTTGATAGTGGCTCTAACCTGTGTTCAGTCGGATTTGGAGATGGCTGCACATAGCTGATTTTGGCTGATTTAAAAAAGCTAATCAGAATTGGACCTTGTTAGTACTTGGATGAGAGACCACCAAGAAATACCAGGGCTGTAGGCTAGCCTAGGATGTAAAAAAAAAAAAAAAGCCTGAAAAAAGGCATTGACAAACCACTTCTGTGCTATTGTAAGATAAACTCGAAGGGTGAGTCCATTAAGCCACCAGGAATTAAGTTTCCCTTGAAGGAGAATGTACTTTTTGTGTCTTCGACCTTCTAAAAAATACTGCAGTATTGTAGAGCTGTGTGAGAAAAAGAACACAGTGTTTTGCATGATATAGTGTATATTGGTAGCTAGATGATATTTGGGCTGTAAATATGAACAGAATATGTAACATGTTAAAGGACATGATGATACCAGCCAAAACAAATGCATGTTGTCAATTAGTCTTAAGAAAAAATAGTTCCAAATGTGCTGCATGGAAAATTTTGCAGACTTAAAAAAACACTTTCCACCATTTTACGCAAATATCACTCATTGAACTTCTTTCCAAATTTCTTAGTTTTTAAAGGGCAGCTTGAAGCATTTTTCCTCTTTAAGAAAAAAATGCCTAACAAAAGATGGTTAATATTACTTTTCATGTAAGCATATCATTTATATCTTTAACCAAGGTACAATTTTGCATGTCACAAAAATCAGCCCCCAAATTTATTTTAATTTACTTTACTTCACTGACTACGCTTCACTTGGCTTAGAAGCCACATCAGTCAAAACCAACTGAGCAGTGTATACCTCCTGATGCCTCCTGATAATGAATTTTAACATGTTGCAAAACAGCATAAATGTTTATTACAAGCACAGACATCTACCACATGAGACAGATATATTTATATGAGTATGGCATACAAACATTTTTTGTGGCATTTCCATCTGGACAAATATCTTTTGAAACTAGGTTCTCTTGGTGTCTAAATTACTAATCCACTTATTTTCAACTATAACTAACTATTTCCTATTAATGGGAATATGGGGTAGCAACCAAACTGTAGAATAAAGCGATGTGATTCAGTTACTATGCATTTGCATTGCACTGGTGGATCCTTGTTTTCCTTAGCCGAAGGAAGAAATTAATATATTTGTGTAATTTCTAATTTGAAATCGCTGAGTTTGTGAGAACTTGTTCCAGTTGTTAAATAATAGCAGACTTTTTAGGGGCAAGAAAAATAAAGCAGATTTTGATAAATCCCAATATTTATTGTGGCAGACTTTTCAAATAGTAAATATCAGTGTGTTGGGGATATGGAAAACCTACCAGGATATTCTGTGGACCCAGCTGATCTGACCATTCCAGCAATCAGCTGGTGGTTTTCCAGAACAGTCACATTGGCATGATTTTCAGAAGAACGTTTCAGAGTTCTACAGAACATACTGTTCTTGAGACAGTCGGCTTGGACTTTTCTGTCACGTGGCTTTGTCTAATGAATAGCAGTTTCAAAACAGAATTTATGAAGGATCCCACACTTATTTCGGTCATGGGTTAGTTACTTGCATTCTTTATTTTCTGACACAATGATGAGGCCTTTGCACTTTCATTAAGTCATCAGAATAAATAAGCTCACGTTTGCTACAAATGTAAAAACCTGCATATATGTATATTATTGTTGGATTGTTATGAATGTATCGATGGTTACTGCTGCTGTTTTTGTCTTTGTAACATTGCTATGTTTGTTTTATATTGTTTATGTGATTTGTTTTACATTTTAAAATATTTGTCAAAAGTCCAGGATATTCTAAAAAGTAAAAAAAATCTGGATTTTGGTATAGTTTATAATAATTACTCATTTTTAGGTGACAGTGGAAGAAGTGATGGCTACAACTGCATACCTGGATCTCTTTTTGCGGAGTGTTTCTGAGCCAGCCTTACTCAAGATCTTTCTCCATTTTATCCTTCTGCACTGTCATGAGAATGTGCACATCCTGGACACTCTCGCAAGCCGGATAAATACTCCATTTCAGGTGAGCAAGGAGATCTATCCTCTTTTTCCTCAGTATTGTTTTAGATACGTGTGAAATCTATCTTATTATAAAGGAAATTTTTGAAAAACCCAAATCAAGTCCATGCCTTCAGGATGATAATCTAATGCTACACAAGAAAAAAGGAAAGCAAAAGGAAAAATAAGAAAATTAAAGTCTTATCACTTACAGTGCATTCCGAAAGTATTCAGACCCCCTTCACTTTTTTTCAATTTTGTTATGTTGCAGTCTGATGCTACAATCATTCAAATTCATTTTTTTTCTCATTAATCTACACTCAGTACCCCATAATGACAAAGTGAAAACAGAATTTTAGAAATGTTTCCAAATGTATGAAAAAGGAAAAACTGAACTATCACATTGGCATAAGTATTCAGACCCTTTGCAACAACACTTTAAATTTAGCTCAGGTGCCTCCCATTTCTCTTGATCATTGCTGAGCTGTTTCTACACCTTGATTGGAGTCCACCTGTGGTAAATTAAATTGATTGGACATGATTTGGAAAGGCACACACCTCTCTGTAAAAGACCTCATAGCTGACAATGCATACTGTATCAGAGCAAAAGCCATGAGGTCAAAGGAGCTGCCTGCAGAACTCAGAGACAGGATTATTGCAAGGCACAGATCTGGGGAAGGCTACAAAAAAATGTTTGCTGCACTGAAGGTTCCCAAGAGCACAGTGGCCTCCATAATTCTCCAATGGAAGAAGTTTGGCACAACCAGGACTCTTTCAAGAGCTGGTCGCCTGGCCAAACTGAGCAATTGGGGAGAAGAGCCATAGTAAGAGAGGTGACTAAGAACCCAATGGTCACTCTGACTGAGTTCCAGAGATCCTGTGTGGAGATCGGACAAAATTCCAGAAAGACAACCATCACTGCAGCCCTCCACCGATCTGGTCTTTCTGGCAGAGTGGCTAGATGGAAGCCTCTCCTCAGTGCGAAACACATGAAAGCCCGCTTGGAGTTTGCAAAAAAGCACCTGAAGGACTCTCAGACTGTGAGGAACAAGATTCTCTGGTCTGATGAAACCATGATTGAACTGTTTGGCCTCAATTCTAAACGTTATGTCTGGAGGCAACCAGGCACCGCTCATCACCTGCCCAATACCATCCCAACAGTGAAGCATGGTAGTGGCAGCTGCATACTGTGGGGGTGTTTTTCAGCAGCAGGGACTGGGAGTCTGGTCAGGGTTGAGGGAAAGCTGAATGGAGCAAAGTACAGACATCTCAATGAAAACCTGTTCCACAGTGCTCAGGACCTCAGACTGGGCTGAAGGTTCACCTTCCAACAGGACAATGATCCTAAGCACACATCCAAGACAACACAGGAATGGCTTAGGGACAACTCTCTGAATGTCCTAGAGTGGCCCAGCCAGAGCCCTGACTTGAACCCTATTGAACATCTCTGGAGAGACCTGAAAATGGCTGTCCACCAACGGTCCCCATCCAACCTGATTGAGCTTGAGAGGATTTGCAAAGAAGAATGGCAGAAAATCCCCCAATCCAGGTGTGCAAAGCTTGTCGTGTCATATCGAAAAAGACTCGAGGCTGTAATTGCTGCCAAAGGTGCTTCAACAAAGTACTGACTAAAGGGTCTGAATACTTAAGTACATGTGATACTGCAGTTTTTTCTTTTTAATAAATTTACAGACATTTCTAAAATTCTGTTTTCACTTTATCATTATGGGGTACTGAGTATAGATTAATGGGAAAAAAATGAATGTGAACGATTGTAGTATCAGGCTGCAACATAACAAAATTGAAAAAAGTGAAGGGGGTCTGAATACTTTCCGAATGCACTGTACGTAATGATTGATTCCATATAGACACAATTTGCTGTTAATATTATAGATAACAGCAACATTTATTATAGATTCCATTCAATGAAACTGAGTAAGTAACCTGTATTTTCTGTTGCTATCAACTAACTGTTCTATCAGTGTCCACCCTGATGTGGTTTAACAGTCTTGTTGCCCACTCTGGCTTCCATGAAACTAAACTTATAACTAGACCCTCATTTTGTTTCTTGTAGCCAACTATTATTTTATTATGATCAGGAAGCAGACCTGTTTTAACAGAACCAAGAGTGTGGATAAATAACTCCCATATACACAATTTTTGTTCCATATTTATTTGTTCATCCCTGCGTCCTGGTTTCTTTTTAGAACTCTCAATGGCTTCTGCAAAGCTCCCAACAGTCTTTCATAGCAATATTAATCATTAGACACATTCACACATACACACCACATCTCAATTTCAGTTAGGTCATGGCATTCTTTGCGTCTGAATGTGTATTTATTTTGAAAGGACTGAAAAATATAACAAGATACCTTGCTCAGTTGCTGAATTCAGTTTTCATTTGGTGAAATGAATACTGTTAGTTAAGAAAATGGAATTGTTCTTACTGTCTTCTCCTCCATTTCTGATTCTTCACTTACTCAGTAAAGTGGCAGCTCATTTGCAGCTGTGCAAATCCTCTAGAGCAGTGTTTCTCAACCTCAGCAACTTTAAGATGTGTGGACTTCAACTCCCAGAATTCCCCAGCCAGCATCTTATAGTTGCCAAGGTTGAGAAACACTGCTCTAGATGGCTGCCATTTGGCAGTGGTCTTTTTTTCCCCCTAGATAACCTGACTTGCATAGTATTAGGGCAACATAGTATTTTTTTCTTTAGAGTGGTCCTGAAGGATGAGAGCATCTGAGCAAACAAAATTTTGGCACCCAGGAGACAGGTACTAAGAAAACTTTGCTATAGAAGTTTTCTTTTTCATGAATGAAAGAAATGAAAAAGAAATATGAATGAAAAGAATATGACCTGAGTGAATGTTACTGAAGGGAATAAATGAGTAATTATAGAATAGACTGTTTAATCATACAGTAACCATACAAATCCTTAATGTTTATATGTTTATAAACCAACCATTTTTGTACAAATTCTTAAGTGGCATTGAACATTTACCAAAATTCCAGATTTACAGTGGATATCTTTGGACAGGGACAAGCAGCCTACAGGCTACTTGTAAGCTTCCAGCTTCCCGTTTTGTGGCCTGATGCACAGTAATCAACAATTACCATCAAAATTTGGCAGCCATACCACTTTCAGTGCTATAATTTCCTGCTCTTTTTTTCTTTTTGCATTTAAGAAGTTAAATATGGATATATAAAGACTGTGAGGTTCCATGTCTATTTCTAATCTTGAAATTCCTCCAGCCCCCCTCATCCCAAAATTCAGATCAGCCAATAAAACAATGTCATCACACCATTGGCCACAAAAGAATGTGAATCGTATCCAGGGTTACATGGTGAAAGTCTTTAAATCTTTGATGATAATTCTGTTCATTTTTCTTATCTCTTTCTATACCTCTTCCCAAGTATATTTGAGCCCCATAAATTCATACTTAAAAGTTTTTCCTGCCTCAGTTTTCCTTGTCCTTGATTCTGATTGGATGGGGGGGGTGGCGGCGGTATTTTTGTTTAGTGCCTCCAGTCCAGTCAAATTCAATCCAAACATAGTTTTACAAACTACAGTCATATGTTTAAAAAAACTCTTAAATTAAAAGTGAAAGCTGTTCAGAGCTTTAAAATCTTTTAACACTGATTCTACATTTTGCATATGATGCCTAGGCATGGTGATTTGCACCTATATGTAAAGTTTTTAAGATATTCAGTTTCTATTTATTATTTTATTTATTTAGTTTTGTCTCCAATTATTTCACTTACATCAAATCCTCAAGTTGGGTTCCTTTCATTAAAAATAACCATAGAAATACAATAAAGTTTAATTGTATAAATAATTAAAACCATAAAACAATTAATCTAAACAACAGTAAAATCACAAATTGTCAGTAAAATTATCCTTTCAGCAGTATAAAACTTATTTATTTTCTTGTAACTACATTGGACCATATTTTTGGTTCTTCTATATCTATTAAATAAACAGAGAATATATGGGGTTGTATAAAACACTAATGATACTGAATTTTTTTACAGTTTGAAATTTCTCTTCTCTTCTCTTTTCACTATCCCAGTTTAGAGAAATAAAATGAAGTGGTCCACTTTATTTGAAAGCTAAACACTTGTTTAATATAATGTTGATCGATAAGTGTCATTAGTAATAATAATATCCATATAACTAGCTTGATTACTTCATTAGATTAGCAGTGTAAAGGATATTTCAGATATGAAATGGTCGCCAAGAGCCTCTTCTGAATAATTGTGATATGTTATTTATGTCACAAAAATAGTTAATATAATAGCAGATTCCGGTTTCATGGAAGTCTGAAGCAGTAAATAAAAACATTTGCTTCAGTGTGCATTCCTGACCCTCCCTTTGCCTGGCACTTTATTTTGGGCCAAATAAATATGATTAAGGGGGGAGTGTTTACACATACATATTCTGCCATGATTCCAGTTCCAAAGCAGATTTACTCTGAAACTCCCAATTTCAGCAGCTAAATTGCCTATGTGGTTTCTGTTGAATTGTATTGGTTTGATAAATAAAGAGGTTGGTCATTATGAAGAATTGTCCATCTATGAACAAATTGGGAGCATGCCACAATGCACCAGTAATGCTAAATGAGTTCTTTGTTGTATAATTTAACAATTGGGCTGATTTCTATAAACAGTTATCAGCATACATACCCAGGTTTAAGCCCATCCCTAGCCACAGAAGCTCAGTGGGTGACTTTGGACCAGTCATTCTCTCTTGGCCCAACCTTACCTCATCAGGCAATTGTCAGGAAAAATCATTAGAGGGAGTCTAGTGCAGATTTATGGGTGTGACTAAGGTGGCCTATAAGTTTGACTAAATGAAATAAATATAGGCTGTCTTGAGCTCTTGGACGAAAGGCAGGATATGAATCTAACTAATAAACTATTACAAAAGTTCAACATTGTTATTATGCAGGGTGTACTAAAAGTCAGCTCCCATAGACAGTTTAGTATATAAATTACATTAAATGTTTGAATTGGTTGCTATTTTCTTCTAAACACTTCTTTACTCATTGGACACATGACTTTTGAACATTCCTAAGTACAGTAACATTTTCTCTGAAAAAATACATTAGTAAAACATATTGTGATTGGCCTATGGGGCTTGATTTTTGGTTTATCCTGTATATAACAATATTAAGAAAGATTTTATAATAGCTGGTAGGATAAAGTACAAGTGATCATGTCTACAAAATATTTTTCTTTTGTTCCTTTCTCTCTTCATTTCAACTAACTACACATTACAAACAATTAAAATTATTTTAACGAGGGTAAAACTTTTTCCAGTCTGAGGGCCGCACTTCACTTCTGAGTGGCATGATGGGTGGGCCCATTCCCAAAAGTATTGGGTGAAGCCCAAATAAAACCTACAATTCATTTGATTGCATTTGCATTTGTATGTAATTAAAATTAAATATAGTTAATATGTTGTGTATGTAATACTTTCTTCCCTATGTCACATTAGAGTTTACAATTTAATTATAACTTTTGAAAGTCTTTGGAAGCTGCATCCAAAGCTCTTGTGGGACCACTTGTGGCCCAGTGGCCTCAACAACTTCAGCTGATGACAGCATTAAAACCAAAATCAATATCCCCTTGAATATAAAGAATAAGTCTCTCCTTCACATAGTGCCATTCTGTCCTATTAAATCAGTAGTCTTTCAAGATGAATTTTTGTTCAATCTCACCCTGTGCTGTATCTCCAAGATCTGTTTTCTTGTATCATTTTTTTGCTGGACAAAATACAGTTTCTGTATATGAAAGGACTATAGAAAGAGATCAAACATTTTGTGTAATTTTCTGAGTAGAAAACGAAGTCTGAACTAGTGAACCCTGAATTATTGCCTCTAGCTGTAAGAATCTAGAATACTGTCACAACTTACACATAATCTTTTTGCTAGGCCTAATTATGACCCTATAGCTAAAGTATGAAGATGTTCTTGCTCAGCATGCTTTGCGTGAACAAATTTGTCCTTATGTTTCTTACTGTTCGCTTTATTTACAAGTGTTCATTTCTGGTTGGTAATAAATTATAGAGCTATTATTGCATTTAATGTTATGTTGTTGGGACATTTCTGCTTTTGCAGGCCAAACCTAATTAGGCCACTTTATAACTTGTTTATTTATTTAACATTATTTCTATATTGCCTGAATCATACAGTTCTTGTAAGTCAGTTAAGTGACTTAAAATGAATATCATTATTCATTATATTTTGACTTTTAGCACAATCTCATTCCTTTCGAAGAAAGTTGAGATGAGTAGAATACTATATTCATAATGTTTCTGTAGTATTTTCTACCCTATATTTTATTTAGTTCTTACTTTTCTGTGCCTGTAGCTTCATACAAGTGCCTACTTATATCTAAACAATAATGATCCTTTCCCTGTAAATTGTTAGAGTAATTACAACATTCCACAATTTTTCTTGAGTTCAGTACCAGAAGAGATTGGCTGGTCCTAAAGAAGCATATTGTCAGATTCATAAATTTGTACTGAGAAAATATTCTGCTTCTAAGAGAATATTCTGATTTCTCTTCTTTTTTTGATCAATATATTGAGAGCAAGGGGGATCAATCATAATTAGTGGAAGATGAGAGGATTAAACTTCCTGACAATATAACAAGCTTTGGGTGGAAATAATGTAAACAACAAATAATGTCCATGTGAAATGCCACCTAGAATGCAAGAAGACACAATAACTTTCTTCTTAGTGTAGACTTTTACTATGCAGGTTTTGATGACAAAAATGAATCTGCACATTAAAGAACATTCTTCAGAGAGCATGTTCTTGAATTATATACATTCATCAGAACATTCACCAGAATATTTAACAGCTTCTGAAATTGTAACAAAGATATTTATTTATTAAATTTATATATTATACATTTATATATTTCAACACAACTTTCCAGATGTAAGCCAAAGAGAACTATAGTACTTAAAATTAGTCTTCCCTACTATATAATTTTTCATGTTGGAAACAGTGATCTTTTGTAACAAGTTAGAAGGTATTCTCTGAAGGCACAAAAAATATCCTTTTTCATTTTAAGATCCATATTTAAACATAGCAAAATCCTCATGCAGATGTTTGAGAATATTGAACTTAATTTATAGTTTAATTCTCTTTCTAACCATATCATAATTCTTTTCTTTCTCTTGTTACTTAAAACATTTCTGACGTATCCCGGCATATATCTCTGTTTATCTTTGGTTTATACTTTTAGGCATGCAAACTAAATTCTTCTGTAGATATGTAACAAAAGTAAAACATTTATCTAATTTCTCTCAAATGTACCAGAATTCAGTTTGGGTGCTATTCTCAGGTATGGATTTTTTTTTTAAACTTTGGGAAGGATAAAAAATTGTACATTCATATTGTTCTTATCATTTCCCAGCTTTGTGTGGTGTCCTTGGCATTGTTCAAAACACTTATCAGTTTGCATTGTGAAGATGTGATGCTGCAGCTAGTTTTAAGGTAAAATCAAACTTTCTTTTCTGATACTACAATGCAAATTCTTCAGTGAGGATTAGTATCCTGGGATTACTTCATACATATTTTTAATGGTGAATTACTGTGGGTGTAGATGCAAAATTCAGTATGTAGAGAAAAGGGGGGGGGGGTATTTAAAAACAGAACCACTTAACTGGATGAAATGGGCTCACCAGAAATTTAAGAGAGTGGTGCAAATGGAAATTTCTCTTTATCGACTATGCAGGGGGCAGGGAAGGATTATTAGAAATTAAGTGACAAGGTTGAAAAGTTAGACTTTCCTAAATTCACATAGGCTTTGTTTACATGACAGGAATGACCCAACAATTCCCTTTTCTGGTCAGTTAATTAACTCACCTTTGTATGTACAGTAGGCAGTACGTGATCTTAGATGACTCATGTTTTAGTCCTACTTTCCAAAAGGAAAATGGTATCACGTAATTCCTTTCTTTATGCATTTTTTTCCTGCAGAGTTGGCAAGCTTTTTCAACTGGAGACAGTACCTCCAGGGAAAGCAGGGAGTAATTAATGGAAGGAACACATTTTAGAAGAGATTGGGGATCTGTGCTTCTCCCAACACTGTTTGCTTTTCACCCCATGTCCTGCTCAGGAAATATCTAAGCAGCACAAGAAGGTGCTCCATCATCAGTCCATTTGATTGTCTATATAAACTGGTAAAACAAAGCATTGTGCCTTTATTTTGCCAGCCCAATTGGTTCTGCAGGGATTAGCCAAATAGAGACAATGTATCTGGCTTTTCCAGACCATATTAGCTAATTAGGTGGTGTAACACTTTCCTCTTTGTAATTTCAGCAATTTCCTGAACAGCATATGAAGGAATAGGAGACACTGTGGATAGTGTTAATCCTCCCCTCATTGTAGCCTTGTCATGACCATAATGTTCTGGAACCAAGTGAGATGTGATGTACCGTTGCATTGGAAACCACTGCCTTCCAGGGTTCTGACAATGCAGGATTCTTTTGCCATTCACCTTTCTGGCTGAGAGAAGCAACAGTCATAGAAAATTTTCTGGAACCCATGTCCAAAGTTTGTCCTGAACTGCTGCTTCACTTGGCCGTCAATACCTCTAGAAGTCACTGTATTCTTATATTTCTACAAACAAAAATGCAGTCTTCTATTTTTTACATATTGCAGGCATAGCATTTTCTCAGCAACTTAATCCTCAGCCATACTGTAAAAGATGTTTTTTTTAATGTTTTAATTTAAGTGTCCTCCCTCCCTCTCTCTCTCTGCCCCCCCCCCAATTTTAGTTTGATAATAGGCTCTTCTTGTTCTAGGTACCTGATACCCTGCAATCACATCATGTTCAGCCAGAGATGGGCTGTGAGAGAACGAGATTGGTATTCTGTATCTGCTGCTAAGCTTCTTGCCTTGACTCCTGTCTGTTGTTCAAGTGGTATTACTCTAACTTTTGAAAAGCAACAAAAAGATTATATTCTCTGGAGAAAAAATAATCATGAGTCAGGTAAACATGTATCCGTTTTCCAAACAGGCAGATCTTATATTAAGTTGAATTTGATTTTTTCCACATAATATTCAGAGCTGTCATATTTAGAAATGTTTTAGAAAATTATTTTAGTCTATAAAAGCATTTGATACATAAATTTAAGAAAAGGTTATCAGAATTTTCCTAAAATGTAAGTTGTGTCTAGGCAATCAATACTTATTTTTTCTTACATTTTTTGGTTTACGTGAATCACGTAAGTCTTGAATGTAATCATGATTTCAAGTCTGATTTGTCTTATGCTTAATATTGAGTTAGTATTGCCCAGAACATGCCCTGTCATTAGTTATTTAATGTGAAAATCTGAAGCAACTATTTTTGGTGTATTTGTGTATTTTTAGTGTATTTTCATATGTTGTTATGGGATTAAGAGTTTTATATTTCTTAATTAAGAGGGATGAAGAAAATATGACATTATTTATTACTTGTGATGAGGGTGGGAAGTTGCTTTATTAAAAGGGGGAGAATCTTTTATTTTTTATTTAATTATGTATTTATTATCTTTTATTGTGATTTTTAAAATTTTAATTAACTTATTGAAAAAAATAATTACTTTACAGAAATAGAAACTAGTTCAAGAATTGATAATTGATATTAAGCATGCCAATAAATTGGTGAGGAGTTGTGTTATATTTCAAAGTCCTGATCCAGTACTCTGTACTCCCATTAATTTTGTTCTATGTATTTTTGCAATTTATATACTGCCTTAATCCATATGGACTCTGGCCATTGCACAAGAACTCCAAACCACATTAAAAATATAATATTAATAAATTTGATTGCCTATAATTACACTATAGCCAATGGTCCATTGAAATAAAATTGGTCCTGGAACAATGAATTACTGTTTAGGTAACACTTTGATTCATCCTGGAGTGTACCTGTGTGATTACTAAGAGTCAGTGTTGACTCATTGGCAAATAATCAACATTTGGGCTGAATCACGTCAAATTGTGCTATTGCATATTAATGTGTTATTTTTGAGGTACTGCATAGATTATAGAATACATATTTTATTAGATCCATAGAACAATGACTAGAATGAAAATGGCTTCTAGCACTGTCCAATAAATTCTTACTGAAGAACCTGTACTAGATTGTGCAGTAGATAATATTGTACTAATTCTTGTGCTTCTACATGTGTAACTGGCTTGTTCAAACTCTGATACTCACAGAAACCATCTTCAAATTTAATTTTATTTATGACACACAGCACTCTAATGTAGAAGGCAAACTAGAACTTACATGAGAAAAAATGCTGCCTATAGATAGGCAAGGGAACCCATTTGATTTTACTCATGGTATCTGCCCAGAAAACATCTACACAAAATTGTTGTGGCATATTATTTCAAGAATTGCTAAACTCTTTACAGTTTTTAAGAAAGCAGTTAAAAGGAAGGCACTAAACTGTATTCTGCTTAATAAATGCATCCTTTATTGATGACCATATATAATATTCATCATATCCAAATCACTTTACTGAGACAAATGAAAAGATTTAAAAGGAGCGTATGTCTATGCACCAATCACAATCAATTGGCAAGGACAAAAAAAGTTACTTATTTATTTATAACAAGTAAATATAAATATGTCATTTTTAAAAGATTTTTTTATCCCTCTTTATTATTTTTATAAATAACTCAAGGCGGCAAACATACCTAATACTCTTTCCTCCTCCTATTTTCCCCACAACAACAACCCTGCAGGGGTTTACCTGCAATTTACCAGGATAACCATCTTACCAAAGTGGCTTTTTATTGTTAACCATTGACGGGTTTAAATAAGAGTATAATAAATATGATTGTATAAACCTGTAGAACAATAAATATGATTTATTGTTCTACAGGCTTATAAACCCTTTCCCTTGATGAATGGGAAGAGAAGAGGCCACCCAAACAGACTTCTGTAATAATTATTGCCTACCTTCCTCACTCTCTTCTCTTTTTCTTCAGGGACCATTGGTGGTAATGGCTCTGAGGGTGAGGAGGAGGAGAAAATTTTAAGAGAGCTGTCTCATTTTACAATATATACAGAAAAAAACAATGATAAATGTGTCACAACATTTACCTGTTGTTTTTCCATGGGGACACCATAGTTCCAGTGCTCTGTCACATACTTCCGATAGCATTAGGGAAATGTTTTCCATTCAGCTTAACTTGCCTGTCTGGGGTTATTGTGACAGTTAAACAAAGATAAAAATATATGGGTCCTCAAGTTGAAAAATGGCACCTAAATAGAAGGAATTAAATCCCTTTTTCTGACTCAACAGAAGTGCAGCCATTTCTCTAGGAGAAGAAATGTCATCCATGCAGACCAATAAAATTTAGCCAGTTGCTTGAAGCTTTCATATTTATTCTACAAGGGCATCATAAATATCTCAGGACAACTTGGTCATAGGTCAGCTGAAATAATTTACTGGAAGTTTGTTGGAAATTGCCTTTCTAATGACCAGTGACATGATCTTTGACTTCTCATTGTTTTGTGTTTATGGCTGACAATTCAGTCAGACAAAGGAAGCATCACAATGTTAGTGGAGAGAAAAAAAGCTCACTTCTTTATGATGAAAAAACTTCACTGAACTTGTTTAATGTCAACAGTGAACTAAATGTTCTAGAGCAATCCAGAACAACGGAAGTCATTCTATACCACAGAAGTATAATAGGGTTTGCCAATATGCAGAACCTTATATGACTTTTCATACGTTTGTTAAATTTCATTTGTTTGCTACAAAACAAAAACGGTTATTCTTGTTTGCCTTTCTTAGTGAGACTTATTGAAACATTACATTTCAGTAAGATCAAAGGCAGGAACAGTTTCTTCAATCCATAATAAGAATAGGAACTGAAAGGATCAATTTAGAGGCATACAAATTGATGTGCCACTTGGGCAGTGCTAAGTGATGTGCCACTTTTTTCTTTATTGTATCATGTGAAATCCAGTAACTTATATAACAACTTTTTCAAAACTAGTCATCTTCCAGAAGGTTGGATTTTAACACCAGAAAATGGCCAATGTCAAGAATTCTGAAAGTTGAAATCCTCCCATCTGGAGAGGTCTAGGTGAGGCCTAAAGGGCTATACGTAGATAGCTAATATGCCTTAGAAAATAGAATTGGGTTCTTTTTATTTTATTTTTACTTTCTCAGAAAAAATGGCAGATGCCTCATTTTTGCCAGGGGTAGTGTGTGTTTTTGTAGCAGAAATACAGATCAGGATTTTATATTATTACACCAGAAAGATCTTGGCATGCAGGAGTTTACCTGCTGGCAATGCAAACTATTGCAGTAGTTTGTTGAAAACCAGATTTTGTAAGGTGATACACAAAAGTTACATTTGCAAGTAAAAGTAAGAAGTATATACCACAGTCCAAAGCAAATAGGAGGAGGTTAGGTAACCTAGAAAAAGACAGTATGGCAGCTAATATTCCTCTTTGAGCTAATTCAAATGCTTAGGATCAAATCTGCATCTTGTTTAATAGTACTATATATTGATGTCATGTACAATTGTGACACCCATGTAAACAGATGATTAACAATGATCTCTAAATGAAGGTTTGAATTTCCCCTCAGTTCTCCCTGTAACTTTGTGCTACTGCATTGCAGATTCCACCAAAGAGCCCTCCAGGAAAAGCATTGCAGACTCCACATGTATTGTGAAATACGGGAAAACTGTTGATATCAGTTACCTGCAATACCTTTGGGATGCTCAGACTCTCATACTGCACTGTATGAAAGATTGTGAAGTTTGGTCTGCTCCATATGATGGGGAAAATCCCAGTCCATATACCTTTATCCAAACTCCAGCTGAAGAAGATGGCAAAAACCTAGATCAGCCTATTTTCCAACTGCAATGCAGAACACCTAATAATCATATTTCTTCTCAGGTGACACCACTGAGAGAAAAGACACAACTGGAACTGGAATGGGATGATAGCTATGACACTGGGATCTCTCCTGGATCTGATACAGGGTCTCCCCAACATGATGTTGATTTTAATACCCAACCTCCTGCAAAACCACCAAAGCACATTCAAGAAATGAAGAAAAATGCTATCATGTTGATCAAAGGATCATATATAGAGGAATCAGAGTTTCAGGATGATGTCATGGTGTATAGGCTATGTGCTGAAAAGGATGCACAAGAAGCAGACAGCTTAAAAGGGAAACCTTTAATACCAGAATCTAAAGATGTAGATAATCCAGATGCTATCTCTACCAGTGGTCCTCTTAAAAGTCCCCTACCAGATTTAAATTTAGAAGAGCACAATATGAAAAATTTAAATCTGATCCAACAAGCAAAAGATGAAACCCAAGGCAGCATTGATGAAACAACTCTGCAACCTGATTTGGAACAGACATTGTCTTCCTCAAAAGGAGATCATAACACTAACATGAAGTTGTTGAGTCCAGATAGTGAAGATTTTATTTCCGAATGTGATAACATCATTAAAGAACTGGACTCAAACCCTACAGGCTTGATAGAACTGAAACTGCTTATTCCTGATTCAATATCCCCTGTTGAAGAAGAAGAAGACTTTGAAAACTTTTCAGCGGATACTCCATCAGCAGAAAGTATGCCCTCACCCTTTGGATCAAAAGATGCCTGGCCCAGCAATCCTGCAAGATTCCAGAGTATCCCATTTACAGGTAGAATTTTCTAATTTATTAAACTGATTATGCTATTTAAAATAACACTGTTCTAGATATTAATAAAAAGTGTTGCCTTATTATTTTGTATCTTGTATTTTTATTGGGTTTTTTGTTTAAAATAGTCTACTTGACTATTTTAATCAGCTTGAATTTATATTTCCTGTATAGAAAATCCCCGATAATGACATCATTTCAGGTTGTAGTCCTACATATTTTAAAAGAAAGACAAATCTAGCTATTAATGTATATGTACTTAAGGAAAAATTGCTATAGAGAGATAGATTCCTTTATTGATCTTCATTTAACAATCTCTCCCCAAAGTATTAAATAGAAATTGAAAGTAGCTTGCTTTTGCTTTCAGTTTTGAGCACTAGATGGCAGCCCTGTTGCCGTGATGTGCATTTGCCCCACTTTACCTCCACAGTGCTTATGCTTTATGAATGTGAATATTCTGCAGCATTGCACTGGGATACCTCTTCTGTCTGCTTTCAGGTGATACACATCTGTTATATCATCATGTAGCAAGGCACTTTGCAGTGTCATAAGATTAACTATTTTTTTAATAGCTTTTATAGCTCTTGGAAAATATCTTGGTCTGAATGGCTCAAGTCCTGAAGTTAGATCTGTGATGGAAAACTCACCCAATGAAACCAACAACTGGAGAGGATTCCAGACAATCCTTTTGTTCCAAAGTTAGCAGGTCACTGGACTCTTGCATCCAAATGAGGCAAGAGCCACAGTCTTATATCAGTCTTATACAGAATGTTGATTAAAGATAGCTTAAGCGTACATATGCATTAGTTAAAAAAAAAACCTGCATAATTACTTTACAACTGATAAGGATGCAAAGTAATGAAAAGAGGGACATGGGCATTCTGCATGGTGTAAGATCATTACAGACGTATTCTTTGAGCAGCAACATAGTAGTTTTGATGTAAGACTAGTGCCAAGGCCCTGTTATTCTAACAACCTGTATTGTATATTATTGCAAGAACAGAAAGATGAAGGAATGCATCTGAACACACTCTTGAATCTTGGTTTGTTTGTTTTTTCAAGGCATAAATTTTATAACCAGTTAGTCACCAACAGGCATAGATTGGCACAATTTTGAAAAAAAAAATTTCTTGAGAAATGTTATATAAGAGATACAATAAGGGAATTATATGTAATATTATATTACTATAAGCAAACATATACTTTTGTTATTGATTCCCATAACTAATTCAACCTCAATTTTTATTCCAACTTTCACAGATTCTATGAACCTTCACCCATTAGAGAAAACAGAAAGCAAACAGTAATTTTAATTTTAATAATGATAGTAGATAGGTTGAATGTTTCAACTTCTAATTCAGTTATGACAAAAGAATAATGTGGAAAGATTTCTTTGTATTGTATGTCAAGTTTGTTTTCTGTCTTTGATGTGTTCCAAAAGTTGTTTTAAAAGCTGCAGATTCTGTATTCCATTCATCCTCCTTTTTATGCAGTATATGGCAAGGCATTTTCTTATGCTTTTATTCATGTATAAAAGTATGAATAAAAATAAAATTGTCTGCCAGTTTTATGGCAGAGCACAGGAACAGTGGAAAGGGTTTATTGTTCCTTTTCCACAGGATTATAGTGTGGAAACAGAACTTGCCTGTCAAGGAATAAGCGGCAAGTATGGAACTGGGTGGGCACAAATGCTTTATGTGTATTGACAGATACAGCTTCTGCTGCTTCTAATTGTTTATAAAGTAATACTTATTGCTCACTCATCTATCAACAAGGACATAATTAGCATTACAATAATGGGAATATAATGTGGTCTATGTTTATTGTTGACTTTAAGCTCTTATAGACTTTTCATGAAACAGAAAAAAATGAATGATTTACGGTTTTGATTATTAAAAAAAATAGATAATAGGAAAAAAGAGAGTTTGTTTTTGTAACTATAGAGTAAGAGGTAATGTTGTATTTGTAATTCTTGCTTTTAAGGAAATTGGAAGTAACTTCTTTTCATTTTTATTTTTTACTTTGTCACTTTTGGCTTTTTTTGTTCTTTTCTTTTTACTTTATATTAATTCTTGTTAGTTTTTATCTTCTGTTTAAAATCCTTAATAAAAATTATATATATAAAAATAATGGGAATATAATATAACTTTTATTATGAATAGGATCCAAATAAAACTACTGTATGGTGAGTTTTGTATAACATCATTATTTTTTATCTAATTACTCTTTACTGCTTCTCTTACAAAACTTATAAACCTCTTTTTGTCACAAGTGCTGGAAGTTAGTTTAATAAGAGACTCATTTGTATGTATCATGGTTGATGTCTTCAGAAACATCCCATTCTGTGTAATGAGAATCTCTTTTGAACTATAGGTAGTCTTCGACTTACGAACATTTGTTCAGTGACCATTTGAAGTCATATGACGGTGCTGAACAAATGGTTATGACCAGTCCTTGGAGTTCCGGCCGTCCCAGCTCCCCTGCAGTTACGTGCATCCTCCCCAAGCTTCACTGCACTGCACTCACACCCCTGCACACTCTCCGCATGTAAATTTTACTCCCTCAGTAAAAGTGGCATTTGGGATCTTGAGGAAAAGAAGAGGAAAAGGAAAACAGTGCTTTCTCTCTGTCTTTATAAACATTCCTTTGCTTTTTAGTTTTTGAAACAGCTCTGCTTATTTCTAAATCAAAATCTGTTGTATGTTTGGACAGGGACCATATACTGTTTGACATATGTTCCCTGTCGCTCTGCCCTGGTATTATATGTACTCCATAGCAAGATCATATTAGCATTAAATGTACCAATTGTAGTGCCATCAGTTCCCGTCCTCTGTGTTGAAAACAGAAGTGCTGTATACCTGATAACTACAGTTCTTAATCCAAATGTTTAATATCAGAGTTTGTGTGGCAGCATGTCATAGTCCAAGGCTGGCTGTTATCCTGGGATGTATTCACCCAAACACACACATTGGGTAACATGTTCTCTCATAGACATTGGGTAAACATGTTTTCTCATAGAAAAAGGGAGTGCTCTCCTGCTGTGCTAGCGAAGTGGAGGAGAGAACTGGAGACATAAGACTTTTGGGAAAAAGCAAAAAGGAATGGCTGGCACCCCCCCACCCCACCCCAGGAGAGCCCAGGGCAAGACTCTTGAAGTGGAGTTGAGTAAGGATGCCAGGGAAGACCTGGTGAAAGAAGGGCCGATCAGGGATTGTCCTACTCATTGCAGGTGGCTTCTGTGGGAAGTGGGATAAGGGAGAGTTCACATCATGCCAACCTGAGAGGACAAATGACAGCCAGCACTAATCCCTTTCTTAACATTAGATACTATTTAAAAATAATATAAAATTGAAAAGGGCAGGAGCATGGAAAAACCTGTATTGCTGGCCTGCTGTGTTGGCTCCACCCTCTAACACTAAGTAGGAATCTAGAAATAGCAATGTATACATTCCATTAACACGCTGGGCTGCACACATATCCAGAGGAAAGGTAATTCATTTTAAAAACCCTTAGCCAGATGCTAATAAATCAAGCCTTTTTTTCTTGCAGTTCTGCTCCTTATCGGAAGAGAGGCAAGGGAGTGGAAGAATGGAATACAGCCTGATTAACTGTTGTTTACCTTCTGTAATTACTGTTTGAATTAGTATACCTGCACACGAAACTAATAACTGGCCTTATGTTGCTAATTTAAATAAAATCACAAAGTGTATTGATGTTATGAGTTGGATCAGATCATGAACTCCTTGCCTTTTCCTTCTCCTTTCTTATGATGATTTAAAAATCTGTTTCGTTTTGCTTTGCTTTTTAATTCTGCAGGACCATTTATTAGTGTGGTGCTATCGAAACTGGAAAACATGTTGGAAAACTCCTTGCATGTAAATTTGCTGCTTATTGGAATAATTACTCATCTGGCCAGTTACCCACAACCTCTTCTTCGTTCCTTTCTGCTCAATACGAATATGGTATTTCAGCCTAGTGTCCGGTCTCTGTACCAGGTACTACTTTGTTACCTAAAAAGAAAACCTGTGAAGCTCATTTTAAAGTGCAGCAGTTCAGTTCAGTTGCTGCAGAGTGATGTCTTAATGTTGATTCATTAATAATGCTGTCGTTCAAATAATGGGAATATAAAATAACACAGAAAGGAAAGTTATTGAGAACAAAGTACATAATTCAGTAATAATTTAGTAAATACCTGAAATGACAATATGAAGGTATATAACTGTTTTGTTTTTTGTTTTTGTTTTTGTTTTGCAGGTGCTGGCATCTATAAAGAACAAAATCGAGCAGTTTGCTTCCATTGAAAAAGATTTCCCTGCTCTCCTTATACAAGCACAAAAGTACCTGCTTTTACGAGTAGATGCATTGGATATTCCTTTAGAATCATTAAATAAAGGTAATATATTATCATTCCTGATAAATTAAACATGCTTTATTTTTTCCTGGTTTTAATAAGAATTGAATAAATGAAAAGTAAACTATACTTTATACTATGCAAGGCTATTCTAGATAATTGTTAGGATTAATTTTGCAAATTGTCCTACCCACTATTCTCTTTAGATGAGAATGGTTGGCATCTGATCACCTATCTGGAGTTGGGTTCATAGTGACTAGAGGTGGCAGGTAAATGATATGGCTAGGACATGTGAAAGCTTGAACTATCAGCATATCTCAAAAGTGGACAACCAGAGGATAATCCTTCTTCCTGACTTCCAGAATACTTTCAAATTGCTGAAAAATGGTGGTATAGTTTTCCAGCATTGCTGAGCAGGGACTACATAAAACCTGTAGCATAAACCCTAAAATAGGCTTAAAATAATTGATTATTCACTTCAATATCCATATATCCCAAAGAAAACTAGAGAGCAAAGAAAACCTAACTCCCTGTCTTCATGGGTGACTAGGCCCCTGAAATTTTGTGCGTACAAAATAATTGTGCTACTTAGCTGAAGCCTTCATACCCTTGATACCCTATTTTCTTTCTAGAAGATAAGACCATTATACAGTTCTAATTGTATTTATTTATGACAAGAAGCTCTGCTGTAGACTACCTTAAAACGGTATTCTGTGAACACTTTCTGATAAGGATATTTGAAAATGGCAGCTTTTTTAAATAATTCCCAGCTATAGGTGTAACTGTTTTTTTCCCCCTAGCTAGCAGAAGGGCAATTCATAATATGTAGGCTACGTTGTTTTATTTTTAGCCTGGCTATGTGATGGAGAGAGCGGTTCCAAACATTCACTAAGGAATCCTAGTAGTAAAAGGTTCTGCAGTTTATGGATTGTTGTCAGAGATGAGCAAATCTAACATCTCATGAATGCACTTTGTCAAGTGGGATGGACTGTGGTAAAAATAAGTCTAGCTGTAAACACTTTAGGGCAGAGAGGTTAGGCTATTTCATATGAGGCAAGATTCTTCTACTGCAGCTGCTTTTTGATTATATTGTTGTCAATTCTGATGTGTTGGCCAGAGTCAACTTTTATTGCAACAATGAGTAGGCTAATAAAACAAAAATTGCCCATGCTTTAGGGAGCAGATGAGCATTTTCTGCAGTCCCCCTTTGACCTGGGTTGCTTGCATAAAATTACTGGGTAGCTATGTAAATAACACTAGTTTGAATAATTTGCTCAAGAGCTGTTTAACAGAAAATTCAGGAAGAAAAATTCCCTATATATGCTAGTAGCTGATTTCTTTCAGGATAACGTACCAAATTCCTCAAACTGTGTTTTAAGCTTTGGCCTTTAAGGACTTTGTCACATCATTATTTATTTGACAAATGAGTAGTTTCTAATTTGTTGTTGAAACTGAGATGCCATATGTAAAGTTAGCAGTCATTTTACATGATTATCTAATTTTCTAAGCACTAGGCAGAGATTTCCTGATCCTCTTGCTAAACACTCCTTAATGCACTAGGAGGGGAGGTGGCCCTGTTCTTTTTCATGTTTTGCACTAGTAATATTTAGCAAACTGTTATCCTTTTTTCTCAGGCTCTGAAAAACCCATTATACCTACATGGAGGTCTCTAATTTTATTCCCACAACAAACCTATGCAGTTGGTTGCAGTTGTACTAGATCAACTGATTAATGTGCATGCTCTCCTAGTGATAAAATTTAAATACATCAATGGCATGGAATGAGCTTAAAAGAGGAAGGCCTATTAGCACAGATGTGAAAATAGTAAAGGAGATACAATTAACTATTTATATGAGTGGAAGTGTCGGTTTTGTATGTACACTCATGTGGAAAAAAAAAGTACACCCTCTTTGAGTTCTATGGTTTTACGTATGAGGTCATAATAAAAATCATCTGGTCCTTAGCAGTTCTCAAAAGGAGGTAAATACAACCTCAGATGAACAACAACACATGATATATTACATCATGTCATCATTTATTTTACAAAAAGAAAGCCAAAATGGAGAAGCCATATATGAGAAATTAAGTACACCCTTACTGCTTCCATAGGTATGAAGAGGCTAAGTAGCATCCAGGTGCTGCTAATCAAATGCCCTTGATCAATTGATCATCAGCAAGTGTGACTACCTTTATAACAGCCAAAGTTTAAGGAGTTTGCTGGTCTTGAGCATTGAGGTGTATGTTAACACAATGCGAAAGAGTAAAGACATCTGCAGTAATCCTAGAGAAGCGATTGTTGCTGCCCATCAATCTGGGAAGGGTTATAAGGCCATTTCCAAACAATTTAAAGTCCATCATTCTACAGTGAGGAAGATGATTCACAAGTGGAAAACATTCAAGACAGTTGCCAGTCTTCCCAGGAGTGGACATCCCAGCAATTCACCCCTGTGTGCAATGCTCAGAAAAATTGCAAAAAATCCAAGAGTTACATCTCAGACTCTACAGGCCTCAGCATGTTAAATGTTAAAGTTCATGACAGTACAATTAGAAAAAGACTGAACAAGTATGGTTCGTTTGGAAGGGTTGCCAGGAGAAAGCCTCTTCTCTCTAAAAGGAACATGGCAGCTCGGCTTAGGTTTGCAAAGTTGCATCTGAACAAATCACAAGACTTCCAGAACACTGTCCTTTGGACAGATGAGACCAAAGTGGAGATGTTTGGCCATAATGCACAGCACCACATTTGGTGAAAACCAAACACAGCATATCAGCACAAACATCTCATACTAACCATCAAGCATGGTGGTGGAGGGGTGATGATTTGGGCTTGTTTTGCAGCCACAGGACCTGGGCACCTTGCAGTCATTTGAGTCGACCATGAACTCCTCTGCATACCACAGTATTCTAGAATCAAATGTGAGGCCATCTGTCTAACAGCTAACACTTGGCCGACATTGGGTTATGCAACAGGGCAATGATCCCAAGCACACCAGCAAATCTACAACAGAATGGCTGAAAAAGAAAAGAATCAAGGTGTTACGATGGTCCAGTCAAAGTCCAGACCTCAACCCGATTGAAATGCTGTGGCAGGACCTCAAGAGAGCTGTGCATAAACAAATGCCCGCAAACTCAATGAACTGAAGCAATGTTGTAAAGAAGAGTGGGCCAAAATTCCTCTACAACAATGTGAGAGACTGATGAAGTCATACAGAAAATGATTACTTCAAGTTATTGCTACTAAAGGTGGTTCTACAAGCTATTGAATCATAAGGTGTACTTAGTTTTTCACACATGGCTGCTCCATTTTGGCTTTCTCTTTGTAAAATAAATGATGACATGATATAATATGTCATGTGTTGTTGTTCATCTGAGGTTGTATTTACTGACTTTTGAGAACTGCTAAGGACCAGATGATTTTTCTTATGTCCTGATACGTAAAACCATAGAACTCAAAGGGGGTGTACTTTCTTTTTCACACAACTGTATATATGCTCTCTCTTTGCAAAATGGAGTAGGTCATTCGGCTTCTACTCCCTCTCTCATACATCTTCCTCATACTCTTTTCTGTAGAAGATGACCTTAGTGGTGCCTCATTGCTCCTGACCCTAATTCCTACCCAACCCAAATTATTCTGAAAAGTCAGGTCCCCAGTTGTAAATTGCTATATGAAGTATATAATTGAGCTGGATTTTTAATGTAGAAGATGACAAAAAGAGGAAATTATTCGGCTTGATAAAGTTAAGGAAGGCTAGAAGAGTTAATTAAAAGTTTATCTTTGCTATACCATCTTTGCTAACATTTGGTTGATTATAGGTTAAGAATAAACAACTGGAATAGCATTTTGTGCAGGATGAAATTACTTTCATAAGATGTAATAATATATTACTTTTAATCAAATTCATGAAAAGAGAGGGTGCATAAAGGGAGTTTCTCTGTTCAGGGGCACTAATATAGTTTTTTGGATGAAAAGGGCTAAGATATGGTTTATATATTCCATGAGTATAATGCTGAGGAGTCTTTTAGAAAAGCAGCATGCTTGCATTCTTTGGATTAGAGTTTATGTGTTCTGATTTCAGAATTAATTTCTTAACCCCTGAAGCCTTGATTAGCATTCTACTAGAATTTTGTGTCGGAGGATTGTTCTTCTATAGCTGCTGTAGATAGGAATTTTCATTAGTGGCTGCGTTCAGGGATAAGGGGACTTTTCAGAATCTGATAAGAACAGTAACCATAGTGACTAATTGCTTAACAGTAGAACGGGTAAAGAGATTTCTTTCTTTCTTTTTTCCAGAATAGCCCACCTTTTCTTCCTCTTGATTTCACTTTAAGCTTTGCATGAGTGTTATAAGAAGCAGCTGAGATCCTTCCCTCCTAATTTTAATTTCACTGTTTCTTCATTTCTGATTGCCATCCTAATATCTTCTGGTATCTTTCATAACCATTGTCTACTTCATAATACATTATTAGTGAATCATGGATATGCACATTAAGTAGCCAGCTGTTAGGAGGTGCAGCCATTGTCCCATGGAGTTCAAATTAAAAATCCAACATATGGAAATTAGGATTAAAGAGTTCTTAGATTGATTTCAGTAGGCTGAATTAGCCAGAAGATTTTGACATATTATTATGAACTGTTTTCAGAACTATTTTACAAGACTTCTAAAATCTTCTGTAAAAGAAAATACATGCCTAATGCATTTTCTTTGAATTGTGGCCACTCTTTTATGTGTCCCCCAAGGCATGAGCCAAATGTCTGCTTTGATATTTTTAGCCCTGCTTCATCTATCTCCAAAATATTTAACACATGCAATATTACAACGTCCAACGTTCAGTGAATATTTATTCATGAGGCAGTTTGGATTTTTTTTCCTTTTAAAATATTCAAGATATTTTAAATGGAAAAATGTTCTTTTAATTCCAGCTACATATACCTTTTCTTTATTTTAGGTTTGGTCTAAATAAATAAAAATTTGGTAGAGATTTGTGTTCCCTACAGCTTGCTTCTTCCAATCAATCTGCAAGTTGAATCTATCTTTGCTGCTCCCATTTCCATTTTGTAGCAGCTTTTTAGGAATCATTGACTAATGCCTGATAGTTACAGCTCACAATGCCAGTAATCAAGTGATAATGCCTGTAGCCAGATATCATCAACACAAATCATACTAGTTAGGAGAGAGAAAGTAGAAGTAGTCTGCATACAAGACTGTTTGAACTGAGCATAAGGTTATCATGAGATGCTCAATTTTTTTTCCAGGAAAATGAACATTTTCTTCCCCAAACAATATATTTTATATATAAGTATAAAAGGTTTATGTTTCACTTTCATGTCATTAATTTCAGTTACAGGACACAAGAACAGAAGTACATGCAATGCATCTGTTAGGACACTGAAAAATTCTCACTGTATAGCCCTAAATAGTATCCAGAATTAGAATGGCTTTTGCACACTATTGACACTGCCAGATTGCTTGTAATTATAAAACCTGAATGTTGTGATGTGCTACACTTAAGAGTCTTAGTTGAGAGCCCCATTCATCACAGTATAAGTGAAGAGCAATAGTTTTCTTATTAGTAAAATAAGAATATTGACAATCTATTTTGTGAGGCTGGTCGTGAAAATAAAATAAGGATCTCAAAACACATTTAAACATATTGTAGAAATAATCCAGTAATTTTTATGATAGTTTCTGAAGTTGCATATGTATTTAAAGTTATTGCAAAATTTTACTTCTTTATTTTTAATTTTTCAGACAATGGACAGCAGAAGAGCGTCACAGGAAAAGTTAAGAACCTCTCAGAGGCATCCCAAGCCCTCCTCCAGACGTATTTGGGAAATAAAGCAAAAAAAAGCACAGTTCTTCCCAAAGTTCCCTTGCACATTCCAAACGCCATCCTTGCTGCTGCTCTCTTCCCAGAGTTTCTCAAGGAGCTAGCAGCTCTTGCACAGGAGCATTCAATTCTGTCTTACAGACTATTGGGTGATTTTGAGGATTACTACCCATTCTAAAACTTCTAAAAATATTTTTTCACTTTTGTTTTAAATGCAGAACTACTTATAAAACCAATTTGAACTTCATATTCCTGGTACTACTTGATTCAGGATAAATTGTTACATTTTTAGGTTGTGCCTCATTTTCATAAGAAATTGATTAGTAATGAAACCAGTACTTTATTTACATCTTTGATTTGGATGACTTTCAGGTTTTCTTTTTTAAATTTTGCTTTTGACCCTTTGGGTTAAAAAGATACAGTTATATAAAAAAAGTAAAAAGATTTTATCTCTTTTCTCGGGAAAGATTCATTAAGGAAATAATTGCAAGACCAGCATGAAAAATCCAATAAGACTCAACTGTTGAAAGGGGAGTCAGCAATCTTCTTTCTAAATTTTGCTTTACTAGAAATTAGACTTGTGAATCCAAATGGATTCATCCTAAGCCTGTGATTTGCTGAAAGCAGGTGCTGAACGCATGCCATATTGCCTTATGTTGTGGACAAGTCTGGTACTCTCAGCTGTTGACTCCTTTGAAATTTAGATTAAATGAGTAAGTGGATGTTGAGTGCAGACTGCAGAGTATTTTCTTGCCATTCCTTGGTATTCTTTGAAAATACTATATTGCTGCTAAAATACTCAAGCCTTATTTTAATAAAATTTGCACAAGGCAAAATATTTCTATGCAAGCTGTAACTTTTTTTGTGTGTGTGGAATATGTTTGTATACTTTTGTTGACAAGCTAAAAAGTAAATGTTCTGGTAGTCTTAAAAATTTAATTATTTCTGAAAATTGTGACTGTATATTTTGTAAGTCATTTAAAAAAAAAAAGAAAATGGTAAGTCTCCAAACTGTTTTTGTTAAAATTTGATTTGGTTTAAGAAAACCTTTGTGGTACATTCATACATTGATAAGTAATACTGATATACACTGATCTGTTGCAAGATTGCACTTTAGAGAAGTGGCTTTAATATATTAGTTTACTAAAATTAGAAAAAAGAGTGTTTTCTAAGATACATACACTGCAACCTGTTACAATTGGTGTTCAATTGCTTAAGAACATTTTCTTTTTTGAGTAATGAGACTCATTAGAAGAGTCCAGACATGATGAATTGGTGTATTATAGCTGCATTCCAGTTTGTGCTAGTAAGAGTAATTGTCCTTCCAGTGCTGAAGCTAACTTTGAACAATGAGTGGCCCAACATTTGAAATCCTACATTTTCTTTTTCACTGGTGAAAAGGAGAAACTATTTTAGAACAAATGAAAAAATGGGCATAAAGATCAAGCTTGAAAACAATTCTTGTCACTTCTGTTTTTAAATTATATTTGGAAGAACCAAAAATTGCAGGGAGAATTTGTAATTCCTATGATAAAGAGTTAAAATAAAAATTATTCCATCTGTATACATAGTAGGTAGAGGAGAAAGTGCCTGTGTATTTTTAAATTCATCAAAATATTGCAGGTTATAAGCATTTTCTTACAAGCATCTTCTTCTGCCCTAAGTGACATGTTTGTTCATACCATAGTCTTTGTCCTAAGTTCCATGTTAGTTCATACAGTACCTCAGCTCTTCACCCTTTTTTTAGCAAGCAGAACATGGCAGTCTTGGGCATTTTACATTTTTCCATAGACTTGAATTTGTTCTCAAAAGCAATTCTTTTGTGTATAACTTACTCTAGACTAAGGAAAGAACTTAATTAATTGACATTATACCAACCACTCCAGATTGAAAAAATGTTAAGTGACTGGCTAGTTATTTTCTGACAGGTAAACATTTTATCTTTGTTCCATCTGTCTTCAACCCTAGCCAAATCCTAGGATAATCTAACCACATGTTCTCTTCAATACCCTTCTTCCTGGGGTGTGACCTTGACCATTTTGGTAAGCCTTCTCATAGTTTCATCTAGGATTCCATAAATCATAATTAGTAACTAATTTATATTGTTCATGATCCAGAGTAATGTGTTGAGATGGGCAGCTATACAAATTGAATAAATAAATAAAACTACTTAGACCCCTTTGGGTTTACCAGCCAACCTTTAACTGAATAGAAATCAACAGTCCATTATTCCATTTTCAATAACCACCAAAGCTGTCTGATGCATGTTATCCAATGTACAGGTGAAACTCGAAAAATTAGAATATCGTGCAAATGTTCATTTATGTCAGTATGGCAACTCAAAAGGTGAAACCAATATATGAGATAGACGCATTACATGCAAAGCGAGATATGTCAAGCCTTACTTTGGTATAATTGTGATGATTATGGCGTACAGCTTATGAAAACCCCAAATTCACAATCTCAGAAAATTAGACTATTACATGACATCAATAACACAAGGATTGGAAATAGAACAATATCGGACCTCTGCAAAGTATAAGCATGCATATGTATTCAGTACTTGGTTTGGGCCCCTTTTGCAGCAATGACTGCCGCAATGCGGCGTGGCATGGATGCTATCAGCCTGTGGCACTGCTGAGGTGTTATGGAAGACCAGGATGCTTCAATAGTGGCCTTCAGCTCCCCTGCATTGTTCGGTCTCATGTCCCTCATCTTTCTCTTGGCAATGCCCCATAGATTCTCTATGGGGTTCAGGTCAGGGGAGTTTGCTGGCCAATCAAGCACAGTAATCCCATTGAACCAGGTTTTGGTACTTTTGGCAGTGTGGGCAGGTGCCAAGTCCTGCTGGAAAATGAAGTCAGCATCCCCATAAAGCTCGTCTGCGGAAGGCAGCATGAAGTGCTCCAAAATCTCATGGTAGACGGCTGCATTGACCCTGGACTTAATGAAGCACAGTAGACCAACACCAGCAGATGACATGGCTCCCCAAATCAACACAGACTGTGGAAACTTCACACTGGACTTCAGGCATTGTGCATTGTGTGCCTCTCCATTCTTCCTCCAGACTCTGGGTCCTTGGTTCCCAGATGAGATGCAAAAGTTGCTCTCATCAGAAAAGAGGACTTTGGACCACTGGGCAACAGACCAGTTCTTTTTTTTTTTTTTTCTGTAGCCCAGGTAAGACGCTTCTGACGTTTGTTGTTCAGGAGCGGCTTGACAAGAGGAATACAACATTTGAAGCCCATGTCCAGGATCCGTCTGTGTGGTGGCTCTTGATGCACTAACTCCAGCCTCAGTCCACTCCTTGTGAAAGTCCCCAACACTTTTGAATGGCCTTTTCCTGACAATCCTCTCCAGACTGTGGTCATCCCTGCTGCTTGTGCACCTTTTTCTACCACACTTTTCCCTTCCACATAACCTTCTATTGATGTGCTTTGATACAGCACTTTGGGAACATCCAACTTCTTTTGCAATTACCTTTTGGGGCTTTCCCTCCTTATGGAGGGTGTCAGTGATGGTTTTCTGCACAACTGTCAGGTCAGCAGTCTTTCCCATGCTTGTGATTCCTACTGAACCAGCCTGAGAGACCCTTTAAAGGCTCAGGAACCCTTTGCAGGTGTTATGGATTCATTAGCTGATTAGCGGGGGACACTTTGAGCCTAGAATATTGAACCATTTCACACTATCCTAATTTTCTGAGATTGTGAATTTGGGGTTTTCATAAGCTGTACGCCATAATCATCACAATTATACCAAAGTAAGGCTAGACATATCTCGCTTTGCATGTAATGCGTCTATCTCATATATTGGTTTCACCTTTTGAGTTGCCATACTGACATAAATGAACATTTGCACGATATTCTAATTTTTCGAGTTTCACCTGTAAAATCTCGAGCTGCCAGCCAGTTCCTCGATACTCAACTTTTTCCCAAAATCCTCTATATTAACATGTCATCATGTATTAAGAAGTATTTTAAATACTTCTTCCTTTATGTCAACTTCATAGCTGTTCCATCTTTTCCTATGAGAAACTAAACTCTTATTCTCATATCTTACCAACAAGCAAAGGTGAGGTAGGGGAGCAAGCAGTTTAAGTTACTTTCTTTCCTCCCAACACCCACTCCAAAGTTTGTTCATAGCCAGCACCAAAGCTATGGTAGAATTTCTTTGTATTTACAGCATTCCCAGTTTAGTTCAGGACAGAGAAACTGACAGTATGTTTCTGAAGAGAAGTTGACCTAGAATTTAAGGCAATCTGCCTGAGAGCGGATCTGCATCTGTATGCACGAGTCTTTCTGAGGAGCCAGAGTCAAGTATATGCCAGGAATGTGCTTGGATGAGAGATTAGCAATTAGATGAAAAGCAAGGTGTGAGAAAAGTGTATGCAGGCACTGCAAAGAATGTAAGATGACAATATGGGAAGTTGAATGTGGGGATATGTGTTTGCCTACTGAGAGATGAGGAAGAGACTTAAAGCAAAGTCTAGCAGTCTGCGGTCAGAGAGTATAATGAAGTCTTGGAATATCAAGGAGGAAGCCTGAGCCCACACACCCTCTAAGAACTGGCAGGGTTGTTTAAATCCCCTCCCAATTGAGCAGGCACAGCTGCAAATCCTTTAGCACAGCTGGCTGTGATGATGAGCAGCCAGCCAACATGGTTTTGTTAGAGGCTTGCTGGTTGCTTGTGAGTTGTTCACTCTTGTGGAGCACAGGGGTATTCCACTACTGTATATTCTGGATAGTCTGCTCTGCTATCTGATGCTCACATTGGTTGGGGAGACCTCTGTCCTGGCAGAATAAGCACATGGCATCTGGGGAAATGGAGGGCTGCTCACTGTATCCTGAGACACACATCCTCTGCAGTGCCCAGCTTTTCCACCTGGTCAATAGGGTTGACAACTCCTGCTGTAACCAATTCTGTAGATTCTCCCCACACTCCAGTAAATGTATGTACATGCATGTGCCGGAAACCACACTTCAAAAACGGCAGGGTCTGAACAAAAAAGTAAGTTTGAATTAATTGAGTAACTGCTATTAAAATGAATTGCATATAAAATAAGGTGCTCCCACTGATCTCCAATCTGCAAATAGCAACCATTATGCAAAAACACATATACAATCTTTTCCCTCCTACCAGCAGAAGTAGGAAAAAAAAGTGAAAATGGAAAGAAAGAGACGAGAGAGAAAGGGAAGTCTAAATAAATGTGAAGAAAAGAGACAAGCTCCCTTCCTTGTTCCTGAAGGTCTAATAAACCCGAGTGCTGCGTTTTTCTTCTGAAGCACTAAAAGCAGCGTATACTTGTGAAACCAGTGTATATTAATTGTATCTTCCTTTGAATGGAAGTAAGCTACTACTGTAGTTGCACTGCAATATACTTGCAATAGCAATTTCCCAAGAAAACAAGTTTTTTCCACTGGTGCTTTTCATAGCCTTAAAATGGCAGGGTGGAGAGTAAAATTGACTACTGGTTACATAGAGCACTTAGGACATGATAATTTCACTATGTTACTTCAAGTTCAGACCATAGCTTGTGTGATAGGGCAACCCTGATTTAGCAAGCATTTCCCATGCCGCATTCACTGTGGTTCTGTTGTGACCTTTATGTCAGTTAGTGCTATTGAGTTGCACGTGGTGCTCTAATGACTGCATGGAGAAACCATCTTGATTTGTATGGAGGCTTCTTTGAGGGGGTTTTTTTGGGTGTGGATGGGGGGTGTTAAGCCTTTGTAAACAAAGAAGAAACAACAGCATTTTATATTTTCCTTTTTATACATGGAGCTACCATCATGAGTTAATGGAAAGACCTTTAACTGTAGAAAACAGTGAAATTACAAAGATTGGAAAGTAAATATTACCGTCACAAAAATGCTGTGAGCAGACAATGTACCCATGTGAATATAAGACCTAAGAAAACTATTCTCGGCTGCATTTCACACATCAAAAGCCCACAAATCTTTCAGACGGCTCTGAAATCGAGTGCTGCAATGTTCTGCTGTAATTACCCAAGCCATGATTATAGCACTAATTCAAGCTGTAGTGTTGTAATTATTCTGATATAAATGCCATCTCAGGGAAAGGGAAAATTGCATCTTGGTTAATGTGGCTTTGGATTGCTTGCATAAGTAAGCTATTTGGGATAATTCAGCGATGGGTACTATACTAAAAAGGCATTTAAGAAGTAAGCAATCCCTGAAATACTTTTTTAGTAGTGTTGCTTTAACAGCATTCCCTAAAATCATTTTACGTGAAGCATTTTACTGACTAAGTTCCAACCTATCGAGTTGCAGCCCAGGGTAGTTCCAGCAATTCTTCCTGCGTCTGGGTCCATCCATTTGAATTGCACATAGAAATTTTCACATTTAGGTTGTGTTTCTTTATGAAGATGAACATGATACACTTCCAGGTAAGTTTTTATTGATGACTGTGGCCAATATACAATAACTATTATACAGTTCATAAAACTACTGCAATGCTTTTGCACAGGGTATTGTGCAAAAACAGTTCTATAGAAAAACAAGCTCATGGCTAGGTTCAGAAATTATTTAACATGGTTGCTTAGATTTTGTTTAAGCTAGTCACAAAATACCTGTTTTCACATTGCATAACATGGAACTTGGGATATTTTAAATATAACATTTTGTTTAAATGGCACCCCTCAGGTATACATAATGATGGTGTTCCTGAAATGATTGCTAGACTGGGTTTAAATGGAAATTGCACTTTCAAACTACAACCAACCAACTACATTTCCATAAGTTCTGAGGAACTGTTTTGAATGCATCAAAGTCTAAGTCGAGCAGAACTTAAACATGTAAGATTTTGGGTCATCCACACGGAGGGATCCTGAGTTATCTTATAGGGCAAACTGGGCAGGGCAGGTGTGCATTACTCTCTTCTGCCTCTCTGCATGGCTTTTCCTTACTACTGTGGTCTTAGGAGCTTCCAAGGGCCCACCTACCCCAATCTTTCCCTGCCTCCTGTCAGCCACTGCTGCTGCTGTCCACATGGCAGAAGGGAGGAGAGGATAGCCCTTCACTGCTTGTATACATCACCACTAATATCATAGGCACAAAGCATCATCTAAGGAAGTCCCTCAACCTTGGCTTTTCTCCAGTCACCTCACTTCAGAAAGCAAACAAAAACCCACTTCTGCCTGGAATAATCTTATTTTGGTCTAAATACGTTACAAAGCAGCCCAATTTCAATCTGCGTCCAGACCAAAACGTGCATATTTGGCTTTCAGCATGACTATCAGAATCCAATTGCTTTGTGCATGGAACTTTTTGTATATCCTTTTTGATTATCAACTTGCAAAAAGAGTTCATGTAAATGGGCTTTATGCATATTTGTCCTACTATAGAATGTTGTATTAAAAGAATAAAATTAAATGACATATCACGAGAAGTCAATTTCCAAGCAAGTTTATACCAACTTCATTCCCTACACCTCTCTGTAACGTCTGTCCTGGAAACTATCCATACTTTAACAGTATCCATACACCAATTACTGTATTGCTTTGTGCCCTTCAAACTGTTCACTTATCTGTATTGTCGAAGGCTTTCACAGCCAGCATACAAGGGCTGGTGTGGGTCTTCCAGGCTGTGAGGCCGTGTTCTGGAAGTTTTGTTTCCTAATGTTTCGCCAGCATCTGTGACCGGCATCTTCAGAGTGCAGGACTCCACAGTTCAACCCTGTGCTACATATATTCTCTTCTATTGGACCAGTAGCACCTGGAAATGGGTTGGTAACACATCAGTGACTTAGTCATAACTTGTGATAGCTGACGCTTTGCCAGAGATAATTTTGAGTAAGACAGGATCCCTAGCAGACAAAATCTGGTGATGGTCTGATGACATCTCTGATCTGGGTGGTGCCTGCTGGAGAGGATGTGGTCTGGTCGTCTTGTTTCCCTCTTACCTTTTTTATTCTCTCTTGGATGGTGTGTAAATGTGGTATATCTCTGTGTGTCTATTGATGGCTGATTTGTCTGAATGCCAAGCTTCCAGGAATTCCCTAATGTTTTTGGATTTGGCTTGGTCTAAAATGCTGTTTTCCACTTGAAACTGTGCTTGAGCCTGTCCTTGCATTGTGAGATTAAGGAGTTTTCATTGTGTCTTTTGACTGCTAGTTGATGTTCATGGATGTGCTCTGCTAGTCTGTCTTTCTGTCCTACATAGTGGCTGTTAGAGTCCTTACACTATGTTGTAGATGATTCCTGTTTTTCTTCTTGGGCTACTAGGTCTTTTGGTTTACTTAAGATGTTTTGGAGGACTTTAGTTGGTTTGTGTGCTATGGTGATGCTGTGTAGTTGTAATAGTCTGTTGTTTCTGAAATGTTTTTGATGCATGGTAGTGTTATCCTTTTCATAGCTTGTATTGGTTGTGCTGTGGTGGGTTCTGTGGTCAGGCACTTTTTGATAAAGTTGTGTGGGTATCCATTTTGTTGGGAGGTATTGTATAGGCAGTCTGTTTCCTTTTTGTGCTACTGTTTCTACTTCCATCTCTTAAGTATAAAAAGGTGGGAAAAGCCTACAGTTTTAACATCAATGGAGAGTTAAGTCCTAGGGAAAAAAGTTCTGTGCAACTGCCAGCTCCAGGTTGTTTTCTACCACTTTTGAGATTTCTGATAAGCTGATGGTATATACAAATTGGTATACCTTTCTTTATTGCACTCTTATTATTAAATTTTATTTACTTATTTATTTATTTATTGGCCATTTCATCTGGTCTGAGCCTATTGTCTTAAGAGTCCTAAAGATTTGTTCTCCTGGCTGACCACCAGGTGGCAACACACAGATTCAGAAGACCAGTCCTTATCAAAAGGAAATGAAGACTTTCCGTTGAAATATACTTAGTTTATTTTTGTACTCTGTGGCAGTGGCTTCACATGTTGCCTTAAATCATAATATGACTTGTTTGATTTTGATGCGGCATGATATTGAAGTCAGCCAATTATGGCTTGGGATTATGCATGAATCAGGCTACTATGATTTGTTCAACAAAACTAAACATCTGGCTTAATACAGTGTGGGAACCCAACCAGTGTTTAGAGATGTGCCACAAGATTTAATACAGGATACCAGAATTCAGTTTTCTTATTTCTTACATTAGTTGTAAAAAAAATGAACTGACAATGACAGGAGCCAGGAGATTCATTGTGTGAGTTAAAAATTGGATCTGCTTGCCTCATCTGCCAATTCTGTTGAATTCTTTGAGCAAGATTGGGCTTGTAAAATCTAAAATGGATAAGAAAAATCCTTTCACATAATATTCTTTAGGAAAAGGAATATTCATTATAAAAAAAAATACTTGTTATGCAATTTTAGCTTTGTACTAAATAAGACTCTGGCTTATGATGAAGGATGGAAACTAACAGTGGATTAATAGAGGGGGAAAATACAGAGCAGATGTCACAGCTATTGTAGCTTTCAAAATTGTTAAAATCAGCAATATTAAAACTGAATTTTCACTGGCACTAAAATTCTTCACTTCATTGCCATGATAATAACTACCCCACAACTATCTTCCAATTAAAGGAGGTAAACATTTAAGCCATTAGAATAACCAACTAGATATTTAAAATTATCTTTAAAAAAAAAGGATAACATGAAATAGTATTTGTAATGGAAGGATATAAACAAGGTTAATATTTCATGTAGGACAATGGAAATTTGGATGATGCAGTGCCTGTGAACCCGGGAAATACTTGAATCCTTCCATTTGCCATGGCCATAAAAATAAAAATAAGCAAAATCATGCCATTAGGTTAGACAATGACAAGCTCAGTGATCAACCTGGACAGCTTTAAAAGTAGAATGAAAAAAATGGATAAGTATCAATGGCTACTAGTTATGGTGGCAATAAACTACTTTAAATATTAAAGACTGCTTTGGAATAACATTTCCTGGAAAAGAAAAGTAGATCTGATTCAGTATGGATCCTCTTATGTTTTTAATTCATGACATCAGGCACAATCAGTAATACCAGTCATAAATGACTTGGTTGAGTTATCCTAACAATTATCATAGAACAACAGCCCATAAGAATAATTCAGCTAACCCCACTATGCACAATATCCTCTTTCTGGACAAATTAGTGGCCTGTTTTATTTCAACCGGGTAAGTTCTATTGCAGTTAAAGATCGCACAGAGTTAGTTTTATCCTGATAAAAGCTATCACTACCAAAAGCCATAATGATTTTACCTTAAAATTACTGGAACTGCCTATCATTTGTAAAACATTTCACAACTCTTGTCAAAAGGCCACTCTTGATAGATTTATCTTAATGGTGAGCTGATGGAAAGCAGCTGCAGCTAATAGCCGCTTCCAACAAATCTGCCATTAACACTGTGCTTAACACAGTGTCTAAGTCAGTCAAGCACAGAAAATCTGTGTAATGAGGTCAGCATCCACTACTGGAGGAACACAAAAGAAAACCAACTTCCTGGCACTTATTAAAATAGTCTTCCAAGAAAGCAGTATTTTTACACCAGTCATTTCTGACTACTTTTCCTGTTTAGCATTTGTCCAAAGTTCTCCAACAATGTCTTCAATGAGGCAGCATAGAACAAAGCAGCCCTAGTGAAAGGGGGGGGGGGGGGGGGAGGCACCGTTGACCGCCTGCTTCACAAAAATGTATGATTCCAAACCATGAATATTTGCTGATGTATGCAGTAGTTGAGGGGACGTGGTGGCGCAGCGGTTTAATGACGCTGAAAGTTGCCGGCCAGAAATGGTCAACACTTCAGCGGTTCGAGCCCAGCCTTCATGTAGCAGAGTGAGCTCCTGCTTCCTCCCCCAGTTCCTGTCAACCCAACAGTTCGAAAACTCACGTGAGTAGATAAATGGGTATTCCGGTGGGAGGAAAAATGCTGGCAGTGCCTTGCAAAAGGAGTCGATAGCAGTTGCCGGTAGCACGGAAGCTGCGCTCGCCCGAAAAGTGCGAAGCAACGGAAACCCCACCTCCTGCGCTCGCCAACTGGGCTCTGCTCTAGGAAGGAGGCAATGGCAAACCACTTCCAAAACACCTTGCCTTGAAAACTGCAAAGGACTCGTCCAAAAGCAGTCACTGCAGAGTCGGTAACGACTGAGTGCAGATAAAAAAAAAAAAAAATGCAGTAGTTGATTTAATGGCGATATGTACCCGTGTTTTAGGACTGTAGCCTTTGTTTTGGTTTTAATGTTAATAACCAATTCATTTTTTCAGGGAAGTTAAAAATGAACAAAATAAGTCGATCTGCTCCAGCAAAGTAATCATTATTTGTTGCAATAATGTAAAGTAAGAATGATTTGTTTAAATTATTATTTAATTACTTATATATGAATTATTGCATTACTTGTTTTATTCATTAAACATGTTAAATCTTTCTTATTTTTTATGCAAGTATTTGTATGCCACCCATGTCATATTTTTTAGGCAGCTTACAATCATATCTAATAAGACATATGCAGAATGAACATAATCACAATTATTGTAATGTTGATATAGTCAAACCCCAAGCTCTCCTCCCCAATGGCCCTGTGAAAAGGCACTTTTTTCTTTTTTTTTTGCACTGCTTGATGATAATAAGGGGCCATCCTGACCTCGGGGGATGAGCTCTTTCAAAAGGAGGGGGCTGCACCCCATTGGAGATGGGGCCTCAGGGGTGGAAACCTGGCACACTCCTCAGCTTGCTCATTTAGAAATAACTATCTGTTGCATTTTTTAGAAATCAGTGGAAAGCACACAGCTTGAAGCCAATTTTAAAGCCCAGAGCAACTTCTCATTCGTTTATCCATTCCCTTTTCTGTAGTTATCTGGACAAGATCATGTTTTCAAACTTCAGAAGATCATTATCCTTGGCTTGTTTTAATGGCCTCCCCACAGCAGTATTGGAAGGAAAATAACAGGAAAATCCTGTTTGCTGAAGGATGATGCCCTTGTGATGGATGTTCAATAGAAACCTCAGCCCACGTTTTGTTATACTACACGTTCTACAGAGATCCTCATTTGCAGTTCCTCTCACCTTTCTAAATTTCCAGGGCATTCTGACTTATTTTTCTTAAATTATCTATTAGACAACAAAGGTAATTCTGTGTCCCTAAGCATTGCTAAGTTTTGTTATACTGTGTGTAAACTCCACCCTGACATGAGTTATAACTATTAACACTTATGCAATGTATTTACTATGGTGATCTCTTCTTCTTTTTGGAGGGGGGGGGGGTGTCTATGTTTGTAATGAAGTCCATTCGTAGTTCCTGAACTTTAGATAAGAGGTTGTGGAGGAACTTAAAAGCTATGCTAATAATTTAGCAAAGCAATTCTATAGGGTGGGAAAGGCAGACTAGCAAACTAACAAAACATGGTAGATGCATACCCAGTAGGATGAAGAAAAGATTAGTGGTGGGGTAGGGGTGTGTCTCTCTTATTGGTTTCAAACTCTACAGTAGTTTTTCCCATGATGGAAGCGGCTGTAAACTCTAAACCACTGGATTAGAACTTAATAGATTTAAACTTAAAGTAACAAGAGTCCAGAATTCCTTGCTCTGATATCATTTATGGAGAAAGAGTCTTAACAATGTAAGTGTTCTTACGTATACCGTCAATGCAACATTCATATTACAGTGAATACAAGAGTAACTTAATTTTATTTATCAAATTTGTCACTGCCTATCTCCTTAAAAAATCACTCTAGGTGGTTTAAAGAAAAGATAAAAGCAATTAAAATACAATATAAAAGCAATCTTAAATAGTTAATAAATAAATTCCAAGAATTGATGGAATTGGCGAGTAGCTTAGAGAGTATCATCAGGGTACCAGCCAACCCCAGGTTTCATGAGAGCTTTTATCATCCCACACAAGCTGGCAGAGCCAGGTCTTTACCCCTTTCTGGAAAGCTAGGAGGGTAGGGGCCCATCGCACCTCTGGGGGGAGAATATTCCAAAGGGTGGGGGCAACGGCAGAGAAGGCGCTTCTCCTGGGCCCCACCAGCTGACATTCTCTCACTGACGGGGTCCACAACAAGCCCTCTCTGCCTGACTGGGTGGGATGGGTTGATATAATGGGGGTGACATGGTCCCTCAGGTAACCTGGACCCATGCCATGTAGGGCTTTAAAGGTGATAACCAACACCTTGAATTGGACCCAGAAGCAGACTGGAACCCAATGCAGCTCCCACAGTAAAGGTGTTATATGTGCCATTCTTGGGCCACCCAAGATTGTCCGCATGGCTGCATTTTGAACCAGCTGTAGCTTCAGGATACTCTTCAAGGGTAGCCCTGTGTAAAGCACATTATAGTAGTCTAAACGATAGATGACCAGGGCATGAGTGACTGACTGGAGAGCCTCCTGATCCAGGAAAGGGTATAACTGGAACACCACATGAAGGTGGGCAAAGGCACTCCTGGCCACGACTGCCACCTGCTCCTTGAGCAGGAGTCATGAGTCCAGGAGGATCCCCAGATTATGCACCAGGTCTGTCTGGGGCAGTGCCACCCTGTCCAAAACCAAAGATGGTAACACTCGGATATAGAGGGGCCTGCAATCCACAGCCACTCCATCTTACCAGGGTTCAGTTGAAGCCCGTTGCACCCTATCCAGACTCCCACAGCCTCCAGGCACTGTGAAAGAGTGGTCACGGCATCACTCAAGTCACCCGGGATGGAGATGTATAACTGGGTATCATCTGTGTATTGATGATACCTCATCCCATGATGGTGGATGATCTCACCCAGTAGTTTCATGTAGATGTTAAAAAGGAGCGGAGAGAGTACCAAACCCTGCAGCATCCAACAATGGTGGGGCCATGGGCTGGATCTCTCGCTCCCAATCAACACTGATTGGGATCGACCTTGGAGGAAGGAAGAGAATCCATGCAAAACTATGCCGCCCACTCCCAACTCCCTAAGTCGACCCAAAATGGTTGAAGGTATTGAAAGCCGCTGAGAGGTCAAAAAGAACAAAGATGGATGCACAACCCCCATCCTGCTCCACCCGAAATCATCCATGAGTGTGACCAATGCCATTTCTGTCCCGAATCCACGCCTGAAACCTGACTGAAAAGGGTCCAGATAATCCGTTCCCTCCCAGATCCTCTGGAGCTGCAATGCCACCACGTTCTCAACCACCTTCCCTAAAAAGGGGAGGTGGGAGACTGGACAAAAATTGTCCAATATGGTGGGATCCAGTGATTGTTTCTTGAGGAAGGGATGCACTAGGGCCTCTTTAAAGGCAGCTGGGAATACTCCCTCCCTCAAGGATGAATTCACTATCGCCTGGACACACCCACGTCACCTCCCAAATGGCCTTAACAAGCCAGGAAGGACAGGGATCTAGTTGACAAGTGGTGGCATTGACCGTCCGGAGGACCCTGTCCACCTCCTCAGGTTCAACAGGATCAAACTGTTCCCATATAACAGGGTATGTCCATACTCTGGGCATCTTTACAGACCATGCCCCACACTTGGCATCCAACTGGGACTGGATATGAGTGATTTTATTCTCCAGATATCCAGAAAATTCCTCTGCGCATCCCTGTAAATGGGCCACTGGCCCCCCTTTTCCCAAAAGAGATTGGGTGATCTTAAACAGGGCCTGTGGATGCAATAAGAGTGGAGAAATATTGACGTTTTGCCGCTCTTACCGCCACAAGGTATGCCATAATAGTGGCTCTAGCCTGTGTCCAGTCCTTATTTTCCTCCAGCGGTGCTCTAGGCGTCTCTTAATCCTTTTCATGACCCTCAACTCATCTGTAAACCACGGGGAGTGTCGGGCTCGATGGATTAGGAGGGGTCACATGGGCACGATCTTGTCCAAGGCCTCAGCCACTTTCCAGGTAGTGGCCAAGGCCTCCACTGGACCGTGCTGCAGACCCTCAGGTATAACCCCCAGCTTCCTTTGCAACCCAACTGGGTCCATCAGTCACCATGGGCGGACAAATTTAATAGGTCTGTGGAGTGGGGTAGCATAGGAGAATCTCAGGGCCACCAGGGCAAGATCTGACCATGACAAGGGGGACAGATGTAATTCCCCTTTCAGTTCACATTGCCACTGCTCTGACAAGAAAACCAAGTCTGGTGTGAGACTACTATCCTGAGTCGGGTCAGTGCAAATAGTCCTTTAGGCTCCCTCAGGCCACAGCTGCTGTTTGGATGCCAGTTGATCGGCCGATATCCTGGCCTCAGGCCTGTGCCACCAGTCCCATCAGGCCACTGCTCAGGCCACCACCAGTCCTCTGGTGCCAATCCAGCTGATCTTCGGGCCCTCCGGGCATGTGGGATCAAAACACCCCAACGTTCACAGTTTGGCTCCAAATTCTCTCTCTCTGTGGCTCCTGCCCAGACTCTTGCCATTTGCCACACCATGCCATACTGCTCTGCTCGCCAGGGGGCCTGGAAGTTTTTTCCCTGTGGCCCAGGTTTATCCTTGGGTTCCTTGGGCTCTCACTGCTTAATATGTTTCCTTTCCCAAAACGGATGGCATCAAGTTGAAAAAGAATTCAGAATTGTCTAGTTCATGTAACAGAAATACCAAATTTTCAAGAAACAACTAAGCAATTGTGGGTGCTTCAGACTCCTGAGTATTTTTTAAATAGGACAATATTCTGTTTTGATTATTCATAAGAAGCTACATTAAGAAACTATAGTTAACATTATCTAGTTATGAAAAATTTCTCACTTTTTACTACATACCACAATATTACAAAAGCAGGAGATTTTAATCAGAAAACTCATGCACACTGCAGTTTTATTTCCTTCCTTGTGGAGTTTACATTCTGAATAAATAGGAACATAAGAGGATAATAACCTTAAAAAAAACAACCTGGAAAATGACTAAACAGTGATGTAGCAGTCTCAGCACTGCATTAGAACTTGTACAATGGCTTGATGCTATTGAGAACATTAAGAATGGTATATCAGACACATAATTTTTATTCCAAGCTCCTATGATAGTAGCTTCTCTAGAATTTGTTTCACAGTTACAGGATCCGATCGCCCTCTTGTTGTTCTTTGGACATGTCCAATTATGGTATTCAGGACCTTGTGGTTTCCCTTCTTTATCTCTGCCACCTAAACAGAGAAGTTTTATACACACTGGGTTATGATTGTACTGAACATTATCATATAATAGGAAAATACAGTGACTTTTTACTATATTTCTCTTTTATTTATTAGTAAAATTTAGAGCAAGCCTTCTTAACCAAAAGGTTAGACTATTCTATTAATAAAAAAGAACTTTCCTATCATAATGGGAATCATATAAATCACAACACTTGAGTTGTACTTACCTTAAGTTAGATTCAATCTAGTGATTTAGAATAATTTGTATAAAAATCCTTTAAAAATTACAGGAATCAATTCATATCTGTACAATAAACATGACACTGTTTTGCAACAGAAAATGCCAAGTCACATGTACCCTGGAGGGTCCTTGATGCACTTTCACATATTAATCCCTTCTTACTATTTCCCACAAAAAGGTACTTAGCAGCATTTTACCTTTGAATGAGCAGGTTACAAAACTAGTAACCATAGCAAGATCTGACTTTAAAGACACAAATTCTAATATCTAATTTATGGCTTTAAAAAAGTTGTTTTTAGTTTGGACAATCTGTTGATTCTAGCAATAAATCCTGAATTTCATTAAACTGTATGCACTACATTAAACACTCATAGCAACTAGGTACATTACTACAATAATCTTAAAGTTGCAATAATGTATAGTTGCTGCTTCTGGAGAAGCAAGCAAGTACATTCTTGGTCAAGCTATTATTGAAAGGATAAGTTTTTCTTCCAGCATAAAACTATTGTTATTTACAGAAAAAAATAGCATAATTTTCCAAGGATAGCACTGTAATTATTAATATGATTACCAAAACCATCTAGAAAGCAGTTTCAAATTTATTACAGGCTCCTAATGGTATGGGGAACATTGCCTGGCAGCATTGTTATTAATAGATGTTAACATTTTTTTCATCCTCAAAACTACCTAGATAATATTTTACTTAATGTAAGTTATTATTAGCCTCTGGACAGAACACAAAAGTTCTTATTCCTTAGGTAGCTACATCTTCAAAAAAATTCACTTTAAAAGCTTCAGAAACAGCAGCATTGAACTATATGTTCAAAAACAAACAGAGTTGTTTTTACATTACTTATATGATAGGGAAATACTGCTTTGCTGTTCAGAAAACATTCAAGTCAGGTGATCTGAGACTTCCTGAACAAGGAGGTCTTAGTTTTAAATGTTCACTCAGTTACTGTCTCTTGTGGCCATTTCATGTGTCACAATGCAATTTCTTCCATTTTTTTCTAAAGAGTTACCAAACAACATGGTAATCTGAATGGAAAAGGCAATTTACATTTTTATCTCCACTACCCACCCTAAAGTGTCAAACCTCTTGTTCCCAATTTCCCAGGTCTGTTATCAATATCACCTCTTTCTGATGGTCTCTCATCACAGTCCGACAGATACTCTCAAGTTCATTCCAATCCTGGAGTAGGTTAAGTTTCTTTTCTTTAACAATCAGAGCTGGAGACTTCTTTTCCCCCTTCCACATCTCTTCCAACACCTGTAGTATCAAGATAAAAGAAAACTGGTGCTTGAAACATGCCTCTTGTCTTTCAGAAGGCAAGAAGGAGTTGAGTAGTAAAAAGCAGAAAAGGTAAAAAGGCAAGAAGTTAGGGCTTAAAGATTTCCGTTGTTACTCAAAAAAGATACCAGTCTAGACATGCAGAAAATTCATGGTTTGCTTTCCACTCAATTCAAATGCTATTCTAGTTCTCCAAATAAGACTTCGGTGCTGACTAGCAGTTCTCTACTTGTGTCCTATTTATTATTTTCATTCCAAATTGTTTTGATGGTTTTTGTTTTGCCTAGGGCTGTTACAAACGCTGCTCCCAGGTTCGGCTTATGGTCACTCACTCACACACTCACAGCCTGTTGAGGCACGCGGATCTTGTCAGCCCCCCTTGCTTTCTACCTGGGTTTTCCAGATAGGTGCGGCTGGAGCAGACAGACACACAGCCCTGGTCAACAGCGGGGAAAGAATTAGGGATACACACAAATCACTTCCAACCGAACACTGAGGCACAAGAGGTTCTTTGTAATACACGGAGACCCAGTGAATTTAAAGTAACAGCAAAACTTTACTGGTTGCAAGGTACATTTGCTCTTTCTCATACACACACACACGCGCTCATCCACACTTACCCACGTCCTTCCCAACTAGGCTGCCAGGCACTAGCTAGAGGGACGGAAGCCGCCAAGCAAAGGTGACTCAGGTGACTCAGCTCAGATGACTCAGACGACTCAGAGTGGGCGGGCTTTGGGACCCCTTTTATCCCCAAAAGTCCTTGATGGGATTGGGGTGAGGGCTTCCATGTGCTCAGGCCCAACTTCCTCTTTCTGGTTCAGGTCCTTTGTTTTTCCCTTAACGACTTGCTTCCTTCTTATCTACCTCCCCGAAGGGATCCCATAGATAAGTTTCCTGGCTTTTGTCCTCTCTGCTTACGTGCCTGCTTCATCTTTAGGTTATGGCAGCTTCAGCCTAGTCTCACATATTCCTCCCCTTGGCATCGAGTTAAACAGGAGATGCCACAAAATGGGGCTCACTCATCACCCACTCAGAGCATTACAGTTTTTTTAGGTATTCTTGCCAATAGGTTTGATGTCCAGTTGACATGGAGATCTGGAAAACAGATTTAACACATTGAAAGATTGAGGAAATTAATATAAAGGCAAATAATACAAACAGTAAGGTTTGAACAATTTTCCTTCCCCAGGATCCAAAGTCTGGTAACCAAGATGTGAGCCATGACCAGCTCCATCCCTCTGGATCTTGGGAGATGTGAGAGGCTAGAATTTTAAGCTTGGCTAGTTTTGCCTCAATGTAGTTCTCGTTGTTCGTTAGGTTAAAACAACAAAGACCTTGAAAGGATTCACAGCCCTGTCCTGCTCTTAATAGTAGATAGTCAATAGCCACACGGTTTTGGATGACTGCAGCCCTGATATCAGTCATTTCTTCAGTTAGAGCTGCAATAAGGGAGGATGTGAGGTTGACACTTTTAGCTAGGATACAGGCCACTTTTCTTAGGTCCATATAGGTTCTTTTGCTTAGTGCAGGGACCCCCACTAAGGAGAGGGCCAGAGCCATGACTTCTGTTTTGGATAAGAGTGTCACATCACTCTCACAATCAGATGATAGTTCCCTTTTAAGTCGGGTTGATGGGTTTACTTGCATAGGAGGCAGGGCATATAGAGAGGTCAAGCGCCCAATGGCACAAGGCCCCCCTGAACTGTAGGCTGGGACATGAGTATAGGCCTCATGCCCACATAACAAAAAGAAACCTTTAGGTAAAAATAAAGGGGTGGAGGCATAGGAGATATTGTAGACCTTTTCACAAGTAAAAACAGGAGAATTGGAGGGCAGTGGGTGTTTATGATTCCCAAAGTTAGTGAAATATACACATTGAGTTGCATTGGTTACCCCTAAAAGATTCAGGGTCATTCTCCTCTGGTTTGTCCATGGCTCAGGTTCTGGAGAAGATCCAAAGTGAAAGAACATTCCTTCCCATAAGTCATTAGTGAAATTCTTTAAAGCAGTAACATCTCTTAATGTCTCTAGGCTGGAGGGTATTCCAAAGAAACAGGTGGACGTGACCCCTCCCACTGTCAAAAGTCGCCCTACGCAAAAAGCTGAGCTGTTCATAGCTGTTTGTGCCAGCTCTACAAAAAAATTGTTGTTAGAACTGTGCTGCAGAGCTTCTAGGCATTGCCCCAGCAGGAGAATTTGGATGTAGATCTTCATGCTTGGATCCTGTGGATAAAATCAAAAGGGTGGGGGGACAAAAACAAACAAACAAAAAACAAAGGAAAACAAAGAAAGGGGGGGACAAAAGAGGGAGTGGAAGACAAAAGTAACCTAGCCTATTTACACAGATTACACAGGCTTGACTTGGGAGCGGTGGCACCATCTGTTTGTGTCCAGATACACTAGATGGGGTGAAATTACACACAGACACACACAAACTCATCAAGGACTGCATGTGGTCCCTTCCATAGTGATCCCAGGGCTCCTCCTGGTTTTCCTTTTTTTTTTTTTCTTCACCATAACTTGATCCCCTGGTTGAATGTAATTTTGGATTCTCTGGAAGCAGCATCAGCTTGTTCTAAGGCTTTAGCTATGTCTGTTCTTACTTCTGCTAGGTTTTTAAGCCATTCAGGATTCCAATCCACATATCCTCCCCTTCCAGCTAGGACTGAAACTTTCCTTAAAGCTTCTGTTAATTGTTTCAGTTCCTGCTGGAACAGCAAAAAAGGCTGCTCTTTCTCCTTCACTTTCCCTTCATTTTCCTCTTCTGATCCATGCTTTCCTCCCTGACTTCTCTGTAACTGTTCCACCCGCTCCTTCAAGCTTCTAGTAGGAGCCCCATCCCATCTCTCCATGTTTTCTCCTAAGTCTTTCAGCTTTCGCCACACTTGTACACGCTCCTCTCCATTCCCTACTCTCTGCCCCTGATTACTCCACAAATTCCTATTCCTGCTGTCTCCCCCACTTCTTTCCCACCTATCTTTTATTATTCGCACCTCCCCCACAGTCTTTACTTTACTTTCCTCTCCAACATTTCCAACAGCTTTCCTTGCTTCTCGCAGATCTGTTTCCAAGGTGGCCAAGTCTAATGGATAAGCTGCATCCACTCGCCCAATCCAAGCTCGCTCAGGGCGCTGCAGCGCACCCAGCACGCCTTTTAAAGACTGATTGCTCCAAGGGCGCTGCATGATGTCACCCATCGTTCGCCCTTCATCCCTGTTATTAGGTGGCTCTGTTCTGGCTATGAATTGATACCATAAATAGCGATGGCAAAATTCTAAAGGGTCCTCTTTCCCCTGCCGATCCCCAATGGCTTTAAGCCGTAATTGGGTACCAACCATTAAGTCCTGCACCATGTTTTGGAGCCCCTGTAAGACACTAAGGCGGTCACCGGGATTTGGGGGATTAGGATGTCGCCGGTATGTGTGCCACTTGGTGCGAACTTCAGGGTATGTTAATATGACCCGCTCAATCTCTTGGTCAGACAAATTGTACTGGAGGCTGAGCTGATGTAGCCTCCAGGTCCATTTGAGAGGGTCAGGGCTCAAGGCCCCCAGATCTGTAACAATCTGTTTCAGCTCTCCTCCTGATAAAGGGGTATGAGTGACTACTTGTTCCCACTCTTCCCATTGCTGGTTTTGGGCATTTCTGCGCCTTGTTTGTGCTCGGGTTTCCACTACTGCTATTGAAGCCTCAGGGAGGTTGTGGCTTAATTCCTCAAAAGGCTCCTTCCCATCAAAGAGAAAGTCTGGGGTTTCATCTAGGTCTGAGCCTGTTAAGCAGGCAATTTGGTAAGATTGCTGCCTTATTTGTCTGTGTAGTTCCTCTACCTTACTACATTCTCCACATGCTCTGCCCTTATTCTTAGCAGAGGTCTGCACAAGGTCCTTTAAAGCTTCAATTTTTAGTTCTTGCGCAGCATGCTTTTGTTGCCATTCCTCTTCCCTTTCTACACTATCCTTCAGTTGAGCCAAGGTCTCTCTTAGTTCCACCATTTGGCTCTTTTGCAGCTGGTAATCAGCCTGCAAAACATGATGTTTATTTTTGAGTTGTTCCAAGTCTCCTTTTAAAGAGCAGTTCTCTGACCGCAACTGTGTGAGGAGCTGGTCCATCTGGGACAAACCCACTCCCAATATTATTGCCAACACTCCAGGTAAATCTTTCTGTTTCTTCCCTCCTCTTAATTTGTACAGCTTTCCAAATTCTATCCTAACATCCCTTCCTGAATACACTGACTTCATTTTCTCCTGCAAGTCACCAAGAGGCAATCCCAACTTCTTAACAAGTTTCTCCATCACTTCACAATATACCAAACCCATTTCCCCCTCCTCAGGATTCTCCAGTGGAGCTGTCGCCTGGGAGGCAGGCAGTGACAAAGCACCCTTTTGTTGGGCATCTCCAAATTTCCACAAAGGCATAACTAATCACTCAAATAATAAATTCAAAGGGTCCAAACCGTGTACCCCACTTCTGGTACCAATAAGAATGTTACAAACGCTGCTCCCAGGTTCGGCTTATGGTCACTCACTCACACACTCACAGCCTGTTGAGGCACGCGGATCTTGTCAGCCCCCCTTGCTTTCTACCTGGGTTTTCCAGATAGGTGCGGCTGGAGCAGACAGACACACAGCCCTGGTCAACAGCGGGGAAAGAATTAGGGATACACACAAATCACTTCCAACCGAACACTGAGGCACAAGAGGTTCTTTGTAATACACGGAGACCCAGTGAATTTAAAGTAACAGCAAAACTTTACTGGTTGCAAGGTACATTTGCTCTTTCTCATACACACACACACGCGCTCATCCACACTTACCCACGTCCTTCCCAACTAGGCTGCCAGGCACTAGCTAGAGGGACGGAAGCCGCCAAGCAAAGGTGACTCAGGTGACTCAGCTCAGATGACTCAGACGACTCAGAGTGGGCGGGCTTTGGGACCCCTTTTATCCCCAAAAGTCCTTGATGGGATTGGGGTGAGGGCTTCCATGTGCTCAGGCCCAACTTCCTCTTTCTGGTTCAGGTCCTTTGTTTTTCCCTTAACGACTTGCTTCCTTCTTATCTACCTCCCCGAAGGGATCCCATAGATAAGTTTCCTGGCTTTTGTCCTCTCTGCTTACGTGCCTGCTTCATCTTTAGGTTATGGCAGCTTCAGCCTAGTCTCACAGGGCCCTCTTGAAAGACCATGAACTCTGAGACAATACAACTCCTGTTTCAGCTTTTTAGTCATGCTGAAGTGCAGCTAAGAGCAGCAGCAGTAGTACCTCTAGACTTTAGAATTTGGAAACATTTTTATTGTCCTGAGCTGTTTTATAGGTTTTCCTAAATTTTAAAACCTACAGCATTCAGTAAGAGCCAGTTTGGTGTAGTGGTTACGGCACCAGGCTAGAGACCAGGAGACCTAGACCCACCTTTGGCACAAAGCCAGCTGGGTGACCTTGGGCCAGTCCCTCCCTCTCAGCCCTAGAGAGAAGGCAATGGCAAACCACTTCCAAAACCTTGCCAAGAAAACTGCAGGACTTGTCCAGGCAGTTGCGAGGAGTCAACACCGACTTGAAGGCACCAAAAACAAAAAACAAAAAGAGCATTCAGTAGTAATTCCTGTCCAGGAAAAAAATATATTTCCTGGGCTTGGATGGACTTTGGCTTTGGCTCACAAATGTTGTGAGGATTTATTTAAGGTATGTGATGGAATGGAATTATGAAGGCCAGGCTCAGGGAGATAAGCATTTTCTTAGTTCACCGAAAGAGAGTGGGAACTACAAGAGGATGAGGCTGGCACCCCCCTGAGGAATTCACGGTGTTGTGGCTGGCTGGTTTGGGAGCTGGGGTTTCAGTCTGGGAAGATTCTTGCTAGAGGTTGTAGCTAATAAACATAGCTGACCTGATTTTGCATTGTCTCTTGGAGTTCCTTGGGCTAAACCTGATAGGTATTTATGTATTCCTTATTTTGGCTTTCTACAATTCAATCATTTCCCTTTTTTTCTTTTATTATTCACAGTGGTAAAGGGAATAATATGAGGTCATCAGTCAGTTCTATAAAAATGTAGGACCATCCAATTAATTAGAAAAGGGGCTTAAATGTAAGGGCCATGTTCTACATTACCATGCTAACCGATGTGTATGAATGTATGAATACAGTCAATATCATTGTTTAAATACAATTAGATGATATTTTCACCTTTAGGGCATATTTGTGTCTAAAGGAAAGATTATTAGGATACTCTGTTCATCATTATTAATATATTGTGTAGCTTGGACTGGGGAGGATAATACAGATGTGACATTTATATATGCCATAACCAAATATATAGCAAAATTCATTCCCCATAGAATTGCTGGTTAAACAGTCATGGTGGGCAGTTGCTGATCAATAAAAGGAAAAGAAATACAATTATATAATTAAATCAAACCATATATTATAAAGGTGTGGAAGATTATACAGGTAGTCCTTGTTTAGTGTCCATAATTGGGACTGGAAACTCAGTCATTAAGAAAGCAGTCGCTAAGTGAAACCATGATTGTGCTTATGATCTTACTTCAGCTTTCATTTGCTTTACAGACCTATGAAGGTCATATATGCAAGGATTGGTCACAAAGTTACTTTTTCATCACTGTCATAACTGCAAACGGTTACTAAACAAGATAGTCACTAAACGAGGACTAACGTGTAATACAAAATCTGTGGCACCTGCAGCCCATGTATTCATCCTGTAAATCACATTATTTCTTAATGTTATAATGATTTCCAGCTTTTAATCAAGCTAGGGTACATTGTAACAATCCCTAGAAACAGCTACTTAAATGAGAAACAATTTCTTTGGGAATTTTCTGTATTCTGCTTGCTTGTTTCAGATATATAGGCTGTGGCCCATGCAAAATTATTGTCATGCTAGAAATTCTGTACTATTAATTCATGTATGCTAAAAAATGTTTTAAGTGCACCAATTCCATAGCATAATCAGTGATTCCTTAACAAAATTAGATGATTGTATTAACCGTAATATAGTTATCACACTGCAGTTCTGTAGAACAGTTAAGAGCACTGTCCCAGTACTTAGCAATACAGCTTCTACATGGTGATACAAGATGTACATTCAGTTGACTCTATTCTCAGCCATGCTTGTCGTCCTGGAGACCCCAGCAGCCTAATAACAATGTAAAGTGGGGTAGCCACGGTACAAACTTTGCATTTGGTTGTGAAGGAATAAAAAGTCCAAAAGACAGAACAAAGTGTTAAAATTTATCAGCAAATATAATTATTTCCTGATTTAAATGAAATGTTAAGATCACAGATTTTGTACTCCTAAGAAATATAACAGAAGTACGCCCAGACTGTAGTGCAGGCATGATCAAAGCCTTAAGAGTCAGGGCTGCAGCAGACAAAAGATGTTTAGAGACTGAAACATTTTAAGATAATGACCTTGTGCTTGTTAAAATGGACATTTAATGTTCTACTAGATAGATATTAACCTAATACATTGTAAGGTGTTTTCCCATTTGTTTTGAAAATATGAAAGAGCTGAGCAACTTACCAGATAGTATAATCACAGTCAGCACTATTATATTGGGCACTTGCCAATATTTTAGCTGAATGTGCTATATTGTAAATGTGAGTTAATAATCTACAGAATAGCAATAAGTATACATCTGAAATAGGTCTCCAAATGACTTGACGTCTTGTCATTATGCAAGGCACAAATTGCAGTGTGCCTTATTTATTTGAGCTTCATTTCCATAGAGCACAAAAGGAAAACCTCTTAAATTTTAAGTTGCCAATGATACAGGTATGTGTTTTCCGGCACACGTCTCTGCTTTCCCAGCTCAATGGGTTTCCCCATCATTTCTTGGAGGATCTGCCTTCCCTGCTGCAGTTCAGCCAGTCAAACGCAGCAATTCATCTGCTGTTGTATGCATGCATATAGCTGTTTCTGCCTCGGGCCATCCAATCATTCTGCCTACTGCTGGGCATCCTTAGAAACATTTCTTCTTCAGACAGTTTGCTCACTAAAGGCCTTCAGTGTGACAAGGGGACTGTATTTCATAGGATCACTCAATGATAGCCAACAGTGATATTGTTAGTTGGTATCTTAGGGCAGTTGTTGTTTGAAACCTTTGGTCTGGAGTTTGAGTTAATCTAAATCTTAGCATATTATTAATTTAACGACATGCCAACTCTACAGCAAACAAACAAGAAAGTTCTTTAGTTATTTTTTTAATCATTTAATATTTCCATGGCATATACCTTGCTGACTAACAAGTATTAGTGAGATGCAGAAATTAATACATGATCACTTAATTGGTATATATTGTGCCTTTCCATTAAAAATAAGTCTCAAGGAGGCAAACAATAATAAAACATTACTAAATACAAAATTATAACTAAGCATAACATATGAATAACACAAATTTACAGCACCATTAAAAAGCAAATGAATAGCACCCACCAAATAAAATCTGTTGCAGCATGCAAGCCAGCTGAAATAACAGCAATCCATTTACCAAAAGTACTAAGTGACCTGATTTTTTAAAAAAATATGCTTCCTGATACGGTACAGGCAGAAAAAAGAGTATTTTTTCATGATACTAAACTCCAAGCAGAATACAATGTTACAAATCAACTGATGATTTATATGACTGCAGACTGCAGTCTTCCAAAGGACAAACCATTTTTCTGCTTTTATATTAGTGGGTAACATCTTATGTGCCAGGTGTATGTTTGAGGTTGGAAAGAATCTCACTTGGCCTTTGGATGGTATGCTATGGGTTGCAGCCCCCACTTCCAAAGGTTAAAAATATATGGAATTAGGACAAAAACTTATTTTCATTTAATGACATTTAAGGATATTGAATTAAATTCATGTTTAATGATTTAAATATTTACTATGATTGCTTTTCATATATTCCAGAATTTTTGTCATCTTTTAGATTAAAAATTACAATTTGGTGGCAATTTTTGGAGGGCTTTGGAGTCCATGTGTGACTCTGCAGCCTCAGGCTATGGAGCTTACAAGGTATAAACACAGGTTGAACTGCATGAGCTGGTAGAAGCAGTTGCCACAAACTCAACAATATATCACAAACTCAAATATATCACAATCACCACCCATACTATGACTTCTGAAATATTCATAGAAATCAAGCCCTCCCTGCATACTAAGGTATCGCTAGCAAATAAATTATTTCAAGAGTGGTTGAGGGTGGCCATGTGCCATATATTTTTACCTTCCGTCTTATTTTCTGGAGAATACTTTTATATATCCTTTCCTATCTTGTCCTATCCCCTTATCCATTCATTCTTTAAAAAATCACATTTAGTAAGGATACCATTATTCCATATCTTTTTACTGAATTGATTCAATGGGCTGCCATACTGCCAACTTACAAGTAGTCTAAGGAAAAAATTCAGTTAATACAAACGGATCTAAGAGAAGGATGCTAAAGAGAGAGATCATAATTTAAACAATGAAAACTAAGTCACAGTTAACCCTTCTCTATTTCCCCTTTTTTGCCTTTTGAATTTTAAAAGCAATGCAAATGAAATAGTACTATCCATTGCAGAATAGGTAGGTCTCAATTCTGATAAACAGTGTTGTCTAGTGGGATCAAGACTCTAGACTGATGGAACAATTCACGATATTTATCTTCAGCTAAGATATATGCAAAGTGGATCATTTCAATATCCAAACTATTTTATCCAATGAAGGACCATCTCTTGCCTTTGAAAGTTTGGAATTTCAGGCTCAGAAATTCCATATTATGCAACTACTGTACTCTGTTTGGGGTAGTAATGTGTTGCTGTTTGGGGATATTTGTAGTTTTACATTTTTACTATTAGGTAATTGTTCATCCTATCTGTTTGGATTTTCTGCTCTTTAGGAGACACTCTATATTCTTAGAGTAGGAGAAGCTACTTTTGCAGAAGAAAATACACATGTTATTCTAGCAAAAATAAATGGCCCAAAATGCATGCATGTCAATACTTTTTCATAAGAACATGAAGACCTATATCCATTAGAACATTCAAATTTAAACATATACTTCTGAGGAAAGGTTACTCATCTTAATAACACACGTTAAAATTACATCTCTTGCTAATCATAATAATAAACGGAGTGTTTTTAACTCTTGGTTAATCTTATTTGTATTTGCTTCATTGGCCATTTTCAGTCATATTAAAAACTCAATTTACCCAAATAAATAAATAAATTGCAAGACACCTCAGTGAATGAACAGTTACCCAAATATTGTTTATATTCTATGATGATGATGATTAGTTTACTGTTGGAACGCTGCATTTTGTACATTATTTACAATTGTGTTGTACGCCAAAAAATATGGGACTGAAAACAACCAATGAAGTAGATTCAAATAAGATTAACCTTGTTAATTATATCCACAAATTAACAGTAACTCCAAAGAAAATTTATAATATCTATTTTTAAAAAAACTCCATTTCTCTTAGATGGAACCAAAGCTCTATGTGATGATTACGCAAAACACTCTCCATTTTTTTAAATCTGAAGAATGCATAGACACTGCATTCTTCAATCAGGGACTGATACAGAATAGAAGTGGGCACATATCTCTTTACTACTTCTTCCTTGCCAGTTTTACTGCCAGTCACCATCACATTACTGCAAATTTTTTACTTTTGGTCATCTGAAGAAAATAGGTGGATGGTAGATAATTGACAGGCAGCAAACTGGCGAACAGCAGTTAAGAAGCTCAGGTGATCTGTACCCTTCCAATCTCCAAAAGAAATTTTTGAAATCAAGAGAAATATACTTTATTATCCCATCTCATTTGGATCTGAAGCTGGACCATATACACACTGCTTAATAAAGCTTAGAACTTAAGACTGGATTTATGTCAGGGTGATAATATGTAAGTACTACTCAAACCAACAGCCAACACTGGTTGTACATTTATATTATCTTAATACACATGAGAGGTTTGTGGAAATAGCAGAAAACTATACTTTGGGACTTTTTGTTTTAAATAGGGTCAGAATTCTTAATTGTGCAACTGACTGAAATGCACTTTGACATAAGCAAGCTGTACAGGAAGATAACATTCCAAAGAAATACCTGTTTGGCTGCTGAAGATGAAATCGTTCTACTTGCTACCAGGTCCAGTAGTTCAGCCAAAAGAAGAGGAGTGACTAGACTAAACAATAAAACAAATAAATCAGAAAGATACAACCTTTTTGATGCAGTGGGCACACCAAATATTTTATGTATCACGCACTCAAAAAATACAGTTGCCACGGGGTGCTTGCCCACTGGAAATGGAATATGGCAATCCCCAAAAGTAAATTACCAGAAGGCTAACACATGTGGTTGCCTCCTGCTACTTTCTCTTGTCTCCAAGAATATTCATTCAGCTGCCAATTTATTTCTGCATTCTTTTTCCTTTCTCGTTTGACCATTTTTGTACAAATTCCTCCCCATTCACCTCCCACACACAAAAAAAGAAAAGTAGTTATGTAAGTTGGCATGCTCTACTACTACAAGCTAGCCCATAGATGCAGATATTTATATACTTGAATGCATGTATATTGTTGGTTAGGCTACAATTTCCATTCCATTTTGCTGTCTTAGGATCCAGAGGACAATTTCATACAAAAGAACATAGTTAGTCCTGCAAATCCATGACCACAGAAAGTTTCAGAAATACAAGCTCAGGTTCATAATACTTTGCTTACATTGCACATTAGGCTTTTATCATACATGCCCTAATTCAGCTGTAGTCATGCAGAGTTACAAATCAGCACTTGCAGTAAATATTGATAGTGTATCTCACTGAAAGCAATGCACTGGTAACTGGTATCTGTTTTCTGATATAAGTAGTGCATATGGATAGCTGTTCCTAACATGGTGCTCTCCAGATGTTTGAATCACAACTCCCATGTTGGCCACCAGACATGCTGGCTGCAGATATTGGGAACTGGAGTCTAACACATCTGGAAAGCACAGACTGGGAAAGGCTTTTATAGCTATCCCTTCTTTTCCATGTCTTTGCTACCTTGATAATGGGAGAATTTACTTCCCTAGGAGTGGATCTTGTCCCTCTTAGCAAATGTTTAGGATAACTATGTTCCAACACAACAAATATTCAAATGAAAAACTGAATCCTTCACGCTGCTGTAATAGCACATTCACAGAATCCTTCATTTATATGCCTATGTGTTACAGAGGACACTATTAGTTTGAAAGACTAATTATTGGCATACAAGATCTGTCTGATCAAAAATAAAGATCTAAAAGCCCCACCTTTCCTTTACTGTAATGTTATATAGTTTTAGGTAACTGAGGAAATTATTTATAACCCAGCCAATCACTTTCTGGGGATTCATTTCTGTTGCATTCACCACGCTTTCAAAAAATTCCATTAGACCATCTTCATTCTGTTAAGGAAGAAAATGTTGTATTAAAAAAAGTAGCAACCAAATCAACCTTCCCCTGAACAAACCATACCCTCTGATTTTGACTCATCACTTGTGTGATATCAGCAATCTTTTGGCTGCTTCATAACTCCCAGCAGTTCAAGAAACTACATATTTCCCAAAGAGCCGTGGCACGACTCTTCAGTGGAGTTGCTTGATTTAGAACAGATCAGCTTCCTGGCCAGTCCTGCTGACATTATACAGTATAGATAATATTATCATTAATTTGCTTCTAAATGGAACTCATTCCTATGGAGCTGATTACAATTGTTCCTGCATAGAAGCGTCATGGTGCACCCTGAAGGCATGCTACAGCTTCCATGATGCAGTATGCAGATTTTTACAAGCAGCTGACTAGAATTTAGAAACAGGGAAGTACAAGAGCAGTTAATCAACCAATACTGCTTCCTTCCCAAAGAAATTTCCTTTCTCCAAAAAATGTAAGTTTATGATGTTGGTACATTATGAGGAAAAGAGCCACAAGGTAGAGCTATATGATTACTGTATCAAGATCTCCACAGTCTCCTTGATGACATCATTTGGCCCAGGGTAGAGATGTATAGCTAAATATCATCAGCTTAGTAATGATATTTAACCCCTTGCCAACAGATGACCACTACCAGCAACATGATGTAAATGTTAACAGCAATGGAGAAACTCTAGAGCCCTGAGAAACCCACAAAATAGGGATCTAGGGTTAAATCTCTCCCACTCCCCAGTAGTAACTGGAACTGGCCCTGAAGGAAGGAGGAGAACCATTGAAACATTGTGCCCCCCACTTCTAACACCTGAAGCTGATTCAGAAGAATACCATAAACAATGGTATCAAAAACTAGTTTATAGAACACCCCCTACCTTATGGGACACCCTCCCTCCAGCAATTCGGCAAATCCCCAACCTTTTAGCCTTTCAGAAGGCCATCAAGACCTGGCTTTTTACCAAGGCACTGGGATAGGATAGGATAGGATAGGATAGGATAGGATAGGATAGGATAGGAAGAATGGAACTGAACTGAACTTGCTGCAGGGCACCCTAAGGAGATGATTGAGGTGCAGGGTTTATGTTTTTGTTTGATCGTTTTATTATTTTATGGTTGTTTTATAGTTACCGGTTTTACTGTTGTTGTGAGCTACCTAGAGTTGTTTAAGATGGGTGGCCATAAAAATAAAATAAAATAAAATAAAATAAAATAAAATAAAATAAAATAAAATAAAATAAAATAAAATAAAATAATAAAATAAAATAAAATAAAATAAAATAAAATAAAATAAAATAAAATAAAATAAAATAAAATAAAATAAAATAAAATAAAATAAAATAAAATAAAATAAAATAAAATAAAATAAAATAAAATAAAATATAAAAACTGCTGAGAGATCAAGGAGGCCAGGATAAATATACTACCACTATCCTGGTCCTGGTAAAGGTCACAAACAAGTGCAGTCAATGCCATCTCAGTACTATACTCCAGTATTAAACCCAACTGAAAAGGTTCCAGATAATCTGCTTCCTCCATTCAATCCAGGGGTGATTTCTTGAGGAGGACATGGACCACCACCTCTGTAGATCTTGTCATGGCCCAGGACTCAGACTCTGATTCTAAAGAAGCGGCTCCAGCTGAATCAGTGAATGTCAGCCTCAGGAGACATCAAGCCAGGAATCAGCTGAGGCTGATCAAACACAGGCACCATTAGAATAGCTGGAGCAGTCAGATGATGAGGTACTGCCTCCAAGCCCTTGGAGTCGATGAGTAGAGTGGAGAGCAGAGCAAAGATGGTCAGTGAGGCTCCTTGCCAAGCAACGGAGTAACTCTCTCAATTAAAGATAGCTGGTTGCAGCCTGATTTAGAGGCAGATCTGACCCATGTTTAGAACAACCGTCTGATCTCCTGCTCTGACGTGTTCCTGTGATTCTGCTTGTGATTCCTGAAACCCTGACCTTTGGACTGGCTGACAAACCTGACCTGGGTCTCTAAACTTCAGACTGGATTTGATTTCTCTTCTTCGTGTTCCTATTGAAAGCGAAACTACTCAGGCAAGCTTTCTTTCCCAGACACTCTGTTTTGATTTACATTCCTTTCCTTGTCTGCCATTATCTACTTAGCCTTGAATAAATTGCTATTTTCACCTAGCAACTATGTGTGTATGAGTTGTATAAAACCTGAAACAGGACATGTCTGGCAGAACCACCCCTTCCCTCAAGGATGCATCATCACCACCTGGATCTAACCACACAGTGTCTCCTGGAAGGACTTGACCAACTAGGAAAGACATGGATCTAATACATAGGTGGCTGCACTAACAGCCCTAAGGACTCAACAGGCTCAAATTCTTCCCAGATAATCATGCTAAACAGTACTTTGGTCAACTCCACAAAATCTATATAGCTGACCTGCAGGGAGGAATAGACCCTTCCTCCCTGCAGGTCAGAGGGATCCAAGCAATTTTACACAACAGATACCTTAACAATGGACCTGCATATTTTTCTCAGGCCTATTCCTGCCCAGGAAGAACTGGGTCACGTTGAGCAATACCAGCAGCCAGTTATCTGTGGAATTGATCAGAGTGGAAAAATAATTATGTTTTGCCACTCTTTATCACCATGAGGTTATCCTTAATAAAGGCTGTTACCTATGCTTGGATTTACTCTTCATCTTTCTCTAGTGGCACTCTAGGGGTCTCTTTTGTAGCTTCATGTCCCAGAATTCTTCTGAGAAACAGGGAACTTTCTGGGATCCACAAACAGAGAGTCTTCACAGGTGCAATACAGTCCAAGACTGTCACTGTTCCAGGCAGTAACTAAGGCTTCAGTCAACAATCCCAGGTTTCTTATGAAATCTGACAGGATGTATCAGGCACCTCGGATGGAACAATTGAATAGACCCTTCCTCCCTGCAGTGGCTACAGAGAACTCCAAGGTCAACAGAGAGTGATCTGATCATAACAAGTAACATTCTCAGGCACCTAGGACGGAACAATTGAATAGACCCTTCCTCCCTGCAGAGTCTACAGAGAACTCCAGGGTCAACAGAGAGTGATCTGATCATAACAAGTAACATTCTCCAACTCCAGATCACATTGCTACTGCCTGAGACAACCCCCCCCCCCAGATTTAATGTGTCACCACTGCTGTGAACTGGGTCTCAATCTGGATCAGGTCCATGGTTACCATGGTAGCCATGAACTCACAAACCACTTCCAATGTTGTACCCCGGGAAGTAAGATTAAACTCCCCTGAGAACATGCATCTGGGGAACCCTACTGCCAACCCGGCCACAGCATAAAGCAGCTCAGGCAGGGAAGCCACTACATAGCAGGGAGACTGGTACAGTAGCAGCAATACCATCTAATCCCTAGGGCCCAACCTTATGAACAGAGTTGCACAACTGGTTATCTGTGGAGCAACATCCAGAGTCCCTTGGATGCTATAGCAATTCCTCTATTCCTTGCCCTGGGATAATGGCTGGTGCCAAACTCAGAATGTGGGTAGGCACACCCCCTCTATGTCCAAGCAGGTTTCAGCAATACACACCAGTTCAATCAGAGCCTGGATGAGGAAGGCCACTCTGACATTCAGTAGCAACAGAAAAAAATCAATCACTAGGGCTCTTTCTTTTTTTCAGCTGACGGAATAAACTCCCATTTGCCAGCTCTAGAACTTGTTTATATTCAATGCCAAGTGCAATTTACTTTCAAATCTTAGCTTCTTTTCAAATCCATTCAGTTTAAAGTAAGTTTTCATAAGAAGTTTAAATTTCATAACTGCATATGTAATCTTCATACTTCTTACAGGTATGATATTTTGAATTTGCACCAAGTCGAAGCTTATAGATTTTTATGCTATGAATTCATCCGCTTCCTTCCCTGTTTCCAATTTTACACACACAAACACATGTAGATAAAAATCAAATGTGCCAGGGGAGGTCTTATTTATTTCGTACAAACTCCAGATAGCAAAATGTATAGTTCCATCATACGTGATCTAACTAGGAGAGTTGAATAGCACAGCTGCATGTAAGTATATAATGTTGTGTACAAGCTGGGATTCTCCAGATGTTGTGGGCTGTAATTTCAAACAGTTGCAACTATCAAAGTCAGGGATGACAGGACCTGTAATTTAAAATTCCCAAACGTTCACTTTTAACCATTTAGTTTAATCAGAAACTGCAGCAGAATTGCCTACTTCACTTAGCCTCCATGTCCTAAATGTTATACAAGTGTGAATTAAAATACGCACTTGTATCGATCTTGAGAGAAGAACAACGTACATAATTTGTCATTATGTGCTCATTAGCTCTGCTGGAGCATATATCTGGTATAAAAAATGCTAAGCCATAAGCAAATGTTTATAATAACAAAGGGTTACAGAAATATATATATTTTTTTAATTTCAAGGTTGATATAGGGCCTGGGTGAGACTATGTAATGTCTGGTTTTAATGGAATTTCCTGTCCCAAGCCTTGGCCTACTGATATTGGGAATGGGATATGACCATGCAAAGGATATCTTGAAATAATCCATATGTGCAGACATGTAGTCAGAGTAGAATTTCTGCAAGCATCATTTAGCATATACCCCACTCATTCTCTGAAGTATCACAGAATTTTTACCCTTCCTCATTTTGATATTCTTAGCAATCCTAAATCTAAGCAATCCTTGAGGGCAGATATTAGAAGATTCCTTATAATGAAATATTTGATGTGGGGACAGGGCATTAGAAACACTCATGTTCTTTTGCACTGCTGCCTGTACATGGATAGACATAGAACTTTGCTAGTCCCCTTGATGTGAAAAATTCTGAATGTTCCAGATAGTATTTATGTGAAGTAGCTATTTGACAATAAGATTTCAAAAATTACTAGGAAAGTATTAAAATTCTGTGTGATAACATGCCGAATACAGAGATCATTTGAAGAGCACCAAATCTAGTTACAAAAATATTTCAGGATCTAATATCATTATATCATATCATACTGAATTAATGGAAGCCTATAAGTGGCACTAACTTATAATTTTAACAAATAATTCAATGAAGTGTCTCATTAGTCAAGAGACACTTTAAATACTTTGACTTTAAATATTTTAGGGTTTCAAATTTTAAAATTCTAATAGTATATTAAAATAGCATTTTAGTCTTTAAGTATTGTATTAATTAAGACATTTTCTAGGAATAGTAATTTATCAAACTAGTATTCTAGCCTTTTGGAATTTTAACATTATGCTTTCAGTGTATTAAAGGGTGAATGAATATAACGTATTCCATGAATATTTCATGAACTAAATATTTTAATTCCTTATTCCTTTATGTGTCTTCTCCCTATCATCTCACTATTAGCATGTACTTTTTATTTTACTTATGTCATTTAATACACACCTTTATTTGGAATTTATAATTTATTTGTAAAACTGTATATTGTACGGGTCAGTGACCAAAATAAAGGCTATTCATTCAAATTTGTAAGTGGTGCTTTTTAGCCAACTACATTTTTGAAGAAAAATCACAAAAGCCTTGGGGACACTGTAATACTTTACTACAAATCAGGATCTCTTTTACATTTATATAAAGTGTGATGATGCAAGTAGAAACTTGCCAATAATTCTCAAAGTATGTAAATATGAGTTTTCATTTAAAAATGCTACTTTGTGTAACTTGGCAAAATGTAAGGGTTTTTTCATTGCCAAGAAGATTATGCACCAAATTTAAGTTGGTATGGACACATGACATTTTACTTATCTGCTCTGGTCACTCAATTCCCCAGACAAGTTGAAAGAAAGCAAGAAAGTTCCAAGACTACACTCTCTCTCTCTCTCTCTCTCTCTCTCTCTCTATATATATATATATATATATATATATATATATATCTTTATTATCTCTCTATATCTTTATTAGTTTCCTGCCAAGCTTTTCAAATGCTCAGTATGTTTCCTTACATTCCTTACATATATTCAACCCACAACTTATGTTTACACCACTGGTGTCATTGTTTTTATTATAGATTTGTTTCCTGGATATTGCATGTAATTAATTAATTAATACAAGTGTTTATATACTGCCCTAATTTCAAGGACTTGTTAACTTCCCTAATTATGCTGATTTTTAAGAACTTTATACACAACATGGGATGTGATGGGGAAGAAAGCTGTGTTGTAACAAGTGCTGATTGCAGTTAGAATGATCTAGTGGAAATTTAGTAATATATGCTTTGAAATCCATCAAAGCATGAATGCAGCACCAAATGGAGTAAGCAAAGGGAAAACATTTTTACTCCTGAAGTACAGGACTTTTCTAATGCAATTTCTCTTGTATAATGCTCTTAGTAACAAGCTGTAGGGAACACAGATTTTGAATTTTGAAGATATCCAGACCTATGCCTTTTATTCAATTAACTCAATTGAGCACTGTCACTTAAAAGACTGTTCATTAGATTTATGCAGCCTCTTCATTAGCAATCTGCTTGTTTTCCTGAAATGAGTTTAGAACACCAAAAATAGCACACATCTCAGGTGAATTTAGATTAGCTGGGTATTCAGTGTATCAAAACAATTTGGTGGAGGGGGGGAGGTTCTTACATCTAAATTTAGACAGAATGGATGACAGTGGCCTATTTTTGGACCACCTACATTAATATATTAATGCTGGCTTCAAGCAGTTGGTATCAGTCATAAGCATCCAATTTACAATGATACAAAATTTCAAAAGAAGTCTGAAATCTATCTAGTTTCAGAGACAGGTTATACTAGAGATGAAGGACAGTTTTCTAATAAAAGGAAGACAGATTTAAAAATTAAACAAAAAGTAAGCTTTTAGTAACACAAAAGGAATCTAAGGTAAGCTAAGCAAGTTCATTTATTGTCAAAGCTTGAAAGAATCTCCAAAGACGATACACCATATCTAATGGAAAGACTTACTTTCATTTAATTAATTAATTAGATTTGGAAGACCACCATGCTCCCAAATGACTCTGGGCGGCTTACACAGTTAAAAAGGAGGGAAAAAACAATTAAAAGAGATAAGGACATGTACGTCCATATGAAAACATCCAATTCATTACCAAAAAACCTCCAGGGCCCAACAAACTACCTAACCTAGGTCTGGGTGCAAAGCCAAGCTTTTAAAGACTTGTGGAATCCATACAGGGTGGAAGCCACACAAATGTCCAGGATGAAGATGTTACAGAGGGCAGGTGCCATAACAGAGAAGAAATACTTCAAGGATCCTATCAGATGACATTGTTTAATTGAGGGGACCTGGAATGCCACCCACTCTGTCTGATTGTACTGGATGGGCAAAAACCGCTGAAGACAGATGGTCCCTCAGATAACCAGTCCCTATGTCAAGAAGGACTTTATAGATGACAACCAGTGCTCTGAATTATACCCAGAAGTCGACAGTAACTAATGCAGCTTATGGAGCAATAATGACACATGGGCATATTGAAGTACGCCTATTACTGCCTGCATCACTGCACTTTGGACCAGGTGCAGCTTCCAGGTGGACTTCAACATATTAAAAGTTTATGACAGATATGTGCATATTTAAATGCCAGAAAACGTCCCTTCTAGTACTGATATGGCAAACATGATTTGTTATGCTTGATGCATGATTTTTACCATAAGGTACTGTTCTAGACTACATTACATAAAAATAAAATATTTATTTTGCTAAGATATAGTGTTCAAAAGGCATCTGTTATTGGGAAGGCAACAGTAGTGTTTCACTTGCAGGCTAAAGGATGTGTAACTTTTAAATATGACAGACAATGATCAGCTGAAAAGTAACCTTATAAACAAGGTATATTAGCCCAACCCTTAATATGTGCTACTCCAGATGTTGCTGAACGTTAACTTCCATTAGTTCCAACTACCAGAGCAAGATATTGCCTATCTCTGATTTAGAATATTAGGATAAGATGACACAGAAAAGCATACTAGGCAAATACCCTGGAGCAAAAGGATGGGAAGAAGAATAGTGGAAGAGGAAGTAGAGTGTGATTGAATGGTGGGTGGAATCACAAAGGTGAGAAAGACACAAGAAGAATGACACAATGGCAACAGCTATGTTGTGCTACTGGCAGATAGAAAAGAGGACATAAAGGCTGGTGGTTTGAATACACGGAAGGACAAATCAATTATGTTTATAGTAAAATGATTATTTGTTCTGGTTGTTATTGTATCTTGTTAAAAATTGGTTACAGATTTAGACTCATGAATGTATTCTGGTCTGGAAGTTGCTAAAATTAGAGGAAGTCACTTCATGTAGTGGCTCTGAATTACACAACTGATATATATTATGGAGATATGCAAATCAGTAGGTTGAAGAAGCAAATTATTTTAGGAAATATTAAAAGAATACATTAGCCAGAGACATCAAGGGGACAGGAACCTGTAAGAGACCTCTGGAATGTGATTGTAAATTTTAAAGAAAAGATGGTAAAATTATAATGTTTATATGGCTATAAATGTACCATTCCAGTTTTTCAGGCAACAGGCACAATTGCACAATTTTATTTGATATAATATTTACTAAAAAAAATAAAAATAATTTTTAGAAGAAATTTAAAAAATTATAAATTTAAAGTTTAAAAACTCACATATAATTTATTTATTTATTTACTAAATTTATATGCCACCCATCTCCCCCAGAGGATGACTGGGTGGCTCACAATTAAAATAAAACCCCAAAACAGTTAAAAATATAAATATCCACATTAATTTAGTTAAAAAGTCAAACTATATAAAAAGACCATATACATAAAAAGACTAAAAACATTCAAGATGATGGGGGGTTAGAATCAATTCTAATAACAAGCCAATTCCAATAACAAGCCAGTTCCAATGGTGCAAGCTCCCATCTAGCCCCCAGGCCATCTGGCATAGCCAAGATTTCACACTCTTCCTGAAGGCCATAAGAGTGGGGGCACACCACACCTCAGGTGGTAAGTTGTTCCACAGAGCAAGGGGCACGGCAGAAAAGGCCCCCTTCCTAGACTCCACCAGTTGAAGTTTCTTGACTGGTGGGGTCTGCAACATGCCCCCTCTGTTGGACTGAGTGAGGCGGAGGTGATATAACAGGGGTGAGATGGCTCCTCAGATAACCTGGTCCTAATAATTTAAGCTATTATTAATTTAATTTTTAAAAAACTGTGTTGTTATTTAATGTTGAAAGTCACTCAGCACTATCTGGTCAAAATGCAAACACCACGATGCTAATCCTAGATTTAGAGGGATGCATGCCCAAAACAACAGATACAATTTTAAAATCCCTTACTGGGAGTTATATATCCAAGTACAAATATGACATTTAAAAAATATTTTATGAAGCACTGAAACTTTTAAGTTTCTTAATTTACTTGATCATTTGATCAATAGACCTACCTCTAAGGTAAAACTGTGTTGAGGCTGAATCCCATAACGTTCAACAAGCTTTGCTCTCTTGGCACTAGGGAGGTCAGGAAGCCTCTCCCGAATCCAATCAATATTCACCACCTGTTGACCACTTATATGAGTGGGCAAGGATTTAGCATCGTAAAGAATCAATGGAGGAAGATTTGGCTCTGGCATGAACCTTGGGGAAAACAAAGAAATATTTCTTTGAAATTATTCTTTAATTAAATTTGCTACAGGCCAAAAGCCTATAACTAAGTTGAGGCTTTACATAGGAACAATCTGACAATACACCCAACCATGCACGTAAGGAGCTCAAGGCTGAGCAGCAACAGATAAGCCCCAGGTTGTAAGGTATAACTGCCTTTTGAAAGCCATTAGCTTTTAAACAGCTAGCAATCAGAACAAGGAATAAATGGACACTATTTTACATTCTTCTCCAGAAAAACAATAAAATACAGATGCTACTCATCCCATGCCAAATGGGACTGGTTATTCAACTGGCACTATACTCTGGCAAAGGGTGACACCCTGCTAAGACTATTTCACGTGGATTGAAACCTCCCTCGTATCAATCCGAGGAGATTTAATGAAAAAAGGAAGTTGTGCTAAAAGTCCAGTTGCCATGTTCAGTGGGGTGCCATGCTAACTAAAGGGAGTGACAGCATCAGAGGACAAAGGCTTTACTGAAGAGGGCACTGATTCAAGCCGTCAAGGAAACATAGTGATTAAACCCCAGCTCCTGCCTTGCATGAACAAATGATGGATTTACAAATTTAATTCAAGCTTTACCATGTCTCTTTGCAAGAGATGGGATAACTTTCTTACAGAAGCCACATTTATGCTTCAGCCAGCGATTTCAAATTCAACTTTAAATAAACAAAAGCATAATTTTTTAAAAAAGTGATATTCACTACAGGTATTTCTTGATTCATTCTTTTTCTCTATGTTTTTCTCCATTTTTTTAAAAAAAGCATCCAAGTTAGCCAGTGTAAGCAGCAATATTGTTCAGCCACAACCTGCTCTTCAGCATGCCCTGTGATTTAGAAAAATGAAAGCTTAAGAATTAGTTACTGCATTAGATGCAGCATGCAATTGCTTTAGCTGTAGAAAACAAAGTAAATCTATTGCAAAGCATCAAAACTGTTGATAAGAAAGTACAGCCTCCTTTAACCATACAGCAAGGAGACAAAAAGATGTTCAATTAATCCAAACAATGGGAAACTGACATTGCTGTTTATGTAGCTCTGAATATATCTATACACCAGAAGGTGGGAGACTTAAATCTCTGACAACTGATAATGTGAATCCAATTTAGTCTAAATAAATAAATATGTTACATTTTTCCTTCCAATTTATGTAAGCTTCTTTATATTAACTAAATGATCAATTCATGAAAAGTTCATATCTCTCTGTATTCAATGGTCAGAGATGAACAGTGATGCTCTGGCCACTGACCAGCAACAAATGAGACTGAAATTTATTTAGTGATTTGCCATAAGATTATCCTTTTCCAATAGGCTTTTGTTGCTGTTAGAATATACTATTAAAAAAGCAAAGGTTCATTTGCATAAAGGCAGAGCATTTTTTATCATGTTAGTTTTGCTTCCTATCATCCTCACTACTTTCAGTCTGTGGAAGGTGTGGCTGTCATATGCTTAATTAAAAGATTATTGAAAAAAGTGAAAGATTTACACTGAAGAGAAATCAGCAAGTCTTCGACTTTGATTTAGAGAGAGACAGGAGTAAAGCTCCTCAAGACGCTAATGGCTAGTGATAGATCTTTTACATTACCAAATTACTTTAATAACATTTTCCCTGTCTCTCATAAGAGTGCTCTCACTGGCAAGACTTCAGATAGTGTCATCCATGATTGTAGAGGAGAGGTGTAATAACATTCCATCCCCTGATTCCTGTGCTCCTGTTGGAGTGGGGCAGTTGAGACCATATCGCTTGTATTATCCTCAGTATCAAGCCTGGCATTCTCAATTAATAACACCTTTGCTAACTTAATTGCTTAGGTCAGCCTGAAGAGGTGAATGCTGTTTTCTTGCTAGTAGGTGGGTCTTTGTAAATATCTAGGACAGTTGCCAAATTCTGTTTGACTGCAATCACTGTAGGAGGCTCTGAGGTTTAATGTGGAAATGCTACCAGGTTGGTTTATTCCTGTTAGGATACCGTATTTTTCCGACAATAAGACGCCCCCATGTACAAGACGACCCCCATTTTTCCAACCCCAAATTAAGAAATCAATATTTTAAAGATAGTGCAGAACACATTTTTATTTAGTAATTAGGTAACATTTACCTGATACACTCGGTGGGAGGAGGTCCAAACCGTCTCTCTGCAGCTCTATTTCCAGGCTCTTTTGCATAACTGATTACATTCAAGCACGAGTGAAACTGCCATAGCTTCTCTCTGCAAAAGCCTTCCTCTAATTGGTTTGTTCAGCATCAGCTGACATCAGTTACATAAGGCTCGTGACTGGAGGAAGTCTGTTTGGGAGACAAGCTATTTCACTCGTGATTGGAGGCTAGCAATAGGAGGAAGCTGCCTGCAGAGACAAAGTATGGGCAGTTTTGCCTCGGCTGACTTCCTTAAATAAGACGCCCTTCAATTTTTAGGGTAAGGATTTTAGAAAAAAGTATCATCTTATAGTCGGAAAAATACGGTACTTTATACTGTGTTTGACTTTTACTGTGTCAATTTCCCATTTTGGTTTTATATGATTGTGTTATATTGTTTTGATCTTTGACCATGCATAAGTAAACAGAGGCAGCAACAGTGGTAGTCATGCTTAGATAACTAGGTTTGATCCACAGAATTATGAGATGGAAGAGATGGGGAAATTTAATCTTCTCATCCTATTTCTCTCCTATCCTGGAAAGTGCATAGAAGGTATGCCTGGACAATAAAGTGGGATACCAGAAAACCGAATAGAAGAATATCTGCAAGCAGGAAACTTCTGCCCATTTTCAAAATCCCGACTCTTTTTCTTTGAATCTTGTATGTCACAGCACTCTCCATTCAGGAGTTTCCTGATCCTCAGAAAATCTGTCTTGGAGTGTTTAAGGTGAATAAAGGAATTGATCGAGTGGGAAAATCATAACTCATCAGTCTCTTTCCACTCATATTTCCCTGAATGCAACCAAAATTAAATAAAATTACCGATAATCCTGTTTTCCTTCTTTGTCCCTCATTGCTACAGTGCATCTAAAAACAGAAAAGAAGTAAGAGGCAATTATAAGTGTGGGATCTAACAAAATCCGATCATTACATAGGTGATTCTGCCCCACATTAAGTGCTCTCACATATTCTTATCACAATATTTGGAGTTTAATATCACGTGGCCTAGATCTGCCAATGAGTGGTTTCTTTTGCCACATAAACCTTAAAGATATAAGTTAAAATTTAAAAGTCACAGCAACTAATTCTAGATGAATATATTGTGCTAACTTGGTGGTTAGTATCTTGTTCCGTGTAAACTTGTATAACGGACTACGGTTGTACACTGTCCTGACCTAAGACAATCTTGGTATATTGCAAATCAAATTTAAAGATGTAACTATATTACACTGAGATAACTCATTAATTTAAATAATAAAAATCCTGGCTTAATTAGAATATTTAATTTTCAATGCAGTGGCAAAACTTGCAACGTGTGAGAAGGCAAGTCCTAGAGGTGGCAGCAAATGTCTAAAGCCAGACTGCCACACGCTGAAACTACATGGATGACTTTACAAGGGTTTTCCCAGACCATCACAAGTCCAGTGGTTATATCAACAGGCAAAAGGCACACATTTCTAAGAAGCACAAGAGTGTTGTGCGGCTAATCATTCTGCTTCTGCTTTCATATGTGATTGTATTTTTCTTTTGGTCTCTTCTATGTATTTATGGTTGCAGTAAGTTATAAATAATTCCCACAAATATCAAAGTGGAAGGAAACCCCTTACCCAAGCTTAAAATCAAAGGCTCTAGTTTCATTCAGAATGGTTCCTCCATTCTCCAGCTCTTCAATCTGTCTGTGTATTTCATAGTCTTAAAGAAATAACCAAACAGTCAGGTCAGCTGTTATATCCTCATCTACTTTCTTTATCAGCCAAAACAAAAATAACTGTTTTAAGCCTTATTAAAATCAGGGTAATTATCAGCAAGAGAGGAGTACAAAGTTATATTGTAATGCTCAAATGCTGTGAGATATAGACACTCGTTTAAAGAGTTTCATTTTGATTATAAGCCCATTCTTGAATTCTTCCATGATATGGATTCATATTCTTATTAACACCTTTATTTGTTAGGCTTTTATTTGGCCATTCTGTGTCTGTATGTGTAACATGCTTCCACCTGTCTCTCCTGCTTGCTTTGGGTGACTGTAGGTCAGTTTGCCCCTCCCTTCCTTTTTTATTTTTGTCTCAGTTGGAGCTGATAGATCTTCCCCCATTCAATCCTTCTCTCCCTTTCCATCTGACTAAGGGAAGTAGGAAGGGGGAATCTCCATATCTTCTTTGGCTGAAGCTGGTGGCATCTCTTCTTTCTTTCTGGCTTCTCTATGTCCTCCCCTCCTGACACTAGACAGCAGAAGGGAATTTCCATCTCTTCTACTTCCTTGTTAGGAACTCATCTTTGCTTCTCAGTTCCTCTGCTTCCTCCAACAATTCTCTTTTCCCTCAGAGTCATAAATGCTAGCAGGTGTTGAAGCCTGATTATGCAACCAGTCAGTGAGCTTTGGCTTGCAAAGATATTGCAAATAGAATTATTGAAGGAGATGTGGCTGAACTAACTGTGCAGTTAAAGGGAATTGTGCAATAAATGTGGCACTGAGCTTCTTAATTATGTGGAGGGGAGAAATATGGTAGAAAGCCAGAGTGGTTTCCAATGGCAGTGGGGATAGGGCTAACAATGAAAATCAGCAGAATGCTTATAGGAGATCTTGGCATGATCCAGTTGATCCTTGAGGAAGTACTAAGAACCTTGAAGTTCCTGGAGAAAACAAGAGGGCTCTGGAATGGAAAACAACCAGGAAATGTTCAGCAGCCATGGTAGTAACTATGGATGAACTGAAATGGCAAAATCTGAGTGGAGACATAAAGTGAATTATGTGAACTCAGCCACACATAGTTGATGGAGCACTAACCAATCCAAAAGCCTACAATCATGGAATAGTAGGGAACCATTCTTTTGCTTAACAAAAAACACAGGCTGTTGGCAGAGGAGAAGAGGTATAAAATGCCTTTCTGTAAGTTCTCATCTATAAACTCGCACAGGCAAGTAAACTCTATATTTGACACTGAGTAGACTAACTGTCTGGCTAACGGGTAGGTTGCAACTTAATTCTGAAACTGGAGCAAGTCAATGTAATTTGATTAGCAGGGTTGCAAAAGGATCTGTAACCATAATTTAACCTTAATCTCAAGGTGCAGGGTCACCCTGTCTAATGCTGGGAGCAAAGGTTTGCTGCAGAGTTGGCAGATCTTGCTGTCCGGTCATCACTAGGCACGGAAATAAATCTCATGATGCATATAACTCCTTATTCAAATACTTGTTTACAGCAGAAGTTCACAGATACAACAATATTAGATTTGTTGTTCTACTGAAAACAATAATACGCAATAAAGCAAGATGTACCGAATTTAAAGCCTATATATGCTCAACAGTTTAAATTCTCTGTCTTTTCCTGCTGCCTTTTCAAGCCAGTGGAGATTTGTTTGTTTTCCTTACAACCATGAGATCAGGAAGCATCTGCTCAGACTATACTGGTTTTGTCTGACCTTGGAACCACTGATTCCTTCCTCACAAACACATAATAACCCTTTTATAATATCTCTCTCTTAACAATTAACCACCTTGTAGAGATACTTTTGATGTCATCCAGCATTCCTTACATCATCCTCACCAAATGAAAAATTACTATGTAAGTATAGAACTTGACTGAATATCTATTAAACTGAAATAATAAGATTTAACTTTCCCTGTTGTACAAGAGGCACTACTAATAAAAACACCAATCAAGTGCCAATCAAGAACTCAAGTTTGTAACAGGATATCTAAGTGCACCTACGGTGTGAGTTTGCTACAGATCTTCTAAAATAATGAAAAAGAGAACAGAAGAGAAGAAATAAAAACAGTAGGTATGTATTTCTGTCAGTTAAGTGCAGTTTAAATGGTTTTCTGGCAGCTGCAGATATTTACAGCAATGGTGTAAGATCAAGTAATTCTTCTCAAAAGGGAAGATAGCAATATAGTTCTGCTCCCAGCCATCATCTATCAGAATTCTTCCACTGTTTCAAACTAGGTGTTCAAGACTGCATAAATGTTTCCTAACAATTGATGGGATAAAAAAGAAATGTAAAAGTTAACTTTTCATAGTCTATCAACAATGCAAAGCTAGGAAATTATATATGCACCTTAAAGACTTAATAGGTTTGTATTAGCATAAAATGCCTAAGTCTACAAACAGATTTTATTGGGTGTGGAATTTCAAGTTTCTGGGGTAATATTTCAATTAGGAAGAAAAGTTTCATTTACCTATTGCCTTTGCAAGAAATCGAGCACTGTTAATATTCTTCACTTCGGTCCTTACTCCATAAAGTTGGCCGGGACGGTGTACAGATACATTGGCATCTACTCTCAGCTGGCCTTCTGAGAAAAATATCAGCAGTTGAATAAACTTATACCATTTGCAAAAGATTTATAGAAGACTGTCATAAAGATTATGTGAAGATTATCCAAGGCTTGTGTTTCCTCAGGCCTTCCAGAGAAACCTATGGACCTTCAGATATTGTTAAGCTATAATCCCAAAATGTAATCACTGGACAATTTGACCAGAGAGCTGTAGTTCAGAAACATCTCAAGGATCACAAGCTTTCCACTTCTATGACTATCCTAACATTGTATGGATATATAACTTAAAGGGATTACTACACTTCTGTCAAATGAAACACATCCCAGAAGCTTTCCTGGAGGCCTCTCTGCGTGGCATCTGTATGCACTTTAAGACAGTGTGAACACCTTAAGATAGTGATGGAGAGTGCTCCCAAGTGGGTCATCATTTATGCACAAATCAGCCTTTATATTGTTTTCAAGCCTCCGCAATCAGCTGAGAAAAAACTTCAAAGTTTCTGGAACGAAATTCATTTTGATTTACAGTTGTATAAGATCTGTGCAGTCATATTCTAAAAAAGACTCTGAAAATTGTTAAGGTTTTGTGGCTTAGACACAAACTCCTTGCATAACTACATGAAAGAGAGAATTATGGAAATTGCTTAAGGACTGAGCTACATTGTGCCTATTTTTTCAGATATTGCTCTGAAAATGTTCTCCTAATCCTATAATCCAATTCTATAAACTGTAACCAGCTTCCTATCTTACTAACATTACCACTATAAAAAATCAATGGGGCTTTTCTTTGGCAAAGTTTGACATGTTGCCCTCTGTGACACTCTTTGGCAGATTTTATAGCATGCCTATTTTACAGAGCCTATAACCCTGTACAGGTCTGGCATTGTTTAAACTCTAACTCATATAATGTTTTATTGCTCATTTTACAAGAATTGGTAGTCCTGCTGATTTATTCTATTCTTTAGAGTTCCAGGCAGTGAGCCTGATTACTATCTGTGTTACATATTAGCTGATGGCTATCTGTAGAGTTGCTAAATTTTGTACCTATGTATGTGCATCTACACATTGGCTGCAAATATTATTGTAGAAGTTTTATTACATTTTTGCATTGTATGCATGTTTCATTTTTGTTGTAAGTCGATTGTTGACAATAATAAACATTATTTTATCAGTACTATCAGTTATAAAGACAACACAGTTCTGAATAAATATCCAGAAGACAAAAAGTGAAACAACTAAGCTAGAAGACTAAAGAAGGCTTTGTCAAGGATTTTGATTGTATGAAACTATCATTTGAGGGCTTCATAGAGCTCTATCACAAAGCCAACAGCAGTTCAAACAGATTTACTCAAGTGTCCTTGAAAATTTATAACTCAAGGACAGGTGACAGAAACCCATTTTGTTTCCCCTCAAGGAATTATAATCTTTGCAACAAATACAATTTAAAATCCTTCCTAACAGCCAAAAGCTAATACAGATTTCCAAATAAACTGATATACAGAACAATCAGGCACTAAAGCAAGGATTTGGGGCAGGCTCCAGAAAATTGTTTTCAGATGTATATTTCTTTGCTTTCCCACTTAGAACAGGCATCTAAGAATATAGAAATCAAACTGATAAAGCAATATAAAATCTGCTCAATAAATTGTGCACCAGTAATGTGGGGGAATGAAAGCGGAGGAATTTTCACACTGTCCTTATTTGTGCTTAAGTTATTGCTATGTAAACCAAAGCAAGTATTTACTCAACAGGATAAACACCATATACATTCCATTTATAAAAAATAAAACTTGAGCATCCAGCTTGTGATATGTCATATCGAGGGTACTTTCCAAACATACAAGTATTCCCTTTCTATACTTTTCTGTAGAATTGTTGAGTAACACTGGACAAGAAAATAACATATCAAAACAAAGACTAACTCTTTATTTTGGGTTTCATTAATAATTAAATTATGGATCTCATTTATTTCTATCCAACAGCTTCTAATCTTCTGGTATATTCTAAAATATTAAGCACTATTAACATAAAGAGAGAGAGAAAGAAAGCAAATCTTAAATTTGCTAGGAAGATGTCATAATTTATGTTCAAGTGAAAATTTCATGGAACAATCATGGAATTACCAAGTACAGAAAATTATTTGCACTCCTTTCAATGTGTGTTCATGTTTGTTCTGGTCCTGTTTCCTGTGCAAATTGAAGTCTTTTGTTACCAGAACTCTTAAGCCATGATGCATTTGTAACTTTGAGCTAACCAATAAATTTTGTTTTTGCTAGATCAAGCATGCATCAAACAGCTGAAGTCTGCAAAGATAAATTAAAGCATGCCATTTGGCAATTTATGCCTTTAGCTTCATATTTAATTGACTTTAGTTGACCTCTTGGAAGCAGCAACTACCTGCTAACTTTCCTACTAATGCTTCTCGCAAACTCAAGGACAGAATATGATAATCGAGTATCCAGTATTCTCTTGTAGTGCCTTCACCTGTTTTGATTACTTTCAATGCAATTATGGCCCTGAACTTGTCACACAGTAGGTGGTTGCTATGAAAGGGTAAATAGCAAAAAGTAGCTTTTGTCACTAATGTAAGATAAGAATAGACAAACTCATCCTGGATAAGAAACAGCTTAGATAATAGAAAAGCTACAGATAAACAAACTGTGTATGACCAGCTAAAAAATGAAATGACTGAATCCAGTTCATTGTGGAGAAAACAGTATCAATACCAGACAAGAGAATCAAACAGCGCAAGCTCCATGATAGCCTTGTAGGCAAATGCCAGTGCTTTTACTGTAGAACTCATTGTATGGGACAGATTCATGGCAAACCCCCTATCCACATCTTTTTTCAAGAGAGCTTGCAAAACTAAAAGTAATAATCACAAAGAGTATTTCTGCTAAAGCTTCTGCACAAAAGACTGCTTTTCTAAATAATCATTTTCAAAAGCAACTGATATTACCCGTGAAGCAGGAACAATGTATATAAAGAAATTTTTGCAACTGCACTATAGCATCTGGAGTTAGGAAGTCAGTAATTGAAGGCTTTGTGTAAATTACTACAAGAAGAAGAAAAAAAATGCTGAGACTTGCACAAAAACAGCAATAATTAAAAAAAAAAAAACTGCTACCAGTGTTTTCTTTCTGATGTTCCTGACCAGGATATGTTTCAAGAAAATCTCTTTATCAAGTACGATGTAGTGGGGAAAACGCCTTGTACACTGTTTTTTAAAAAACTGATTACTTATTTTTTTTGTCTTCACTATTGTTCATGTTAAACATGTAACATTTCCCTAAGAGTGTATTAGAATTAGAAACATTCTAATCAAGGTTTTTTTTTCGTTACTTACAGATAACAGGAAAGGATAGCACCTTATAGTCAGCCCACTGTTCAGGGATATAAAGACCTTACTTCTAAGTAATTATTGTTGCTTTTGTAAATTGTGTGGCCATACACCATGATAAGAAAATAAGGGAAAGAGGAAAGAGTCGGTAAAGAGTCAATTCACAAAGTGTGAATTCATTAACTATTTATAGTTTATTTATTTATTCTTTAGATATACGTTCTGCCTTTCCACCAAAAATTCAAAGCGGCACATAGAACACACTCTTCTCCCATGTTTCCTTGGCAATACAACAACAGTCCTGCAATGAAAGAAAGTTCCTAGCTTAAAGTATCTTGTCAGCTCCATGGCTGAGGAAAATTCAGGATTTTCTTTTCAACCTTAATGAAAAAGAGAGTGTGTAGACAGCACATAAAACTATAACAGCCTATAGAGACCTGCATCTAGATTACTTTGAAGTATTACCATCTTTAAAAGAGAAGTTGCTACTTTCTTGATTTCCTGTTTTCCTGTAAACACCAAAGTTCAGTCGAAAGGGGCAATTGCCTTTTCAAAACAGCACATTGCTTGTTTGATTACTATGAAATAAATGAAACAAGCATCACATTCTGCCATTTGTTTATTCAGACTTTCTTCGTGTTACAGTAAGAGCCACATGAAACCCTGAAAACAAGTAGTTGCAGAGATATTTTTTGCAGCTGAAAAACGTAAAAAGTGAAAGTGGAAGGGAACTAGTACTTTTCACAGAACTGTTCATGTGTTCTAGGCAGATTAATAGGCAATTAATACATACTATACTCCTTGCATAATAGAGTTCTTGTAAACATGGAATATCTTTTAAGGTAGCTTGGACGCTGACATTCCTACTTTCAGTAAAATCATTCCATCTTCATTTGATTTTCTACAAATCAATTATCTGTCCACTAGTATTCTTTGATATACCAATTCAAGGTTGGAAATCTTTTGGAAGATTTTCCTTGTTTTTCTGTGCCTGTTTCTATATTCACTGCCTATACCAGTGTTCCTCAGCCTTGCTGAGTTTAAGATGGGTGGACCTGAACTCCCAGAATTCCCCAGCCAGCCAATTCTGGGAGTTGAAGTCCACCCATCTTAAACTCGGCAAGGCTGAGAAACACTGGTCTATACAGCTGTCATCGTAATAGTGTTCTTGTCTTGTTTAACAGGTCTCTCAAATTCTTGTTAAGTCCCCTCCTGACACCTTTGTCATTCTTTGCTTTGGTTTTTCTTCTGCTCTTGGCAATTTGCATCATGTATTGTGACATCCAGTTTGCTTTCTTTTGTTTCTTAGTATTTGCCAATCTCTTTTCACGTGCATTCTTAACAACTTATTTGATTTTATTCCATAGTTCCTCTGATTTCCCATCAGTGAGATCAGGACCTCAAAGCAATTCCTGATGCTCCAGATCATTTCATGGATACTGGCGTTGTTCTTCCACTTTAGCTTGACTTGGAGTTTGCACATGAGCCATTTGTGATCTGTTTCAGAGTCAGCGCTGGCCACATCTTTGCTGTTTTAACTAAGCTGTTCTACCTCCTTCTATCTATAATAAAGTCAACTTGATTTATGTGTGATCCATCTGGTGATGTCCATGTATATAGCTGTTGTTTGGCAATTTCCACTATTTGTTCTGATATCCAGATTGATTTCTTCTATTTCTTGAACTTTGGCTGTTGTTTTCACATTTTTTGGTGAAATTGAATCACTTTTGTTGAAGAATGTGTTAGCAATGAAAAAATAATTGGCAGGCAGAAAGTGGTATGCTGTCTCCTGCTTCATTTCTTTTTCCTAAGTCATACAAGTCCAATAATGTTTTTCTCATAACAATTTCCAACTTTTTCATTCCAGTCTCTCACTATAAGCAGCACATTTTATATGCACATTCTTTCAATTTCAGATTGAACTTGACTTTCTCTTCTTCTGCACCAGAGGCTGGACCATAAACTTGGACAACCATCGTATTAAAAGTTTGTCCACAGAGTCTAATTGGTATTATTCAGTCCTTTACTACTTTGTACTCAACTACTGTTTTTGCTATCTCCTTCCTGATTATGCAAGCAATGCCATTTCCTTTTTTTCTCATGTCCTAAGTAGTAAGCGGTGTGATCTTCTGACTGAAAGTGTCCAATTCTAGTCCATTTCAGTTTGCTGATACTGAATATGATAATATGTAATTGATTCATTTCATCTTTCACTGTGATGAGCTTTCCTATGGTCATGCTTCTTATGTTCCATATTTCCACTGCAATTATTTCTCTGCAGCTTTTGATTGTCTTTTCCTGCCTGGCAACATCAGCTATTAGACCTCCAGGAGGCTTTAATCTAGCTGCATTATAAACACCATTAGAACCTCATTTTTTCCTCTGTAGCATCTGACTTGATGGGCCCATCACCTGGCACTATATCGACAATTGCTCTATTATGTCTATCCATGTGATTTTCTTGATAAAATACAGGAGTGGTTTATTATTGTCGTATCATTTATATATTGTACAGTATGAAATAATGCCTTTATTATTGTCACTAAATAACCATTTACCTATAGCAAATTCCTATACCCATGCTGCCTGATATAGGTGCATGCTTGCTTTAGCTGGGCAATTGGCATGACCCTAATGAAAGTACACCATTCTGGTGTATGTTCCTGGTATTCTTTATTCATCCCTTCCAATAGCAATTCCCACCACCACCACAATGAAGCAGCATAACAGGACTTGGGGGGATGGGGGTGCTGCCAATTTTAAGGATAAATTATTTGGAAAAAAACCCAGTCTTTGTTTCATGAAAATACAGTATTCAATTAAAAATATCAACAAGCTTGCTATCAGATATTTACTTTAAGCTGAATCCCAAATATTTCCATTTTGCAACATTCCCAGGATCCCTTGCAGCTAGCAGTATAAAACTAGAAATTATTAGTCAGGTTACAATTAGTATTGTCCCAAAGAATTTGTATCATAGCAATATCACGGGAAACTAATCTGGCAGTGAAAGAAAAGTCTGCCCAGGAGCCATCAATCATTCTGTTCCCACTAAGGTTTATCATGCACAATTTCAAAAGGCCTAGCACTATAGAAATATCTGAGCTGAATCAGAGTAGCTGGGCCGCTCCAAGACACCTAAGGTTAGAGTACCATACACAGCATCAGAACATTTTATGAAGGAGAAAAAAGAAACTCCAACAAAAAGGCAGACCAAGAATGCTAAATGGTAAGTAGTTGCAAGGCAAAGAAAGATGCTGTGAATGTGCCTTTCTTCAGGCATCACAGTTAAGAAAGGAAAAATATGCCTTGCAGGTCCCCTACCTGCCATGTTTGCTTGGCTGCTCCCAAGAGCCCGCAGGATAAGCTGAAGCTCTCTCACCGCTGCCGCTGCCTCTTCCCCACAACACATATCTGGCTCCATGACAAGCTCCATGAGGCCGATTCCTACCAGAGAAGAGAAAAGATTAAAAACAGCAGCTTTTTCATCTCAGTGTATCAGTTCAGACATAAATGTTGAGCGTACTGCTCTAGCTTTTATGCGAGGAAAGTCAGAATCATTTATTATTTAATCACAGTCAAAACTGGCGTATCAGCAGAGCTGTCATTCTGTCTTACATAAACTCATATCTCACCAATATAAAGAGAGAAACTATGTCTAAAGTTCCCCACTGAAATGCAGGGTGCTTACAGCCTTAGCTGTAAAAGGCTGTCCTGAAATTTGGTAGCAAACAGAGGAATGTGGCCTCTGACCTTTGAAATGTAGTGTCAACACACAAATCCACAAGAAATGTCCTATCTCTAGCAAATCTCCTGGCCCCTGAATACCTGATACAGAAAACAGATCTCTGTGTGGGAAGAAAAGTGAAGATTTTTGTGCTCAAACATCTAGTTAGATCAGTTTTTTCCCACCTGATGATACCCATATGTATTCCAAGGCAGTCTGACCAAAGGAGAGTTGCAGCTCATTGCATTTGGAAAATGCCAGCAAAACATTTCATTTTTTGGAATTTTTTAAAACCATTTTCCAGCTGGGTCCCATTTCTTTTTTTCCAGCCTGGAAATTCTGGCTACCAGAAAAACATCTGTGTTTGTGTATAAATAGAAAATGAAATGAAATGGGAAGTCAGGCTTCCAAACTTTTTTTTACAAGACATAAGTGAACTGTGATACAGTCATGAGTTTCTCGAGAAACCTTAAGCACGGATGATTCAGTCAAGTATTTCTTTGAAACCTTTGAAATACTTGTTGCCTGTAATAGTTACCTGCATAAAAATATTTCAAACGTACCTGCTCTGTTGAGATCAATGAGTGTTTGGTTTCTAAAATCATCATGAAGGCTCTTTCCACTGTCTTGCTCCAGCTGTATCTGCTTGATCCTCACAGTCTTGGTTACTATTTCATTCTGATTTTTACCTGCTTGCATGAAGTATGACAAGCAGCCATTCACCGCAATGGGAATCCTGTGCTGAGTGATCTGATATCCAGCCTGCATTTAAATTTTAACAGATAGTTCTTTTCAAATGAAAGCTGATCGTCTTTGCATTTTAACACACAGACTCTTCCTTCTTGTTAACCATTACCATCGAATGTCATACACACAGTAGGCTGCATGTAATCTTGCCATTCTGACCACCCTCTTCCCCCAAGGTACTTTCTACTGAAAAGATTAAAAAATAAAAACAGAATATGAGTGACAATGAATAACAGAATTTCATTTTCTATTAAAGTTCCAATGTTCACATTCAGCCTTCCAATGTAATTTGTCATACATAAATATATTACTACAGGCTATTGTGACAATGCTGTTGTATTAAATGCCTGCAGACTACAGAAAAACGATATGGGAATAATAACCTGAGGGAGTGCTTGCATGAGAGATCTAATTGGCAAAAAAGTTAACTCTGCTTCCTACTTGTTAACTCTCTCCTAGTTAACTCTCTAGTTAACTCTCTCCTAGTCTGGATACTGCCAATATAATAAATATATTATATTTATGATAAATTTATTATTTAAGTTTATAAATTTATTATAAATAAAATAAATAAATAAAATGTGGCAGACACTGCCTCATTTTACTGGGGTAGACTTTCACCGCTGGCATCAATTAAGCAGTGATCTAGTTTTCTGATGTCCTAACGTTTTGCTGGCAGCTATGGCTGATATCTTCAGAAGCAGAGTGAGCCCATACAGACAAGGTGGCAACTTCACAGTTGTACCTTCAGTGATGCCTATTGAGGATAGCATCTCAAATATCAAAGCAACTATCTGAAACCTTCTGAATGATGCTGCAGAAGGAATCAGATATCAGATGGCATACAAATTTAACAAATTTGTAAAATTTTCAAAAATCCTGGCCTCCCAGCAGCAACTTTACAATGAAGGAGACTTGCATCTTAAAGAATCTCAGTGCAGAAGAGAACATCATTATTCTGCTAATAGATAAGGGGTGTCGTACACTAAGTGGGAACCCACTGAGCCCAGTCATAGACAATTTCTACATGGAGAAATTTGAACAAAGAACACTGCACACTGCACCCTTAAAGCCATCTACCTGGTTCCGGCATGTGGATGACACTTTCATTATCTGGAGTCATGGTGAAGAAGAGCTCAAGAAATTCCTAGAACATCTGAATAGCATCCACCCTAATACTCATGTTATGATGGAAGAAGAAAAGGATGGCAACTTGCATTCTTGGACGTTCTGATCACTTGGAATGGAAATCAACAACTAGGACGTACAGTATATTCAAAACCAACACATAGAGATCACTATCTACATAAAAGTTCCAACCATCACCCCCGTCAGAAGAAAAGCATCATCAAAACTCTTAATGACTATGTCAGACACATCTGTAAGCCCAAAAGATTATCAGATGAGTTGAGATATCATGATAATGCTCTACAAGCTAATGGATATTCTGCTGATGAGATCAGATAGACAATGCAACTTAATAACAATAAATGAACAAACACAAACCACCTCCAACAGGAAATGTGTTTCTCCCTATATTGAGAAAGTTACAGAGTGTATTGGAAAACGATTAGAGAAACACAACCTAAAACAGTCTACAAGCCAACAAAAAATATTCAAGACATCATTCAATCACCCATGGATGGCAGAAACCCACTCTCATTATCAGGGGTCTACCACATCCTTTGCAGTTGTGGGCAGGTGTATATTGGAACCACAAAATGCAGTTTTAATACTCAATTAAAAGAACACAAAAGGCACTGACGTCTAGGACAACTTGAAATATCAGCAGTAGCAAAACATGAGCTGCTTCATACTGAACATAAGGTTCAATTTGAAGACACATAAGTATTGACAACCATGTCAAACGATCATTTGCAGCTACAACTGCAGGAGGAAGGAAGGGAGTTTGAAAATTATCAGAGCATGGATCCTAGCTTTATGCCACACTAAGACCAAGCAGCTCTTAATTACAGATAGTCCTCACTTAACAACTGTTCATTTAGTGACCGTTTGAAATTACAACAGAGCTAAAAAAAGTGACTTATGACTGGTGCCCAAAGTTACAACCGTCACAGTGCCCCCATGGTCATGTGTTTGCAATCTGGGTGCTTGGCAACCAGCTCGCACTTACAATGGTGGCAGCATCCCAGGGTCACATGATCGTCATTTGTGACCTTCCGAGCCAGGTTCTGGCAAGCAAGATCAATGTGGAAACACATGATTCGCTTAACCATGTGATTCACTTAACAACCACATTATTCACTTAATGACTGTGGTTAATTTTATTCACCTCAAAAAAGGTTTAAAATCGGGTCCGGTCACATGGTGATTCACTTAATGGCCACATCACTTAGCGACCTAAATTCTGGTCCCAACTGTGTTCATAAGTGAGGACTACCTGTAATCGACAACAAAAAGAATCTGTAGAAGCCTCACCAGAAAAAACACCTAGCAATAATCTAGCTCAAGGATGGGCCAATCAGGACTCGGTTCTCATGGAATTTCTTTAAAATAGACCAATCAGAAGTCTACTTAGATGAGGACCAATCAGGAACCAGCTTTCTTGGACTCTTGTGACACGGACCAATCAGAGATCAGCTTGCCAGGTTCAAACTGAACACCTGTTCAGTTGCCTGCAAGCTGCCAAGAATTGTATCACAAAGCAGCTAGTCCACCTCTGAAGACGGCAGCCACAACTGCTGGTGAAATGTCAGGACAGCAGAAAACTAGACCATGGCCATTCAGCCCAAAAGCTCATCACTGCTTGATTGCCTCATTTCCTTCATTACAAAGTGGCATTTTGTATTTGATGTTCAACAAGCTATAGGTCAGGAGATATGGTGCATTTGCCTATGATTAGAAAAAAGCTGGAACTGCAAAGCAACCTGCTCCAAGCCCTTACAATGCAAAAAATCTCTATTAAAGATGCCTATTTGGCTGCTGCTTTTAATGAAAAATAGCATGTCAAAACAGTTCATATCATCCAGTAGTTAATCTGAATTTTAAGCTAAAATCTTTTTTTCATGTAATTTGATCCCACCGGTTAGTGTCCTACCATCTGCACTGGAGAAACATTTTGAGCCAAACAGCACATCTACATTCTCAGAGAGTGTCACGGATTGTCTCACGAAATTGCCAGCATTAAGAGGTTTCCTATTTGCAAAATAGCTACTGTGGTGGTTTTGACCAAACAAAAAGCAGCCATTTACTAGAAAGCAAACTAGTAGGGGTGCTACTGTGGGGTAATGATGTACTGAAAACCAGAGAGTAAGTATGCTGGAAGCTCTTGAATATGGGCAGTTGGTGCCAGAGAAAATGCAAGATTGATGCTTTTGCCAAAATGACAAAATCAGTGCCACCACATTATGACACAAGATCCACCCTTTTCATATGTACATGCAACTTCATGGTAAATGTACAAAAGGATCAGAGCTCACACTGCAATGGTGCAATGCTGCTTTCATCATTTGGCTCCCTTGACACCTGGTTTCCTGATGAGTTCCGCCACCTATGGGCTCTGACCTGTGCACTTCCATCTGAGTTTTATGGTATGAGCTGCCACTATGGGGAATTGGGAACTGCCAGAAAGTTGTGGCAGTTGTGAATTCCCTTTGAAGGAGGGGTGATGCCACAACACATGAAAGAGACTGGTTCTTCCTCTCCTCAAGAAGCCACGGATAGTTGTCAATATGGACAACTAATGGCCCATCTACAATCTCTCCTTCTTAGGGAAGGTTGATGAGAAGGTGATGATACAGTAGTTACACAGGACCCTAGGTGAATCATCTGGTTGGAATTCAGGCCTAGGCACAGGAGGGAAACCACATGTGGATGACCTCTGTCAGAACTTAGATAAGGGGAGTGCATCTATCTTTACATTGCTTCAATATTATAAATCATGGTATTGTTTTGGAATACCTGCAAGGGCAAGGGTTGTAGATACTGTTTTATAGTATCTTCACTATAAACTCCACTATAGTATTTTATAGTAGTTTCATTCATTCCTGAGTGATCAGTTTCAAATGACATTAACAAGGGAAGAGAGGTTGAACTCTTTCTTTTTCTTCCCTAGGTAATTTAGTTTTCTCTCTCTTGTTTCTCTTCACACTGTGGAGCTTTTTGTTGTATAACCGGCTTTTTAAAAAATTATATAATTTTCGTATAATATTAATACAGTTATACTGCTATTTAGTATTTAGTATTGTTTATATACAATACTACAGACTACTGAGCTTTTTAAAAGAAAGTGTAATGTTTTGAAATGTAATAAAATTTTTTAAAAGAAAGTAACATACCTTTCCCTCTCTCCCTCTTCATAACAGTTTAAGATCTGTCTGAAGAACGCCAATCTGACTGCAGACCTTACACAGCATAGTCAGTTTAAACCTCAGTGATCTTTGTCAACCTATCATATATCTTAATAATCTATCTCACTGTGTTTTTACAAGGATACAGTGTGATCCTAGGGCAGCCTTCTCCATCAATCATCATACTGGGAGGACAAGGGAAGCTGTTATTCAACAAGCAGAAATGCAAGATCTTTATTTAAATATTAAAATGATGAATCCTGTCTTTCTGATGGATTTGAATGGTCAGCTTCACTGTCAAATGTAACAAGCCAAGCCCAATTCCAAACAAGTCTGACTTAAGAGAAGCAGAATTTCTAATACCATAGATATTACTAACTGTTTTTAGTTTCCCTTTACTTGCTTTAGAGTTCTGAACAAATTGAAATCAAAACACTGTGAAATCCTCAGGAGTAATGACAATAAGCTCTTGTGATGTTACTGGGACCCTGATATGTGTCTGTAATACATTCATTTGAAAAGATTAGTACTGTTTGTCTTAATCCTAACAGGCCATTAATGAGAATAAAGGAAGGCTGGTCCTAGCAGTGCCTTCCCCAGTTCAGTTACTCCCAGAGCCCTGAAAGCATGAAGCGCAGCCATCAGGACAATCACCGTCCATCAGCAAACTCCTGGATGCAGCTGCCCATTCATCCGAATGCAGGGCTGCATCCAGCTTGGACGGGTAAACAGTGGCTGAGAAAAACAAAGCTTCTCTTTTGTTGGCCTGTCCCCCATCTGTTTTTCACGCATGTCCTGCTTCCAATTCGTCAAGGACAAAGCCTGATATATACTTACAGGCAGATCTGCATAGAAATAGTGTTTTCTGTCAAACAAGGACTTCTTGTTTATGGTGCAGTTCAGTGCAAGGCCTGTTGACACTGCTGCTTCTACGCATCGTCTGTTCAGAACCTAGAGGGACACAACATATAACTTGATTCAGATCATTGTATGATACAAATGCCTCTCTTTTGCATTGTCTTTCAAACAGGGTGCATTTCCTTTTTGATTGCTTTCAAAAAGCATAATTTCCTTGCAAATGGGAAGTACTAATTAAGCTAATAAAGGAAGACTTATTCAAAGAAATATTTTTCCATCTCGTGGTGTGAGGACAATTGTATAGTTTTAAGGTATCTGAAATTCAACCAGCAGAAAACATGTTTTGAATATTGCACATTTTAGATTTAAGCTTTGGTGCTTTTGCTTTAGTGCTCTTAACTACATTTGCTGGAAGATCACACAGAGCTGAGTTTCAGCCTCTAATAAAACACTAGTCCAAATTAACATGGATACTTTTAAACGTGTTGCCAAGGAACAATTCCAATATGTTCTGTCCCAATCAACTAAAATGGCCATCAGAAAATAGGTAGGTACAGAGAGCTAATAAATGATGATGAATATAATAGGCTAGTTCATTATAGCTACCAACCCTATTATCAAGCCATAGTATTTATATAGCGCTTTCAGAGAGTTTTCAATTAGATACACGTCTCTCTCTTCATCCAAGGAGATACAAGCTATTCCTGAAATGTATATTATACATAGGGATTTGGTCACAACAAAGCTTATAAAGCTTACTACTTATTCAAGAAAGTTCCTCTGTTCTCAGACCATGAGCTTGCAGTTAGTTTCCTTTATTTTTTTTAAAAAAGTGTTATTAATATTTTAATAATTTTAATTAAATAGAGTATATCTGATAAAGAATACTCCTCTAATGTAGTGCTTTACATATGTGTTGCTCCAAAGCTCTAGAAAAATGGCTATACTTGCTAAGATCTATAATCTATAATACTGGCGATATAAACTAGTAGCTGAATTAATTTGTTTAGGGAAGTTTTCAGGAATACACATCATAGACCATTAAAACAAGTGGCATCCATTCTTACTGAGAAAACACTTATATCAATAAAATGGGCAGGGGGAATTAAACAGATATATCACACGTTTGGCCACTACTGCCTGCTTTTGTATACCATAGCAGAAGTGGGGTGTGAGAATGAGAAAGATCATCTGCTTAAGGTTATGAAAAATTGGATTTATTATTTCTTGTACAGGGCCGGGCACTTCTGAGAACCTGGATGCTGATTTTATTATGCATGTTATAAAGAAATGATTAATAATATCAAATGATACTGTGTTTTATGACTGGCTGTCTTTATTTTTACAATTAATGCAAGATGTCTGCCAAAGGGCCCGTTGGTTTACTAAGGAGCTCTGAAAGAGGAAGTGCCAGAAGAGGTGCCATAGTAATGCTGGTGTAAAAGAACAGTCTGACTGAGCTATGGTGGCAAAAGCAGCAAAGCTAGTTTACTTCCCCACTCTCATTACATCCATGGATAGTGTCCCAATAACTTTGTTCCAATCTTTCCTAAGTAAGTCTGGATCCAAAAATTGCTACTGGACTGCTATTGAGAATTCATTCAACTTCTGAAGGTAAAATAATTCATAACCTCTCAGAGTTGACTCCCATTAGTCAGGTCCTACTAAGACGAGTGGGCCTTGATCTAGCATGGGATTATCTGGGATCAATTTGAGCTGGAAGACCCTGAAGAAATGGACAGGTATTCTCTGCCATAGTCTAGTTACCCGTGAACTTGATTCTTGCTCTACCGGACTCGTAAAAGCTGCCAGGAAGGTGACAGGAGGCTGGATTCAGGCAGTGGTGAATAGATGCTTGAAGAGGGGTATCTGGCTTCTTGAAAAAGGAGATAATGTATCCCCTTCCCAAGAAGCCATTACTTGACCCAGCTATTTTACACAACTACTACCCAATCTACAACCTTCTTTCTTTGTGCACATGTTGAGAAGGTGGCTAACCAGCAACAATAGAGATACCTGGATGAAATGGATTATCTGGACCCTAATCAGTTGGGATTCAAGCCTGGATACAGGGCAGAAATAGCATTGGTTGCTTTCATAGGTAACCTGTGACTGGAATAAGGGGAACCTAATCCTCCCGCTGGATCTCTTGATGGCTTTCAGTGCCATTGACTATGGTATCTACATGAAACCAATGGGAGAAGTTATAGGGTGGAGTATCACCAATATGCAGATGACACTCAGTTATACATCTCTACCTCTGGTCAAGCACATGATGCGGGGGAAGTCCTGACCAGGTGAGGGTCTGAATGGGGAAAACCAGACTCTGAACCCTAGTAAAACAGAGTGGCTATGGATTTGAAAGCCTACTGTTTGATCATGTAAGACCATTACTTTAGGAACTGTGTTGGCTGCTAATCAGCTTTTGGATTTAATTCAGGCCATTGGTTGTTGCTTGAAAGCCCTTTATGGCTTGGACCTGGATGTCTACAAAACTGCATGTTCCAGATTAACTCAGCATGCCCAGAAAGATCAGAAGAGAATGTTTGCTGAGAATGCTTTTGAGGGAGCACCATTTTCAGGGACCCCAGGGGTAAGCCTTCTTGGTGATAGCCCCCTTTCTATGGAAGAGCTTATCCCTGGATATCCAACTCTTTTCTACCTTACTGGGCTTCCAAAGTGCTATGAAGATTTGGCTGCTTAGGAATGCTTTGGGAAAGCAGAGATTTAATCTACCTCCATGGGTGACATTGTCAGGTCTGGTTGGTGTTTTACGTGTTGGATACTTTGATCCTATATTTTGATGTTCTGTAAGTCACTTTAGAGCCTATTGCAATTTAGCAGCATTGAAGCCTTAGTAATGAAATAAATATTCTATTATTAACAGTGTTGAAATGAATTGCTTATTTGAACTGCTACACTTCAAAATTAATTAGTATAAACAATGGTAACATAACAAATAAAGAGGTAGGTAGGTAGGTAGATAATAAAAAGCAACATAATAATTGAAAGCATAGAGTTTAAGGTGGTTTGGAAGCCAATGTGGATATATTTTACATGCAAAGACCTTCTAAACACAAACAACATTTTATGTACTTCCATCAGATGTCACAGGCATAACGGGGGAAAATCTTGTGGAGTGTGCCAAATTTCTTTGCATAATTTGAATAGTGTTTTAGTTATCCATCAATTGTACAAACTGTGATTTTTCAAGAATATTGGATTAAGATGGTGGCAACCAGAATAACCAAGAATCTTCTATCCGGCCATGTCCGTAATGATATCATAGACATTATTCTAGATGTCTAACTTATATAAGGAACTTGAAACTACTTGCTCAAATCAGCCATTTCTCCATATAATAATATTCAGGCATGTGAAAAAATATGGCAATATTCAACTTGCCATAATAAGTGAAATACATTCAGTTTCTAAAGCCAGATTCTATGTTCTTCATTCTCACATGCTAGCAGATTTATTTATACAAACAGATTTACATAAAATGTTATCTTCCAGAACTTGCAGAAGTAGAGAAAATGGAGTCTGAATCTTTGAAAGTATTGTAAAGCAGAATTCTGAAGTTACTCCAAAAATATAAGGGTTGTATATTTTTCTTGGGTTTGCTGAAGCAAATGTTTTGATCCATTTAATTAGAAGTGAAATTAACCAAACTGAAATCAATCAGTTTTTCTTACCATAACTGCAAATTCTTTGTAATTTCAAGCAAGAACAAAATTGTCTTTAGGAAATTTTCAGATATTAAGATGGGTACTCCAAAAAATTTAGGAGAGCAAAACGTTTATGAAAATTATGAAGCAATCATTGTCATTCTGCAAGGTATCTCTTCTTCTAATTCATTTTATCTTCATTTGTTTTCCCCTTTGCTATATCTATCAATCAATCAATCATCTATTTGGGCAGCAATATTGGTTATTAAATTTTAATAATAATCTTAATAGCATTAATTAATACTAAGCTTATTTCTACTGTTTTAGCTGTTGTCTGTGTTGTTCTAATTCATGAAATGGTTCTTAGTTCAAACTTTTAAAATACTGGTTTTGAAATGCTTTTGTGGACTTTGAGCCATCACGGCAATACTTTTATTTGGAAAGACAGTGTATAATATGAATTATTAAATAAAATAAGTTACGAGACAGTGCCTATTTTTTTAGTACGGGATTATCAGCATAAAGCCAAACCCTCTGGTTGATATGCACAACCAGGATGCAATAAATGTACAGTAAGAGAGACAAACTACAAAAATTTTGCTTCCTAAAAACAAAAACACATTAGCCAATATTCTAATCTCTTTATTCATAGAAAATGCATTACTATTTCTTATTTCATCTAATACTAAAATAACTTTATGGATTTAGTCTTAAATTTCTTTAACTCCTAGACAAAAGATCTGAACTGAGTAGTATAATGAGGATGGCATTGAGCATTTTATACAGTTATAATGGTCTGGAAGTGTTGATAAAATGGTTAAGGCTAAAATAAAGTCAGATAATATCCTATATAAATGCATACCACTAAATGAATAGACCCTATCAGTCCTGATTTTACAGATCACAACAAATTAAAATAGCTTTATTGTCAAAATAAAATTGAAGGCCTTGGAAATCATATTCAGATGACACAAAAGTTGGCCACTGAAGAAGCAGGATAAAAAAAGTATTTGAACACCCTTGAATATACCATGGGTAACCAAGAAACCTAACAAATGGATCATAGAATAGAATAAACTTGAGGCACAAAGTACCAGGCTCTAATTATTATATTTTGCACATATAATATGTGCAAAATCTTGAGAAGTCCATAATGCTGGGAAAGGTGGAAGGAAAGAGAAAAAGACCAGCAGCAGAAAGGTGAATAGACTTGATTACATTAACAAAGGTGTACTGTTGGGAGACCTGAAGGGCCAGGCTGGAAAGGGATCATCCTGGAAATGGTCTACCTATGTGGTTTGCTAAGGGTCAATACTGACTTGATGGCACATAATCAATCAATCAATCAATCAATCAATGATGCATCAAAACTTCTTATATTCACTGATCCCACTGGAACAAAAATACTTTCACACAAATGCCATAGAATTCTGGCAATCTTTTTGGAAATATTTTTAAACTTGGTGTAAAGTGAAAAAGGCTTATACATGTTATGCTCATTACATATAAGAAGAACATGTATTTTAACAGCTTCTACAGGGTTGCTAGTATACATGTTTGTTATATGTTTGCTTAACACAGGGGAAAGACCTATAAATGAGAAAGGAGTAACAAAAATTAACTAATGAAGGACAAATTTAAATCTATTATAAATGTAATTACAATTTCATCAGCTCACTAATCTAACACAATTGTATTGTTAGGAAGCAACAATTACATAACAAATAAATTCAGTAAAGGCAGTTCTGCATTATCAACACAAAATAAGAACAAAGACACTAATTTCATCTCATTTACATTTCACCTTGATTAAAACTGAATATTGTGTAGTAAAATAATTTTCTTCTTCTATGACAAAATTTTCAGTTTATAATTTGGTAACAATCTTCAAAGGTTGTTTGAAGAGATGAAAAGGCAGAGATGAAAAGTTGTTCATCTTGGCACTAAGCTATAAACTACAATGGATGGGTTCACATATCACCATATTATGCCTTAAAAATGGGTAATACATAAGTGGATAGTTCTAGAGGTGTCTATTTCTAAAGATATCTGTTATCCAATGTGCCACCCTTGCAGATAGCATCTCTTCAAATCCAATTAAGTGCACTACCAGGAAAGCAGGAAATTTCCAAAGTTCCCAAATTAGCATCTTGCTATATTTCATTGCTTGCCTTCCAATTTTTCTCTCATGGCAGACTCTTCCATTTCTTCCAACTGAAATTAATTCTTCTTCAAGTTCTACTTCCTGCAGGCACCTGCATATCAAAATCCGTCACTAAACTCTCCTTTAAATTGGCATTCATTGCTATAACTCCACTTGCAACAAATATCAAAGCCTCTGATCAGTTATGTTCTCAACTCTCTCATATTTTCCACAACCTTTGACACCTGTGCAGGCAATAAGTGGGAGATGCTGAAGCAGAGGCATGCAGAATTAAGTAGGCTACCTTTGTCCAGCTGGACATTAGCTACTAGTTTCAGAGATTATTTAGTAATGCACATGAAATGTGATGTTAAGAGATCTACTGCTCCCATCTAAAACCTGCATTATGTTATAAAGTACTTTTATAAGAGGATGCAATGTACAAGAATTAATCATTGGAATGGCTAGGAACAAGCATCCAACAAAGGAAAGGTTATAGTTTTTCCACAAATGTATCCTATTTAAAGATCCCTAGAAAAACAAGGGATCACAGAAGGCAACAGCTGGATGTGCATCAGAGATGCAGGAATCAAAATTGCCCTATTTAGCTGTTCCACAGTAATTCTCCAGACCCTCTTCTTTTATCTGAGTAACACAGAACTGGGTGAAAAATACATACATACATACATACATACATACATACATACATACCTTAGGCTATTATTACACTCAGAAAAGTCTGGGATTTTTCTGTTCCAGCCATGTGCCTAGGATGTGAGTTAAGTCTTGACTTCAACCATTAATACACAGAAGAATTTTCCTCTTTAGGAAAGTCTGTTTCAAAAGTGTGGGATACCATGCCACTGATTTTTGGCTATTATGGCTAGAGTAATCTAGAAGACACAAAAAAGGCACTTCAGTGTCACATGGTACTTCAGGATGTCTTCCCCTGAAGTAACTGACAGAAATAAAATGCAATCGGGGACTATTTTGGACTGTTGCTCAGCCTTTCAGTTCTATATTACTTCTAAATACAGGGCTGATGTTGTGGGAAGTGAAGAGCTTGCACTACTAAATAGTTCTGATATGTTGTAGAAAGAGGCCACAAAGGTCCATGGAGTCAGGCAATAGTCTGTCATTCCTACACACATCCAACCAGTGCAATTAATATCTCTAAACTTCTAATTGGAGAAGTTAAATTCACTTCGCCTACTTGTGTGGCCTCTGTCTTCCCATTTCATTTCAAACTGTATGAACTCAAGTTAGAAAGTACAAAAGAGATGTACAGCTGGAACAACGGAAGGCCGATCAGGGCCTGCTCTGAAGCCCTTGGAAGGTTTGCCATAAACCTTTAGCAATGACTTTATAAGCTTTTGTTGCAGTTTAAGTAAACCTTACAGTTTTCTGCTTTGTGAAATAATTTCATTTTGCTACTGGAATTGGATCTGATGAATGCTTAATACTTCAATAGTACTGTTTTATTCTAAGTTGCTTTTGATATATAGGTTTATACTGCTCTGTGACTTGATATGAACTGCAGTATATTAAATTTAATTAACAATCATTACAAGATGTCTGGGTTTTTTTACTTTAGAAATTAGGCTATTACATTAATAAGGGTTGTAAGGTTTAGTATGAAAGGGCTATAATCTCAGTTCAGTTCTATTACAGAAAATAAATTCCTACAAGTAAAACTGTGCACTGTTTGCTGCAGATGCCACTGTGTCCTGTTCTTTAATTCTAACTTCTCTACATAACTGTCTCTGATTCTCCTTCTTCTCTATATTTACTATATTTCTATAGTGCCTACTATATATTGTTTCCTACAGAATTATTCCTCAGGGCATGGGGATCGTGTGTGTGCGTGTGTGTGTGCATGTGTGCGTGCGCACGCGAGTGAAGTGGTAGGAAGGGCAAAAGGTGACATGAATGAGGATGTCAACATGCAAATGCCACAAATTACAAACTTGTATCAAACAATATATAATGGCAGCATTTGAATTATGACAACATTATGTGCATTTCATCATTTGTGTGTCTTGTTTGCTGCAGATGCCACTGTCTGAAAGTTTTTTTATAAAATTATTGAAAGCAATAATAAAAATAATAGTTTAAAGATAATATTAAAAACAAATTCATTAAAAGATTGGTGGTTGGGATAAAGAACAAAGCAAGAGTCAGTTTGCTATAGTGGTTAAGGTGCTGGCCCAGAATCCAGGAGACGGTGAGTTCCAGTCCCGCCTTAGGCATGAAAGCCACTGGGTGACTTTGGGCCAGTCACTCTCTCTCAGCCCAACCCACCTCACAGGGTTGTTGTGGGGAAAAAAGGAGAAAGAAGGAGTATTAGGTATGCTCACCGCAGGATAAAAATCTAATACATAAATAAATAAAATCTAGCCAATATTTTTACATAGAAGTCATGGAGTAAAAAAATAGAATTGATTATTTCTTGTTAGTGGTTCTTGAGGTAGTAAAAACAAAGCAAATCCAATGAACCTGAAGTCTACCAAACCCAAGGTAGAGTATGGATGGCTGGGTTCACACATCACACAAAGCCATAAATCTGATTTGATCTATGTTGCTTTCAAGAAACACATGAATCCAACCACCGTGGTTTGTAAATCACCATTATAGTTTAGGTACCTAAACTATATGTACTACCTCATACAGTCCCTGAACATCTTTAGTATAAAGTCCAGAGACCGCCGAAGTTATACTCAAACTGTAATTTTACTGGGAAAGAAGGGGAAAGTTATTGAATACACATTTGAAGAATATTAAATTGTTACAGCTAACTTTACAGCAGAATTATACACCTGAAGAAGCAGAAGGCAAATTACACCTCAAACCAGTCAATCTTAAAGGAAATCAACTCTGATTGCTCATTGGAAGGATTGATAATGAAGCTCAAGCTCAGATACTTTGGTCACCTAATGCGAAGAGAGGACTCTTTGGAAAAGACCCTGATGCTGGGAAAGATGGAAGGCAAAAGGAGAAGAGGACGGCAGAGGATGAGATGGCTAGATAGCATCACTGAAGCAATGAGCATGAAATTGAGCAAACTCAGGGAGGCAGTGAAAGATAGGAAGGCCTGGCGCAATATGGTTCATGGGGTCACGAAGAGTCGGACACGACTTAACGACCGAACAACAAAAAATACAAACATATCACTATTAATGTTATCTGACAAAGAACTCCATTATATTCAAAAAAATCTTTTTCAGCCTTATCTAGTATAGTAAATAATACAAAGCACTTTGGACATATGTGCCAAGTACTGGCAAGAAAGAAACTCCCCTTGCTGGAGATGCAAAACATCAGATCCATTTTTTCTCATAGGTTAACTAGCAAGCTGATGGCTAATTAGGAGGACTTATAATTTAAAAAGCCAGTTTGGCTCAAAATAAACCACTACTGAGCAATTGTGAAAAATAAGTCCTCTTAAAATGCACAGAAGCCAAGTATAATGTGCAGGTTATCTACCCACAGCCAGTATGTGCAGATAGGAATCTGCTTTTCTCATTTTATTGAGGGAACTTGTCAGAGATACAGCAAACACTACACTGTGTCATCTCTCAGATTTTCAGGTTACATACAGCAAAACCCATACTTGAAGATAGCAGGGTGGTACACAAAATGTGAATACATTTTGTTATAAGCTCAATATGAAACAGCTTATCCATGAAGGATTTTTATGAAACATTCTGAAGTAGCTCTTCCAAAAAAAAAATAAAACTCAAAATGGCTCAAGTATTCCATGAGCTGGTGACTTAAATATTCTGGCTATAAGAAACACAGGAAACAGAAATACTTTCCTTATTTTTCACTCCACTACAAAAGAGTGGGTGGGGTAGCAGTCCATCCTGACTGTTATTGTCTCTCTAACTACAAAGACATTGGCCAAGAAGATTATTAAAAAAAATCATAAAGACAACTCTTGCTGTCAGCCAACCTACAGAAAAATAGCTTTACAAAATGTGTTTGTTGAAGAATGAGGACCTCAGCCACAGAGCCCCAGCTGAGATAAATTGGCATTTTAGTCTTTGCCTGACTTCTGTGCCTGTCTGGGTTTTGTGAGTAAAGTGCTGGTTTATTTATTTATTTAACTATAAGGTTTATAGATTGCTCCAGTCATAACCAATTCTAAGTGACTATGTCCATAAGGTTTAAAAGTGCTTTGTCTAAAATACAAATAACAATGTCAAAAAAAAAAAGAAGCACCAAACAAAAATAAAACTCAACATTTATTACATTTCCGACTACAGATTATTCTTATATGAATAACATGAATACGTGTGGATAGAAAAAAGTACTGCTGATTTTGCATGAATTTACAAGAGCAAAAAAAAAGTGAAACAAAACAAAACAGAACAAAACAAAATGTACTACTGCAGAAAAATCTATAAAAGACCAAAATCCACTTTTAAGTGCTTACTGAAGTTTAATATTAACAGGGCAAAAAACTATATACAGATGCAAACCCACAACAAAGTTCAGTATAATCAACCAATATAGTACTATCAATGATCTTGGCTTTTCCAACCTCTGCACCATTAGCAAAACCTCAAAGCACCCATGCACATTGTTATATTTATCTGCCTTCATTTACCCAATTAATTGATTTCTTTTGCAGGCTATGTGCCTGCAGATTAAAACAGAACACAAAACACACATGCAACTGGCATCATGAACACTAATTTCCCCATAACAAAGAATTTTAAAAACAGTAATAATGTACTTATGTATCAGTAGGTAGGCTGCTTTGAGCAACAGAAATAACAGAGCAGACCCCACAAAGGACATCATACAAATGCTTAATAACTCTTAATAAATCTAACATTCCACCCTACATATTACTCCACCCTATGTATCACCCCATCCAATCTATGCAATAGCAACAGGAACATGAGTAGTCTTTCTCTCTCTCTCTCTCTCTCTCTCTCTCTCTCTCTGTCTATAGTAGAGACAGAAGGAGAATAAAACTACTCATATACACCCAAATCTTCTTAATAAGTCCTTCTTGGAGCCTCTTGTGAATATGGTAAACCTTTTATTGGGTGGTAGTTAAGCTGCTCTTACCCTGTTAACAGTCTTGCTTCAACACATAGCACAACTTCCAGTGGTGCTTAGCTGATACCACGGAATTATCACTATGGAATTCCTGAGGCAGTATGGTCAGTGTCTGTACAGCTTTAGACTAAATAAAAATGTGCTTTTTCGGTTGGGCTTTTGGGATAGAATCTGACCTGAGGTCTTTATTGTTTCAAATCACTCTCTCTCAGCCCAACTCACCTCACAGGGTTGTTGTTGTAGGGAAAATAGGAGGAGGAAGGAATATTAGGTATGTTTGCTGCCTTGAGTTATTTATAAAATAATAAAGGCAGAATAAAAATAATCTAAAAAAAAAGATTATCCTGTTAGGTTACCTGTCTCTGATATACTCCATGTTCTGCTTTGGGTTCTGACAGGTGTTTTTAACCATGTTTCAATAAAATTGCATTTTGCATTTTATGTACTCTACATTACTCTGAGCTTAAAGGTCATTCCTTTACTTAGAAAAGGACAGGTTCATCTTGTTTTATTTCTATTCAAGACAGAAAAACCTACCGGTAGAGTGCCAGGTAGAGAAGCATCCAGGAATGAAACTAGAGAATTAGGTGGAGCTGCAAACTGGACTTGGGAACCGGAAAAAAGCTTTGAGTTGGATGAGATCTGTGCATGGATTTCCAAGCCTACAACTGCTGCCCAGGAAACATCACTAAAAGAAAGCCAACATGTATAATCACTAGTTAGATAAATGCAATTAAAATTTTAAAACAGTTGGGAAAGGGGAAAAAAATCAAGCACAATTAATACTGGAACAAAATGGCAGGACATTAAAAGAAACTCAGATTCTGAACAGCTTAATTAAAAATTGTGTATCTTAAAAGCAAGGTTTCTCAAAAGATTTTTCAGATTTGTTGGAGAGATGCCCATTCTTATATTCAACATCTATTTTTTGTCTTATGCATATCCTGTCAGAGGATCACTTTCAATAGAGAAGGTGTTAAAAAAAATCTGTCATTTGAAAAGTGGAACAAAATCTACATAGCCACTGAAAATTTCACTTCACACATCCATATCTTCATATGAATGAGAGAATGGAGTAACTTTGCAGTAAATGCTTTACAGAATCTAAAAGCAATGATCCGGACTTGTACAATAGCATAAACAAATAAATTAGTTTATTTTAATTAGTGAAGTCAATCTTATGCCATTGCAATAACAGAAGCACTGAAATCAATACTTGGGATCCAGAAAAGCATTAACCAGATAGATTTTTTTTTTCTTAAGAAGATGAGAATTGAGGCTTCTCTATTTCTTTATAGTGAAATAATTGAAACCATAATGAAGTGAGGCTCCCAATATAATCACACCTATTAATAAAAATAGACGTTTTCAGAATAATTTATATAAGTTCCCGATTATTATTTTACACTGTATCTCTCCATACGCTGTGTTCAAAATATACTGGATGGAAAACCAGATAATACAGGATATATATTTAAGAGCACATCACAGCATACATCTTAGGTCAGTGCTAATTTAGGAAACAATTGGAAAAGAATTTTTTTTTCTCTTGCCATTATGATTGTAAGGTACAGTTTGGGGCTTCCCAAACTGTATGCTACATAAAAGTTTGTTGTTTATGTAACATTTGAAAATTGCACGCAGTTTAAAAACTGTTGCTGTGAATACAGTACTTTCCTATATAATTACAGGGAAAGAAAATACTTGATATATGAATATTAATACTATCATTTAATTTATTTGTTACATAGAAATCTGCTTGCAAGATAGTGTGCATTGCAGTCTCCATACAATAATGAAAACAAGAGTTTATAACTGCATCACTTTTAATTATAGTAACAAATGTTTTTCCTTCTCCATGCTGCAAGGGAAAAATGCTAGTTGTGAAGCAGCCCACGAATTTATGCAGCAAAGCAGCATGACATTAAGTCTGCCAGCAGGTAAAGATAACATCAGCTTGAATTCTGTACCACTTTAACTGCATCTTCCGTTCTATTTTAATTTTCAGAAAAATTAAGTTATTTTCCTTATACTTTATTAACTACCTTGGTTTATTATATTTTCATCCAATACAATAATACTGAAATTAATAAGGCCTATATAGAAGAAGTGACATTTGAGATCTTGGGAGAATGCTTTCGCGTTTCAATCCGTACTAGCGAGCCGTTAGAACAGCGGGGAAGCGTGAAACGCGACGAAATTTTTTTTAAAAAGCTTTAGTCATCCAAAAGCGACAAACTGGACTATCTCCAGACATACCGGTTCTCTTTCGTTGTAATCCCCTTTGAATTCCAGCAGAGCACGCTGGCGGATACCGGTCTCTTCCAATCTCTAAGTACGGTGACATTCTCAAAGCTAACTTTTCCAGCTCGAAGCCAAGTAGGGTAGCGTCGCATCATGGGGGCCGCCATTTTGCTCAGCGCTGGGGAAACGTCAGGTGATCTCGTTCTTATAGCAAGGTCTCCTGGGAAATGCAGTCCTGAGCTTGCTCGAGAATGCGGGACGGCAGGACAAACAAAAGCCTTCAGTTCCCGTGATGCTTGACTTGCTCGACTCAAACTGGGAGGTGAACGAGGAAAGCGAGCAAGAGCTGCGGGACTTTCATGCGGATTAGGTAGAAATGAGTCAGTGATCCGCGTTCGTTGTGCAGGCAGAGAAGCATTACATGCCTGTGGGCGGGAATGAAAAAGAACTAGAGGAGGTGTTGTTCACGGGGATCAGGCAATCATATCGTGACAGATGTTCTATAAATGGAAACTAACTAAATAAATAGCATTCCTATAATTAATGCTTGCTTTCCCTAGGAGAGATTCAAATAGAAAATTCTGTTGTTTATTATCAATTCCATTCTCTAGCAATGGAGAATCCCTCTGTAATAGGACCGAGGCTATTCATGCCTGATTATAAAGCAAAATTATTGAAGGCCAATTCACTTTTTGTTAAAACGTTACTAGATTTTGTATTTTATGGCAGTGAAGCATGCCTAGTCACTAGAAACACAGAACAATAATAATTATGGAATGCTGTCATTTGGTTGTGTGTATTTTATTATAGGGCAGCTTTGATGTTTTAATAGATATTCCCTATAGAGGAAACACATTCTTTTATTTTCCCAAGGGCATAAATAGTTATTGCCTTTCTATATAGTTAGATATGGGAATATTTTAAAGATTAATAGCTTGTCTGCCCTTGAAAAGATGGACATTTTGTAGGTTATGCTACAATAATTCCTAACCCTTTCCCTCATATGGTTAAATGGGACCATGTTACTGTATAGATATTCTGGTGCTGATAACTTTTTTCTTGAGCATTTACCACTTGGATTTATTTCTGATGGCCTTTTTATGACATGCAAATGACAGCCGTAGGAGCTTTCTTCACCTTTGAGCAACGCCGTGGAGTGTTATTTGCCCATAAGCAGTTGAATTAAGACAGTACGTATAACCCTCATGGCAAATTGAATATAGTACAGCAGAAGACCCTTAAGTGCTATAATTCACCCAGGCTGTGACACGCACAAGGGGCCTTGGGCTCGGAGGCACAACACTAACTTTATATCACAAAAACAGATGCATAAGAAACACTGCAGATGCCCACTGTAGGAATTGGCATAGAGAACTGTATTCTATAATATAGAGCTCCTACAGCTTCACTGAGACGTTCTTGTCATCATTGTAGAATGCTTGTTTGAAAAGATGATGAGTCATGGGCTCGTTGAGTCAGCAGCCGAATTTTTATCCGGCAGAGGTCAGTGGAACACACAAGCCCTCCGCAGTATTTTATATCCCTACAGACATCGGGATAAGCACTGTCAGTTTCTTTAGGAAAGATGGCTATATTGTATAGAATAATTGCCCCTGTTTTGTTTGGGGCAAAATAATTATAATATGGAGATAATAACAATAGTAAATAATTATGATATGGATGAAAGTAATGTTCTATGCAATGAAAATATGATTTATGGAAAGCAAGATTGGAAAGGTGAAGCAGTTTGTATTACAGATGCTATATAACCAATACATGCTGAATTATACTTTTCCATAATGAATGGTGTTCCTAACTAAGCTGGCAGCTAGATGTAGCAGATTCTTGTTTATGTTTAACTGTTCCATCCAGATTTAAGCTGATGTTTGTTTGTTTTCTGAAATTCTCTCTTTCTGCTCAGGATGAATTGAACTGCTATAATAGCAGTAAAGGAATTGGAGGCAATCCCTCCGTGACACTTCAGGAAGGAATAAAGGCCATTTTAGATCTTAAATCATATGCATTTGCGGAGCTTTGAAAGGTTTATTAGAGTTTCTGGCATCTTTTATTATTAATGGAAAAAAAGTTTTGTGCCCCAGCACAGTGGGGACATCTATATAGGCACCAGGTATCATCCCATCCAATTTATTATTGGGCTGATTATTATGGTAAAAATGAATATATTCTTCAATTTGTTTTTCCTTTTTTATTATGTTCATGAATTTAGCAGCATGTTGGGCAATGAAAGTAAAAACAGCAATACATAACTGAATATATATATTCAGAACTAATCATGTTCAGTTCAGCTGGATTTGTTCACAAATAGGTTTTTACAGTTTAATACAGCATCTTCATGGTATAAAATGAAAAGCTTCAACTTGCTCTTCAAATTGATCATGGTAATACAACACCAATAACTCTGAAACAGGAACTTATAATAAAACAGAATATAAAACAGAATCTTACAAGGAAAATGCAGTAAAAATAAATCATAAAGTTTATCTTTAAAAAATTCTTCATGGAATCAGTTTTGTTTCTTCTTTTGTTTGGCTTGATGCTTGGCTTGCAGAAATTACAGGTTCAGTCCTTGGCACCTCCAAGTAGGGCTCTAAAAATACTTGCTGAATCTATGGTAATAAGTGACCATAATATTGGGCAGATGGTCCAACAGTCTATGTATGATGGAAATTGTGGCCCTCCCAAAATTTCTGAACTACAATTCCAAGCATCCCTCACCTCAGGTCATATTACTGGGGCTCCTGGCAGTTGTAATTCAATAGCATCTAGAGGCTTTAGATTCCTCACTCTTGTGGAATGAAATAGCGTTTTAATTGGAATAATTCGGAATAATCTGAGGAGAATTACACTGCAGAGGTACTCTTCACAAAAGTCCATCTTTGTAACCAGTACATTCTTTGTATTACTTTACGTCTCTTGAACAATAATAAGAGCAAAGCTTTGGAGGAAATGGCTTTCAAATGTTTTGGGACTTATGAGTTATATTTTACAAAGTATTCATTCTCTTTTCCTTTCTTTTTTCAAATTCTGAGCTAAACCAGAACTCATTCAGTTATAATACTTCCATTAAAAAATGTGTGAATATATGTCAGGATGCCTAGTGTTCTAGAGCTGTAACTTTAATTACCTCATTGCACTATCATAAAGTATTTCAAAAGATAGGGACCCCCCCAGCTTTGCTGATGTCATTAAGTGACCCTGCTAAAGAATGTTCAAATTAGGCATTCTAATGCAAAACATTTTGGTTAATGTTTTACAGTGGGACTATTGGTGCCATTGATTGTGGAGTTGTCTTAAGAACTATACCTGAATGTATAACTATCTATTTTTTTCAGTGCTTGTGGTGTCTCCAGAAGTATTAAATACCTGATTTAAAACTTGGTGATACCAATTGCTATTATTATTAAAACCCTTACTTAGCCAGATATCTGGATGAGTGGGAGTGTTGTTAAGATGAGGCTGAATGAGGAAGCTGAAGCAGGATTATCATAAGAGTTTTGCATAATAAAAGGTGCTGGAGTTCTTCTTTGGAATTCCAGGTGATTTCAAAAACTGTAGGAGATTATTATGAAAAAAAATCACATGAAAGATATAGAATAAACAAGCTGAGTTGGGCAGGATTAAAAATGCACAATATGAAGAATCTGAGTGTTTCCATTTAAATTTCATGAAATGCGTATGAGGTAACTTATGTTCTGCAGGCATGTATGCAGATTAACATACTTGCTTATTCATTATGGTATCAGGAAAATCTGTACACACAGCATTCAGAATACAGATATTCATCTTGAGGATTACATAGAAAATATCCACACAGCCTGGAGTATCTGCGATAAAGGATAAGGAATAAGCTAGAATCCCTATTAACATTTTAAGAGACAAATTTGGCTTTGGGACAGTGAGCTCTAGTCTTACTTAAAACACCGGCGCTATTATATAAAAAGAAAGAGAGTAGAGAGTGATATTAAATGAGAAAACCAGGTCAAACATTACAGGATTACATGTACAACAAACATTTTAAAAGGAGGTCTATAGCACTAGCTGATTTAGACAAATATCAAGTCTTCAAAAACAGTAAACGTATATAACCCAATAAGGAGAAATTTGCCTAAGTAGAAAGGGAATGAGGAGAGGGTCTGATGATGTTCAGAAGTTTTGCTGTTTTGTTCTTTAAATGGACAGTCTTAATTATGTAAATGTAATCTGTCCATAACAGATAGTTTAGATACAGGTAATGTCATTGTTCCCTTCTTATTTAATAAATGTCACATTAACAATTACCATTCAACGGTAACTTTTAGAAGAGCTCTTGGAAGCCAGATCCAAGAATATGGGGAAGTCACATGCTGCTTGGGGCCTCAGGTTGTACATCTATGATACTGGGACTGCCTTTGAATTGAAATGACAAGAAAAATTCCCATTTGAGATAGCTGTTGCATTCTGAATTAACCAAACTTCCAATTCCTTTTTAGTCTCTAGTAATGGATGTTAATTCGGCCTGAAATGATTCAGTGAATGACTGAATAAATGATTGTTGCCTTTATCAAAACGTTCATATGTGGTTCTAAAATGCATATTCAGTTTTCCAGAGGACTGAAACTAGCAGTCCAAAGTAGTCACTCATTTATAGTAATTAAGTTTGTGAATTGCATTCATTTCATCTGGATTAACTTCTTTAATTATAAAAGATTCTACTACATCTATTCTGTTACTGGCCTACTTTACTATCATGTATATTTTTAGGTCTCCCAAAGAAAAAAACAAGTCTCCTAAACACAAACAGGAAAAATTGCAAGGTGTATTCCATGTTCATCTAAACATATAAGGCAAGTCAGGGAAAAATATATACCTTTTTTAGACAGAGTCATCTCATTTCTTGCAACACCAACATATGTTCTTATAAAGTAGAATAGAATTAATGAATAGTGAAAACCAAAAACCTATTATTTATTGAGCGCTTCCTTGCTGCTGTTTTTGTTTCTATTTAATCCAAGTAATATCACTGTTCATAAAATGTTCAAGCTCAATTGCTCCTCAAAAATCTAATAAAAGTATATTACCCATCAAATTATGTTGCGCTATTCACATAAAAATGCACCAAAACCAACAGACATAAGTAAGATGTTGATGCAAATGTTTGAAAACTGTTTAAATAAATATCCATTATACGTAGTAACTAATATTATCTTCTATAAAATCCCCAGTAATTATGGCACATGGGAACAATGCTACTACCCAAAAGTTAAGCAAAGAAATGTTCGTCATCAGTTTATTACCCTGACAAGACAAATGTCAGTCATTTACTCTATTCTTACAAGTCAGCGACTTATTAGAGATTCTTAGGTGGAAGTCTTATTCAATAAGAAGGAAGGACAAAAGGTTTGCCACAGGAAAAGGAAGCTAAAGATTTGATTAGCCTTGCTTTGTTACACCTTGGGCTGCTATAATCTTATAATAGTGCTGCCTTTTATATATTCTTGGTTTTAATTGGGATACCCACAGCATCCAGTTAATATAGGCTTATCTTCCCATGTGGTATATGCCATGATTTGTCAGCAATGCTCAACTATCATTTTCATTTGAAAAAAGCTACGCCTATAATCTTAAAACAGAAAGAAATCTCAAATACCTAGAAAATAAATCTCACATTTGCAGACCATCGCAGCAGGTCTGCATATAACTTCCAAAACAGCATATAAGACAAAAAACATTTTAAATAATTGTATAACAAAAATTGAATGATGTTTAAGAAGTCTGACACAAATCAATACCACAATTCTAGTAAGACCTAAAAATGATAATACTGTAGTCCTGCAACCAAATAAAGGCAAACTTTATTTATAAATTTAATCTATACTATTCATAATTGCAATGGAAGAAAATGATTTTAGATTAAAATGTTCAGGAAGGGGAGAGGAAATGAGGATAAAATATGTATATCAGGTTCACCCTTTTAGGATGAACTCTGATGTAAAGACATTGGATTTTTCTGGAGTTTCTGATTTGGCATTCTGCACTCTTATCATACAGGATTGCCTGTCCAGCTACAGTCTTCTTATACATACTTTTCTAGGGCTAAATACTACTGAACTGAAGAGAGGAATAAGATTGCAGTATTAATAACAGTAGTCAGTTTATCAATTAAAAGTAACTGTAGTATGGCTTAATGCCATTAAAGCATTTGATGAGTTACAGTGGTCTTTCTTGTACGACTTATTAATTAAACAAATGTTGATAATAAGAATTTAGAAGTAAATGTTTAGAAATAATATTTAGAAATATTTAGAAATAATAAGTGGATTAAAAAATAATAAGCCACTTGTAAGAATTAATTAACCAGAAGTCAGCTTATGCAGAGATTATCCTTTATCCCCATGATTTGTTTTTTCAATATCCCTTATCAGAGATAATATTAACATTAATTGCATCATAGAAAGCAGACAAAGTTAACTGATTTACTGATTGCATACTTCCTGTATGAATTTGAATGCCTGTATTTTGAAGATGATTTGAGACAGTAATGGTTAAAATAAAACTATGTGAAGAAATAATGACATCAGATTAAAAATCTGAAATTGTTTGTATAGGCCAAGTTTTTTTAAAAAAACAGCAAAATTACAAGGGAATGAAAGTATACTTCTTTGCCCACAGAGATATCAACATGAGGTCAGATCTATCAATTGTTTAAAAAAAAGGAATGCAAAAAAAAAAAAAATTAATAGTAAAGTAATCATACTGAGAAGTTTGGGTGTGTGATATCTACATACCCAAGGTAGTAGGTACTATCTAGGTATCTACATACCCAAGGTAGTATTCCTGGTTTATTCTTTCTTCCTATCTTCCTCTTTAAAAATATTCCCTTTATTGCCAATAAAATAATTCAGATCAGTTAACTTTTTATCCAGTTGGGAATATGGTAAAGGGCTCAGAAGTCTTCAAGTCCATAGTTCCATCCTACCTTCTGGACAAACCTCAACTGTTTTTGAGGTTTTTAAGATCAGAAAGAGGCAATCATTAAAGCTAATAGAGAAATAGGAGGAAGAATCTCAAGGTCAGCATTCTGTTCTGCAATGTACTTTGCAATAATTTAATGTGGAGATTACAGTGTGGCTAGGGTTCACAGACTTCCTGAAAAAGGAGGACACGTCCTCTGTCCGGCAGGCATAGTCTTAAAATCAAATATCAGGCTTTTTTAATATCTAACAAGCTTCCTCTTCCTGTGTAGCTTTTCTCTCTGGTGCAGCACTTTCCTAATAAGTGTTAACAGGAGTTAACAAGCTCCACTCTGTGACCTTAATTACAGTAGTTGATTAGTACCCTCCAGCCCCCTTGTCCTGCTTGAAATTGACAAGACCTTAATCAGTTACATGTTGAAGGCTTTTGCCTCCTAATAGGCTCTAGCACAGGGGTGGGCAATTAATTTCTATAGGGGGCCACATGAAAAATCTGAACTGTGTTCTGGGGCCGAACCAACTTTACTTAAAAATAAAATGAAACAGTGATGTTATGATTGTTTTTATTTTAAACTTGTTAATCTTCACAAATACTAAAGAGGTTTTTTGCGGTATGTTAAAGATAAGCAACTGATCAACTTTAGACAAAAAGCTATAAATGGTTTTGATGTTCAACTTGTTCAGTGAGACAAATCCAGTCTGTCTTGGGCTTGAATAAGTGCACTGAAATCTGGCTGAATGTCTGAGGTGGCTATGCGAAGGACAGCTGAGAGGTGTTCATCAGTGATAGAGGATCTGTATCTGGATTTGTTGAACTTAATCACTGAGAATGTCTGTTCACATATGTAGGTAGATCCAAAGAGGACTAGAATCCTCAGAGCATGTCTCCTCATGTGTGGAAAGTTCTCCTCTTTGAGTGAAGAGTAAAACTCAAGCAGTGGGACTGACCTAAAGTGCTCTGCCAGAAGTGTGTCAGACTGCAAGTCAATGAGTTCCATATGAACATCACTAGGTGCATTATCAACACTGCAAGTGAAGGGAGAAGAAACCATGTTCATTTCACTCTCAAGTGTTTTGAAGTCTTGAAATCGCCTTGAAAACTCACCATGCAGTGCTTTTAACATGGATGAGTACCTGTGGAGGTGATCAGCTGATGGTGTGGCTTCCTTCAGTGTTGGCATGTGAGTGAGAATATTGTTCCCCATTTGGCTTGCAAGAAGCTGCAACTTTCTCATTAAAGCCTTCACTGCGCTGTACATTTGATGCACAAAAAGGCCCTTGCATTGCAGTTCGACATTCAGTTCCTTCATCTGAGCAGTCACATCTACAGCAAAACTAAGGTCTACCAGCCAGTCTGCATCTGAAAGCTGAGGGATGTCATTTCCCTTCTTCACACTGAACTCCCAGATCTGCTCTCTTAAGTCCCAGAAATTTTTCAGCACTTTTCCCAGGCTGAGCCACCTGACAGTTGAGTGGTAGCTGATGTCACGATGTTCAGACTCATTTTCCTCCAAAAGTGCAACAAACTGTCTGTGATTCAGTGCTCTTGCTCTGATGAAGTTAACTGTTTTAGTTACAACATCAACAACATGGTTCATTTTTAATACTGACCTACACAACACTTCCTGATGTATAATACAATGCAAAAATGTTAATTTCTGCTCAGGGTTGATTTCTGTCACTTTATCCTGCATTCTCTTCAAAAGTCCAACATTTTCCCCCGTCAGATTTGGACAACCATCTGTTGTCACACCTACAAGTTTGTCCCATTTCAGTCCCAACTTGTCCAAACATGCATCTACCTCCGTTAGGAAATCACTCCCTGTTGTTGTCCCTTTCATTGACTGCATGGCTGCCAGCTCCTCCATTATTTTGAAGTCTGCAGTGATCCCATATAAGAAGATGAGTAGCTGGGCAGTGTCACGTACATCGCAGCTCTCATCCAGAGCCAGTGTAAAACAGTAAAATTTAACTGCTCTGTTCTTCAGCCGAAACTCCAGATTTTCCGCAATGTCCTCAACCCTTCTCGTTACAGTGCGCCGGGAGAGGGGGATGTTCTCAAATGCGCCCTTTTTCTCTGGGCATATTAGCGCAGCAGAGTCCACCAAACATTCCTTAATAAACTCTCCGTCAGAAAACGGTTTGCTTTTTCTAGCTATTTTATGAGATATGACATAACTTGTCTTGGCAGCTGTATCTCTGGATGTGCTAAGTTTTGTAAAAAGTGTTCGTTGACTTTGCAGCTTGGCTAGCAAAGCCTCAGACTCCTTTGCGCGCTCTTGGTCAGATGAGTTCTTATATTTATCCTCGTGTTTGGTCACATAGTGGCGGTTCAGATTGTAATCCTTCAACACAGCGACCACTGTACCACAAACTAAATATTGTACCTTCAACACAGCGACCACTGTACCACAAACTAAGCACACAGCTTTACCTTTGACTTCTGTAAATAAATATTTAGCAGTCCATGTCTTGTTGAAAACGCGGCATTCGGAATCAACTTTTCTTTTTTTAATGTGAACACACATTTTTGGGGGGCCAGGAGCAGCTGGCTATGCAAACAAACAAACACAAGCACAATAGTAACTGTGGCTCAAGAGTAACAGTCAAAACTCGCGAGATCCCAGTGTCGGATCTCGCGAGTTTTGCTCACTGCCGTGCTGGGTGACCGGAGCCGGAGCTCCGGCTCACTCAGCGGCGACGGGCGGGCCGGACAGGAGCGACAACGGGTGGGCCGGACAGGAGTGGCTTGTGGGCCGTATGTGGCCCGCGGGCCGCACTTTGCCCAGGTCTGCTCTAGCACATTCCTTTGATTGAAAAACCAGTGGTTCTGATACTGGAAAAAGAAATTTCATATATATATATCAGCTTAAGTACATTTTTTTTGAGGGGGGATAGTTTTTCTCCAGTAATTTTTGTTGCGGATGCCAGGAAAGTTAAACAGTTAGTGTGTTCTCCTTTCCCCCCTATTTGTCCTCCTTTCCAGTTATCTGTGTCTTCCTTTGCTTGTCCAGATATCTGGTAAGGCTAAACATGACTCACTAAAGCTAGACATTGTCTAGTAAAGGTTGTGGCTGATGTGCCAGCTAGACTTAGGCCCTTCTTGCCACTGGGCCATCTTTGCCTCCATTGATAGCTTAGAATCAAGGCAATATCTTAAATTATATACACTTTCTTTTTGGAAAATAAATAATAAAAACAGCAACAATAACAAAATTTGGTATGTGGATGTCTGTGCAACGTTAAGGAGAAATGTAAAGCTCTTTAATGCCTCTTTAATTTTTTTTTGGCCAAAGAAATTTCCCACACATTAAAATACTGCCATCTAAAGAGAGATGCACTTTAGTTATCCGTGTTTTGGATAATAAGCGTCAAAGCCAAGATGCTCCTATGTTAACTCCTTATTCTATATTCAGTGAGTAAGGCAGAGAACTCACCTAGAAATCCCTGTAGATCCTTACCTGGAAGTACCTCTCATTTAATTGTCCCTATTGTATTAATTATGTTTAATCTGTTAATGTGTTGGGAGAAGAAAGCCTCTAAAGCTCAGAATATTATAAGACCTTTTATATCAAATAATCCCAGCCATCATAATTTTTCTTGGTTAAAAGGGAACTGCATGGAGTCAGGACTGGTAGATATCTTCTTTAACTGCCCCAAGTAAATGTTTAATGTTATCATTGTAGTAAAGGTTAGTGAGGAAAATAACTTGATAAAAAAAATTAAACATTACTTCTGGGCAACTGATAAGAAGTAGATGTTTGTATCACTCAGTCATTTCAAAAATTGTAATAGATGGTATCCTTCGTTCCTAGACTGCACTCAATTGAATTATACAGAAATATCACATTCAGGACATAATAATAATGAATGTTCTCCTTTCTTTGCATGGAGGAAATGACAATTTCAAGGTAATGTCAGTACATACACCAAGTCTAACTGACTTTCTTCTTCAGAAAGTAAAACACATTAAATAGGATAAATCAGATAACCTTCTGCATTACAGTTTTCCCAACCTGTGCTCTCCAGTTGTATTGAATTCAAACCCCATAAATCTTGAGCCTTGCTGACTGAAAATTAAGGGACTTGAAGTCTAACATATAAAAGTTGAGGAAGGCTGCCTCAGATATTTACCAGGTGTGCAAGACTATAACAGACTGGGAAAAAAGCAATTCACTGAAATTTAACATCTGTGTGAAGCCTTTGGGAGAGGTCATCTACTGGTTTTGGGGGAGATGTCCTAAGCACACTGATGATCTCAGCTGTCCCCCATTCTAAGCTAGGGATGTTATGGAAAGCCTGAAGCAGTGTCTGGAGACTGTCGGGTTCTGGATGGGGTAAAGTAAGCTTAGACAGAAACGTTCCAATCCTGAGTTAGTCTTTAACAGTAAACACCCAGGAACAACCATCCCAGTCATACTGTGGGTGGCGTTGGAATCAGAAGGAGCTGATTTGTAATTAAGCATTCTGTGTGTGCATATCAGCATTTGTAAGAGTAAGAAACTAGCCTTAGCAAGCCTCATCAAGCCTTAGCTCGATGAATCAGGCTTTCTGTCATAAACTTATTTATAGGAAATACATTATAGGCATAGGCAAAGACTAGCACCTAGCTAAGTACATCCTAACAGCATGTGCTTTGTGTTTGCCTGAGCAAAGTGAAAGAACACGTGCTTTGTGTTTGCCTGGGAATCATATGTTGGTTTCTCTCTTACAGACATTCACGGCCAACATAAAAATGCCTACAGAAAACCACTCTCATGTTGGTGAGAAGGCAGTGCAGTGAAAGCATTGGATTTGTATCTTCTAAATGAGCTTAAGAGAGTCTTCTGAAGACTCCTGAGAGATTTGATAGTGGAATATTATTTAAGTTGATGTAATTATCCATGTAATTCTTTTCTTCACTGAAGTAAGTAGGATTCTGAGGAGGACATCAAAATGCTGAAAAGACTGTTTGGATTATATTTAAATGTATTAGTTTTACAACCTTGAATGAAGAATATAAATTCTTCTAACTATTTCAGATACTGAACTCTACTAGGAATGAAGCCTCTCTACATGTGTGGATCTGGTTATTGTCCTCATTGTCCCTCCCCCCAAAAAGCCCCCAAAGTGTTTATTAATAAAATCAAAGAATCTTGGAGCAAGTAATGGAATGTTTATGGACATGCAGTCATTGGAGCTTTTTTGTACAGCTATATCTAAGCTATAATTCTGCCCATATTGCTTACAGATGCTGTAGTTTATCAAGAGACTTACTGGGATATAACTGCAGTATAGAATAAACAAACTGGATTTAATAAAATAGACTCACCTTATTTGGGAATTGGCTCTCACCTTATTTGGGAACAGCTCTTAGCCTCCTACCGTGTTCTGAAATAGGAGGGCTAGACCAAAGACCTTGACTGCAGGCAGCAGAACCCTTTAATAAGCTACACTATTATCATATTTAATGCAATAGAAGGGAGAAATTATTAAGCATGCGAGAAAGACTATTAATTGTATTTAATGTGATATAATTTAATTGCATTTATATCAACTTAAATGTCATTTTGTTCTAGTCAATCACTTTGTTTTAGACTTGACTATGTTTTTTAAGTATACCCCTTAGGTTGCCATTAATACCATTAATATGCCATTAATGCCATTAATAATGCCATTAATGATGGTCTCTTGGACCATCAAATTTGTCCTTCCTGTTTTATGGGTTACTGGTATAAGGCAGGGACATGTCAGTTTGTGGCTCTGTGTGGTCAGTTTCACTATACCAAAGGCCTGACGTGAAGTATGTTTAATATACTTTCTTGAAATTCTATGATGTATTGCTTTGGAAACAAGAACAAGAACACAGACCACAAACTTGCCCTTGTGAGACCTCCTGTGTATCTGAAAATTCAACACCCAGTTATTCTATATACAAGAGAATTGGGTGGGGGGGCAGAGGAACGGGTGTAGCACTGGTACACAGTGCACTACATACACAAACTAATAATACAGTTAGTCATTCTGGTTGTGGGGCACCACATAGAAGAGCTAGTGTAGAAAGGTAAAATATAGAACAGCCCCTAGGTTACTTATAAGTTACATTGAGCCCAAACCATTCCACTAGCACTCTAGAGAGTGGAAAGTAGTTTAATGCCCTACAGCAGCTGAATATTTAACCCACAGATTCCAGCCAGGAGTGAGATCTATGTAATTTAGAGAGCCTCTGGCAAAGTCTCTTGAACTATCCTATATAAAACGTGTGTCCACCCAGTTCAATCTGGTCCAGAAAACAGCAGTTACTGAATAAGGGACTGCATCTCCTTATTTACACCTGTTATACCAACTAGGAACAGCTGATTCTCTTAAAGTTGGGTAACACCAGTCATACTGTAACAATGCAATATCAATACTATTGCAAGTGAGCAATTGAAAGAGCTGCTATCCAATAAGAAGATCTTACCCATTTGTTCTGCCACAAAGTCCCTCCCTCTTTCAGTTTCAGCTTTCACAGTTTAATCACACATTCCCTTATATACAGTATAAATATTTAGCACTTTCATGGCACTTCACAGTTTCAAAGCACAGCACACACATTAAACTAATTAATCAGCAATTTGTTAGTTAAATAATCATTAGCATTTATAAATATCTCAGCCTCAATTTGTTGTCCATGTAATGGAGGGAATCATGATTACAATGTGAGTAAAGCAATTCTTGATTGTATTTAACTGATAAAAATGTGCAATTTGCACCTCAGAATTCTTGGTTCCTTCTTTGAGTGCACTCAGGGCATTCATTGAGGAATGAGACCAAGGATACACAGATGAGGGGGAAAATATATGATTGTACTCAGACTGTTGTGGCAGAAATAAATTCAAATTAGGCCAATCCTACATATGTCTATTTAAAACAGCCCCACTTGCCTCCAGGCCTATAGGAATGCTGCCTAAAAGTGTTAGGACAGCTACAACTGGGAGATCTCTTATAGGCATGACTGGATCTGGAATTATTTATTCCCTTTCCTGATTTGATTCAAAGCTGGCCTTTTGTGGACACCAGAACCTCCAGAACCTCAGGGAGTTTTCACTAGCAAGACCACAAGGTTCGTGGATTCATTTCCATCAGTCTTCCAATACAAGAACAGTGATTCATGCAGTAAGGTCAATACATGCTAAACAATTCAATATAAGGCCATGAAGACCTCACTCTTCTGACAAGCTCTGGGGCAGAGTGATTCGTAGTCCTGCTCAGGAACGGTTTGTTTCGCAACATGGGCTACTATATCTGTTTCTTATACGATTGTATTTGTGTTTCAGTCCTTTTCTTGCTTTGGCAATTGAGGCAGCTAACAAATTGATTAAATAAATAAATGCCAGACTGACACAAATTACAAGATATGTGGTATTTAAAGAGATGTTTGGTTTTACTTTCATACCCTCCCTCCGAAGAATCTAAGTACAGTAATATATTACACTGATGAACAAATTCTGGTTTATGTAGGTCCAATTTAGCAACATCAGTTTTCATTAGCTTCATCCTTAATAAAGCCCACAGGCTAGGCTTTGAACAAAATCATTACTGAAGTGAACAAATAATTTTGGCATAATAAAGGGTTACAGTGTTCTTGTACATCAGCTAGTGCATAGGGAATGTGCCTGTGGGGCTTCAGTTTCTCTCTTCCTTCTTGCACATGGATATTGAAGTTGCAGCCAACATAGCAGTGTACAAACCCTGAATCATCAGAAACCAACCTTATAGCTGTATGTGGATCCATGGTCTATATAAAGTCACTGGAAATTAAACTAAATTTTTTCAAGTCAGTATATTTTTAAAAACAAACAGATTCATAACATTCATGATGTTCATAATCTTGATCTTTTTGATTAAAAATCCGACTGTTCTTTAGGTCCTGTTTATGTAAAGTTTCTTCTTTTTTTACACTGCCAGGGCATATGAGAGAGTCAAATTTATGCAAGGTTTAGGATTATTTACACCAAGCAGTGTTAGGCTTGCTCTTTTCTTTGTAAGAGATGTCTACATATCCTTCTTTTGCAGTGTTTTTGTGAGTCTCTGTTTCAGAATTATGCCACCACAGTTTGCTATTTAAATAAAACTGCAAGCTTTGGTTTGTTGTGAAAGAGAAAGGAATAAGATTACACAAGGAAAAGGAGAGAGGGGGTAGTTGAATGAATGCCAAATCATAGCTTGGAATTTAAGTCCAAGGTATTGTTTGGCATTTCACAAATAGTCTGGAGCTTACATATATTCCATAATCCTTTCAGATATGTACAGGCACCCCATATCACAACAAATCTGACAGTATACATGAAAATTGGCTTTATATATTGTGCTATGACCTGCTTGCTTAACCACAACTTAACAAGCCACAATTGGCTGGGCTTATAAAACATTCTAAGCCATAAATTGTAGTTTATAAACAGAGTGGATGGGTTTATACAATACATCAAGCAAAAACTGAATAAATCACATTATAGCTTAGTGTGATGTGGGAACCCAGTCAAGGTATTGTACAATGGATTGTCTTTGAAAACTAATAAAAAATGCAGTCAGTGCAGTAGTCTGGTATGTGCTTAGTCAATACAAAATGCAGCAGCTAGATTGCTGACATGGTCTGAAATATTTTGGTTTAAAATAGCTTCATAGACTGTTCATGAATTCAAATCAAAGTGCTTTAAATTCTTACACCGCTTTGGATATGGGTACTTAAAGGACTGCCTTCTCTCATATGAACTTGCTTATCCGCAAAGGTCATCTTCAGAGGCTGGTCTTGGTTGGCTCCAGCAAAGCTGTTTCCAGCAGAGCATCAATATAGAAGGCTTGCCTACAGAGAGGCTCACCTGGTGTGATTGTCTTGGGCTTTTTCACACTAAACAGGGCCATTTTTATTTTATCACATCTTAAGAAAATTAGATGGATTTACTTTTATCTGCCAGGCAGTATTATTGTTTGATTTTTCATGCTGCAAATTTGATGCTTGATCGTACTGTTTTAATGGTTTTATGAGTCATCTTGAGAGTAGTACTGCTAAAGGCAGCATAAGGTTTTTTGTGAAAGCTGCTTCTCAGATTCATACAAATGTTAATAGTTGTTAATTAAAACAAGCAGCATGTGAAGTTGCCCCCTTTCACAAGAGTCAAGCTTCTTTCCCTTTATATGAAAAGTGCCCACGAAGGAAGCAAAACCTCCTTGCACTATTTTGCCAATATATAGGTCTTTCATTTGAAAGTAGACTATTCACCAGAATTCTTGTGTTGCTATTTTAATCATTGTTTAAATAATTTTTACAAATTGGAATTTAGAGAGTGCTACTTTTATGATTAAATGTTTCCAGTCCAGGCTGCTTCCAGAAACATGACATTTTAAAATACTGAAATAAATTAACCTAATCAGTCTAATACATAGTAATATTTTTATTTAAAAAGCTAAGCTACAAGCTTCTTGAAGAAAACATATGCACATGAAGATCAGTAAATGGAAAAAAATCCACCAACTAGATATAAAAAGAAAAAAAGTTCCTGCTTGTTAATTATTTAATAGCACTATGTCATTGGGTTATCTTCCTTAACTCCTCATATGCAATATATCAGCTTTAAAATATGCAAATGCAGGTAGAAAATATCTATTGAAAGGAATAAATATTTGTCAAAGATGTAAAAATGGTGGTATATGACAGCATGTTTCTATTCATTTTGTTATATGGAAGCAAGAATTAGATATGGCAGGGGAAACATAAACATGAGTTGAATTCTGTGCCAACAGAAGTGTGTATGATAATACAAGAAGAGAATAGGTAAAAATGACCGGATCCTGTATGAATGCAAATACAAAACTGAATAATCGGTATGAAAGAAGTACATTAAGATGGTTTAGGGATATGGAATGAATGGGGATTAAATGATGAAACAAATATATGAGGGAAGAATGAATGGGTTAAGAAATAAGTGGATAAATGGAAGTACAAGAGAACTGGGGGAATGATTCAAGATGACCACAGGGTGACATCTCTTTAATGACCTCTTAAGTTTTTATTTCTTTTAGTTCTTTTACTTACCTCTAACCAAGTACTTTGTTAGTATCTTAGATCTTGTTAGTATCTTTTGCACACAACAATATAAAATGCTAATTAAGGATGTGAAGCTATAAAGCAGGAACAAAAAAGAAACTGAAGAGAAAGATCAACAAGAAAGTTGGGGATGGAAGGAGTTGATGAGTTCATCAAAAGAGAGAGATGAGAAGTTTAAAGAACAAAAGGCAATATATGAAGCCGGGAATGGACATGGTAAAAGAAAGGATGACTTGCAAAGATATAAAGGGAGAAATAGAGCGAATGATATTGGTGTAAATTAGATTTAGCTATGTTTCCTTTTAATTATTTTTATTATATAATTATCTAATTTATCCAAATTATGAATTCTTCCTTACCATAAAAGGGAATAGTATGATGGGTATAGATGAATGTATTGTACTTTAAGGGGACATTAATATACAGCATATGTGAGGTCATTTGGACATCAGAAAAGTGCTATGCTGTAGTACTAAATATAATCTAGGTTCAGCTTTGTTGCATTATGAATCTTGTAGAAAGTAATGCCTCTACTCACCAAAAAAAAAAAGTTTGTTTTCAGTGTCCAGATTATACTGTACTATCCTGATCCACTTGCCAAAAAGCTAATTACCTCTGCTTTCTGTTTGATCTCTGCCCAGATTTTATGTGTCTACTGGAGAACCTGAGGTTTGTTCACTTCGCTTTCTTGCTTTGTTCCTTACTGATGCTGGAAGCTTCTCTGCCTTTCACCCTCACCCCCACTTTTTTGCTGCCTGAAATTGCTTTTAGGTAGAGTACCTGTTGCATGCCAGTTTTGTCGGGAAAACACCACAGGAGGAGGTAAATGAGTTTCTATTGCCAGACGCATAAATGAAATGTTCAGCTGAATCAGTTTCATCTTCACAGGAGTTGGATTATACACATTAGAAAAGTCCTTTTGGAACAAGCTGAGAGTCTCTCTAGTAACTTGCTTCTGGCAGTAGCCAGTAAGAAATGCCTAGGATTTCACAAATACTTATTTTAATTTGGCAATTATATATATATATGATTGGGTGTATGTCTGTGTGTTACTGAGAGTCTGACCCATTGAATGAGATAAAAGTAACTGATACCTCACAGTTACTTCAAACATTTTGTACCTTAATAGTTTATATAAGCCTTTTGAAGTTCTATACAGCATGTTTGGGCTTGTGGTAACCTAGATCATTTGGTGTCAGGCACAAACATGGCTATATCATTGACTCCACATCATTTAAAAACAGTACCAGCTTATAAAGTAGACATTTGTATGAATTATTGGTGTTAAATACATGGTTAAGACGGGGACGCGGTGGCGCAGCGGCTTAATGACGCTGAAAGTTGCCAGCCAGAAATGGCTGAAAACTTCAGTGGTTCGAGTCCAGCCTCTCGCGTTAAACAAGGTGAGCTCTTGTTTCTCCACCCGCAGCTTCTGTCAACCCAACAGATCGAAAACTTACGTGAGTAGATAAATGGGTACTCTCACTCCGGTGGGAGGAAAAATGCTGGCAGCGCCTTGCACAGAGAGACGGGACCAGTGGCCGGTAAAGCGCGAAACCGCGCTCGCCCGAAAAACGGGGCGCGAAGCAACGGAAATCCCGCCTCCTGCGCTTGCCAGCTGGGCTATGCTCTAGGAAGTAGGCTCTGGCAAAGACTACTTCCAAAAAACAAAAAGATACAATTGCCTTGAAAACCGCTAGGGAGCGGTCACTGCAGGGTCAGTAATGACTGAGAGCAGACCAAAAAAAAAAACATGGTTAAGAGAGTAGGCACACCAGTAAAATCTAATCTGGAGAACGTACAGTCAGAATATAAGATCAATGTAAAGAACAGATTTAGTATGCTTAATTTATGTCAAAATGAACCTGAGAAGCTCTGGGAAGAGATAAATGACACTATGAATAAAAGCATAAAAAATATTGCCAGTATTTCAAGGGCAAAAATATTCAAGTAGCTTTCATGATAGTTAGAGAAAGATGGAGCAAAAGAAAAATACACTATGACTGAATGCATATTTTAATGTCCAGCAAAAAGGGATGATGATATCTATCTCGATCAAGAATATATGAATACACTGTAACAAAAAAAGAAAAAAGAACTATTTCTAAGATGCTCAGGGAAATCACAGGAAATGGTAGGAATATACAAGCATAATCACAGAAGAGAGGAAAGTGAGGTTAAAGAAAGATACTGTGCTAAGCTATACACTTAGCAGATACTGTACTAAGCTGTACTATACTTTCTTTACAAATGGAATTACAGAATATCAGGAACATTTATAGAAAATATATTCAAGCACTGACTCCATTAGAAAATGAAATATAATCCTCGACAGACCAATTGTCAATAGACCAATTGTCAAATAGAAAGCACCTATTACAAGAATATTATTGAAGTTTTTCAAACTGCAGGGAAAAAGAAAGTTAAAGTGGTAACAGCTCTCTGTCAATAAATATGACCCAAGACTGTGTGGCCTAGTGATTGGCAACAATTAATGTATATATCTAAGTCATGGATTTACAGATTTTTTGAGTGGCTGCTTTTCCCATCATAGAATAATGTTCAAAGCGGGAGAAGCATTATGTTCCTATATCTATCTTCGGAGGACAGTGCATTAAATGAATTTAATCTTTCCACCCCAAAATTTGGGGCATATTTTGTTTTTTATACTCTATACCCCCATCCCTTTAACACGCCCAATGGAACAAAGTTAGACATGAAGAATGTTCTTATTAGTGTTGTTTATATTTACTCTTTTATGAAATGTCCTAATAGGCATTTAATATGTTGAAATATATCCAATGAAATGAAATCTGTGTGCCTGAATAAGATCCCAGGCCTAAATTATTTCAGAACAATTCTTCCTGGTCTTTCATTGTAGCTATATCCAAATGGGGACCTGTGTTAGTCTTCTGAAGGAAAAATTAAGAAGAATCTTGTACCACTTTAAAATACTGGAATTTTTTATCATTTGTATTTCCCTTTTAATTTTTAAAACTTCAGCCAGTTTCTTTTGTATATCCAGTAAAGTGTCCTTTTCCAAATCATTCTCTTGGCCTGTCATTTGTAGTTCCACTTTCTGTACTTTCTCTGTCTTGTCAAATAAAATTTGTTCCACATCTGTCATTCCTTCATTAACATCTTATGGACATAGTCTATCCACAGAAGCAGACATCATTACTGACAGTGTTGATATTGTAATTACTAATTTCTGGCTCCATACTTCAAAGACCTTTCCTTTTTCTTTTTTTTGTATATAATTTTTATTAAGAATTTTGATTATAATAATAAAATCTAATACAAACTGAATAAGTAAATAAAAGAAAGAAAGAAAATAGTAAAGAAGGCAAGGAAAAAGAAAGAAAAAAGAAAATGAGAAAAGTAAGAATTCAGAAGAAGAAAAGAAATATATAAAGAAGTGACTTCCAACCTTTATCATAAGAAGTATAAACAAATTTAGTAACTCTTCACCCTCTCTAAAGTTACAAACATTTATCTCTTCATCCCATATCCCATCTCTTATCTATAAACCCATAAAACATTATCTTTTCAGTCCTAGTGTCAGCAGAAAGGTAGCTGGAAGTAACATATTATTTTAAGCATGATGAAATAAACCAACTTTATATTCCTTCCTTTTACTTCTAACAGTCTTAATCTTTAGTTTGTTCAAATATTGTCGTAGGATTTGATTTCATTTCTTCTTTGTCCCATTGCACAGAGTGCTTCAAGGCTTTAACAACCATCTTTTGTAAATCCAGTAGGAAAAAATTATTTAGGTCACTCTCTTGGTTTGTTATTTGTATTTCCTTTTTAAATTTTAAAACCTCAGTCAGTTTCTTTTGTAGATCCAATGAAACATCCTTTTCTAAATCAGTCTCTTGAGCTGTCAGTTGTAAATCCACTTTCAATACCATCTTTATCTGTCAGATAAAATCTGCTCTACATCTGCCATTTCTTCAATAACATCTTTTGGATATAGTCTATCCATAGAAGCAGACATCATTACTGATATTGTTGATATTGTGGCTACTATTTTTGATTCCATTCTTGAAAAGTCTCCTTCAGAATTTTTATTGTCATAACCATCTTGCAGACCTGTATCTATTTCCTCTGTCTAAAATCTTTAGTCCCGTCTAGTGTCCAGTTTTTGAAATCACTAAATTATTTATCTATGTTGTATCTTGTAAAAACCAAGACAGGATCTATTTCCCATGAGAAGGTGTTTGCACTTTATAATTAATTCCAAAATGTTATTGTAAAAGTTTCAGTATTCCAATTTTATCTGGACCCTTAGTCCATTTATAACTTTGTAAGATCAAAATCTTATTTAGCTTTTTGCTATTTATTTTAAATTCCTTAAATTCTTAACCTTATAATTAATTTTTATTTTGTTCAGAGTTGAAGAAAAACTCACCTGATGACTTTTCAGACTTCTTGTTCCGAAGGTCTCTAATACCTTTAAGATAGTTAATAGGCAATTTCCGAAAGTGATTAAAAGTGAGGTTTGTGAACTTAGTGTCCTTCAAAAGGCTCCACCACGGTTGCGAACAAGATGGCTAATCCCTTTGTCTCCCAGCATTCAAGCCTGCAGAAAACCACTGTCCTGCAGTCTCCTCATGAAGAGCAGCTGTCCAGAGCATATATTGGCCATGTCCCATCTTCTTTTTATCTGGAGAGGTTCTGAAGCATTGGTCTACTCACTGGTCTTCCTTGGCCTTTGCTTCAGTCATCAGCTCTGCTTTCATGGCGATGACATCAATTCATCATACCTCCCCTGAAAGTTTTCAGTTTCATTCAGTTTAATAGAAAAGAACCCTTATCCAAACAACATTTATGAACCAATTATTTTTAAAAAATATTTCAACAGTTACTGGCTCCTTGTGAGGTTAGTGTGTGGCATGAAGTTTCTTTTTCCCTACTTAGGTCAACTAGAAATCATCTTCCAATGTTTCTGTTAATTCAGGAGAAAACATATAAATAAATAAGCTTTCCAAAATTGCTGGTAAGAACTTCCCTTTGGGCCACATGCAACCTGTGTATATGTACAGGTGGGGAGAAGCTATTAGGGAATATATGCATATAATACAAAGGCCATTCAGAAAAATTCTCTTATATAAAAATGAAATGACTTTATTGGAGTCATTGACCAGCCTTAAATAGCATACAATAGCATAGAAATAAAAATAAAGGAAAATAAATTTAACACAACCAGAATAGGTTTAACTTTCAGAAGCTGTTAGCAGTAAGGCTTTAGTGAAGAAACTATCATAAATTTTAACAAGAAACACATAAACCATATTATTTGTCAGAATCCTCGCAAGATTTTAGAATAGATTATTATATGGCTAGTTTAAAAAAAAAATGGGTTCTTTTTTCCATGCTGCGGTTCTGCCATTGTAAAAGGGGAGGGGGAGCAGGAAGGAGAAACCGTTTGAAGCAGATGGCTCCTTATCACAGGCTCTGGAATGTTCAAGGCTATGCCAGCAAGGGAATCAGAAGACAAGAACTAAGGGCGATGGAAGGGGAGGGAAAGTAAGAAGGGCAATGTAAGGGGGGGAAAGAAAGAAAAGCGGTTTTTGGCGCGCTTTTGCTCAGTCTCAGCAATGCTTTGGATCTGTACACTTATTCTTAATAAATGAACTTTCTTTTGAATCAATATTGGTTGCAAGGAAAGTTACTGGTTTTAAGATCAACAGGTGGCAGTTCGTTACATCATCATCATCATTATTATTATTATTATTATTATTATTATTATTATTATTATTATTAAGCTTTGAGCAAGTTTAATTAAATCAGACTGTTCCTAATAAGTCCTGCCTAACCTTGCATCTTCTACATGTTTTCTCATTCACTTTGATTTATTTTTGTGTCTTTCAAAGAGGAGGAGATTTTGATGAAATTTGTAAAGGCATAAATAGAATATTCTTATGCTTTCTTAGCTATCTATTGGGAATGGGGGTAACCATGAAGGCTTTAGAAATGAAAAAATACAAAATGGAAAACAGTAATATGAGAAGTATCTTAATTTGCAACTTCTAACAATAATGTAAGTTCAAAAACACCATTGAAAGAAATTCAAAATATTAATTTGAGAATATCATACAAAACAGAAGAGTATTTTAGTTGGCAATCATCTCTGGCAGCATCTAGCTAACCGTCACTGACCTTGAAAAGCTAAGCAGGCTCAGATTTGGTTGGTATTTGGATGGGAGAACTTGAGAAAGTTCTAAGTGTTAGGTTAGACTGTGAAGCTGAAAACATCTTGGAAAAGGTGAGGCAAACCACTTCTGTACTTTTGCCAAGAAAACTCCATAGATGGACTACGGAGTCCAGCTCAGTATAGTATATATGTGAGTGACTTGCTATCTTACTCCATAATTCTGTCGAGATTGGTGAATGAAAAGTTGCTATCACAAAATGATGCTTTTGTTATCTTTTGCATATAAAGCATGTTTATATGCCTGGTAGCAGAGCAAAAAATATGGCTTCAAAATTTGAATGACTTAAATCCTTCAATAAATATTTATTATTAAAGTAAGATTTAATATATTCAAAGATATATTTCATTTTCTATAAGTCATTTTAAAATCTGTTTAATTTAGGAATATATACTACATATGGTTGAATTTGAAATTAGCAGTGAATCAGATTCATCAGAAAATTCGGGCAATATCTAAATCAAAGATTTTTCAAGGATTCGCCTAAAACTTTATCGATAATTCCAAATATCTGAGATGAACAGAAACTGGGTATGGGTTTGTGAAATGTAATTTCACCGCAAGCTCTTCATATAAGAATATCAGGGTTGAATGAGGGGAAAGGAGAAGATTAGAGTTTTGTAAATGATAGCTGTGGCTCCTAAGCACAATGAATGTTTTAGCACTGGGGAAGGAAAGTTGCAGCGAACATTCATTATTGCAGTTATATCCCATAATTCCTTTTGAGAACTCAGTGTTGAAGGAGAGCTGTGTTAATCCATAGTGCCTCCCAAAATCAGGAGGAGTTTGGTAGCAACTTTCCCAAGTAACACATTTTATAAAGAGGCATAAGCTTTCATGAGCTGTAGCTCACTCACGCAGCTCACTGATGATCTGATGAAGTAAGCTGCAGGTCACAAAAACTTATGCCTCTTTATAAAATGTGTTAGCACCTTTTTCAACTATCAGAACCCTCCTGATGTTTTTAGAAGTCAAGTTTACATACATGGGGAACTTGCCTCATTTTATCCTATTGTAAGAACCTTAGAATATAGCTGGGATGTTTGGGTATGGATACAAACCTGAGTCCCCAATATCTTAACCATTATATTACACTGGTTCTTGCATGTGACAGTTTATGTTGATTTGCTCAGCATACAAAAATGATACATATATGATTTGGTATTATCTGGGACCAATTTGAAGTGCTGACTAAACTGCTATCTGATTCCATGGGAATCTAATTCTCTAGTTAAGATCATCTTCAGAAGCTCACCTTCAGAGATAAGATCTAGAAGCAAGACCAAGGGGTGACTCTATGGACTTCTATTTGTCAGATTATCTATTAATCGTCACATGAAAATGCCTTTCTATGTTGAAATTTGCATTTGAATGGCCCTTCCTCATTTGGAAACTATATAGATTTTTCTATTAGTATTGTATTTATTCTTTAATCTTGTTGTCTAGATGAATAGGTCAGTTGTGGTAAGATATATTTGCTTAAGGACATCTGACATCTTCTATTCATTCAGAAGAAATGGTGCTTGTAGAATGCCAGTCCTTCCTGAGCTTGATTTCTGAATATTTTTTTTTCCAGTCTAAGAAAAGAAAAGACGTTTGCGTTCTTCTGTACTAGACAGAATTAGATTATCTTTCGTTCTGCACCCTTCTAGCTTTTGATTGGCTCCTGTAGTCACTCTGAAACATTTTACTGCATGCATTTGAAATAGTTCCATCTTTGGCTAATGAAGGCTAATAGCACTCCAGGCAGCTGAACTGACATCCTGGAAATGCCTTGAGTCTAGTGCATGTGCTGGCACTCTTCCCTGTTGTAGCTCAACTACCAACAGTTGCCCTTTCTGTAGTACAGAATTAGAATGATGAGGTGACAAATTGGAATACGCTATAATTCCCATAGGACAGAAATGGAGAGAAAGGGAATTTTGAAACTTATCAAGTAGGACTTTATTTTTACATCGTAAAATATCTGAAAAAACTTTCTAAAGGCCAAAGAAAATATGACACATGATATGATGGGAATGCAACTCTCTGCATTGTTTTGCTTTTCAGGATTACTCAGAATAAATCCTAAGAGAAAGCTTGGATGGGGCTGTAGAATTTGGGAAGGGAAGTCTTTCTTTCCTTACAGATAAAAATCCTGATAAAAAATGGCTGATCCTGAAGCACCTATTAGCTACGCATGAAAAAACAGTAATGTCTTCTAATGAAATTGCTTTTTGCAAAAAGGAAGGGATTAATGTGATATAGAGATGATTACGATATTTAAAGAGGTAGACATGGAACCTCCAGCCTGTATGTTGATTTGGGTTGATTGGAAGGAAGTCTTTATTCCAATAAAAGAGGAATCTCCCCCAAGGATAAAAATAACCCTTCATGTTTATAGTAGTCTGGAAAAAGTGATGTTGTAATAGATACTGTTGCTGGCTGGATCTGTGTACAGTTCATTTCACATTTTAATCATAGACATATTGAAAGTCAATATGGGCCACAAATGCTCACACAGAGAAGAAAGCATGAACTAGTCCTACTTTTCTATCAAGGTTAAGACCAATACAAAGTGCAATTTACCACTTTTATGTTCTTGCAGACATCACATTCTCATTTTATGAGTGGGAACTACATCTTTTTCTCTATTTACTAAAAGTTTAGGAAATAAAAGTTGTGGACAATTTGCTTGTCTTCTGTTTGAATAAAATAAAAATACATGACGACAACAGATGCCATAATAAATTGGTTAGTCTTTAAGTTACAACAGTTTTTGTCCTTAACAAATTAACAAAGCTCTTCTTGCAGGAATCAAATAACCAGAAAACAATGATATAAAACCTAAAAAGTGAATATAAATATACATAGATATCAATTGATACCTATGTATAAATATAAGATACTGTATATAACAAGGAATACGAATGAAATATAGAATATAAAAATACAGAGATAAAAGTACAAAAATAATAGCATAAAATAAAATAAAATAATAATAATAGAATAAAATAAAATAAAATAAAAGGAAAGGAAATTAATCAGAATCTTCAACTACAAGTAAAACGAATAACATATATACAAGCACAAAACTAGGCAACCTGGAAGGATATACTCGGGTTCTTATTGGATAAGAGGAGCAACAAATAGAAGTTGTGCTCTCTGCCCAGAAATACCTTTAGGATGGGGTGGATGAGAGTCATCCTAGAATCCCTGTAAAGGGAAAACAGAGGATTACAAGTAGTCCTTGACTTACAACAGTTCGAAGTTATGATGGCACTGAAAAAGTTACAACTGGTCCTTGCACTTATGACCATTACAATGTCCCTCCAGTCACATGATCCAAATTTAAGCGCATGGCAACTGGCATGTATTTATTTATTTATTTATTAAATTTATCCCGCCCATCTCCCTCTAATGATGGTTGCAGTGTCCCTGGGACATGTGATTGCCATTTGCAACCTTCCCAGGGGAGTTCTGACAAACAAGGTCAATGGGGGAAGCTGGATTTGCTTAATGACCATGTGATTCTTTTAACGACCATGGTGATTTGATTAATCATCGCAGCAAAAAGGTCATAAAATCAGGCACGACTCACTTAACAACCTCATTGCTTAGCAATGCAGGTTCTGGTCCCAATTGTAGTCATAAGTTGAGGATTACCTGTATATAGTTCAGATTCTATTGAGCCATCCCCACATGGACATAGGTACTGGTGCACTGGAGTATTCTTATAGTGTCCAAAGAGGACTGATGAGGGCAGTGCGTTTAGGCTGGCTAAAGTAAAAGCTCTACAAAATTTCCATATTGTAATAGATGATAAATAGGAGGCTGGCACAAACCCCTTTTGGAAGAATTTCCCAAATTATAGGACCAGATGCTAGGCTTAGATTAGATTGAAGGTCTGTGTCCCAGATCCGTTGCTTAAGAGCGCATCTGGCATTTTCAAAGCCTAAGGAGCAGAGGCTTTCTATTGAAAAATCCAGTAAATGGATTTCATCAATAGTTTTCTTTGGCCAATTGATTTAAGTGGTCCCTAAGGACCAAAGGGACCAGACCTATAAAGAAGAGAATTAATTTTAACCAAACATTAACAAGTAAAGCCAAGCTCTAGCATCCACAGAAACTAAACTCATCTCCCAAATAAAACGGCATTCTTAATACATTTTGAGATGTCAAGAATGGCTCTAATAAACTTAGTTTGAACAACTTCAAGAATATTGAACTTAGTAAGAGTGCAGATTAGAGAAGAGTACCATAGAGAAGCTGAAGGACAGCCTTGGCCAAGAGTACCTTACAGGCTGAAGAAATATAATGAGCTCCTTTTGAATGAAAAAATCTCAGAATAGCTGTGGAGCTATGCTGAGCAACACTAGCCTGGTAGGAAAGATGTGCTTTCCAAGATAGAGAGGCGTGGAACAGCAATTGCTGAAGGGAGAAGGCTTTCAGTAGTACTTTCTCTTTTGAATTCTTGCTAGTTTATAGCTTTCTGCTTTGATTAGAACTGTTGTTTAGAAAAAAAAATGTATTGATATCCAATGGCAGCCCTAAGGAAAGGCATAATGTGACTGATAACTGTGGGTCTGTTTAGGGAATGATGACATGTTACCACCTGCAAAATATTCAGCAGTATTCAGCCGCAAATTTTTTCAGTGTTCGGTGATAAAGTAGAGCTTGGTAAAAATCTTCTACCTAGTACTATATTTAAAATGTTCATTATGCTTCTAGGAAAGACAGCTTAAATCTGCACCTGATTACATGAGGGCTTAGATGCTACAAATAGGGAACTGATTTTCTTGAAGAGTAGAAGGAATTTGTCTCAGATATTTCTGGGACAGAAGAAGATACATAAGAAAGGAGCAGAAAAGGAGGATTTTCCTGTCCTGACCCTAATTTTTCCCTTAGCCTTCCATATTAAAAAGGAATTCAAGTCTCATAGTGCTGAGATGAAAACTTGGTTGATAGATATTTCTTTCTGGGCAAACTCCACAAATTAAATCAGTAAGGGAGATGAGCAGACTTGCTTATATCCTTCCATTTTGTTCTCTAGGGTATATCAGGCAAGGATTTAAAAGTGTTTGCTTCGACTTTTGCTTAACAGTTGTTTGTCATTTCATCTGAACCAACACATTGTGCTCAACATTAATTACGGTCTGAACAATAAGCATAAATGTCCACAGGAAGAACAAGGAAGCAGAGTGATGAAATGTACATAAGTACATCATGATGTGGACTCTGTATCTCATGGCCTGTGATGATAACAAACTATATCAAATGATAACAACCTATACCAAAAAAAAAAAAAATCCTCTTCTGATGTAAGGGACAATAAAGAAAAAGAGAAATGGCAAGCCAAAAACTCACTTAAGTATATTAAATTATGAGTGGGTTCACATACCACTAAGCCATTATTTGATTAATCATAGTTGACTGAATAAGCCATAACTGAGTAGGTTACACAAAGCAGTAAAAGAAAAGCAAACAACTCACATTATAGCTTATCACAGTATGAAAATCCAACTATAATGGATCTCCTTCGTTTCATAAAGGAATTTTTCCAGCCCTATTTGCAGAATCCAGAGACTGAATCTGGACCTTCTTATATATGCTCTACCACAGAGTTAAAAGAAATTATGAATGCCCAGTTGTGTCTGGACATATATTTATTTTAGTGGGTAAACATAAAAAAAGGTTAGGCTTAAACATGTTTAGAAGTCTAATAAATTCAGAGCACTGGGTGGTAGCAAATGGATAGTGATTGAATTATAATTCACTAGACACATGAAAACTCAAATTTTGATTTTTTATTGCTGGAGAAATTGTGAATAAAATTAGCTGTCATATGAAGAATAAAGTAAGTTATTTAAACTAAGCAGGTTACACTTCCAGGGAATAAAAATGAAATAAGAATATGTATTTAAAGCAATGTGTTTATAGTACCTAAATCAATTCAGACAGCTAGCTTTGAAAAAGTTGTGTTTGACATGTTTCAAAAACTATTCTTTATTAATATCTTCAGGAGTATTTGAAATTTGAAATAAAGAAGACATATATTTCAAAAGACAGCACCATCTAGATGTTCTACTCATACTTTTTTCAATACACAAATAAACTTGACAGCATATCATTCTTAACCCTTTACAATTCTTAAGTCATATATTAGTTGGTCACTAAAACTGCCTTTGAAACTGAATGCTAACAATATCCTATTGGTGTTCTATTATAATAATGATGTTCTGTTTTGTCATAGCATGTGAAAGTTATATATTTATATATAATTACAGATAAAGTACACTATTGTTACTTAGAAATACATTTACAAATCTCCATTTCCTCTTGTTTTTCATTTATTTGCTCATGTAGTGTGCTTCTAAGATTTTTCTCCTTTGCCTAGCTGAATGGTGATGTGCTATTTGCAGCATTCATTTATTATTATGTATCCTGGTATATTTGTGTGTGTGATGTATACACTCATCCCTACATATATATACACACAGAGACCTTTTCATTCATTCATTCATTCATATATCTAGATGGGTCTTTTGTGATGAGGTAGATGTACCTGAAGAACATTTATTCTTTGGAATGAAAACATAGTTTTAAAATGAAAACATAGTTGAGGGTTTTAAGGTTCCCCTCCCCAAGTGTGTCCACATTTTTTTCAGTCTTTTCTGCATTCTGATTTCCTGTCTGACAGGGAAAAAACAGAGATAATGGTTTTTTAATCATACGTGAATACAAATCAGTAAATACACAGATGTATCTGTCAAACACTAAACTAATAGGCATGGTTTGCACGTTGGGCATGCAGTGAAAAAGTCCAGAATAGAGAAATTCAGTTTACCATTTCTAATTTTAAAAAATAGTTCTGGCTGAATTCCTAAAGGAGACTATTTTCATTTGTTCTTTAAAATTAAATTTGCACCCAGGCTTTCAGCTTATATAAGCACTATAGGCTTGAAAAGATATAGCTGACTGGGGGGAAGGGAAGTAAACATGCTTAGTTTCTGAATCTTTATTCCAGTACTTACTGGAAATTCCCAAGGGCTCTAGGTGAATCCCTGGCCTGCAGGTTTTTGGTTACAAATTTATAGTAGGGTAATCCTTCAGTCTCAAAAATCTACCGTATCCTGAGTGTTTGTTTGTTTGTTTTACCAAGGGAACAAAGGCTGTTAGACCCAGGATATGGCCATAATTTTAATAGGCCATGTTAGGTTCACATAAAACACTGTAGCCTTTCAAATTTTCAGAGCTCTTAATCAAGCAAAATGAAATGATGACAGACACAGCTGTTATGAAAATTCCTGACCTCTGTTTGATGTATAATACAATTCAAAAATTGAATCTAGAAAGATCATCAGTAAAGAAGCCTCAACCTAACTAAACTGAAAAAAGTGATAGGCCAAAAAGTAAATGGATTTGGAAAACAAGAGTGAAGTTGAAGAAATCAGTATTTCCCAATATATTGTGTTGGATTTCAGCTGTCATAATCCCTCAGCCAATCATGGATCTTGACCAGAATGCCCTGTCTTAATGGGAGTAGAAGTCCAACAAATCTTACAGAAAGACTGGATTAAGCTTCAGCACCTTAATGTGTTCTTGATAAATGTTTGTAGAGGTCATTAGTAATCTAATTTAATGTAGAGAATATGGACAGGTTATGTATTCAGTGAAAAAAAAAAGATAATTTGCACGCTATCATCATGATCATTTTCCTGGTTGTCAGGAATCATTAACTACTATTAAAAGACAAAGTCCTGGAGGACTGCCAAGAATATACATATGGAAAAGGCCTGTTGTCTGAGTTTCTAGATAAGAACTCCATGTATTAAAAAAATAAAATAAAATGACAGATTGTGACATTTCTTTGTAATTCATAGCAATCTTTGCAATTGATATGAGAAAGAAATATATTTTGTTTTCATTTGGATGCAAACTTCCTTGTTTTGTATTTTTGAGTACACAAACCAAAACATGATTATCATTCAACATTTGCAATTCTCTGAGTTGTGCATGCAGTACCAATGATACGAAGGTTTATTAGGAAAAAGTACATTTCAGTACATTTATATTCATAAAGATGTACAAAAATGCATTATGTTGAGGGAGTTGTTTGCAAAAATGCACAAAAAATTGCAAACAAAAATGCATATTTAGAGAAATATATACTATATGTATACAGTATGTATAAATTTTGTATGACATATTTACAGAAATAAGAAACTGAAAGAAACCAAATGGTATCCCATGCCTGGTATGTCCACAGCTCTTTATATATTGAACATTCAGAATTTTCGTATATAATTCAAAATTACTTTCGTAACTTTAAATCATATTTTTCTTCTTAATGCCATATTATCAAGTTTATGGATTTTTGTTGTTCAGTCGTTAAGTCGTGTCCGACTCTTCGTGACCCCATGAACCATATTGCGCCAGGCCTTCCTGTCCTTCACTGCCTCCCTGAGTTTGCTCAATTTCATGCTCATTGCTTCAGTGATGCTATCTAACCATCTCATCCTCTGCCGTCCTCTTCTCCTTTTGCCTTCAATCTTTCCCAGCATCAGGGTCTTTTCCAAAGAGTCCTCTCTTCGCATTAGGTGACCAAAGTATCTGAGCTTGAGCTTCATTATCAATCCTTCCAATGAGCAATCAGGGTTGATTTCCTTTAAGATTGACTGGTTTGACCTCCTAGCAGTCCAGGGGACTCTTAAGAGTCTTCTCCAGCACCACAGTTCAAAGGCATCAATTCTTCGGCGCTCAGCCTTCTTTATGGTCCAGCTCTCACAGCCATACATTACTACTGGAAAAACCATAGCTTTGACTATGCGGATCTTTGTCGGCAAGGTGACATCTCTGCTTTTTAATATGCTATCTAGGTTTGCCATAGCTTTCCTCCCAAGGAGCAAGCGTCTCTTAATTTCATGGCTGCAGTCTCCATCTGCGGTGATCTTCGAGCCCAAATAAATGAAGTCTGTTACTGCTCCCATTTCTACCCCTTCTATTTGCCAGGAATTGATGGGCCCAGATGCCATGATCTTAGTTTTTTTAATGTTGAGTTTCAAGCCAGCTTTTGCACTCTCCTCTTTCACCCTCATCAAGAGGCTCTTTAGTTCTTCTTCACTTTCTGCCATTAGGGTGGTATCATCTGCATATCTGAGGTTGTTGATATTTCTCCCTGCAATCTTTATTCCAGCTTTTGATTCTTCCAGCCTGGCATTTCTCATGACGTACTCTGCATATAGGTTAAATAAGCAGGGTGACAGTATACAGCCTTGTCGTACTCCTTTCCCTATTTTGAACCAATCGGTTGTTCCATGACCGGTTCTAACTGTTGCTTCTTGGCCCGCGTACAGATTTCTCAGGAGACAGGTAAGGTGGTCTGATACCCCCATCTCTTTAAGAATTTGCCACAGTTTGTTGTGATCCACACAATCAAAGGCTTTTGCATAGTCAATGAAGCAGAAGTAGATGTTTTTCTGGAACTCTCGTGCTTTCTCCATGATCCAGCAAATGTTGGCAATTTGATCTCTAGTTCCTCTGCCTCTTCGAAACCCAGCTTGTACATCCGGTAGTTCTTGGTTCACGTACTGCTGAAGCCTAGCTTGTAGGATTTTGAGCATAACCTTGCTAGCATGTGAAATGAGTGCAATTGTGCGATAGTTTGAGCATTCTTTGGCATTGCCCTTCTTTGGAATTGGAACATAAACTGACCTTTTCCAATCCTGTGGCCACTGTTGCGTTTTCCAAACTTGCTGGCATATTGAGTGCAGCACTTTAACAGCATCGTCTTTTAGTATTTTAAATAACTCAGCTGGAATACTGTCATCTCCACTAGCTTTGTTGTTAGCAATGCTTCCTAAGGCCCACTTGACTTCACTCTCTAGGATGTCCGGCTCAAGGTCAGTGACCACACCAGTATGGACATCAGGGACATTAAGATCTTTCTTGTATAGTTCTTCTGTGTATTCTTGCCACCTCTTTTTAATCTCTTCTGCTTCTGTTAGGTCCCTGCCTTTTTTGTCCTTTATCATGCCCATCTTTGCACTAAACGTTCCTTTGATATCTCCAATTTTCTTGAAGAGATCTCTAGTCTTTCCCATTCTATTGTTTTCCTCGATTTCTTTGCATTGTTCATTTAAGAAGGCCTTTTTATCTCTTCTTGCTGTTCTCTGGAAATCTGCATTCAGTTGCTTATATCTTTCCCTTTCACCCTTGCTTTTCGCATTCCTTCTTTCCACAGCTATTTGTAAAGCCTCATCAGATAGCCATTTTGCTTTCTTGCATTTCTTTTTCTTTGGGATGGTTTTAGTTGCTGCCTCCTGTACAATGTTACGGACCTCCGTCCATAGTTCTTCAGGCACTCTGTCTACCAAATCTAATCCTCTAAATCTATTCATCACCTTCACTGTATACTCATAAGGAACATGATCTAAGTCATACCTGAGTGGTCTAGTGGTTTTCCCTACGTTCTTCAATTTAAGCCTAAATTTTGCAGTAAGAAGCTCATGATCTGAGCCACAGTCAGCTCCTGGTCTTGTTTTTGCTGTCTGTATAGAGCTTCTCCATCTTTGACTGCAAAGTATATAATCAATCTGGTTTCGGTATTGACCGTCTGGTGATGTCCATGTGTAGAGTCGTCTCTTGTGTTGTTGGAAAAGAGTGTTTGCTATGACTAGTTTGTTCTCTTGACAGAACTCTATTAGCCTTTGCCCTGCTTCATTTTGTACTCCAAGGCCAAACTTGCCTGTTATTCTGATTACTCCTTGACTTCCTACTTTAGCATTCCAATCCCCTATGATGAAAAGGACATCTTTTTTTGGTGCTAGTTCTAGAAGGTGTTGTAGGTCTTCATAGAACTGGTCAACTTCAGCTTCTTTGGCATCAGTGGTTGGGGCATAGACTTGGATTACTGTGATGTTGAATGGTTTGCCCTGGATACGCACTGAGATCATTCTGTCGTTTTTGAGGTTGTAACCCATTACTGCCTTTCCCACTCTCTTATTGACTATGAGTGCAACTCCATTTCTTCTAAGGGTTTCTTGCCCACAGTAGTAGATATAATGGTCACCTGAATTAAATTCACCCATTCCTGTCCATTTCAATTCGCTGATTCCCAAGATGTCGATGTTTAATCTTGTCATCTCATGTTTGACCACATCCAGCTTGCCTTGGTTCATAGATCTTACATTCCATGTACCTATACAATATTGTTCTTTACAGCATCGGACCTTCTTTTCGCTTCCAGATACATCCACAGCTGAACGTCCTTTCGGCTTTGGCCCAGCCGCTTCACTCTTTCTGGAGCTACTTGGAATTGCCCTCCGCTCTTCCCCAGTAGCATATTGGACACCTTCCGACCTGAGGGGCTCATCTTCCGGCGTCATATCTTTTAGCCTTTTAACATTGTCCATGGGGTTTTCTTGGCAAGAATACTGGAGTGGGTTGCCATTTCCTTCTCCAGTGGACCACATTTTGTCAGAACTCTCTGTCATGACCTGTCCGTCTTGGGTGGCCCTGCACGGTATAGCTCATGGCTTCACTGAGTTACGCAAGCCCCTTCGCCACGACAAGGCAGTGATCCATGAAGGGGAGTTTATGGATATTAAACTAAAATAGGATGATAACGGGCCTAGCCGTGTCACCTGTTTAAATATCCAGTCCATCATTTTATACTTCCAGCATAATGAAGTTGACAGCCAGACATTTTCAGAGGGGTCCAATACACATTAAAAAAACCCAAAAACCTGTTGAATCAGACTAAGTTTAAGATTATAAGAACATAATATTCTTTAAGTCTCTTAACCATAGATACATTAGTATAGGCATTCCAATTCTTTATCCCAGTGTTATTACAAATAACTACTCACCTTAACAAATGCTTTAATTTTCTATAACAAGTCTGTAAATTTAAAATAGTCCAAAATACATTTCAATGCTGGTAGTAATTCAGGAGTTCTAGATGCTGCTAAAGGATTTGAAACAAATTGTGATATAAACATATACTTTAATGTACTGTAGTGCCATTTTTAGATAGTCTAAATTCATTTTGTAATGACTTAAAGGTTTAAAAACTCGACTGGCAACAACCTGCTCTAAAATTTTAATATCTGTATAAGCACATTACTCATCTGCAATTTTTAAACTGGGATTATCTCAGATTGTTAATTTATCATATAAATAAAGATTAAAATTATTCTTCTATCCCAACATGTTCCAGATATGCCTTGCAGCTTTTAACGCTGGAAATACAATCACATTTTGATTGAAAAAGGAGCCAATCCATGCCACGTTATCAGAGAAGTCATAAAATAACTTTATAATTGTGTCTCTCATGGTTTTTATACTTGATCACTTGGATTCCATAAAGAAATAGGACAAAATATATGGCCAATGATAAAGTTGAAGGCCAGGAAAGTTATAACCACCATTATCATAGCCATGAGTGGAATAAAGAAAATCTATAGGTCTATCGTTCCCATACATTTTTTCTTGATAATTTATCAACCTGCTTGATACACCTTAAAGATATTAATATGGGGATCATTCTAAATGCATATTTCAGCCTTAAAGTAATATTCATACCAATGAGCAAATTGGTATTTTTAAACATCTGGTTATGTCAATATCAATCTAAAATAAAGTCTGATATATTTACACTTTTGTAATCTTTGAATAAATATCATAAAATTATATATATATATTGATATTGATATATTCAATTGAAGTTATTGTACATATTACTTTGATATCCTTGATGGTAAAAATGATATTATTTTCTGTTACTATTTCAGTCATCCTTCTATTTCCAATATCTTTACATTATTTGATTCATTGCATTTTCTGTGACATGCAGAAAGAGAATTAAACTACAGCTTAACAGACATAAAAGCCTTACCTAGTTCTGGTGCAGATTGTCTTGTACATGTACTCCAAGGTTCTGTGAGATTAATTTCCAAAATGTTCTTGTTTACAGTTTTTTTAATGAAGCAAATGCAATATTGTGACCATGAATATAGCCTTAAAAGCATTCCAAACATTAAATTTTCAAAATGTCTAGTTCTAAAAAAAATGTTCAAAAATTTATTTTATGTTTTAGAAAAATAAAAATATGTTTTGATGACAGATTTAAATATTATCTGAAAAAATGTAGGATGACTTTTTTTTTAAAGCAAAAGATAATTGTTATTAGATCTATAGTAATGGTAAATTTATTTAAAACATTTATATGGTTATTGTATATGGTTATATACTAATGCAACTCTTGACGGCTAACAATAATTTAAAAATCTACAACCAAAATTAATTAAAAACAATTATAACAACAATTTATTGGATAGTGGGCAAAAAATGTATATGATTTGAAGAGAAAGCAGAGTATTGACTATAGTAATAGAATCTACATTATACTTGGCTATCCATTCAACTATGGATTGAGATACCAAAAAATAATCAAATTGAAACATGTCTGATGTGGAGTTGAAAAAAAAAGGTATATTCTTGCTATAAAGGGTTTTAAATTTACTATACAGTATATCTACCAAATTAAACTCAAATTCTTAAGCTTGTAACACTTTCCATGTGGGGTTTTAAATTTAGCTGGAAGCAAAACATGATCTAGGAAAAGCTTTATAACTTGATTAACATCTCTGGCCATAATTATCTGATTCCATCTAAAATATAAAAAGATAGTCCAAACACCTATGTAACTTCTAAATATTAATAACAATATTCAACTATTGAATATTAATAGTATAGTCAATTAAAAATAATTAGCACATTCAACACAATTATTAAATATTATTCAGACATTTCATCACCAGTATTTAAAAAACAATCTTTCTGGATCACTTAATACTTGTTCCACCACAAACAAGAAGAGTTATTAATCAAAGTTACTATAGCCCTACCAGATTTTGAATTTCCACTAATATCTACTTGAGCAATCCTTCTTCTTTCTCATTTGGAAGGATGTTGACTCCTTATAAAAGAGCAAATTCAGATTTTAAATAGTTGAATATAGTAAGTATCTGACTCATATTGGAGGGACATTTAAGGCCTTTTACATTCCATTTAGTACACGTGAATGGGTAAAGATGGCATAAATAAATAAATTTAAAAAACAAAGCTAAAAAGCTGTACATATGAAAAGCAATATTTCTGTAGCAAAAAAAGAAGAAGAAAAAAGTAATTTATCTTAAACACTCCTTTTAAAGAACTAAAAAATGCATAATCGAGAAGAGAAAAAACATTAACAAATGTTAATATTAATAATAAAATAAGACTTTAAAAAGAACCAAAAGAAAAATATGAAACAACAATTAAAAAGGAAGCTGAACAAACAAAATAAGAGTACTAGAGGGCCTTTCAAATAAGACATAGTGAAAATCCAGTACGGGAACTTTCTGTAGTGTCCTTGGGGTTCTCTGAGCTTGGTTGCTTCCTTGCAAACGTCTCATTACCTGGCTAACAATGATTTAAAAATCAACAACCAAAATTAATTAAAAACAATTCTAACAACAGGAACTTTCCCCATCAGCCAAGATGTCCCATTTGCTGCCTTTGTGTGTCTGTGTCTGTGTGTATGTTTGTGTGTGTAGGATAATACTACTTTTTCTTCCAGTGATCTCCAATTATTCTTTCTGCTGCCTCTGGATCAAAAAACAGAAACCAGGGATAAACAACAAAGATTACTGTAAGAAGAAAAACAATGTTTAACCTTTTTTTTTTTCCTTGACAGATGAGCTTTACTGAATAACTTTTATTTCTGGAACATTTATAGAGGCAGATCTGGAGAAATCCTTGTTTTCTTTGTATTTCATTCCAAAGTTTGCACTTATTGAGATAAGGGCAGTATATGACTCCATACTTTATATCTTTAAAATGTCATAGTGACAGGGCTCAGATTTTTTACTGAATGAAAATGGAAATGTACACAAGAAGCAGTTACAATTTCACACTTGTGTTCTGGTTGCAGTGAAAATAATCTCATGTACAACTTAGACAATAGATTGATATCGCACAAGATCGTACAGAGTGTTTAAAAATGGTAAATTATTTCTATAAAATAGACCCTGTAAACAGAATATTTTATTGACTTTCTATACTGTTGCAACTTCTGTGGCATGTTGTATATCAGAGTTTTAAATCTGACTAATCCTTGTTCCATGTGAATCAAGCACTAAGATTTTATGATCCACTATTTCAAATCTCCGTTTCATTTCCAAAAATGCTGTTTCACATTATATGCTACACTTTTTATGTGCATAAATTCAGGTGTTTTAAAAGACTTTAAATCACCAGAAAGAGCTTTAAAAATGATAAGCAAGTCCACATAGCTTGTTTTTGCCTTACTTTATCTTATGGGTCAGGAATAAATACTGCTGTTCTTCACCTTGTTCAGAAAACTATTATCCCTCTGAAAGGGTGAGGTGTGATTTTTGTTTTCTTTGTCTTCTTGACTTCAGACCTATAATTTATCACCATAGAGCAGTAATTTAAACAAAGATACATAAAAGGTGTTTTCCATTTACCAATTAATTAATTGAACAGTCAAAAGATGAGAAAATGGACCCTTAATCTAGGAGAGAATCAGAATCGTTCAACCGATTTATTATCACGATAATCAGAAATAATCAGGTGGTGACCCTCATTTTTCCACACGCACTGTCCACCATGTGAGACTGTGGGAAGAAAGTGGGTAAGAATTTGATTTATATGAGAAGATGCACAAAGAAAGTGTTTCAAAGAGACTCCTCCTTAATTAATTCACTCTAACTCTGGCTGAGAATTTATTCTTACAGTTTTCAAGATAATTCTGATAGCTCTGAAATCTGTGTTGTTCTTACTTCCTTGGTTTACCAAACTCAGACCTACATCTTCAAAATTAGCTGAAAAGAATCCCCTAAACAAAACAAGGAATTGATGAGATTACATTCGTAACTCAACAGTACAGTAGGACTTAAAACGGGTCTCGGTGCATGCTCAGTCTTATCCATCCCAACAATTCCTCCACTTGCACTGCAGCAGTCATCTTGCTTGCATGATTGCTTTCTCTTTCATAAAGGATGCATTGTCCCTGTGAGAGGGAAGATGGACTTAGAAGTGATACTGTAACTCTGCTGTATTTCACTGATCAGTCAGAAGCATTGCTGATAGACAGATGGGAAATTCCTCAAGTGCATCCAGAAAATCATTAGGACCCATTAGGTACCTGGATTGGAACACTTAATCAGTCCTACATTCCTAATGAAGAATGTACTGGCTGCCATTCTACAATGGACCAGAAAACAATCTGTCCATCTTAATGGATTCACACAGGGTTCCCCAACCTTCAGATCATCAGCTCTATCCAAACAGAAACAGACTGTGTTCCCTGCTACATATATGCTGCTAAAAACACTGGATACCAGTTGAGACTGCTCAGTGAGGATATAAAATCCTGAGCTGACCCTGACTGGGCAAATCTTGTGGGTGTTGAAAGCTCAGGAAAAGGCTGTTGGATAGTACAATAACAGTACCCCTATATTGCCCAGCTACCCAAATACAGCAGCATGCACTCAAAATTATCAGACTGGCAGACAGAGCATCTTATTAGCAAGCTGGAATGCCTGTGGCCTAGGCACCTCCACCTCCCTAGACCAGACCTGGGCAAAGTGCGGCCCACGGGCCACATACAGCCCGCGAGCTGCTCCTGTCCGGCTTGCCCGTCGTCGCTCCTGTCCGGCCTGCCCGTCGCCGCTGAGTGAGCCGGAGCTCCGGCTCCGGTCACCCAGCACGGCAGTAAGCAAAACTCGCGAGATCCGACGCTGGGATCTCGCGAGTTTTGACTGTTACTCTTGAGCCACAGTTACTATTGTGCTTGTGTTTGTTTGTTTGCATAGCCAGCTGCTCCTGGCCCCCCAAAAATGTGTGCTCACATTAAAAAAAGAAATGTTGATTCGAATGCCACGTTTTCAACAAGACATGGACTGCTAAATATTTATTTACAGAAGTCAAAGGTAAAGCTGTGTGCTTAGTTTGTGGTACAGTGGTCGCTGTGTTGAAGAATTACAATCTGAACCGCCACTATGTGACCAAACACGAGGATAAATATAAGAACTTATCTGACCAAGAGCGCGCAAAGGAGTCTGAGGCTTTGCTAGCCAAGCTGCAAAGTCAACGAACGCTTTTTACAAAACTTAGCACATCCAGAGATACAGCTGCCAAGACAAGTTATGTCATATCTCATAAAATAGCTAGAAAAAGCAAACCGTTTTCTGAGGGAGAGTTTATTAAGGAGTGTTTGGTGGACTCTGCTGCGCTAATATGCCCAGAGAAAAAGGGCGCATTTGAGAACATCCCCCTCTCCCAGCGCACTGTAACGAGAAGGGTTGAGGACATTGCGGAAAATCTGGAGTTTCGGCTGAAGAACAGAGCAGTTAAATTTTACTGTTTTACACTGGCTCTGGATGAGAGCTGTGATGTACGTGACACTGCCCAGCTACTCATCTTCTTACGTGGGATCACTGCAGACTTCAAAATAACGGAGGAGCTGGCAGCCATGCAGTCAATGAAAGGGACAACAACAGGGAGTGATTTCCTAACGGAGGTAGATGCATGTTTGGACAAGTTGGGACTGAAATGGGACAAACTTGTAGGTGTGACAACAGATGGTTGTCCAAATCTGACGGGGGAAAATGTTGGACTTTTGAAGAGAATGCAGGATAAAGTGACAGAAATCAACCCTGAGCAGAAATTAACATTTTTGCATTGTATTATACATCAGGAAGTGTTGTGTAGGTCAGTATTAAAAATGAACCATGTTGTTGATGTTGTAACTAAAACAGTTAACTTCATCAGAGCAAGAGCACTGAATCACAGACAGTTTGTTGCACTTTTGGAGGAAAATGAGTCTGAACATCGTGACATCAGCTACCACTCAACTGTCAGGTGGCTCAGCCTGGGAAAAGTGCTGAAAATTTTCTGGGACTTGAGAGAGCAGATCTGGGAGTTCAGTGTGAAGAAGGGAAATGACATCCCTCAGCTTTCAGATGCAGACTGGCTGGTAGACCTTAGTTTTGCTGTAGATGTGACTGCTCAGATGAAGGAACTGAATGTCGAACTGCAATGCAAGGGCCTTTTTGTGCATCAAATGTACAGTGCAGTGAAGGCTTTCATGAGAAAGTTGCAGCTTCTCGCAAGCCAAATGGGGAACAATATTCTCACTCACATGCCAACACTAAAGGAAGCCACACCATCAGCTGATCACCTCCACAGGTACTCATCCATGTTAAAAGCACTGCATGGTGAGTTTTCAAGGCGATTTCAAGACTTCAAAACACTTGAGAGTGAAATGAACATGGTTTCTTCTCCCTTCACTTGCAGTGTTGATAATGCACCTAGTGATGTTCATATGGAACTCATTGACTTGCAGTCTGACACACTTCTGGCAGAGCACTTTAGGTCAGTCCCACTGCTTGAGTTTTACTCTTCACTCAAAGAGGAGAACTTTCCACACATGAGGAGACATGCTCTGAGGATTCTAGTCCTCTTTGGATCTACCTACATATGTGAACAGACATTCTCAGTGATTAAGTTCAACAAATCCAGATACAGATCCTCTATCACTGATGAACACCTCTCAGCTGTCCTTCGCATAGCCACCTCAGACATTCAGCCAGATTTCAGTGCACTTATTCAAGCCCAAGACAGACTGGATTTGTCTCACTGAACAAGTTGAACATCAAAACCATTTATAGCTTTTTGTCTAAAGTTGATCAGTTGCTTATCTTTAACATACCGCAAAAAACCTCTTTAGTATTTGTGAAGATTAACAAGTTTAAAATAAAAACAATCATACATCACTGTTTCATTTTATTTTTAAGTAAAGTTGGTTCGGCCCCAGAACACAGTTCAGATTTTTCATGTGGCCCCCTATAGAAATTAATTGCCCACCCCTGCCCTAGACTCTAATTCTAGCCTGCTGCAACATGAAGAAGCCCAGGAGAAGAGCTGGGACAGGTGAATCTTCACACTCCTTCTCCCTGTGGTCTCTGTGAAATATATTAGGTCAGTGCTTTCATCAGGATTAAGTTATTAATAATACTGTGTATGTTTTACCAGAAACTGGCCTGGCATTGATAAGCAGGATTTTTAGATTGTTTGTCTTCCATCCTCCCCACCTGCCATTGCTGAGTAAGCTTCTTGCTGGTGGCTTGCAATGAAGATCAAGACTCTGTTTCTGCCACCTGGAGGAAGAGTTGCCTATTTCTGCTTCACCCATTCTTCTAGGAGTGAATTTGTAACAATTGTTTGCCATAGAAATTCCAGTTTGCATTTCATGCAGATAACCTCTATTTTGGAGAAACATACATGGGAATTGGCTGATTTCTATATTTATATAGAAAACTATATTCATCTTCAGTTGTCCAGAGTGTTAATTTGAATGATGGCTGAGATCAGACCAGGTTAGTTCCTGTCCCTCTTTTTCTACTCCATTGGACATTTCCTGCCCTTACCACCTTTCACCCGCCTATGGTTTGTCATCTGTCCTTGTCATCCAAGTCCCTTTCACCTTCCTTAAAGAGGAATGTGTAGGTACTTGGACAGCCATACTAAGGTCATCCCATAGTAATACTAGATGCTATATTTTGGCTGTAGAGGTCACAGTATGATTTACCCTATTTCCTTTATCACTGCTGTGTAACAATTTGGAAGGTATATAACTTGTAACCTTGCTGAGTTCAGGGCTCTTTTGTATTATTTTGGCCAGGACCCCAGTGACCACTGTAGTTGTGCATGCCAATAAAATATACTTTGTTGTATCTATCTCCAAATGCTTTATTTAAGTGGGCATTTTGTCCTTCTTTAAGTGGGCATTTTCTCCCAAAGCACCAGGAATGTTTAAACAAGTTTTGTCCATTTATGGTAGAAGAATCCTTTCCCAGATTCCTTAGTGTATACTAATTAGTGTCCTGTTTTGCTCCTTCCCTTTTTATCGAAAATCGTTGAGAGGTTTGTCCTCTCACAATTGGGCTATACATTAATCAACCATGGTCTTGCTGATCCATTTCAGTCAGCATCCAGGCAGATCATTCAACTGAGCCAGTCTTGGGTATTGAATGACATTGTGATGGCCAAGAGCCAGCACTTTTCCTCAGTGTTAGTGCTGCTATTTCTGTCTGCAGCATTTGATGTTCTTGACCACCAAATAATGCTAATGAGGCTATAAACCCTGGGCATCACCAGCAATGCTTTGTCTTGTTTTCAGTCGTATCTTCCTGGCTATTGTTTTTCAGTTTTTCAGTTCTAGGCTAAATGCTTTCACAATGTTCCATCTTTCAATGAATGCAACCCAGGGTTCTGTCCTTTCTCCAATATTTTTTCCTTGTACACTGTTTCCCTTGGTTATCTATTCCGACAATTAGGTCTTAAATACCATAGCTATACTATCTATTCCCCATTACCTATCCCAGTTGTGTATTAGTACAAACCTTTCTATACAACCCAATCAACAGGATAGGGGCTTCTTTCCATTCCCCTTTTATACATTGCATTATCTTGTTTGTGTATATTTCAGGATTTAGGTCCTCATTTATGGTATTCTGTTTCCCCTCCTACTCCAGCTCCACACAGCTTTGGATGCATTTAATATTCAAAATAATAGTATTTATTCATAAGGCAGACTATTGGTGGACGTGGTTGTGAGCAGATGGTAGGACTACGGTATTTTGCCGTAAATCTTACTAGCAAAGTAGGATGATAGGTAGGATTTTATAACTGAGTAGTTATTTTTATTGTAGCTGTATATATATCATGGTATATATTGATTTTATTACTTTTGTGTACTTGTAACTGCTGTTTTGTTTTTTATTCTTGTTAAACCTGTATCAGTGGGAGGCAAATTCTAAGTAATACGTTGTTGTTTGTTTGGAAGGCCACCCTAATTGTCACCTTAACCTTTTTGTTGAGACTGCAACTGAATGGAAGGGAAGCTAGCCAGTGGCTGCCTGCCTGCCTTTGCAATCAGGGCTGGCTTTAGGCTAAGGGGCCCCAATGCCGCTTCTCCTTCCAAATTATTCTAAAAATGCAAATCTTATCATTGACAGAAAGTGGTCCCATCAGTCAATGTGGCCTAGGAGTGCCATTTATCCTTAAGCTACCACTGCCTGCAATCATCAAGATGCAGTCTCCCACTTTATCTCTTCCTGTGAATTATTATTTCAGTATTTTTTCCCCCAGTGTTGGAGTGTGGAGTCGAGGTATGAAACATGGACTCTCATCCCCAGAAGAGCGAACACGAGATAAGAGAATGAGACTGGCCCCTCCCTAAGGAATGCAGAGGATGTTTGTGGGGTGACCCTGAGAGTTGCTCTCAGTCTGAGAAGATTCTGTAACGGGAGTGAAGCCAATAAACCTTGCTGGACTGAATCTGTATTGTCTCTTGGAGTTTCCTGGGCTAATCCTGACACCCAGGCATTTACCATGCCCTGTTCTTTCCCATCTTCTGATACAGCTCTTAAAACCAAACTTAGTAGAACCAGCAACTGAAATTCCTTCCTCATGAAACTCCACAGTCTGTCATGCATTTCACAACAAACCAGATTAAGGTGTCTGGCCACAAGATCTCAGAAGGCAGGGGGAGGCTTTCCAAACTTACTGCTTTTCTCCAATTCCATAGCCCCATGGCAGTGTTTCTTTAAGATGAGGTCCATCTTAAAATTGATGCAATTCTGCACAGACTGTTTCTACCAGAAGCACAGAATCAAAGTTCTAATCCTGCAAGATGATTCCCATAAGAAACAGAGAGGCAGACACTTGATGGTGCAGTGCACTTTCCATCCCTCTTGCTTGCTATCAATGCAAGATGGTTGTCTTCTCTTTGACTTTTACTCACAGGGTATGCAGGTGATTCTCCTTTTTATGGAGCTCACACAGCTTGGAAACACCAAAACTGTGACTCATGAAAGAAAAAACTCAATGTGGTAATGCCCTGCCAGAGTTACTGGCTTGAAAGGGTTGATGGACAATGTTTCTTTGAAAGCTATGTCTGCCCTATTAGGAGAGCAAAAAAAAAAAAGGGGGGGGGGTATTAGCAGGTACATTAAGACCTCAAAGTACTTCAGATCACCAGTAGTTACATGTTGATTAAGACTGCATTGAGTCATAGAAAAGGCATTATAGTTATTTGTTAAAGATGCTTTAATAAAGAATACAGGACAAAGGCATTTCCAGTGGAACTCTATTGCAGTTCCATAGAAGAGATCAGAGTCTGTAGTCTTCCATTTTCAGAACAGATTTTCTAACCTTGGCTATTGAGTGTATTAGTCAACTTCTGCAGAATATATTTCTGCTTCACTCACTCTGTTCCATTCATGATTGCCAGTCTGTCAATGCTGCTATCAATTTGCAATTGCTATTAGGTTTCTTGGCTGTGTGAGTCTGCCAAATTGGGATTATAGGCATGTTTGAGTCTAATCTATTTTTGCTCTCAATGTTAATTTCCCACATTGTTTAGCAATTTCTGTACATATTATTATATATTTGAAGGATCTGTTCTACATGTATAGCAGCACACCAGTCACTGGCATAGGTTAGGCATCCTAGTACATATCCTGTAAATTCAAACTGAAGTTCACTCTGAGATTACCCAAGGCTTACCAATAATGGTAGATACTCGTTAACATCAGTTGTTCACAAGTCATTCAGTAGCTTGTAGAAAATTCCATCTATAAGGCATAACTTGAACTGGCTTCTCTTAATAAATAGATTCTAAGATACAGTGGTACCTCAAGATACGAACGCCCCATCTTACGAAAATTTCAAGATACGACCAGCTCTGGCCACAAAAATTTACCTCAACATGCGAACTCTGCCTCAAGCTACGAACCGGATCCGCGGCCAAGAGGAAGTGCTAATGAATCTGAGTGCGAGGACAAAAGCCCAAGGAAAGCAATGCAGAAAGAGGAAGTGCTAATGAAATCTGAGCGCACGGGGGGGGGGGAGCTCCTGCTCCCGACTGTGCGTGCGCGCGACATAAGCCTTTCCCTCCAGCGTGCTGATATTGCTTTCACTGTGCTTTTGTCGCTATGGAGAAAGGAAACAGCGCGGAGGAATCAGTGGGGTGGGGAAGCTCCTGCTCCGCTGTGCGCGCTACATAAGCCTTCCCCCCATTGCTTTCACTGTGCTTTTGTCGCGCATACCAAGGGCTATGCACAAAGGAAAGAGCGCAGAATTAAGAGGAATCGGCGCGGGGGTGGGGAAGCTCCCGCTCCGCTGTGCGCACTACATAAGCCTTCCCCCCATTGCTTTCACTGTGCTTTTGTCGCGCGCGCCAAGGGCTATGCACAAAGGAAAGAGCGCGGAATTAAGAGGAATCAGCGCGGGGGGTGGGGGGGAAGCTCCCGCTCCCGGCTGTGCGCGCGGGAGTCTTTCTCAGATTTCATTAGCACTTCCTTTTTCTGCGCTAGGGCTGACTAAAGCGCGCCTGGGGAATTTCCTAGCCGTGCAACGCCGGCTGACACATTAAACCTTATAGGGACATGTGCTTCAGGATGCGACCAAATTCAGAGGGCAGATTAGCCGTATTTACATTGAACTTTATGGGGAAATTTGCTTCAGGATGCAACCAAATTCAGAGGGTGGAACGGATTAACCGTATTTACATTGAACCCTATGGGAAAACGTGCTTCAGGATGCGACCAATTCGACTTGCGATCAGAGTCACGGAACGGATTAAATTCGTATCTTGAGGTACCACTGTAGTTTGTTTTGCATGCTGAAATATTTCAGGGATAAGGCTTTCTTCTTCAGTGCACCTGAAGGCCATTTTGCCTAGCCTTCTGTCCTACACTTTAGCCCAGATCTATCTCATAACAGTACTATCCCTCCAGTATCAACATAACAGTTTAAAAGAAAGTCAGTAAAGGTAGCCTGCCAGTAGATGTTTGAGATCAAGACATTTCAGTAAAAAGCAATTATAGCATTCCAAACAAAAAGGCAGAACCACCTAACATTTGCATATTCTGTAATTCCTGAAGTCAGTAGCTATAGTCATGCCACATTGTGATTTATAAAATCACAATGTGTAGGTTTGCACAATATGCTAAGCCAGGGATAAGCAACATTTTGGTGAGTGAGGCATACATAATAGTTTTCCTTGGTTTGAAGGCTACAAACTGGATGGAGACACATCATACATGTAAGTGGGCTTAATGGAGAGACAAGTGTTTGTTTTTTAAACTCTGACTTGCCTATTTTAGGCCTTACATTATATTACAGTTTTCATGTTTCCAAATGTCAGGAAATTGTGTATTCTAGCAGTCATGATTAGAGGGGGCTTGAAGAACTGCAAAAGATCTGAGGCCTTATGCAGTTCTGGGTCTATTGGTTGCCCACCCTGATAATAAACCGTAATGAAACTACATTTTGGCTTGGCATAATGGGTGAACTCTACTAATCACAATTTCTCACTATATTTACAATATTTTGTTTCTTTTAAATAAGTATGCTACAAAACCAAGACAGGACACTAGGTGGGAGTGAAGAGTTTTCTGTATCTCTTTGCTGCCATCCAGTAGTCATTTAGATTAACAGGTCACTAATTCTGCAGACCTAATATACAGAAAGGCAACTTGTACTTGCTTCAAGGTACGAGTCAATATAGTACCTTGAAAATTGCTGGAAATGCTGGAAAATTCCTTCCAGCTTCTGATATGGTAGTCAGTTTCAGTCAATTCAAATGCACAAGTTTGATTTGGTGGACAAAAAAGTTGACTGTTTAAATGGATTATGCTATATCTTGTGAATGGACTAGTTTAAGCCATAAATTATCTTTAGACCAGTTTTTAGAAGGGCTGTATTGCACAAACATAATGATATTTAAAAAAAATGTTTTTAAAAATACATGGATGAAATTCAAAACAGAAGCAGAAATAAAATGTAAGCTTCAGTATATATAATATTTATTCAAATATTATTCTGTCAGTATTAAAAAAAGCAAAAAACCCTATGTTGCAAGCATGCACATGATTTTTAACATACATAACTCACTTGTTTGTTGGTATTTCAAGTAAGTATGCATAGAACTGAGCTAAAAGAGTTAATTCATCTACACTATTCTAATGGAAGAATCAATACAGTCTCTTATTTAATTATGTAACTGTAGCTGAATTATTATGATTTATACAAGGACATCTAGAAACATAAATGCAGAACTCCTCTGTAAAAGGTCTGAAAGATATTTTGTATATCATTCTAGGTCTCACTGGTGTAATAATCAGATAGAAATGTTATAAACTGGAAGTTGTTTCTTCAAATAGCTGCTTAGATGAATTGGACCTTGCCAGGAAGAATGTAAATCTAATGGATTTCAGCAACATTACAATTACAATTATCATCATTCACTCCTTAGAGCCCTTCTCTCGGTGAGAGATATGGCAGTAGCTGAAAGGAAACCTGTGGGGAAGATCTCTGGGAGATTCAGCTCTTGACCTCAGACCCAGTTTCTGTGCTCTCGCAGGGGCTAAATTTCGATGTGGTTTGCTTATGCAATGGCTGCGAAGCTTGTTTAATGTGTGTGTATCTGCAGACTGTATCTGTGCCTGATAATTGGAAGAATGCCATTCTTGGAAAGATAAATAAGAATGGAAATGGAAAGATAATAAGATAGAATGTAAAATGGACAGATAATAAGAGTGAGTGCAAAAAATACAGAGAGGTCATTTTTTAAAGTGTGCCTGGAAAGGTAACTTGCAGAATTGTAATTGAAATGAAGTGACAATGAACAAAATTTGGGAAGGGCAGTGCAGCTTTATGCTGGGCAGTGAGTGTGCAGACCAGATTTTTGTTCTTCAGTGGGTCATTAAGAAGGTTTGTATGTGAGAAAGAAAGTTTATTATATATTTGTTGAATTAGATAAAGTGTGTGACAAAATCTTTTGAATGATAGAACATCCTTTATTTGCAGGGTGGTTGCCAAATGCAATGAGAATGATTTATGATGGAAATACAGTAATCCTCACTTAATGATGGTATTTGGGACTGGAATATCCATTGCTTATCGAGGTGGTCATAAAGCACAATGTCACATGACTGTGCCGCTTAGCAATGGCAATTCCAGCAGTCCCCAGTTACCACTGTTAAGCGAATCACCACAGGTCGTTAAATGAGGACTCACATGACGGCAGCTTCCAACTTCTTGCCAGCTTCTCCATTGACTTTGCTTGTGGGAAGCCAATAAGGAAGATCACAAATCTCGATCATGACTGCAGGATGCTGCAATGGTTGGAAATCTGGACTGGTTGCCAAGTGCCTGGATCACAATCACGTGACTACAGGGGTGCTGCAATGGCTGGAACTTCAAGGACCGGTCGTAAGTACCACTCATTCAGTGCTGCCACAAGTTTGAATGGTCACTGAACAAATGGTCATTAACTGAGGACCACCTGTAGAGCTAATGGTTCAACACTGAGCAGAGCATCAGACAAGGATGTGTGAACATCCCTTGGTTGTTTAATATATTGATGGATAAATGTATAAGGAACACTTGTAGTGACATTAGAGATAGGCTAATATTATGGGCCTGCCTGATTAGACAGACTCTGAACTTGAGCAGGGCTTGACAGGTTCTATCCTTACAAGTCAAGAGCTAACAGGCTCTCACATATCTGCAGATGAGGCTCAGAAAGAAAGGACTTAGTTGGATGATAAGCTTGCAAGTCTGGAATGGTCAGGCAGTCAGCCACCCTTTGGAAAAACACAACCACAGGCTAAGTCAGCTGAAGTAGAAGCCTGAACAGGAAAAGACTCTCAGCCCTCCACAGACAGAAAACTTAAGTGAGTAGATGTTCAGTGAGACTACTTGAAAGCAAGAGGCATGACTCAGGAAAAGAGGCATGTCTGAATCAGAAGAACAACTTGGGAGTCAGTTATGGCAAACATTCCAGCCTTGGAACTGACTTTCTGAATGTGGGCTGCTTCTGATTCCCAGAGTGACCTCTGGATTTGCACAAGACTATCCTCAGCTCTGGCTCCTCATCTTGGATTTGTCTGCATGGTACCTCAGCCTTTGAAGTAAGCTTGTTTATATTTTTGAAGTCTCACATTCCTTCTCTGCAGTGAGATCTGCAGCTGCCTTAAAGACCTGTGCTCCTGCAGTTGAAATTCCTGGCAAAAGAGTGTTAGTTGAGGTCATGATGTACCTGTGCTTTTGAGTGCAGGTGATACCATTGTTGGCTGAGAAACCAAATTTAGATTATCCACTTTGTTATATGAAAGTAAGAAGTAGATGTGTTGGTAGAAACATAAAAGTAAATTGAATGCAGTGGAAATGGAGTACTTAACAAATGTCTGTGGCAAAATGGGAAATGATGAGAAAGAGTTTGTTTGTCAAGAATTAATGGGTGCATGGGTCAAGAGGAAGGGAAAGACAATAAAGATATAGTTAAATAAGAACTTCAGAGAGAGGTGAGAATTTTATGAATTGTATGAATTGGTGAATGAAAGTGGCGGAAGCAAGGTGCAAGCAATAGAAGGGTAGACAGTTACTGTAATGTTGGTATAAACTAGATCTAGTTAGTTTTTTCTCCTGCTTTTAATTTCTTTTGTTTACTAGTTCTTATTGTTTTTCTGTAATATGCATAATGTTGTTTACCCTGAAAGGGAGTAGCTTGGTGGATGTAAATGTGTATATACAATGAATGCATCTTTTACTTTGAACCCACTGAAATTCTTTTGCTTCTTGCATTTGCTAAGGACATAATGTAACCATGACACTGTATATTATTCAATAAATCCTTACAACTTTATAAGCAGGAAAAAGAAACACTGACATTCTTGCTATATCTAATTCTTACTTTCATGTAACAAAGTGGATAATCTAAATTTGGTTTCTCAGCCAACAATGGTATCACCTGCCCTCAAAAGCACAGGTACACTCATGATCTCAACCAACACTCCTCTGCCAGGAATTTCAACTGCAGTAGGTCAGACTTAGAGCACAGGTCTTCATGGCAGCTACATAGTATGGTGGGTTTTTTTTTTTTCCTGTTGAAGCAGTAGAATAGAATGACCTTTGAACAAGGATGATTTATCAAGAAATCTGTACTCACATTTCTTCCCCCTCATATTTTTTTTAGGGAGATCTTAATTTCTGATAAAGACTGTGAATCCCTTCCCTTTTTCCAAGATGCTGGCTACGGAAAAAAGGAGTGGCAGTTTGAAATGAAGGTAAAGTAGATAATAGTTCACCTAAATGCATTACTGCAGCTGAAGAAAAAGACTCAGACTCTTTACAAACACTGTGTCTAGCTGGAAGTATAATTAACCAAATAAAATAGAAAGGGGACATGACTGGGTATGGGCAGTTCTGTTATAATACGAAAATTGCAATATTAGCTTGAGCAATGCTAAGCCTTTTGTTATGTGTGATTTGCTTAAGTCCATCCATTTTTACTATGTCATTCATCAGTCTTATTGTTTTACCTCAAGAGTGAGCAGTTCATTCAAGCGCAGGGGGCCGTAGCTAATATTTAAATGGCAAAATCTGCATCCTGCTTGCATGCTTAAGGGAGAAGCCACTCCACTACATCATAGCCTTTTTTGAATCCATGCCTTGTACATCATATTGTTTTCTATTTTATACAAATGAAGTCTTGAAGCATAATGTTATCTAACGTATGAGCAGTAGTGACACTGATTGAATGAAATGTTTAACAAACCCTAAAATAGTCCTAATGTCAGAGCCACAGCTTCTGATCAGTGAATTATAGCCTTTTACTTTTATTTCCCACTGCTGGTCCATTTTTCGTAGCAAAGACTTGAAAGGTGAAGCAAATAATGTGAGACCAGACTGTGGAGTCCTTGGTCCTCTCTGAGCTTGGTTGTTCGCTTGCAGACATTCCATTATCCAACTAGGTCTTCATCATTCCTAGTGAGTGTGGCGTTTGCTCCCTGTTTATATACAGTAGCTTGCCCTGCCAGTGTTGGTGGGGGTGTGGCTTTCTCCTTGGTAGTTCCTTGATTAGGGTGCTTTCTGCTTGATTGTTTGTCTTTTTGTGTTTTGTTGTGCATGTGTTTTATCGTTGTGTGAGTGTGTGTTTTGTTGTTCTTTTTTGTGTTTTGTCTTGGGTTTCTGCTTGATAGTTTGAGACCAGACTGCAGAATTCCACTTTCCCCATATACATTTTTGCCATGTATATGATGTAGCATGCTTCAGTGATTACATGAGTTTGACCAACCGTGTTTGGTTCTGGTTCTATGGCCATACTTTTTACTGTTTGTTCTGTTTGGCAGGGTACCACCATTCTGGCTCCATGGCTATGTACTGGCTACTTCTGGTTTCTGCTAGCTACATGAGGAGATGTTCTCCATTATCATCATTATAGCTGAGAACAGAGCTCCCTCATTATCAGTCCTGTTCTCATGTCATGTCCTTCCTTTGCACCTGCAACCTGTCAGCCAGGCTATTTTTGCATACCAGTTGAACACTCAAAGAGCACCAGGCTTGTCTTCAGAAATAGCCTGACTATCCACAGGTTACTGTTCTCCATTCCATCAACTTGTTAGCAGTTTGACAGTTGGCTAAAAGAGCCATTTAAAACATTACCTGCCCGCACTCTCTTCACTTCACTCCATCTTGTGTTAGGGGGTGATTAGTGGTTTCCTTCCCAGCAGGCAACACTTGGTGGCAGGGGAGATGAAGCTTCAGGAATCCACCAACCACTTCCTTTAATTTGTCCCAGATTAAAGCAGTAAGGGTAGCTCCAGCTTTAAGTGGTAGAACAGGGTTTGGTACTTAGGACAGCACATTTTTTGCTGTCATACTTTTCTGCTAGCTCAAGGACTGATGGAGAACATTTTATGTGGCTGTCTGGTTGTGCACTGAGGCAGAAAAAATTGTGTCAATGGGATTGCAGAGAGTCCTATTTAATCATAAGTGCAACACAATCAGGAATTCTGTTTGCCAAATATATCTTTACCCTGCAAGAAAATTGACTAATGAAATTCCATTGTTTGTCTAAATAAACCATTCTTGGATGGTGTATCTTTTCATTTGGAGATTGTGATATTTAATCTGGAAAGTATTGTTCTAGTGGTTCAATTTAATTTACCTTTATTGTATACAAAGTAATAACGGTAATCCAGCTGCAATGTCTACATTATAAATTTTGTTATTTTGAAAATAAAATACATTCTGTTTCTGTGTATATCTATGGATGGCTTCTCATTTTCTTATTCAGTAATATAAAATCTCTCTCCTTCTCTGTCGCCCATTCATTGCACTATATGATTGTTCCATTTGGTACATTTTCCCAAACCAATTATTTAACATTCTCTTACAATAAATTGCATTAACCATCTGCTAGCTTAATTACCTAAATTATGCAAATGCTCCTCAATCCATTTACATTGCTTGTCCTCATTTTCTCTAAGAGTAGGCAATGAATTAGAAGTTTTCATTTCCCCCATCCTCTTATTTTTGCAAACTTAGGCACAGGTGATACTTCAACCTTCAGTAAAAGGTATTTCAGTTTGAAATTTTATGACAATTGACCTTCCTTTATTCAAAATCAGGCTTGGATATCCTGAGTGTGTCATTTCATTTTATAAAAGTTTACAGTTCTTGCTGATTGTATAGCACTGGAAGTCAACTCAAGACAGCTCACACAAGTGACCATTAAGTGCAGCATATATACCAAGGTGATGCACTGTCCCCACTGCTGTTTTGCATAGGCTTGAACCCCCTCAGGCAGATAATCACAACGACTGGGTACAGATACAAGTTCAAGAGTGAAACTACCATCAGCCACCTCTACATGGATGACATCAAGCTGTATGCTAAGAGAATCAAGTTGCTGATTCACCTGACACAGATCTACAGTAAGGACATTGGGATGTCATTCAGACTGGAGAAGTATGGCTGGATGGTAGTAAAGAGAGGGAAGGTAGGTAAGATTGATGGGGTGGAACTACCAGTGGGCCATATAGCAGACATACAGACCAGCTACCAAGTACCTTGGTATCCCACAGTCACATGGGAACTATGATGAGGAGGCAAGGAAGACAGCAACATCCAAGTACCACCAAAGGATAAGACGGATCCTTAAGAGCCAGCTCAATGGGAAGAACAAGATCCACACCATCAACACGTACACCCTGTCAGTCGTTAGATACCCTGCCAGAACAGTGAGCTGGCCAAAGGAGGATATGGAGGCTGTCGATGTGAAGACCTGGAAGCTCCTCACAATGTACGGAGGCTTCCACCCCGAGTCCAACACCCAGAGATTGTACACCAGCTGCAAAGAGGACAGGCAGGGTCTGGTGAGTGTCAAAGCCACTGACCTTGGTGAAACCCAAAGCATCCAGGAGTACATCAGTAAGATGACACTCAAAGATGAGCTGCTGAGAGAATGCCTGAGGCAGCAGCAGACATGGGAGGAAGCAGAAGAAGTACCATGGCAAAACAAGCCCCTGCATGGGATGTACCATTGACAGATAACTGAGGTGGCTGACATTGGGAAATCCTACCAGTGGCTGGAAAGGGCTGGACTAAAAGACAGCACTGAGGCATTGAACATAGCAGCACAAGAACAGGCACTAAGCACCAGATCCATAGAAGCAGGAGCCTACCACACTAGACAGGACCCAAAGTGCAGACTGTGCAGAGAGGCCTCAGAGACAGTCCAACTCATAGTAGCAGAGTATAAGATGCAGGCAGGAACAGCATACATTGAATGGTGCCACCAAGTAGCTGGCATTGTGTACAGGAGCATCTGTACAGTGTATGGGCTAGACTCTCCCAAATCCAAATAGGAGATTCCACAGAAGGTTGTGGAGAATAACAGGGCAAAGATTTTGTGGGGCTTCCAGATCCAGCCAGACAGTCAATCAGCCAGACATTGTGGTAGTAGACAAGGACCAGAAGACAGTGGTGGTGATAGATGTAACAGTGCCAAGTCACAGCAACATCAAGAAGAAGGAGCGTGAGAACCTGGGGCAGTACCAGGGCCTGAAGGAGGAAATAGAGAGGATGTGGAAAGTAAAGGCCAAGTGGTCCCAGTAAGAGCACTTGGGGCTGTGACCCCTAAACTGGGAGAGTGGCTCCTACAGATCCCAGGAACAACATCAGAGCTCTCTGTCCAGAAGAGTGCAGTGCTAGGAACAGCTAAGATACTGTGCAGAACCCTCAAACTCCCAGGCCTCTGGTAGAGGACCCAAGATTGAGAAAGACATATACTACCCATAGGGCTGAAAGGGGATTTCTTTTTAATAAGTTATAGGTCTTCTCATTCTCTAATATTCTTTATTACTTGTCCCAACCTTCAGTGTTCTTCAAGAGGAAGTATGTAGTGGATTCCTCTTAATGAAGCTGCCCATGAGCCTCCTTCTAATATATAACAATCCAGTTATACTTACAATGTAATACAAAAGGTAAAAATCCTTTGAACTGGGCTTCATTCTTGGTGATTGTATGGACACATCCAATGCAGTGTTATTTGTAACAGTACAATAATGGTTTGCTATTGCTCTCTTACAAGATTTTTTTTCACTTGCTAAATGCTAACTATGCCAAAAGCTATATAGCTTCCAAGCTCAGTTATATTCCACCAGGTGTTGCTACCTGCTGAGGTTTGAGGGGAATAAAAAAAAAAGGGGGGGACAACAATTTCCTAGAGAGCTTGCAATCTATATTCTCTGGATAGTCTAGGATATACAGGGCAGCAGTAATGATGCAATTTACTAAGAATTTCTTTTCCTCGTTTTTCTACATCAGAAAGCAGTTAGCCTAAGAGCATACTGGATAAATCAGGAATAATGAAATCTATGCAGTTATTTAACACGACTTAAGTTTTGTTTTTAAAAAGTGTGCTACTTTATCATTTAGTATGCATATACTGAAATGATCATGGAAATGGGGACTGATTTAAATCTGGCAGACAATCTGGTGATAATCACTTGAGAAATACTTGTGTTGACTATCAAGACCAGATATTCTAGCAACAGCTGTGGCTGAGCTGTAGGCAGAATGTGGATGTGCAAAGAGCTTCTAAAATGCTGACATACAGTAGGTGATTATTATTTTTTATATATCTTCCTTATCTATATCTAAATCTTCCTTACCTATATATTCCTTATCCTTTTATATATCTTCCTTGGTCTTATGTAGAAGATACAAAAATTGGTCTTCAGTCAATGTGCAGGCCTCATTACATGTCCTAATTCCATTTAATTTCCAAATGTTTTACTAGGATACAGTGTATTGTGCTTTGGAATACATCACACCTCTGACATGGCATGCTCAAAATGTGCACCAGGGCAAGGGGTTTGAATGGAATATCTTTATTGTCAGCCACCAGCATTCTTAAATGATTTTTTTAGCAGACAGACATATTTTGATGGTACACTAGCACTGCTGCCAATTTGTGCTTTTCCAATCCTAGATGCATATTCGTGATTTGCCTTAACCAGATGTGTGATCTACCCTTGTCACAGTTGAACATCATCCTTGTGGATCTGATCCAAAGTTGAAGTCTGACAAGGTCATTTTCCAGTACCTCTAACTTGATGTTTTCTGTCAGAGCTTCACCTTGGGCATGGCAATAAATCTCTCTTTAGGAATGCAAAAACACACTAATGAGTTTAGCAACAGAAGTTTCAAGGAAAAGACTCAGATATATATATGGCTTTTATTGCAGATGTGAAAGAAGCTCTTACAGTGATGAAGATCACATACTGCAGATTCTAGATGTAATCATATTTATATGTTTGTTCCAGGGTTAAACACTTATCTCCTTCTTACATGGCAACCAATGTTTGCCATCTGTTTATTCACCATGTATGTTGAGGGCACTTGCACAATATTTATCTTTATCTTTTATGTTTTATTGATTTGATTGTAATTTCTTTGTTTGATTGTTGTGAGCTGCCCAGAGTCAGGCAGCATACAAATTTAATTTATTATTGTTGGTTGCATAGTCAGCCACATGTTTAGACTGGATTTGGCATGTTTGGCTACCTATCGAGTCCTTCCCAAGGATCTGGGATAGGCAGATGTTGTTATTTAATCATACTAAAGGTATCGTCACAGGATGTAAGCTGTTCCAAGTAAAGCCACCTTTTGCAATTGACTGATAGTGATTTTGTCAATGCTGATGGTGTTCAAGTGGTGCTCCAAATGTTTTGGAATTGCATTCAAGGCACCTATTACTATTGGTATTATCTTTGCTTTCTTTTGCCATAGTCGTTCTATTTGCAGGTCTTTATATTTTGTGATTTTCTTCAGTTCTTTCTCTTCTATTCTGCTGTCTCCAGGTATTGCAATGTTCACTATTCAGACTTTTTTGTCTTTCTTAGCAACAATTGTTAAGTCTGGGGTGTTGTGTGGCAGGTGCTTGTGTGTTTGAATTCTAAAGTCCCAGAGTACTTAGCTTCTTCATTTTTGTTTTTGTTTTACTTTGTCTACTTTGTGATCCTACGAGTCCTTGCTTGTAGGCAAATGGTATTTCTTGCAGATATTCCAGTGCACCATTGTTGCTACTTTGTTGTGCTTTTTTTGTAATCAGTCTGTGCTATCTTCTTGCAGCAGTTAATGAGGTGGTCCACTGTTTCTTCAGCTTCTTTGCAGAGATGGCATTTGCTGCCTGTTGCTGTCTTCTCAATTCTGGCTTTATATGCATTTGTTCTTAAGGCTTGGTCTTGTACAGCCAGAATTAGCCCCTTTGTCTCTTCCTTCAACTTTCCTGCTCTTAGCATAGCCAGGTCTTCTTTTTATCTGCTTTGCCTGCTAGTTTCTTTATGTACTGGCCATGTAATATTTTGCCTTGCCATGTCCTTTCTATTCTTCCTGTGGTCTTTCTTATAGGCCACTTTGGTCTCTTTGGTATTCAGTAAGTGTTCACGGTGTACTAGCTTCAGTGCATCTTCTTCACTGTCCTTCAGATATTCTTCCAATGCCCTTTTTTATTTCTTCAACTGTCTGGTGTATTTGCAACATTCCATGCCACCTATGATCATTGGTAAATAGAGTCTATCAATGTTTCTGGGTGGATGAAAGGCATGATTCATTGTCATTATTTTTCTGGTCTTCCTATCCAGGGCTTCTAGTTCAGCTTGGGTCCAGTCCACTATTCCAGCTATATATCTAATGACTGGAATTGCCTAGGTGTTAATCACCTTGATGATATTTCCACCACTGAGTTTGGACTTTAAGATCTTCTTCACTCTTCTGATGTATTCACTACTAACCTTTTTCTTGCCTTCAGTATGTTGGATGTTGTCAGCCTGAAGGATGCCCAGGTATTTGTAGTGATCTTCTTCATCCAGACTCTTGATGTTATTTCCATAGGGCATCTTGACTCCTTCAATTTTCACTATTTTCCCCCTGTTGATGGTAAGGGTGGTAATTTGTTCAGTCCAAACTCCATTGCAATATCTTGGCTATATATTTGGACAGTGTTGAGCAGCGATTCTATTTCAGATGGTGTTTTTCCATACAGCTTCAGATCGACCATGTAAAGGAGGTGGGATAGCCTGGCAGATGTTTTTGATGTTTGATAGCCATGGCCTGACTTGTTCAGTATTGTTGACAGAGGAATCAATGACAAACAGTAGTGATGATCATGAGTCTCCTTGAAAGATTCCTCTCTTGATGTTAACCTTTCCCAGTCTATCACCATTGACCAACAACTGTCTTTTCCATTGTGCCATTGATCTTTGCACAAAGCTTCTGATATTTCTACTGACTCCTGTTATTTCTAGTCACTTGATTATCAAGACATGTGGCAGGGAGTCAAATGCCTTCTTGTAATCAATCCAAGCTACATTCAAGTTGGTCTTCCTTCTTTTACCATGTCAGTTAGGAGCTGATCTTTTGTCTCTCTGCTGTTTGAGCAGTTTCCTTTCTGCTCAGGCTGAAAGAATTTGTTTTCAGCTTGATGCTGTTGGACTGCGTCAGCTACAACACCAGTTAGCAATTTGAAAGTTGTTGGCAAGCGGGTAATTGGGATGAATTTGCCAGGTGCTGCCCCTTTGTTGGATCTTTTATTATCAGGTAGGTTTTGCTAGAAGTTAACCAATCTTCAATTTCACCTCCTTGCAGTCTGTTGTTAAACTGCTTGGCAATAAGTGGGTGCAGAGTAGTCAAATGTTTCAACCAAAAACTATGCAGTTCATCTTTACCTGGTGTTGACCAATTATTGATCTTCCTTGCCCTTTTCTCCACCATTTCTGCTGTTACTACAAGTTAGTTTGTTTCTTGCAGTGAGTTAGTGCTTATATTTGATATTACAGTATTGGCATCTTTTAATACTTGTGCTACTGTTTTTTTGTAACAAGCTTCAATGCAGGCAACCTTATTCTGTTGTTTTTATGCTATCAGCCAGGTGTTTAGACTGGATTTGGCATATTTATCCCTCTATTGAGTCCTTCCCAATGACCTGGGATAGGCAGATATTGTTGTTTGATGGTGTTAAAGGTATTGTCACAAGATATACGGATGATGATGATGATGGTGATGGTGATAGTGGTTGGTTGCACAATCAGCCAGATGTTTAGACCAGATTTGGCATTTTTATCCACCTATCAAGTCCTTCCCAAGGACTGGGATAGGCAGATATTGTTTTTTGATGGTTTGATGGTGTTAAAGGTATCATCATAGGATATAAGCTGTTCCAAGTAAAGTTGCCTTTTGCAATTGACTGATGATGATTTTGTCAATGCCGATGGTCTTCAAGTGGTGCTCCAGATGTTTTGGGATTGCACCTAAGACGCCTATAACTATTGGTACTGTCTTTGCTTTCTTTTGCCATAGTCATTCTACTTCTGTTTGCAGGTCTTTATATTTTGTGATTTTCTCCAGTTCTTTCTCTTCTATTCTGCTGTCTCCGGGTATTGCAATGTCCACTGTCCAGACTTTTTTGTCTTTCTTATTAACCATATTATTATTATTATTATTTTGTCTTGTCAGACTCTCTACTTCCTGCTTGCCAGATTCAGCCCTTACAATCTTCACATTTGATCATCATCCATTCCATTTCATCCTCTAAGTTAATGAATAGCACTTGGCCAAGAATGGAGCCCAGAGTAACTAACTTAATATTTCCTTCCAGGATGATACAGAACCATTAATGACCTTTGGGTGCAGTTTTTCAACCAGTTGCAAATCAGCCTGACTACAGAACTGTCTAGTCTAATAAACACACACACAAATAACCAGTGCAAAGTAAGATAAATTAATGTCATGGATATGTATATTAAGATGAAAAGAATTATAAATTATATTGAGTTTTATTTTTCTTTTACTTAGTTTTCTACTCTGTAAGTGGCTTAATTAAAATGTCTTTTTTCTGTGTTCAGTTAGTGATAGCAGACTGGAGTGATGCATTTGCCAACATTTCTTTCCATCAATTTCTGAAACTCAGTAATCTGATGTACATTCTCAAATGAGAAATGAAAAAGGTTTGTGTCATAGAGAATTTATATTATATTTCATTTTGGGATGTGAGTCACAAGGAAAACAAATTACCTTTATCAGATTAGAAGTTAATTTGAGATTTCTTTTGAATGAACATTTGTCATACTTTATTTACTGATGCATGGTGGATTGCAGAACTTGTGAACAGAATATAAAAATACAGTTTAGAATTGGGGTATTTGTTTTCAAAAGTTCAGATCTTCTTTTGTCTTGCTGATATGTATGTGTGTGCATGTGTGTATGTGCTTGTATATATGCACGCATCTGTAGGTATTAAAGGTGGCAGAGAAACATCAACTACAACTTCTGTAGTTTGTATTTTTGTCTAAATTCCAGTTTACTTATATTTTCAAAGTTCTAGAACAAAAGTTTTGTTCTAAACTTTTAACCTAAGATCAATAATAGCCTACTGTTGGAAAGCATTAGGTTATGAAAAACAATGTTATGTGAAAGGATCAGTAATAACACAAAATGATATTGTGTTTTCCAGTTGACTCTATAAACTTTTACAACCATTGCAATGTATATTATTGAATCTGTGCATGTAATATATGATTGTTGAGCTATTCAGATGGTGTATATTGACTCAGACTGAATTGACAGCAGAAAACAAATTAGCTAAAATATATCTGAACATGAATTATGTAAATTTATTTTTTTCTCCTTCTTGACCTTAAAAACTTTATATGACTAGCAAAAGAAACTTTCTGTGGTCTTGACCAAATGATTCCAGTTGGCCTAGATTAAATCCACATGACCCAAAGTCAGCAATTAATTCCTGCATCAGATCCACTATGCTCAGTTTATTTTTAAGGAGTTTGTCAGTGTTGTCCTTAATATATTGTGCCCCAAACACTACACCTGCCCAATTCTCTACCAAGTTTACAGTACTTGCAATAACTTAGTTTCTCATGTAATACTCCTACAGTCAATGGAAATTTGCTCACTAGATACTATGGTCACACATCCTGTGATTAACTGAATCGCGGTTTATATGTGTTCATTCAAAACACTGAACTAGAAACTAACCATAGCTGAAATTGCACAACAGTATAAATCAAGGAGCCAACTCTGTTTTAGCTTAGAAGCTGTGCATCCATTAAGTGATTTAGTTATTTTGCCACTTTTTACCCCAGCATAGACAGAAACAGGAATAATAACTGGTAAGTCTTCTGGTAGTTGCAAGGTGAATAGTATACAGGATCAAATTTTTGATATTTAATGACTAAATTAGTATTATAATTTGCCTGATCCCCCCCCCCCCCCAAAAAAAACCCTTGTATTTCAATTAGCACCTGAAATCTCAGGCTGGCCAGAAATAAATCAATAGTCTGAACTATCCAGGATTTCAGAAGTCTCTGACCACATGTCAGGATAGAGAACAGGTTGTCTTGATATTTGTGGCTTTAACAATGTAGCAGGCAGATGGGATTGTAGGGGTCACCATGTTCCCTCCAAATATACCTAGCACATTGATCCAGACTGGGAAGGGAACAGCTTGTGGGAAAAGAAGAGGGAAAGAATGGAGCATTATCTGGAGGAGTAAAATGCAAGCAGGGAGGAAGCTAAGGTTGGATGTGTTAAGGTGAGCAGAGAGAGAACCACGTGGTTCTGCAAGCTGTTTCCTTTTCTCACTTTTGTAGCTGAAATCCATGTTAGGATGTCAGGTGAAGGTGAGTGAGGCTGTGCAGTATTCCTTCTTTTTCAGTGGCATGGAGAGAGGGAGTCTATCAGGTTGGGGCACTTGGTAGCCACAGTAAGATCTCCTGTACCCCAGGAGTGGAAACGAACATGCAAAAAAGGAACACTGTCTTCTTTTCACCCATAACAGGTTGGAGGTCACAGTGCCTGCTACTGGGGTGCTTGAAGGACAGCTTTCTTAGTAGAATGAGTGTTACTTGTACAACATTTTAATCATGAATCCCAGCTCCCTAAAACACTCTCCAAGCTTGAATCTAATGGAAACCAGGTAACCACAGATGCCATAGCAATATCATGCTAAATTCTGAATTGCTGTATCAATAGCAAGTGTTTTCCTTTCCTATCAAGGGCCTTCCCCTGACTATGACAAAGCAAGGGTATCATTATATGTGGGTATAAAACAAAAAGTAAGACAATTTTCATAATTTCAGCAATGTTTTCTGTTCAGTGTTTCTGCATATGTAATCACCTGCCTATTCTTTCAATGCATATTTCTCATTCTATCTAAGTCTCTGAACAACTTGCTCTTGACTAAGTATGTGCTTGGAATTGGACAAAAGCAATTTATCCTAATAATGCATTCATTTGGTTTCAAAGTATAGAAGAGATGCTATCATGGGGGAGAAGGACTATAGTACAGAGCCCATGTTATAGTAAAGAGGCTGGTCTAATTTCTATTATGTGAATGACCCAGTCATGCCCTGTTGCAATCAGCAGAGTTATGTTCTAGTTCTAGAAGTACATCACTATTTCTGCGAAACTGGAGTGAAAAAAGATCTACGCTTCTTGGCACATTTCAGCCTCTCCCCCCAGTAGCCACAGGGATCAATTAACTCTTTTTGGAGATTAGTTGTTCTAGAAGATAACACTTGATTTTGGAGAACTACACTTATAAGAAATCTGTTTCTCTTTACTTTCATGTTTTAGTTATGCTGATAGTTGGTGACTGATACAGAATTACTTTTTACACTGGATGGATTCATACAACACGTTTACTCTGATTATTGACTTAACAACTGGAATATTAAACAACAATGGCTTAACCAAGGTTAAAACTAATCAAGCTTAGGATGTTATGCAAATACCACCATTGTTGTCTAACAGACCTGGATAAGTATGTTTTGTGAACATGCATAGTGAAGGGAAAAAAAAAACCCACAAGAGATTCAGATAGAGTAGAATTAATCAAAGCTAATCTTGTCAATCTAGACAGTGGGAAGAAATCAGCAAAGCCTGGGAAGCAAACTCTGAGCTATCAGGAGCATGAAGGTTTTTTGCAAGCTTGAAAAAAGGGAGGGGCCCTTTGCTCTCTTGTCCTCCATTCTGGGAGGAGAGGCATCTCTTCTGAGTCTGCCTCCTACCAGGTAAGAAAAACACCGTCCCAGAGCAGCACTGGAGAACCAGATGGAAATGGGCACCTGGGGATATATGGAGCCAGACGCAACATAGGATTCTTTTAACATATGTGTTACAAATTGATCTAAGTAGTTTCTTTGTATCTTTAGTCCTATTTTTCCCTACCTACTTTGTGTATGCATGTGTCTGGATTATTTTCCTGCTTGGAAGATTAACGCAAGTTACTCTGCAGGGTTCATTTTATTTCCCTTTCCCTTTTCTCTCTTGTCTTCTCAATTAGTTCAGCAACCTTATCTTGTCCAAAAACAGTCTATCTCTGACAAGAAATTTATCCCACCGTATATCCTAGCTACAGAATAGACAAGAAAGGCTGAGAGCTGAAGGGTTGTTTCCATTCTCTTCGTCCTGAATAAAGGCGTGGAGGGGAATTTACTTTGTAAAAGTATGGAAAGTGACAGTGACTAAAGGGATTCTCCTCTGGCTCATCAGAAAGTACAGTAGGGATGATGGGGAAGGGCTTAGGACCCTCCGTAATACAGCAGGGAGATCAATCACCATGTCCCTGTGAAGGGTCCATTGGAACTGGGTGGCTATAACACATTCGAACAAATAAATCAATAAATAATGGCATCATAACATGGGAATATTCTTGTAGATTTAGCATATGGTGGGTGAATCAAATAGCATGTTGTTTGCAATTATTTTTTCAACTGCTCCAAGAAGTGAAATGAGACAAGAGTTTGCTTATCCCATAACCCACTTCATTTTTAAACTAGCTTCAATTGAAAACATGTTGTTTCTTAATCTATATGTGTTATCATGCAGTAATCCTGTGTCAAGTAACTCCTCTCCCCTCTTTTCCAGGACTTCAGTTATGGTAACATGAAATTATACATATAGTTTATATGATTTGTGAAATTTTTTTTTAATGGCACATTTATCAATGAGAAATATTTAATGCAGTGTTCCTCAACCTTGGCAACTTTAAGATGTGTGGACTTCAATTCCCAGAATTCCCCAGCCAGCAAGGGAATTGAAGTCCACACACCTTAAAGTTGCCAAGGTTGAGAAACACTGATTTAATGAGTTGGGTATGTTGTGGACACCTCTTATTCCTTGAAAAAACTGGCAGTTGTAATATCCAGGGGCAGCTTCAATAGAGAAAGTGTGTTCATATAGTGCATGGTCTATTCTGTAGTCCTGTTTGGTAACTGTGGTAGCATTATAATAGTTTCTTTTGTAATCTCATGAACCGATTACTGAAATGCTAGGAAATTACTATTGTCTGTTCTGCTGTACAATTATTTATGTGCAGCTACAATGTATCTCTCATGATTTTGCAGGATTAAGACACCATGAGCAGAGACAGGAAAATCAAGTTGCTGCTTTTACAATAATATAGCGTTTTATATTTATTTTGTGGTTTTGATGAGTGCTTATATGTTTTAAAATTGATTTTGAAGTCATTGTAAAATCCATCTGATGTGCATAGGGAAATGGGCAAAAAGCATTTCAAACAAATGATTAAATTACATTTCTTATTCTGTTTATACCTTTCAAAATTGGGTTCTTAATTTCTTTGTGCTGTGTTTATGTAATGTTTTCCTTGTCTTTAATATGTTCTTCCTTTAAAGCTAAGATTGTGTGACATGTGTTCTTGAAACATGGCTCTAAGCAAAATGCAAGTTGACATTTCTAAAAGAAGGATGGTTCATAAACTCCCAGTCACTTCTTCTGTCTGTCTGTCTGTCTGTCTGTCTGTCTGTCTATCTATCTGCTTTGCCCACAGGACTTGCGGCAATGAAGCAGCAAATTTGCATCAAAAACAGAGTTAAGATTAAAACAACGCACAGATCAAATTGCTGTTAGGAGCAGTAGAAAAACAACCCTTGAAGATAAAGTTTTCTAGCTATTTTAAAGCACTGTTTTCTTGTTCTTGTTGAGTTTTCACATTGTACTGTATTCCTAAAAAGGGCTATGAGTACATGAGTTCAGATTTACTTCTGAGTAAATCCGTTGAAGATTGCATTGCCCAACTATGCTTATTAATGTGTGACCCTATTTTGTCCTATCAATTACATTTTAAATGATTTGCTGGATTAGATGAATATTTTACCCAGAAGTTTCATATATATTCAATGGTTTCATTTTTACATAAGTGTGCAGAATATTGCACAAAGTACCATGAAGAGTTACAATTGGCTGCTCATCATGTTTACACTACACCTATTTGAATTGGTAGGACTTTGGTCAAATTGAATTATTTCATTGATTTAATTGATATTACTCTAAAGTAACATAGAGGAAAATTTCTTTTAATTTGCATTTGAATGTAAAATTATTTAAATCTGCTTTTAATACAAGCCAGAACTTAATTATAATTCAAAGGTAGTTCTCCAATAAATTAATAAATAAACATTTATTTTATTACTGAAAAGCCTATACAAAAATGCATACATCCCTAAAAACACCATACAAAAAAGTGTTAGATTAAGGAAAATAATTTGCAAAAACTATATATATTAGGCAAAATTACAAACAAAAATGCATTCATTCGTAAAAGTTTGCACTTAAATTAGGGCTACTATTTCTAGTTGCAAAAATTAGTATGACAAAGATGTGAAAAATTCTAACTCAATGATTGTCCATATTTTTGTAGCCTTACATATAGTATCTTTACATAAATGCATTTAAATTGTAGTGTGATTTTTTTTTTTTAATGTTTGGCTGTTTTGATTGGAAAAATGAGAAACAAAATTCAATTTGTTACATTCACAAAAATAAGAAAATTAAAAAGAGAGAGAGAAACTTGACAAATGAAAAAAGAGAAACTTGACAAATTCACATTCTTTTAAAAAAAATTATGCATAATTATATCTGGTCTTAGCCTATTTACTATAAAAGTACTGTGAACCTCTGAATCACATAGACAGAGCTTATCTGCATTGCTGATTGGCCAGTCATCAGAACAAGCCAGCAACTGTTCCAGAAGGGCAAAAACAGATAATGTTGCCCTCTGTTAATCCCCAACTCAGTATCAAAGTGACCTTCAGGGCATATTTTTCTGCTCCACTTCCAAAGGCTGTTGTCAGTTCCAGATAATGCACTTCATTTTTTGGTTGGCTAACTCCATCAGATACAAGAACCCCCCTTCAACTGCATCAGTGCTTACAATGCTTTCCCACATTTTATCATGAATGCTATAATAGCACAACTGTTATGACTCTTATTCTGTAAATAACAGGTTGCTAGTTCAAAATGCAGCAGAAACTTTTTTAAAAGGAAAAAAATACTATTTTTATTTCTCTGAACTTCCTACTTTCTTCTGTGCTTTTTAAAAAAAGTCCAGCAGTGCATAATTTCAACATTTTCCTTCATTGGAGGTAGATCTCTGGAGAAGGCTCTAAAGCTGAAAAAGAAGAAAGGAAAAGAAGAGGACAACCAGCAACAAGGTGGATGGACTCAGTTACAGTGGCAATGAGGCACCATTGGGAGACCTGAAAGACCAGGTTAGGGAGAGATTGTCATGGAGAAAATTTATCTATGTGGTCACTAAGAGTCAACAATGACTTAATGGCACATAATAAAAAAACCTGGAGGTAGAACAGTTTCACACCCAGTTCCCAAATAGCCAGAGGTTCAGCAGCAAATTCTGAATTCTAAGTTTTGTATGTGGGGTGATTGGACAAAATCTAGATTATGCCTTATCTTACTAAAAACCGCATAATCTTTGCAATATAATATATTATGGAAAATGTGAAGAGTCACTTCTGGTGAGGAGTCACTTCCAGTGAGGAATGGTGAACTGACATTCCACGGATTGCAAGAGATATTATGGCTGAAAAGGCAGCTGGATTTGGATCCAGACTGCTGAAAATTCTTTCTGGATTAAGGAGAGATTTTGAGATTACCCGTATGTACTCTGAAGCACTGTTTTTTGATGACTAGATAGCAGAAAATGATGTTGCAGTCTCTTGTGATCAGCTGGGAGTCGCAGGATTCCATCGTGCTCAGAGCTGCTAATGTAGCCTTTAATGGGCTCAAAGTTTGACCTCATCTTTTAAATCACTTTAGAGGGGTTTTTTTTCTTATTGTTCGTTTAAGATTGAAAACCTTCAGAATCGCAAGTCTGATATTTTCTGGGTGAGTTTCTTTTCAGTTCGTTTAGAAATGAAGAAAGTTATGTGTTTAAAGTTTTGTAAGAATTTTCTTTTTTGCAATATAAAGCAAAAGGGTGATTATAATGCTGACTTTGCAAAGTTTTTAAATGGATTAAACAGATTATTTCTGATAACCCTTACTGGACTTTTCTGATTAATAAGAAGAGCTGAAGATTTAGAGGTGGGCTTATAGAAAATAGGATGAGGTATGGAATGAAGAAGTATTTGGTTGTATTTTAGGAGACAGTGATAAGTTATTAATGCTGACTATACTTCCTAGGGATGAAGGGGAAAGTTTCTTCTGCAATTTTTTTCTTCCTTTTTTAATTTTTTCTTGTTTTGGTTTTCCTTAACCAAACTAAATCTTTTATTTAAAAAACAAAACAAATATATATATATACTTTTTATTTTTTAATGTATTTCTGTATTAGGTTGTTATATTAGTTTACTTGTTTAATATAATCCTTAATAAAAATTATTTGAGGGGAAAAAAAGAAGATGCTGGTCAAATTTTAATGAGTCAGCAGTGGGATGCTTGCTGTGTTATATAAAATATATGTGCATGTTTGTGTTCATAATTATGCTGCTATTTTTATTTGCTGTAGAATATACGTACTGTGCAGTCATTCAAAATAAAAGTTTTATTGAATTAATATCTAAAAAAAATCCTTCAAAGGCAGCATGTAACAGGTATTAAAAACAACAAAAGTAGAGTATCCATGACAAATTAATAAAACTAAAGAAAGAAAAACTATCACTAGAAAGCAGAAAAAGCAGCTGAAAATTTAATTAAAAGTTCCATTGCAGCATCAATAGAAATTTATCACAGAAAAGCCACGTGTGAATTAGGCCTATACAAGAGTGTTAAATGAGATTTCCTCATATGGTATTTATCTTTTCATCATTTGAAAAACTGGGAAGATCAGATCATTTTCCTGCAACACTCATACGTACATTAATGTAAGGGCACCATAGAAGTCTTCATAGGATTTGAGGCCTTTGTCAGACTAACAAAAGCCATTGCCACACAGGTTATCCTTGGATATTATGAGGGACATCCAAGGGACATCATGACACATGTACCAAAGGGACAGAGCTTGTGTCCTGTTTTCATGTTTGCCCCCTCTTGACCCACCTGTGGAGGTTTCTGAGCTACCATACCTGGGCTGCAAAAATCTAACGGACCATCACATTGCAGAAAAGAGCTACTGCTTCAGTATTTCTTTGCTGCTATCTACCAATTATCAAGATGTTGGCAGTCCAGAAACGGGTCTCCTATAAGCTGCCTTCTTCTTTTTCTATTCCTATGAAGATAGTTTTGAAAATAAGTACATTTGAAAGTATACATTTGTTTTCTGAACAGCTTTCAACAGGTTTCTATTGTAGTTTACAAGAAATTAAAATTACAGTAGAACAAGATAAAACAATTTTAGAACAAGAACATTAAAACACCCCAACATAAAAAAGAAAAATAGCTTTCAGCAGAATTGAGAAGCAAACACCAGTGATAGCCCAAATGAACTTTGGAGTAGCCCGGATCTTTTCCTACCTCTGCTTTTGTTTCTTTTTCTGTCTTGAATATACTATGGGTAGACAATCCAGATCCATTTAATCCTCCTAAGCAATGAGTCCCACATTTGGTTTAAAGAAGTAACTGAGCAGCCTTCGAGAATTCTGAAAAAGCCACAACTATTTTTGTGTGGCTGTGTATGTAGCTTGTAGTAGTTTATCGTATTACTTCAAGGGCTATTATGCCCTGGCAGACACTTTCAAATCGTGCTGCAACATCCTACTTGCTTTGTAATAAGCATCAGGCCTGTTGTGCTTTAATATCACTACTACTGATTCTGTATTACCAATTATAGTTTTATAGTTGGTATAGAAGAAGCACTAGGAAGTTATAGTATGTGGCAATCTAATTAATTTTATAGGTGATACCTTTTGTGTGCTACATCAAGGAGAAAGTGAAAGGAGGATGGGACGTGGAGTTGTTTGATCAGGAAGTAAAACATTCTATCATCTTTTTCAATTTTCCCCCTACTCCCCCTGCCCCTTGCAATATCCTAAATGAGTCTCTGAACATTCATACAGAATTACTGAAAAGGCAATAATGTTAAGGAACTCCTACGGACTCTAAGCACATTTTAAAACCACAGATCAGCCTGAAATGAAAAGCAAGAGAGTTAACTGTGTTGCAATTGTTCAGTCTCATGAACCCCTTTCCAGTGAAATCATAATTAACTGTCTGCATGCCTGGAGCTGCCTGGTTAAGATTTCCTTGCAGCTCTCATTGTCAAAAGGACCGGAAATGCTCTTATTAGAATGCCCTCTGCAGCACCCGTTAGAAATTGTAATATTCATCAGATGGTACACTACTTTTGTCAGTTCCGATTAGGAACAACACTTGTTTTAGAGCTTAAGATGTACTGACAAGTGTCAAAATAAATTTTTCATCTTACTGCATATTTAGATATTAGTTGAACTGGATCCATGAAGACAGCAAGGAGAAAAAAACCCACAATCCTGCTGTAATAGAATAAGGACAGACATAATTGTTATTATAATATCCTTGGCTACTGGCTGGCAGACCTGAAAGCCCAATAACATGATTTGTTTGATCTGTGATTTTTTTTCCCCTTGTTACAGTGATTGAAGAAACATTTGCTCTGTCACAGCTTGCAAAGGCTCTTAATGTTGCATTTGGTTTCTCAGGAATATTGCAGGTGATAAAGCTACAACAATAATGGGCAGCAGATAGGGGAAACTAACAAGATACTAAAGTTTTCTCAAATTCTTCATAATCTTCAGGCAGTATAAAGTGAAAAAAGCAGCAGTGTGGTAACTAGTCCAAAGAAAATCTCTATAATGATCATGTAAAATGTAGGCTTTGGATTTTAGCCTATGTGCTTCAATCTTCTATTTTATACTGAATGGATACCATTTTGACGAGATGCTGAAATATTAGCTGCAGATAAGATTTGGTAGAGCAGCTTAAAGACATCCCTTTTCAAGATGATAGTAGAAATATATTTGTTTGGGTTCAGTAAGAAGATGATCATCATTCTCTTTACATAAAACTAATAAAGCCAAAGAGGTTTTTTTGGGGGGGGGGGGGGAGAAGCATGTTATACTTGCAGGTGAAATCAACCCATGCTAAGATTTCCAGCATACTTTTGGGGGACGCTTCTTCCTGCAACCAAATCAAACAAATCTTCCAGAAATTCAAATTAATTTTAACATGCGTTTCAGCAATGCAAACCTTTTGTACATTGTAAGCGGTGACCTTTTCCAGATTTTATGTTCTATTTGTCATTTCTTCACTTCATCTGGACTTGGCACTGAACTACTCTGAAATATATATGTGTAGAGATAATAAAGGATAATAATTGAGAAAGTACTGAAGTATTGAAATTCATAACCATTACCAAATGCACAACTTAGGCATCTTATTCTGCATAACTTCATTCTGTCTTTCAGAAACAAAGAACTTTCAGGGAATACAGTTAGCAATAGGAACCTTCATGCCTTATCTGGAAAAAGTGATCCAAGGACAAGTATGAACTGCTGGAGTGGGGAGATAGGTATTGGTTATGCAGGTCCAGGCCTGGATCTATGTGAAGTCTCCTAGCATGAAGGAGAAACTGAAGTGCTGAGAGATGCAGATGTTTGTGATTTCAGGCAGTACATATTTAAACAATAGCTCTCCTTAGACATAGGGCTTACCTGGTGTAGAGCTCTGGAAAAAAGATGCTATATAAATCTAACAAAACAACAACAGTACAATTGACAGCCGTCAGAAGTAGTACAGTCACTTATTTGGATTGTTTTTAATGAGATTAGATAAATTCATGAAAGTAAAGTGTCAATAGCTACAAGTCTTAATAGTTGAATATTAGCTCCTATACCACAGACAGCATATTTTAATTGCGGAATGCGAGGAAGTGACAATAGAAGATGGCTATCATCTTGGACGTATAATTATCCTTTGTTCTATGGTGACCTATTTCTACTGACTTGTTTTATCTGGTCTCTGCTTTTGGATTCTGGCTTTATTTGGTGCTTCATTTTCTTATTCATCTGTGTATGGATCTTCTTCTCACCTCTAAATCTGATGCAAATGATTTGCTTTCTTTATTGCTAATTTGTTTGTTAAACAGTTTGTTTGTTCAACAATCTAGCTATGCCTAAACCAGTAGTTCTCAGTGTGGACCATATAGCTGCCGATAGGGCTATGTGATGGAATGGAATTATGAAGGCCAGGCTCAGGGAGAAAAACATTTTCTTACATCTCCTGAGGAGCGTGGGAGATACAAGAGGATGAGCCTGGCACCTCCCTGAGGAATACACAATGTTGTGGCTGGCATTACTTGGGAGCTGGGGTTTCAGTCTGGGAAGATTGATGTCATGCCTAGCCCAAGGAACTCCAAGAGACAATGCAAATTCAGTTCAGCTATGTTTATTAGCTACAACCTCTAACAAGAATCTTGCTATCATCTGATTGTTTCAGGTTTCTGTGTTTTATAGTTTGATTGGTCTTTCAGAGGGAAACAGCTTCTCTATTTGTTCACAGTACATGCTACTATTATTCAGGTGTTTAGTTGTAGTTTTAACTGTGTTTAATTGTAGTTTTATTGGTTACAGTACAGTTTATTGGTTAAAGTGCAATGCACTAGTCCTTGACCCAGCAGAAAAGTATGCCGGCATAAAATTTGCTGCTGCAATGGCCAAGCTCTATTATACTACAGTAATTCAGCCAGTAAGTGGTGCTGTCCTTTGGTTTTAATGAGACAAGTTAAGGAAAACTATTGGCTTCAGTTGCTTTCCCTAACAGTGGGAAAAGCAACCACCAGTCACAAAAGCAAAGACCTAGATGAATACATGCAGATGCTGGAATGGCCAGTTTAGCCACCTGTCAAGTTACCTAACAGATTGCAGGTATGGAGACACTCCATGCCCATTGGAGGTCAGGTGAGATATTTCTGAATGTGGATCTAGCGCTGTTTTGAAAGGGTGCTAAACCCATGTGTAAATATAGTCTGGGAGGGAGCTGTCTTGCTTCACCTTGCATCGTTCCTTTGTGCCTCACCTGCCAGATCATTTTGCATACAGATGTAATGTTCTTTTGAAAGAGTGCTTGATATATTTTCATAAAGAGCTGCAGGTCACATATATAGTTAAAGGCTTATGGGAAGTGTAAGGACACCTCTTTAGCTTCATATCATATTCCTTCTCCTTATTTAGGAACTGTCAGATGGCCTAAGGGGAATGGAGGAGGGACAGAAATGATGAATAATGTGCAAGCTCTATCTTTGATTAATGTTGCAAGGGAATAGCAGTGCTCATAGTGAGTGGCTGTGACTGGCAGCACATAAAAATAAAAATGTTGTAGACACAGAAAAATTGGCATTTCCCCCACAAAGTATTAAAAGTAATAAAAATATGGTCATGTGAAACCTCTCTTCAGCACAATACCATTATAGCAGAAAACCTAAAATATTTGGGTGACAGAACCAGCAAAGGTTCTGGGAGAACTGGTTCTAACACTATTTCAAAACAGCACTCAACCTATGTTTAAAAAGCAGATCTGGTGAATGCTCAAAACAGTGCTTATCCTGTGTGTGTTAGGAACTCACATAAAGCCTGACACTTTGGAAAGTACCAGTCAAACTTAATGTGGATAGATGTCTCTGCAGAAGCTATGTGTTGGGTGTTTCCTGCAGCCCAGTTCACAATGGCCATGGAGGGTTAGTACCCATAAGCAGAGGTTTAGTACCCCTCTCCCCAACCAGATGGAGAGTGTGTGCCCAAAGTAGCCAAAAGGAGCTTGGCATGTCACGGCTTCTGACTGCACCATCAGTCATATCTTTGATGAGGTAGACTAGTTCATGTCCACAGCAGAAATTATGTTGCAAGAAGAGGGAAAACATTATTTTAATCCAGCAACAGCTAAAAATGACTATAAGCTACCTCCTTGTGGGCTGGAATCAAGACAAAGGCAATGTTTTGAGGACATGTCATATAAAAACAAATACTGGAACAAGTTCATGTGGCAGTAGAGAGGGTTGTGAGAGTGAGCCCATTGACTCATCTGAAAGCAAAATTAACACACGTACCAAAAGCTCAGTATCCTAGCTAGAAGCATGATTATATGCAGAAGGACAAAACCATATTTTATTTGCACAAATAGTCTTAAGAAACAAGAGTGGAACACTTTAATTATATGCTTTCACGTTATTATGTTTATTTTTTCATCTGCATTATGGGGACTCATGCTGTCTTATTAGATCCTGGTTAACATATACTTCCTACAGTAATACCATTTTGTGTGCCATAGAAAATGGATATATGAAATTAGCTTTGAAAAGCTCATTTATGATGAAATAGGGATGATAAAGCATTAAATCTGTTCCTTGAAGCAGGAAGGGAAGGAAGAATTCCAGACAGGGAAAGAAAATGCAAACTTAATCTGACCCAGGACTGTAAGTGTTAAGATGATAATTAAACATCTGAGTTGCTAATACATCTAGCAGTTACTTGTCTTCTTTTTGCAGCATCTGGGATTCCAAGGTCTGTACCATTTGCTTATTCTTCAGGATAGAATTGGGAAATGTGTGACCTCCTAGACATTGCTGAAGTATAATTTCCAGGACTGGATATTATGACTGGGACCACTGGGAGTTGTCATTCACCAACATCTGGAAGTCCACAAATTTTTCACCTCTATGTTTGGGATAATAAGAAGATCCATTCTTCATAATGTAAAAATTGAAGATCCCTGAATAACAGTGACTCTTCTACCTGCCATCTGTTGCTATATGCAATAGCCTTTGAAAAACAGTAAGAGAATCACAGAATATAGTTGTATTTCTCTCTTTTATAAATTATTATTTATATGGAAAATTGGGGAAAAAGAGTTGCCAAGAATGTAAGAAACAAAATTAATCTCATGCCAAGTAAAGGGAACTACTGAACTTGAGCCTTTGATTTTTTTTTTTTTTGTCTGCGCTCAGTCATTACTGACCCTGCAGTGACTGCCTGGATGAATCCTTGCAGTTTTCAAGGCAATTGTTTTTCGGAAGTGGTTTGCCAGAGCCTCCTTCCTAGAGCAGAGCCCAGCTGGCGAGCGCAGGAGGCGGGGTTTCTGTTGCTTCGTGCCCTTTTCGGGCGAGCGCGGTTTCGTGCTTACTGGCAACTGGTCCCGTCTCTCTGTACAAGGCGCTGCCAGCATTTTTCCTCCCACCGGAGTGAGAGTACCCATTTATCTACCCACGTCAGTTTTTGACCTGTTGGATTGACAGGAGCTGGGGAGGAAACAGGAGCTCACCCTGTTAACGCGAAGGCCTTTGATTACATTTGCATAATTAAATATTTGGATGGTACGGCCTCTATTCATTTCTGTGCCTCTATACTATATGTATATGAAGCTGTTATATAACCAGTTTTCAGCTCTGCTAGGAATGGGTGGGAGGATGGATGTATCATTCCCTTGAAAAATTCTATCAACATGAATTTATCTCTAATTTATGGCAATATTGGGGGTTCACATACTGCAAAGCTGGCTGAAGTTTCTAGTGACTTGTGAAATATCTGATGATTATTATGTTGTCAAATGAGAGCGCAAAGTTGCTGAAAGTGTATGAATCATTTATGTATGTGCCATGCAGAAAAGAAAAGAAATTAAAATACATTTATGTGATAAGAGTGAGTTATGAATTTTCTTTAAATAATGCAATCTCAATTTTAGCAATCTGACTGTTTTTCATTACTGCACTCCTCTCCCAGAAGAAACTAGAAACAAACATTTCCCCCTCTGAAAAGCAGTGTTTTATTCAGTATTCTCAATCTCTCACAAAACAGTTTTGAGAAAAACTGCAATTGTCCTCAGTTCTGCTGATTCAAAACAAGAATATCTGGGGAACTGTCCAGTGCTGACCAACAAGACAGGCAAAAAAAAGATCATCAAACCAGTGTCTTGCTATAGACGTACCCTAGATCCTGAAGCAACAAAAATCCTTTCACTTTGTCTCCACTCAAAAAAGAAATAAAACAAATTGCTAGCAAAATTGGGTGCTGTTGCAGTTATTTGTTGATTGTTTGTGTAAAGAAAAACAGAGTGCTTGCTATGAGGGGATGCTAGCTGCGATGACTTCATTGCTTTGTTGCATGTAAAATAATCTTACCACTAAGAAATGATAGCATGACAGCATTTTTGCAAACAGCTGCTGGTCTCAATAGCTGTAGGTGGGGTTGCATGTTGATACCAAATAAACTGGTACAGAGCCAGAAATAAGTTATCTCAACTCCAAGGCATTTGGTGTCATGAGATTGGACAAGTACAGAGCTGCTTCTGATTTGCCACATAGTGCTCATGTAGACATACTATTAATGTCTGCTGTTTTAGCAGAAGAAAACTGGATAATTGTGCAGCAATGCAAATCAAAGGCACTGTTTCACAGTTGTGTGGTACAAATCATCATTGTGAAGGAGAGTAAGAACTGTAGAGCATATAATCCCCCCCCCTTACTTACCATTATTTTTAACTGGAAAGGGCATGGTCCCAAAGAACTAAGGGATGTAGCCTATTTTGTTTCACTGATATGGCTTTAAGGGATTTTCCACTTTGGCAGTCCAATGGCTACTGCTGATACAATAACTATTCCATTGAAGAAGAAAGAGTTCATATTTAGCCTGTGAATTAATGGGCGTGATTAGGCTTGTGGTGTGAGTTTGAAAGCTTCTCCCACTGCCGTATATGCATCACTGTAAGAGGGTCCTTGGAAGAACATACCCTGAGTGGCCTATGAAAGCAGGTTCTGCAGCCCTCTCACAGTGCATCCTCCAGAAGATTTCAGAGCCAAAAGGATTTTAAATCATGTTGCTAAGATGCATTGAAGGACTGTTCTCAGAGAGAAAGAGACAGAGAGCAGTGCCCACCCTATTGACACTGTATTAACTGTGGTTTAACATTATGGCAAACTAGTCCATTTGAACTCACTAAAGGCACTCTGTCCCTTTGGGTTAGGAAAGATGTTACTTTCTTCAAAAGCTCTGTTTTTGTTTCATCAAGCTGTTGTTTGAAGCTGGCTCTTCCAATGTGATCATATAGATCAAATAGATGATGAGAGGCCACAACCTTGCAATAAACCTTCACTGCAGTTTTCTGACGGATCATAAACGAGGGATAATAATTGCATGTTATATTCATAATATGATATTAATGATTTAGGGTTTGCTTTAATTAGAGGAACTTCATTAAGACACTTTGTATATTGAACTGCAGTGATTTTTTTTTAACTGTGGAAAGGAATTGCCAATTACAAAAATGACAGAAGTGATTGGGAGCAATATTCTCTAGATCGAACTTACCCAAGTTTTTGCCCTGTTGAATTGTGTGGACATCAAGTATCTCATTTTCAAGCTAGCTAGCCATTGTTAAGAATCCTGGCAGTTGAAATCTACATATTTGGAGGGCTGGGCATATAACTGTCTATGGGTTTTCAAAAGTTTGTTTTATTTATGTACTAATTATATTTATTTCCAACCTTTATTTTGTGCTATTCAAGGCAGTCTACATAATGCCCCCTTCTTCTATTTTCCCCATAATAACAACTCAGTGCGGTAGGTTTAAATCATCCAGCTGTCTTTCATGCCTAAGGCGGACTATTCAACAAGAGCAAAGGAAATTCAGAAGTTGTTATCATGGTGAGGAAAGATGTATGGGAATGAATTATTTTGGATACAGAAGAATAAAATATTAGATATGGGAATAACAGAGGAGCATACTATACGTCTTTAACCTGCTTCTGAGCATCCTGATGCCTGTATTTATGAATCTCATTTATATGTGTGCAGTGAACTTGGAAACATAGTGACAGCTTCTAGAGGTGTGATGTACACATATAGTACTAGGAGTTTTAGAATAAATTTGAGTCTATAGAATTCAATGTATCAGTGATGCCAAAATTGTAATCATGTTCCTGGAGCAGATATAGTTTTGGTGTTCTAAGGACAAGTGAGCTCAAGGTGTTATTCAGTTGTCCCATAAAGGGTAGCTGGCCAAGAAGCCACCATCTCTAGTTTCTTCCAAATGAAAACCAACAGAGCAATCCTATTCCATTTTTAAACCATCAGTTGAAGCCTGTATCTAAGGCAGCCAAGACTTACATAGCAACAAAACTGCTTCCAGCCAACTTGATTACATTTGATCTCACTCAGGGACTTCTCCAAGAATATAAACATTACAATATAGATAGAAACATGAGGTTTTAGTTTTCTTTCCCATGAAAAAAGAATGATATCACAAACAAATCTATTAGTAAAAACAATAACATAGGAACAAAAATTGCTGCTATTATATGGGGCACAATTACATCATGAACATTATAAATTTTAGCTCATTTCTTCTATTACTTAGGAGATAGAAATGATGTGTCTTAAGCATCACTTGTCTTATATTTCCATATTTTCCATATTTTTCCATAGGTATGCAAACAAATTATGAAATATAGAAGAAGAATGAGCAAGATCATCATCCAATTTGTACTATGATGAAAGATAAAATGCTGGCTGAGGAATTCTGGGAGCTGAAATCCACATATCTTGAAGTTGACAAGTCTGAGAAACACTGGTCTAAACTAAGATTTTCATTTTCAGTGACAATACCTGTATTCAAGGGTTCTAATCCCTCATACAGATAGAACTGCACAAGGAAGAGGAGGAATGTCTGTCTTGGCAGCACTCATTCAATTGAAGGTCTCATTTTCTGCATGGATCAGAGGACAAATGTCATCAATGGAAGCCTGCTTTACCTTCTAGCTTCCTGTGTGATTTAGAATCTCAAATATTCAGAATTATAAACCATGTGAGAGATCTCTATGAGTAGACCAGACTCTTCACTGCTGCTTATGAAAGGCAATAAGGCCCTGCCAGTTTTGGTGGGGATATGGTTTTCTCTTTGGTAGTTCCTTGATTAGGGTATTATTTTCTGCTTGATGTCAATCTTATGCTTATGGTTGTTGGCTGATGCTGTTCTGGTCTTTTTGTTTCCTTCTTAGCTTCTTTATCATCTCTTTTGAATGATGCATAAATATGGTTTATTTCTGTGTGTCTATTGATGGCAGATTTGTATGAATGCCAAGCTTCCAGGGATTCCTTAGTGTTTTTGGACTTAGCTTGGTCTAGGGTACTCACAGTTTCCCAGTTGAAACTGTGGTTGAGTCTGTCCATGTGTTGTGAGATTAAGGAGTTTTCATTGTGTCTTCTGCTAGTTGGTGCTCATGGATGAGCTCTGCTGGTCTTTTGCCTGTCTATCCTACATAGTAGCTGTTAACAGTTCTTACACTGTATGTTGTAGATGACTCCTGTTTTACTCCTGAGGATAAGGTGTGTCAGGACAATGGGTGACATTCATTGGGCCTACATTCTAGTCCCTGGCTTATTTGATTTAACCAGGAAGCCTGAAAAGGAACGTATACAAGTTCATCTTACTGAAAGAATAACTCAGCTAGGTCAAAAGAGTCCCTCACTGAGTGAAGAGTTGTATTCATGTTCAAGCAAACATAATGATAGCTTTCCTTCAAGTCTTCTATGAAATGCAAGGAAACCTAGAATCAGAAAGTCAGAAGGTGTGTGCAAGGAAGATGTAGAGGTCAATTTATTTGATTCCCACTGTTTTATACACTTAACTCAGTATTTCAGAATATCTGATGAGGGTTAAAGCGGTTAGTTTCTCTGATAAAAATGCATGGATGGAAGCCAAATACAGGATATAGAATTAGCAGGAATCCTTAGTCAAATAACCTAAAAATTAGTTAGACTACCATTATTCCCATAAATACCAGAGCTGACTGAATGTGATACATTAATTTGCCAAGATTGCACACTGAATTAATAGCTGAATGGGGAAATGGTTTGCTTTCTGAAGTCCAGATCTAACATCCAATCTATTTATGCAATCAATCATATTCATTTTTTTCCTAATACAATAGGGATATGTCTTTGAGAAATGTTTCTCCCTGACTCTTTTTTGAAGAAGCAATATTTTTATTCTCACTTGGCTTTAACTTTGAATAAATTTTGCTTTCATTGTCATTTGGCTTTAAGACACTGTCATAGAGTCAAACTGTGATATAATTTATGTATTATGTTAAGTGATGGTTCCTGTAACCAGAGTTTATAAAATAAATAACAATTGGCTAGAACGTTCTAAACCCAAACCAACAGAACACTCTATTACCAATAGAAGAGAATATCTGTAGCTCAGGGTTAAACTGTGGGGTCCTTGCTCTTTTCCGAGCTTGGTTGTTTTCTTGCAGACATATTTTTTAAATAGTCTTCCCACTGTAACAGCTGTTTAAGGTGCTGTACATTAATATCAAACTTATCAGTTATACTTTCTATGCTATCTGACATTATTTTTGCAAACATATTTCATATGTAACTGGGAATTGATTTATATATGAGTTTCCTATGCTATCAACTTAAACTTTTAGATCGTCACTACTAAAATGATATTTGAATGGAATCTATTCTTTCAGATATAATCTCTATGCATTTTGACAGTGCTTAGAAGTTACAGATATAACAGATAAATGAAGTATAGCCATTTAAAAAAATTATTTATTTATTTATTTATACGTCAAATTTATATCACCGCCCAGCTCCCCCACAAGGAGGGACTCTGGGCGGTTCACAACAGAACAATTTAAAATCAGTAAAAACATAAATAATACAAATATAAAATACAATTATTAAATACAATAAAATCCAAGAGATGGTGATATTATTTCAGCCTGTGACCAGATAATATCAGTCAAAGGTAAGACTAGGGAACCAGCCAACCCCAAAACTGACTATTCCCATCCCCACCCCATGCATGATGACAAAACCAGGTCATCAGTTTTTTTCTGAAGTCTAAAAGGGAGGGGGCCAACCTCACTTCTGGGGGAAGAGTGTTCCAAAGGGCAGGGGCTGCTACAGAGAAGGCTCACCTCCTGGACCCTGTCAGATGAAATTCTCTTGCAGACGGGGTCCGTAGCATGCCCTCTCTGCATGACCGGGTGGGATGGGTTGATGTAACGGGGTTGAGGCGGTCCTTCAGGTACCCTGGACCCATGCCATGTAGGGCTTTAAAGGTGATAACCAACACCTTGAATTGGACCCGGAAGCAAACTGGCACCCAAGGCAGCTCACGGAGCAAAGGTATTATATGTGCTGATCTTGATGCACCTAAAATCGCCTGTGCAGCCTCATTCTGGACCAGTTGAAGCTTCCGGATACTCTTCAAGGGTAGCCCCACGTAGAGCACATTACAATAGCCTACATGGGAGATGGCCAGGGCATGAGTGACTGTTCGAAGGGCCTCTTGGTCCAGGAAAGGGTGTAACTGGCGGATAACACGAAGCTGCGCAAAGGCTCTCCTGGCCACGACTGCCACCTGTTCTTTGAGCAGGAGTTGTGAGTCCAAGAGGACCCCCAAGTTATGTACCGAGTCTGTCTGGGGCAATGCAACCCCATCCAGAACCAAAGATGGCAAATTCCTAGGGACCAAGGGGCTATTAACCCACAGCCACTCTGTCTTGCCAGGGTTCAGCTGAAGCCTGTTGTTCCACATCCAGACCCCCACAGCCTCCAGGCACCTGGAAAGGGCAGCCACAGCATCACTTACTTCCCCTGGGATAGAAATGTGTAACTGAGTATCATCGGCATATTGATGATACCTCATCCCGTGGAGATGGATGATCTCACCCAGCGGTTTCATGTAGATGTTAAAAAGGAGAGGAGAGAGTACCGAACCCTGCAGCACCCCATAAAGGAGGGGCTGCGGGCCTGATCTCTCCTCCCCTATCAACACCGAGTGGGACCAGCCCTGGAGGAAGGAGGCGAACCAACGCAAGACTATGCCGCCCACCCCTAACTCCCTGAGTTGGTCCAGAAAGATACCATGGTCAATGGTATCGAAAGCTGCTGAGAGGTCAAGGAGACCAGAATGGATGCACCACCTCCATCCTGCTCCTGCCAGAGATCATCTATAAGTGCGACCAATGCTGTTTTTGTTCCATATCTGGGCCTGAAACCTGACTGAAAGGGGTCCAGATAATCCATATCATCCGGAATCCTCTGGAGCTGCAGTGCCACCACCTTCTCAACCACCTTTCCCATAAAGGGGAGGTGGGAGACTGGATTAAAATTATCTAGAACAGTAGGGTCCAACGATGGTTTCCTTAAAACATGCAAATGCTGAAAGACAGTGGGTAGTATGTGGTCTGTTGCAAAGAATGAATGTTTGTTGAAATAAGTGAAAATAGCTCTCTATAAGACTGTGCTTCTGCCAACCTTGTTATATGGAAGTGTACATTGGGAAAACATAAAAGCAAATTGAATGCAGTAGAAATGGGGCCTTTAAGAAATATGAATGTTGAACTGTAAAACAAATACATAAAAGAAGAGTGAATGGGTCAAGAGGAAGGAATAACTGATAAAGCTGTGATTAGATGGATTTGATGAGATCTTGAAAAGGTGAAAAGTTTTGAAAAACCAAAGAACAAAAGGCAATGAATATCGTATGTAACAATCATGGTGAAAGGAACACAATTTGCAAGAATAGGAGTGCATAATGAATGGAGTTCATGTAAATAAGGTTTTTTTTTTAATTCCTTATCTTGTTCTTTGGCTCTTATTTTTTTTCCTTTGCTCTACATAAAGTTGCTTATACCAAAAAGGAATAGCACATACACAGCACATATATGTAGATAGTATGTATGTAGATTATATTGTTACACTTGACCTTTTGAATCAGAAATATAGCTTTAGATTTCTACTCAGCCATAGCCAATGAACTAAGCTTAGCTTTTACAGGAGAAGACAAATACTGTTTGCTACAATAATACATTCAGGTTTTGAAATGAGACTGATATGTATAGGGCTGCTTTTCAGAAAGAAAAAAGAAAACCACCTGGTATGAAATATAGGTGCTGGCACTAACACTGCCTTCTTGTAAAAGTGAGGTTAATGGATCATGATTTTTCCTGAATTCAGTTTCAAGAATCAATTTGATCTCTAGTCCTAAATTGTTTGGGGCCTAAATATAGACAGGATTAATTCTGACAGATGAACTGCTGACACTCTGATTTCTAGTATAGGCTCTGTGTTCACTTTCTACCATCACCAATTTGTTGTTTATACATCTTTCCTGCAGAGGCTCAAATTGAAGTATTTATTGGACAGAAAAACAGCAATGGGCCAAAGTTAGCCCGTGAGCTTCCAGGACTGAGCAAGGCTTGCATTTGGTTTCCTCTATTCCAGTTTAATATGCTAGCCACTCTATCCCATTATACCTTTCTACCACATTATACATTATCTACTACATGCCTGTTAGACCATGGCATTGAGTTTCTTTCTAGATGTTCTCGGGTTGTGGAACACCTTGTTTGATTATTTGTAATTAGTCCTTTCTCGGTCTGGGTTTACACATGCTGAAACACGATTTTTTCATTTTTTACTTAGGTGGTGCGAATCTAGTCACATATTCAGCAAACCAAGGTTAAGCAAACGATAGCTTAGTACTATGTGTTAAACTAGTCTTTTTAAAAAGTGTCATTTTTGCCTCATTTTGTTACAAAAGAGATGCTTTATTAATTCACAAAATGATTCTGTAATACTGCTTTCCCCTAACATGAGCATCCCCTAGTTGAATGGGTTTCAGCTCCAAAAATTCCTAGCCAGAATAGCTATGGTTGAAAGATATTGAAGTGGATACATTTAGAGAGCATCTAGACTGAAAAACCTGTATATGACATTGACCTTTTTTTCCCCACTGAACTATATATATATCTTACAGTAGGTGTAATTTTTCCCTAATCTTCTTGCAGATCATCATTCTAAAATTATTTTATTTTTGAAATAATAACTCAATCACCACCTTTAACTATCTAACTTATGGAAAGTATAATAACTTTCTTCCAAGGCATTACCAGATGCATTTTTTCAGAGACTGACAGAAACATGCAAATTCAGGACTCATCAGTATATAACAATTTAGATTATTTTCAACCAGCCTGAAGTTCTTTAGTTTATCTAAGTTTAAATTTTCCAACACTGGTATGCTGTTCAAGTCCCAAAATATTTAAGTTACTTGTACTTCAGTTTTTCAAAAACAATCCCCACCCCTTTTTTTGTGACATCAGGAATGCCTGAGAAGGAATTGAATGATAATTATATGGCAGTTATTCATATAATCTTCTCTATAATTAGAGAAAGAAGCATTAGATATCCTGAGTATACATTCTGGAGCCTGCTTTCTCAAATGTTTCAAGGACACATCAGAACTTCTAGCATGTCTGTTGTTAAAGACAGATGTGTCTCTGTGTAAGTGGGAAAACCTCAATACTGCAGATGATGAAATCAGGTAGGACACAGTATCTCCTGACTGTAACATCAGCCAATTCCTAGCAATTGAATTAGGAGCAGATTAAACAAAAACTCAGTCATAAAAGTTAAAAATAGGGCACACATGGCTTCAGTTTTCTAAAGATCTTTTGCATATGAACAATTCACGTCTGCAGCTAGTATGACAGGTTTAGAATCAGAGGATCAGGGCTGGAAACCGTAGCTCTACTACATAAGTTCCCCTGCTTCACAGGGCAATCACCATGCTATTTCAACATCAGTTTGGGATCAGGAAATAAGAAACAGGGGAAAAGCCTTTGCTATCATTTAGGAAGAATGGATGAGGGACCGGAAGACAAATGTCCTTTTTTTTTTCTTTGAAAAGGACCAATGTGAATTTGGGAATTTTCAATCCAGTTGCTTGGAAAGGTAGTGGCCCTACTATATCATATTGCCACGCCCATGCTCCCAGCTGCAAGGAAAAGTTCTGAATGCAGAAGCATCTCACGGGTTATAGAAATGGCTGTGACCTAGAAATGCAGCGTGAGGAGCCTCTCCTGCAAGTGCAGTTTGTCTGGATTGCAACAGCACAAGCCTTGGGAGTGCCTCCAGCACCCCTCCAGTAAAAGGCCACAAATTGTCATGTAAACCTGCTGCAAATGGAGAAATTACTGAAACATATGTAACATAAATTCCACTATGTTTAAATTTAAACTAAGCCAACTGAGTTTTTCTTCTGGCTCCACACAGTTCTTTGCTCTGGTCTTGCCTACCATTTACAGTTCCTAGTAAATGGTACAGTTCCTAGTGGACAGGTTTATACTTGAAACTTCTGCCTGGTAAAGGAAGAAAGATAAATATTAAAATGAATTTTTCAGCAGTCTTGAAAAAATAAGTTAGCTTACGTCAGGTATACAAAAACATCATACATCCAGAGAAATTAAACAAGCTTCACTTTGAATGAGTAGCTCCCTGATTCAAATGCAGAATACACAAGTTTATGAGGCAAGATGACAGCTTGCTGTATGTATTGTGATGGAGGTATAAATGCTCAAAGGCAACATTCATGGCAAGTTCCTCATTTTGCATTTTTTTCTGTGTCTTTGTCCATTGCAGAGTGTCAGTCTAGACTCAGCTTCAGTACTGACCTATGTAAGACTGCTTATATGACCTCTTTGCCACAGGAAAAGTGCAGGCAAACTGGAAGTGCAGTTGAATAAATAAGTATGGTTGTGCAAAATAATCTTCAGCAAAGGTACTTCATAGCAGGCATGGGCACCCCACTTTCCATATGCATTCCCCAATGCCTCTGTACCCAACCCTTGGAAATTTGGATATGACTTGCCAGTGAATTGTGAAGCATGATTTGCACTCAACTGCACCACTGATTTTTAAAAAATAAAAATTAGGATAAAATTATCTCAGCTTTAATATTTGAAATTGTCCTGACTTTCTGAAATACAGACCTGAGCCCTCAGCAGATCGTACCAAAGCAACAAGCATCCTTGGGCTAGGAAAAATAAAAAGTTGCCCAACCATGTTTTAATTTTAATGAATGAACTAGTTACTGAATTCAGACCTCAATTGTCTTAGGTAATTTTGTAGTATAATTTACCAATAAGGTACCCTTTAGAGTTATTGAGACTACAACTCCTAGAATTCCAAGTCTAGAGGGAATTAAATTGAAGGAAGACTATTCTGATAAGACAGCCAAATTTATCACATCATGGATGGTTAACTACTTTGGATTTTTTAAAATGAAAATCAATGAAATGATGATATCTTGATGTTCAGCCAAGTCAGATTTCTATGCTTCCATCTGATATTTCATCCATTAATCATTGATAGTTATAGTCCAGTTTATATTAAGGTGAACACTCTGGACTACCTCAGTAATTTGATCTGAAGGGCTTTTGGATAGCATACTGCCCATTTATTATCTGCTTAAACAAATACATTTATAAGATGTTTTTCAAAAGAGAAGTCTGAAACAAAACCTTCTTAATAGTCTACAACAGATTTTAGTATCTGTTCATATAGTGTGTGTGTGTGTATGTGTGTGTATACATATATTGTATAAGAATAATATACAATGAGAAGCATTTTACCAGGTAGGCCTCCAAAACAATGATAAAGCTATGAAAAAAAATGCTAGACAAGTGAAATGCTTATTTGAGTTCAGCATTAGGACAGAAGGGAAAGACCGTTTCAGACCTCACCTAATCTGCTCAAGGCATTGAAAATAAAGGAAAGGAGAAAATAATAAAACAAATAAAAGAGGATGTGTTACATTCGAAATGAAAACATTCACACTTAGAAAGTCTTTTTGCTAGTGATCAAGAGAAAGGATCTTGGAGAAAGGATCTTGGAGGTTATAGGATTTACTCCATTTAAAAGAGAAAGGACTTGAGAGAGGACCGAGTATCCTTATCATCTGGTCTGGGCAATTAAGACAAACAGTGCCAGTAATATGTAGCAGAACTGCTCACATCCTGCCTAAAACTAGCAGAGATTTTCTTTGATGCCTTTGGGCAAATCTGATGAATCCCATACATATTTGGAAGACAGAATTAAGAAATCAAAATGATAATATGATAAAGAATAGAGATTTGGCAGCTTTGGGTTGCTTCTTCTTGTTGTGGTCACTTATAGTTCCTGAACGTCCTAAAATGTCCTAAGCATTTTGTGAATAAATTTACATAACTAAAGCAAATTCAGGCTTATTTTGGTCTTCGTTGTTCTGGCCCTGCCTACCTTTTATGTCACACCCTATCAGGATTAGCCCAGGACACTCCAGGAGACAGTACAGATTCAATTCAGCATGGTTTATTGGCTTCAGTCCCATTACAGAATCTTCTCAGAGTGAAAGCAATTCCCAGAGTCACCCCACAAACATCCTGCATTCCTCAGGGAGGTGCCAGTCTCATCCTCTTATCTCTACCTCTCTGTTCTGGGGATAAGAGTACGCGCTTAACTCTTTCCACTCTAGCTCTCACACACCCCCAGCACTAAAAGTGTTCCTTGCTTGCAAAATGTTTGTAGACCTTTACTATAAATCATAAATAAGCAGTAGTTACTTCTTCAGGCTGATGGGAAGACTCAGTTTATTTCCATAAGGTGCTTGGTAACTTTCAGATATTTTTAGCTGTACTAATCAGTTATCTGTTGTTTTGGATTCAGACATACTGTAATTCCAAACAAGGGTTTTACTATGCAATTGCCCTGCCTTATTCACTAAATTCTAAGATGCCCAGATGGTGTTGACTTCCATCTGAGTCACTCCTACCTTTTCACAGCACTTCTTCTATCATTTTTGTTTCCAAAGAGCATCTGTTAAGATGGAATAGCTGCAGAATGCCTTTTGATTGATATTGCTAGAAGCTTGCTCTCTGGAAACCCATATTTCTCCAAGGTAAAATAGTTGTTTTTTAGACATCCTATCTTCCAAACATACAAATTACCCTTTTTCTTTATACAGGTGAAACTCGAAAAATTAGAATATCGTGCAAATATTCATTTATGTCAGTATGGCAACTCAAAAGGTGAAACCAATATACAGGTATAAGAAAATGGGATCTTGTCTGCCCACAAGCCTTTAAATATTCTGAGAACCCTGAGGCAGAATGTTCATTTGATTCTTCCCATCTTCCTACTTCATCCTATTTCAATTGGGAGTGGGGGAGATTGTTTCTTGAAAAAAAAATCCTAGTAAATGAGAGTGTATAGGTAAAGCAAAAATAACTGTGAAATAACTTTATCTTTTGTCTCTGTAGTTTTACTGCACTGAGGGAAAGGTATTGACCCATTATATTATTTCAGATACTGTAGCTTGGATGTCCTTCTATATATAGGATCTGACGGTATTTGTCCCTATTGCTTCCTACAAAAAAGAGGCCTGTGTGCACCTCACAGCTATTTCAAGTGCCATGTAAAATGCCTCAGGAATGTCAATGCTTTCTTTTCAGTGGTTCCAGTGTCATCATAAATAGTTGGCAACCTAGTTTTTGCTCACAAGAGTGCCAACAGGTAGTACTGGACCCAGGCCCAAGCCAGGCCCTGGGCTGGAAGCTTCTTCGATACCCTTTTTTCATTTATTTAAATTTTGAATATATATTTTTTTGTATTTATTGATCATTTCATAACTGTGATTCTCAATTTGCAGGTTTGTCCATGCCCGAATACAAAACAATGAATTTGAAACAATCACTCAAATGTAAACCGCTGCCACTGATGATAGAAATTCTTTAATGACTAAAATAAGTATGTGATTGGTGCAATCTCAGCAGACTTATGAAAATGAACTATTACCATTTGTATTATGCTACTATTACCAGTTGTTGAGTAAACAGTCTATGAAATAGGAACTAAGAAAAGTAGTAGTGGGCGAATGGGAAGTGAAGGCTGTCCTAGATGTTTGACCCCCATGAATAACTAGAAAACTCTTGCCTCCCCCAAGACTAATTGATAAGGGAGAGAAGGCATGGTATAGAATTGGGAACCACCTACCAACTGCATTGTTTTGCTTGTTATGCCTTAGGGATGTGGCTTTTATGTAGAGAGAGCAATCAAGCAGAGCTGTAGTGAAACAGATCCTGCAGAAAGTTGAGGCTGATACTGCAGAACCAAATCCTGAACCCTGAGCTTCAGGTTCTTCTGTCATTTGGAAGTATTATGTTCAGTAAAGGTGATATTCCTTTTGAATTTAAATTTTACTCTAGCATTGCACCTCTGTGGGAGCATGGCTAAGGCAATGAAGTTACTTGGTGCATCTCTTGCACATTCTGCACATAAGCACAGGTAAGGAGAAGGGCTGGGCTCTTTAAAGCAGGGACATTTCTCTTTAAAGGAGAAAGAAGAAAAGGTTGCAGTAGTAATGGAAGAGAAAAAAGAAGTGAAGAAAGAAGTAAGAAATATAAAGAAGTTAGGAGTTGGAGGGAAAAAAGATTTTCTCAACTGACACCACTCTCACAAGTATCCCAGATACTGAACTGGGAAAATGGAAAACAGCAGAGACAGCCTTAAAGGAGAGCTATGGAGGAGTAAGAAGGCCAATGTTGAAAAGCTATGTTTCAAGAAAAGATGAAGACAAGAATAGAAATCGGGGACAGAGACAGAGAAGGGGTAGCCTTCTCTTCTCTTCTTATTTCCTTCCCTGCCCCTTTGGAAAGCAAGCAGCTTTTCAGTTATTCTGCCAGTCAGGGGGCAGAGCAGTGGAGAGCCAAGTGGGAAGTTTGCATGGAAGCCAGTGAGTCTGGGCAGTGAGTCATGTCCAGAGCAGCTATCTTGACAGCCACCAACCCCCCAGTAGTAACCAGCCTTGGAAGATAAAAGAGAGAGAGAGGGCAAAATTGATGGGAGAGAGCCACTTCAAGACGCAGGGAGAATGGTCTATCTGTAGAAAGAGAGAGAGGACGCAGGCAGATAGATGGAATAGCCTGTTAAGGATTAAGTAAAACTAAGATAGAAAATGTGTAGGTAAAGAATAGAAGGAATTGGTAGGTTAAGGATGTAGTAACGTTTCATCAGAGGTGATAAACAGAATTTAATAATGTTGCTGCAGATAAAGAGGAAAGGACTGCAGAATGAAAGATTACACTGAAATGATTAAGACCAGCTGGGAGTTGATTAGAGCCAGCTGGAAGTGTAAGGAATATTTGGTAGAGATCTCAGAACGATTCTAACAGAGTACAATGAAGATCCAACAGAAAAGTACCCTTTAAGAAAAACAAGGTGAAGCATTAGGAATAAGCTAGGATAAATTAGAGTAAGTGTACAGAGAACAGAAAATGTACAATAAATAGAAAAGTACTTCACTGTTCACTTAATTTTTTGAAGTGCTAATGCTTACATAATATATTGTTAATTAGCATTGTTACTAAACAGAATTGTTCATGGTAAAAGTAGTTTGGGACCTGCCCAGGGCTATTTTTATCTTAGAACCTTATAACAACCCCCTTGGGTTCATTGTCTTAAAAATACAGTACTTCCGGAATTTCTGTATGATGCGGTTCCACCATGTCTGATTTTGATCCAGCTGTTCCTGAATTTGTATGTACATGTTTGTCTTCTTTCTCCTGTTGCCTAGACATGTATTGGACTTTGATAATTCAGTGCTGGCTGCAAATTATGGAAATTGAAGTGCAACAGATCTTATGGGTACCACTCTGGGTATGGCTAATATATACAGTCAGTCAGTCTACACTGGGTAGGTAACCTGAGGACCAGGACTGAGTGTGGCCTCTGATTCCCTTTGATGCATTCCCTCTCTGATCACAACTGCTTAAAATGACTGGCATGGTCTTCCACCATTCTGAGCGAAAAAACAGAGAAAAACTGTATCTCATCCCTCAAATAGTTTAGCATTATTGAAACATTAACAACCCAAAACTCACTTCCAAATCTATAAAAAAAAGTGAGTTGTTCACTGTGGAATATAGTCCCATCTGTTTTGCATGATTGCCTGCTTTGTCCTCCCAAAAATATATTAAGTTCTGCCCAGCCTTGGAAATGTTGCTTAACCCTTTTTTCCATTGTATAAATGCAGATTTATTTATTGAATAGAAAATGGTGTCCATGACCAGTAGGAATTTGCAGACTTGATCTGCTCAGTGGAAGATCTGGATGGAGTCTGAAAAGCAGCAGCAAGACTTTTCATCTTCACTATGTTTCATAATTTCAGAAGCCTTTACTGTCTTACAGAAACATCTGTTAGCAAAGATAACTGCTCCAAAGTCTCCTCACCATAATTCTTAGGCGGGAGATGGCTATTGTTCTGTGATTATGGATGGGGCTATATCCCCAAATACAGGGGAAGCTAAAGAGAAAAGTAGGCTTTCAAAAACATTCTAGAAAGTCCTAAATGTTGCGCTTTGACTGGCAGAGAAAAGCATTCAGAAGCTGAAGGTTGGCAGGGATGCTTGTTAACCAAAAGAAAAAGTAAAAAAGGGAGACCGAACAATCCTGCTACTAGTAAAATGCAGTCCTTGTGACAAGTACCACAATGCATGGATTGGTGAAAGGAGGAGCTTTCAATGCCTGCTGTTTGAGTGAAGTACATTTATTTGACAGACAACTCATTGTGCTTCAACTAAGAAGGAACTATGGCAGCCAGAATAAAGAGAGTTTCGTTTAATATCCGTTAAGTGCATCACAAATATAGAATGAAAAGATTTGAAGAGTCTTTGAAAGAGCTTAGAGCTATGAGTTTTAGAAACCTTGTGCCATGGGTGGTAATTCATCTTGCATCAAGGAAGACTGAGTATCTCCAATTTATATCTCCAGAACTGGTAGGAAATGTCACAGACACCCCTGTGAGCAACGTATAGTAAGCAACTGGCAAAGAAGCAATTAGAGATAGAAGGGAATGTGTGGAATTATTCAAAAGTCAATCACTTCTTCCCCAGACAAGATTCTAATCATTTGGGGAAAGGAAGGCAGGACAGGGTTCTACTGCTGTGGACTATAATGGCATTGGTAATGTAAACCCCATTAAAAACTTCCTTAGAAACCTGTGAACATCTATCAAAGGAAATAAAAACTAAGAAAGTGCAGTATGGAATCCATTGAAATGATTAATATTCCATTGCTCACTTACTTTCTCTCTTTTATTTCAACTTGCAGCCTTCAAAAGAGGCAGAGCAATCCTACATTTGCATTATGCTGAGGCCAGAGGTCTGCCATCCTTAGAGAATGAGAATGGTTGCCTTCCCCTGCATCTATTCAAGAGAAAACCTGGAAAAGATCGAGAAGGCAGCAGTCTGAAGGCTCTGTTGTTGTTCAGTCATTAAGTCATGTCCGACTCTTCGTGACCCGATGAACCATATTGCGCCAGGCCTTCCTGTCCTTCACTGCCTCATGGAGTTTGGTCAGTTTCATGTTCATTGCTTTAGTGATGCTGTCTAACCATCTCATCCTCTGCTGTCCCCTTCTCCTTTTGCCTTCCATCTTTCCCAGCATCAGGGTCTTTTTCAAAGAGTCCTCTCTTCGCATTAGGTGACCAAAGTATCTGAGCATGAGCTTTATTATCAATCCTTCCAATGAGCAGTCAGGGTTGATTTCCTTTCAGATTGACTGGTTTGACCTCCTAGCAGTCCAGGGGACTCTTAAGAGTCTTCTGCAGCACCACAATTCAAAGACATCAATTCTTCGGTGCTCAGCTTTCTTTATGGTCCAGCTCTCACAGCCATACATTACTACTGGAAAAACCATAGCTTTGATTATGCAGATCTTTGTCAGCAAGGTGATGTCTCTGCTTTTTAATATGCTGTGTAGGTTTGCCATAGCTTTCCTCCCAAGGAGCAAGCGTCTTTTAATTTCATGGCTGCAGTCTCTATCTGTGGTGATCTTGGAGCCCACATAAATAAAGTCTGTTACTGCTTCCATTTCTACCCCTTCTATTTGCCAGGAATTGATGGGTCCAGATGCCATGATCTTAGTTTTTTTAATGTTGAGTTTCAAGCCAGCTTTTGCACTCTCCTCTTTCACCTTCATCAAGAGCCTCTTTAGTTCTTCACTTTCTGCCATTAGGGTGGTATCATCTACATATCTGAGGTTGTTGATGTTTCTCCCTGAAATCTTAATTGCAGCTTGTGATTCTTCCAACCTGGCATTTCTCATGATGTACTCTGCATATAAGTTAGATAAGCAAGGTGACAGTATACAGCCTTGTCTTACTCCTTTCCCTATTTTGAACCAATCAGTTGTTCCATGACTGGTTCTAACTGTTGCTACTTGGCCCACATATGGATTTTTCAGGAGACAGGTAAGGTGATCTGGTACCCCCATCTCTTTAAGAATTTGCCACAGTTTGTTGTGATCCACACAATCGAAGGCTTTTGCATAGTCAATGAAGCAGAAGTAGATGTTTTTCTGGAACTCTCATGCTTTCTCCATGATCCAGCGAATGTTGGCAATTTGATCTCTAGTTCTTCTGCCTCTTCGAAACCCAGCTTGTACATCTTAGCCTTTACTGATCAGGGACTCTGTTAGCCTTTACTGATTGCACTATGATGCTTATGTTTTCATGTTTATTGTTTCTGCTCTTTTAGCACGTTTTTCCATGTGTTGCTTTGTTGTTTAATCATGTTGGAGACTGGTACGTATACAACTTAGAAGTCAGCAGTATTTGTTAGTTAGTTAGTTAGTTAGTTAGTTAGTTAGTTAGTTAGTATTTGGATTATTTATTTTGGATTTAGAGGCTATTTGAGTCCCAGATGACTCTGAATGGCTTACATTTTAAAAGTGAAAAACAATAAAATGAAGAGGAAAAAAATGTATGTCCAGAGAGAACAAACCCAACACATCACATCACAAAATAAAACAAAACAAAACAGAACACTTGATGGAGGCTCGACAACCACCCTAACCCCATGTCTGGGAGCAAAGCCAGGTGTTCAAAGATTTTTGGAACAACTGCAGGGTGGGAGCCATACAGATACCTTTTGCGGGGGGGGGGGGGGATGCTGTTTCAGAGGGCAGGCACCATGATAATAACAATATCAACAACAACAATAATAAACATCAAAAAGCAAGTAAATGAATTAGGTCAGGGAATGAGATGTGGAAATAGCAAGTCAAATGCACCATCCTGCCCACTCTCACAGGATGAAGAGGAGCTAAAAGAACTTAACCTGGATAAGGTTGCTTCCTCTAGATTTTAATTTCAGAGTGCTACTGCATATACGTTTTTTAATGTCAGCTTCCATTTTATTAAGTCTCTGCTTAATTCTTCTATTCCAGCATTTGGCAACTGGCTGTATAATCCAAAACATTTATGTTATTACCCGATAGGTGTATGTGAAACTATAGCAAATTGCAACACTGAATTCATCAAATGTGTTTTCAGGATACTCTCTGTAAATCTGCTGGGGATGTTTTACACAGCAATTGGATCGCTTGCTGAATATCTAATGTGGAAGGGAGGATTGGGAAATGCTGGTCAGATGTTGCCAAAGGGACTGCAGCAACTCCACTCAGAAATGAAACGCTGTGATGAGAATTCTGAAACAAAATCCGCCAACCTGGCATATTCTGTATGTGTTGGATTTCAGTGCCATCATTCCCAGCACATACTACTGACAGGGAATTATGGGAATTAAGGCCCAGCAGACCTGGATCTAATAACTTCTTCTTTGTAAGCTAAATTATTTCTGAGAGACAGTGGAGGGGATTCATTAAAGCAGCTGCATCTTTCCCCAGAATTGGCCATGAAATCCTGGGAAAAGAATTCTTTAAGGAATTGGAGACAGGCACTGTGTGCAGGTCCTCATGAGCTCTAAAGTACCTTTCTGCCTGCCTGAACAGTGCTAATATGAACTATAGACTCTTTTGACAACCATGTTAAAGTGTTATCCACTAATCCTTGAGCCAGCAGAAAAGAAGCCAGCATAAACTTGAATGTCCAGTTGCCAACCCTGTTCTGAAACACTAATAAGACTGGTGAATGATGCTAACTTGAAATACCAATTGCTGGCTAAGTTCAGAAGTTGTTTTCCCAGGTGCCAGTGGGGGAGGGGGAACTACCAATCTCTCCCTAATATTAGTTGGGCAGAATGGGACAAATGAAGGTGGATATTTGGAATGGTGTGCTAAGCCTCCTGTCAAATTGTTCAGCTAACAGATCCCAGGCATGGAAATCTCCATCTCTGTGGCTTGTCAGGCTATTTCTGAATGTGCGTCTAGTGTTCTTCTGAAGGGGTGCTAAACCCTTATCCAAAAATAGCCTAGTTCATTGGTTGCAAGTGAGGAGGAGGGACTTAAGATGAAGCGAGAATATTCACCCTTTGGTTATTGCTGCAAGGGAAATGCAGGAGTGGCAGTGAATGTCCACTCTCCCTGTGGCTCGCAGGACTTGGAAATTGCTTGTGGATGGTCATGAATGGAATGGTACCACCAGGCTCCAAAGTAATAAAAACAGTAAAAGTTATGGGCATGTGAACCCTTTTAAATAGAAGCAGCAGAAACCTGTAAGTCACATAATGGTGACAGAACTGGCAGTACGTGACTGACAGAACCTGGCTTTCATTCCTAGTTCGACCTTCTATGCATTCGTATTTGTAAAGCGGGTCTTGCACGCTTTCAAAAAGCACTAAACCTGTGTTTTTAAGGCTGTATACCACTTGACAGTCAGATTAACTTGGCATGTCTCTCCTGAAGCCCAAGACAAAATTACCATGGAAGGCAGTTCCTAAGGATTGGCAGAAATGACATGTCCAAACTAAAGTGGCCATTAAGAACTGGCAATGTGCCCCCACAAGCAACCACCTCATCAGTGAAGTGTGGTAGATCATATCCACAATAAAAACTCAGGAGAAGAGATAAAATAATATTTTAAAATTAGAACAGCTAAGTCCACCTTGAAGCTGCCTCAGTATGGACTGGGAATGAGGCAAAGTCAACCTCATAGGGGAATCAGTTGCCAGGGCAAGTTCCTGCCGGCATTCGGGAGATGTGAAACACAACCTGTGGTGTGCTGGAGCCAGCTCATATCAGCCCACGAGGACCAATTGTTAAATTTTCTGAATTTTTGTGAGCCAATTGAGGGTAGAACTGAGTCACAATGGCTGACATGCTGATAAGCTGTTTGGTGTTGCAGCGCAGTGGCACCAATGGAGCTGGCAGTGTTGGTGAGGCCTGGATACACTGAAATTTCCCCCCCGCCCCAGAGAACTGTTGTTAAACATTTACCAGCATACCACTGGAAAGAGCCCCTTTTGTGGGTATTCTTCTGTAAGGAAGGACAGGATTGTGATGGCAGGTTCTGTGTCCACTTTACACATTTTGAGAAGATCAGAGTTGAATTTTACATATGTCTAAACTGTGGGTGTAAGGCTCTTTCACCTATCTTGGAATTCGTAGAACTATATACATGGAGAGTTAGAGTGCCAAGATCTATCTTTCCATTTCCCAATACTTTTTCCCCTCTGAAAGAAGCTTTTGTTTTCTCTGCATTCTAAGATTACTGTGCAATTCCTGATTTTGAGCTTATTTTATTGTCGCAAGATGGCAGTGGCATTTCTTTCTTCTTATTTCTATCGCATATCCTTCTGTCAGTCTGCAGCTTTCTGGTTACCCAATGTCCTTATCAATAAAGGCCTCTTGGAAATAATTTCCTCATCATGCTTTCTCTTGGGATTTAACTGAAGAATGGGAAGCAGATGACTGTAAAATGAAACATTGGACACAGTGAGCATCCCTTAGTCATCTTGTATAAAGGACAAATACTCCCAATTTTTCTTCTCATACTGAAAACATTTTGGAAGCATTCCACCATCAAACAGAATAAGAGTTACTCCCAAGAGGAAAAAGAAAATAAAATTTCAGCACAGCATTAGTTCAAATTTTCACATATCCACATTGAAAGTTGTGATATGGTCTTGTCATCATAATTAGTTTCTCTGTTTGTATTTGATATAAATATTTTGAATGTGCAGAAAATAGTGCATTCTTTAATTGTGAATTCAGAGTGGCTCAGAGTCAATATCAATTGAAGTAGCATTTCATTGATTATGTGCCATGAAGTCAGTGTTGATTCTTAGTGACCACATAGATATATTTTTCTGTAGGAAGATCTGTTCCCAACCTGGTCCTGCAGATCTTCCTATGGTGTACTCCTCGCATTGTAATTGAACCCATGCACCTTGTTACTACTTGTTCTCTTCTCTTGCCTTCCACCTTTCCCTTCTCCAGAGAGCTTGGTCTTTCCATAATGTGTCCAAAGTAGGATAATTTGATCCTGGTCATTTGTACTTCGAATGAGAGCTCTGACTTTAATTCTTCAAATATCCATTTGTTTTTTGGTTATCCATGGTATTCTCAGGAATCTTCTCTAACACCAACGTTAAAAACTTCAATACTTTTTCTATCCTACTTCTTCAAAGTCCAACTTTTGCTTCCATAGTGTGTCACAGGAAAAGCCAGTGCCTGCACAATTCTGCTCTTTGTAGGTATAGGCACATCTTGGCATCTGAAAGCCTTTTCCAAGGCCTTCATGGTTGCTTTACCAAATGCTAGTTTGCAGTGTATTTCTTGATGGATGGTTCCTTTGCTGTTGATACTTAAAATCCTAAAAGGCAGAAGCTACCCAGTACTTCAGCATCTTCATAGTGAGTTCTAAGGCTGGTTCCTGTATCTCTTGTCATTAGTCTGGTCTTCTTGATATTTAATCTTAGTCTCTTTTTTCCCCTCAGTGCTCCTTTGGTGACTTTGATTCCTAGAGCTTGCAAATCATTTGAATTTTTAGCTATCATGGTGTAGCAAATAAGCCTGATAATATAAATGTATAAAAAAGAAACAAGACTCTCTTTCCCTTGTGTAATGTCTGAATAGATACTCCATGAAAAATCAGATCTGCTATTTGGCACAGCATTAGCCTTCTGCTTCAAATGTGGCAGTTGTATTAACTGCAACAGATGCCAGTGGACTCTGTTTCTTTTGTGTTAGAAATGGTGCCTTCTCAAAGCAATCTATTCATTTGTTAGTTGCCTAGGCTTATATATCTATAATGATTATAGTATCCTGAAAGCCTAAAATTTTATATCTCTCCTGTCATCTACCCCAGCTTTATGTGAACCACTAAATTGTCATTTAAAGCTTTTAGGGACCATCATATAACCTAGAAATCAGTAATAAGATACCTATGGACATTATGCCCCATAAGACATCCAGATGGTTCTGCACAACACTAATATTACATGCACATTATTAATTTGTTTTTTAAATAATGGCCCAAATCATCTAGGATCATAAAGTTTCCAAAGGTTTTGGCGTTCCCACCAAATCTTGAGAGGTTTTGGCAGGAACTCCAACATATGAGATTTCAAGTGAGAATGCCAAACTTTTATGAGATTTGGTGATCTCAGAAGATTTTGGCATTATGTTTTTTTTTTTTAATGGTTCTGCTTCAGGGATCACCTCTACTACTGTCACAAGCCACCAGTTGACCCAAGTCATAGGTTAGAAATCACTGTTCTAAGTAATTCATTGAAACTATCACAAGAAGTTCTGATAAATGCATCAAGGTAATATCAATGATAGATATATAGATAGTCAGATAGACAGACAAATATATTCCAAGAAATTAAGTGGCAAGTGCCCAAAGTTGCTTACATTAACAATAGGCAGCAAAGAACAACAAACTTCCAGGACCACTATGAATTGATTGGAAGAGGTCTAGAAAGAATTACCAATCAGCCAGATCCTAGGAATGAAGAAAACTTACAGTAAAACAATTATAGGAAAATATTATTGACTACAGAGATGCACAGTATAACTGTATATTCATTTGTTCAGCTGCAATCAGTGTTGCAATTATATAATTTTAGACTCATGGGGATCTTCTCTTCAGCTGGCAATGGGTTGAATCCCAGTACAGAGGTACTTAGAATAGACTCACTGAAATCAATAAAATTTAAGTGAATGGTAGCTGAGGTAAACCCATGTATTTCAGTGGGACATTCTATGTACCATTAGATCTGCACCTAACCCAATTTGTATTAGCGTCGCTTATTACAAAATGTGATGCACACCTTGCTATGTTTTCTTCATTTTGCCCCAAATCCTGCTCTGATGGCACCACTCTTTGTCATTAAGCCACCACAAGACCATTCTTAATTTCAAACATAACTGTGTCATTATACAATTGCCTTGTAACTGCATTTGTTAAAGAGATGTTGCCTATCATGACTTTATAAAGTCAGTGCTTTGGAAAAGAAAGGTCACTACTGGAAAATGTCTTCCCCGCCTTCTGTAAAGCTTGATAATGCAAGTACTTAGAAACAGGATTTCAAAGTCACATGGGTTTATGACTGCTCTTATGTCTAAAAACTAATTAACTGTGATCAGTGGACACAGGAAAAAAATGTTCATACAATAAAAATATGACATAGGTTTTAATGCTTGAACAATGCCATCTTTTAAAATGTTATGATGAGTATACGTTTGTGTTAATTAAATGTATTTTAGAACACAACTATTTTAATTTTGAAAATAATTAAACCCGATACTTCGGCAAAAAATATTTTTTCTTTTTAAGCATCATTCAGTACAAATACAGTTAAACTGAATGGGAATGGCACTGGTAAGCTATATACCTCTACTTCCTTAACTGGGAGCAAGACCCATTGCTGAGTTGTTGCCACACATTCAACCACCCTCACCAACCATATTTAGCTTGCTGTGCAAACAAAGCCTGTGTTTTGTGAGGATCACACAAAATTGGGCTAATGGAGTAAATCACAGCTACGTTAATTATGGTTTAGTATATTGTGCAAATATAGACACTGAGTTTAGTTGGGCTAAATATTGCTAAATATTTATTGCTAGTCCAATTCACTTTCAAACAGTTAATATTCCCTTTCCCTTTTGCAGAAACATCAAGTTATATTTTTTCAAAACTGTAAGATAATTTTTGAAAAAGCACATCAAAATTCAGATTTTGGGACTTCCAAATAAAATGACAATCAAGCAATGCAAACTAAAAAAAAAAGGGTACTAATTTATGTTTCATTTTACTCCAATTGCTGTACTGGGTATATACTCAGAGTTTACTATGATTGGAGTGCCAGTAAGCCTAATAAATAAAATGCACATTTATTAATTCAATTTATTTATTTGTTTATTTATTCACACATTTATTCCCATGTAGCATCACTCATGGAAAGGAGAATAGCAATAATAAAAACAGAAAGTAAATTCAAAGTATGGATATGAATGTTTACTCAAGTAACAAGCACTTTATAAATTCAGTCACAATAACAGCATCTTTTTCAGATGTTATTTGCATCTTACTAAAAGAACTGGTTTCTAAAATAGAGTTATAATTGCAAATACCTTGCTGTACTTTGCTATACAAATCCCAATTTTACTGCTTTGAACTTCTCACACAATACCTGTGCTATAAGTTTATGGGATATCTGCAGACTCGAAACAGTAAACTTTTATACAAAAGATAAAGTAATTCCTATAATGTGAAACAGACAGAAACAGAACCTTTGCTATAAATACCTGCTGTTTGATTTTGATGGACCTTGGTACTATCCACATAAGTATCTCTTCTACAGCCTCCAGTGTGCCTTATTCACAGACTAAATAACAGAGAAGGGCCATCCCCTGACAGCTGTGTCCAACTTAATTATTGATGCCTCATAATGGGCCTTTTATGGGACCTGGCTGCTAGGGCTGTACTAAGCATCATCTGGGCAAATCTCTAATAGGAGGATAGGTAGGCAAGTCGGCACATTTGGAACATCAACTGCATATTGTGTGTTGTTTCACAAAAATGAAAACTCTGCTAGATGCAACAGTAACAAAACATCCATTGATCAGAAGCCAGAGATTGCTCCATTTCTGCTCTCTTTCTTCCCTCCCACAATATTCCCTGCCACCCCAGATTGCATTTATCTCTTTTTGAGGCAGGTGGACATATTTCCATATAAAGTACTGTATGGCAGCCATATATCATTTTTATTTTCCATGAACACCTATAAGACTTATGCAAGATGCGTGACAAAGTGAAATTGGCCATCCTGCCCTAATAGCTAGTTTGCTGATTTTCCTCATCACTTCAGAGAGAGTGAAATGAATTAATTAAATAAACGGAGAGAGTTCATCTTGCTTCACATTTATCCTGTACAGCCATTAAGATATGCAGCCATAGGTTGAGCACCATTGGCATGCTAACTGGAGTTGATGGGATTTGTAGTTCAGCTCATTTCCAAGGCAACAGATTGAAGAAGGCTTATGTAAGGTAAATTAGCCTTAATACTTACAGGTATGGGAAAAAGCTGGAAGTTCAAAGAAAGAAAAAAGTAATTTAAAAAATCCCACAAATTTTAAACCAGCAACCTTCTATTTACAAGGAATAACCATTGTGTTATTACAGCACTCATTGTAAAGGCAGGTTTAAAAGTTTTAGAGAGCATGGTAAGTATTGACTCAGTTGAAAAGGGATTCCTTCTTGGCCAATGAACTGCTAGGTTTAGCCTGCAACAAATTGGGGTGTATACCTGAAATGGACAGGTTCCCTGAAGCCAACATCACATGAAATATTACGCTTTGGGAAAATGCACCCTGAGCTTGCTTTGATGGTGAATGGAGGATTACTAGAGGGTATTGTTCAGCAATGGCTACTTGCCTATTCTAGCACAACAGAAAGGCATAGCAAGAAAGGGGGATGAAGAGAAACAAATGCCTTTGTTCCCTATGAACTTTTAAAGGTGAAAATATATATAGGAGTTGTGAATTGTGTCTGTCTACTGAAGTGTTTCAACTGGGTTTCCAACTATACCCAACCTGCATAATAGGGCCTCCAGTAATACTCTTCCAAAGAAAATCACACTGGGTTTATGATAACCCTCAGAACTGTTACTGCTCAGAGAAATAGACAACTCATGATAATATGACTCCTTTCTACTCATCCTGTATTTTTAAAAACATTTGCTCAGTTTACTTTTTCTTTTTTGCAAAGTCTTGAATATCTTGTTCTGTTCAGTAGTTCCATGTGTTTGCTCCATAAAGTTTGAATACTTTTCTCATTAAAATCCAGGGTATTCTGGGGCTTTGGAAATTATTTTTATACTGTTGAATTATATTTTAATGTATTATTTTTGTGTCTTAATGTTTTACAATAAATATTGTATTTTTATGCTTGTATTTTGTTCTGAGTGGATTTGTTAATATTTCAGTAAAATAAATGAATACAAATATTCATTTTTATCCTCTTCGCCTATTTTAATACACATGAAGTACTGGCATCCATCTTTTGCAATATGTAATTTATAGCCCTCTATTACAATAATGCTTGAATTGAAAATGTAAAGTTATGATTTAATTAATTTTTAATTGTATGAAAAATTCCCTAAATCTCACCAATAACAGAAATATTCATTTGAAATATTTTTTTCAATGAATATCTGCCTTCTATACATTTTAAAGTGTAAAGGGTATACTTTTATGGATACACTTTTATTCATGCTTGATTGCCGTGGTAGAGTTGGACCACAATTTGTCCTAATATCTCACACTTCTTATTATAAACCATATAAACCTACCTGATGGTAGGACAAGAAGCAATGGGTAGAAGCTTGTCAGAGGTAGATCCAACCTGGAAATAAAGAGGAATTTCCTGACAGTGAGAACTATTAAGCAATGGAACAGCTTGCCTCCCTGAGTTGTGGGTGCTCCATCACTGGAGGTTTTCAAGAAAAGATTGGACAACCGTTTGTCTGAGATGGTATGAGGATTCCTGCCTTGGGCAGGTGGTTGAACTAGAAGATCTCCAACCACCCTTCCAACCCTATGAAAGCAAATACATATTTAAAAGTCTATTTAAAAGGCAAAAGATGACAGCTGATGAAAACAGTTAAAGATTTTGGTGATTTTTTCCAGATACAAAATCAATGCAAAAAACCCCAAAGATATTTTCAAGATATTGAACTGAAGAAGAAGAGGACTGTGCAGAAAGAATCTGGTTGCCAGATAACAAAAAAATGTTTTTGAAATATGAAAATTTTGAAATGTGAAATATTTGGGATTGTATCTGACAGGTAGCAGTAAAGATGTATTTCAAAATAACTATAACTGAGTATGGAGAGAAATTTTAAAAAATACATTGAAAGGTGGAAAAATTTCAACTTTCCTGGTTAGGATCAATTGCCACTGTCAGAATGAACATGCTACCTGAGATAAACTTTTATTTCAAATGGCTCCAGTTTCAGTTCCAGACAAAACTCTGCAAGATTGGCAAAGAACAGTCAATAGATTTCCGTTCCCTTCTTTTCTCTTTCCTTTTTTATAACAAAATATATATTATGTCATATTCTTTGAGGCATTGGCTGGAATTTGCATATACCTTCTCTGACTAAAACTGAAAAGTTAGTTAGAAGTTATTATCCTTGGCATTGATTTACATGGGTTTTTTTTCCCTGACAGTGTGAAAAGATGCTAAATAAAAAGATGAACTTTCATACATGAGGTTTAAACTGCTATTAACTCTCTCCAGTTCAATTGTGTCTCTTCTTTTTATAAAAACAGAAAGTGGACAATAGGCATGCATATTTTGAACAAGTTTCTCACCAACCTAGCTGTTCATTTCAGTAGAAAGCCATTAGTGTATGTGCTATCTTGAGGAATTGTGAGAAGAATCATGCTGCTTGTTGACACTGTCTTTTGGCTGTACACCTTCCAAAGTGAAGGTCCCATCAAAGTCAGGAGAGACTTACATCTGGATATTCACACTTCAAATCTCAATTCTTCAATGATAAAACAAAACAAAACACAAATGTACATGTTTTGGGTATGCATGTACCCTGTCTGCAACCTCCTATAACTTTTTGTTACAAAATCTTCAATTATGCATTGTTAGTACAGCTTAGACAGGAGTAGATCTGTCAAGGCCCAGTTTCTTTGCAAGCATTGCAGGCCTCCAGTATTCCTGAAATCTTGTGATAAGAATTTATGATATGTACAGATGTAAAAAGCAAAATACTTACTTTCTCCTGATTTTCTCAATCCCTTAAAAAACAAGATGAAATATTTGAACTTTCCCTCCCATGGTGATACCACTATGTCACTACCACCCCACTAAAGTCTTCAAAGGCAAATGACAACAGCAACAATAAATCTGTGGCCCTACCACAAACGAAAAACAATCATTCTAATTTAAAAGATATATATTCTACTTCAAAGATAACAATAAATACAGGAATACTGAAATAAATATGGTCATATTCTGTGCAATGTTGTACTCACACTAAGGAGACCCATGCCGAAGCTCATTTTTGCCATAGAAATTCATTGGACCAGTCACTCTCCCTCAGCCTAAAGTATCACACAATTATTGTTGTAGGAACAATTGGAGGAAGGCAAGATTGCTGTGTATGCATCTGTAAGCTTCTGGAGAAAAGGCAGGATACAAACCAAACAAGCAAACAAAAAACGTCCTCTGACATGCAGTATCTCTGAGTACTTTGTAGTGACTTTGAAGCTAAGGAGCCATACTTCTCCTACACTATTTTTTGTGAAGTGTAAAGATTTTATTCCATGCTTAATTTATATTAAAAATGTGAGTTTTACACCAATGGGTAAGTCATGCTTCCTGACCCCGGCGACTGACATCATGACATCAGGACCGAGATATACGAAAAAACACACTGCTTATATACCTTAACCGGGCCTTTGTTTTCAGGAGGCTTCATGTCATTTTGCTGTTGGATGTAAAGGAGGGGATGGCATTGCGTCTGTGGGCTTCACTTCATCAGAAGCAGAAGGCTCACTTTAGGGAGCAAAAGGCAAATTGTGTGACTCTCCCAGTCTCATTCTTCAACTTTCCTGCTTTCCCTAACCTCAGGGATAAATCCCATATTCTGAGGATCCTGGCTCATAACCTGAGACTTTATAAAAGGTTCACCAAAGTGTAACTTCAATGAAAGTGCGATTTTTAAAAGAATATTTTTAAAGGGAGAAATTAGTCATATTGGCTATTTTAAGTAACTATATTAAAGTAAAATTAAATATAAAGTAATCATCTTTTTTTTCTGGCCCACCTTCTTTTAATCCTGGCTTCCATAGATTCTGGAGTGCAGTCCTTGATATACCGCTCAAGGGTCAAGTCAGCACTTAGCACCCAAAGCCATGTTTACTCCTGCTGCAAAACCATCTTGGTTGTAAGCTTTGCTATCCTAGAGCCAAGTGCAAATCTAGGATGATATTGATGAAACTTGTACCCTTCATTAGATTCACTGGACTTATTTCTAACTGCCTCCCTTTCAGGGATATCTGCGATTAAAAAACGTCAAGATGGCAGTCACAACTATGTAATTGAAGCCCTGCCCTTTGCACGTAAAACTGGTTGGGGCTTCGATTGTTTGATTGTGGCTGGAATCTTGTCTTTTTTGATCCCTACCCCATGGAAACTTCTGCTCCCTTTTCTTGTAGCTGGAATTCTTTTTCCATTTTAATGGCTTAGTTGTGCTGTACAGTGGTACCTCAGTTCACAAACTTAATTCGTTCTGCGACTCTGGTCGCGAATCGAATTGGTCGTGAACTGAATCAAATTTTCCCATAAGGTTCAATGTAAATACGATTAATCCGTTCTGACCCCTACAAATTTGGTCGCCAACTGATTTTTGATCGCGTCCTGAATCAAATTTCCCTATAAGATTCAATGTAATTACGGTTAATCTGTTCTGAACCATGTTTTTTTTTAAAAAACCGCAAAAATATGACACAAAGTACAGTACGAAGAGAGAAAAAGCTAACCTTGCTTGACGCGACTTCTGGCATGGAGGACAGGAAGGTGGGTGGGGAGGTGGTTATTGCTTGGAGGGAGAGTCCCCCTCCCTACAGGAAGCCGCGACCACGTGTCACGGGAGGGAAAATGGCCGCAGATCCTGTTCGTAACCCGATCCGGCGTTCGCGAACGGAGGGAAAATTTAGCAACCAGAGCTGTTCGTGAACCGAATTGTTCGTGAACAGAAGCGTTCGTGAACCGAGGTACCACTGTATTTTCTTTGTTCCTTCTGTCCCTAAAAGCAAAAAAGCAGCTCCCTCATGAATTTCCCTAGTCTAGTTTTTCTTCTTAACTTAAATGTGTTTAATGTTACTAATCTATTTACTTTCAGTATTAGTAAAGAACTGGAAATATATTTCTTGTAGAGAGAAGTAAATAAAATACAGTTCTATCTGTTTCCATTATGTTGTCATGTTCTTTTACTTTGTGTAATTTTTATTTTTAACATTAATAATGTTATATTAATTGATAGTCAAGCCAAATAGAAAAGATTATACACTGTTTCTATTAATGAGATATTTTGTATTTCATAGATATTGGATTTTTAAAATTACTGCCTGAATATTGCTTAGGCTCTATTGGGCCTTGCTTTGATTTAAGGGCTAATATTTACTTAACAGTACTTCTTCAGGATTCAGGCAATGACTTGGAAGGGAGAAAAAAACTCTAATTATATCACAAATATTTATACCTGAGATAGATATATGATGATAGATAGATGATAGATAGATAGATAGATGACAAATAATCTAAGAGTAACTATGGTCTCATTTTTATCTTAATGATGATAATTAAAGGATCATAAATGCATTCTAAACTCATACATATACATAAAATGTCATTCTGCTCTTAACTTTTCATGTTCTTGGTTGTTAGCTATCCCATCCATTTTTCGGTTATCTATAAATTTTATTCCAGCATTTCATCTGACCAAATAATTAATAAAAATGTTAAAGAGTACAGAACAGGACTGAACATTATGGCAATCCATTTGACAACTTACTCAAGTTTGATGAGGAACCATGATGACCACTCTTGAAGTACAATTTTCCAGCCTGGTATGAATCCACTTAGTTGTCATGCCATCCATACTACACTTAACTAGCTTGCTAATCAGAATGTCCCAGAGTATTCTGTCAGATACTTTGCTATGTCCAACACTCCGACAACCTGTTCCAAAAATTATCTTTTCAATGGAATAATAATAATAATAATGGCAAGACGTGTTCTTCATAAATCCATGCTGACTTCTGGTAATTAGCACCATGTTACAGTACCACTGTTTACAGATAAGTTTCTTTGTGATCTTCACTACAATCTTCCAAGGTATTAATTTTAGACTGATGGATTTGGATGCTCCTTATATCTCTCCTCAAGCTATCTACTACTTCTCCAGTATTTTCAAATTATATCCATTCTCCAGTAGTTCTCAAAGATAATTACATAAACATTTGGGCAGTTTCAGCAAATTCCTTCAGTATTGTACAATGTAATTTATTTAGTTTTATCATATATTCTTATCTTGCAACATTCATCTTTACAGGAACTTTATAACAACACGTTTTTATAGGCTTGTTGCATTTCCTATGGTTCAGATGCAATTGACAAGCCACTTATCGTAGATACATGACTCTTTCAGAGTCCAGCTGGGACTTAAGTGTCTTTCCAGGAAATTGTTTGTATAAGTTGGACTTCATCTAGCTCTGAGGGGAATGAAATACTTAACTTTTAGCTTCTAGCCATCCATGCTTTTGGATCATCAGGAGTTGCTTTATTTACTCAACTGGACAAAAACAAGCAAGCAGAACCTGCTATCTGAGAAATGTAGCTTATTTTATTAAAAGGGAATCCACTTCTATCTTCTTTTTAACAACTTAGTTTTATAATAGCAATGAAGATTTTGACTTTAAAAGTGAGATAAAGTCTCACTACTCTAATTGGTCTTTATCTACAGATAAATGCCTATTCAGGAAAAACAGGAACACTCAATGGAACTTGCATATAGATCAAGTACAGCCTTCCAGGAACAATCCCTCTGACTCAGTTGTAGTTCACATAAATCTTCAGCAAACCGTATTTTATACGCACCTACCCACCCACCCATATACTGTATAGTTCGTTGCTGTTCAATGAACCAATTTGTGTGGCCAAGCAACACAAATCTTTTTACTTTTTGTACTCCTAGAATGGATTGTGAACACAGATCTTTCTGTTTTTGTCTGTGGGAGATGGAAGGCAGGGATCTGGTTCAGATCTCATTGATAAAACAGAGAATGAGTAGAGATGAGTAATTTATGGAAAGGCCAAAGCCCTGTGTTTGCAAATTAAAAGAAAGAGAGAAAATGAGAAAGAGAGAGAAGGTGGTGAGAACAGGGTGCTTGAAACCTGGCACATTTATCAACACAGAAAGTCACTCCCCTTTCATTCTTCCTTTTCACTTTGACATTCTGTCTAGCACACAGCCCTATTGAATAAGTTATTGTTCAATGGCTTTATAACCAGGTTTTGCAATTTGGGACTAGAGGAAGAGGGTATCACTTGCTTGGTAATATTTGTAATGGGATGGGGAAAAATCTTTGGTTGTTTCCTAGAATCATGCAATAAGACTACCATAATATTGGAAGGAGTTATTTATGCAAAAATCCAAATTAAAGCATGCCAGACAGATGGTTATGTAGCCCCTGTCTGAATCCATCCAATTAAGGGAACTTACCACCTTTCTGGGTAATTGGTTCAAATACTGAATTCCTCTTGCTATTAGGATTTTTTTTTCCTAACAGTCAATCAAAATCTGTTGTCCTGCAATTGAAACTGATTATCCTGCATTCTGCTTATCTGTCTGCACAAGTATGAAGAAGATATTCTGCATTTTCATTGCATTTTTTCTTCTTTGCAGATATATATATTTGCAATGAAATGCAAAAAATGCAAAAAAAAAAGCAAAAAAAAAGCAATGAAAATTATTTATTTTAAGGCTCACTCTGCTGTCTCTCAGCTAATCTTCTAGCTAATCTAAAAAAACAAAACAAAACCCCAAGCTTCACTCCCTGAAAATTATTCTATACATACTCTATTCTAAAATACACAGCTTCCCCAAATTTGATGATTTCAGCTGTGTTGGATTTCAGTTCTCATATACTCTTTCTAGGAATTATGATAATTAAAATTCAACTTATCTGGAAGACACAAGGTTGGACAAGATTAGACTCCTTGAATTTCTACCCTAACCTCTGTTGCTGCTGTAGGATATTTTTTTTTCTGAATTAGCTTTGTTTTAACAGAAAGGCAAGATAGGAAAATGTATTCTGTATAGTTAAAAATTAGTATAATCTAATGTTCAAACAATTTCACTTATTTAAAAATGGAATTTAATTATTTATATAAACATAAAATTAAAATTTTGATACTGAAGAAAAGTAATGAAATCTTGACATTTGAACTGCTTTGTACTGTTACTACTATTTTATTTTTCTGGTTGGTTATTTTTTCTTTAATTATTTTTTCTTTTTTTCCCCCTTCCATTGAAAAAAAATGAAGAAATGGGGGAGGAGTACTTGAGATCTAGATCTACAGAGAGGGATCTAGCTATAAGGTTTGTTAAGTGAATTCTTGCTTTTAGATAGTACTCCAGAGAACCAAATGAAATATGGATTGTCATAATTTGAGAATTCCTGGCAGAGGCCTAAGAACTAGCAATCAGGAAGAATCAGAATAGTAGAATGCATTGTTTGGAAAAATTACACCAGGTGAAAATCTCTTCACAGTCAGGGAAGCACTGGCAAAGTTAAACTTTCAAACTCATCTGTTCTTCAGGGTTGATATATGGATTACTGAAATAGTAGGTAAAGTCTGGATACAAAAAAAAAAAAGCCCCCAAAAACCAAGGGTTGGTGTTATTAGCAGATATTGTCGCAGTGACACTGAAGCCACCGTTTTACACAAATCACTGTGTCTTACACAAAATAATAGTAGACATTATAACTCATCTTAACCTCTTCATTTTGAGCAACACCACAGATGAGCCTTTCCCAAACTAATACCCCCACTTTGGACTAGAACTTTCAGAATTCTTGCCATCATGGCCAAGGAATCATATCACAATAGGTTTGGAAGGCATCACATGGACAGTCTGAACTAGATAACTACAATTTCTCAGGGAGATATGACTTCTATGTTTTATTTTTAATTCAATTTATTTTAATGTCCTTTGCGCCTGAATTGCTGAGTGTGGCTTCTTTACTAGGTATGATGCACAGTAAGGAATTGTACTTTAACTAAAGTATTATGGGTTCAACATCAGTAGCCAGTATATAGAAAGAGTTTAGAAAAAAAGAAGAGGGTGGATGACTGAATTCTCAAATATGAGAATTACAAATGTACCACTATACAAATATACCACTATTATAGTAGTGGTAGCAGTGGCGGCGGTGGTGGTGGAACATGTGGAGGAAGAAAAGGAGAAACAACAATAGGAAATAGTGGGGGGAAAGTTTGTTTTTTTTTAAATTCCTGGAAGTATCTACTTCTTTGTCCTCCCCTTGTCTACCTTGGGGAGTGTGGCTCTTGACCTTAAAACACACACCTTTTATTAAATGGAAGATATAAAGATAAAGATACATGAAAGTATAGAAAACATTTAGTCTATGTGCTGAACCAAAATGGCAAATACAGACAAGCCCCCCCCCCCCCCACACCACATAAGCCTGCACATTTATCTTCATTCTATCTCATGGAAAGGTTATTAAGAAATTGTCAACAAAGCTAGCAATCAATTGTTTTAGCTTATGACTTGTATTGAAAAGATAGTAGCTTTAATGTTTATTAAAATGCAGTGGGTGTAATGCCTACACATTCAACAACTGAAGATAAAACTGCTGTTGGTTGATCAAAATATTTTTAGCCATTGGTATTTATGAAGAGTAGGTATAAGCATTCTTTGCTGGCTTTTGTGATTTCATTTAACTGAGACCCAAATTTGAAGAAAACTGCAACTGGTCTTTAGTTTCTGAGATATTTGGAATAGTTTGACCTTGCTTTGAACCATATTCAGCTTCTTAATTTTGATTCATTCCATTCTCCACTTTTTCATAAAATGCCTGAAATGGCTACAGATGATGATGATGATGATGATGATATGAAGAATATTAATGAAGCTGTAAAAATTGTTCCAACTGAAATATTGACCCAAATGAACCAGCTGATGTAAGCCATAGCCTAGGTAACTACTGAAGAATTGGGATTTAAAATACAAAGGAATGAAGCCATTAAGAAGGAAAAACCTAAATGAAAAATTCAGTTGGAACTGAAGATAAAGAAAATTTGCATGAATTTCAGCAATTTGAAGAATTTGAGGCAAGGAAATTTGAAGAATAAGAAAATCAAAACTAGCCTGTGTATGAGGTACAACCTGGAGAACAAAGGAATTGCAGACACTGTAGAACAATTGAAACAAAAAGTCATGGCTATTGCAGAGAACATCAAGCGATATGACAATCGAATAATCCAGTTCCAGCAGAATTCAGCAAATCAGCATCAATTCTACAAAACCCTTGAAAATGGGAAAGAATCAACCACAAATAATGAAAAGCCTGACAAAGAAAAGGCCCTAAAATTTTAGGCAAGTTTGTGGGAAAACAAAGAGTCACAATAGGAATGGAACATGGATTAAACAAGTTGAAAATGCAGTGCGTGTACCCAGCATGGAAGACTTTAGGATAACTGACAAAATGTTCTGAAAGCAATCAAAGAAGGTAAAAAACTGGAGTGCTCCTAGACCAGATGAACTCCATGGATTCTGGCTAAAATCACTGACACGTCTACACTCGAGATTGGCAGACCAGATGAGTAGAGTTTTGAAAGCACCAGAAATGAAGAATGTTAACAACTGGAAGGACATTCCAAATCCATAAGGACAAGGAGAAGGGAAATGAGCCTGGAAACTACATACCCATAATCTGTTTGCCAACAACATACAAGCTACTTAACGGCATAATTGCAAATCAAATTTATAGCTATCTGAAAAGGAATGATTTACTCCCTGTAGAACATCAAAAAAAAAAAAAAGCTGCAAAAATTTGAGGGAAATGAAGGATCAGTTATTTATTGACACGTTGGTCTTGAAGAATTAAAAAAAAAAAGAACAAATTTGTTTATGGCTTGGATAGACAATAAAAAGGCATTTGATTCTGTTCCACATAGCTGGATTGAGAAATGTCTCAAAATTTTTGGAATCAGCAGAAACATTTGGCAATTTATGAATACTTCAAGGAAGCTTTAGCAAACAAAGCTGATGGCTAATGGGGAAGGGTTAGGAGAAGTTGAAATTAAATGTGGAATTTTTCAAGGTGACTCATTATCATCTTTATTCTTTATACTATCATTGGTCCCATTGACAACAATTTTGACAAACTGTGGATATGAATTGGCTAAAAAATGAGTAAAAATTTAGCCCTAACTCTATATGGATGACTTAAAACTATTTGGAAAAATGAAGGCTGAACTGAATTCCTTGCTAAAAAGCACAAAAGAATTCAGCAAAGATATTGGAATGCAATTTGGCATCGACAAGTGTGCAACTATAGCCATAAAGGTAGGCAAAATTGTTGAAGATGATGGAATACAGCTTGATAATAAAAATTTGATAAAGGCAATGACACCAGAAGAAGGCTCCAAATATTTGGGAGTTTTGGAAGCTTCTGCCAAGTATATTAAACAAGTTCAAAAAATTTTGAACTCAAAGCTAAATGGTGGAAACATCAAAGCATTTAATACCTGTGCAGTCCCTGTTATATGATATACAGCGGGAATAGTTGACTGGACCCAGATGGAACTTGATAACTTGGATCAGAAAACAACAAAACTAATGACAGTATTCCATGCTCTACACCCAAAAAGCAATATTAATTGGCTGTGTTTGCCAAGAGCTGAAGGGGGTAGACAACTTCTACAGGAGAAACAAACTGTGGAGGAAGAAAAACATGGCTTGAATGACTATATTAAAAAAAGTGAAGAACCCTTATTGAAGGAAGTCAATCAAGGAAATCTCTTGAAAACAAAAAAAAGGTTAAGGCTGAGTATAGAAAAGAAACAATCGAAAACCGATTTGTTAACTGGAAGAGCAAGCCAATGCATACTCAATACTTCAAGGTTATAGAATGAAAAGCCAATACAAATGCCATATGGAGCTGGTTAAGATCAGGAGTGTTAAAAAAAGAAACTGCAAGCTTTATTTTAGCGGCTCAAGAACAAGCTTTGCTGACTAATTGCATGGAAGCAAAAATTCATCTTGTAACAAACAGTAAATGTTGCCTTTGTAGTGAAAAGTATGAAACAATTGACCATTTTATCAGTGGCTGCAGCAAAATTTCACAAACTGACTATAGCAGCACCATGACCAAGTTGCCAAAACTGTTCATTGAAAACTTTGTCATGGGTTTGGATGTGAATGTAGCAAGAACCACTGGGACCATCAAGTTGAGAAGGTTTTGGAAAAGAAGTGGGTTAAGATCTTATGGGACCTTCAGATCCAAACAGACAGGCACCTTGTTCATAACATGCCTGATACGACAGTCATTGAAAAGAAGAAAGTCTTGATGTTGCTGTACCAGATGATGTTAGGATTTAGGAAAAACAATCTGAAAAAATTACAAAATACTGGGACTTACAGATTGAAGTTGGACACTTATGGAAAAAGAAATCTGCTGTTATACCAATCATGACTGTTATACCAATCATGATTGGAGCCTTGGAGCAATACCTAAAGGACTCTCTCAATATTTGGAAATTTTGAATTTATCAGACCTGAACACCCTAATATTACAAAAAGTACCCTGCTTGGAACTGCCTATATTCTTAGACTCTACCTTAATAATTCTTAGGTCCTTGGTTAGCTTTTGAATTATTAAGTTCTCACCAGTCTTTGACTGTGAATCTAATTGTAGAGAAGAAGAAGAAGAAGAAGAAGAAGAAGAAGAAGAAGAAGAAGAAGAAGAAGAAGAAGAAGAAGAAGAAGAAGAAGAAGAAGAAGAAGAAGAAGAAGTTGTTCATTGGCATCATTATAAGTTTCTTTAAAAACAATATTTACATATGAAAGGGAGAGACCAGGTAGGAAGGTTAAGCTGCATATAATGATCACAATCAGAATTGCCTCCCCATAATTCCACCAGGGTCATCTAAAAATAAAAGAGCAGTTGCAGATGAGGCATTAACATTTCATGCAATTTAGTCCTAGAAAAAAAAAATTAAGAAGACATTTGTTTAAAATTTATGCATTGCACAAATTATGAGGATTTTTCTTATAACTTAAATGTCACTGTTGATTAGTCCACAACATTAAAAAGTTGCACAAAATCTGGGAGGTTTGTGTTAGAGCTTTGTTGAGAAAGATACTCAGTGCTTCAGGTACAGACTTCAGCTTCTGATGATATTTCTAAATTGTATTGGTAACATAAAAGTAACATAAAAAAAGGAACATAAAATAAAAGATTTAGAGATAATATTTGAAGGACTGATTGAGCTGAAATGATATGTAATAAATCACAATTCTCATATGCATCTTTCGATCTGAGTTCTATTATAATTAAGATATGGTAAGATATTCTTCTGTTAAACATAGTAAATAATCTTCATTAATCACATATCTGATAACAGATAGTGTTCCCAAACCATGTTGATCAAGTTATTTTTATATGTTATACTATCCCCTTTTGGAGAAAGTAGTGTTATGCAAAGTGCAGAAAAAAAGAATGAGTAATGGTAGGCAAAAGTTAAAGAAAGAAGAGAAAAGAAAAAGAAATCTAATTAAATCTAGTTCACACCAACAGCAATCACTACCCCTTTCAATACTTGCAAACCATTCTTGTTTTCACCATATCCATACAATGATTCATTCAACATTGCCTCTTGTTCTTTACACTTCTCTCTTTTTGAAGATTTTATCTCCTTCCAGTCACAACTTTCTTAGTCTTGGTCTTCCCCATTTGTTCTTCATTCACATGCTGTTTTGCAATTTGATCCTCATTCATTCTATTTATATGACCAAACCACCTCAATGCATTTCTTTTGTACTGCTCACATACTGTTATATTCAGTCAATATTTATCACACCACACATTTTTGTCTCACAAAAAAAAAGAAAAGAAAAGAAAAAAAGAAAAGATTTGGACTATTCAGGCTGTAGGAAAAATGGTAATGCTATCATGAGAGAAAGCATGGGCAATATTTTCAGCCAGTTCTGAAGGGATTAAAGAGTTTCAGTAGCTTTGGTACAAATAATTACATTAAGCCATCAGAGGCATAACAAACCTATTTGATACCTTTTTTAAAGGAAACAGTGTTCCATTGTACCTTTGAATTATAGCTACACAACCTTGGAGAAATCTGAGAACAGCAGAAATGGTACTGGGTGCGACATGTAGCCTGCAGATTGCCCATCCTCTTATATATGAACCAAAATATGTATGAATCCACACTATACCCTAACCGTAACCTTGTTTTTATTGCACACCACCCAGTCACATTTGTGAGATGGGCGGCTATATAAATTTGCTCAATAAATAAATAAACAAAACACACACACACACACACTTTTCAGAACATTGCAATTTTCAGACTCGTAGCAGTTGTCTCAAAAACTCTGCCAATAAATTTGATAGTCTTCAAAGTAAGATAAAACTTTTCACTCAAAATGTAAACATGCATAAAATACTGGGTTCAATATAAAAATATACACAAAAATGAACTCAATATTTTTATGAATACTGTCCCTGAATTTATGAACTTGAATTCATAAAATTGTACAAACTGAAATTATGGTAAACAAAATGAACAAAACTGAATCTTATGGACTGAATTCATTCTTCAGTTTATGAATATTTAATTTTAATTTAATATTTAATTTATGAATACTTTCATTATGTATGAAACTACAATAATTTGTATACACATGGTGGCTTTTGTCTGTGTTTACATTTGTGAATTATATAATTGTGCAGCCTTCCATTTGAAGTGTAAATGAAGGGGATGTTGGTGCATAAAAATTGTCTTAGAAGTAATGACACAATGACCCATGTAATCAAATTTTGAGTTTTACTTGTTTTAAAATTTGCACTTTTTCCATACCTTTATTTGAATATCTTTATTTGAATGTGATAACATGAGAAATAATTTTCTGAATTCTCTGATGGTTATCTTATTCTATCTGGTATCTTATCAGGTATAATATATAATATAAAATAATAATGATGGTCTAGCTTTATGACTGATAAGTAATTAAATGATGAGTGATTTCCAAGGGGTTGATTCCTCAGGACAACTCCCTAGTTAAAAAAAAAAAAGCAAGGGAAAATTCTTGCATACATCTTTTCACAGTTGAAATTCCAGGACCTGTAATTTTGTCTTCATCATGTATAAACAGGAGACATGATATGATTCTGGGTTATAGTATCCATCTCGAACATTTACCAAAGCAACATTATTTTATTGGGATAACATTTCATCAGCTTATAAAGAATGTACATCTAAATATACAGCAATTTCAGCAGATGGATTTTATTTCCTTGGGTTACTAGTCACCTAATCTTACTTCATGTTTACATGTCTTTATAAAGAGATTATATTTAGGCTCCTTGGAACAAATGCCATTTAGTATTCATGATTTCTATAGTTACACATTTTGTAATCATTTTGTAATCTGATTACTGTTTCCCTTGCTTGGTCCCTAATCTAATAAAATGAAGCAGAAATGTTTCTAATTTAAGAAGTTTCCATGTCTTTAGATGAAATATAAAGTCATTAAAATTTTTGTTCATTAGAATTTATTATCAGCTTTAAATGGTTATTGATATGGTCAAAGTATGCCACTATCTATATTTTGTTTTGATGTGCATTTGATCTTATTTATTTATTTATTTATTTATTTATTTATTTATTCGGCTTGTATGCCACCCATCTCCCCCAACAGGTGACTCTGGGCAGCTCACAATAAAAAGGAAAAACACAGTTCTCTCCAAAGATGGCTAAAATCTATAAATAATTAAAAAACATATTAAAAATGCCCTAAAAAACCTCCTCTGATTTTGGCCCTAAAAAAAAAAACCCGTGAGATGCTGGGGGGGGACTGCCCCCAGGACTTCTGGCAGAGCCAGGATTTGATACCTTTCCTGAACGCCATGAGGGAGGGGGCACACTGGACCCCAGAAGGCAGGATGTTCCATAGGGTGGGCGCTGCAGCAGAAAAGGCTCTCTGCCTAGACCCCACCAATCAAAATTCCCTGACTGGTGGGGTCTGCAACCTGCCCCTTCTGCTGGCCCGAGTGGGACGGGCTGAAGTGACCAGGGCAAGGCGGTTCCTCAGATAACCTGGTCCCGTGCCCTGAAGGACTTTAAAGGTAATGACCAACACCTTGAATTGGACCCGGAAACAAACCGGTAACCAATGCAGCTCACACAACAGCGGTGTTATATGTGTCCTCCTAGGGGCACTAAGACTGTCTGCGCCGCTGCATTCTGCACCAGCTGTAGCTTCCGGATACTCTTCAAGGGTAGCCCCACGTAGAGCGCATTACAGTAGTCCAACCCAGAGGTGACCAGGGCATGAGTGACCGTGTGGACGTCCCCCTGATCCAGGAAGGGGGGTAACTGCCGCACCACACGAAGTCATGCAAAGGCCCTCCTAGCCACGACTGCCACCTGCTCTTCGAGCAGGAGTCGTGAGTCCAGGAGAACCCCCAGATTACGCACCGGGTCTGTCTGGGGTAGTGTAACCCCATCAAGACCCAAAGATGACAAAGTCCTAGATCTTGAGTCTCCCCGTATCCATAGCCACTCTGTCTTACCAGGGTTCAGCTGAAGCCTGTTGTCCCCCATCCAGGCCCCCACAGCCTCTAGGCACTGCGAAAGGGCAGTCACAGCGTCACTTAGGGCACCTGGGATGGAGATGTATAGTTGGGTATCATCAGCATACTGATGATACCTCACCCCATGGTGCCGGATGATCTCACCCAGCGGTTTCATGTAGATATTAAATAGGAGCGGTGAAAGCACTGACCCTGTGGCACCCCACAAAGTAGGGGCCGGGGGCTGGACCTCTCTCTCCCTATCAACACCAATTGGGTTCGGCCTTGGAGAAAGGAGCTGAACCAGCACAGCATTGTGCCACCCAACCCCAACTCCTGCAGCCGACCCAAAAGGATACCATGGTCGATGGTATCGAAAGCCGCCGAGAGGTCAAGAAGAGCAAGGATGGATGGACTCCCCCCATCACGCTCTCGCCATAGATCATCTGAAAGTGCAACCAATGCTGTTTCTGTCCCATAAGCAGGCCTGAATCCTGACTGATAGGGGTCCAGATAATCTGTTTCCTCCATTATCCTCTGAAGCTGCCGCGCGGCCACCTTTTCTACCACCTTCCTAAAAAGGGGAGGTGGGAGACTGGATGAAAGTTGTCCAGGAGGGTGGGGTCTAGTGACGGTTTCTTGAGGAGTGGGCGGACCAAAGCCTCTTTGAAAGGCTTCAGGAACACCCCCTCCTGCAAGGATGAATTAACCACAGCCAGGACCCACCCTAAGGTCACCTCCTTGGTAGATTGAACTAACCAGGAGGGACATGGATCTAAATCACAGGCGGTCACATATTCCTCTGCATGACCTGCAAGTAGTACTCCGCCTCCCCCTTTTCCCAGGAGGGCCCGGGTGACCCTAAACAGGGCTGCAGGGCGACACTCTGAGGATGCAATAAGAGCGGAGAAATATTGACGTTTCGCCGCCCTTACCGCCACTAGGTAGGCCTTAATAGCAGCTCTAACTCGTGTTCAGTCTGATTCGTCCCCAGTTTTCCACCAGTGGCGCTCTAGCCGTCTCTTAGCCCTTTTCTGCTCCCTCAGCTCCTCCGTGAACCACGGGGAGCGCCGGGAGTGATGGGCCAAGAGAGGACGCACAGGCGCGATCCTGTCCAAGGCCCCAGCCGCCTCCTTGTTCCAGGCTGCGGCCAGAGCCTCCGCTGGGCCGTGCAGCAAGGCCTCAGGAACAACCCCCAGCTCCCTTTGGAACCCGTGTGGGTCCATCAGGCGCCAGCGGCGGACTGTTCATATAGGTCCCACCTCCCTGTAGAGGGGGGCAGCATAGGAGAATCCTGCCGCCACCAAGGAGTGATCTGACCATGACAGGGGGGAATAATATAAAATCCCCCACCAGATCACGCTGCCACTGCTCCGACAAGAAAACCATGTCTGGAGTGTGACCACTGTCCCGGGTCGGGCCATCGATGACCTGGGATAGGCCCATGGCTGCCATGGTAGCCATGAACTCCCGAGCCGCCTCTGAGGCCAACCCCAGGGACGGCAGATTAAAGTCCCCCAAGACCATAAGTCTGGGGAACTCCACTGCCAACCCCGAGATGGCCTCCAGCAGCTTAGGCAGGGAGGCTGCTATGCTGCAGGGAGGCTGGTACACTAGCAGCACTCCCAACTGATCCCGTGTGCCCAACCTCAGGAACAGGGTCTCACATCCAGCAACTTGTGGAGCAGGGCCCCTGACGGCCAATAGGGATTCCCTGATGACTACTGCCACTCCCCCTCCCCTGCCCTGGGGTCTCGGCTGGTGCCACACCCTAAACCCGGCTGGACATAATTCCGAGAGGGCTACTCCCCCCTCTGGTGCCAGCCAGGTCTCTGTGATGCACGCCAGGTCAGCCTGCTTCTCCCCAATAAGGTCGTGAATAAGGGGGGCCTTATTATTGACTGACCTGGCGTTCAGCAGCAACAGACGAAAGCCCGGGCCTCTGTAGGCCTGCTGACCAGGGTCTGGGCTTGAGCTCTGAGTGCCGGAACACGCCACCAGTATAATGCATCAGGGGTGTCTTCCCCTGAAACGGCCTGCCCTCCGGCTCCCGCCATACCGCCCCATGCCCGTCACCACCTGAATGCCCGCCCTAAATGCCCAAGGTCCTCCTCCTCCCCCCCAGGCCTCCCACTTAAGGGGCCCGCCATACCACCCCCCACACAAGGGAGAGGAGACAAAAAAAAGTGGTGGGGCCGCACACCCCTGTGGCACTTAAACTGACCACTCTCAGCGCCAACAGGAGGTTACCACTCCCAATCCTCTAACAAACACTTACCCTCTCTCCACCGACTTCTCTCCCTGGCCAGGGAGAGAAGGGCCCCATTCATTCCTACCCTCTGCCCGTCTCCCACCCAGGCAGAGAGCAGCCCATTCACCTCCTCCAACTGCAGCGTCCACTCACACACGCCCACCCGCTCGAGTCCCCCCGCATCTTCTCTAGGGGAGGGGGCACCCCTTGCCACATAGGGGCTCATCTCCCAACCCCCAAGGTCTCAAAGTCACTGTGGCCGCCGGGCTCTGGCCTCCAATCCCCTTCAGCCTCGCCGCCGGTGTCCCGCTGTCAGCGCCGGCGCTCTCACCGCAGGCGCTCCCACCGCTGAGGCCAGCCACGCCGGGCCTGGGCCACCGCCCCGCCGGCACTCCCGGCCCCTCAGGGCCCGCCTTCAACTCTGGTGTCGCTCCCCTCAAGCCCGGGCGCTGTTCTCGGCTCCGCCGACGCCACAGCAGCCACCAACGCTCTCCTGTCGCCGCCTCCGTTGGCCCTCTGGGACTGAGCGTCGCCCACTGCCGCGCCTGCCCACATCCTCTCCTCTCAGTCCTTGCTCCAGCCACCGCCGCCGCAGCCGCAACTCCTCCCCCGCGGCCACGGCCTGCCTCGGACGGAGGTAACACCGGGGGTTCTCTTCATTCACCCCCCATTCGTATGAAAATCCCGCACCTACAACTCTCCTCACCCGCATAGTTGGTTATGGTTATGGTAGAGGCCAAAAAGGAGGTTATGGCTGGGAGCTCTGCACTAGGCGTCCGCTCCCTGCCGCCATCTTGGAGAAACATTGCCTAGACTGCATTCTTTCTGATATGCCACAATGGCAGAAGTAACTTGTACAAAATGTACAGCATGGTGGATAGCCATCTGCACTTCCCACCATTCTTCCCTAATGCCCATGCTGAATTTTAATCAAGGCATACAGTTTCATTCTTAGTATGTGAAATTAATTGATCTTACTTAGGTTTTGTATGTAATGTACCAACTATGACCAAATAACTGTTCTAAATAACTGTGAGACCCTTACTGATACTGGATATGGGTTCTAGACAACTGTTAATGGCACCAGAGAATTAGAATTGTATGCACTTCTTTGCTACCTCTTACAGTTGTCTGTATTTTAGCAGCCCACATTTTGTAGTCCTAAACTTTTTTTTTTTTTTTTGGGTGCCTTCAAGTCAGTGTTGACTCCTGGTGACTGCCTGGACATGTCCCTGCAATTTTCTTGGCAAGATTTCAGAAGTGGTTTGCCATTGTCTTCTTCCTAGGGTTGAGAGTGACTGCTTCAAGGTCACACAGATGGCTTAGTGCCAAAGATGGGATTAGAACTCACGGTCTCTTGGTTTCTAACCTGCTGCCTTAACCACTACACCAAACTGGCTACAGTCTAAACTGGATTAATTTTATTAAAGAGAATGATTACTCAGAAAAGCAGTTGATTGTGCATTGGAAAAAGAAAGAAGAAAAAAACAAGAGGAACAGTCCCTGTCTCCAAAAATTAAGTTTAGAAAGCATGTTAGACATCAGATATTTACATAACTATATTACTTACAGTTCTGGGGCTATGTCCTGATACTGGTTTACACTTTCATCATTCCCCCCACTACCTTTAATGCCATTGCTTGTGGAGTCAGAATGGTAGCATTCACATACAAGAAGTATGACTTAGGAATTTTTCAAGGATGGGAAAAAAAGGCAGAAACCCCCAAACAGCTCAAAGCCTGCTCTCAGTTGTTTCAATATACTCAGGTATTGCTTGTGAAAGCTAGGTAGGAAAACAATGGAATAGAGCAGCCTTCAACAATTTGGTGCATCTGGGTGTATCAGATGACAAATCTTATCAATTATAGCCAGCATAATGGGAGTAATAATCCAATATGTCTGGAATGTCTCAGATTGGCAAAACTGAAATGTAGCATCTTGAAAGTGCGTATATCTGATTGACTTGAACAATGAACAATTTTATTCATCAAGATTGCTAGCCTTAACACTAGCCAGTTAGTTGAAAAAAAAGCACAAACAGGGTATGATAAAGAAAATTATTCCCTTGTCTTTGTTCCCAGCCTTCCTAGTAGGTTGTTGCCCAATTTTATTGCAGCTCCAAGAAAAATTGTTCATTCACAGTAAGGTGACTGTGTGTTCTATTAACAACACATTGTTAATAAACTAATTGTTTTGTTAGATAGTTCCTATTAATGGTCTGTGTTGCAGAAAATATAACAAACTAAAGTACCCTATATTATGGTTGGAATAATCATACATGGAGCTTTAGCAAATAGCTTTCACAACTTCTAATTATGTAGTATTTCTCATAAATCCTGCAATCAGGGCTGAACTACAATTAATCCCCTAAAATAAGCCAGGAAGTGTGGCAGATCAGGCCAGCCTACCAATCATTCTCCCACCCTGTTGCCTAGTCAAAGTCTTGGGGCATATGCGTGGGACTGTGCAACAGCTGCATTTTCTTTCTTTCTTTCTTTTTCTTATGAATAATTTTTATGAAAAGAAGGTTTTACAAAGATTTAAAATACTACAGAAACATAGAAGAAAAAATAGAAAAAGAAAGAGATTATAAACGGGTAAAAGAAAAAGTGAAGAATAACAAAAAAGCAAAGAAAAGAAAAGAAAAGAAAAATATCTAAAATATCTAAAGAGGTGACTTCTGATCTTCTTTATAGCAGTTACAAACATAGCAATTACCATCTCTGCCCTCCCATGTTGCATATTAGAGTTTCCTTCTTCCCATAACAAATCTTTTTAATCAATAAATCAATAACTCTCAAAATCAGCAGTTCATAGTTATCCATTTTCCAGTCTTTTATAAAAGTAGTTGTAGTTCCCTCCTTAATCAAACAAGTCAATTTAGCCACTTCTGCAGACTCAGCCATCTTTACAATTCATTCCTCCATTATTGGTGTTTCTGTAGTCTTCCATCTTTGCGCATATAATACCCTTGCTGTGTTACCATATATAAAGCCAATCGTCCATGAGCCTTTTTCTGGCTGATTGTCCTAAGTCCTAATGAGATAAGTTCCAGTTTCATCTGAATGTTAATTTTTAAAAATATCTGTATCACCATATGTATTTGTGTCAGTATCTTTTCACTTTTTCACAATTCCACCATGCATGATAAAATGTCCCTTCATGTTTTTCACATTTCCAAGTGATTAGAAGTACAATTTCTCTTGCATCATATACCAACAGTACATCATTTAAAAAAAGTTTTCTTTTAAATTGTAAGTGAATTTCAGACCTTTTAACCACATTCCATTGATCCATTTGAATATTATAACCAAAATTCCTGGCCCATTTTACTATACATTCTTTAATCTGCTCTTCCTCCATTTCAAATCTCAACAAAAGTTTATGCATTTTAGCAATCATATGTTAATCATTTGTACATAATTCATTTCCAAATTTCGTTTTATCATATTCTACTCCTGTACTTTTTAAATCTATATTAAATCTTTCTCTTAATTGTGCATATGAGAACCATTATAAACTAAATCCCTCTGCAGTGAATTGTTCTCTTGATTTCATCTTAAGCTCTCTATTTTCCTGTACTAGTAAGTTTTTATATCTTAACCATTTGTCTTTGCACACAGTTTTTTTTCCTATAAAATGCTTCTTGAGCTGAGGCAAACAAAGTTTTTTTCAGGCATAGCCTGGGTTTGTATCTATTCCATATTCGTATTATGGCATTCACAATATAATGATTTTAAAAATCTACGTTTACTTTATCATACGATAAGTAACTATGCCACCCAAACCTCAGAACATGATCTTTTATTTTTATTTTTTGTTTATTTATCAAATTTGTCACTGCCCATCTCGTTAAATGACTCCGAGCAGTTTACAAAACAATTAAAATCAATTAAAATTACAAAATTACAATAATTTTTAAATAAAAAATAAAAAGATCCAAAATAATTGGCAATCACTCAGGGAGCATCATCGAGGTACTAGCCACCCTCAGGATTGGGTAGAGTTGTTATCCCCTCACACAAGCTGTCAGAGCCAGGTCTTCAATTTTTTCTGGAAGGCTGGGAGGGTAGGGGCCTGAAGCACCTCTGGGGGGAGAATGTTCCAAAAGGTGGGAGCAGAGAAGGCTCTCCTCCTGGGTCCCACCAGTTGACATTCTCTCACTGATAGGACCCACAACATGCCCTCTCTGCCTGACCGGGTGGGATGGGTTGATGTAACAGAGGTAAGATGGTCCCTCAGGTAACCTGGACCCATGCATGTAGGGCTTTAAAGGTGATAACCAACACTTTGAATTGGACCTGGAAGCAGGCTGGAACCCAATGCAACTCGCATAGTAAATGCACCATTTTTGGGGCACTCAAAATTATCCATGCGGCCTCATTTGGATGAGCTGTAGCTTCTGGATACTCTTCAAAGGTAGCCCCATGTAGAGCGCATTGCAGTAGTCTAGCCGAGAGATGACCAGAGCATACGTGACTGACCAGAGAGCCTCCTGATCTAGGAGTGAGTGTAACTGGCATACCACACAAAGGTGGGCAAAGGCTCTCCTGGCCATGCCTGCCACCTGCTCCTCAAGCAGGAGTTGTGAGTCCCAGATTATGCACCAGGTCTGTCCGGGGCAGTGCAACACCATCCAAAACCAAAGATAGTAAATCCTTGGATACAGAGGGGCCTCCAATCCATAGCCACTGAATCCTACCAGGGTTCAGCTGAAGCCTGTTGCACCCCATCCAGACCCCCACAGCCTCCAGGCACTGCAAAAGGGTGGTCACGGCATCACTCACCTCACCCAGGATGGAGATGTCATGACTGAGTATCATCAGCATATTCATGATAGCTTGTCCCATGGTGACAGATGATCTCACCGAGTGGTTTCATGTAGATGTTAAAAAGGACCAAGAGAGTACCAAACCCTAGAGTACCCCACACAGGAGGGTCTGCGAGCTGGACCTCTCACCCCCAATCAACACTGATTGGGATCGACCTTGGAGAAAGGAAGAGAACCAGCGCAAAACTGTGCCACCCACTCCCAACTCCCAAAGTCGACCCAAAAGGATACCATGGTCAGTGGTATCGAAAGCTGCTGAGAGGTCAAGGATGGATGCACTAACCCCATCCCACTCCCACCAGAGATCATCCATGAGCGCGACCAATGCTGTTTCCATCCCGTATCCAGGCCTGAAACCTGACTGTAAAGGGCCCACATAATCTGTTTCCTCCAGGATCCTCTGGAGCAGCAATGCCACCACCTTGTCAACCACCTTCCCTAAAAAGGAGAGATGGGAGACCGGATGAAAATTGTCCAGTATGGTGGGATCCAGTGATGGCTTCTTCAGGGGTGCACCAGCACCTCCTTAAATGCAGATGAAAACACTCCCTCCCTCAAGGATGAATTCACCATTTCCTGGACACACCAACATGTCACCTCCCGGGATGCTTTAACTAGCCAGGAGGGACATGGATCTAGTTGACAGATGGTGGCACTGACCATCTGGAGGAAACCATTCCTTGGTTTCAACAGGATCAAACTGTTCCCAGATAACAGGGTAAGAACATACCCAGGGCATCTATATAGACCATGCCTCATGCTTGGTATCCAACTGGAACTGGATCCAAGCGATTTTTATCCTCCAGATGCCTAGAAGACTCCTCTGTGTGACCCTGTAAATGGGCTACTGAGCCCCTCTTTCCCAAAAGAGATCAGGTGATCTAGAACAGGGCTGCTGGGCAGCATTCTCCGGATGCAATAAGAGTGGAGAAATCTTCTAAATCTGAAAGTTTCTTATTTCTTAACAACAACCATTTCTTCATCCAAACCAAACAGCAGGTATATATAATTTTAAATATAATTTAAAATTAGATAATCCTGGTCCTTCTCTTTCTTTTACATCTTGGAGAATCTTATATTTAACCCTTGGTTTTTTCCCTTGTCACATAAATCTGGACATGTCTTTTTGCCACTGTTTAAATGGTGTATCAGTTCTCAAAATAGATATTGTCTGAAATAAAAACAACAGTCTAGGTAACACATACATTTTTACCACAGAAATTCTTTCCAACAATGACAATTGCAATTTTCCCCATCTTAATAAATCTTTCTTAATTTCGTTCCATACTTTAACATAGTTATTTGGAAATAGCATACCATCCAAGTTATAATGATACCCAAATATTTCACTTTTTTCTCAGTCTGAAAACCAGTTTTCACAGGCAATTCTTTTTAGTTTTCTATCTTCATATTCTTTGTCAGCATCTTTGTTTTTTCCTTATTAATTTTAAATCCAGTCAATGCCCCAAATCCTCTTAGTTTTTCCATTAATACATCTATCCCTCCTAAAGATTCTCCAAAATTAAAACCAAATCATCAGCGAATGCCCTTAGCTTATAAACATTTTTTTAAACTTTCACTCCAGCAATTCTCTCAATTGTGTCTCTGTTCAAAACTTCAAAAGCCAGAATGAATAACAAAGGAGAAAGTAGGTTTCCCTGTCTCATTCCTTTCTGTGTTTCACAGGGCTTAGTCAATTCCCCGTTCACAATTATTTGTGCCTTTTGTGAAGTATACACCAATTTCACCCATGTAATAAAGTTCTCTCCAAAACCCACATCTTCCAAAATTTTAAACAGAAAAGTCCAGTTTAAATTGTCAGAAGCTTTCTCTGTGTCGCGAAATATTAAGGCAGCTTGTCTTTCATTGTGTTGCTCCAAGTACTCTAATACATTAAGAACATTTCTAACGATGTCTCTTAATTGTCTCTTAGGTAAAAAACCACGTTGGTCTTCATGGATAAAATCTTGTAAAACATTTTTCAGCCTTTCAGCTAAAATCGTCATGAGTATCTTATTATCATTATCCAGTAATGATATTGGCCTATATTTTTTGGCAAAATCAGATCCTCTCCTTCTTTAGGGATCAGTGTTATATGTCCAACTCTCCAGTATCTCTCCATTATTTAAAATGGAGTTAATCATTTTTTGCAGAGGTAATAAAAGCAAGCAACTGCATTTTCTAATGCCTCTGAAGTTGCATAGAGATCTGAATAGAAAATGAAATCCTAATATCCCCGAATAGTCCTTTGCCTTGATGTTTGGCACATGTACATTTACAGTATTAGAGTAGCATAGGGGCTCAAACTGAGCTCCTGGGTAATGGGAGCCTGGGTCAAAGCAGTACGTTATACTGTTTCCATGAAGCGTATATCCAGTAACTTTTCAGATCTGTTTCATGTTTGTATATGGAACAGAATGGTAGCTGTCAGTTAATTTTTCTTTTAATCTCATGTACTTCCTGACAGATTTAAGATAACTTCAGTAATCAGGTGATCTCTTTTCATAGGCTTCCTTTTTTTGTAAGGAATGTTTATTTTGTACCATAGGGAATGTTTATTAGCTTTGCTTGGTCTGAGATATGCTTGGCATCAGAGGAATGATCTTAGCTCACATATGGAGGGATTGCTGAGGGTCAGAAGGTGAATTCCTTGGATTTTCTCCACTCAGTTTATGGGGCTGCTTTTGCCATCAGAACTTGTGATAGAATGTCTCCCCCTCCCCCCCCCAAAGTGGTTTAAAAAATCTACAAGATCTTAAATATAACACTTAAGGAACTTTGCTTTCACTTTGTCAATAGCAAGTAAGTGCCACAAACTTAGTAGAAATCATGCTTTATATAATAAAATTGACATAATTGAACACACACTCAGAGGCCTTTTGTTAACTGGCATATGTCTCCATCAGAACTGGAATGTTGTTCTGTTTTCACAGGGTTTTAAGGGATATGGTCTAAAATATGTTTTTAAAGGTTTTATTTTTGAATGTATTTGCATTATTTTAGTTAATCCCAAAAAGGATTAATTTTATTAAATTAATTCTACTTCTGTTTTGGGATTGCTAAAAAAAAACAAGTTGTGGTGTACATGCTAAAATAATGAAAAATTGCCACAGATATACAAAATATGGACAAATCTGAGCATTACTGTTTTCTGTAACTACTTCTTGTATCTATTTATCTTGTATCATTTAGGCATCAGATTTGGATGTACAAGAGCAATGACCAAGTGCTAGAAAATGCATACATACACACTCTACACTATTCCCTTCCAGAATAAGCTACTTTATGCAGCACACAGAGAAGGACTAAGCAACAGTAAAATATGAGCTAAATAAATGACACAGTTAAAACTAGTTTAAACCAACTATATTTACAATATCTCTCCATATCTTTCTATCCTTGCAAACCATATTTGCTTTCAGCTAATCCAGATGCTTTCGTACATTACCTTTTATTCGAAATTTCTCACTTCAGCTCTACCTAACTCCATCCATCTGCTTTCTCAGTTTCTCCCTCCTCTCAACACATCTATTTCCCCACCTTTAATAAATGTCCCCGAAGGATACAAAAATTCATCTGCTAGCTGTAGTTTTTTTTTGCCATTTATATATTACTTGTAATAAATTACTTTATTTTCCCTGCCCAACTCAACTACTTTGGTCTTTGATATATTATTGTTCAGATTTTTACTCCTTCTTGTAACATCCAATTGATTAGCATTAACTGCAAAAAGTTCAAGTTCTCACTAAAAACATGGCATCATCTGCACACAAAAGTACATGCACAATCAACATGCATACTTCATATATTTATCCATAAAGACATTAAACAACCAAGGGCGCATAACTTATTTTGGTCTTATTACATGCTCACTATTGAACCATATTACTAACCCATATTATTAAGCATTGTATTTATTCCCTCCCAAACTTTATTGCCATCATATAACATTTTTATCACATTCAACAACCAACCTTCATCTCCATATTTGTGTAAAACATTTCATAATTGAAGTCTATTAACTTTACCATGCACTTTGTCTAAAACAAAAAAAGGATAACAATGTTCATAGATTTTTAATGAACTTCTGAAGACCAAAAATCTGATTTGCATAGCCCCTACCTGACCTAAGTTTGCTCATTGCTACCTACTGTACCATTTCTATCAGAATTCTGACAAACAACTTCCCAGTCACAGTAACAAACTAATACCTATGTAGTTTTTGCTTTTATTCCTGTTACCTTTCCCGTTGCATCAGGGAACAATCATGGTATTTTTCCAAGCATAGATGCAGTCTTAATACACATGTTAAACACTTCTCCAGTTGCACTATCCTGCAACATTATTTTCAACATTCTCACAGTATTTGTGATTTTCTTTTCATCATTTTTATTACATTTGTTTCAATTCCACTCTTTGGCATATCATCATCATCATTTCTATAAAAATATTGAAAATCTTTTTTTCATGCCTTTGGTTCAATTTCATTCCAAATCATTTCACCCCTTTTATTTTTAATCCCATACATTCTGCTAAAGGCTCCTTGATCAGCTCTCTTCATCCACTTTCAAAACAACTCAGGACAGAATTATATGTGCCATTGGCCTGCTCTTCAATCCTGAGGAGGAAGATCATACTTTATTGCAAGTAATGATCAGTGGATTCCAGTTCATAGGAGAAAGAGGAACAGGAACAACACAAAGGAAAGGACTTTTATAGAAGTTGTGACCTAAGGAGTGAGTGATTTTGATTCAGTCACTATCTGCCAGGCCAGCCTAAGAGGTGGTTCTGGGAGGATAAAATTGAAAGAGGAACTACTGTATAAACCAGCTTGAGCTCCATGAGTAAGGGACCATAATCTGAGGTTCTAGGGCCACATGCAGCTCCCCAAAACTTCATTGCACCCCACTGATCCTGTACAAAAATTGTCCCCAAATTGCAGTTGTCATCTTTAAAGAGTTGCATGGTGATATAAAAATCTGAAAATAATTGACAACAAGGAAAGTTTGTCTTGTCAGGTATGAAGGCAGGCTGGCCAGTGCTAATGTTAAGGATTTTGGACATTAGGCTTTCCAAAAATGTACTTCTTGTCCACAGTGAGTGTAGAGCAATTTTCAGAGAGGAACTAGAAAAGAAAAAGACAGATATTCAGCACATAAAGCCAAGAGTGGAGACAGATCAGATATGATCTCATCAGCATTCAGTACACTGAGCTAACATAATAATGGCAGGAGTAAACGGAGGACAGGAAAGAGACAGAGAGAGAAAAGGAGGGAGGGAGATACAGAACAGCATTACAAGAAAATGTACTGTCTAAGGTGTTCAGAGGAAAAAAAGACAGCTTGGCTTGAGAGTTCACATTTATTCTTGTGAAATCTGTGAGCAATAGGCAAATCTAAGGCTCTTCTGCCTGATGTAATTTCAGTATTCTGAGAGTGGTCACTGATTAGATTAAGGAAAGGGATGTGTTCTGCTCTGGTCATATTTCTGCTTTTTCTTATAACATGTTGTTGTTGTTATTTTGGTAATAGGAGGATCATTGTCTGGTACATTGCTTTTAATTAAGCTGATTATATTTTAACCACCCAAGTGACTCTGCTTTTGCATCAGCCGAAAACTAAATTAATGTATTATTCATTTTGCATTGTTATAAATTCTTTTTATTTTATTGATTATATTTTCATTCTTCCCCATTTTCTTAAGTAGGATCTACAAAATTAATTTAATGCCATGAAAAATATATATTGTGTATTCATTTAAATATACACACACAATATATTACTGAAAATCCTGTTCTGACAAGTTCTTGAATTATAATCTTCTGGAGCTGACATCTTTCATTTCTCGGAAAGCTTAAACTTTTCTAGGATAAACTGATTTATTCTAATTCCTTGATCAATAGTTCTTCCTTCTGCATACTTCTATCAGAGCCTGTTTGCTTTTCACTGTGTGGCTAATAGCACCTGCAGATGGAGCTGTTGCAGTTGGGGCTCCATGACGGGACAGAGAGTAGGGTCTTTTGAGTACACCAGTCAACGTGTACATTGAAAATGTGTGAGACAATTGTGCTAAAGTGTCCTTAACACTTGAATCAGGTCCCGCAAAGTGATCTTACTCTTTTCTTGCTATGTCTGCATTCTCCAGTTGTATCCATATGGAGAAATATAATACTATTTTGGGTACTTATTAAAATATGAAATATGATGGCGGATGATCTCGCCCAGCGGTTTCATATAGATGTTGAAAAGGAGCGGAGAGACAACCGAACCCTGCGGCACCCCACAATGCAGGTAAAAGGGTTTAGTGATTGAAGCTATTAAATGATAAGAGTTGAAAAATTTAGAGCGTATTAATAAACTTGGGCAAATTGTTTTTGCTTGATTTTCATCTTTACTTATGTAAGGACCATTTTTATTTTATTAATAATTCAGCCATATCTTTGCTGCATTGGCATTGTTTCAGTTAAATAGTAATTTCTGTTATTAATGTAAAAAAAGTTTTTAAAAACCAATAAGTTACTATTCACCTTGAGCAAAACTGGTAAATATAATACATTAAAATATTATTTATTTTGCAGTGAGATTAAAATATAGCTAAATGCAAATGTTTTCATTTAGCTATATTTGAGTTATTTCAGTGGATTTTGAAGAAAAGGGATTTTAGCATTAGAAGCTAGGGAATATACAGAAAAAATATTTCTGTGCTATAAGAAACCAGAGCATGTATGCAAGCCACATTGTTCCCTTATTCTAAAATTCTAATTGTGGGATGTGAGGGCAGGAAAAGAAAATATATAATACCAGTGACTAGTATATTTCCCTTATTGTACATATATGTAATTTGGTGGAATACTGATTTATATTCCAAGATGACATAATTATGAACTTCACAGACCTAACAATTTTCATTCCATCATCATCTCTATGTTCACCAGTTGGAAAAGCGTCTCCAGAAGGTGGAGAACCAGTATGATGCTCTGTGTGTGTGTGTGTGTATGTGTGTGCGTGCATGCACGTACGTGCTTGCAGATTTGGTAAGGACAGTTTGTGACTATATTTGTAGCAGGATTATAATGAAACAGTCCATTTTATCTTCTGATGTTTATCTGTTGTGGTTTAGTTCCACTATTCATGGCTTTCTGTGTATATACATACACTGGAATAAAATAATATCTGTAGGCACTGTCCTGCTTTGCTACAAAATACAGTAGCTCTATTCCTATTCATTATTTATAACAAAAAGGAAGATATTTATCAACCCGATTGTCACCTTTAAAGCCCTACATAGTATGGAGCCAGGTTTCTCTGGGACTGGCTACCACTGATGGTTTTTCCCTGTCCCACTAAATCTGGCAGAGAAGTGACATGCTCTGGTTTCCCTCAGTGAAGCCATGTATTATGTTTTACCTTTTGTTCACTGCTCATAGTACCACTGGTAGATGGACAGCTATATAAATTTGTTAGATAAACAAATAAATTTACTTGTATTGGTTCAATGCTGACTTGAGAGAATAATTTATGGTGGGAATGCTGATGAGTACTCCACTTGCAACCTAAAGCAAAGAAGAAATATAATGAGGGAAACATCAGCAAGTTTTCATTGACCTTGATTGTGGATAAGAAGTTAGTCATCCCCTTCCTATATGAGTCTCTAATGGCCACAAAACTCTTGTCCCTTTGAAAATGTGTTTTATGATTTTTGCTAGCTGCAGCATTTAAAAGGCATGAGAAGCATTCCTAGCAATAACTTCCTTAGGTTAACTAAGAATCCAAGACATTGCTTTTCAGCTTCCTCGGTTTTGCTTCTTTCTCAGCAAGCAAAAACATGGTTTCCAGAGAGATGCCAATTATAAAGCTTTAAGCATATGCTCCAAACCAACTGTTATTGCAAGGTGAATCTTGGCTCGAGGGTATGTTGTCCAGGTTCTAAGAGTCAAAAACTTATACATCTTCCCCTTCTTGTTCAGGAACATTTGCACAATGCTGGACGTTCCTCACCATTGGAAATCCTATTTAGGACAAACAGAGTAGCTGGTCTGGCTCAAATCTTGTTCCTCCGTTACTGTAAGATTCTCTTTCAGAATTTCGAAGGTGAATTGATTTAGTGTCTTGAATGTCTGCATGTGATTTATAACAATGAACACAGTGCCCAGACTATTTGGACAGGCTTTAAATGTTCTGCACAATATAAAAAGAGAGCATTAAGAGCTTCTGTTGCTTTTATTTTGTTGCCTTGAAAATGTGTCTCACTCTTCTAAAAATTCTATGCCTGTTGATAAGACATAACAGAAGAATAATGAAGAAAATGATAATCTCTGCTTTTTTTTAAAAAAGGTTTATTTAGGCAAAAAGAGAGGTAGTAATGTTCTTTTGGGCATTTTTTCCTGCAGATCTATCCCTAACCTAGTCTTTCAGGTCTTCCAATGGTACACTTATTGCCACTGTAACTGAGTCCATCCACTTGCTACTGGTCATCCTTGTCTCTTTCTTTTCACCTTTCCTGGCATTAGAGCCTTTTCCAAAGAGCTAGGTCTTCACATAATGTGTTTGAAGTAGGATAATTTGATCCTGGTTATTTGCGCCTCAAGTGAGAACTCTGGCTTGATTTGTTTGATGATCCATTTGTTTGTTTTCTTGGCTGTCCACAGTATTCTCAAGAGTCTTCTCTAACACCAAAGTTCAAAAGCACCAATACTCTTCCTATTCTGCTTATTCAAAATCCAACTTGCATTTCCATAGAGTGTAACAGGGAATACCATGGTTTGCACAAATCTGACTTTTGTGTGTATAGAGACATCACAGCATTTGAGTATCTTTTCTAAAGCCTTCATGGCTGCCTTACCACGTGCTAATCTGTGGCATATTTCTTGACTGCTTGTTCCTTTACTGTAGACTAAATCCTTTAGTATCCTCAATAAATTTGATCCAGAATGTACAAACCCTCAAGACAGTCATCTAACATCTCCCTTACCTGTGGTATATTGAATTGTAATTCCATGATCAAACTTTTCCTGTTCATACTACTTGGTGGTTACACCAAAGGATAGCTGAATTTTTATATATGTACTTCTGTTCTTCCAGATGGTTTTGCTCTTTATTTTTCCTAACCTCTTTCTTCCATTTTTAATGGAAATTTGTGTAATTCATATTCAAGTGTGATTCTCTGGCAGGTCACTTCAAGTAATAAAATCATGAATGTTCACTCAGTTCTGGAAGCTGGATAAGTGGAACCTTATGAAGTAACAGAGGAAACATCTGGTGATGTGGTCTGGAGAGTTTTTGAGACTATGGATTTTAGGAAGTGGACAGACATTTCTGTGTGTGAGCTACATCACTTGTGGATTTGTCACCTGTCTCTTCTAGCTAATTAAAGTTTGCAGGGAGGAAACTGAGCACAGAATGCAAACTGAATTGGTCACTCACTGATGAATTTATAAACAGACATGAATGGTGGGAGCTCATCCTTGTCTTACTAGATGTCTTGGCAATCTTTGGTACTGTCAATCACAGCCTCCTTCTAAGCTACCTGAAAATGTTCAGAGTAGGAAGCACCATTTTATGTGAGTGAGTCTATTCAATGGTTCTGGGGGTAAGAAAGCTGAACTCACAGGCACTCCATCGTGGGCTGCCCAAAGGCTTAGTCAGTCATCTTGTCTATCATTTTTAGCATGTACAACACACTGCTAGGAGAGAGCTTCCCCAAATGCTGCTATGGGATGAGGTATTATCAATATGCTAATGATACTCAATTATACATCTCCACCTTAGGCCAAAGGGAGATATAGGCCAATCTCACTGCCAGGAGGCTGCCTGGGCATGAATGGTGAGAAACAGGCTCAAACTCAAAACAAGAAAGAAGGAATAGCTGTTGATTCAGAAGCTACTGGGACGATACTAACTTCGACTCTTCGTGGGATTGTGCTGCCTGCGAAAGATCAATCTTTCAATCTAGGCATCCTCCTGGACTTGCAGCTCCTGCTGGAGGAGCAGGTGGAACATTGGATACAAGGGCCTTTTCTAGCATTAACTGGTGCACCAGTTGTGGATGTGCTGTAAACAGTAATTCATACCCTTGTCACTTCATGTTTGATTACTACAATTTGTTCTACATGGGGCCCTTATGGATCGGTAGGGACAAACTATGGCTGCCCACGCCTAACTATTGCTATGGGAGCTACATTGGTTATTAATTTCTATATGACTTCAATCAAGGTGTTGTTTATCTCCTATATGGCTTCTGATGTGCATGTCTTTCAGACTACAGATCTCATGTAAATTCTAACCCTCTGACTTGGTTGACTCTGGCTGCAGGCGCCTTTCTATTAGAAGATACAACAGGAGGAGGCACAAAGATGGGTGTTCTTGGTGGCAGCTTTCCTCCTTTGTAACAGCTTACTTCTCAAGCCAAGAATGGCTTGTACTAATTTAGTATATCTTCATTCATGGCTACATGTATATTCAGACAGAGCTCTTTTTTCTTCTTTATGTGTTTGCCACAGTTGCAGCATTCCACATCTGCTTTTACTGTAGGACAAATATAGCACATGAAGGTCAGTATATGGGTGTACTGATGGTTCATGGTAATAATTTTCCAAGTCTTTCAATCTAGTGCTTCTAGTTCATCTTGTATCTAGTTTATCATTCCTGCAGAGAATCAAAGAAGTGGGGTAGGCCAGGTGTTTAATGGTTTTAATAGTATTTCTACCATTAAACTTGCATCTCGCATAGTATCTGCCTGGCCACTTCAATCTTGTAGGGTTGGCACACTCGATTAAACAATGACATCTATCAGGATCCTGGAAGCATGTCTTCTGTGTAGCAGTGACTGCCCTCTGGAATAAGGTTCTCCCTGAGATCTGGATGGCTCCCTCTCTGCTGTTGTTCAGAAGAGTGGTGAAGAGCTGGCTCTTCACCCAGGCCTTTGGTATGGGAGACTGAGACCCCTTGCTTCATTCCATAGGTCTGTCACGCTTGCCATCTTTCATCTTGTATTGATTTTATTGTAATTTATTTGTCTGATTGTTGTGAGCCAGAGTTGTTGAGAGTCGGGTGGCATACAAGTTGTTGTTGTTGTTGTTGTTATTATTATTTTGGTACTTTTCATACTCTTCTTATATATTCCTTCATTACACTAGCTTTGACTTCCATGTGTTTAATGTTATTCACTTGTAAAATGCCCTGATATTTGTAACTATGCTGTGTTGCAAGACTTCTCAATTTGTTTTCATCTGCCATTTCAATTGCAAAACTTTTAACCAACTTTCCTTTGTTTACTACTAATGTTGCATACTTATCTAGCTTAAAATCTATGGCAACATCATGGCTATAAATTTTGAAGTAGGGATTCCATTTCTAATTGTGACTTTTCATATAGTTTCAGGTCATCTATGTACAGGAGGTGAGAAGCTTAACTGATGTGTCATGCTTTATTCAAAATCCCTGGTAGTGGAATAATAGTGACAGGGATCTCCCGAAATATTCCTCTTCTGATATTAACTTGGCCAATTCATTCACCATTCATTATCAATTGTGTTTTCCAGCAAACTCATCGACTTTTTAACAATTTTTAAAAACATTTTGAAACAGATTACCAGAAACCAAAGGTGGGCTGGGATACTATCCTTGGACTCCTGCTGTGTTTAGATGTGGTTCTCCTACTTTTAAATTTCTCTAAATATAACCCAGGTTTTTTTTTTTTAAGTGGGATATAGAACTAAAAACACTAGCCAAATGCTTGTCTTTATTGAAGACATTTATTTTGAACAAGTCTCTGTTCTGATGTCCTATTTTTTTTTCTACCAGAAATGGAGAAAAAAAAATAATGTACTTTTAATAGATCCAGAAATAAACTTAACAGATGGCATAAAGGAACAGCAATATGCAACAGTTTCTCACATCTATAACTGTTACAGTTTTGGGGAAAAATGCAATGAAACCACCAATTTGTCTGTTATAACTGAATGTAAAATTTCAGGTCCAAAAATGCATCGCCACCAGCATATGTAGAGTCAAAAAAAGAAAATACAGAAACTAAAAGTAGTACTTTCACATGTCTTTCTTCTTTAGAGGGGATGCAATGAACATGATACACAAATGAGAACTGTGATTGCAACTCCCACATATCTTTCATACCCCCAAACCTGAAGAAATACTTTACCAATTTACAGTAACTTCTTCTAGAGCCCTGCTATACAAATTAGCCTACTCTATGAGGCTGTTAACATAAATTGTCTGATTTTTATTTAAATGCAAATTACCCTGCTTTCATTATGACACATATAGTTCCTCTGTTCGGTCTTTTTAAAATATAAATGTTCCTGATATAAATCCTTTTCAAACGAATCTATTGCTGCTTGTGTACAACTACTAGTAGTAGGTTTTATTTTCAGATGCAGTTTTGGTAGCCTTTGTAGAAATAAACATAGTAGTCTGATCCTAAATGATCCTTTTAAGTCCACTGGGAGGAGAATGCCCAAATCTGTTGCCACTAAAATTGTTCATTTCCCTACTGATGAATTGAAATACAGGGAAGCAGAATCTGGCTAAAGATAATGAAACCCTTCTAAACTTCTAAACTTTCTGGAAGTTGGTGGGCTACCCTTTGTTGGAGACATGGCTGCTATCTGCCATGGATATTGCATTCTCATTGGTCATCCTGAGGATGAAGTTGAACCAGATGATGAACAAGGAACCTTCCAGGTATATATAATCATGTGAATGCTGTAAAATGTGTATAGAACAAACTTTTTGGTACCTTAGAAAACTGGAAATCTAGAAGACCCAATTATTATATCTGGATGACAGGTTTGTATAAAGTCCATATTTGCACAGTTCATTTAATTAAAATGAAAGACACAAAATGAAAGACAGCTTTTGTTTGACAAGTAATTAAGATGATGCACCAGCATCCGTTAATCCCAGATTCCTTGTTGTGTGTCACGTTGTATGAAGCTGCACTGTTTTCTGCTTTAAATGCAATTTACAGTCCATTTACCTAAAAAGGTTTAATCCTAACCTGTTTTTTCACATTGTTTCAATATATTTTTGACATTTCTAGACTGACACTTTGTAAATAAAAATTTACAAAATCTCAAGAATTGGACATCTATACTTCATAGTTTAAAGTAACTTTCACACAATGGGCAAAAGGAGCAACTTTCTCTTCTTTAAAGACTGATAATTCCATAGAAATAATAATAATAATAATAATAATAATAATAATAATAATAATAATAATAATGACCACACTGAATGTTTTGGACCCTAATCTACCATGGTGGTCCTGTGGAGGTTGCTAAGATGTTTCTTAGAGAGTGACTCACCCAAAGTCATCCAGATGGCTCCCTAATCCTAACCCTATGGGAGGACTAAGAATCTGTGTCTCCCCAGTCCTAGTCCAGCACTTAACTACTACATCTCACTGATTCTCATCATAGCATTTATATTTGTTGTCTAGCAGTCTATGGCTTTTTTTTATTGCACCAATGAGATAAAGGTTCAAGTATAAAGAACAGGGCAAACTTTTTTCCACTGGAGAGGAAACTGGTCCCTGTAGGGGCAACATAGAGGAAAATCACTGATATTTCTCCACTAGTTAAAAATATCACAGGAGCAAAAACTGGAGCTCCCCAATTTTAGAAGACTACAGCAAGCGGGTACATCTAGATGATCTTGATTCATCTTTGACAAAAATTAAGCAGTGCAAACTACTTCCATATCATTGCCAAAAAACTGCCTTGATATGGTTACAAGCCATCAAAGTCAACTGAAGGAATCTCATGCATGCATTTGTACTCATGCAGATATCCTCACAACATAATTCATTCAATTCCCTTGTAATCTTGTTTTCTGACTGAAATAAGGCAGCAATTTTAAGCAGGCTTATTGGGAGAGGAGTGAGAAGCTAGTTGCCTTCTTTTCTATTGTTTCTGTTACAGAATAATGGATCCAAATTACAGGAAGGCAGATTCTGATTTAACAGGAACAGCAAATTGACACTGCCCCAATAGTTGGGGGATTCCCTTTCACTAGATGGGCACAAGATTTTAACCAGGGGCATCTGTAGCAAGGCAAGCTTTTGTCAAAACGATATAATGTGCATCTCGGCATCACTCTGAATGTGGTTAGGTGTGACACATCATGATGCATGTTTCATCTAGCCATGGTTGCTTATGAATAACTCATTTTCTATACTTCTGCATTGTTTAATAAAATCTTTATTCTCCAAAATGCCTTGTTAAGTACCAATCATCAGTATGCTTAGTGCTACACATATTATCAGTAATTATATATCAATTAATTTTATAGATGGCCTCCCTTATTAAAAACACATTTCATTTTCTGGCACTCAGTGATGTGGATGTGAAGAGAAATTGAATTAGGTTTCTTAGACAGCCATAGTTATTGTACCTGTAGTTACTATTTCACCTATTATGGTCAGTTATTATAAGCCTGGAGGACTGGAACTGCGGTAAGATTAGTAGGCAATAATATTTTTATAGTTGCATAATCATAGAGGAAAGTTCAGATCTAATATTCTATTTTTTTATCAAAATGCAAGTTTTTAGGATTTGTTTTAAAATGGGCTTAACATGGTATAGTGATATGCAAAAAAAGTATTTTCTCACATTAAAGCTACTGTAAGATGGACATCAGGAGTGACACGGAGGATTTCATACTAAAGAGATGGCGGTTAGTGTTATTTGCAATAGAGAGCAGGAGGGACACCCTTGTTCAAGATACTTGTATCATTTTTAAATCAAGGCCATCTTTTTCTCAGCGGTAAACGTGAAATGTTTTTAAAGGCCAGACTTAGCATAAAATCTATCGGTTGCTATGGAGACCACTTACCACACAGGACTGCACTCTGTGTTTGACTCTGTGATTTTCTCTATTCAAAGGTTCAGCATTGTCAAAAAAAACCATTCCCCCCAGTTGTTTATCTCAAAGTTCATTATGGGAGTAGGCAATACAGCGTTACTCACAAGTGTAGGTAACAGTAATATCTTAAATCACTCGAACACTGATCTTGAATATTTAACTCTTTTGAAATAATTAACGCAAACTCTATTGTTAAGGCAATGAAAAGAATATGATTTAGGCATGCCTGTAGGACACAAACCCAAATACTTGGAAGCTGGATTCGAGCAAAATTACATAACAAGGTACCCTTTTCACTTTTTACAGGGCACTCAGGAGCAGAGATGTGAAAAGAATAACATAGGTGTAATCGACTGAAACTTTGTGCCTGAGGTGTTTCCTCACAAAGCAAAATGTGAGTTGAACAGCTATCGCACACCAAGTGATTCATGTTGAATTATTCAGTACTATCTTTTGCATCACATATCTTCGGGGTTGAAAGCAGCCAGGTTCTGATTAGGAGAGGCACAGATTTAACTGGCTACAAATGTGGAAAACATGTACATCTGCTTTTCCTCAAGCATTTGCTTAATTAGCAAGATATAAATATTCAGACTTCACTCCACTCCATGCTTTCCTTTCCTCCAAACACTTCCATTCCATTACACAAAGGGGCAAGATCCAGTGGGACACCAAACAAGAGCTGGGAGGAGATACCTGGCTTTTGCCTGAAGTGGGCTCCCCACTTTGCAGGTCCTGCCTGGGAAGCAAAATCAATAGGACTTGCTACATTACCTAAGGGTGTCCTATTGATAGATTGCAGCAGCTTTGCTGCTCATTTGACTATAACAATGAGCTGTAACTTCTAAAGAATGGAGGAGTGTGTGAGCACACTAAAATCCTCTTCTGTTGAGCTTTCTAGAGCCAGTCTGTGAACATCACATGTTTTATTCCTATGGAAACTAAATATACAGATTATATGCTCAACTTTATAATACTTTAAAAAATACTTAAGGACTTCTAGTACCATTTCATTGGAAGATGGCAGGAAAAAATAAAGAATTCACTGATCTTCTCCTAGTACAACTTTTTTAAAACAAAGGTGAGGGGTAACCTCTTCTTTTGGGTCCCATCTCCATATGGGACCAATGAAATGAAACCAATGGCTCAGTAAATAGGAATATGTGGAAAAACTAAACACATTGAAATAATTTATGGAAGTGTATTTTTACACATTAGTTTTACCACTTTGGAGAAAAAATATAAATCCATCTGATTATTTCAAATACTACTGAGGATGGGTTTCTCTTTGGTAATCTTACTATAGACTAGTATTCTTGCTGGTAAATATACTCCAATAAAATCCAGGTGAAAGTCCCTGACACTGTATTGATTTTACAAAGCAATATTTGTAAAATGTTTAGGAATGCATCCAGGGTGTATGGTGTGCCCAGGAAAGGGTAGCATCTCTGGTGGAGGGGCCTGCCATGCCCTTTCTAGGGCTGCTTGTTCATCTTTGGTCCCCACCTGGTGATCAGCTGTTACCTGTGGCTACATGTAGCTGTAACACACACAGTGGCCACACCACAGTAAACTGTCTCAGCAGATGGGCCAAACCAGGTGAGGGTAGCCAAAGGGTCTTTGACTCTCAGTGAGATAGGGGATTTGTCTATCCCAGTGTGTGAAGTCTGGCCCTGGCAGATTGAGTGGAGGAGACTGATCAACAGTCTAATGGTCAAGAAGACAGGCCCAACATTGTGGACTGCTAAAAGCACAAGACATTTAGACATCCTGGTCATCCAATGCAGCAGGAGAGGTCTCCAGCCGTAACCACTGGATTAAGGTCTCTTATGCCGAGAGAGTAGGACTGCCTCTGTGTAATGGCTGTTTCACTTAAAACTCCATTACACACAGGTTTCTGTTGTGCAATTCATCTTCATATACAACTCATCTGCAAATCATCTCAGTCCAAACCTAATTTGTTGAGCCCTGCAGCAATGGAGGAGTGGTGAAGCAACAGGTGGAGATGACCATTGGTAGTTGTAGTCACAAACCTGCACATAGGTAGCCCTTGGACCAGTACCCCAGGTAGCAGAGATGTCAGGCAGCATCCAGGGCGACTAGGCAGCTCTTCTAGGATAGTGCTGCCCTCCCTACATGTGGGACACAGTTAGAAAAGGTACCCTAAACATTGCCTGCCCCACAATATCTGGCTAGCTAACCATGGCTGGCAAATCATCTCCTTAGAGGTCGAGCATCAAGAAAAATGTCAGACGTAGCCCAAGGAACTCCAAGAGACAATGTAAATTTAGTCCAGCTATGTTTATTAGCTACAACCTCTATCAAGAATCTTCCCAGACTGAAACCCCATCTCCCAAAGTCAGCCAGCCACAACAGTGTGAATTCCTCAGGGAGGTGCCAGTCTCATCCTCTTGTTCCTCCTATGCTCTTCTGGGGAGCTAAGAAAATGTTTATCTCCCTGAGCTGGCCTTCATAATTCCATTCCATCACAAAAAATGAATTAAAGAAAACTCATTTTCAGAGCCTAGAACGTCTGCACCTTGCTGGATAGGGACAAGGTGTCAAGGCCTGAAAGACGAACAGCACTCATAGCAGCCAAACTTTGCCATTATAGCATTGACATTGTTGCGCTCAGTGAAACCAGGCTGGCAGATGAGGGTTCATTACAGAAAGCAGCAAGTGGATATACATTCTGACAACAGGACTCATGGAGTAGGTTTTGCAGTCAAAACTGCTCTGCTGAAGAACATCTCTACTCTACCCACTGGAATAAATGAACGCATTATGAAGTTCTACTGTCCTCTCAGCAAGTCCAGGTATATCACCATTGTCAGCACCTATATACCAAGTCTCATGAGTCCAGATGAAGACAAGGAAGGTTTCTACAAGGAACTGGACCTAATTATTCAAACAACCCCCACCAGTGACAAGCTCATCATTCTGGGCAACTTCAACGCTAGAGTGGGGACAGATAGTGACAACTGGGATGGAGTCCTTGGGAGACATGGGGTGGGAAAACTAAATAACAATGGCCTGCTGCTTCTGAGCAAATGTGCTGAACACAACCTGTGCATCACTAACACAATGTTCAGACTTGCAAATAAATACAGAACTACCTAGATGCATCCTAGGTCCAAACGCTGGCCCCATGTAACTATGTCATAGTACGTCAGCATGACCTTAAAGATGTCACTGTCACCCGAGCCATGCAACGTGCTGAGTGCTGGACAGATCACAGGCTGGTCCAATTGGTCCTTAACCTGCACATAGCCCCTTTACATCATAAGCAACCAAGGACTGTCAGAAAGTCATTCAACATCAGCAGACTGCAAGACCCAGGCCAAGCCCAACATTTCCAAAATGTACTTAATGGACAACTGTCTGGCAATTTACTGCTTGTAGGAACCTATTCTGAAAAGTTGATGCAGTTTAAAGATGTCATCACGCAGACTTCAACAACTGTACCCGGACTGATAACCCGAGCATCAAGATTGGTTTGATGAAAACCACAAGACCATTTCAGCAGCCCTCCAGGCCAAGAACAAGGCCTATGCAGACTGGCAGAACAATCCATCATCTGTCTCAGAGAAAGATGTTTAAGCACCTGCAATCTAAAGTACAGATGGTACTGCAAGAAATGCAGGATGAATGGTGCCTGAGAAAGGCTGAGCAGGTGGAACACTATGGAGACATGCATGCTATCAGAGAGTTCTTAGCACCATAAGGTCAGTTTATGGTCCTTCTAAATCAGGACGCTCCCCCCGCTGTCATCTGATGGGTCGAGCCTGATCAAAGACCAGGAAGGACTGCAAAATTGCTGGGCTAAACACTTTTCCAACCTACTTAATAGGTGTCCACAGTTGATCATGATGTTTTACAGCAGATTCCTCAGCTGTTGCTCTTGGATACCCTAAATCTGCTTCCCTCTACTGATGAGATCAAGAAAGTATCTTGCAGATGAATTCAAATAAAGCAATAGGACAGGATGGCATTCCTGCTGAGATCTACAAAGCACTAGACCCAAATGCCTTACATCCAAGACATCTTGGAAGACATCTTTCCAAGACATCTTGGAAGACATTTGGTCCACAGAGGAGATGCTTGATGATTAAAAAGATAAGAACCTGTCCTGTCATTCCATTGTAGAGTAGCTGAATCAACTTCACAAGTTTCTTCCATAACGTGTCAAGATGATCCAGAGAACTTCCTGTTTACAGTGTACAAAAATAAGGGAAGCAAATCAGATTGTAGAAATTACAGGGGTATCTCACTGCTGTACATTGCAGGCAAGATCTTTGCCCACATTCTCCTGAACAGACTTGTCACTGTCTTGGAAAGGAACCTCCCAGAGGCACAGTACAGCTTTCGGCCAGAATGGATTACAGCAGACATGATAGTTGCTGTGAGGCAAGTCCAGGAGAAGTGCATTGAGCAGAACAAGCCTCTTTACTCTGTCTTCATTGATATGACAGAGGCATTTGACGTTCTCTGAATCATCTTGAGACGTTATGGAAGATACTTGTGAAGTTGTTTCAGCTACTCTACAATGGAATGACAGGACAGGTTCTTTACTTTTTTAAAAAATATTTTTTATTAAAGTTTAAAAATACAGAGATAAAAAACTAAGAAAAATATAAAAAGAAAAGAAAGAATAAAAAGTGCAAAGAGAAAAGAAGAAAAAAATGGGAGAAGGGAAAAGAACTTATCTTTCTGAAGGTTCTTAGTATCCAAAAACTGGGGCTAGTACACAACCTTGTTTTACTCCATTGGAAATGGCAAATGCAGCTGATGTATCACTGTCGTAAAGAACCTGTCCTGGACTTCTAAGGAAGTAATGGCGAACTGAAGACAGCTTTGTTTTCAGTGGAGCTGACAACTGCAGCAGAATGAGGAGCCTATGAAAGGATCGGCATCTTGAAATTCCTCCCCAGAGAAAGGGGAGAACGTAGGATTGCCCATAGGATTCCTTACAGAGGCTCCCCATGATGAGACTATAAAACTGCTGTCTCTGGTGGGTTTTAGAGCTCTGGGAACTGGGAGAGTTGGCTTGCCCAAGCCATGGTTCAGAGCCTTCAAAGAAACACTGGACTCACCCACACCCTTAATCACTTCTGTAAATGGCTTGTAAATTGGTTTTTGGATACTAAGAATCTGTTCTTCGCTTGCATGTTATCACATGCTGTCCAAGGTCTGAAGGAGGGAGTGTACATCAGGTACTGATTGAACGGCTCTCTTTTTAACCTTCACCATTTGAATGCATGGATGAAATGCCTTCATACAGTCATTCAAGAAACCCTTTTTGTGGATTACTGTGTGCTCCTGGTGCACAAAGACAGTAATCTACAGTTGATGCTGTACAAATTCTCAGATGCTGCTATGCTTTTTGGCCTGACTATCAGCCTGAACAAGACTGAAGTACTTTACCAGCCCAGGCCAACTACCAACCCTGTAGAACCAAAATTCACTGTTGACGACACACAGCTGACAAATGTAAACAGCTTCAAATACTTGGGAAGCATCATCTTGAGTGATGAATCTTTGGACAAAGAAATTGACTCCAGGATCAGAAAAGCCAGCCAGGCACTGGAGCAGCTGCATATTAGAGTGCTCAATCAACACAACATCCATATCTCCACAAAGCTGAAAGCCTCTTCTCCTATATGGATATGAGTCCTGGACTGGAGAAATTTCACATGCACAGTCTCCCATCCACCCTTGGTATTCATTGGCAAGACCTTGTCTCCAACCTGGAGATTTTGAATTGTGTGGAGTCCACCAGCACTGAATCCTTGATTATCAGAGCCCAGATGCAGTGGGTGGGATAAGTCATCAAAATGGATGACCACCATATGCCTTGCCAGTTGCTCTATAGTATACTGGAGACTGGAAGAGACCTTGAGGTTGTCCACGCAAGCGCTACAAAGATGCTGTGAAATAAACCCTGTGCTACTATGAAATCCAGCCAAAGGAATTAGAAGCTGTGGCTGCTGACAGTAGCTGCTGGCGACCCCTGTGCTATGAAGCCTCCACCAGCTTTGGACAGGCACTGCCAAAAACTGATAGAAAACCACGAGCAGCCTCACAGAATAACACCCACAGTTACTACAACAATGGAATTCCAGTGCCCCATTGTGCTAGACTCTGCTTCCAGGCTGGAACTGCAGAGCCATCTCTGTGTCCACAGGCGAACTGCACAACAGCGTGTCTTCTTCAAACCCGAAGGACTACCATATAGGAATGCCTCCATTCCCAGGCCCCCTAATTGTTGACAAAAAGTCATTTGTGTGGCTTTTCCATCTTTCCCTCTTTAACAGGTTGTTTCTAGTAAGCAAAAAAAAAAAAAAGCAGCGGTGAGAAAAAAGAAAATTTTATAAACGTGTCCAGAAGGTTTCACAATAGAACTATTCTCTGGAAGCATCCTAAAACACTGGAGCTTTTTTATTTGCTTTATTCATGTGAATACATTGAATTATTTCTAATATTGCTCCCAGCCATAACCTCCTTTTTGTCCTCTACCATAACCATAACCACTATGCGGGTGAGGAGAGTTGGAGGTGCGGGATTTTCTTACGAATGGGGGGTGAATGAAGAGAACCCCCAGTGTTACCTCCGTCCGAGGCGGGCTGCGGCCGTGGGGAGAGGAGTTGTGGTGGCGGTGGCGGCGGCTGGAGCAAGGACTGAGAGGAGAGGACGTGGGCAGGCGCGGCAAAGGGCGACGCTCGGTCCCAGAGGGCCAACGGAGGCAGCGACGGGAGAGCGTTGGTGGCCGCCGCAGTGTTGCCAGCGGAGCCGAGAACAGTGCCCGGGCTTGAGGGGAGCGACGCCAGAGCTGAAGGCGGGCCCTGCGGGGCCAGGAGTGCCGGTGGGGTGGCGGCCCAGGCCCGACACGGCTGGCCTCGGGGGTGGGAGCGCCTGCGGTGAGAGCGCCGGCGCTGATGGCAGGACACCGGCAGCGAGGGTGAAGGGGATTGGAGGCCAGATCCCGGCGGCCACAGTGACTTTGAGACCTTGGGGGTTGGGAGATGAGCCCCTATGTGGCAAGGGGCACCCCCTCCCCTAGAGAAGACGCGGGGGGACTCGAGCAGGTTAGCGTGTGTGAGTGGATGCTGCGGTTGGAGGAGGTGAATGGACTGCTCTCTGCCTGGGTGGGAGACGGGCAGAGGGTAGGAGTGAATGGGGCCCTTCTCTCCCTGGCCAGGGTGAGAAGTCGGTGGAGAGAGGGTAAGTGTTTGTTAGAGAATTGGGAGTGGTGACCCCCTGCTGGCACTGAGAGCGGTCAGCTGAAGTGCCACAGGGGTGTGCGGCCCCAACCCTTTTTTTGTCTCCTCTCCCTTGTGTGGTGGGTGGTATGGTGGCCCCTTAAGTGGGAAGCCTGGAGGAGGGGGCCAGGAGGACCTCGGGCGGTTTAGGGCGGGCATTCAGGTGGTGACGGGCATGGGGCAGTATGGCGGGAGCCAGAGGGCAGGCCGTTTCAGGGGAAGACACCCCTGATGCATTATACCGGTGGCGTGTTCCGGCACTCAGAGCTCAAGCCCAGACCCTGGTCAGCAGGCCTACAGAGGCCCGGGCTTTTGTCTGTTGCTGCTGAACGCCAGGTCAGTCAATAATAAGGCCCCCCTTATTCACGACCTTATTGGGGAGGAGCAGGCTGACCTGGCGTGCATCACCGAGACCTGGCTGGCACCAGAGAGGAGAGTAGCCCTCTCGGAATTGTGTCCAGCTGGGTTTAGGGTGTGGCACCAGCCGAGACCCCAGGGCAGGGGAGGGGGAGTGGCAGTAGTCATCAGGGAATCCCTATTGGCCTTCAGGGGCCCTGCTCCACAAGTTGCTGGATGTGAGACCCTGTTCCTGAGGTTGGGCACATGGGATCAGTTGGGAGTGCTGCTAGTGTACCAGCCTCCCTGCAGCATAGCAGCCTCCCTGCCTGAGCTGCTGGAGGCCATCTCGGGGTTGGCAGTGGAGTTTCCCAGACTTATGGTCCTGGGGGACTTTAATCTGCCATCCCTGGGGTTGGCCTCAGAGGCGGCTCAGGAGTTCATGGCTACCATGGCAGCCATGGGCCTATCCCAGGTCATCAATGGCCCGACCCGGGACAGTGGTCACACTCCAGACATGGTTTTCTTGTCGGAGCAGTGGCAGCATGATCTGGTGGGGGATTTTATATTATCCCCCCTGTCATGGTCAGATCACTCCCTGGTGGCGGCAGGATTCTCCTATGCTGCCCCCCCTCCACAGGAAGGTGGGACCTATTCGAACGGTCTGCCTCCGGCGACTGATGGACCCACACGGGTTCCAAAGGGAGCTGGGGGTTGTTCCTGAGGCCTTGCTGCACGGCCCAGCGGAGGCTCTGGCCGCAGCCTGGAACAAGGAGGCGGCTGGGGCCTTGGACAGGATCGCGCCTGTGCGTCCTCTCTTGGCCCATCACTCCCGGCGCTCCCCGTGGTTCACGGAGTTGAGGGAGCTGAAAAGGGCTAAGAGACGGCTACAGCGCCGCTGGCAGAAAACTGGGGATGAATCAGACCGAACACGAGTTAGAGCTGCTATTAAGGCCTACCTAGTGGCGGTAAGGGCGGCGAAATGTCAATACTTCTCTGCTCTTTTTGCATCCTCAGAGTGTCACCCTGCAGCCTGTTTAGGGTCACCCGGGCCCTCCTGGGAAAAGGGTGGGGGTGGAGGACTACTTGCAGGGTCGTGCAGAGGAATTTGCTGAACACCTGATGGATAAAATTGCTCAGATCCGTTCTCAGTTGGAAGCCAAGCGTGGAGTAAGTCCAGAGGAGTTGCCCAGGGAACGTTCTTGCCCAGTTATCTGGGAACGGTTTGATCCTGTTGTCCCTGAGGAAGTGGACAGGGTCCTCGGGGCTGTCAGTGCGACCACCTGTGATTTAGATCCGTGTCCCTCCTGGTTAGTTCAATCTACCAAGGAGGTGACCTTAGGGTGGGTCCTGGCTGTAGTTAATTCATCCTTGCAGGAGGGGGTGTTCCCAAAGCCTTTCAAAGAGGCTTTGGTCCACCCACTCCTCAAGAAACCGTCGCTAGACCCCACCCTCCTGGACAACTTTCATCCAGTCTCCCACCTCCCCTTTTTAGGGAAGGTGGTAGAAAAGGTGGTCACACGGCAGCTTCAGAGGATAATGGAGGAAACGGATTATCTGGACGCCTATCAGTCAGGATTCAGGCCCGCTTATGGGACAGAAACAGCATTGGTTGCACTTTCAGATGATCTCTGGCGAAAGCGTGATGGGGGGAGTGCATCCATCCTTGCTCTTCTTGACCTCTTGGCGGCTTTCGATACCATCGACCATGGTATCCTTTTGGGTTGGCTGCAGGAGTTGGGGTTGGGTGGCACAATGTTGTGCTGGTTCAGCAACTTTCTCCAAGGCCGAACCCAATCAGTGTTGATAGGGAGCGAGAGGTCCAGCCCCCGGCCCCTACTTTGTGGGGTGCCACAGGGGTCAGTGCTTTCACTGCTCCTATTTAATATCTACATGAAACCACTGGGTGAGATCATCCGGCACCATGGGGTGAGGTAACATCAGCATCTCCATCCCAGGTGCCCTAAGTGACGCTGTGACTGCCCTTTCGCGGTGCCTGGAGGCTGTGGGGGCCTGGATGGGGGACAACAGGCTTCAGCTGAACCCTGGTAAGACGGAATGGCTATGGATACGGGGAGCCTCAAGATCTAGGACTTTGTCATCTTTAGTTCTTGATGGGGTTGCACTACCCCAGACAGACCCGGTGCGTAATCTGGGGGTTCTCCTGGACTCACGACTTCAGGTGGCAGTCGTGAGCAGGTGGCAGTCGTGGCTAGGAGGGCCTTTGCATGACTTCACGTGGTGTGACAGTTACTTCCCTTCCTGGATCAGGGGGCCCTCCACACGGTCACTCATGCCCTGGTCACCTCTGGGTTGGACTACTGTAATGCGCTCTACGTGGGGCTACCCTTGAAGAGTATCCGGAAGCTACAGCTGGTGCAGAATGCAGCGGCGCAGACAGTCTTAGTGCCCCTAGGAGGACACATATAACACCGCTGTTGCGTGAGCTGCATTGGTTACCGGTTTGTTTCCGGGTCCAATTCAAGGTGTTGGTCATTACCTTTAAAGTCCTTCAGGGCACGGGACCAGGTTATTTGAGGAACCGCCTTGCCCTGGTCACTTCAGCCCGTCCCACTCGGGCCAACAGAAGGGGCAGGTTGCAGACCCCACCAGTCAGGGAATTTTGATTGGTGGGGTCTAGGCAGAGAGCCTTTTCTGCTGCAGCGCCCACCCTATGGAACATCCTGCCTTCTGAGGTCCGGTGTGCCCCCTCCCTCATGGCCTTCAGGAAAGGGCTCAAATCCTGGCTCTGCCAGAAGGCCTGGGGGCCAGAGGGGGGCCTGCACCTGTGGGGATGGCTGGTGGGATGATGGGTTGTCCCCCCCCCCAGCATCCTACGGGTTTTTTTTTTTTAGGGCCAAAATCAGAGGAGGTTTTTTAGGGCATTTTTAATATGTTTTTTAATTATTTATAGATTTTAGCCATCTTTGGAGAGAACTGTGTTTTTTCTTTTTATTGTGAGCTGCCCAGAGTCACCCGTTGGGGGAGATGGGCGGCATACAAGCTGAATGAATGAATAAATAAATAAAATTGCAGTTTCATAGTAGATTCCTGTTTCATCAGAATAAACAGTAGAATGTAGTCTACTGATAATCAGTGTTGAAAACATATAATTAAGACAAGCAGGATGAATTGAAAGGCAACACAACTTGTAATTTCATTGTGTGGCTATTGTCTGGCTCTCAACAATTTGCAGTTGATCTAATCTTGATCGTAGAGTATGTACTATTTCTACTGTGCATCCTAAGGAACTCAGATAAGCAGAAGTCCTTTTAAAATGTGCCAGCTCAAACAATCTATGTAGTGAAAACTAATTATAACAGGTAGAAATCTTTACAGAGCATTCAAATGACATTCCATTCTGAAGGAGAATCCCATTTTAAGTTTCAGGAATGCTTTTATATTTCCATTGGGTAGACAGTGATTTCAATATATGACTTCTTGCTGACTATAATCCATGTTACACTATAAAGAAAACGGATAGGTATTAACCCCTATAGCTGTACACATATTGAAAAAGATTCCAAACAAGAGGTCAAGACATTACCTACCTGTAATTGCAACAAATTTTTGCTAGGGTTACCAGATCTGGACTGCAAAGATCCAGTTGACCACTAGGTGGACGCAAAATTAATTTTCTGTTGTCTGGATCTGCAGCCAAGATCTGTAGCCCTATTTTATTCTTCTTTAAAGAACCCAAACTTTTTCAGGCTTCTTTTTTGTTGTTGTTTTCTTTCTAGTGTTTTCCCACATGTGCAGGGTCCTCTTTTTTGGAACAACCAATTGTAGATCCATTGGTTGCGACAGGAATTGACTGACTGGCTTGTTGAAAAAAGTGCTGCAGCTCATTAATAATAACATGGCTTTTAAACAACCACTACCTTTTTTCAGGATCACAGGCTGAAAAAAGTCAGGCTGTTTTAATGGATAGAAGAGAGATGTGCTCACTCTCACATGAGGTCCAAAGCACATCTTACATTTTTGAAGCATACATAATGTTATTAACTATCACTTTATGGCTTTTTTGGGAAACCCTCATATTACTGGAAAAATATCCTCAAGAGATTAATTTCTTTTCTTTTAGATAAAGGGATTTGGATCACTGACATAACAGTAGAGAAACTCACTTGAATGTTTGTAGCAACTGATTTTAGAAATACAGGTCGTCACTGGAAATAACCCTATATGGCTTGGAATCCTAGGTGAAGAATAAAATCTTTTCCTAAATATTGACCTAGTAAGAAATTACCTTGAAGGGAAAATGATAATATTGATTTTAAAATGAGTCACTAAAGATAGAAAATCTATATTGCACCTGACTCTGACAATTTAAACTTTTTTTCCAGCTTGAACTTAATAGGACACTATAGATTTCTCCTTGTGCCCTTTCCACACTTCCTTTTTTCCCAACTAGGTTATCAGCCAAAGATATGTTAATAGAGTAGCAGTATATATAGCCAGCATAAAATCTGGGTTCTCAAATGAACCATAAGCAATAGTAGGAGTCTAACTTACACTATTTATACTCCTAGACTGATCATTTGTTTACTATAAAGCAAATATGCATATATAAACTTTGTTGTGAGGTGTTTTAATATGATTAAATCACAAGGAAACATGTACTCAACTGATAGGTCAGCTCTATACAGTTAGTAAAAACAAGACCAGGAGCTGACTGTGGCTCAGATCATGAGCTTCTTAGTGCAAAATTTAGGCTTAAATTGAGGAACATAGGGAAAACCACTAGACCACTCAGGTATGACTTAAATCATATTCCTTGTGAGTGCACAGTGAAGGTGATGAACAGATTTAGGGCATTAGATTTGGTAGACAGAGTGCCTGAAGAACTATGGACGGAGGTTCGTAACACTGTACAGGAGGCAGCAACTAAAACCATCCCAGAGAAAAAGAAATGCAAGAAAGCAAAGTGGCTGTCTGATGAGGCTTTACAAATAGCTGTGGAAAGAAGGAATGAGAAAAACAAGGGTGAAAGGGAAAGATATAACTGAATGCAGATTTCCAGAGAATAGCAAGGAGAGATAAGAATGCCTTCTTAAATGAACAATGCAAAGAAATCGAGGAAAACAATAGAATGGGGAAGACTAGAGATCTCTTCAAGGAAACTGGAGATATCAAGGGAACGTTTTGTGCAAAGATGGGCATGATAAAGGACAAAAAAGGCAGGGACCTAACAGAAGCAGAAGAAATTAAATAGAGGTGGCAAGAATACACAGAAGTACTATACAAGAAAGATCTTAATGTCCCTGATGTCCACGCTGGTGTGGTCACTGACCTTGAGCTGGACATCCTAGAGAGCAAAGTCAAGTGGGCCTTAGGAAACACTACTAACAATAAAGCTAGCAGAGATGACAGTATTCCAGCTGAACTATTTAAAATACTACAAAATGATGCTGTTAAAGTGCTGCACTCAATATGCCATAGGTTTGGAAAACTCAACAGTGGTCACGGGATTGGAAAAGGTCAGTTTATGTTCTAATTCCAAAGAAGGGCAATGCCAAAGAATGCTCAGACTACTGCACGATTTTTTGCTCATTTCACATGCTAGCAAGGTTATGCTCAAAATCCTACAAGCTAGGCTTCAGCAGTATGTGAACCGAGAACTACCAGATGTACAAGCTGGGTTTTGAAGAGGCAGAAGAACTAGAAATCAAATTTCCAACATTTGCTGGATCATGGAGAAAGCACGAGAGTACTAGAAAAACATCTACTTCTGCTTCATTGACTATGCAAAAGCCTTTGATTGTGTGGATCACAACAAACTGTGGCAAATTCTTAAAGAGATGGGGGTACCAGAACACCTTACCTGTCTCCTGAGAAATCCATATGCGAGCCAAGAAGCAACGGTTAGAACTGGCCATGGAACAACCAATTGATTCAAAATAGGGAAAGGAGTAAGACAAGGCTGTATACTGTCACCCTGCTTATTTAACTTATATGCAGAGTACATCATGAAAAATGCTGGGCTGGAAGAATCACAAGCTGCAATTAAGATTGCAGGGAGAAACATCAACAAGCTCAGATATGCAGACAATACCACCCTAATGGCAGAAAGTGAAGAAGAACTAAAGAGGCTCTTGATGAGGGTGAAAGAGGAGAGTGCAAAAGCTGGCTTGAAACTCAACATTAAAAAAACTAAGATCATGGCATCTGGACCCATTAATTCCTGGCAAATAGAAGGGGTAGAAATGGAAGCAGTAACAGACTTTATTTATTTGGGCTCCAAGATCACCGCAGACAGAGACTGCAGCTGTGAAATTAAAAGATGCTTGCTCCTTGGGAGGAAAGCTATGGCAAATCTAGACAGCATATTAAAAAGCAGAGAGATTGCCTTGCCGACAAAGATCTGCATAATCAAAGCTATGGCTTTTCCAGTAGCAATGTATGGCTGTGTGTGCTGGACCATAAGGAAGGCTGAGTGCTGAAGAATTGATCCCTTTGAATTGTGGAGAAGACTCTTAGGAGTCTCTTGGACTGCTAGAAGTTCAAACCAGTCAATCCTAAAGGAAATCAACCCTAACTGCTCATTGGAAGGATTGATACTGAAACTCAAGCTCAGATACTTTGGTCACCTAATGCGAAGAGAGGACTCTTTGAAAAAGACCCTGATGCTGGGAAAGATTGAAGGCAAAGGGAGAAGGGGATGGCAGAGGATGAGATGGTTAGATAGCATCACTGAAGCAATGAACATGAAATTGAGCAAACTCTGGGAGGCAGTGAAGGACAGGAAGGCCTGGCACAATATGGTTCATGGGGTCACAAAGAGTTGGACACGACTTAACAACCAAACAACAACAAATTAAAAGCAGGATGCCAGAGGTCATACTTACATTTTTTTGGGCAACTGGTGGCTGCAGTAGACAAAGACAGGGTTTTCGGACATTTTTAGGATTAGGCTTGGAGTATGAGTATTTACCTTGGGTTTTTTTTGGCAAACCAAATTAGGCCTATTTTAAGGCTTACTTTTGCAATTATGTACTGTTTTCCCTTTTAGAATGGCAAGAAGCTATGCCACAATTTTTATTTAATGAGTCAATGGAGGCTTCTAGAGCCATAAACCCACAAGTTGGCAGGCTGCATATGATACTGGGATCCCAGGTTGTCTCTAAATGCAATAAAGAAATTGAAATAAATTTATTCTTAAAAATTCACATTTCTCTGAATGCTGTAATAATGATAATGCCCAGATGGTTATTTATTTAAATTTATACATGAGGAAAAAGTCTTCACAAAAATGCATATATTTATTCAAAAATACATGCACATTTTAGTTATTTCTTGTTAAGTACAATAAACTTAAAGGGAAAATGTCTGCAAAAATGACAATGTAAAGGATGTGCTCAACCCTTCTATGAAAGTATGCTAGATTGCTTGGTAAATATCTTCTCCTCGTTTACTTAACAATTGGAACACCTTAGTTCCTTTTACAAGTGAAAATACTGGGGATATTATTTTATCATATAATAAAACAATGTATATTATGGAAAATTTAACTCCAAAGGAAGTTTGAAATACAGTTAAAAATGAGCTTCTCTTCCCCTTGTATATAAAGTCTCTTGAAATTCATTGCATAAAAGTAAATAATATATGGTCATTTGAAACTAGGATATACACACACACAAACACAGAGTACTGTGCAAAAGTTTTAGGCAGCTGTGAAAAAATGTTGCAGAGTAAGAATGCTTTCAAAAATATATATTGTACCAATAGAGGTGAATATGTGTAGCTCAGGGTTGAACTGTGGAGTCCTTGGGGTTCTCTGAGCTTGGTTCTTTTCTTGCAAACATTTTATTACCCAGCTAGGTAACATCTTCAGTGCACTGAAGAAGAACCAAGCTCAGAGAACCCCAAGGTCTCCACAATATATATTGTAATTGTTTATGTTTATCAATTTACAAAATCCAAAGTGAGCGAACAGAAGAAAAACCCAAATCAAATCAATATTTAGTGTGACCACCCTTTGTCTTCAAAACAGCATCAGTTCTTCTAGGTACACTTGCACACAGTTTTTGAAGGAACTCAGCAGGTAGGTTGTTCCAAACATCTTGGAGAACTAACCACAGATCTCCTGTGGATGTAGGCTGCCTTAAAGCCTTCTGTCTCTTCATGTAATCCCACACATATTTGATGATGTTGAGATCAGGGCTCTGTGGGGGCCAAACCATCACTTCCAGGACTCCTTGTTCTTCTTTACGCTAAAGATAGTTCTTAATGACATTGGCTGTATGTTTGGAGTCATTGTCCTGCTGCAGAATAAATTGGGGGCCAATCACACGCCTCCCTGATGGTATGGCATGATGGATAAAGTATCTGCCTGTATTTCTCAGCATTGAGCACACCACTGATTCTGACCAAATCTCCAACTCCATTTGCAGAAATGCAGCCCCAAACTTGCAAGGAACTGCCACCATGCCTCACTGTTGCCTGCAGACACTCATTCTTGTACTGCTCTCCAGCCCTTCGGCGAACAAACTACTTCCTGCCTACAGCCAAAGATTTAAAATTTTGACTCATCAGTCCAGAGCACCTGCTGCCATTTTTCTGCACCCCAGTTCCTATGTTTTCGTGCATAGTTGAGTCGCTTAGCCTTGTTTCCATGTCGGAGGTATGGCTTTTTGGCCACAATTCTTCCATGAAGACCACTTCTGGCCAGACTTCTCCGGAGAGTAGATGAGTGTACCTGGGTCCCACTGGTTTCTGCCACTTCTGTGTTGATGGCACTGCTGGACATCTTCCGATGTCATAGGGAAGTAAGCGTGATGTGTCTTTCATCTGCTGCATTAAGTTTCCTTAGCCGACCACTGCATCTACGGTCCTCAACATTGCCCATTTCCTTGTGCTTCTTCAAAAGAGCTTGAACAGCACATCTTGAAACCCCAGTCTGCTTTGAAATGTTTGCCTGGGAGAGACCTTGCTGATGCAGTCTAACTACCTTGTGTCTTGTTGCTGTGCTCAGTCTTGCCATGTTGTATGACCTGTGACATGAAACTGTCTTCCACAACCTCACCTTAATAGCAGAGTTTGGCTGTTCCTCACCCAGTTTTAAGCCTCCTACACAGCTGTTTCTGTTTCAGTTAATGCCTTTGCTTCGAACTACATATGAAATTGATGATCATTAGCACCTGCTTGGTATAACTGGTTAATCATACACCTGACTTTAATCCTACAAGATCCCTGACTTTGTGCAAGTGTACAAAGTGTGCAAGGGTAAGAACTGATGCTTTGAATTCAAAGGGTAGTCACACCAAATATTGATTTTAGATTTCTCTTTTGTTCCCTCACTTTGCATTTTGTAAATTGATAAACATAAACAATTACAATATATATTTTTGAAAGCATTCTTACTTTACAGCATTTTTTCACACCTGCCTAAACTTTTGCACAGTACTATGTGTGTGTGTGTCTGTGTGTATGTATTTCTCCATGTTAGTCCAAAGACAAAAAACATACAGTATATGAGCTAATTCTTTCATTTCAAATACTATTTCTCTACCTGCATCTATAGACATAGGAAATGTAGACTTCATTACCACAAACCCATAAGAGAAAACAAAACAAAATGAAAACATAGTACCAGCTACACAGCACAGGAAATTTTCTATATCATAGGCTTCCCCAACCTGGTGCCCACCTAGTCTGTTGGCTTTTAATCCGTATGGCTAATGAATTGTTAGACAGCCCACATTTCTCTTGGCAGTGTTTTTAAGCTTATTTAAAACATGGTGACATGAATCTAATGATCAAGTGTGTGCATTGGAATTTGAAGTACAGTGGTACCTCGGGTCACGAACGCTTCTGTTCACGACCAATTCGGGTCATGAACAGCACCATTCGCAAAATTTTGCGTCCGTTCGTGAACTCCGCATCGGGTGACGAACAGGATCCACGGCCATTTTCCCTGCTGTGACACGTGGTTGTGGCTTCCTGTAGGGAGGGGGACTCTCCCTCCAAACAATAACCACCTCCCCACCCACCTTCCTGTCCTCCACGCCAGAAGTCGCCTCGAGCAAGGTTAGCGTTCTCTCTCTTCGTACTGCACTGTACTGTACTTTGTTTCATATTTTTGTGGTTTAAAAAAACAACAACATATGGTTCAGAACGAATTAACCGTATTTACATTGAACCTTATGGGAAAATTTGATTCAGGTCGCGACCAATTCAGGTCACGACCAGAGTCACAGAATGAATTAAGTTCGTGACCCGAGGTGCCACTGTATTTTCAGTAGTCTTTTGGGGAGATCAATCTTTCAGGTTGGAAAATTCTTAGAGCTATCAAAAAATAGAGGTCCAGCAGGGTCCTGGGAATGGAAGATATACAAACAGGAGAGATAAATTGAGGTTTCACTTGAGATAGCCTAGAGCAGAACAGCTAGTGTGGAAGGCCTGTGCTGTTATTATGTGACTAGGATGAATCAGACAGTACATCCTGGTTACCAGGATAAGTCCTTCATGACAAGTTCCAGTGTCTCTTTACATTTAACATGGTATCACAGGGATATCATCACAAGGTTTGGCATGCACTTCACCAGATTCAGGGCAGCTACCTGTTTAGGTGGGAGCTGTCTGCCAGCCTATTGATGCCATTGGCAGATGGAGATTGAGGATGTACAATATGTACAACAGGTCCACATCAGTGCTGTTTTTTTCCCCAGCACACAAAAAATCACCCTTTCAAGGAAATTTGGATATGGGCCATAGCACTGTTCATTGGGTCCTCAAGGATGCAGGCAGATCACTAGGATCTCCTTTCAGGCTAGAGGACAATCTTCATACTACATGGGTAGGTGTAGGACCTTTCCCTGCTGAATGGCCTGCATTATATTCATACTGTTCTTTTTCAAAGACGAGAAATTCTCAAACAACTACATAACATGTTTCTGTTACTTGAGAGCTATCCCTTGTTCATTACTTATGTGCCAAAAAAGAGTTAGGGTTTTTCAACAGTTTCTCATAATATTGTTGGTAGTCAAAGATTTTTGGAAATAAGGGTTATCAAATGATTCAATAAACCTAGATGAATAAAAATAAAACACCAATTATTTTCAAAAGCAGTATCTCAAATCTATTAGAAGTTACAGACTTTAACAGTCCCCCCCCCCCCCCAAAAAAAGGAAAAATCTTGCAAAAAATGGTTTTGGAAAATATTGGAATTTAAAGCATTCTGTCCTAAGATTCTCTTAGTAAGTGAGAATATTTAAAGCAAACACCCATCAGTTTAAAAGTATGTTGGGGATGCTATCATTCTATTTATTTCTATTAAGCAAATTTATATAGCCATCCATCTCACTGAAGCAACTCTGGGCAGCGTACAACAATCAATACAACTAAAAGTTATAATGTGGAGGTTCAAGTAAAGACACTCTTAAATGCAATTATTAAACGCAATCATGCTTGTTCAGAAAAAAGAGCCATACTACCTTCAAGTACAGCATTATTCATATATCAAAAAGTTCTCAGAGCTTCATTCCAATTAATACTTACTAGAAAGTATTACATTTTAAATGTAGTCACACTTTCAAGTACACTTATAAAGAATTGCATGTAAATTAACAGATCCAGTGATTTCTCACCTAAATGAAATTGCAATTTCTCTTTTACATTCAGCCTCATCAGTTTCTCTTGATTTCCCTCTGTGATTCAGCTTCTCCATACCTACACAACACATCTTTTCAGGCATTCCCTTGGTTCTCAGAAGCTGCTTTGGGAGGCACTGAAGACATAGGAGGATCAAGGGTGTCAGGAGAGCCTGTAGCACTTTTGAATCCAACTGATCCATTTCAACAGGGTGGGCAATGTTTTGGTGACAGAGAAAAACTTTTTTTTTTTTGTATAGCAACAACTATGATGGGTGGAATGATAATGCAAAAGGAATGTCGTCATCTTACATACATTTCCCATTTTTTCAGGTGTAGGTGATTTTTCTCCATTTTTCAACCCGTATGTAGCCTATATGAAGGGTTACTTTAGAGTTTCCAGATGGTGTGAAGTTGTGCCACTGATTTTCAGTAATTATACTACTGAATTTTGAAGAGAGCTTCAAGGACCCCACAAAAACAAAAAAGCCCCACCGAGATTAAGGAATAGTTTGATTGTAGATTTGTTTAAAGAAATAAACATTACCAAATTTTAAGTATAAATTTTAAAAACTGCATTTATGTCATAATACTTGTCTCTGTTCATAAGTTAACTTCATTGTGTTAAATGGCAGACTCTTACTGAGGTAACTATAAAGGTAACTATAAGGAGTCCTTGGTGTTCTCTGAGCTTGGTTATTTGTTTGCATATGTATCCAAAAAGGATAACACTACCATACATAAAAAACATCTCAGAAACAATAAACAAACTATTACAACCACACAGCATCACTGTAACACACAAACCAACTAAAGCCTTCCAAAACATCTTAAGCAAACCAAAAGACCAGTAGCCCAAGAAGAAAAAACAGGAGTCATCTACAACATACAGTGTAAGGACTGTAACAGCCACCATGTAGGACAGACAGGCAGAAGACTAGCAGAGCACATCCATGAACACCAACTAGCAGTCAGAAGACACAATGAAAACTCTTAATCTCACAACACATGAACAGACTCAACCTCATTTTGACTGGGAAACTGTGAGCATCCTAGACCAAGCTAAATCCAAAAATGCTAAGGAATTCCTGGAAGCCTGCATTCAGACAAATTAGCCATCAATAGACACACAGAGATAAGCCACATTTACACACTATTCAAAAGAAACAAGGAAAAGGAAACAAAAAGATCAGAACACATCCTCTCCAGCAGCCACCACCCAGATAAGTGGGGATTAACACCAGAAAAACAATCAGGCAGCAAACAACACCCAAATCAAGGAACTACCAAGGAGAAAGCCATATCCCCACCAAAACTGGCAGAGCAAGTTACTGTATATAAACAGGGAGCAAACCCCACACTTACTTGCACTGATGATGTTACCTAGTTGGGCAATCAAACAACTGCAAACAAACAACAAAGCTCAGAGAGCACCAAGGACTCCACAGGTCAACCCAGAGCTACATATAATGTGTTCTATTGGAAGGTAACTATGTCCTGATTTACAGATGAAAATTCTTTATTAGAATATGTTTTCTATTTCTATTTATTAGAATATGTATTTATTCTATTTCCAGTCCAAGTTCCATTGAACCATAAGTATGGCATGCAGTCAGAGATCTAAACATTACTTATCCACAGGTAAAATATAGGAAAGCAACTTGAGCAGGAACCTGATAACCTTGTCTTCAGGTTAAATATAAATTTTCCCTTAAATTATTTCAGAATTTGCAATTATATTATAATGGGGCTGAATGCAAAATACTTTGCTTTGCCTCATGCCTTACTGAACTCTCAAATGCCACAAAATACTGGATAGAAACTGAGTGACTGCTGCATCAACCAAATGTGGCACATTATAGAAACAGCAATAAAACCACTGAATACAGGTTTGGCAGTATGTGCACAACTGTTCGTGCCCAAACTGTTTACTGTTCATTAGTAGAATCTCTGTTGAGCAATAGCATCATATTGAAAAATACAAATTCAGAATAGATATCGATTCTATGAGAAAACAGAGTTCCAAGGGAAGGTTTAGAAAGTTGTGGGTCATAATTTAAGCTAGTACAAAAAATGAAACAAAACCACTAGAAAATATTTTGCTATACAAACACATATAGGAAGAATATGATGAAAACATAACTCAGTCTAATATTTTTTCCATTATGCATATGGCTCCATAGTACTTCAGTAAGTTTGGCCTTTGAGGATAAAGTTAGATTACCCCTTTCTCCTGGGCTGTCTGTCATATTAAACTGACAAGAGAACTAACGGGATTTATATTATACATCTAGACCAGCTGAGGATATGAAATAAACCTAAACAAAGGACTGTAAATTTCAAGCAATTTCGTAAAGCAAAAAATTACTCAGATCAGAGCCGTTAAGATAATACTAGTATTAGTCTAAGCAGTTGTATCTTAGAGGCAATGAATGCAGGAGGATAAAATATTGTGCCTCTTTCTAACAGTACCTACTACTGCTACTATAAGTACTACTTCAATCTTCGTAAAATACGCCAAGCATCTGGAATTAGTTTGGAGACTTCAACTTTTGAAATATTATGTTTTTCCAGATAAATCAAATTTCTTCCTGTCTATATGGAAGGTCAAGAGAAAGATTTACTATGGCATTGGAAAGGAAGAAAATAGAACTTGTTATTTCAAAATCTTGAATAACCTTACTCAGCAATTTCATGAAGATAATCGTATCTTCATGCTGATTGTGTAGATAATCAATAATCAGCATTGGGATATAATAGAACATAAGGATTAAGATGGAATCTTCCCAAGTGGAAGTATCATTGAATTGAGCAAAATTTATATGCAGCAATATCTTCAGAGAGAAAAGCTTATGGATCAAACAGCTTATGTTCATGCAATTTTCCCTGCATAACTAATAGCAATTTAAAGCAAAAGGTTAGATTCTATTCCCCCTCCACTCTGCATCATTTTCACAAGCCACATTGCCTGTACCCCACCCCATGATTGCTATTTCATTTTTAAAAAATTATTTATAAGAGCATCTGTAAATTGTTATGCTTCATTGCCAAAGTCATCACAACAATCATAATTTAACATAGAACCTTCTGAAATATTATATTTGATCAAATGATTATATTGTTATTTATATTTTTTATCTCTGCCAAATGTTTTTGAATGCTCAGATTTTGTTGTTGTTGTTCTAAACAAATGACGCCTCTGAATTCATTCTTAAATCTGGATAAACAAATGGATAACTAAAGTAAATGCACTCTTGAGCTGAGCTCAGTTTATGATACCACACTTTTTTTAATAACAGTAAGCATGTGGCTTGCCATTGTCTTTTTCCATAATGGGGTTTTTTGGTTTTTTTTACTTCCCAGTCAGATCTATAGATCTGAGATTACCTGATATTCTCCCCAAGATCTTACCTGTTTAGCTTTCATGTCCAGGCAAAATCAGACAGATGTTTCTACCTAGTAGGCCTCTAAATGAGTAATCAATCCAAGGTAAAAGGCAACCATCAACATTGCCTTGGAGAATCCATGGATTATTAGGGTTTCCTTCAGAAGACTGTTGGTCCTGTTTTTTTCTCTAGGACTATTGCAAAGTCTACTGCTTGTTTGCAATGTCTCTATTTTTCAATATTTCTATCCAGCAAGTCTGCTTGATAAAATGAGTCAGACCACATTAATATGCATATGGAATGCTTACACCTGACAAATCGTGTCAAGTTCTCTCATGGGACTTAGTGGAGGAATCTCGTTTTTTTTAAGTGCCTTTCTGCTCTATTTTTCTAAACTCAGTCAAAATCTTCCTGCATTCAGAGCTCAGAAGAAAGAGAATTACTGGCTTTTAAAATTCTTTTCCATATACTTTTTTCAGATCTGAAAAAGACCTGCACCCCCATTTTAAATCTGTTATGCCCAGCGACCAATTGTAATTTACAGAATAATTAATATTAAACCAAACTGCAAGAATAAGCCAGAAGCAAAAGGAAATTATTCGTGGGGGCTGCTATATAACAATAATAAAGAGAAGGTTCACATATTTTTCACATTGTGTCATGTTCGCCTAATTTCAGGATGCAGATTAATTTCTAAACAGACATTTAATGGGATTGAAAAGGGTACCTCATTTAATTAGTAAGAGTTAATAGATCCATATAATAAAAATAGACATTTTAATGAAACTGAAATGGAAGTAATTGACCCTGTTTTAAAATACCTACCATCTGCTATTTTAATGTGTACTCATAGGAACAATGCAGATATGTAACGTTTCTTTAATCCTTCTACTGCAGTGCATTAATTAGCTTACTTCTTTGAGATACAGCTGAGGCAATTTCATTTGGTCTCCACCCCAATTGTCACCTTTATTTCTGATATGATAAACTCAGCCAGAGACAACTTCATCATTGTCACACAAGCGCCTGCTCTGAAAGAGGTCCTGCATGATGTAGCGAAATTGATGACACACTGTTTTTTCATTTATTTTTACCGTTTTATGTATCTTTATGTGCTTGAGCCTAAAAGAATCTTAAAGTGTGAGCCAACAAAACTAGAAAAACAAACAGCAGCAATTATATAAAAACTTAATTGGAACAAGTGAACTCCCAAATCAATTAACAGGCCCAAGTGCCTGCTGCAGTAACTATGTCTTCATTACTCAGAAACAGGGAGCAGTAATGAAGGCAAATGATCTTCTGAAAGGGTGCGTCATCCTTTGGGTGCTGACACACCCTTTCAGAAAGCTTCAAAGGTTCTACTTTTAATGCTTGTCCTGTCATGTTAGATAGCAGAGAAACTCAGACCACTGCATCCAGTATGGAAATAAATACACTTAGTGTGGGTGTAAGACCAGTTAGGACACCAACATTTTGAATCAGGCTTAGAAACAGGCAGTTGGAGGTGCAAGTTTCATGGATTGTATGATGTATGCCAAACATTTAGTATGCATATTCACTGCAACTTTTGCTCCAACATTAAATGTGATTCGCTCCAACATGACAGATCTATTTTCTTCCAGGCTGCAAAGTGTCCACTCAAGTGAAGTTGGCAAAATAAGTTGCTGCTTCTGCTATATGGCTCTAAAAAGTATAGTCAGGTCCAGAAGCATTCCAGAGGTAAGAAACTATTTCCTAAGAAGATATTCAGTTGTTTCTGAAAGAAAAAGGCTATAAGCCTGAAGTGCTTCCATATGGGTAAAGCTTCATTGTGTTTATGCACATCAAGTTGATCAGCATCTTCAAATAAAATCCACCATCCTCTTAGAAAGAGAAAAAAGATATGTCCATTTCATGTTAGTACACTAATCCAGTCTCTAGAGATACTTGGCAATTTTATGTACTGTATTATAACATAGTGATTTTATGTACAGGTTAAATATGAGCAATATGGCATTTCACACAGTGTAGTCTGTAAGATATAGCGATTGCTGGTCAGCATCACTCTCTAGGAGTGATTAGAGCCATAAAAGGATGGTGTATTTTATTCCAGCACAATGGCCATTAAGGTCAATGGCTATGAAAGTAACAAAGGAATTTAAATGACTAAGCAATGAAATATGCCTCTTTTTCCTGGCATAGGACATATGCCTGAATAATAAAACCAGTCTGTGTCCAAAAACCAGGATGGAAGTAAAAGCAATCACAAGAATAGCTGTTACAATCTTGTCTGAAAATGTAATTGTAGAAAGATGCTTTCAGTCTGAACATCACTTATTTTTGAACGAACATGTAAAGTAGTACACTGTAGGTCTTTGCAGATGCTAGATGTTCATGAGTGTAGATTGCTTATTTATTATGCTTATGCCACCTGCACTAATGCCTGTATCAGTTTGAATGTTCTGAACATAACTGATGTATAGTGACTTAGACTCTGTTCTCATATGTTTATTTGCATGGAAGTCTAACAACCTGAAGAGGATTTATTTCTCAGAATAAATGTATAGGCTTATGCTCTATAGCTATAAAGCCTTAGTTTGGGAATATTATTTCTGTTGTGTCTTACTGTATGCTGTATGGCTAAAGATATTTCCCCACTGAAGCAAATTACAAGATGTCCTCCTCACCACCCATACAGAGATGTCAACTGATGTCTTGCTTCAATGCTGTTGATGGGACATCATCTTTCACCACACTTGAGAGTGACAAACTAGTTCAGAGCCCACAGGATGATCCATGAGGCATACACCCCTCTGTCCTCTGGTAGAAAGAACTCTACCAGACTAATTAGGACTTCTGCTGCCACCTGTCCCAACACAGCCACAAGAACCAGCTACTTCACTAGGCCTAAAGATAGGACTACCCTATCTTGTGAATTAATCTGGACATTTTTAAATAGTGATGATTTATATTATTTTTCCTAGGGATAAAAATATTTACAAGCTAATACAATGGTGTCTTTTTATGCATGTGAACAATCATAGGGGAATTTGCAGAAAATGGTCAAAAACACTTTTGCAGAACTGGCTGGAAAATACTGATTCTACTCTATACAAAACAGTATTTCAAATTATATATAGCATGTAGAATTGTCTTTTAATAATATCAGGCTTTGAACTACACCTACCACATCTTTATTCTCTTAAACTATTAGGAGCTGGCTAGAATTCCAATTATATTTTTGATATTTGTAACCACACAACACAGGATGAATTCTGTACAATACAAGATGCAAACTCACCCACATCTTGGACAGAGAGGAAATGTCACCTCTATTCCAGGATGCTACAGTTTTTTATATACATGACTCCACAAAAAGAATTCCACCCACTCTATTGGAAAGGAATGTGTATGTGGAAGAAAAAGAAAAAAGAAGGGGAGAGAAACACTCTCCAAAAGGCTAGTATCATATTTTATTTATCTTCTGATAATACAGCTAGAGCACAAGATCCTGAAAACTTTCAGTCATAGACTACAACGATCCTCAATAGAACACACACACACACAGCTAAGGCCACCGGGAACAGAAAATAAAGCAAATATACATTTTCTTGCCAATTGGACAGTCTCCCTATTTTCTGGACCCTCTCTTTCTCTTTTGCTGCCCCCCCCCCCCATGACTCTGGGCAGCTCACAACAATCCAAGAAATTACAATAAAATCAATAAAAGATCAAATAAAAGATGGCAAGCACGACAGACCAGATGGAATGAAGCGAGGGGTCTTGCTCTCCCTCACCAAAGGCCTGGATGAAGAGCCATTGTTTATTTATGGCCATTTAACAAGGCCCATTGTTAAAGCTTAATAGTAGCTTCAGCTGGCTATAAAAAATGGGTAGTACACATTACAATCACAGCTATCTTCCTATTATTTAAGCACTACAAGGTTCTCAAAATGACCATTCTTCTCAAAAGTTAATATCTTCATGCACGAAAGCAAAACTGCAACAGAACCTCCATCTAATTCAGAGTGCTCCCTTTCTTTATTTCTTAAAAATCAGGCCCTGCTTGTTTCTAAACTAGATTTTACACTTAGTGGGCCCCCGAAGTAGGGCTCATCATAATCTATTTTTATTTTAATAAAGGCACCTTCCTTCCGCCACGGAAGCAAGCAATTCAGATAGCCCATGCATGTATACAGGATATTATTTCACTTGTTTCCATTAAAATCAATTGCAGGGGTGGAGGCATACTTCAAACAGCTGTAAATCCTCCCACTGACATTCTTACTTTTTGGAAAGCAGAACCAAAGCCAACATCAAAGCCACGCTCCCCTGCCAAAAAGAAGGGGGAAATTATTTTTTTCAATACGAATCAAGCAGCTGGGAATAGTGCAAATAGTGAAAGAAGCTCACTTAGTAAGAATACAGATATCTTTTTGCTGGGTTAGTCTGTCAAAATACTACATGCTTTTACTTGGTGGTTTCTGGGTCCTGCAAGATGGGAACATGTTTCAGTGGAGACCTGCGTTTGAAGCTGTTTATGGATTTGTTGGTTTTTTCATAGCCCTGAAAATACAATGGCCCTTCTCCAATGTCATGTACATAGCAGATTGGACTGACAGCTGACATTTTTTTCAGTGTTGGTCCAAAACAGGAGTGTCCACCACCACACTTAGAGCTAGCAGTCTAGTTTACAGGCATAAGGCAAGGTGGCCTATGCTTCTCTATTTTCCAAGAGGGGGAAGCAGAACAGCTGGGAGTATTCAGGAAAATAGGTGCCACCGCCTTGCTATACGTGAGGCAGTGAACTCATTGTTCCTAACAGGAAGGCTACGCATGGCCATTCCAGATCATTGTTAATCTGAGGGTACAATAAATACAAAGATCCAATTAAATATAAAGTTGGGGGAAGAAAGCAGAATATACTGAAATGTGCTATGCTAACGGCAGCAGTCAAGTATCACTGTTGAATTGAGGTGGCTCAGGATACCTGTTTAGCCAAAATGACATGCTATTGTCCCATTTCTAATTAATATAATATTTTAAAAAATTAAATACAAGTGAGGCCCTTCACCATATCTTAGGACATAGTTTGTTGCCATATGTATATATGGTGATGACACAATACACACACACACACAAGATATCCAATTAAGCTATTTCAAGAATCTGAAATACTCTTCAGGACACAACAGGATATTAGACCAAATTTCAGTGTGTTAAATACAGTTCAGGTATTGAGTAATTATAGACAGCAAGAAGAATCCAGCTGTATAACTGTGTTTACATATGCACTTTCACAAAAACAATTATCTATCAAAAAGTTTTTTACACTTTTCTTCCCACTCTTATATATAGTTTTCTATAGTTGCAAAGTACAACATAGCCCTTCATTGTCCTGAATTAAAAGAAAATATTTTATATGCAAAAACGAAAAGAACGAAAATTTTATTTTTACATTCTTCTCTCTCCTGAATATTTTTGCTTTTTTTTTTAGTTAAACAAAAGAGAAATGCTAGATTCTTTGCCTGAAGTCATGTAAACAGACAGATTGGCCTAGTTTCCTCCTTGTTCTAATCTCATACTTAACATTTACAATGTTGCACTTTATTTCAGGCAGATTAATATTATTTTCATAGACTCACAGTAATACCGATTAAGCTATTGCTTTTTAATATGTATTTTCTTTAGGTTGTTTTGAACTGGCATTTCAATGTCATACTATGTTTTGGATTTATCACTTTAAAGGAATAACTTATGCAAAGATAAATTCCTTAAATCTTTGGAACAAAGAACCACGAAAAGAATTTGTTTAGCTTTCCCACAATATATCTTTGTCCTCGAGGGCTCCTTTTACATCTTCATTGTTTAATGACCCAACCAATTCACTGACAAGCTTCATGCTTCCAATGAATTTTTTGAAAAGACTTGATTTTGTTTATTTTAACTTTAACAAATAGAACTCCAAATTTCTTCTCATCTGGCCTTGCTATATTTTGGCACTTAACTTTCCACACTTTAATACCTTTGATTAGTGTTGTTATAAAACCCATTTAGAATATATTTCTAGGTCTCAAACTGAAGTTTACACCAAGTATATGATCTTTCAAAGACCACAACCTTTGATACTGTCTGCCTCACACTTATCATTTCTTTTCACCACAATATATAGGCATATATGCATGGTCATAACATACCTTGGTAGGCCAGCAGAGGTGCTTGCACATGGTAGCTGAAACTGGTTGGTTGTATGGAAAGAGGGGCCGTACAAGAACAGGAAGGATTGGAGATCAATATATAGTAGCCTGCAATAGCCTGTCCAGGAATGATGAAGTAGTGCCTCAAATTGAGACCATGATGGACAGAAGGACATTTGGTGGAGGATTCAAGTCATTCTCCTTGTAAAGTGTAAGGGATTTTTCAGATTTTGTTGGTTGGGAAAATGTCAAATCCTGAAGCTAGAGAGATAACTGTCCCAGGTTATAGAAATTTGTTACCCAAAAGTTTGGAAACTGGTTGGCTTTGATGAAAAGATACTGCTAACATGTTTACACAATTAAGCAGGAAACAGATTGGCACAATTGCCATTTGGCTTATATCTGTTAACTAGAAAAATATTTTAATCTCTAAAAAATGAAAGTGGTTGGAAGCAATCCAGAGATTGTTCATATTTCTGTTTGATTCCAAAGGATGTCACCAGGGCCATTTCTTTCATTAAGTAGTAAAACAATCACTCAAGCAAAAGATGCTAAGGAGTGAAAATGCATGAGGACTTTGTTGAAGGTGACTTTCTGTCTTCTTCAGAGGAAGCAGAAGAATTTATCAATCGATTCTCAAGAACCAGACTGACATGGCTGTATAAACCTTCCATATGTTTCCTGACCTAAGGTGTGATAGAGAAACTTTATATCCACTTCAGTTTTGAGACAGATTGGAGGGGTGTCATCTTGTCCTTCTCCTCACAGAAAAGGTTCTTGTAAACCTATGCAGAATTTTGGAAAACTATGATTAATTTATTTTTATTCTTTTTATTTTTCAAAATACAAAATATTGATAAAACACCAAAATTCACTAACACCCCCCCCCCCACAGTTAAATCAATCAATCCTTAAACTTAAGGAAAAAATTGGAAACAAAAAGAGAACAGAATTAAATAATCAAACAAAGTAAAGAGAAAAAAACTACCTTATATATTAACTTCATCAATAGTCACTTACTAATAAATGCCATATAGTTTTGTATGATTAATACAAAATATTGTTGTAAAATATCACAAAATCTCTGCCAAAATGGTACATATTGCTTCATTCTTTGATTAGTAGAAAACATTGCCTTTTCCAAGATGGATAAGTCACACATTTTCAGAAGCCATTCTTTAACATCTGGAACAATATCTTTTCCAGTTTCTCAATATACTGAAATTTTTTTAGCCACCTGCCATGCTCAGTACAACCATAATTCCCAATAAGCAGTCAGATTCCAAAGCTTTGGAATATAACTCAATATCACATTAATGTTTTTAACGTTTAAAGATTTTCCTATAAATCTACTTATATACATTAAAATACCATTCCAAAAAGATACCAAATGATCACATGATCATATTACATGGTGAACCCCCAAGTTTGTTCGTTTATTTATTTTATTTATTAATCACATTTTTATATGGCTGCCCATCTCATACAAGGTGACTCTGGGCAACTTACAATTGAATAAATCAGCAAATAGATAAAAAAACAATAATTATAAAAGGATAAAAAGTAATTATTAAAATAATAATGTTATCAAAATATTTTAAAATATACAAACCCCACAAAGAGAGCAAGAATATCAATCAGTGGAGCCATCTAAGAATGTCTCCAGTTCCCAAAGGCCTCTTGGTCTGATGACATAACCAGGTTTTGAGGGATTTCCTAAATGATAGAAGGAAAGGAGCAAGCCTAACTTTGGGGGGAGAATATTCCACAAGGAGGGTGCTATGTCAGAGAAGACCTGCCTTCTGGGACTCCCTTGGCCAATGGAACCTGTAGCATGCTTTCCCTGCCAGATCTAATGGGACAGACTGATGTAATTGGGGAGAGGTGGTCCCTCAGATAACATATTACACCTCTGAAAAAGAAAATCTGATGTCCACCCTTTCAAGTACATTCTTTGGAAAGTCCAATACACTCTAAATACAATTTTTTGATGAATCAACTTTAATTTCAAAACTGTTGATACCATTTTAATACTTCAAGGACATGAAGCCATTGATGAGGCTTTATAAGAGATTTCAGTTCTTTAGTCCATGTTTGGAATATTCCATAAATGTCCACTTTAAAAATATTCTTGAGCTTTCAATAGAGATAGGTTATGGGTTTTACTTCTGTCATGGATTCCATCAAATAAGAGCATCTCAGGTGACTTGGAAGCAGCCCATATTGATCCATTAAAACATGCTTAAGTCAAAGATACCACCAACTAGGAAGACCAAATTCAATTTGAAGTCAGGAGAAATCCTTAAAACGGTCATTACATAATCATTGGTTTAAAGTTCTAATTCTGGCTTCCACCCAAGCTTTCCATAGAACATTTTACAACCTATTTTCAGAGTAGAATTTTACAAAAGAGTTACATATTCATGAGTCTTGTTATCAGAATCCAATCTATGCTGCAATATGGCCCAAATGTTTCTCACTGCCTGTACTCCTGAAAATAAAACACTTTTTCTACTCTGTGTTATTTCAAGAACTGCTATGACTGCAAGGGAAATAGATAATAGCTTTCTAACATAGCCCATAAAGGTAATATGCCACTATATTTTCATCCGACATACTAATATCTGATAAAATATAAGCCCAAATTATATTTTAGCAAATCAAATAGATTAAAACACATTCCTTAAATGTTAGTCTCAATTTAGCTAAAGAAAAACTTGGTGGTCCATTATCCCAAATACATTTCCTAAGTAATCTATCAATCTGAAGAAAACATTTGGCATTAACTGCAATTATATATAATAAGATATACATGAATAATTAACAATAAGATTTGGGGTGTGTGAATATCAAAATGGTATAACAATAATTGTTTATATTACACTTGTTCATTTATTTCCTCAAAATCCCATTTTAATTAAGCAAGTTAAACAGGTTATGCCAATGGTTCAAAACCTGCAAATCTTTCCAGAGGAATAGTAGGACAAAGAAATGAACATATACATCATAGGTGATACAGTGTCTATCATTACCATTTTTCTATATTTTTAAAAAATATTGTTTATCCACAGTCTGAAATGCAAAATATTTTAGGAAACTATAGAATTTTTCACCAAATCTTGGTTGCAGGATTAGTATCTGGACCTCCGAGAAACGATTGTTTGCCACTTTGCCCATATCTCAGTGTGCCTTTCAGAATCATTTCTTCACATTGTAGACAGTGGGAAATAATTGCAGTGTGGATGTAAATAAATACATATAAGTATAAATAAAGATCAGAGATGTATATTTTGTAGGACAAGGTTAGAATATTGCTCTGATATACTCTAGGTTGAACTAGCTGTAACCAAGATAAATAGAATTCTCTTTAATCCAGTTCCATGATCCATAAAAAAAATCCAGTTCAATACTGTTACATTATTATAAGTGCCATTCAGGGCAACAGCTTTATTTTAATTGGACAGAGTGCATCTTCATTAACTTTCATATTTGTTACTGTCAGGTATAACTCTTTCTCCTCTCTCTCAGCAGCCTTAAAATTTGACATAAGCTCTAAATGACACCCTGCACTCCAGTTAGGATTCATTAGTATTCCAGGTGTTTATGTCTGCTTGGTATTTTACAGTCTCGAAAATCTTGCCCAGTGAAATGGCTCAATGTCACCCCAATAAAGGTCACCTGTCTTATAGACTGAAGTGGAAATTTTGTTAGATATAACTCTAGTCAAAGGAAATGGCTAGTTTGTTTCTCTGTTTCTCCCACTTGGTATAGTACTATTTTCTGCTCAGCAGAAGAAGCCTTTTATAAGAAAAAAATGCTTTACATGCTAATCAATGACCTTCCAATTTCCAGTCATTGCCTTACATTTATCCTCTCCTCCTCTACTGTCTTTTTATTAGTTCTTATATTTGCATTATTTGCAAAACATCTTTGAAATTGACCCTGGTGATTGCTCTTGTTTTCACCAGATGAATTTATGCCCATCTAGCACAAGTCACCACTTTCCTAATTTGTGAGGTAGTGAACTGAAGTCACATCCTTGACAAAAGTTGTTATTGCCTTATATACTATAAAACAGTATAGTCCCAATATGGTTGTGCTTTAATTTTCTTTATCAGAGGGTTATTGCTGCTAGTTTCCTTTTCCAGATTCCTCTTTCCCCCATCATACAATGTTCAATGTATTTTTCTCAGGTTTTTAATTTATCACAAAATCTTAATTAGACAAATATAAGACAAAGATAATTTATCACAAAATCTTAATTAGACAAAATCTAATTTCTTGTATATTAGATTCTTTACAGATTTCAAGTCAATGATATATAAAATTTCTCTTTAGCATTTCTCATCTAAGGCATCTTCAGCAGTATTAAAATTCTGCCGTGAACAACATAATATTAGCTAGCCCATAGCAAAACAACATACACACTTACCTAAGCAAAATTCATTGAATTTCCCTAAGGATGCTGGGACTGACATTTCTGACTCTAATTAGATGAAATTGTATATCAGAATTCTATAAATTCCCCATTGAAATTTAATATTTATCTTGTTATGAAGGTGGCTTAGATTTACAATGGGAGGAATATCAAGGAAAGCCAAAAGTTCTCTGACAGAGCTGAAAGTCACTACGATATGGAGTCAGGAAAGGCAGTCATCTATTTCATGGAGAAGCCGAAGAAATCTTATCTTTGTGTAACAGTTTGAACATACTTTTTTTGTTGCTCTCTTTCGTTTTGTTTTTGCTGCACTTTCTGTTTGCCTATTATGATTTTAAAACTGAGGTTTCTCTTATGGAAGGGTTGACAATGAATAAAATCCAAAATTAAAAAGGAAAAAAATAAGTTAATTCAAAATACCTAATCTGTGAACAACCCTCCTTTTCTAGAAAACCATTTTTAATTCTTAAGTAGGTTTTGGATGTTTATTTATGATGCTATTTATCTTAACAATAATTGACTGTGAGAAACTTAATCAAACAGATTACAGCAAACAACTTTGCTCAGTCTCCCCAATCAGGTACCCTAAAATATGTAGAGATATAAGATTTCATTAAAAGTTGCCAGAATATTCATTCTTTGTTATCTATTCTGGCTAAGGATAATGAGTATTATAGTTTAAGCTGTGCAACACTATTCTAAGAGTTGTGCAGTTAAAACTTAATAACATCAAATAGAAACAGTAGATCTAACTTCAGTCAGATAACAAGAGCTAAAACCACTCAAATTCAAAAGGCTGGTTTTCATGCATAAATACATACATACATATCAATCATGCTATTCCCATTAATGTAAACAGTGTTCTGCAGAAAAGGAAAGAGAAATAAAGGCATGAGCTAAGAAAAATAAAATGAAACAAAATTAAAATTATTTTACAGCAGCACCATTCATTACAGTTTTCTATTTTTGCATACCATTCTTACTTTTACCATATCCACACAATGCTTCACAGACTTTCTTTTGTTCTTTAAACTTATCAGCTCTCTTTTTTGAGGATTTTGTCAGTCAACATTCCAAATTGCAATATTCCATACTCCGTGATCATCATCAAATGGACTTGTAGATATTTATGTTCACTGCCCATTATGTGTTTGGTCAATTGATGTTTTTACATAATGCTTTTTTGTTAAAATAGAAATGCTGTAGACCAGGTACCCAAATTTAGTCATACCCATGCCACATGCAGCATCCACTGCTCTGGTAAGGAGGTGCCAGTCAATTTGGGCACAGTTTTATCTTCACATTTTTCTATTCTTGTATATTTAATCTAAAGACTATCTTGCTCACATCCCACCGATGGGCAGGCATATAGAGTGATAGATATGCATACACTCAAAAAAGGCAGCACTTGATTGATTTAATGGCTTGATACATTTTGAGTAATTCTTTCTTTTAAAGTTGCTTCTGGTTGTTGAGAGTCATTTGGGATGACCTGTAACGTTCTGGATCAATGTTCTGATGCAGCCCTAGAAATTATCTGTTCTGTCTGGAACTAAGGACTAAATCGTATAGAGCTTTACAGGTTAAAAGCAGAATCCTGAAATGGATCCAAGTGAATTGGCAGACACAAAGGATTCATATAATATAATATGATCATGATGCCAGCATCCTAATTAGAACTCTTTCTGCATTGCTGAAAAAAGCTCAGCTAGTGGGATTCAGTCCCTAATAACCTTGTTTTCAGTGGGCATCTCCATCAAATAAAATCAATCTAATTGCCAACTTTATTCCCATGAATACCAATACCTGATATCAATATAAAAGATTCACTTCATATTGAGAAAACTAAAATTCTGGACTGTATATTCACAGAGAGAATAATAGCTTGATTCTTTTACACATCACTGTGCATGTTTATTTGGTTTATTATTTCGAGCTGATCTTGAACAGAAAAATTTGAGGCCACCCTGGCTGGATTCCTCCATTCCCTTGTGTCTGTATTTAGCAAAGCATGCATGTGTAAGTAGAATCATGCCCATTATGGCATGCATCTGGAAACCAGAAGCAGATGGCTGTAAGATCCAATTGAACAATGAAATTTATTGAGGAAATTACATGTTCTGATAGAAGGCCTCGATATCTTATTTCCATGGTAAAAAAAAGAAGAATGAAAGAAATGCTCTGTTCTCTCTTTAGGAAGCAGGCTAAGAGGACAGCCAAAGGGGCTTTCTCCACTTGCACCTAACCAATTACAAATATGCCCTAGAAACATCATTTTTCTGTAGTGTCACCTTTACAGTGCCTTTATTTCATCACCAAATCATGACTTAAGCTTAACTCATCCTTAGCTATATTGGGTTAATGTTTTCCCCATTAAGTTAAAAACATTCAAGGAGAAATACAAACTGTGTGAAACCTGTTGTGTTTCACCACCCATTATGTGAGAGGCAAAGTCAGGTGGCAGTATGGGTGAGATCAGTGAGGCATTTATTGACTGATATGGATATGCCTCCTCCCCCTGGGCCCCAGTTAGCCTTGTCTGCTCTTGTCTCCCTAAAGAGCTAGATATAGATGTTGTGAAACATTCAGAAAATGACTTGCCTGGGGCTTGAAATTTTGTGGCAGTGAAATGTGGTATCTATGAAATAATGGAGGACTGAATTCCATAACAATGATATAATGCAACAGTCTGAAATAGTCTAATGCTGAAATGATGGGTCCAGCTCAATGCCTCCTGAATAAACATGGAAGAATCTGAAAGTCAACATTTGTCCCTTTGTAAAGAATAGAAAGGAATAATTCCCAAATAAAAGTGGTCTTTCTGACAGGTCCCTTCATGACTCCAACCTAGGTTGTTGTTTTTTTTAAACTTCATTCAACTCAAATAATGACTGAATGTAGTATAGAAGGGATTCTAGAGTGACAAATAAAATTCTGCAGCCAGATCCACCCCATACTGTAGTAATTTGCTTGACAGATTTTTTCCCTACCAGCTGGTGACATGTTGAAGAGGGAAAGAAGCAAAGCCAGAAGATCTACGAAGAGAGAGAGAAAGGAGTCTTGAGAAAACATGATAGGTTTCGGGTAGTGTAATTGCAGTCTTCAAATACTTGAATAGATGTCACGTAGGAACAGATCAAGATCTGTTCTTTCTCATTTCAGAGTGCAGGACAAGGAATAATGGATTTAAAGTACAGGAAGGCAGATTCTATTTTAATGCTATAACAAACTTTTAACAGTAAAAGCAGTTCAGCAGTAGAACCAATTACCCAGCAAATTAGATGTGTTCAGGTGGAATCTAGACAGACATCTTTCTGGTATGCTTTGATTTAGGTTCATGGAGTCTAATTTCAGCTTGAATATTCCATGAATCAACCAATCACTTTGCTTTTCACATGCTATATTAATTAGGACAGCACCATATGGTAAGACTTGGATTGGACACAATAGATAGATATAATGGGGACAGCAAATTTCATGTTGGTAATTTTCTGCTGACTCAAGGATAGTTGGCTAACACTTTAACTCATCAGTGGCAAAATATTCTAACATTATCACTCTTCCAATTAGGGGAGAGCAGAAAGAGCCAAAGAGAATATCCTTTACTTGCTATCTTTATTTCTAATTTTCCTAGGTGTCAATAAGTAAAATGTATAAAAAGTAGATGTCTCTAGAGGAGCATCTCCAACAGATCTGGGATTAAGAATCTCTGCCTGTATTTAAATTTTACCTCTTTTGTGGAGTTGCTTTTCACCTCTCTTGTGGAGTTGCTATATCACTTTAGCAAGTTTCCCATTTGTGAAATTGGAATAATATCAAACCTACTCATGAAAATATATGCAATAAACTCTGTACAATACTTAACAAATAAAGAGCAATGGATAAGCTATAGAATAGCTATTACTACTGTAGCAATTGTTCCTGCATTAACAGAAATACTAGAATATTTACTTATCTAATTTGGGATTTTGCTGTAATTTCTATTGCAGTTATATGATGGGATTGCTTTTAAGATATTAGATAACAAAATGAAATAATACCCTTGAACTTGAACTTAAGAATTTCTTAATTTTTGTAGTAAATGTAACTTATTTTGCATTCTCTGCACAATCTGCTTTAACCATGCACATAAACTGTTTTCAAACTTATCAACCAGAGTTTTCAGTTGGATACCAGACTTACTTGTCTTTCTAAAATAATGTTTTGAGCATGAATCCAACACCGGTTGGTAGGCCCAGTGCTTCCTTTTTACAGAGACAAACATTTGATGGGGTTTGTTCAGATACTAGTCAGGTTTCCAGGAGATGACCTTGAGACATACTCTTCTTCTCATACACAGTGAGCTGCACTGTGATATCCCAGCAACTCTCTCATCCCTCAGCTATAAAGGTAAATGACCTCAGACAGGGAGAAGGGAATGAATCATTCCTCACAGTTTTTGTAGGTATTGTTTAGCTCTTATTTATATATTTCCATCAATATTCCCATACCAAACTTCAGAAGCACTTTATTAAACTTTTATTTATATATGTTACTCTTATTTATGTTACTTTGGCACAGTAGAAACCTATAGAGAACAAAAGGATCATGCTTCTGTGGATTCTTCTTCTGTGCCATTCAAAAATGTCTGAAGAGCCAAATTAGGTAAGACACAATTCATAAGATGGCTCTGGGAGATAACAGGAAAGTAGAGAAACTTTAAGTACTTTATTCTTGCTGTAATCTCAAAGCTTGGTTGTCTCATGTTTTTGCTTCTTGAATTGGAAGAAAAGCTTCCATTGGGACCAAAGGGAACTTTTCAATGCAGTTAACAGTGGTAAAGGAAAATCTGATACATAATGGAAGCAGAAGACGAAGGATTGAGGCTTTCAATTTGTCTGATATTTTAGAAGTTATAAATGCAATTGCTATTGTATGCCATCATGTCTAATTTGAATTAGTAAGTCTTTCCATCAGTTATTAATCTATTCCTACTTCATTTCATCTCTTCATGCACCTGGAATCTGAGTGTTGTAGTATATTTTCCAAAAGATGACTTTGAGATAATGGGCAAGGTATTTGGCAATGAAATTAAAAGAAATTGGGCGTGATTAGGATAACTCATAACCTAATAATTTTGATTCACTTTAAAAATGTTGAGTCAGTGTTTCTACTTCTTGTTCAGTCCTTTAGCTCACTGGGCCACAGTTGTTCTATGAATGACTTTGGGAGGGATGAAACACAGTTGGGATCAGGATCCAGTAAAAGGTAGTCCAATGAAGGTTGCTTTCACTGAATCCTTCCCAGAATCTTACTTTTAAAGCAGATCATGAAATTGCTTGCAAAAGCATAGGAACTGTTTGAAGTACAGCTTGGAATGCTTTTGTTTCCCATATTTGTCACACACAAGCTGTTCATATGAGACATGCAGACTGGAGATTTTCTCCATGCTACCATAAATCTCAGGGAGAGAAGGTAGGCTTTTTTAAATAGAGTTGCAGAGCCTACACCAGTCCATAAATAAACAGTTGAAGAAATGCATGCTTGAGCATAATCAAGACCATTGTCTAGTTGGTCTTTTCTAAATACTGTATTTGGGCAATATCTAGAATTTCTGGTTTCCTAGTTAATAAAATTATTTCATCCTGTTGAATGATGCATCTATGAATTAAAAGTGTTGTACTTATCCAAACTTTAAATTGATGAACAAATATAGGCTAGGACTTTATATGTGTTAGTAAGCACTATTGACACTTAAAATACTGAAAACACAGCTCTCCAAGAATGTGCAAAGAAGAACAATCAATTAGAGCTAGCTGGATTCCTTTTGAATTTCCACATAGGAACTCTCAGAATTTGCAAGACATGAAAAGTGGGAAAACTTCCTGCTAGACTCTGGTTTTCCATGTGCCTTCAAGCACATTTGGCAATTCCAGATTATCCACATATATTACTTTCTAGATACACTAAAAACAGATGGGTCTCAAAAACATTAAACCTCAAATCAGTTATGCCCACACTTTACTATTAGAAACAGAATGAATATCTTCTGCAATAAAGCCTTGAAAACATCATTTTCCAGATTGCTCGATTCTGTAGATACTTCACCAAAACGTGAGGCAATTTCTTCCCTGGAGAATTCTTGCCACCTGTCACTAATATATTCCAGTGTGAAAAGAGATTGCATTTCCATACATTGTAGTCTCCTTTAACTAAACATCTCATTCAGTGAACTTACCTCTGAAACAAAATGAATGTTTTCCCTAACTTTCTGTGCATTTGCCTACTGATCGATGTACTAGAGTAAATGCACAAAATATGAAATTAGTCTTATTGTTATTATTAAATAGACAAACTTAATAGTAATGTCCCATAACATGCTGAACCTAATCAGCCACCAAGCTATTCAAATATCTGTACTGGTGATTCTGACAGCACAAAATCTCAATCATTAAATTCACTTAAAGAATAGTGTCAACATCTATTTTCTCCAGAATGTCCATTGATGTCTTGTGCCAGAATACATGACATTCCATGACATTACTAGCTTCTTCCCCATTATCCAAAAGGCAGCAGTAGGTGCGATTTGGCCACTGCAGCCAATCCATGTGGTATGTGTGTGTGTGTGTTATTTAAATGCAATTTAAAGGCATTTATTTAAAGCAATGCAGCACTTTGGCCTCTATATGTGTGTTTCTGTGTCAGGAGGTGGGAGAGGTAGTGTTGGCATATGTAAGTCTAACATCTTTTTCTAACTTCCTGGTGGGAAAAGGTATAATTTCCTCTGCACCAGACACTATTTGCTGCCTGTTCCACAAAGTTATATGGACCTTGCATTTGGCTTCTTTGAATTGGTAGTACTGGTTGTCATGGTTGGGCCTCAGTGGGCAAAGCAGTTCTTTGTCATAAGTACCTAGAACACAGTTTCTCACTTGGCAACTTTAAGATATGTGGATTTCAGCTCCCATGCTAGGTGGGGAATTCTGGGAGTTGAAGTCCACACATCTTAAAGTTGCCAAGGTTGAGAAACACTGCTCTAGAGTTTATGTGAAATGTTTCAGACACAGATGAACTCTTGGGTTGTTTCTCTCTGAAAAGTTTGGGTTTTTCTTAACATATGGAGGCTTTTATTTTCAAAAATAAAAGCATCTAGATAGCCTGGTTTTTTTCCCCGTGGGCTATCTTTTTAAAATCTTTTTCTTTATTTGTCGTAGGTTTGATTAGAGGAAAATGCAACTGCCCTCTTAGCAACACAACAGTCTTCCAAATTAATCTGCACTGAATTCAATTAGACTTAGGCCAATGTAGGTGGGGATAAGAGTATACACTAAATATTCTTCAGTTTCTCATACTAGCATTGCTCATGCTCAAGTAACTTTATTATCAATCTCTCCTATTTCTCAGGCCCAATGCTTGCTTGCTAATTTTTGTTTAATTATAAAAACTCTGGAATAGCTTTGGCTAATGCTTTAGGCAATTTACTTTGGCCCATTACTGAATTATTTTCACAGAAGAGCATTTCCAATTTATGAGATTTGCATTTCATCTAGTGAGTGATGGATGGAAATGGCCCCTCTGATGGCTGAGGTGAAAGATTTATAGCATAGAATTTGCTTCCACCTTTCATAAAAGTAGTATATAATAATGTAACTACATGTTGGGAACATGTCGTTCATAATATGAAACTCATTTGATCCAGCCTTCTGTGTAGTACAGAAGTTATTGCATAGAATACAACTGTGATATCTTGAAACGCACTCTGTAGTACTAGAAAATATAACACTACCTTTTTCAGTTTATTCAATCCATTTATAGAAATTACATATCCACAAAACCTGGTTATGGTATTGGTTTTATGACATAAAATAAAGTCTCTGGGCCCAATTTTAGTTATTGCTCTTGAAATTAAGCACAATTTATAATTATCACCCATTTTAGTTTTTACCCCTTCTTCTCAGATGAAACAAATTTTTGCTCAGTTCCAGTTTTACTTCTCTATTAAAAAAGCTAATCAACTTTTTAAAAAATTGTAGTATATCACAATGTAAGAAGTGTGAGTATAACCAGAAAATATTGACCTCTAGCCTATAGACTCATGAATAAACTCACTGAAGTCATAAACCATTTTCCAGGTCATGAATTAGTTAACATAATTTTACAATTTAGGTAATTTATCCATACTTCAAGTAATACTTCAGTGCTGTTCCCTTAAGTTTCTGTAGCAGTTAGCAACAAGTAACATGCATATAAAATGCATTTCTAACCTAAATAATGGGTAGTTGGCCAAGACGGCCTTAAAAAGACCTTGTCTTCATATGCAATTCTGCATTCTTGTGATGATGTACATCAATAACTCAGCCATACAACTGTCTTCTGGCACATCACTAACTAGTATCTAATTTTTTAAAAAATGTATATATATATTTAAAATTGTTTTACCTAAACTTTTTTTACTCTCTCAATGCATTTAGCTTCTGGTACTAAATTGTCAATTTTGGGGTCCATCACTCTGAAATCCTTTTGGAGATGAAAGTGAGGTATGGGCATTTCAATCATGCTATGGCTTGGAAACAAACCCTGGCAGTGGTTGATCTGTATTGTGTCACTACATTTAAATGGATCAAAATGTGGTGCTTACAGATATGAGGCTTCTGGTTTATTGAATGAATTGTTACCTATCTCAGCAGGCCTGCCACTCTCCGATTTCCACACATTCAGGCAAGAAATCTGAAGGACTCATGTGCTTGCATGCATGTCAATATGAATATAACTTTCCATACAGTCTGGGTCCCAAATATAGCAGGTTCTTGAATACCACTGCCAGCTATTTGGTCCCATTGCCCTTCAGACATCTTTGAAGGTTTGGAAAAGGCAGAACCCTAACCTTTGTGCCTCTTTTCTCCTCTTTCATCTCTCCATATGTTCAGACAAATGCTTTGCAAACTCAGTTGGTGTTTCTCTGTATACACATCTGTTTTTTCTACTTAGTCAAGGTGAATGCATGCACACATTGTTTTTCATAAGCTCTGATGAATATTTAATGGACACATCCAAAGTACCCATTAATCATTACCTTTAATTATCTGAATATTTGGGGCTATTAACCCATGATCCCTTCAACAAAATATATTGTTGGCTAGCAGAATACCTCTATGCTGAAAACACACAAACTTTTCTTAAGTCTCTTTTTAAGCCAAAGAGGCTTTCCAGATGTCTTTTTAGCTGCTAGCAAAATATCCCATCTACTCACATTTTCATGATGCAGAAGTTATCCATTATACATGTATGGTTCTTCCTTGGCATTTTCCCAAATGAATGAAAGCTGGTTATCCTTTGAAATCTGCAACATTACCAGGATGGTTATTATATTGGGAAACCCAGCTGCATCTCTGCAAAGCATAAGGCAATAATCTGTTTCCAAAGAAGGGCTCTCTCATCACACTTTCAGTTTCCCTGCATCTGTGCTCGGCCATGGCATTTTATTTCTATCTAAACCCAGGACATTACAGCATTCACATACTTCCCTACCCCATAGACTATACTGATGGAGCTTCTAACAGCCTGCTGTTTGTGTATGTATATACAACCAGTCTTCTGGAATTCTCCCACCCACCCACTCAAAAGGGCTTATGTAATCTACATTTCTCCAGAGCCATGGAATTGCTGAATCCAAGGAGATTTGCTTATTTATTTTTTTAACAATCAACCTTCCATTACAATTGCTCAGAAGTGTTTTATCTTCTTTTATTTCACAGATTGCCAGTTAAATGAGAACTATATGTAGACAAATGCATGGATTGGAATTAGGTGGTGAGGGAATGGTGAAAAATTCTGTCTCCTGAGAAATCTGTATGCGGGCCAAGAAGCAACAGTTAGAACCGGTCATAGAACAACCGATTGGTTCAAAATAGGGAAAGGAGTACGACAAGGCTGTATACTGTCACCCTGCTTATTTAACCTATATGCAGAGTACATCATGAGAAATGCCAGGCTGGAAGAATCACAAGCCGGAATTAAGATTGCAGGGAGAAACATCAATAACCTCAGATATGCAGACGATACCACCCTAATGGCAGAAAGTGAAGAAGAACTAAAGAGCCTCTTGATGAGGGTGAAAGAGGAGAGTGCGAAAGCTGGCTTGAAACTCAACATTAAAAAAACTAAGACCATGGCATCTGGACCCATCAATCCCTGGCAAATAGAAGGGGTAGAAATGGAAGCAGTAACAGACTTCATTTATTTGGGCTCTAAGATCACTGCAGACAGAGACTGCAGCCATGAAATTAAAAGACGCTTGCTCCTTGGGAGGAAAGCTATGGCAAACCTAGATAGCATATTAAAAAGCAGAGATGTCACCTTGCCGACAAAGATCCGCTTAGTCAAAGCTATGGTTTTTCCAGTAGTAATGTATGGCTGTGAGAGCTGGACCGTAAAGAAGGCTGAATGCCGAAGAATTGATGCCTTTGAACTGTGGTGCTGGAGAAGACTCTTAAGAGTCCCCTGGACTGCTAGGAGGTCAAACCAGTCAATCTTAAAGGAAATCAACTCTGATTGCTCATTGGAAGGATTGATAATGAAGCTCAAGCTCAGATACTTTGGTCACCTAATGCGAAGAGAGGACTCTTTGGAAAAGACCCTGATGCTGGGAAAGATGGAAGGCAAAAGGAGAAGAGGATGGCAGAGGATGAGATGGCTAGATAGCATCACTGAAGCAATGAGCATGAAATTGAGCAAACTCAGGGAGGCAATGAAAGATAGGAAGGCCTGGCGCAATATGGTTCAAGTTGGACACGACTTAACGACTGAACAACAACAACAACAATGAAGGCATTTTTTTGTTCAGTTATGACTTGCACCAAGGCCACTCAGCTACTACCTAGCTTGGAGGCAGCAAATATGAACCCTGACTAGTTGATGATCTCTGCAAACCCTAGACTTGCAAAATACAGACTTGCCAGTGATTAAAACACTAGGAATATCAATATAGAGTAGACAAAAATTAAGACAAGTTTATTTTTCTATCTGATTTCATTTAAACATACATTGTAAAGGTTTTGGAAATAGATGGACTCTATGAACCAGAAGAAAATTTGCTCTACATCATGGCTGTTTGTTGAGAGAACATTAATCTTCATTGATCTGAAATGAATGGGCTATATTTATTTGATGCCCATCTACTCCAAATATAGTGTTCTAGCAGCAGTGCACAATTTTCACTCAGAAGGGTATAGTTATCAATACAATTGTCACAAAGACCCATATTAATTCATTTTTATAGCCTTCCTGCTTAATCAGGTATATTTTGTTTCATGACATTTTTCATACCATAATAGGACCAGCTTTAATAGGCTTTTCTCCCACTGGGTCTGCATATCCAACCAAAACAGCCAAGGGCAATGCAGGAGTTACTACTTCCAGTTGGGATTTGCTGCTACAACCTTCGTTCCATCTCAGAACGAGGTACAAGGCCAAAAGAAAGCAAAATGCCTTAATTCCCCCCCCCCTTTTTTTTTTTTTTACTAACAGACATATCTTAAGTGCAGCTTCCAGCAGCCTATCTGGATAGACCTAGAGATTCCGAGGCATGTTATCAGATTACAACCCCAAAATACAAATTGGCACCAAAATGACTATTCAAAATCATTTAGAGTTTATTAATAACAGATAACAACAAAGGAAAATACATTGGATGAATGTTAGTTACAATGGGCATACTCATCTCAGGCCTCAGAGAAAGACTAGCTGAGAAAGGAGCTCAGCCAATTCTGTTTAGTTACTCTGTGAATATAGAAATTGTGGTTGGTTATATTCCATGCTTTTTCTGGAAACTTTACTCCATACTTTAGAAAGGGATTGATATTCCTTTCTTTTCTTCCCCACTGCTAGGCAGTGCTCTCATGGGTATTCCAAAAAGAAAAAGTCTCCTCCAAACTGCTTTCTCACTATTTAACCCCATGGAGAGAGGGAGAGATGCTTTATTCAGGGATTTAACAACTGCTCTCCCTCCTATTTACGTTATTGGATAAGATGGATTTGTTTACAGATAATTGGTGGAGGTGCTCAGTACATGCCTGGTATGGTATGATACCATGACCAAAGAGTTGAACATACTTGGATTACTTTAGCCTATCTAGCTACACTGAGCTTACATTACTTCTTCCTTATGATCATTTTGCTCCTTGTTCTTGAATCTTTGTTAAGCCTTGTCTAATATTTTTGAAGCCACCTTTGACATACTGTAATTACTTATCTCCTGTCCTGAGTTTTGACCTTTAAATTAAGTGACATGGCTCTCAATATGGTTACAGTCTTTGATCTTCCTGAATCCTAGCTTGTAGTAGTTTATTTAGTATGGCTACCTATCTTTCCTTTCCTACTGATTGATTGGACAGCATTGAATCATGACCCAAGCACCCTTGACAATTACTATGTGCAGAATCTAAAAGCAAAGCATTAATTTTAAAGGAGAACTATCTTTATCTTTAGACAATAAACACCACTTATACACCACTGTTTTTCTTTTAGTTCCTGTAGGTATGATGATTGTATAACATTTTTTTCTGGGAAAAATATGTGTATGTCTCATGAAGTGTGTTTATGTGCAATCACTGAAAAGCCCCAGTCCAAGAAAGAATTTCTGCTACGTTGACTCAATATTTCTTTGCAATGTTGCATGCCACATTTTTATATAAGGTTAACCCCACTGATTCTTTTACTGTTCATATTTCAGGCAACTTATTTTTTTCAGTGTGCCACTTTGAATACCAATAAAACTGCCTGAAATTATATCAGTACTAGAATACCATTTAATCTTGTTTATTGGTGTACTGTGGATCCTTTGAAAATTGATATTTTCCACAGAGAACAGATAGACATTTTCTGGGAAGCTGTACTGTAACTATTTCATCAAGACATTCTAATATTTTTTCCAGTATATATTGTTACAAGTTTTCATGGCTGAATTAAATCCTATCTTGCTTCCAGCAATCTGCTTATTTTGCTTTTTACTTTCCTAAATGGATAGCATTTTTAAAGATCCAAAGCATTTAAGTTCATTGAATTATTTATCAACATGACAATAAGGCCTTGGGATTATTAAAACTACTTAAATAATTTACCATGAGTCTTATCCTTTAACCATTGGGGCAATTACATTGGTAATGCAGTGCAACCTTAGTTTATTTTGAGCTTATTATGGATGTGATTAGTAAATTTGCATAGAGAGCATTTGCAGCATCTTCTGAATTTGATCTGCATGACATACTGCAAAGGTCCTTCTAACATATTCTGGAAAGAAAAATAAAACAAAAGTCCCCATTATATTCCAATATGCTTTTAGGTACACGTAGCTATATCTAATCTAAATGTATTTCTCTTCATGCGAGCAAACTTCCCTCTGCTGTCCTCATTCAAGCTCTATATGCACCCAAATTTGTCCATGCAACAAATTTTGGAGATATAGGGAGAAAAAGAAAACCATGTTACCAGCACTTTTTTCTTACCAGCAGTACACACTTCTGGATTCCACCTAAGTTAAAACATATAAGATTCAGCTTTTTGTAAGGCAGTGTGTCAATCTATGTTTTAGTTCAATGATTCTGGACGCTGAGTGGTGAGACTCATAATGTGAAAGCAATGGATTCAATATCTTTTTATCTTCCTTGAATGTATCAAGAGGGGCAAAGACATTTAAAGTGGATGAAAGTGCAATAAAATGACAACTAAAGAAGTTGTACATTTTTAGCTTCCCAAATTTGTAAGATAAACCATGATTTAAAAATAAATTTACCAAAATCACTCTACATGAATAACAAAAAGGTACTGTGGGACTTTCACCAGTGAAATCATGGATTCAATTTCCTGTTAGGTCATAAAATTCACTGGTTCACTTTAGGATCACTCTTTTAATCTACCTAATGCAATTGTTGTTCAGGCAAAATGAGAACAATACCAAATCCACCATTGTCAGGTGTTATAATTAAGGGCAGAAAAATGCAGCTATATATCTTCTCTATGTATATGTGCTGTTCCTACTGATTTTAAAGAGAATGAAACATATATTAGTGGAATTTAGTTTAGTGCCTTGAAACATGATTTAAATTCAGTATCTAGCATCGTGTTCCAAACTTGTAAGACAGTAATCCCTTGCTTTATATATGTTTTTTGGTTATTGTCAACATTTATATTTTGTTGTTAACATTTATATTTCGGTTCTCATTTACAAGAACTATCTGCAAATCTTTGAGAAGGTAGAACTCTTTGAAACATTTCTGATACACACATTTCTTACATATTTTCGCTTCTCTGGTCAGATACTGGTTTGACTGCTTTGAGGCATCTGAGGCTGAAATTCTCTATCAACTTCTAAGGACACAAGCTTGCTTGTGTGTGGGTGTATATATGAATTGCTCTGTTCTTTGCTAGATAGAAAAATTCATATTTTATATTTATTTATTTATATTCAAATTTGGTCACTGCCCATCTCAGTAGGAAGTACATATTCTGTGCTGCATAGTAATGCACTTTCTTTTGTCTTCCCTTCCTTTAGGACAAGGCCTCAGATGCCTTGAGGCACAGCTGACATTATCCTTTGCTACAAATTTAACCCAAGAAAACCTGAATAAAAAATATTTGAGAACCAATCTTACTTATACTCTCACTTGGCAACATGTTCATTGACATTGTATGAATATAACAGGCCTCAAGGAATAAGTGTAGAGTAGCATCTTCTGATGTAAAGTTATGGGGCTAGAATACAAGAAGGAAGAGGAGGAAGAGAAAGTTTTGAGGTACAGCCCAATTCTGTTCATGCTTGATAAGAAATCTAACAATGAATGTAATGAAAATACATTATTTATTACAATTGTATCCCTTATTTCCTTCTCAGAAATCCCAGTAGCAGAAAGTTCCTCCCATTTTATTTTCATTAGTCTTCTAAGAGACAGATGGCTAAGAGCGTTTGACACAAAGTTACTCAGTAACTTTTACTGAACATAAGGATTTGAAGATATTCTAAGCCAGCAGTCTAACCAGTTTTCCCAAATCAGTGCTTTCTAGATGTGTGAAATTCAACTAACACAATTTTTATCAATAGCTGTACTGATTGCAATTTAGGGAAATTGACCCACACATGAAAAGCACTCAAACTCTGGAAGGTTGGTGTAACCACTCCACCATCTTTCCAAGTAAATGTGGAGACACATAGCCTTAAGCTGAAATCCTAAGCTTCCTTGACAGAAAGGAAATCCAACTGAATTTACCAAGATTTTTGGCTGAGTAAACATCATATGTTGTACCATTTTCTATACCACAGCCAAGTTCCCATCAGTTTCCTTTTACCTTTCCAGCTGGAATATTTCTTTTCTCTTTAGTAGCTGCACCTAAACGTATATGCATAAGCCTCATGTAGATGAACCATAAAGTAATTAATAATGCAAAGTGGGGGTAAAGATCACTGAGAAGGTTCAATATATAAAATATGCTAATAACTAGATTTATATGAATATTTCTTAAATCAGAGCATAAAGAATTAGTATTAAAGATCTATGGACATTTTTTTTTCCTATGAAACAGGCAATGGCCATATTGTTACTGATTATGCCCAGGTTGTATCCATACGGCATGAGCAGCTGCAAAGAATCAGGATACTGGAAATGATGCTTCCCTTGTGGGCAGCTACAATAAACTGTTGTATTTGCTGTTTTGATTTAAAGCAAAGGAAATCTCCAGTAGAATCTGCCTGAACATTGGAGGATTATTTTCCGTTTGCAACACAATGGACGAAATATTCTTAGACTCTATAGAGAGATAAATATGAGATTTTGATTTATTATCTGTTTTTATAATAGACCCTTGCTGAAAGCATTCAAGTGCATTTTAAACAGAGTTTATTATGGTATATATCAGATTAGGATGTAGGATATTTCACTCTATGCTTCACCAACCTTGGCTTATCTTGGCTAAAGCAACATATTGTACTGTACTCATTTTTGGCAGCGATTCCACATTCTAGATCTAGCGTGGACTGTGGTTGATAGAGCAATGTTTCTACAGCCTTTGCTGAATGATTTATGGAGGAGCATTTACACTGGTTTCAAAGGAAAATGTTCTCTTTCTGCCTGATGAACAGAAGGAGCTGGTACAAATAATAGCAACAAGAGGAACTAAATGGAATATGTGACAAGAAAAAAACAAGTGCAACCAAGCAACTGAACTAAATGTACTTTTCTCTTTTAATATTAATGGGAATAATTTATATGTGCATCTATATGCATGCCAGTTTATATATGCAATAAAAGCTGATATACTAAGCATATGCCAAATAGGTGCTTAATGTACACATATATTCATTTACATATCTCAATTTATTCTACAGATATTTTTATTTATATATACATTAAATAGTTTTGGATGCATGCACACTCTGTTTGGGTACACTCATGATGGATATATATTACTTCTAATGTCTGAGGCAGTGTGCTTCTAAATAGAAATTGTTGGAAAATTTAAGTAAGAAAGGGTTACTGCATCCAAACCTATCTGGAGGACTTCCAGAGGCTTCATGACACAGAATGATGAACTAGATAGCCTTTGACATAGACATCTATGGGGAAGACAAGAGGGAGGAGTGACAAAACATGGCCTGTGACGTTACAGTCTAAACTCTTTTTTGCTTATGACCTTGCAGTGCAAGCATGAAAGCGTGAAGCTTGTGTTATGATGTCATAATGCAATTTTTCATCATTGTGGGGGTGGCATCATGGTTAGGCATGGATGCCTATGGCCTTTGGCATGATCCATGAGAGTGATTCTTAAGTTCTTAAACATTTGAAGAGCATTAAAATAGGGAAGTAAAATGAATGTAACATAGAAAATGAAAGCAGTGATGAGACAGATGAGGAGAAATGTGATGTTCAAACTGAATAGTTAAAATAGTAATGCTAAAGAGACAGGCCATGTCAAATAAAGAAAAGTAAAATTGATAATTAGCATATGAACAATATTGAAAGTTAATGAAGTAATAACTGCATGGAAAGATCAAGAAGGAAGGAGAACAAAACTCAATTTGAGGGAGCTAATAGAAACAGAAAATATAAATTAAACAAGAGACAGAAAGAAAATTGTTTAAAATCATGCTGTTTGTTGACATCTAGATGGATCTTCACAATGGCCTACTTATGTGTGGAACTTTAAAATAGTTCTTAAAAAGAAATAAACAATTAATATATAATTGCATTTAATAATATCCCTTTTCCTTGTTATGGTTCTGGTGTCCATACAATGACCCAATCCAGTAGCAGCATGCCTGGACAGAAGGAAGCTTAATTCTTCCCTCCAACTGCTTTTAAAAAGAAAAGAAAAAAAAAAACTTCTAGCTCACAAGGGGGTATTGGGGATAAAAGACAAATAATGGAATTGTGAAACAAATAAACTACATAGCCCACAGGCTGTATGTATGACATGTCTTGTTTTAAAGGAGCTGAAACAAAGGTAGTTTACGGTAGTAACAGTGCACATTATATACATATAAATCTTAGTGATTTAATTTAATCATGAACTCACAGAACACTATGGTCAGAATTACAGCTTCCAATAGCTTACTTTCTTGTATTCTGAATGGGACTAATAACAAGGTGTGGCAAAGTCCCAGGACAGTCAGGAGTTGAAAACAAAAACAGACTCTTTGGAGGGTCAGCAGTCCAAACCAAGAACTCAAAAGTAATTTCATCCAAAAAAAAATAAAAATCAAATGAAGGAAGAAAATGGTACAGGCAGCAGCAGTTTGAAGCTTGTTATCCTCCCCTTGGACCAAGAGACTCAAAGGGCATTCCAGACTCAGCATAAAGGCAATTCCCTACTTGGGAATCTCTGGGCCCTGCCTTGCTTCCAAGTAAGACTTTCCAGTGTGAGAAACCAGCTCTATTCTGTGCCTGAAAAATGAGCTGGGTCCCAGGCAGGCAGCATAGAAGTGGGGGGCGAGTCTTAAACAGGCCTTGATAAGGGTAATTCCAGCAGGCACGTTTTTGTCGTCTCCAGCTTTTACTCCAACCCCACACCTTCCTTTTTGACAGAACAGCCTTTAAGCTTAGCCAGCCCTGAATCTACCAGCACTTAAAGTCAGGAGCTGTGGCTTACTTATCAGGAGGCTGGTGTTTTACCTTAACCACTCAAGGTCTGAGAATAACTAGCCGCTGAACCAGAACTTATTCCTTGTTACCAACAACAAACAATTCATTTTCTGTATAATCAGTACTTTAGAAACTTGATATTCAGAGTGGTTCCAGTGACATGAACCTATGGTAACATGAACTGGGATTTTTCCCATACTAAAAATAAAAACTGCCCTTGTGTTCCACTGAACTCCTGATGACTAATGGATATGGCATATGATAATAGATGCAGTTTTCTTGGCAATATTTGCTGTTATCTCATTAAAGGTTTTCTTTTTCTTTTCTTTTTTTTACTTCCCTGTATAGTCTACAGCCCTGGGTTTCCTTGGTCTTCCATCCAAGTACTTATCATACCCAATCCTGGTTCTGACCCCAAACAAGCGAGTTACCACCTGTGAAGACTTGTTTCATATTTGAGCTACAAAATTTAGAAAACCATTTATTGATCATGGTTCCCTCCACAGAAGGATGGCAGCTCAGAATTGCGCCATCAGCAATAGGGCAGAGCCAACTGTAAGAGGGACCAACTAATTCTATACCATTCAGTATAGTACTGTATAACTGTTTCAGTGGTACTGTATAATTCTTTTAACAGTAACATTAATTAACAAACGTGATTATTCTTTTCCTATTTTCCACCAAACTTGAGTGACGGTGACAGGACGCACAACATATGATGCAGTTTAAAGGCAGGTGTGCATAGGCGGATGGATGGAATATGGAGAGAGGAGTCCTCCTGTATGTTGCCCCTGAGCAACTGATATTCAGTAGACTATTACCTCCCAAAGTTAGACGTTCCATTCAGTCCTCATTGATGCTTACAGAGTTATATTGTGTGAAATTTTTCCTGTAAGGAATCCCCTTTCGAAATTTCCTGACCATCTCCCAACACTTTTGAATGTTCATTTCTAACAAAACTAGGATTCCCAATGTCATTTTATTCAGATGGTTTCTTGGCAGAAATAATATTAAGTATTTATGTTAAGGTTATATATCACTTGGCACACTCCTGGTAAAATTTAATAATTAATCTCTAGACTATACTCTGTTCAATAGCTGAATGCACAAAACTTGCATTGAAAATAAGTCTTACCTATTCCACAACTACTTATTTTCTCTGCATCAGACCATTAGTTGTTTAGAATTTAAGATACAATTTCTAAATGGCTAGTGAATACCTGTTCTGGAGAAAAAAGAAACAGAAAAAATATGCATCTAAAATAATGCAACAGCAAGCATATCGGAGCTGTCACTAGACAATGTCTAGCAAAAGCTGTTTCCTTCAACTGGAAGGCATGATTCCAATTAGGTGAGTATGTGACCTGAATCTTTTTTTTTTTTTTAATTGATATAGAAATGCCTTAAATGGTATAGAAATTTCTGGTTTTTTACCCACATCACAAGTTTTTGTGAGTGTTTGGCTGAAATCTGTTAAAAAGAAAAGAAAAGCCTCTCTTTCAAAATGGCTAAATTTTGAATAATTGTGATATGGGGGGACATAATTGAATCAGATCCTTGGTAAGCAGCACTTTTTGGAGAAAAAAGGCAGTCAGATTGGAGGACTTAACACTGGACATATAGCAGCAGCCTGAGGACCAGTGGCTGTTTTATCTTTAAATACAGGGCCATGCCTGTTACCTTTATTTGGTGGTATTCAACTTTTAGAACCCAGGTTTGAGGCCAGTTTACATGTAGAGCAAGGTTCAGGTGTATTACAAGATTGTATGCAGGTATTTTACCATAGTGTTACGGGTGGGAGCAACGCAACATTTATTGATGACGAGACTCTCACTGGGTCATTCAGGGAGAAGCTTTATTTGCGCAAAGGTTCAGTTAGGACTCGCAGGTCCCTGCAAAGAACTGAACCCCGAAAAGGAGTTCAGCAAGCCTTTTTATCATTACAAGAGCCGTTTCTCCCCAATCCCCCCTCAGTGCCCTCCCCATGCCTTCCGTACTCCAAATTTGGTCAATTGCTGGTAGCTAAACCACAAGTCCTTGTCTTCACCGGTTGTACCTTGTTTTGGGTACATTTCGGCCTTGCTGTCTAGAGCATTGCTATCTGAGGAGGGAGGGAGATAAGAGCACTCAGCACCAGCAGAAAGGAAAGTTACAGAGAGTTACATTTAAAATGTAAAACTTCACAAAATACCAGTTTCATACAAAATATAGGATATAACAAAAGACTTCTTCTCATATTTGCTTCCGAGACTTATCACTGCAAAGCCTCTAGCTAAAAGAAAACACTTCCAGAGAAGAGGTTCACTACTTGGTTACTAGTGAGGACTACATAACCCAAAAATATAGGATAAAGATCAGAATGTAGTTACAAATAATTTTCCATTTGTATCCTGCCACCTCATTCCCCCCTTTGAAAGTCCTTTGGCTTTGCCGAAGGGCTTTCACTCATGAGAGTGGGAATGGGGTCATAATGCCACAGAGCCATTATTTGAGTTGTTGCTTCCCTTTTGGCTATGAGGGAGAGGGTACTTGTGATAGTGCAAATAAAAATAGGTAAAATGCAAGGAATAAGCACACAGCCAACAGCAATTATTCCAATAAGTGCAGCTATAGCTTGGAGACCTGGGAGTTTGGGAAACCAGGACCCAAAGAGATTTTTCATATTGAAACCCTCCCATGTCTGAACAAAGACATGGACAACTTTGACCATCCGGTCAGTAATTTCCTTAATAACCTTTTCAGTATCTTTTATCACATACACCTTCTTCCTTTCCTTTTATCTCTCTTCTACTTTCTCCACTCCCTCCTTCTTACACACATACACATACTCAGCCATTCTTATCGTATGGGTGATGCCAAATCTTCTGGTTGTTCCTGAATTAGGTCACTACCGGTGGACCTAATTAGTCCTTAAAAAGATTTGCTGGTGAAGCTAGAGAACGCTGCAATTTTAATTTAAGTCCATCGACCAAGGAAACTTGCCAAATGTCTGGGGGTTCCTTCACCTGCCCGATCCTGGATCCGTGCACCCAAGCTTTGATGTAGGACTTTCACAGCAGTTGGCATGCTCAGTAGGACTGGCTTCAGTTGGGACCACTTCAGATCAGTGCAGGATGGGAACAGCTCTAACCCACTGGTCTGGCTGGGCAATGGGTTGTATGTCAGGAGCGACTGGCAAGGCATCTCGGACCTGCAGGGAAATAGAGGATAGAACGTGCGCCAGCTTCTGCAAGTATTGAGAAATGTTATTTTCACCAGTCCAGGCAGTTTGTACTTCATGAGATCCAAATGATCTCCCATAAAGCATTTCAAAGGGGGACAGTAAATAGCCCTGATACGTGTTAAAGCAAGGGACAGTATTTTGGGCCATGGCAACTGAGTCTCCTAACAAAGCTTTGCAAGCTGAGCCTTTAAAGTACGATCCATGTCTTCAGCCCCTTCTTCAGGCCAGTTGACTCCAAACGTTGGCCATTCTTGTTTACAGAAAATCTTCAGGGTATCCGGGTCGCACCTGGGATCCCCATAGTCGCCACTGAAGGCAGCTTTAAAGTTTTTCAGCATGCACGACAGAGGGGTAATTTTGCTTCCTGTGTTCCCCATGGTGTGGGTCTCCTAACGTGTACCTGATGTTAGACTTTGGCAAGGGGTTCTCCTGTCAGGCCTCGGTCCGGCTCAGGGAAATGGCGAGACAGTCCTCCCAGCACTCGCTGGCTCTTCCTTTTAAAGGACCTGTCCCCTCCTGCCTTGGTCTCCCAGCAAACGCTGGCTCTTCCTTTTAAAGACCAATCCCTGCTACGGAGCGTGCCAGATTTCCAATCCCTTACTCCTTTAGGAGAAGGGATGTTCCCAACCCACTTGCCTATACACTACAGCCGACCTACGGTGCCGGACACTCAACGGTCACCAATAGGAACTGCGACTGTTTAACCACCCACACAATCCTAGAAGGCACCCACTCTTGGGCCCTTCACCCCCAGGAGGATGCGCTTTTCCTCCTCTTCCGCCTCACCGGTTATGACGGGTATTCCCCACTGAGTATACTCGCCTGGTCTGGTCGCTAGTCGGCCCACTCACTCCTCTGTTCCTCTGGCCGGCCGTCCACTCACTCCTCTGCTCGTCACCATGAATGGGTCCTTGGATCCAGGGGAAGGCTCCCTGCTCTCTGCGGCGTCCGCTGGTCCCGAGGCACAGGAGTCAAGGGGTCCTGCCAGCTGGTTGCGTCGAGCCGCCGGGCGTCGCTGAGTCTCAGGAGTTCCACTGGTCCTGCTCAAAGGGCCGGGAGAGTCCCATCTGGGTCGCCAGAAATGTTACGGGTGGGAGCAACGCAACATTTATTGATGACGAGACTCTCACTGGGTCATTCAGGGAGAAGCTTTATTTGCGCAAAGGTTCAGTTAGGACTCGCAGGTCCCTGCAAAGAACTGAACCCCGAAAAGGAGTTCAGCAAGCCTTTTTATCATTACAAGAGCCATTTCTCCCCAATCCCCCCTCAGTGCCCTCCCCATGCCTTCCGTACTCCAAATTTGGTCAATTGCTGGTAGCTAAACCACAAGTCCTTGTCTTCACCGGTTGTACCTTGTTTTGGGTACATTTCGGCCTTGTTGTCTAGAGCATTGCTATCTGAGGAGGGAGGGAGATAAGAGCACTCAGCACCAGCAGAAAGGAAAGTTACAGAGAGTTACATTTAAAATGTAAAACTTCACAAAATACCAGTTTCATACAAAATATAGGATATAACAAAAGACTTCTTCTCATATTTGCTTCCGAGACTTATCACTGCAAAGCCTCTAGCTAAAAGAAAACACTTCCAGAGAAGAGGTTCACTACTTGGTTACTAGTGAGGACTACATAACCCAAAAATATAGGATAAAGATCAGAATGTAGTTACAAATAATTTTCCATTTGTATCCTGCCACCTCAATAGAGCAACTTATCAATGATCCTGTGTTTATTATGCCACCATTGTACCATTTTGATTAATTGGCAAGTCATAACTATGAATTAGGAATCATAAATGAACATTCAGCCTGAATCTCCTCAATTAACCTTCTTGACAAGCTAACAGAGTAACATAAATTCATTGTAAGCCTAGTAAATAGTAAAACAAGCAAGTATTTCTTGACTGCTTGATCCTTTATTGTTGGTGGTTGATCCTAAAAGGCAGAAGCTATATTCCACTTCAGTATATTCATTGCCAATTTTAAGGCTGTTTGTTTTACCTGCTTGGTCTTCGTTATATTTAATTTTAGTCCCATTTTTTCACTGTGCTTCTTGACTTTTATTACTAGGGCTTGTAGATCCTTTGCATTTTTGGGTATCAAGGTAGTATCATCAGCATAGCGCAGGTTATTGATGTTTGTTCCTTTAATTTTCATCTCATCTTCTTCCAATCCAGCTTCCCTTAATATATATTTAGCATAAAGTTTGAATAAATAAGGGGAGAGTATACAGCCTTGCCACACTACTTTACCAACCTGGTGCCAGTCTGTTTTACTGGCTAATTTGAGTGGCAGAAATTGGGTGTTTGCATTATTGTGCTAAATTGTTGATTTCTATTTTATCTAGAGCTAGTTGTGAGAAGAGTAGAGCTAGAACATTTTGTGTTGTGCCTAGTTTTAAGTGCATGAAAAATTAAGCCTACTATGATTATCTTTCCTTTTACCAATCCCCCCTCCCCTCTCCCCCAAAAAAGCTGTGCAGATATGTATACAACACACATTTCTCAGGATCATATTCTGTGCATCTCATGAAGTAAATTGTGATCAACAATATCTTATGTGCTAAAGAATATATTATTCTATAAGATGCCACAAAAGTCGTCTTCTGTATTTATATTTATATTTGGTTTAATTGTTTTTAATTATTGTTTTAATTGTTTTAACTGGTTGTTTTATAGTTTGCTGCCCAGAGTCATGTTGTGAGATGGGTGGCTATATAAATCTGATAAATAAATAAATTAGTTTTGCTAAAGAGATTAACACAGTTACTCCTTTGGAAATGAAATGTAATTCGGTTAATAAGCAGATGGTGTAGCAACCTGTTTTGTTTCTCTTTTTAAAATATGACCAAAACAGTGAACATCTGTTGAACTCTTCTAACATCTCTAATCCACAGAGTTTATGGTCTAATGAGTTTGAATCTTTTCATATTTGAATTCAGGGCTTTCCCAAGCAAACAGTGATTTTGAATGCTTCAGCTGAGGCTTCTTGAAATCATCTGACTTCCAGAAGCTAAAGTCTCTGTCCACTAAGGATCTAGCCCACTTCAAACAGTTATGAATGCTTCAGAAATAGGAGCCATATGCCTACAGATGCTATAGTAGCATCAGTATGATTCCAAGAATAATGATTAGAAAACAGCTATTGGACTTAGATTCAAAATGACAACAAATAAACTAAAATACTATGAATTTGGCAACTATACTCCAGATTATTGGCTAATGCTTAGAAGAAGAAAAAACGACCAAAATCCAAAATAAAATAATTACCATGCAGAATGAAAACAGAAAATGGATTAAAGTATCACCATTAAATAATTATATCTTTCAACTCCAGGCTGGCTAAGTAAGACTGTGGCGGTCCTGTCCTATTACCCAGAGTTTGTACAGGCCTGGATGGGAAGAACCAACTCGGAGTCAAATTTACCAACACCAAGTGGCTGTGGATATTATGGCCCCCTGGACCTGGGTTTTTTCCATATATACAGAGTGGTGTGCAATCTGGGGCCCTCCTGAACTCTTAGCTCCTGCTCAAAGAGCAGATGGCGGCTGTGGCCAACAATGGGCCTTGGCACAGATCCATCTGGTGCACCAGTTGTAGCCCTTCCTGGATTGGGAGACCTTTCAGATAATCACTCATGCCTTGCAATACGTTGTACATGGGGCTCCTGCAATACGTTGTACATGGGGCTGCCCCTGAAAACCAGTTGGATTCAACTGGTCCAGAATGCAGTGGTGCAGGCAGTTACAGGCAAGTCTGATTGTACCGCGTCCCCTTTCTTATACTCCAGTGAATGACAGAGTGGTCTGCTTGAGCTGGTTCCAAACGTTATCTCATTTCTTTGGACTTAAAACATCTTTCAGCTCCTTTTGCCTAGATAATGGTTCTTGCATATTTCCATCAAGGTTACTCTCCATCTTACTTACCCTCTATAGGTCTTAAAGACCTGGTTGTTCTGAGTTAAGATAGATGGACCCTCTTGTTGGATGTGTTTATTGAGTAACTGGATCCCATTTTGTTTTGTTCTGAATTGCATTTTGTATGTTTATTATATTGTGAGCTGCCTAGATTTGGTTTGGAGATGAGTGGTACCTAAATTGAATGAAATAAATGATCCATAGTTATGAAAATTTTAATAAAAAACATGATACACTTCTGATAATGCATCTATCAGAATACAGAAAAAATGCCTATATAAGTGAACATAAATACACTGTTTTAATTAAACACATGTTGGCTATAAAGAAGGCCTTTCAGTACAGGTGCCATTTCCTGGAAGGAGTCAAACATGCTATTGAAATCTGAACTGACCATAAGAATTTGGAACACTTGCAAATTTCCCATAGACTTTGGAATTACTTCTAGGATAGGATGAGTTAGCATCTACTGTCAGGAACTCCCTCTAAAAGTCGATTTTTATCTTTTTTCTTATTCAGTTTTATTACCCTGTTCCCACTTTTATCTTATTCTTATCTCTACTTTCACTCCTGCCCTGTTATCAGCTTGTCCGCCTTTTATTTTTACTCTTATTTATCTCAAGCAAAATGCAGGATGGGCTGCATAGATCTTATTTTTAATTGTGAATATTTTTAACCACTGTGCAGAGCAATGGTCTCTGTCTCTGTAAGAACTACCCATCTGCCGTTGCCAAAGGGCGTAACAGCAAGAAAAAGGACAAACAAACTAAATCAAGAAAGCATATATTTAAGAAACAATGCAGCAAGAGCTCTGAGATATAGAAGTGCTGAAAATCATAAGCAATCCACTATAGAAAATTACATACAGCATTCTGACTCCTCAAGTGAGTTGCATTCTTATACCTGTCATGATAGATATGCAATGCTTCACTGGAAAAGTGAAGGAGAGGAGAGAGTATAGTTAGATACAGGGAGGAACAGAAATCTGACCCCCACCTTCACCCCCAGCCCTGACTCAGAGTTGGAGTTAATGGCTAAAAACTGTTTACCAACTGCACATACAGTGGTCTCCATTTATGACCAGTTAACAGAAACTAACAATCCTCATACCTGATTCATTTATCTTCTATTATTGAAATACTGATTCCATTACTCTAATACATTATTTAATAATTACTTTAATATTTTCGACTTTAAGAACTCAGAATACATTCAGAGAAATATTCACCTTTTCGATTTTGGCTATGTGGATGGTTTCTTGATTGTTGTTTTTTTTTTTGTTGTGCTGTATTTAGTTTATATATGTTCTGTTTTGTCTTGTTATTGACCAAAATAAGTATTATCTCTCTCCGCCATCCCCCCAGACTTTCCCTATACTGTGTCAAATAAGCATAATCTTGTATTTTTCATATCTGCTAAATCATAGAATAATCAGGCAGATGCTTTGGCTTGCAAAGCAAAATAGTCAATGCCCTATAAACTTCATAGCACTGCCATCTTGCAACCAGAAAACTTTGTCCCTCTTCCTCCAACCCTGTTTTGTGAGAAACTAGGTGAACAAATCTGTCTTAGATAAATTTTATTCTGGAAGACCTTTCCTCTTCACTCTCCTCTTTTTCTTAAGAATAGAGATCTATACCATTAAGCAGATCAGATGAGCATTTTGAAGTCTTTAAGAGTTTCCATCCTGACTTTTGGTAGCCTTGCATTAGAGTGGAAGTTGAAGCATATATTTCTTCCTGTGACACTTCTTGCTGTGCCGAAACTATAACCACCAAGCCAGTTGGATTAGTCCATCCCCTGCATCCCCACAGTAACCCTGGGACATGGTCTCCTTGGACTTTATTACTGATCTACCACATGCTAAAGACCTGAATGCCATTTGGTAGTGGCTGATCTCTTCTTAAAAAAAGTTCATTTCATCCCCTGCTGTAGCCTCCCCTCTGCTTCATATACAGCCCATTTCATTATTTTGGAACTGGGCCCTGTCCAACCACATCATTTAGGCTTGGATACACAATTTATGGACCAACTTTGGAAGGCTCCTTTTCAACTACCAGATGTTAACATCCATCTTTCTTCACACCACAATATGATGAAGAAATAGAGAGGACAAATGATACGTTGGAGCAGTATCTTCATTGCTGTGTGAACTAATCAACAAGACAAATTACCTGAATTCCTTCTCATGGCTGAACTAAGTTCACTCTTCTACTCAGTGACACCATTTCATATATGGCTACTGTTCACACCTGTTGCCAAATACTTCCCAACTTCCCCTATTCCAGAGGAATCCTGTTTTCTTGAGGGACTATTAAGCATGCAGCAACTCCTCAAAAAACAACTGGATTATGCCAAAGTTCCTTCCAAGAACTCTACTGACTTCACTGGAATGCGTTTCTCATTTGCTGTTGGGGATTGCTTTTCACTTTCTACAAGGTTTCTCCCTTCTATATAACCATCTGAAATGTTGTATGACAAATTTATTGTGCCATTTTTTTCCTACTTGCAGAGATCAATTCAGTCCTGTAATCTTTCACATACAGGTTCTGGCTACAGTGAAAATGCATCTGGTTGTCAACCATACTATCCTGATTTGGGATCGTCCTCCCTTCCCATTGCATATCTCTGCCCCATGCCCCATCTCAATGTAAGGGGAAGATAAATTTATGATGGAATGCATGTTAGATCCTTGCTGCCATTGAAAACCTATCCTGATGGAAGGCTACTGGAAAGCATTCATGTGCCCCCATTCCTATTCCAGCACAGAGATATCCATGGGGGAGGTACTAGAGGGAAAATGATGAAACAAGTGTTACCATGTCCATGCTGTGTGGGTAAAGGGAAGAATTTGCATTTCTTATGTTCATGTCATCATTCTGATTAAACTATTGGATTGTATGGATCCCTCTGCTTTGTCAGTTCCATTTGCATGCACTCACCCAAGCACACACACATCCACGCCCAAACCTCCAAACTGGCCCCACATTCCAGTTTTGGTGCCAACATATAACACTGACTCTGAGACCACTGGTTTGAAGAAGGAGGGATGTGGTTGCTCATCCTCTGACAAAGAGAATGAAACTGTCCAATTAACAGTGGAGAGATGGTTCTGGACTGGGAGAAACTGATGATGAAGTTATAGATTCCCTCCCTGTGCCTGCTGTCATAGTACCAGAGGAAGTATTCCTTAAGAGGAAAGGAATGGAAATTCCCCCTTCATCTGTTGAAGACATGGAACTCTGTTGTTGGTTTTTGTTAGAAGGGAGAAATGCAACACCTCTGAATGGAGAAGAAAGAGAGGTCAAATTTTTTTCCCAGGCTAGTGTCCTCTGGCAGGAAGAAGCAGGAGGAGTGAGAAAGACAGGTGAGGGAGAGCACTTGGTGATCCCAAATAATTAACAGATGCAAATGGTGGAAGAGAAAGATGCATTTGGCACCCCAAGTCTAAGGAAGGAGGGAAGACTGAGACTAGAGAGGCAGGTGAGAACGAAAACTGGCAGGATGGGAAACAAAGATTCTGGAATCAGACAGGCCTGTTTTGTAAACCCAGCCCAGGTGCAGTGTAAGAAATAGACTGCAAGCTGCCTATTAAAAAAATAGTACAAATAAGTTCATTATTTAAACCATTCAGCATCTATCTTCTATTTACAGATCCTTAGTCTATCAGAAGCTGTTCCTTATCTTACTAAAGTTGTGGTATCTTCAGTAAAGTATCTTAGCAGCTTAAGTTGAGTCTCTGAATTCCCATGAGAGTGCTAAATTCCAGGCAGATGATTACTGAAGAGAATACACAGTGGAACATCCTGAATTTACACTGATTACTTTCATTCTTAAATATTTTGGCATCCATCTCTATCTATCATCTATCTATCATTATCTATATCATCTATTTCTATATATCTATATATCTGTATCTATGTATCTATCATCTATCAATATCCTATCATTTGATTTAAAATAATGTGATACTATAATATAAAGGTAGGGAGGCTCTTAAAAAGAAAATAAACCTTGGAGTTAGATTAATGTTAATTATATTTGTTTTATTCCAAAATAAAGAATATTCTTTCATTGCTTTAATTTGCATTAGAATATGGGATATATTCTAATTTATCAGTTAAGAAAACTTCATGGGATTTCTTATGCCAAAAGTCATAAGCCTAAACTACAACTCCAGTCCTTATATTAGTCATTATTATAGCTATGACCCAATGGCATTAAGTCTGATTCACTCCAATTTACAGAATAACAAGACAAGATACTAAACTCAGGTATTAATAAAATGAGAAACTTAAGTCTATGTCTAAAAATAACATATAATCTGCATATAGTAGAATCTAATATTATGTTCGTCTACTATAACTCCAATAATATTTTAATGATACAGGCAAGAATTGCTAAGGCCAAATCAGAAAGAAGGGAGAAAAAAAAGAACAATCATTAGTAACCCATAATTTAGGGACTGACAAACCAAATTAATCCAAAATTTAAAAATTGTGAAACCAAATATAAGTCAAAACATGTCTCAAAAACTTTTAAAAAATGACAAAGGTTTGATATATAAAGTAATTATAAAGTTGAGTTCCGTCCATCTTGAGTTAAAACAAGATCATAAATTCAGAAATGTTGTCATCAGAATCTTGATGGTCAAAGTTCATCCTGCCTGAGTTGTGGGGGGGGCACTATAGTTAGAAAAATATCCTGTTGATCTGCAAGCCAAAATCATGGCATCCACATTTATAAAGGAAATGGGTCTATAATTAAGGATTTGAAATAACTATGTCTGTATTAGGAATAACTATGATATATCCTTTATTAAAACTGAAAAGTATGGATTTATTATAATAATGACACTTCCTATAAAAAAAATCTAGTCTTCTGAAGGTAAATAATTGAAATTATACAATTTAAAATAAAATTTAAATTTATTGCATTTATACTTTCTTCTTTGTATCTCAAATTTATGGTATAATATTATGTTGCTTGTTTGAGCTGAAAGACAATAATTAATTAGATTTCAATCCCTTTTCATAATATTGGTACATTGTCATAAAGCAATTCTTGAAGGCCTGTTAAGTTCAAAACTACCACAAATAAAAAATCGACATTGGTGATGAAAAGGATAAAATACATAAAGAGTTAATACTTATTGAACTATCCTCTAAGAAATTGATGTTAGCCAGTTGTTGGCTATACAATAATTTGATCTCTGATACATGCTTTAGTGGTATCCCATTCCAAAGACAGAGATATAATGAAATCCCCATTAATGCAGAAAATTCTGCCATTTCCTATTGTATCTTCTTAATAAATCTTTATCTTTCAATAAAGATACTTCAAGGACTGCTTAAAATGTGTCTTTAATTTCTTATCAAACAATACAACATGTATTGTCGAAGGCTTTCACGGCCGGCATACGAAGGCTGGTGTGGATCTTCCGGGTTGTGTGGCCGTGGTCTGGAAGTTCTGTTTCCTAACGTTTCGCCAGCATCTGTGACCGGCATCTTCAGAGTACAGGAGCACAGACAGGAGCAGTTCTCTCTGTGCCCAGGATGGTGTGACCCTTTTGTGGGTATTTATAGAGATGTGGAGGGGGGGGGTATGGGGTGTTAATGAGTGGCTGCTTGCCCAGGTGTCAGGAGATCTGTGTATCTTCCTGTGGGCCAGGCAGGGTCCCTTCTTCTATTGAGTTGTTAACGAGTGGCTGTTGAGGGTGATTAGCAAGTTCATTGTGTGAGTTGTTTGCATGTCCTGGTGGCTGAGCTGAGTTCGTTGACCTTTTGCAGGCTGTATTTCTCAGGATTGGTAGCCAGGTTTTGTTGATTTTTAGACTCTCCTCTTTTTTATTGAAACTGTGCTGGTGTTTGTGAATCTCAATGGCTTCCCGGTATAGCCTGGTGTAGTGGCTGTTTGTGTTGTCCAGTATCTCTGTGTTTTCAAATAGGATTTTGTGTCCAGTGTGCCTGAGAGCATGTTCAGCTGGGCAAGCAGCCACTCATTAACACCCCATACCCCCCCCCCTCCACATCTCTATAAATACCCACAAAAGGGTCACACCATCCTGGGCACAGAGAGAACTGCTCCTGTCTGTGCTCCTGTACTCTGAAGATGCCGGTCACAGATGCTGGCGAAACGTTAGGAAACAGAACTTCCAGACCACGGCCACACAACCCGGAAGATCCACACCAGCCTTAATACAACATGTCTCAGAAGAATGTGACCCTTAAGCTGTATCAGTGTCTATATCATGTGTTTTAATTTTAGATTGCAAAGAATGAGATATCAGGAAATAATCTATCTGAAAACAATTTCTGAGTGTGAAAAAAAGAAATATATTCCCATTGAGAAGATTTAATAAATATTAACTAAGTTAAATTCAGACATGTAACTTTGCAATTCCATATATTGTTTAGGTTGATCTAAAAAAATCCGTTATATGGATGATTGCAAGGATTGTCATGATTTTTAATGAAAGGAGATTAAAATAATAATTTAAAATATGTGTGCCCAATGATTACCTCCTTATTTCACTTCCATTCATTCCTCCAAGTATTTCGGTCTTCTTGAGCCCTAATTGTTTGATTAAAATCACTTTCAACTGTTATATGATCCACTAGATTAGATAGAGATATTGATTATGTTTTGTTCTGCAGCACTTGTCTGCAGAACAAAACAGTCTGATAATCAATATTATAGGGGTACTTTTTTGGGAGGGGGGTAAATTAGCTTTCTTATTATTTTAATTGAAAAAGAGCATATGAATGGAAGTTATGTTAAATCAACAAGAGAACCAAGGAGGTACCTACTGCTATTTCAGTGCCTAATTTGGTAGCCTGCTGGAGTCAGTATTTAGTTGAACTGAATGGGCTCAAAGCAATGGGGAGAAAGTTCTTATTTGGTGTATGTTAATATGTAGAAAAATTACCTGGCAGCAGGAAGCATACTTGAAAGAATGAAGGCCTGGCAGCTTTGATTATTGAAAATTATAAAGTTAAAAAGTGACAATTTGGGCTCAGGAGGACTGTAATACTTGGGGATTTAAGGGAAGTGAGATAAGGGGTAACCATTGGGCACACATATTTTATATTATTATTTTAATCTCTTTTCACTGAAAATGAAAATCATCACAATAATTGCAACCATAAATGTATACAGTACAATGAATTTCTAAAAATCAAATGATAGACACACCTTGGCAGTGCACATGAATGTTCTGAATCATTTTTGCCCACAGACAAATAGTTTGAAAATATTTTCCCCATCAGCATTAAACACTTGGGAACACAAGGAGCTGAAACTACTGTTTCCAGTTTCTAAACTCTATAACTCAGTTTACAGAGTATTTGTATTTCTGTAGTCTGTATTTCATTAGATTTCTCTGAAATTTGGACAACTTTTATTCCTCTTCAAAGTGACCCTCCATGTTACATTTTATACTAGTACAGCAAATAATCCACAAGGAGTAAAACGTTTGTAGGTTTAACACAAAATGTGACATACCTAATAATAGAGCCTCTTTTCTCCAGTTTGTTTTTAAAGGAAATGTTGTATTTGTATATAAGAGCTATGTGGGAATTACAGAAACTAAACTAGACTAAACTTAATGTATATGATTTTTTCCATATTTATCAGCTCACTCAAATTAAGCTGAAGGATGTCTCTTTTCTTAATAAACATGGTTTGCCCCCTCAAGAGTCAAGTTTAGTGTGTTCTTCTGTGGGAGATACCTTGATGAATTTCCACACAGCCAAATAACCTTTGAGATTATGAATATGCTTTCAAGATGCACTCAATGAGAAATGTGCAATTTAAGCTAAGCTTTCATACAACTGAATTAAAGCCTGAAATTGTTGAAACTCCAGCTGTTGATAAGAAATTGATGTACCAGTTGCTATTTATCTAAGAGAAACTGTTCACTAAGATCAATTTTATTAAACGAAAACATCAAATTTTATCAAGAAGCTTCAAAAAACCTCTTTCTTTTAAACTTTTCAGTATAATAAGCTTCTTGTTATTTTTCCTTATAATATACCTTTGAACCATTGAGAATGGCTGGCAAATATAGGCCTTTTGACTGGTCAGCTCACCTAGAACTGAAAAATACAATTTTGCAGGAATATGTTGGTAGAAATTGAACAATAAATAGTTTATTCAATGACAAGTTATCCTAGGAACATGAATAATTATTGCAAAAATTCAAGCCTCTTCTGTGAACTTTGGAATTAATTGTTACAATGAGACTTCTTCCATATGTAAAAGTGTGTTATTTCTTTACAAAATACCTAAGAATGAGTTTAATAAATAAAAAATATGTAAATTGTATAGACCATTTTAAATATACTTTGTCAGTACAAATTTAATATATTTATAAAGAAAGATCTCTGTATATATTATAGTGAATAATATTGATTTCATATCATTACACATATATAATAATATACCATTTCATTAAAATGTATATATTATTTAAATTCTATAAATACATAAAAACATTAAATCCTATATTAGCAATATGAAACATATGTAATGCATACTAACCTTAAAAGCACAAATACATTGTTAATTTTAAAGATGGATCTTAATTTTCCATTTCCTAAGTAAAACTTCTTGGAAAGAAAGGAAAAGAAAACAATCTTGTACATTTTGACCACCTACCCAGCAGATGCACATGGACATGTGCAAGATAGTGAGTAAAGAGGCCATGTTCAAAGCCCAAACTTTTTTCTATGTGCATGCAATGTGGCTTCAGTAATGGCATGTACCCATTGTACTGCAGAGGGACAGAAACAAACAAACAAAAATATTAAAGATAATAAAATAAAGCAAAACATTAATGGTTGCTAGGAAGTAAACTGAGTTATAACTATGAGAGACTTTGCATCAGTTGGTGCCTCATTTCACTGCTGTTGGAGTAGTTGAAAGGCCTTGGTCACCCAGGTTGTGTTTCCACATGCCAAGCAGTTTACTTCCATCAAGAACTTAATATAATTTAGTCTTGGCAGAAGTGTATGCTTGGCATGATCAACAGTGTGCTTGTTTGTGGTTTAGCATGATATATAATCCAACCCATTGTGGCTCAGTGAAGAAATCATGATTAAAAATCATGGTTTATCACTAGGTGTGAACCCAGACAGAGTCTACTCTGCTATTTAAAGACAGACATAGACAGTTAAATAATACCTTATTTAGCGACTGCCTTGGCAGGTGACCATGATAAAAAAGTAACTCTGTGACCAATCCTCACATTTATGATCTTTGCAGGCCTGTAAAGCAAAGGAAAGCTGAAGTAAGATCATAAACACAGTCACTATTTGGCAACTGCTTCACTTAATGATTGAACTGTTGGTCTCAATTCTGGTCACTAAAAGAGGACTACCTGTATTGTTTCTTACCAGTAAAAACTCAGAAGAAACAGGGATCTCATGAGTCCATTCGCATACAACTAAATTCAATACCATCTACCCATTGATTGATTAAGTGCCTTCAAATCATTGTTGACTCTTAGTGACCACATAAATAGATTTTCTCCATGACAACCTGTCCCTAAGCTGATCTTTCAGGTCTTCGAAGGGTACACTCATCGCCACTGTAACAGTCTACCCACCTTACTGCTGGTCATCGTCTTCTCTTTCCGTCCACCTTTCTCAGCATTAGAGCCTTTGGTAGGGAGCTAGGTCTTCACATAATGTGTTTGAAGTAGGATAATTTGAGCCTGGTCATTTGTGCCTTAATAGTAGTAGTAGTAGTGGTAGTAATAATTATTATTATTTATTAAATTTATATGCTGCTTGACTCCTACTCTGGGCAGTTTACAATTGTTAAAAACATTTAAAAACAAAGAACAATACAAAAAGCAAAAATAGCACAAGACAAAAGAACAACAACAAGAAAGAAAAGAAACCTGGAGGGGAACAAAAAGGAAGAGAGGGGCATCAGTCATTCTCACCAAGTGAGAAGTCTGGGTTGATTTGTTCAATGATCCATCGGTATGTTTCCTTGGTTGTCAGTGGTATTCTCAGGAGTCTTTTCCAACACCAAAGTTCAAAAGCATCAATACTCTTCCTATCCTGCTTCATCAAAGTCCAACCATCCATAAAGCAGTATTATTTACTTTTCTGCCCTAAAGGACAGCCAAAAGGTAAGTTAGGATTACCTGACAGATATGCAAGTCACTTGCAGTTGATCAGCAAAGATGACTGATTTCCAATACTTCGACAATAACAAAACCAATGATTCTTTTTTTTTTTTTTGTCTTAGGCTGCCGAAGACAATAAAGGTCAGGATATATTTTTTGTAAAAGAATTTGTATGTGGCTCTGATTCTAGCATCAGAAACAGAATTCCCAGAATGAGCAGCTGCCTCAATCAAAAGGGCTACTTTGATTTGATGCAGCCTGAATGAAACACATCTCAAAAGAAGATTTGAGATACCCATTTAAATGGAGCTAATTGAATCAAGAGGCTGCAGAGGGGTTTGCAATTTCAATGGCTTTTCAGCTGCCACTTCACTTCCCTATATGGAGAACACTAAGAGGAATTGAGTGATGTAATGGGCCCTCTCATTTTGGCATAAATAGCTGGCCAATGAATTTTATCACCTCATTAAATACTCTGCCTATCAGAGCTGTTCTGCAGTGACAAGGTTAACAAAGCTTTGGGCTTCATTCACTTTCTTAGCTTTTAGATTCTTTAAAGTATCCAGCCAGAAGCTTAACTTTAGTCTCTTTCTCACACTATTGAAATGTGACACTTGGATGACGTTCCTTGCCAATACTGTTGGAGTTCAACTCAATTCTCAGCATTCAAAATGGGCTCAAGGCTAGTCAGGCCAGAACATTTTCTTGGGACAAACTTTACTTTTAAATTGAGCATAAATGAAGCAGGTTGAAAACAAATGAACGCTAGGCTAATCCTTTCAGGCAAAAGCCCAATGTTTACTGCTTTTCAGGACAGTGGAAAGCAAGGCTATGAACTTCTCTGTAGCCTTTCTGTCTCGATTTAAAAACGTAAGTAAAAGGGAGAACAAATAGGAGTTTGCCTGTGGAATTCAACAGAAAGAAGTGACAAGGGGAAAAATGACTCAAGAGAAACTGTTCTGATGGTGTCAGCCTCACTAGGTAGAGCAGATCAGGAAATCAGCTCCATAGCAAGGCTAAAACTACTTTTATCTTGCACAGAGAGACGGGACCAGTTGCCGGTAAGCGCGAAACCGCACTCACCCGAAAAGGGCGCGAAGCAACGGAAACCCCGCCTCCTGCGCTCGCCAGCTGGGCTCTGCTCTAGGAAGGAGGCTCTGGCAAACCACTTCCGAAAAACAATTGCCTTGAAAACTGCAAGGATTCGTCCAGGCAGTCACTGCAGGGTCAGTAATGACTGAGTGCAGACAAAAAAAATAATAATAATAATAACAGAATCTTGCAAGTCTGATTGTTGCAATCTTGCAAGTTCCTCCCCCATCTTATACCCCAGTGAAACATGGGGTGTCTGCCTGAATTTTTCCAAATGCTATCTCATTTTTCTAGACTTAAAAAATGTTTCAGCTCCTTTGCCTAGGTAAGGGTTTTTGCATATTTCAGTCAAAGTCATCTTTTTTACTCTTTACACTCATGTCTACAGATGGAGTATGGACTTACATTGGAAAGTGAAAAGGTATTTTTCTGAATTGCTGCTAAATGTAAGGATGCACACTGAAAGCTACTGATTGCACAATGTCAGTGACAGCTTCTTGTTGAATGAGCAGAGGCAGTTAAAGGAATATAAGGCAGCCAAGTTCTAGGAAGCAGGTTCCCTCAGTGGGTAAACAGGTAATACAAAGAGAAGTGTGTTGGTGGAATTCAGTTGGAGAGTTTAACAATGTGTATTTGGCTAACATGAGGAACTGAAAAAGGATCAAGAAAAAAATAAAACCCTTTTACTGGTGGTGCTTTTAAAAAAATGAAGATAAGTGAAAAGGATTCTCCATTCATAATATGACCTGAAATTTTTATATCATGTTACTATTCCTTCTAAAAATAGCCTGGCATATATTTGCAGTAGGTACAAACCTGTACTTACTCTTGAAAAAAAGTAAAAAAAAAAAAAAAAGACTGGAAAAAACTGAGAGGTCACAGTACAGCTTGCAAAGGAGAATGATGATTTTTTCAGAGCAAAGAAAAGATGTGCTACTGTCCATGGGAAATCAGTTGACCAAAGGATTAAGTTCAGTAGATGAGAGTGATAACTAGAAATAAGAGATCTAGAAGATTTTGTTATCCGGTGGGATTCATTCCGGCTCTTAAAGATAAAAGAGGCTCTGATTCTCCAGTGGAAGAAAATGCGACTTGCAAACTGGAGCAGGAGATAAGATGGTGGAACGCTAAACAGCAAGAAAATACAGTTGCACCATTCAACTTTTAAAACTTACCAGGCCCACTGATGATTACCTATCCCTGCTAATGTATTGGGGGGGGGAGGGGGGGGACAAATGACACTGTGATAAACAGTCACAATTATTTCATCATGGACTCTGAATATCTAGAAAGAAACCTTAAGAAGCTGGGGACTCAGGTAGTACCATCTACCCTTTCAGTTATTTGAAGAAAACTGGAATGAGAAACTACAAGTGAACACCTGTCTACAAAGATGAGGCTGTAGACAGAGATTTGGTTTCTGGGACTGCAATCTGAGTAAACTGGATGATGGCCTACTGGCAATGGAATGAGTAATAACTAGTAAAAATGTGTTTGGCCAAAGACCAACAACTTCAATCAGGAAAAGTTTAAACTGAATCCTGTGGGATGAAAATAACTTTTAAATGAATCCTGAAATAAAAATCTTAAAGTAAGGACTTCATATAAACATTTATGCAGATAAAGGAAGTGTGAGTGCTACTGTATTGTTGTATATTTAACACCAGAGGCTTCCACATAATCCTCCATTTGACTGTGAAATCATGATGCACATAGAAAAGAAGCGGGCTTGTATCATAACATTGCAATACTTGCTTCATCATTTGCCCCTTCTTACTTCTCTCTGTTCCAGATACAGAAGGACCAATAGCTCATAATGTTTATGGCCATTGTCTATAAACTAATGCTCCAGGTATGGGAAATAAGTGAAATGAACTTGAAAATGCAGAAATACAAATACAATTTAATAAGCATCATAGGATGATGTGATGGCTCTATGACTGGAATACAGTAATTAAAGAATATGATTTGTTCACAATGAACAGAAACAACAAAAGGATACGAAGTGTTGTACAAAGTTAAAAGTATTCTTACCTGCTCAGTGAAGCCTTAATGATACTGCAGAAAACATCTGGGTTAAATAAGTGGAAGAACAAGTATACGAATATTGCTATTGGTGTTTATTGCACAAGTAACCAAAGGTAAGATATTACAGATGTTTCAAAGAGACATGAAGTAACCTCGATAGGAGACTTTAATTACCCTTTCATCTATTGGGGACAAACTCTATCAAGCGTGGTCCTACCGGGAAATTAATGACTTGTCATTTTGAAGATAACTTCATCCTTTGGAGAGTTGAGAAGAGGACAAAAATATATTAACCAATAGAGAACACTTCATTTTCAGGTATCTTCAACATATATATTTATTTTATTTATCAGTTCTCATCTTTCCACAAAATTTAATTACTCATTGCCACATATTAGAAGATGCAGTATATATAATGCAGAAGATAGTCAGTGAGCCACAATCCTGATGCAACTAAGTCCTGCCTAGATTAGGCAGCTTTGCCAATGTTTGGCAAATGCCCAGTTTGTCACCCTACGCCACCACCATCACCAATAATGAGGGACTCCTTTCCAGGAGGGAAACAAGCTTGTTAATAGCTATGCCAACTTTTCGGGCACCCACAAAATCCATTGATCAGAGACAGCTAAGTCAATGAGCATTCTTCAGAGTGATACCCAGTGTGGTACTGTAGGAAAGCAGACAGAAAAGTAAGCTCTTCCCCTTTATTGTCTGTGAAAGCTGGAGTGCTATTTGTTCAGTTAGCATGATTTATGTTCTTTCCTGGATAACTTGGAGATGGTGTGCTTTCCTCAACCACATTTTCTCTGCCTTAAAAGATTTGCTTAAAAGAGCAAATATTTTAAAAAAATAATTGTGATGAAACCCTAGAGTGTCAGGGTTGTCAGCTATTTTGATTTCCTTCTACCAGAAATGTTGAAACTGCTATGTTTTAATACTACCCCATTCAAGCTTGAGTACAAGATTTTTCCTTATCTAATCTTGACACAGCTCAATTTGAATTGATTTGCCTTTGAATCCTGAACTGAACTGAATTTTACCCATTTTGGATCTTGAACTGAATCCTAGAGTCCTAGAATCCTAGAATCATAGAGTTGGAAGGAACCTTGGTAGTCTTTTAGTCCAACCCCCTGCCCAAGGCAAGAGTCCTCATATCATCTTGGACAAATGGTTGTCCAATCTTTTCTTGAAAACTTCAAGAAAATCTTGAATCAGGTTTAATTTTAAGGAATCAGGTTTAATTTTCACAGGCCTTTTTTTAGCATTGTGGAAAACATCTATAATATTTGCCATTTGCTGATTAGGTCAAAATGTTACTTTTTCTGTCTCCTGTGCATATTGAACAGACCCTAGAATCCTGGAAGAAAGGGGGAGAAAGGAAAAATAGGGAGGGATCTAAGGGCAGGGGTCTAGGAAAAGAAATAAAGAAAAGCCTAACAAGGGGGCTTTTTCAGATTTGGGGCAGGTTTTTTTTTTTTTTTAAGAACCGGAGAGAAGTCTGGAAATCTCAGCACTCAGGGGAGGTGAAAGGATGAGGGATAGGATTAAAAGCATGGATCTTTACGGGTGCATGTAATACTGTACATTGGAGAATGACTAAAATATGTAAGTTGCAGGAATAGCATAGCTGAGAACTATTTAATGTTATGCTATGCAGCAATCCTGCTCAAAAACAACTTTTAAACATAAATAACTTGCACAAAAATAAAACAATGACAGCTATCTTTTCTGCCATGGAAAAATATTTTTCTGTTGCTTCACTTTCTGCAGGCTGGTATTCACTGCTCTGTTCAACAGTAAGGAGTGGCACAGCAAAGTCTTTCCTTCTCCTGGAAAAATTTTCGGGGTGCAAAGTGTATTGGAAGGTTTAGTTGCCGCAAACACAAAGCTTATGCCATTCTGATGTAGCTCATGTATCCTCTTAGATTCTAGAAACAAAACAAAATGGGTTGGAAGACTGATGTCCAGAGAAAGGGAGGAAAGGTCAAGGTGAAACAGTTTGCTGTTGCCTCTGTCCCACCATCAGATACATTTTTCAGAAGGGAAAAAGCAGTGGAGAGGTGAGATTACCTACTGATTAACTATTCCTATTTTGCAAACATCTATCTGCCTCCCCATGAGGTTTTAGTGCTCTCAAGTGAAGATTACAAAAATTAATGGATATGTATATTGGAGAATTGGAGAATTGGCACATCACTACACAAAGCTATGTACATTTTTCCTTTAGATTATCGGATTAAGAAAGCAGTTTACTATTCTCATGTCATGCATGGCTTGAATCACATATTTGATTCTGAATAAATTATCTGAAGCTACCAAACTATTACAGAGCACTTCTTCTCTCACAACTCACTGGAAACTCCAGGCAGCCCTATTAAGAATAACTTCTTTTGTGATTACAAGATTTTGTTTCTTTGGAAGGTATTTACAGCAGCAAACCTCCCAGTGGAATTCACCATCTGGCATTGCATTACATTCAGCTGCCCAAGGGACAACTGATCAACAACATCAAGGGAATCTTGATTTAGATTTTGAATGCAAACAAGAGGGTCTCTAACCCAGCTTTTTACAATTTGATGCTCACACCAGAAGTGTTGGAACTTCACCCCCAGCATTCTCTGCCTGTAGGCTGATCATGATTTCACAGAGTTGGCAAAGGCTAGTGTAGATCCTTGGACAGTGTCACTGTACTAGAATAAGCCCATTTAATCTAACTGGTGGCCACTGTTTTTCTAATACGCTTCTTCTGCTGTGTGGGGAATGGGGCAGCTGAACTGCAAGGTCCTCATAGGGAAAGAAGAAAGATAAGAACGAGCACTTGCACAGGTAATGGTAAGTGTTCAAGCTCAAGTTGCACACTCATAGGAAATAATGCTCAACCCTAGAAAGATAAAGCATCTGTGGATTTTAAGGCCCCCAGTACTACTACAGGCCTTCCGTCTTTAGTTCTGGATTTGTCAGAAATCTTTATTTCTGGACTCTCAGCTCTTGCATGAGGAGCAGGTGGCAGCAATGGACAGGACTGCCTTTGCAAAAATTTATCTTCTGTGCTAATTGCACCCATTCCCAGATTGGGAGTCTTTACTCACTGTCACTCACTCCTTAGTCACCTTCCAGTTGGACTACTTCCATAGTTGTCCTTGAAGGCACTTGGAAGCTGCCATTGTTCCAGAATGTGGCAGCCATGGGTGTGCCTTGGTATGTTGCAAGTTGTTATATTGCTACTTCATGCAATCCAGAGTGCTGATTATCATGGCATATGGCTGCTTATTGGCAGGATGCCTGTCTCCTATTAATTCTGTCCACCCTACTGGATCTGACAGAGCTGGCAGGCTCCAGGTCCCTTCTATCAAGGAATGCCATCTGATAGGACTCAGGAAGATGCCTTCTCTGTTGCAGCACCTGCCCTATAGAAGAGTTTATAACCCCCACCCCAGGAAATTCAGACAATCCCAACCTTGTTGGCTTTTCAAAGAGTACTGAATACCTGTCTTTTGCCCAGGGCATTGGGCCAAGGCATTGAATGAGTCCAGCTCTGAGACATGTCTTAATAGATGTTTTATGGACATGAGTGCTTGTCCTCAGGGAGTGAGGTTTATTTTCATTTTTAAATTCGTTGTAAGCTGCCCAAAGTAATTTTGAATTGGGTGGCCACGCAAATTGAAGAAATAAATAAAAAGAGCCACACTGCTAGGGCATAAGAATCATATGTCTGTCATATTTTCTGAGTTGTTGAAATAGCATGGGGGTTGGTAAATACCATCCATATTTTTTTAAAAAGAGAATATGTCTATTAAGGCTGTTATCCTACAGGCAGCAATAATTTAAATTTTATATTTGTAAAAAGAATGAACTTTTATTTTTATGTAAAAATGATAGATTTCAGTGTTTTTGGCAAGAACACCTACAGAAAACACCTACGTATGCCATTCAGCCTGGAAAAAGTCATAGGTACTTAATGCACTTAAAGAGAACACCTACATGTTGGCCTTGCTATTTCATTCATTACAAGATTAACTCTCGCATAACTTTTTAAAAAATACCTTCATGTATTGGCACAAATGCTAAGGCTATACTTGAAATTTCTTCCAGTCTAAAATATAAGCGACATTATTCATGACAACAGAAAGGAAACATTAATTTTTTGTCTCTTCTCAGCATGGAGAACTTGTTTGTATAAGTACATGAATCAGCTTGCCAGAACAATGGAAGCTTGTTTCCTTGCCAACAAGGATAAATGGACCCTGGGTTAGAAAATAATGTTTCTGAACATACCTGAAAAAAATGGATGTATGTTTAGATTCTTGTTTTTGGCAATGTTTAAGTGACCCTAACACCCTATACTGTCTTTGAACTTTAAATATCATGTAAGAATGTTATCATTTATAGTCCAGGACAAAGCTGGCAAACATAATTTTTTCTGAATTTCAATAATTAGAATTTGGTTTATGATGAAATTAAAGTTTTGTCACTGAAGGCTGTTACTTTCTGCCCTTTATTCAGATGTAGAATTGATTTTAGTTACACTATGACTAAAAAAATGAACTCTGCACATGCCTAGAAGGGTTCTCATTTACCTTGTCATATCTCTGGAGTGTTGTCCTATAAGCTCTGATATTAAAAATCTATCCTGAGACTACAGTGAGAAGTACAATAGAAACAGAAGTAAGTGGTCACTCTTCTGCAATGACTTACCAGTCAACACTTTGCTCCTAAGATTTATCATATGGATCCAAAAATGCTATGGATAAGATACTTCATCAACATAATACTGCAATAACAGGAAATTTGGAATTTATCAGATGATGTCAACATTCCTAGGCCATGAGCAAGTTATAATAACCAAATGTTTAGCAACATAATGCCAGTTTGCTAAATTTAAAAACACCATTTGAGACTGTGTATTGTCGAAGGCTGGGCACAGAGAGAACTGCTCCTGTCTGTGCTCCTGCCCTCTGAAGATGCCGGTCACAGATGCTGGCGAAACGTTAGGAAACAGAACTTCCAGACCACGGCCTCACAGCCCGGAAGACCCACACCAGCCACCATTTGAGATTATCTGACAAGTAAAATGCATTATTTTATTGGTTCGTTGTTGGTTTTCCACTTTAGGTCTCTACAAACAATTGTTTGCCAAACACTTAACCATACTCAGTTTCCAAATTGTTTAATTTCAGGGCAATAAAGAAGTAGAGATTCTTTATCCACCAACCAACCTCTGAGCATGGATGAGAAAACAGAGGGAAAGAGGAAACCCACCTTCCATATTTGCAAAATGAAACAAATGTACTAAACTTAACAAATTCTTTAAATTGTGCATATGTATTAAGAGTGTAACAATATTTGAAATAAGATTCTCTATTCTTTTCCTGAGAAACTGGTTTTCCAGAAATGTAGCTTGCAATGTGGGCACTTAATGACATTGTTTACAGATAGTGATTTACATACAAACAAATGCTCAGGTTGACATTTTGAACTATCTACAGGATTGATGAGAGATTTCATTTTATCAGGTTTACAAGTTAATTGACAAAAACAACACTAGAGGTGTTTAAATGCTCCAATCAGTATTTCCAGTATTTTGTCTTAAAAGTATTTAAAAATATACTGACATACTCTTCAAATTGTTAATGTTCTTGTAATCAGGGTCTTTTATCACAGTATATGACAGGATTTATTTACTTGTACTGTTTAGGCTATTTAAATCACAAGACAGACAGATGTTACTTAGACAGAAATTCCAGCGCCGTTGGCTAGACTGGAATAACAGCAACAGTAACAACCACAACAATAAACTAATTGCAAACCACTTCTATACTGTTGTAAGCAAACTGCATGGTTGTGTCTACCTTAGGACCCTCACTTGTCTGCTTGACTGGAAGATGTCTTTACCACTTATAAGCTTGAAAATTGATAGCTGAAATATTGATGTTGTTTCCTCAAGTTGTCAAGGTTAATAGTGCTGACTTTAAGGATTAAGAAAAAAGGTGAGATTCTAACTATCACCTTTACAGAGTCCTAGAAACACCACCATCATGTTCAAAAATGAACTCTGGCTTCTACTTAATCTACTATGTGCTGCCTTACTTTTTTATGTGATTGTACAATGTCTGATTTATGCATTGTGATAAACTATAATGTGGTTCCTTTGATTCTGAGTTACCATAGCACGCAAACATATCCATGTAAATCATAATTTGCTTCCTAGAAAGGGTTCACACATCAGGCTAAACAGAAAAAAGCAAACAACCTGATTGCTTAGCATGAAACGTAGGCCATTAGAAAAGCCACTATATCATGGATGGGGAGAACGTAGTTAGGTAGAAGGGGCTGTTTATGCCACTGAGTCTACCCCCCACTCAGTGCAGGAGTCGAACTTAAAGTATTCTGCTGTCAAATGACTCTGTAGTCTTTGCTTGAACATCTCAAGTGAAGTCACTACCTTTCTAGGTAACTGGTTTCACTGTCAAATGGGTCTGTTAGGAAGGTTTTCTTCTAACATTCTATCAGAATCTGCCTTCCAGTACAGTGGTACCTCGGTTCACGAACTTAATTCATTCCGCGACTCTGGTCGCGAACCGAATTGGTCGTGAACCGAATCAAATTTCCCTATAAGGTTCAATGTAATTACAGTTAATCCGTTCTGAACCATATGTTTTTTTTTTTAAAACCGCAAAAATATGACACAAAGTACAGTACGAAGAGAGAGAAAGCTAACCTTGCTCGACGCGACTTCTGGCGTGGAGGACAGGAAGGCAGGTGGGGAGGCGGTTACTGCTTGGAGGGAGAGTCCCCCTCCCTACAGGAAGCCGCGACCACGTGTCACGGGAGGGAAAATGGCCGCGGATCCTGTTTGTAACCCGATGTGGAGTTCACGAACAGAGGCAAAATTTTGCGACCGGAGCTGTTCGTGAACAGAATTGTTCGTGAACAGAAGCGTTCATGAACTGAGGTACCACTGTAGTTTAAATTCATGATTCTGTATCTGGTACCCTTCAATGACAAAAAACAGGTCTTATTCTTCTTCTGTATGTTATCTCTCAGGTATCAGAAGAGTGCTATCATGTCCTCTCAGCCTTCTCTTTTCAAGGCTAATTTTGTCCATCTCTTTCAATCTCTCTTCACAGGGCTTTGTTTGTAGTCCCCAATCATTTTTCTTATCCTTCTGTGATTGTTACGATATATTAGAATAGGTTAGGCTGCAATAGATTGGCAAATTTCTGACCTTCAGCACCAACAAAATGACTCCTCTTCTGTAATCACCTAATTATACTGCAGAAAAGAAGAAAGTTATAAGATGGATAATCATATGAGAAGGACCGAGGGCTCTATTCTGATGCTGGTCAGGAGTTGGGATCTGTCAGCTCTTATTAGCCATGTTAGGATATTGTGGGCATGTTTCCCTTCCTCTGGTCACTAGTCACTGTCCTCTGTGACCATATGGGCTTGGGCTCCGAGAAAGACAAGATACTTGGTTTCTGCAGAGACATCTGTCTGTGTAATGGCACTTTTCAGGTCTTAAGTGGATTCCTCATATAAACATATTTAGTGTTGAAATAAATACTAAAGTTCTAGTCCTGTCAATTAAAACTGGGTCTGTCAGCTGTTTATTCCTAGTTCTGTCACTAATGAATGCATTACAGATTGCTTCTGTCAATGAGAGATTTTGTATAGCTTTACTTTTTACTGTTATTTTTTAGTAGTGGGAGTAGCACTACCACAGATGTTGCCATAGCCACTCACTGTCACCCTGACTTCCCTTGCAGCACTAGTTAAAGATGGAGAGTTCATTCATGATCAGGGCCTTCTCCCATTTTATATTGCATTTTTTCCAAGCTGTTAGCCCAACTGAAGGTCGCAAGCACTCAGAGAGCCACCACTTGTAGTGGGCCACTTTATGGATGGAGAGCAGAATCAGGGTGCATTTCAAGCTATTATAGGGCAACATGAGCTGGGCTGCAAAAACTGGGATGACCATTAGATAAGATGTCTTATCCATTAGATGGCAGCATGGAGTTCATGTGTCTCCATGCTGCCATCTAATAGTCATGTAGCATTTTCAGGCTGGATAGCTCTATGTCGACATATTGGTTTAACATGATTTTAGAGATTTCTAATTAAATGAGTAAGTATCAGCTTACCATGTTACAAGTCTCTTAAATGCAATTATAATTTCACCATATTATAAGATTATTGTGTTCATTTCCTTTAAGAACCTGCTAAAAGATTTTCCAGCTGGCTACATTTGTCTTTCTTACATTTAACTATGGGCATGTTTGCAAGAAAACTTCTTAACAAAGGAAGAGCTAGCTATTATAGTTACTACTTCTCTTAAGCTCTGCAGGAAACTTTGCTCATATCTCTCGGCAGCCAAAAAAGTTGCCATAGAGCTTAAATGGAAAAGCACTGAAAAATGTTCACCGGTCTATCCTTCCAATCTTTTGAGTATTCTCTCTTCCCATTTATTCACGTTATTTCTGTTGTAACTTGATGGGATGGAGGAGATGTAGATGGTTTGCAAATACTGGTTTAAGACAGATGAGCAACCTGAAAGCTATAGGCTATATATGATATATATTTTATTTGAAAAGACAGGAAAAGTACCATAAGTGGAGCTGCAAATGACAGGCCAAGAAAATGATTTGGAAAACGACACTTTACTGGATAAGCAAAAGAAAATAGCTGAATTTTTTAAAAATTAAAAGGGAAATGCAAATGATAAACCAAGAGAATGACCTGGAAAATATTTTCTTATTAGATCTACAAAAGAAGCTTGTTAAAGCCTTGCAGAAATCTGTGTGATGGGATAAAGAAGAATTGAAGAGAAATCAAATCCTATGACAATATTTGATTGGATTTAAGATTAAGACTGTTAGAAGTAAGAGGAAGAAATGTAAAGTTGATTTATGTGATCAAGGCTAAAATACCTGTAAGATTTAATAATAATAATAATAATAATAATAATAATAATAATAATAATAATAATAGTGTTCTGGAAACCCTTTATGGACTTTTTGTGACACCAGGATTGAAAAGTAGATGTTTTATGGATTTGCTTACAGATAAGGGATGGGATATGGGATGAAGAGATATCTGTTAGTAACCTTATAGGGGCTGAAGAGTTACTCAATTTGTTTATAGTTATTGTGATGAGGTTGGAAGTTACTTCTTATATATTTCTTTTCTTTTTTTTATATTATATTCTTCCTTTTCTTGTTCCTCTTTCTTTCTTTTTCTTTTTTCCTTCACTTTTTATTCTTTTTTCTATTTTCTTTTCTTTCTCCAAGTTTAGTTTGTATTAATTTTTACTATTCTTAATATAAATTATATTAACCCAAAAAAGAAAAAGAAAAAAAAAATTGGAAGCAGATTTTCACCCTGCATTAGTGACTGATTTTTATAAATTATGGTCTGCTTTTGCTGCAGTTATATAACCAATATGAGAGAAAAAGTTGAGAACTGGCTCGACGGAAGACCATCAGACTTACTTCTGCATAAACACATTCAGCATACTTAGTTAGTTTCTGTGAGAAAACCGCCAACAAGATTTCTGCTGGTCAGATAACACATATTTTGACAACTTTTAAGCCAGGAAGGGTTCTTGCTGTCAAGCACCAAATGCAAATATCCCTTCAAATCTTACTCAGTTTTTGTATGTATCTTGCACAACTCCTATGCTGCCATCCCAAAATGAAAATGACATAGATTGATAAACACTATAACAATAACATTGCCATGTCTATCCCAAGACTATACTATTTAATGGCATTACGTTTGTCAGTGATATTTGTGTATCTATCACAAATGGGGTTTACTATCCACAGCTGCAAAATAATTCTATTGAATTTGCTGTTTTCATTTCATAGAGAAAAGACAGAAGAGAATATTTCAACCCTTTTGAATAAAGAAATACTTTATTTCTGCTTATTGGTCCCTTTGGAATTCTCACCTGCCTCAAGCCATTAATGATAGCCTAGCTTAAAAGGCAATAATTGCTGTCAGATTGTTGTTGTGCTAGAGGAATGATTTATCCTAAACTACCAGGAAGATTGTGAATCACAAACTCAGATATAACCAATCCCCAAATCTCAAAGAAATACTAGACTATGATAATGGGCTGTGACTTAATGCGCTGCAAAGCTTTGGGTTGGCTAATGCTTATAAATGACAAAGAACAGAGAGAGAGATCGCAATAGAAATTAGAATTGATGAAGACAGAATGCAAACCTAAGAAATGGAAGGGGTGGTAAATCGGGCATTAAAGCAGATTCTTCATTGAATTCAGGAACTTCTTTTCTCTAGTGGTATATTGTCATATGGACAAATTGTAGGTAAATTTTGGCCTACAAATGGGCTGCTGTGGCATCAGGATGCTCTATTAACTCCAAGGTTAAGCATTTTCCACAGATGATATTTGTCAGCTCCTGAATACTTACCTGTCACTTTCTGGAGTTATCTATTCCATGGGACTTTGGAAGCTGAGCCCATACTATAGACAAGGCTTGGCCTGCAGAGGAAGCACTACAAAGACAGAGTTGTTGTGTTCCCTCCAGAATTATAGGAGGGGCATTTTCCCGTTATAACAATTCCCTCTCCCTCCTCCAACTAGGGTCCCGTTAAAAGAGTTCCCTCTCCCTCTGCAACTAGGGTCCCATCATGCCTTGCCACCACCTCCTAATATCCCCAGTCACTTTTCTAGACAGCAGCTCATTGCTGTTTATTTTTTTTTCCACCAGAAAAAGAAAATATAGTGGCAGAAGAACAAGGAAGAAGGCAGGACTCATAACTGTCCAGCTAAAGGAGGAAAAGCTGAGGAAGTTCATGGCACCACAGTGATGGAAAAATTCTGCATAAATGTTGGGAAGAAAGAAGTGGATCTAATGACGTGTGGAAGGGATGTTATACATGGCAGAATACACTGTTGAATGCCTGCTCTGGGCAGAGATCTCCTAGCACTATAGAAGGCTTCTGCCATGGAAAACAAGAATCCTGTCCCTCCAATCCCCATGCAGGATTTCCCTTTGCAAACAGCTGGCCAGAGGTGCACATACATGGATTTGCCTTTCCATTCCCTAAATACTTATTAATATGAGGTCCATTCATGCCTCAGGATAGCCAGAATCATCATAATTAGACATGTGTAGCACTTTTTACATAAAACCAAAACAGTGGGATGGGCACCCACCTGTCAGCATCTCCTTAAAGAAGCTGTATTTTTTCCTGGGTTCACAGAGTTAACTGTGGAGTTCCCCTCCCCCAAAAAAAGCATTTGAGTTAAGAAGACATTGACAAATATATGCCCATACATGCTCCAAACAATCAAGTCACTCCCTGTTGGTGCCTCCTCAACTGAAATATGTATTTTCCTGGAATTGCATGGCTACCATGTGATGCCAGGAAAAACTCAGCTTCTTGAACAACACCCACTCTAAAGCATATTTTCAGCTTTGGATCCAAAGCACAGCACATCCGTAGTCATGCTGTGATGTGTTGAATCATGCCATTTTGAGCATGTATATTGGCACTGGGCGTTTTGGAACATATTTGTCAAGAAGGTGTATATTGTGATGATGGATTTGGAGAGAAGATACCTGTTAGATTTATTCCTTTACTTCTCCGTAGAGCTCCAGGGAACTTATATGGGGATTGCTTTTTCCATTTGTAAGATAATTGGGCTGAGAAAGTGTGACTGGCTCAACGTCACTGGGGAGAGAATTTTAGAGAATATAGAATGTGATGGTTTAATATTTAATTAATTATGAGTTGATCAAGGATTGTGCATGACTGTTCTGTCTTCCATGGTTCTGTCTTCAGTAGCCTGCAGCCTTCCTGGCTGGTCATGCATCTGTAAGTCTTACAGGAGACTTCAAGAGGGAATTCCTTCTCTGGGGCTTTTACAATGGCAGCTCCTACTGTCACTTCTAAGCAGGAGTCCTGTCCCTGAGAAACTGTTGGAAAAAGTCTTTTTCCCCTAATTTCAGAGAAAACTTCCACTCAATTTGTTTGCTAAAATTGCATGGAGAAATTTAAAAGGCCATTTATACCAAACTCTGTCAGGTAAGAAATGAGAGATATTATTCATTCAAAGCAGCAGCAGCAAGCAAAAGTTGCTGAATCAATCAGATGGGTGGTAGCGGTGCAGCTTACTGGTGGAAAGAAGGGTAAGATTTAGACCTCCTCATTCTCCACTGGGAAAGTTAAGGGATGTGAATTAAGAAAAAATACTGTCTAATATGGGTTATGAGGAGGAGGTCTTTAGTGATATCAAGGCTGAATCATATTGTTGGGGTGAAGTACATGCCATATGACTGTAATGGCATTAATGATTTTTGAATTGAAGGGCATGATCCTGAGGGTTTTTCTGAACATCTTCTGGGTAAAATCACAAACTTTTTTAAAAAAAAAACTGAAGTCCTGTTCAAATATTCAGCTGAATAGGTGGAGGAACGAACTGGGTAGACAAAGGGTAGTGCCTGTTGGCCATGCTGCTTTAAAGTCTAGTCCTTTAAATTAGGCATTGCAATTATTTCTCCACTATTCTTTTCTTCGGAGGACAACACATTTCTTCACAGAACTATACAACGGTCCTTGTGGATGACAGACAAAGATCTCTGTTCCTTAAACCTTCTTTCCTTTCTTCCTCATGCAGAATTATGCTACCTGATTCAGTATTGGTTTCTCAGTCCGTAAGGGCAATAGTATTTCCAATATGATGAATGAAAGAGTGTGAATAAAAGAATCCAATCTCTATAACTGTTTTTCACCCCAACAGCTCAATGCCTTAATACTTCAAGGCATTAAAGGTAATGGCAAGCCACTAGGAGATACATTTATTTATTGAATTCCCAGCTCATGAGCAAGTTGATAAGAACAGACTTATAGGATTACATAAAGTTACAGACCTTGGTTAATTTAGGCTACTCATATTTGTGATAGAGCACAAATATGGGGGACTAAGTTCAATTTTCATGGATTCAACTGAAGTTTTGCTGAATTTTTCATCTCTACTGGGAAATTGCTGTATTGCATATATCTATTTCAGCCCAAGACTTTACCTAAAGCAACAATTAAAATACTATTATAAACTGATTTTCTATGCCTGCTCTTTTCTTGGGGGCTTACTCTTGTTTCTTTGTATAAACATGGCTTCTGCCCACTAGGAAAGAAAAAAATATTGGGGTATGTAGGAAATAAAGAACAAAATGTTCCAAGTTCAGAACAAAATAGCATCATTCAGAACATTTCATCAGAACATTTTGAGTATTTCAACATAGAGAACAATGGGAACTCAAAACAATTTCTTTCATCCTTATTTTTCATTTTACAGTTACATAAATAGTCGGGAGTAGTTCATGCTGAGTAATACCTACTACCCATCTATAGAAAATAATCATTTTTTAAAAAAAATAAAGCATTTTAACGTCATAGCAAACTAGAAGCATAAGTTAAACATGTTTTTTGTAACCTGAGCTTAGCTAAGCAGCATGAACAACATCACAACTGTAAAAACACATTTCACGCTTTGGGCTTGAAGCTGCTTTCTCTAAGATAAATGCTTGCATTGTGTGCACTTTTCCTTACACAGTTTGCAAACTGTCTTAAAAAGAAATACTGTATTTTTCCGACAATAAGACGCCCCCATGTACAAGACGACCCCCATTTTTCCAACCCCAAATTAAGAAATCAATATTTTAAAGATAGTGCAGAACACATTTTTATTTAGTAATTAGTTAACATTTACCTGCTACACTCGGTGGGAGGAGGTCCAAACCGTCTCTTGCAGCTCTATTTCAATGCTCTTTTGCATAACTGATTACATTCAAGCACGAGTGAAACTGCCAATAGCTCGTCTCTGCAGACTTCCTCTAATTGGTTTGTTCAGCATCAGCTGACATCAGTTACATCAGGCTCGTGATTGGAGGAAGTCTGTTTGGGAGACAAGCTATTTCACTCGTGATTGGAGGCTAGCAATAGGAGGAAGCCTGCCTGCAGAGACAAAGTATGGGCAGTTTTGCCACCATGCGGTTCTCTCCTCGCTGACTTCCTTGAGTAAGACGCCCTTCAATTTTTAGGGTAAGGATTTTAGAAAAAAGTATCGTCTTATAGTCGTAAAAATACAGTAACTCATACAGAAAATCATGAGTGAATATTATTTACTTGTTTGAAAAAGTGTATTACTTTTCATTAAAAAAATTCCAAACCAGGGTAAAATAAAACAAAAAATGGAGGACTTTGCATTATAGCCCATGAATTTTAAATTCCTAAACTTTAAATAGGAAAAAATATAAAAGCTACAGTAAATTTACCATTCAGACAAGCAACGATCTTTTTTATGCCTAAAATGGTTTTCAATCTCTGAGCATTTGCTTAATTGACTCTACTGCTTCCTCTCCCTGTCAACTAAATCCAGCATATGGCACAGAGTCCAAACCTCTGCCTGTTGTTTTATTGGCTAGGATACTCTTAAAGCCTCTCTGGGTGGATGAATGCAAAAAAATGCAGTGGTTGATAAATATTGGAACATAAACAGCTTGAACAAAACTTTAGAACATGAAATGAAATTCTGTTCTCTTTTTTTAATAGTAATTTTATTAAAAGTTGCAACTAGAAAGATAAAAACTAATGCAAACGAAAAAAACATAAAAGAGTAAAAAGAAAAATAGAAGGTGCAGAAAAGAAAAAAGATAGAAAGAATAATAGAAAAAAAAAAAAAGAAATATATAAAGAAATGACGTCCCCCTTCATCACAAGTATAAGCAGTTTTATAAACTTGTCGCCTCCTCCTAAAATACAATATCTTCTTCCCATATCCCATCCTCTTGTCTATAAACAATTCCTTAAAGCCTTATCATTTCGGTCCTGGTGTCAGCAAGAGTCCATTAAGGATTACCAGAGATAACAACATATCTATTTTAACTTTAATCAAATAAACCAACTTTATATTTCTTTCTTTTACTTTTAACAATCTTGATCTTTAGTTCCTTCAAATAATGTCCTAGAACTTAATTTCTTTTCATTTTTTCTTTGTCCCCTTTCACAGAATTCTTCAAATCTTTAACAAGCTTCTTTTGTAAATCCAATATAGGAAAATTATTCAGCCAATTATCCAAGCTCTCTTGGCTTGTTATTTTTATATCCCTTTTAATTATTAAGACATCAGCTAGTTTCTTTTGTATGTGCAGCATAGTATCTTTTTCTATATCATCCTTGTAGCCTGTCATTTTTAAATTGCCTTTCAGATCAGTCTCAATCTTGTCAGGTAAAACTTAACTCCTCTTTCATAACATCTTTGAAACACAGTCTATCTATGGAGGCAGTCACTTTTAAAATTAGCTTCTGGGTCCATTATTCAAAAATATCCTTCGGTATGTCCAATGTTAAAATATTTTGCTTCATTCTGTATTAGTAAGTCGGGTTTTACTGTTTTTCCCCTTTAATTGTAATCTTCAGTTCCTTCTAGTTCCCTCTAGTATCCAACCTTCAAAGTCTCATCCCATCATGTTTGTTTTTTTTAAGAGAATTAAAAACAAAAGCATTTTTCCGTGGGAAGGTTTCTTATAATTAATTCCAAAATCATATTTCAAATCCATCCAGATCCTTAGTTCATTTATAACTTTCTAAAATCAAAGTTTTAATCATCCTTTTGCTGTTTATTCCAAAAGAAAAAAATAAGTCCTTAAACTTGTATTTAAAACTTCTTTCCCTAAGGATTGAAGGAAATTTACCTGGTGCTGTAAAATTTGTCAATCCAAAGGTTCCTAGTAGCTGAAAAACAGTTAACAAGTAATTTCCAAAAGTGATTAGAAAAGGAAATATGCAAACCGAGTGTCCTTTTGAAGGCACAGACAGCATCTGTGAGCAAAAAGATGGCTATTCTCTCATCTCCCAGTGCTCTAAACCTGCCAGAGACCTCTGTCTTGTGGTCTCCTCACATGGAGCAACTGTCTGGAGCATTGTGGGTGATCTCAAGTCCTCTCCTTGTCCAGAGAGGAAGTATCAAAGAGCTGGTCTTCTCACAGCTCTTCATTCTGCCATGGTTGTTGGCTCCACTTTTAGCAGAGCTGTCTTCAGTTCACCATTCTTTCCCAGAAGTCCCAAAAATTCTGTTTTCAAAACAGTACGCAAGCAACTACAGTGGGTTTACTTTTGAAAATTATACATGTACATACATATTATTTGTATGGAACTTGTTGCCTAAGGATCAGTTCTGTGAAAAGTTAATCTTTATAGTTACATATTCAGTCAATGTTAAATTAGTCATATAGTTATATTTTAAGAAGAGTGGTAACCAGCTGTGTTTGGAGATCTGTCTCCCATTATATTATAATATGAATTTTGGTTTTGCTATCCCTGCATAGAATACCAGGGAATAATATATTGTCACATTAGTGAAGATCCTTCCCTACCTTTTATAAATGAGAGTTAATCAGAGAACCTGAACAGATTGCTCTCTGGAGAAATCTGTTATTTTTGTAATAAATTCTCTATAACTTAGTGACTGAGCTTTCAGGAATTTTCTATTTTGTTTTTAAACTATTTGCACTCATGGGGAGGGAACAGCATAAACATGTAAAAATAATAAAGCCTACCAATTTTAATCAACTATTGTGGAATTGAGAAGAATAAAAAAGAATCCTGCAGACCCAGTTTATGCTTCCTTGTTCCCCCAAGTAGAATTCTCACTGGTCAGTTCTCCTGCACAAGTAAGATGGTGATACCATGAAATATTTAGAAAAAGAGATGGAGAGTGGGAAATATTAACTGAAGTATGCTTTCTTTTTTTTTTCTGACCTGAGGTATCAGTGGCATCTATTAGATGGCAAAGGCTTTTACTTTTAAACCAGTGACATACAGTGTTAAAACTGAATGAGAAAGAATCAAGCAATCACATAGCCATGAAGTTACTCACTGGCTCAATTCACATACGGCATAATACACTTGATTAACTCACAACAAATGGGGTCACCTAATATACTAAATCACCACAAGATCCTCCAACCCTAGAAAGCAGATCTGGCATGTACAAAGGGAGAGAGGGAAGGAGAGAAGGCATGTAGTCAATGGATGGATACTGCTGTATAACAAAGTTTGTATAATGTAACTCTGAAAGAAGGCTAACGTACAAATGCAAATGTAAAAAATATATAATTTATCTTACAACCATGTATGTTGTCTTCTTAAAATAACATCTATTTTAAAAATTATACTAAAGAACACACATTTTAAAAAAGAGGGACAATAAAATAATATTATATTTTTGGTTTCACCTAGTTTTATATGAATATGAGAAAACATTGACTACAACTGAAATTCACGTTTCATAATGTAAAAACTATTTTTTTATGTTCTTAAATAAGGAAAAGAAAGGGAGCCTTAAGAAAGCCAGCACAGAGAAAGAAGTCAGCTGAAGAAAAAGTGACTCACTAATTCTTCGTGACATTAGAGTTACCTGATTAGTAGCCTTTAAATACACATAGCCTAAAGTCACAAGGAAATCCTGTAGCTAACACAACATTTCTCATGAGATAGCAGCAGTTATTATAATAGAGATGTTATCACTATATATTCTCATTATGTGATTATTATCTGAAAAGCCTATGGATTCACAGTTATTCAATGTTATTCTGAATGTTATATTCCGCAGATATGCTTATAGTACAGTACTCTGTAACCCTACTAAGAAATAAGTCCTGATGAATACAGTGGGGCTTGGGATATTTCTAAACACATCCTTTTGATGTACACCTGATCCGTATCATTCATCAATTTTGTGCTGTTATTAAGGCGCTGTCTGGGCAATGTCTTTGAAGCTTTCTTATGTTTTACTACCAATTCTTTCATTTTTGTTGTTCCCTTACCACAGAAAATCCATTTAGGGGAAGAGGATCTGAATAATGCATTTTGGCTGGTGGTGTTAAGTGTATCCTTACTCCCAGATGGGCACACATGTGTTGCAGTATCTGTTGTTGTCATTTCACATATGCAAGGACAAATTCTGGAGCATTAAACCCATGCCTCTAAAATAAGAATATACACAAACAGCTAGTTGAAGAGACAGACCTAAGAAATGAATTAAAAGATTCCATAAAATTGTGTGATACCAGTCCAGAATTTAGGTAGAATATTCCCCATTGTAAATGAAACAAAAAAAAACAGAATCTTGCTGGTACGTCAGAGAGAAGGTTCTGTTAGGATCTACTTTGACAGCCAAAATCGTCTTCTATGTATAAAAATAAAGTCTCTCCTGACTTCTAGTGATTACATAGACACATCCAAGTTGTTTTTTTGGCAACAGAACAGAAGTGCCTCTGTTCTTTTCTGGAATGTTTTTTAGATTTCCAGTATAGCTTACCATCTTAAGATTTCTAGGTAGTCTCCATGTAACTGAGCCTTGTTACGTTTTTCAAGATAACTATGGTCAGCTGGTTCTGCCACTTAGTCTTTGTGCCATTTCTCTTTCTCTCCCTTTCTCTCCATATGATATGATCCAACAACATTTCTCTTATCTACAAGATTTTAGAATACTTGGCTAGGGCAATTTCAATACTAAAAAATAAAGAAGTGCAGCTGAGCAACTTCTGCTCTCAGTGGCTTGCATAGTAGCTTGAACACTCCGCATTGTGACAATAGATAGTAAGGAGAAAGAGGTTTCTATAAACCATACAGTGATAGTGGCTGTATGGAGTCTGGGATGTTGTGATGGAATGTGAGGGTGACCTTGGAAGATGGGGAGAAGAGATGCTGCCAAGGGAACAATCAGGTACATGAGAAAGGAGTCCGCAACAGAGTACCAGCCAGAGAAAGAAACTTAGGAAGGACACTTCCCCACAACTACTCAGACAGTAAATAGGGAGGGCGGGAGATTTGTACTTTCAGAGTTGCAAGATTCTGTTAATGTAACCTTACAATAAAGTAGAATTAGCTAGTCGGATTTCCTGTCTGGTTTACCTGGGAGGGCTGACAGCTGTTGGCTTGATTTTACTGTTTAGCTTCAGTAATTACATTTTAAAGTTTTATATTTGTCTTTATTTTCTCTTTGCCTAACATTTGGATTAGAGTGAAGTATCAGTTGCATGTTTATTTTTGGTGTAATCTTTCATACCCATTTTCCATATAACTTTGTAAAGAATGCCCTTCTTTCATTTGGATGAAGAGCAGTGTATAAATAAAATATTACTATGGTAAACTCTGGATTTTGGATCTCAACAGAATTTGGAAGGAGCTAAACAAAATTTTGTTTTGACTTCCTCCAAACAAGGGACAAAAGGTCCTAGCAGGACAATTGGTATAATTTGTGTTAATGTATATTATTTGTATATATAACTGATATCTTTATACCATTTGTATAAATTTATTCATTATGCAAACAATGTAAATTGACAGCCGTTTAGAGTCAGTGGGCACCCCTTACTTTCAAATGATCCATTAAGCTGAGATATAATAATAACAACAGTAACTACTATTATTGCTACAGATGGAGAACAGTCTAGGGCTTAATCTGGAATATTGGTTTTATTTTCCATGATGATTGCCACTTGTTTACTTTGATCCTACTTAAAAGAAACAAAGCAAAGAGGCAAAAAAAGAGCCATAATTCATATGTTGCTTGTTCAACTTAGGACTTTCCTAATTCTGAGGCACACTTGTACACTGAAGTGATAATTAAGTTTTCTTCCTGTTGCCTTTAACTATGAAACATAGTTTCTTTTATTAGCATAAATTCCATCCCTGCTAGTCCTATTTATATTTGATAGGGGTAATTTTGTATTTAAATATACAGCACTGCTACCACCCCATTGATCTGATTCTAGTCCCTGCTCAAAAAGGCATTGTGATTCTGTCAACTTGGGTGCAAATTGTAACCGTGTATTATGGAATCCTTGAAGAACTCTTTTTAAAGAGTTTTAAATAATCCCACTGAGAATTTCACATGCACATTTCTATAGTGATACTTTGGAATCATGCTCAGAGTTTATGGAAAACAACAGTCTTCCTTGATCAAAGCACAAAAACAAGCAATTTTTCCCTTCAGCCATTAACCTTAGATATATTCCTCTGCCAGTGCTAAGACAGTAGATGAGTGGCTTATTCATCACATTAATCAATAATGTGGCTTTCCTGTTTTGCTTAGCCTGTTGTAGAAACACTACCATCATGGTTTGTGAACTAAAAGGCTTCACATGATGGTGAATTCAAACAATTATGGTTTATTCAACAAATCATGGTTAAAACTATGGTTTAATGTAATGTGTGAATCCTGTCAATATATGACAATCCTTGGCCAAATAATTACCAAGGACACAAATTATTTTGTACTGTATATAAATGTATGTTATCTATAGCTATATCTATATCTATATCTATATCTATATCTATATCTATATCTGTATACCATTGTCATCCACATCTATATATAATCAGCATTTTGTAATTCAGAATAAATTTCATTCAAGAAATGGACTTAAAATAATAATAAATTTTGAACAAGCACCAATATAGTCATCTGCTTGGGTATCATATATGATTAATGCCAACTAGTAAATGTAAATTGTCTCATAAATACGTTTATTATTAAACTTATAATTTAGGAGGAATGAAACTGAAATAATGCATGCCTATAATATTTATATTCTGACACTCTTTTTCATTCATCACCAACGTCACTATAGAGGCATTTGTATAGATCAGGAGTAAAGCTGATCCTGACACAAGGTTTACTGCAGCTACATCTAGCTTGACCATTAGAAATAGTCCACCATTAGAATTGTGCACGACTTTTAAAATGTTACACTATTTGGGGACTGTATCAGTTGCCCAGTGGAAAATTTGATTAAATGCAAAATTCAGAAAGCCTTGATTCTTCAATGAAGAGGTGCAAAATTAGGAAAAAAAAAAAAACCCTGCAGTCAAACGAATATGCATCTGGCTTGCCAAAATCAAGTAAGATGAATCTATTCTGGGTCGGCCAAAATCCAGCAGTGCTTGAGAACTGACCAAATCACATGCTCTGCAGTTTTCCTTTTAAGTCTTTTCAAGCTAGATGTGCAACAATTGATTTGGCAAGTTGAGCTGAGCCAAGGCAGAGTTTGTCAACATGCTTGAAACACAGCACACATGTGGTGCAACAAAATTGAGGCGAGAAAGAATGAGAGAGCTAGAATATTGCCACTCTGGACAATATCCAAACCTGGGTTAGATTTGTCATCGGGAGCTGCCCTTCGTTGGACAATTAGCTCATTGCAGTGCTCTCTGCTAACAGACTTTGAGATGAGCACAGCACTTGATTTCATTAGCCACTGAGGATGCGTCCTTTGGGGACAGATGATGCCCAGCACATCCTTTTTCATGCTCAGAACAACAGTGCTCCTTGAGTCTATTATCTTCATGCTGACAAATTTCCCCCATATACTGTAAGTAGTTTTAATTACATCTTAGGCTGTATTTAATTGTCTGGTTTTCTATTGCTTCTGCTGACAGCAAGACAGGTTTATATATATAATCCTGTCTTCAAACCCTTGTGGCAAGGGGCTAGAATATGTGCCTTGAATATAAGGTATCTTTGTTATGCATCCTATGAGCTAACATCCTAGATCATACTTGCTGACTGCAAGATCAGCAGTGGGTTAAATGAGTTATATACAAGAGCAATCTGGCACTAGATAAAACAGAAAAGCCTAAATTAACTACCACCTTTTGCCTCTCTTCCTGCTAGGGCTGCCACTGAAGAGAAATCACCACCAAAAATCCTAATTGAATATATAAGAATGGAGTAATAATCCATTCACAGCTTAAATTAAGGGGTTTTGGTAAAACAAACCTTTCCAGGCTGGATGAGGGATTTGAAGGAGAATCTTTGGCATTTCTTGTGCTAATGGAGCAGTGAATTGGGGAGGATTTCATTCACCTTTAATAATAAGAGGATCTCATCAAAAAACAATATGACCCAAAGGGGTTACATCTGTCATCAGACCTGATTTGGTATAAAGGAATTCAATGCCACAATTTAGGATCAGAGTAAAATTTGGTCCAATTCAGCCTTTCCCAATTTGGTGCTGCCCAGATGTGCTGGGTTACTCCCTCCATCAATCCCAGCCAACAGAGTCATTTGACAGAACACTCAGACTTGCCTTAGGAGGCAGATCACTTCATCTTACTAATAATAGGTTTGGCCCACATTTCATATATCAGAGGCAAGGAAATTATTGTCCTGGAGATGTTACTGAACTATAATTCCCAAAGATAATGATGAGGAACAATGTTGTTCAGCAACATTTGAAGGATCCCCTTCTCCCTTGCTGACTTCTCCATCTTTCCTTAACTCATGTTCTATTTACTGCTTTTCACACTGAACAGATCAATTGCTATTTCATATTATTAAAGTTTCTCATTGCCCCCCGTTCTTGGAAAATCCACTCCAGCCCAGCAGCCTGGTAGGAGAATGTATGGCTTGGAAGGAACTGATTCTTCCTTTTCTCTCTTCAGCAACTCTCAGCTGTGAAGGGGACAGCAACAATCAGGTAAATTCCTTCTCAACCTAGCATTTCTAGTCTGCACTCTTTTTTCTCTTCTATGGAGATCAGTAAGGAAGAGCTGTTCTGGTCCCCAAAGCTCTCAGACTTATCTGCAGCTATTTTCTACTACCTAGCAGTAGCTCAAACACATAATTTTCTAAAGTATATGTTTTTTAAAATTAAAGGCTATATTCCAACTGTATGAGAGGACAAACATATCTGGCAGTTCAAAAGATTACATTTTACATAATCTTTTTTTTTTAAAGCATTGGAAATAACATCATAATTCTCGTAGTGCTTTTTATCCTACAAAAACCTTCAGTATTCCCCCACCCAACTTTCTTTGTATACGCACAGAGACAAAATGAGTCCACCAATCTAAAGAACAACCTAAGCCATAAATCAGATCACAAAACCCATTTCCCTAGCCATCGTCTTGCAGGCCTCCAAGCACCCTTAGGTTGTACCACTGAAATTTGACAGCCCCATCCAACTGACCCGAAAAGCAAGTAAATGTCTCCTGGCACCAGCATACAGATGTTGAATTCTCATTCTTACTATCCATTCTCTGTGTGTTCAGTAGATTCACGTAAGAAGATTTTGTTGCATTAATCTCATCTTAAGATCATGCAATACTGCACTAATTTAATATTCTGCTAAATTAGCCCATTGATTTGTTATAACAATACTTTTCAACTATAAATAAAAATCAACTGTATGTTTAGGAACTTCAAAACCTTTTTCTAATTGCATTACATTACATTACTTTATCAGCTTCAAGCAGAGCTATTGTATCAGGCTCAAACAGTACAGTCAAAAGATGTTAAGTTCTAATTGCATATTAAGCACTTTTAGGTAGTCTAAATTGTTTTTGCAATACAGAAAATGTTTTGAAATCTGATTAACAATAAGCTGGTTAAATGTACTGATTTTTGGATGTGGGGCCTAGGAACTCCAGTAGAATGATTTGCCAGCAATCTTCAGAGATGGATTGTTCTGTAATGCCAACTTTTTGTGAGTTTGGATCAAATTTGAATCTCTATTCCAACATATACCATACGTGTTTTGACTAAAACAAGAGCTAAGACCCTGATAAGATATTAATGGGGCAAGATAATAACTTTCTAATTATGAAAAATGAATGCCTATCTTCAAATGGAACTTGTAATATTGACAAATAAAATATAAAGGAAATTACCATCCTATTAAAAACTTTTTAATATCTTATCAATCTGATTAGAATACTTTCCAGATATTAAAATAGGAACATGTCTAAGAATATACATACATACTCTGGAATATCATTATTTAAACAAGTTATTCCAAGTTATTCCACACCATAAACTTAAAGAGATTTTTTACCATTTTGTATCAATATTATTCTGAGATAATCAGTTGAAAATATTAACCTCTATCAACACAGAAACATTTCTATGGATAATTCAAAGTTATTTAAATGAATCTATGAAAAATATAAACTATTTATAATATTCACAAAAACCTTGTTTTAATAGGAATATCTTATTTATTCCAATTAATAGAATAACCTAAATATATACCAAACTATAGTACAATGTTCCTAAATTGTGGTAAAGAATTTCTAAATGTCAATAAAGGTTAGGATCTCAGCAGCATATAATAATCATTTATGTTTCACCCTGATGCTCTTTTTACCAAGATAGCCTTACATTGCCTAATAAAACAGGCCAATGGTCTCAACATCAAATTAAATAAAAGTGGAGAAAGAGATACCCTCGACAGGTTTCACATAGCATTCCAATAGGTAAAGAAATAACTCAATTTATGGTAATCCTGCTAACATATTAGAATTCCATAGTTTAATCTAGTCAATAAAATTGAAGAGAAAATCAGAGTAATCCAACACATTCCAAAAATGCAATCTTCATCATGTCAAAGGCTTTTCTTTTTAGCATCCAATAAGAAACTCAGCACCAAATCCATTAAGCTGTAAAATATGCTCAGCATTTCAGCATCCTATCTTCTCTACTTCTCAATACTTTGTGTCGGTTGAATCTTCTTTCTTAAACTGAGGCTTTCCACTGCTATTAGTAACTGAATTAATTTATCAAGGCTGCATTCCTATTGATTTACCTAAACATAAAAAATTGAAAAGTTTAGAGGAGATTTATTCCATAGAAACATGTATATATGACCCTAGGTTTACCCAGGACTGCTCCTAGTCCAAGGAAAAAAAGACCAAGGTAGGTTGTGCTTATGGGAAGTTAACCCAGTTAATTTACTTGGTCATACCTGATGTTTGCTTCAGAAAGAATAAATACATTTTAAAAAGCAAGTGAACCTTATGGACTGAATAATATGAGTCTCCAGTTTTAATCAGTCAAAATGGATATACTCTATCCTTCAAAAACCAAACAAAAGCAGATAAGCAGACTAAAACTGTCTTCCACTATAGCATTTGTATTAACAAAACACTGGTCATCTGTGAGGATTTTGCTGGAATGAACATGAGAGCACTATTAGGAAAACAAAACGAAACAAAAACCCTAGGATCCAGCTCACGGATGAAACAAAATGATTGTAAGGGAAGGGGAATGAAGATATGAACTATATAAAATAAATAATTTTTCCTTTAAGAGCAAAACAAAAGTGGATTATTGTTTTTAGAATGTATGTTAAAAATTTATTGATGGAGTAGATATCCATTTAAAAATATATCAGTATGATTGTATCTGGCTCCACCTGTTACCTTTCTAGCAGCTGCATTCTATACTTAGTACCTTTCAGGTGGTATTCAAAGGCAGATCCATGTACAACCTTTTGTGTAGTCTAATTGGGGGGTTAAGTTAACATATAGAAGCAGTTAAAATTTGTATATGAAAATATGCATTTCATGGAGAACAATTTAAATTTGTTAAATAAATATATAAATTAGTGTGCAAGAACTGGATGTTGTAACGTTCTGAATGCATAAGGTTCTATGGCTATTTGGGTAGCTTGTGATGATGATATTGGGATCAGTTCCTACAGTTAGGAAAAATAATGCCATTACTTGTAGAATTATTGATGAAGTATAGTATACAGTATATCACATCATTATGGCTACTTTGCTTTTGGGGCCAACTGAAGTTTCTAGTGTTAAAATTAAAAAAAAAAACCTATACTATATCTTAGGCTTTTCATGGGGAGTTGATCCTTCTCAGGGTCTCTTCTAGTTATGTGAAAATTAAAGAACCCATTTCTACCATGTCTTTAGAGGGGTGGAAATGAGACTGGTGTCAACTCTGAAATGATTTGGGTACTGTTTCAAATTTTTTTGTTTGGCTGGGTATTTTAAGTTGGTTGAACTGTTTTAAAATATTCTGCCTTTTCGTATGTTTTATGTTTGTATTTTATAGCTATTTAGTATCAAAATCACTTATCTGTGATGGTGCCTAAATTGTATGGCTGTGATTGGATATACAAATAACTGCATTTCCACAACTGCAATGCAGGGATGAGCTGAAGGCTATAGCCAATAATACCTCTGATAGTCATAAAGTGAATCCCGAGTTAGTGTTAATTGGTATACTGCCTTTTAACATATTATTAGAATAGAAAATGTTGTATGAAGGAAGATCACAATGAGTGAATAACTACTTATTTATGAATACACATAAAATTTACACTTTATTATCTACATGTAACTTCATTTCATATTTCTTAAAACAGTTAAGTATAAGGGAAATAATTATAAAGTCCAGATTCCTGTTAAAATCACCACATCAAAAGATGCTGGAAACATGTAATATTTTCTACAAATCGCTGTAAATATGAACACTTCTGACTGTGTAGAATGAATTAAAATATAACCCCCTTCAAAATACTATTTATAATGGAAACTGCAACCGGTCTTTTATTCTTAGAACAAGAATGTGATGAATGTAATACATTTTATATATATATATATCACACATTACATTCATCAAATAGTTAGCAGCTTAATCTCTGTGCGGGCTATCTATTATATTTAACATTAAAGGTTACTTGGTTTCCTGCCTAGATCGCAATGTAGTCTTCAGGTGGAAGGAATCAAGTGCCGGACATAACTATGCATTACTGTGTAGCTGCATACATTACATTTTTCTATGGCTGAGTGTATACTGTAATTTCACCACATCTAATTCAAACATCCTGCTTGTTAAAGTTGTGCCATGTACATCACTATTCATATATAGGGACATGTATATGCATATATGTACACACACACATACAGTATATATTTATATTCATTCATTCATTCATTTTGGGGGCTCTGAGTATAAGTTGCAATGTTTTCACCTTTAATACAACAACCTGTTCTTATTTTTAAATTAAACTTTGATGCTTCTCTTTCTCACAGGAAAGGAAGAGAGCAAGATTGGATTTACTGCAGTGCAGTGATATTTCTCTATAAGATGTTTGTGCCAGTTTTACTAATATGACATTTGCTCCCTCTGAATGTCATGCTGAAAATAAATCTTGGAAGGACCTTTAACAATAAGCCTATATTGTACAGGGCATAATTAATTGTATAGATTGAGCTATACAATAAATGACACAGATGGTTCTGTGATATTTGTCAAGCTTTAGACAAAATTCTTATGGTATCATCTTTATCTAAAAGTAGAAAGACACATTTTAATAATCAGGATAATGGAACCACAGACTACTCGCATAGGTCATATATAGCACTAAGTTATATACAGTACATATGGTTGTGTGTTATGAGAAATCATTCATATGGTTTAGAATTATGTGTCAATCAGGTCATTATGTTAAAACATTCTCCTGTGTAATTCATGATTTATGCCTTAGCATGTTGTGTGTGTGTGTTTTTTTAGTGAACTATGGACCAGAACTATAGCTTCTTATACAAATTTTGGATTAAAATAATTGACTTTATCATTATGTGCAATCTTCGTAGATCATTCAGTTTTACAAGGTTAATTTGTAAAATTCCTTGGTGTAAGGAATAAATTGCTTTTTTGCAAGAGGAAGAGGGAAAAAAGAAAAGAGAGACATGAAATTAAGAAACTCTATTTACCACCTTTGTCAGTCATTATGAGAATAATTTTAGTAATATTGTAATAAATGAGCTATGTTCACTTCTTAATTCTGTTCATTTTCATAAGATTGTGATGGACTTACTCATCATGCTAACCACTGCTTAACCATTGTTTGCTGAATAACTGTTTGAATTTATATCACACAACAAGTTATAAATTATGATTTCTAAACCACAGTGGCTGGTTTCACACAATACTATCCATATCAAATAAAATACATTCTGTTTTAGTGACTTCCATGATTCAGCCACTATGTTTAAAACAGTATTACTAAAAATCAGTTTCAATTTGAGAAATTGCTACTAACTTTTTTGAGTAGCACCTCTATTTCTCACTGAGTTTATCCACTCAGTGAAATTTTGAAAAAGTCCCCTATAAGTTCCTTAAAGACATAGAATTGTACAAAGAAGAGGCCCCAGGCTTATTTCCAACCATATAGCCATAGGACAGGGTACCAAAAATGTGGCCCAGGGCTAGCTGTAGCCAACCACTTACAGTATGCTGCCCCAGAGCATCCTCACAAGAGATGACGCCAAACACTTCAGCCCTTTTCTCATTTTTTGGAATTAGGAGCAAACTAGGTGACATTAGCCCTACAAGACCTTGAACCTTAAGGTATCCATTCCACCCCTTCTCATCTGAACCTCTCTCCCAATATGTTAGCCCCCTCCACTTTTGACGTGTGACCTTTCATATGACATGCAAAGCCTGTTATAGCCCTTGTGTGCACCTAGCATAGGAATTTAATTAAAAATGCAGCTTTGCAAATGATCTGCTTCATATAAAACCACTTACATCTAATATTACATACAACCATACCCATGTATACAACAAGCAAGGTTGCAAAAAAACAATAAATGTAGATTCACTGTTTCTCTTTCAGGAGTTTCAATCCAAACATCTCACAAAAAGAAAGAGAAACTGAAGGCTATTGTTTGTTCTTGACCCACAAACACATCAATAGCTAGTAAAGCTGTGTCAAGGGTACATAACCAGATTCCCTTAGTGTAGCAGTCAAAATTACATTTGCATTTGCTTATCAGCTGCATAGCAAATTCTGTGGCTGTTTCCTTTTAAAATCTGCTGGTATTACAAAGCCACATCCCAAATGCCACTTCTTCATGCCTGTCCCTCCAAGCCCTAGCATATTAAGTTACAAATGGGTATCAATCGTGGCCCAATTTAACGTCAGGACAAGTAGATGTTTTAAATTCTGGAACTGCTCGTAGCCATCTGAGACAGACACTTTGTGTAACTTCTCCTTAAGATTTGGATTCTCGCTACAGCCTAGCCTCAGCTGTTGAAGGTACAACATGCATTTATGTTGTTCAGGCTCTGACACCTGTTGTAGACAACTTGAAATAAAAACAAGTTGTGGTTACATGATAAGAGAAACACAAGCACAAGCTATGTTTACTTGAGTCCCGTGGCTGAGCACTTTCTTCAGTTACACATGTGTTTAGTGGTAATTATGCTATCCCCCTTTTTTTAAGGTAATGTTGCAAACATTTCCCACTTTTCCAAAGTGTTTCATATTTTCTAGCATACTCTGGAACAGTTAAATGTTATACATTACTTGATACAGCCTTCCTCAACCTGCTGCTACCAAACTATTTCATTCTCAGCAAGGGCCACCATGCTAAGGGATTGTATATAAGAGACATCTATCTCCCACCTGCACCGGACCACTATGACAGATTACAGTCCATAACGTTTAATGAAGAAGCCTTCATCCTGCAGTGGATTGATTTGGCTCATAATAATAACATTATGGTACCGCATATTAAAAAACAGTTTTACTGTTTACTGTTTGAAATTTATCTTTCATTGCTCAGGGATTGAGTGTAAAATATTCTTTTAATATCTTGCATTCTGTATTTTATATAGGACAATAGAAACAGTAATGTGTTACTGTCTATATGTTGCTTGCTTCTTGCCTTGGTAACATCAATCACACAGTCCTTGTAAAAAAAGAAAGACGTGTGTTTAGCCTTTTTCATTCCTTATAAGAGATACAAGGACGCTGTACTCCATCCTTTGTGCTCATGTGTGTGCAAAATCACTCAGTGCATATATACACCGATGTGGGGATAAGGCATCTCTTTCAGATGTGTGGCATTCAGAAAGGACCTCCACGTGCTCCGTTTTAACAAAATAGAAATATCTCCTTCTAAATGAAGGATAATTGCCTAAAACCACCATTAGAATAAAAAAACCATCCGCAGTTATATTCTTCATACACAAGCAGAGTCATTCGTGGTACACAAGAAAAAAAAGTTATAAATCCACAAAGATGCTGAGTGCCTGAGGGGGGGAAAAAAAAGGAGAACCTATACAGGGATTGGGCAAAGAATGTACAAATTGAGAGAATACAGTATTGGTTTAGAGGATGGGCTAGAGATGTAAGAATCAGACTAAACCGCTCTCCTTCAGTTGCAGATTTATATCTGTACTTGGTTATAAGTCTGTTACATTAATAGGAAAAGCTTTCTGAATATGGGAACAGTGGCATCTCTAACCAACAGTGAGAACACAGAATAATGACACTATTACTCAATGCTTCAATTATATCCTCTCATGTCTGACTTAAGTAAGTCACAGCTTTGGTGTGATGACGTCATCATGCAGATGCCCATGTATAAGAAGCAGTAGAAAACTGATTGATTGAGAAAACAATTACGTGGAAGCAGCCCATTAAAAAATAGGTTCCTGTCTTTCTAGATTATTATTTTGGAGAAGCTGCCAGTTCTGGAACAAAAAGGGAATATGTAAGACCATGCTGGACAGAGAGCTACCTGTATGCAAAAAGCTTCGCATGTAAACCACTCTGCAATAGAATGCCTGATTAAATAACCCGAAAAAATGTATGAAATCAAAGCTTTTTGCTTTTGCTTCCATTCAGCAAACAGTTTGCCACCCGCCTCCAAAAACAGCAACTAAGAGTACTGCAATTGTTATTTTTTAAGGAAATGGACCTAATATATTAATGTTAGCAATGACAGCAGCATTTATTCCAAGGAATCCATTCCTAACAATTTTATACTGCCAGAAGAGTGTCTAGTACATGTCGTGAATAAATTTACCCAGTTTCTGAAGTACCTGCCAAGATGTGTACTACAGAGTAGACCCCTTTCATCTCTGAAGATGCCAGCCCCAGTTCCTGGCAAAATGTCAGAAGACCAAATAATTAGAACCTGGCCTATTAGCCTGGAACCTCATCACCACTAGGTTGACACTGGCTATCTGATGGTTATCCCTGGATATTGAGGAATTGATATCATCTTTATTTTCCCCGCCCTGATTTTCCATCTGCTTGGATTGTTTGTTTCTAGTATTGTTTTAACTGTATATATGCTATGTATTTTATATATATTTATAGTTTTAATGTTTTTAAACCTGCCCAGAGTCCCTATTGTAGGGGAGATGGGCGGGAGAGAAATTCAATAAATAAAATAAATAAATAAAAATCTTTATTTTTTGCATTGAGGAAGGCTATTTACAGGTAGCCCTTGCTTAACAACCACAATAGGGACCGGAAAATTGGTTGTTAAGCAGAGCGTCACCATGTGACCAGACCTCATTTTATGACCATTTTTACAACAGCCGTTAAGTGAATCACCATGGTCAGTAAGCGAATCACATGGTTGTTAAGTGAATCACATGGTTGTTATGTGAATCCAGCTTCCCCAATGTATGTTTTTTGCCAGAATTCACTTAATTGATATAAATCTGCAACTGATTTATCATGTGACTGCAGGGGTGATGTGAAGGTTTGCAATGGTCATAAGTGTGAGTACAGGTCATAAAGCACTTTCTCTAAGGCCGTTGTAACTTCAAATTATCGCTAAACAAATGGTCGTTAAGTGAGGACTACCTGTATAGTAAATAATATGTAAATAATAAGTGCCCTATTGTCCTAGAACATATGCAAGAGCCACATAGAGGCCTGCTGTTTCAGCCCATGATTCTTCATCTTCTTGGACTCTCCTTTTCCTTTTTAGTAATGTTTTTAAATTGATGTTTTATGTATTTATATATATTTATGGTTTTAATGTTTTGTGTGAGTCGCCCAGAGTTCCCCCATTGGGGGGAGATGGGCGGAGGAGAAATTAAATAAATAAATACATAAATAAATAAAACATTTCCTGCAAAATAAAAAACATATATTTCACACTGACTTTTTTTTAAAAAAATTGGTGTATGGAAGAAAGAAGTAAAATCCCTTAAATTTTTTGCCACAGGACCACAGCAACCATTGTAAAATCAATGTATCGTTTATGATTTCCTGAAAGAATGTGTCCCTACATGTATTTAATATTCTCAGTATGAAGTGGCTATGTGATAGCAATACTTTATAACCCCTCATACATGCCATCTATAAATAGGTTGAATAGTACAGGCCCTAGAACAGAGACCTGAGGATGCCTCGATACTTCCCTATAGCTTGACATGAAGCCGTTAACATATACTTACTGAGTTAATTACTTTCAGAGGATAGAGTTTAAATTAGGGAGAAATTAAATCAATTCTGTCTGTTAAGTCCTTTCAACACAAAGTTTGAAAATGAATAAAAAATGAATAAAGGAATCACTTTTTAAAAGAAATGCATGTGACACAGACATTTTTATCTCAAGCTATAGTTCTATCACTATATAGTCATGTATCCTGAACTCGAAAGAGAAATGAGATGAAGACCTGTAAACAAATACTTGTAAAATAGCTTTTATGAACCAAATCATTAGAAATGGAAGCAGCCACAATCAAATTTGGTGGGAGAGGTCTTCATTCAGAAACCCAAAGGCTGCAAATCATTATTTATCATAGTCTGGGTTCCAGATATTGTTGAACTCAAATTTCATGAGTTCTCTTGGATGGCTAATTGTGCATCATGAAAGGAGTTAAGTTCAGCAGTAGCTGGAGAATTAGATGTTATCCAGTCCCGTATAAATCCTCCTGGAGTATCAGTCTCGGTGAAGCTGCAGTTTATGGAACAAAAATGGATTATGAAAGACCATGCTGAATAGACAGCTACATATGTGCAAAAAACTTCACATGTGAACCATTTTGCAGTAGTGTATAAATTTACAGACATGTAAAAACCCTCAGACCAATCCCCAGAAAACCTGCCTCCCCTTTTCAAGAATATTCATGTTATCTGACTATTTCTTGTATTTTTTAGAAAGAAGTAGTGATGATGTTTCTTGACTGAGAACATTTTCCTGATATATTACACAGAAAGAAAATATGTTGAATGTAACTAATGAACTTGCAGCGTTCATCTCAAAGACAAAAGCCTGAACCACCTTGTTCCTGCTAGCCAAACATTATTTACAGCTACTAATGTGTATGCCATTTTAGGGGTCTGATCTGGTTATAAAAGTGCAGCTAAACATCCTGTTCCACTTTTGTTATCCGTAAGGGAATGGCACTGAAAGAGGATTCACGTACCAGCAATTCTATGTCTAGAAATTATGCAGTTGCTTATTCAGATATATAAAAGCAGTTATATGATTTTGCTCTAGACACCTGGGATTTATATGCTTTGGAATGTCATTTGGCTGTATTATCCTTTAATGGGTGGAAAAGCAGGACTGGCTGTATGTGGAATCTAAGTCAGAATCTTGATGCATCTCTAAACTGGCCTAATAAAGCTAAACAAAGGCTTTCTGAGAAGTCATCTTTGACTTCTGCCTTCCCTAAGAATTCCCTGAGTCTGGGACCATGTGCAATTGTGTTCACTGTACTGAACCCATACCATAATGTGATGACATCCCATTGCTCATTCACAAGAGGCATGGTGTTTCTCTAGATCAGCCTTTCTCAGCGGGGTTCCATGAAAGACTGTGATTAAAAAAAATGTTTTTTGATCTTTGCACATTGCACAGTGCTAGCACTCACAGTGGTGGGCATTTTTACATGCCACAACTCAGCTGCCAACCTGATGCTTTGCTGTTGTTCTAAACATTGTAAAAGATGGGTTGTGTAAGTTAGAAGTGAATTGTACTATGAAGTTTTTATGCAGGGGTTCCCTGTGACCTGAATGTTATTTCAAGGGTTCCTCCACAGTAAAAAGATTGAGAAAGGCTGCTCTGGACAGTTATTTGGACCAAATGATGTTACCATGGTCCAAACAATTGTAATGAGTCCTGTGAAGCAACACATCACATATGAGATTCAATATGGGCAGATTTTAAATCAGCCCTTCTTGCACTGTGTAGTGGCAATGAGGATGACCATTGTTATTTCAAGGAGTTTAGGTGACATGGTTTGATTTCTCCTGCACATTTTAAGAGAGCTCACTTTGAATCATCATGTTTAGCTGGCTTGTTTTTCACTTTTACTTAGAAATGGGGGGGGGGGGGGAAGAGCCCTCAGGATTGTTTAGGTTAAGCACTAGCTTACCTATACAGTTCCCAGGCTCTTGATTCACATGATGAGCAGGTATAACATCTGGTCAAGGTCATTTTCAGAGCCCCTGACTCCAAAACAGAGTCTTGGGATTGCAGGGCCAGACTTTAATAAAAAGCCTTGCCCCTGGAATTGGGAGTGTGGACACAGGCCTTGGGACTAGGAGCTGTGTTATGTAAACCATCTTGGGGTCTCTCCGCTGTTGCCTTATGATAGCTCCTGACAGTAGGAGAACAGTTTTATCAACTTCCTCGGTATGTTATACTTTTATACTATGTCTATGCATGATTTGATCTTATGCTCCCATATTCCTGTTTGCTAGAGTTAACGATAAAGTTTAAAATCTCCTTACCTACTGGTGTGTTCATTGTCTCTGGATCTAAAAGAACTAAAAGAACTAAAAGAACCACTTGTCTTGCACCTGGCCAGTGCTTTGACAATTGGCAAAACACACTGATCTGGTTTAGATTCACAGATGATCTAAGAACTCCTTCCCAAAATAATTAATTGGTTTTTTTTTAAATACAAATCAGACTGGCATGACTGATGGCTGTGATCTTTTACTGTCAACCTGTCTTCTGTGGAGGTTTCCCCAAATACTTCCATGTGCCATTTATCTCCAATAATTGTTTGGGGAACCATATTATTAATGGCCCTCAGGTATCCTTTTTTTTTTTTAGAGGGAGAGAGAGCAGGAATTTTAGTTTGTAATTAATATTTGTTACTTTAACCATAAAATATATGCAGTACCATTCAGTGAAGCACATAATCGTAATTCAAAACATGGCTATTTGTCAAGATAAAATACTTACTGTCCTACTGAAAACCAGAATTTTTTGTATGACAAAGATTAGTGTGTCTATTGTTTTCTGCCATATATGTATATATATATATTTGTATGTGTGTGTGTGTGTAAAATTTCCAGTTATCCACATGCTTTATGTTTTTCTTTAGAATACTTGGGATTAAACAATACATTTTATCATCAGCAGCTGAATAGATGAGTCCCTAGAGGACTGATCTTAAGTCAGATGCATTTGTCATTCTCTATTGATAACCTTTGTAGTTCATTATCATATTCAGTTTGCCATTTATATGCAGACGACTCAATCATTTATGGTAGTAGATTATGCAGAGAGAAATCTTAATATTATCTTCATACTGATTTAAATGAGCTTTAAGTTCAACTGGAACAATCTAAATTACTCTTAAATATTAATGAAACAAAGTTTACATTATTTGGCACAACACAGAAACTGAGTAAACTGAAGAACATGGCAGCAGTGTGACCTTGGAGATAGTTACTGGCATGATAGTTTTAAGGACTTCAGAGAAGAAGAGAATATTCTCCCCACCCTACCCTAAACCCGGATGCTTCCTTTTCTGCCATCTAAACAATTGATTACTACAAGAGCTTGAAAGAAGACCACATTCCTCATCTGGAAACAGTAAATACTATTATGTTGATTTGGTTTGCTGGAAAGGAGGAAAAAGTCGTTCATGTTCAGATCATATGAGATAGCTTGCAACACACTTGTTAAGGAGGATAATGCATCTTTTATTTTGAACCTCTAGGGAAATTTGTTTTGAATGATAAATTGCATAAACATTAGCATCTGTCAGTATAAAAACAATTAGGAAATTAAAATCATGTGATCTTCATGGCTTTTTTCTGTGCATTCATTGTCCCATTCTAGCCTTCTATCTCTGATCTCCTAACACTTGCATTTTATGGAAACAGAAATACTAGCACAAAAATAGAAAACATAAAAATATGTTTTAGTTAAACCATACAGCTGGATATCAAATGAATAGACTTATGAGATACATGTATAAAATAATATGATGGCATAATTTTTTATCTTTGATGGAAATATTTTTATAGAGTGATCACCCTCTGTTCTAAATCATTTAAATGAACACTTGGAATCCTAGTACCATGACGGAGCAGAACAAATGTTGTGTTAGGAGTGCATGTAAATCCCTCAAGGTTACAGACATCACCACAGGCAAGATCAGTCCCTCCCAACATAGCATTCCTCAGAATTGTTAGGATTGTAAATTCCAGAATTTATGTGACCATGCTAGCTAGAAATATTAAATACAATCCATATGCAAATTATCAGATTAGGGAAGGCTGGAGAAGTACTTTTGTTCATTCAGTTAACACTGTTTCTTTTAGGAAGGACCATCATCTGGATTCTTTAACTAGTGACAGCTATGCTCTGTTCAGAAAAAGTGATAGTTTCTTTTTCTCCTGTCCAAGTTGGTTGCTTTGCTATTGTTTTTCATAATCATCACAACATGAGTTTAACTTTCCCATAGTGGCAACTGTGCTGCCAAAGCTACAAAACATTGCATAGTTTATGCACGACTATCAGAATTTCCTTTGAGATTAATTAAAAAGACACAAGCAAACTTTTCATCAGGCTGAATGATAGGTAACAAGAACCCTGCAATTAGAAACTTGTAATTTAGGACAAAAGCTTCCCATCCTCCATAGCGTATTTCTAGAGTCAGGGAGAAGCAAACACTTACAATTTTGAGAGAATTGGAAAAGGGTGTTGCCAGAAGGCAACCTGGTCAGTTTGCTTCCTCTAGTTCTACAGGAAGTTCCTGCTATCTCACCTCTTTTCTTCTTAGGCTAACTGATACATTTTCATACAAAGCATTGGGTTGCAGACACTCATGTATTTTATTTTCTAAGGATGACTAATGCCTGGAAGCATTCTTGTAAACAAATATTACATTGGAGAATAATGCATTGTTTTGCACAGTGCCACAACTCACAGAGGATTGGTTTGCTTTTAATTAAAATAATTACTTTTAAAAATAGTCAAGATGAGTGGTAGACACAACGGAGAGTGCCCATGGTGACATGGAACCCATGGGAGTTTGGTTTTCTACTACTATTGCTTTAGTTGTAGTACTAGTTTAGGAATGCATTTCTTCCGCCTCTATGACATGGCTAACCATTTCTCCAATCCACATTTTTTCCTTGCCTAATTGTATGTCTAGCAACCTACAGAACTAATACTATGGTAAGGGACAAACCTTCTCAAGCTTAAAAGTCAAGAATAAGCAAAAGTATATAAAGTTGAACAATAACCAAGCCAACAATAATCTGAAATACAACACAGCCGGAGAAGCAATATTGTATTTCTTTGGGTTTGGGATAAACACAAAAAATGAATTTAATTCAGCTCTGGCCATACTTCTATACATATTCTCACTATCCTAACAATGTTAAATATATATAACAATTTGTGTTAGAAACTACTGTTAATGATAGCTCTGGTAGGTTTTATTTGCTGTTCTCTACATTGCATTGATCTGATGCATTTGAAGCTAGATGTGGAGTGAGGAAGATTAAAGAAAGTGGGTATGCTTAACACTACAAAGTCCATAGCTATTAGGACATGGCCAGTGTCATGATAGGGATCTAGGAACGTGCTGTTCCAGTTTCAAAGAGCACAGGTAAATATACTTCATTGACCTAATAATCCATATATTATTCACAAGAATAGGCCTAAACAATAGTGGTAGCTTTGCAAGTTGTTTTAAAGATAACATAGCCAATGAACAGATTGCATCCTTGATTTTGGCATTGTTTTGCTGTGGATATTACTCTTCTAAATTCATTGCCTTCATTACTTCTCTTTGAGCTGAGTCACACACCCACTTGAGGCTAGATAGAAATCTTTCTGGTTCAGTTGCATACCTAGAAAAAATGAGCCATCTGCATTGCTTAACATCAGCACAAGCTGCTAAATATACAATGAATAATTCTATTTGGGAAACAGGGAGGGCAATCCAGTTCCCTCAGTGGGAGCAGTCTGATTTTAGAGGCTGAAGCATTTGTAATGTTGTGCTAAGAACAGACCACAAGGTGGAATTGAGGACAGAGAATAATTTATGTATGTCTTTGTTCCCCTAACTTTTAAAAAAAATGTAATTTCAGATTTTAGATCAACAATATTCACAGTGCTGGGGGCATGGTGAATTCTTCCTTCAGTGTTCAGAAGGGAAGGAGAGTTGGGTTGATGTTGGAGATGTTCAATGTTTTCCCCAACTCTCCTTCCCATCTCCAATATCAAGGCTTTAGCACTGTGGGATGAGAGTCTACAGGTTCTACAGCTTCTTAGGACCATTGGATTGCACTATTCAGTAGAACAGGATGTTGTGCATTTTATTGATGGGAAGTGATTCAGGCAAGCACATTTCCTTAAGAGAGCAGTTCATATTATCAAAGACCAAAATAGCCATGTAACATTATCCTCAAAGTTATATTGGTCTATATAGTTGTAGAATGAATAGTAGTGTCTATTAAATATTACTGTAAAGTATGACAGAGGAAGAGAAAAAACTCTGACACACTAAGCAAATCGCCATCTAAAAATCTCTTCTCTGACCTCTGTTTAAAGGAATTTAAGATAGTTCACCTATTTCAAACCCATATAACTCTGAATAGAATATGAATAGGATCATTCTATTCTGTTTCCACATTAATCTATTGAAAAAACAAATGCTAAAATTATATTTAAATATTTTAGTGATGAGTTAATAACATATTTCATTACAAAATGCACATTTGAAAACTTATATTTACTAAAATGTGTTTTAGGCATTTAAATCCCTAATTTTTTAATAGGTGAACAAAGTCCCAAACAGTAAGATCACAGAGCATTGAGGAAATTATGTTACTCTGCTGTCTGGCTTTTTAAAAAAAAAAATACACAAAGAGAGATGTTAGATTGGTAATTATTATTATAATTCATGTAATGAGGAATAAAATAAAAGGATAGCTGTTTACAACTGCATGTTCAGATCAGACATAGAAAGAAAATCTCAAAGATTTTATTCTGAGGAATTTTGTCTTTGTTCATTTAACTAGGGGTAAACAAGGAAATAAAAATAGTCTTTGATCTTTGATCAAGCTTCCTCTGTTTTCTGCTGAAAAGCAGCTTGTAACTGCATGAATACTATTCAAAGAAACAAGAGCTTGGTATAGTCCCCTTTCTTTCAGATGGACTCCTATGCTAATTCATTTCTTGCAGTCAACCTCATTTCAACATTAAACCCTCCTATATAATTATAATTTTTGTTTCAGAAAGCAAGTACTAGCTTTCATCTGGGCATGAACTAACATATCCTTTGGCTGAGGAAGTATAGTGAGAAAGCGTTGCTCAGCATGAATATATATCATTCAGCAGATTGAGAGGAATGCCAGCACGGGGATCCTGAGATATAGTACCGTATGCCAGTCTTCTTGCCTATTAATTATGGCCATTAACTTTAGCTATCAACGATCACATTAATGACAATATTATTAAAGGGAAAGACACCCATTACTTACCTAGAGCTTCATACAAAACCAGGAGAATAAAGTGAATCCTCACTCTATACAGCAATGTTCACCCAAGGCAGTCCTTGTTATGTGCTGCACCATGAGGGTCAATTAAAGGTGATTATAGTTATATATCTCAAGTGGTAAATTACAACAATGTGAATGTAACCATCTGCTAATCTGATTTTCTACTACTGAGGAATCTTTACTTTGCAAATACAGTAAGCAAGAGGTTTTAAATAATTTCTTAAACAATGCTATCCTTTTTCATTGGGTCACTGGTTGCTCTTACTATGTTGAGTATTTTAACATTATCTTGCTATTTGAAAATTGGAAGGAAGGGCATTAAGAAAATCTTTTAATATTGTTAACTTCTATGAGATCTCAATGAGAACTGAAGAGATTAAATGAAAACAGCATCTAATCAGAAGTTTTCCCTCAATTCTTCATAAACAGCCAGTATAGATTGAGTTTGATGCAATTTATTGCATGATTCATGAAAATCAATTTTACTGTGACCAATATTAAATCCCAAAGAATAGAAACAATGTGTACTACATATAACTTTTTGTTATTACCCAGTGGATCACTGGGGAAATTACATGTTTACTATGAAGAAGGTTATGGCTTACCTATATTGTCTTTGCCAAGTCCCAACCTAACCCAAAGTAATATCGTTTCTGAATCAACAGCTAACTTGTCTTTGTGTGGCTTGAAATACAGCATAGCTAGGTTTTTACAAAGACTTCAGAAACTATGGCACAGCATACTGTTTCTTCACATTCCTGTGCACACAAATGGTAAAATGTAATTACTCCACTGGCTAATATTAATTGTCAAGACATGGTTAATATGTGCTCTCAGACAGATTTAATGGTATTCAAGAGTACACAAGCATTCGCTTTTTAAATTTGGCATTTTTGCTATAACCTGAAAATGATGCTAAATATCTCATACCTAAATATGCCCTTCATTCTCACCAAAATGGGGTATGTGTGCAAAATTATCACACCACCATAATGATTTTAGATAAAGTGCACATAAATAATATTTCAAAATTCTCCATCTGATTTGCAGGCAGAGAAACTGGATTTTTCTGAATTTCTCCAGGGCAACATTCTCCATAAGCTCCTTTGTATCTTTTCATACAAAGATCCTTTGTAAAGAATGAATACAGTATCAGTCAAGTGATCATGGTTAGTGCCCAGGCAGATAACTCTTAAGAGTAATAATTCAGCTATATCTGATTGACCCATGGACTTTATCCAGATTCTGCTAGCTGTAAGAGACTGATCTTTATGTACAATATTTGGCAGAAAAGAAATTGTAAGTTATGAGTAGTGGAACAAACCTATTTGCATGCTGTTTCATCAGTCAGTAGCCTCTATGTAGAATCTTGAGTTCAATTAGGATACAGATATTTAGGATCCAAGGACTTCATTACAAATTCTGTATGACAGATATGTAATAAAAAATATAGACAAATGTGAATATAATATTGTAAAGAGAACTATGATGACAAAGTGACTTATGGCACTAAGAGAATTCACTGTCATTTTTAAAAGAAAATCAGTGCTTGTTTATATTAGTATTATTTTCTTCTGCTTTTAAAAACTTTTAATACCTCATTTTGTTATAACAAATTAATAAAAGAAGTATACATGTATACAAGAGTATTACCAGTACAATGTAAAATCAAAACTAATAACCATGGTAAAAAAAAATAAAAGGGTTAAAAGACCTGGAACATTAAGCTACAAAAAGGACAATAAAATGTACTATATTATTCAAAAGTCATTTTTCCTGCTCCATTGTCAAAAAACCCAGACAACACACATCAGCGATCCATTGCTGCAAATCAAGTGTAGATTTCTCCTTTCAGTGCTGCATAATAATTCTTTTACCCAGCCCTGTGCTCAGTGATATCATAAACCATTCACATAATTTTCAAAGGCAGTGGCCCTACTTCACTGTATGGGATGATAGATTTTACTTCCCCCACTGGTTGCTATTAAAACATACACTACTAATCAATCAATCGACATTATTTTTGGTTCCTATCCTGAATGCAGTTATGTTCAGTGGGATTTAAAGATATGTACTCAGGACTTTTCTATTTTTCTGTCTCATGGATAATTATATGTGTCTTTTTCAGGGAGATAAAGTAGCTCTCTTTATTTAATAATAGCTATATCATTTAATTAATTGAAATCCTTTATTATTCATGTAGAACTCAACTGATATTACACAAATTAGATTATGATTGAAGGATGTTCAGTATCTTCTACTTCTGTACATGAGTATTAGGTTAGAGAAATATATATTGTTCAATTGTTTATATCGCCGCGTTTAAGATGATCTATTGGGACTGTTATAAATTCATGTGAAATGCCTGCATTCAAGCTGTATGTAGTTACAGTATGTTAGGTGCTAGCCTTTCTCAATCCTTCAAGCATTGGGACTACAATATTCAAAATTCTGATTAGGGCTGGCAATTCTGACCATTGTGTACCTAAAACATCTGGGACAGTACTATGCTATGGAAGGCTGACCTTCACATTCTTTTAGAAAGCATAGTAAATAGATTTTACTCCAGGTTTAATCACAAAAAGTAATCAATGCCTTGCCTAAGGTGTAAATAATCAGCTGTAGAGAAGCAGCCACTACATAACATTAGACTAAAGACTTAGACTTTCAGTCCGTAGAGTTTAGTATTGTCTATGCCGCTTCCCTGCAACCCTCCGGTAGGACTACATCTCCAGCTAGCATCTCTATGTTCTGTTTTTTTAGGATTTATTTTTAGTTACATGTAGATTTAATTACAATATTTAAAAGTTGTCTTCATTAACTCTTGTACATTTATTAATTCAGAATTTATAGCTAAGATGAATCCCTTAGACAATATAAGGAACAAGCCAATGTTTATGATATAGTGTAGCATAAAAGCATAAATAGTATAATAATGTATGAACGTGTTTGCACACACCCATTTTCATCAATGTATGTATGACTGTATGTTTAATCTTCATAATATATTCTGACCAAGGCAAGAATTAGCGGTGAAAAAAATTACTGCTTTTAATTCCTATTCAGGATTTATGTGCAAAGCAACCAAATTATACTAAGGTAGCTAAACAAATTATGTAAAATTAAATATCATGAATATTTTATATTTTAATACCTTAAAGCCTTTGACAATTTTAAGACTGCAACAATTTGCATCAGACCCAGTTGAATTCAGCAACAGATAAGTTTCTCTTTATTCTGAAACTTTGGAAATTTGTGTTTTGCTTTCTTCAATGTAATAACCACATACCAGCTGCTACCATACAATTTGATAAAGTGTCTTGTTGTTTTCTGTTATGTTATGCTACTTATTTAATTATTTATTCAAATGTAGTACTTGGCCAATGCCAGAATTCTTGTTTTAACTTTGGGACATAAAATTAAATAAACTAAAGATGTTATTATAAACATTAGAGCTGCAATCTGGAATGAAACCTAGAATGTATTTGCTGGGATCAGAGACAAGAGATCCAACCTCAGAATATCACATCAGTGGGATTTAATCTCCTGCACTGCTTCTCTGATCAATATCACACTTTATTAATGAATTAATTACATCTTTAAAATATAATTATACTACTTTCATTATTGCAGTGGAAACAAATCTCAAGCACTGAAAATTGGGAAAATAAGGCTTTCAAGATTAAAGTCAGGGATATGTTAGGAAAGATAACAGATTTTCAGCTCATCCAGTGCAAAGACATGCACCCAGACCAACACCAGTTCTATGACAGCCTAGAACTGATGTAGATTAATTTCATGCCACTGGAACCAAAAGAAAGCCATTTGTTAAAAATAATGGCCTGAAAGGGGAAAAACAGAGCAAAAATTCTGCTCCTCCTTGCCAGTGCAAGCCTGCAGGAATCATCTTTCTGTCCTTGGATCGCCCTGCTGCTTCTGCTAACATTTCACTATAATTAAAGAAAGTAATTCACTTATGATCTACTGGAGTATAAAATGAAGTCAGAGGCAAATACTATTATTTTTCATAAACTTTCCATGACCTCTGAGAAGCTTTTCATTGAAAAGACTAGAAGGCAATAAACCATCTAGAAACGGGTAAAAATATCATCCCATTGAAGCTGCCAAAATTTGTGACCTTTTCAACTCTGCTTGGCTAACTGTAGATTGAATTATTGGACCAAATATATAAAAATCTTCCACAACACTTTTTCTAAATACATACTTTTCCTAAAAGTATGGCGTATTTAGCACTTTCATTCAAACAAAAGAGTAACATTATAAATCTTAATATTATCATTTTTAAATCTTGGATGAAATGTGCAATAAATGGCTCTCCTTGATTAATGGACTGGGAAATCAGATGATTCCAGTGAGAATTTAATTTGTATCTACTCAGAAGATCAATACTTATATATTTTCTGTTGCTGATTAGCAGCAAATATATTTTAATATTTTTTAAAAAAAAACCTTTTCTCTATCAAGAAGACTAATTAAACAATTTGGTACAGTCAAAACTGCTTTCTTTCATGTAATGTTAACTGTTATTTGGGACCATATCTCTTTAGAAGTTTTCCACACTTTATTAATGAATTAATTAAATTAAAATATAATTGTACTATTTTCATTATTGTGGTGGGAGGAAATTTAGTTTAGGTTATGATCGTAGACCAGAGCAATTTAAAAATAAAATAGATACATGAAAATAGCAAAGAGGCTAAAATACAACCCTGTGCCCTTGGAAGCAGGCACCACAGCAGAAGCTGACTTTGGTTGTTAAGTCTTATTTGAATATAAGATGTTGTCATGCAACATTTTAATAATTGCAAGGAGGCTCCCATCAATTGATGAGTTCTTCAGTTTCTTCTACAATTTTTTTCTAGAAAGAGGGTTAAAAATTGTCTTGAAGTCAATGATTGCCACATAGAGTACTCTTCTGGGGACTGGTAAGTATTTTTTGATAAGATGTTGTAAAACTAACTGAACCATGGTTGATTTCCTTATCCTAAATCCAGCTTGCCCTTGAGCAAGTATACTTTCCTTTTCTATTCATACCACTAATTTCTAAAATAAGCATCTAACAGTTTACTAATAATAAAGTGGTTGGAGGATGTATGGAGGGTCAGACCACTCTCCTTTTTTAATTATGGGGTCAATAATAGAGGTGTTCCATTTTGGTGATATGTTCATTATGCAGATTATGTCTGTGAACAAAACACTAAAACTTGTGCCTACCAATCTACCAGTCCATTTGATTTTTAACAGTGCAGGTGGGATATTGTCCCATCCTGCAACTTTCCCATTTTTCAGCTGTAATATTAGCTTAGCGGTTTCATTTGGGAAAACAAGGAGCCAGCCTGGAAAGATCTCCTGTGTCTTCATGGGAGTTACAGATGTTCAGCTTTTTAATGTATAGGTGGATTGATAATAAACTTCCCATGTGGAGGCAGGATGGGGGATTTCTGATTTTGATCCAGCACATGGCCAGATACAACATTCCAAAATGCAAAACCATCACCAGGTTTGGAGGGCTAAGTTGTCCCCATAATCTCTCTGAACATTCCTTTTATTCTTGTTTAATAGAGCTTTGTACTTCCTATTTTACTTATGAAGTAAAATCAAGAATAATGTACAATTACTCTTATATAAGTCAGCAGATACTCTGAGGACTTCTGGAGGAAGAAGTGGCAGACTGAAGACAGCTCTGCAAAAAGTGGAGCTGATGACCATGGTGGAATGAACAGCTGACGAGTAGCCTGACTCTTCAAAACCTTTCCGGACAAGGAGAGAACTTGAGATTACCCACAAGTGCTCCAGACAGCTGCTTCTCATGAGGAGACCAGAAGGTAACAATCTCTGGTGGGTTTAGAGCTCTGAGAAATGAGAGAATAGGCATCTTGCACAAACCGCAGTTGGCATCTTTGAAAAGACACTAAGTTTGCATACCTCCTTTTCTAATCACTTTCAGAAATTGCTTGTTCTGCTTTTCAGCTATTAGAAACTTTTGGATTGGCAAGTTTTACAGCACTGGGTGAGTTTCCTTCAATCCTTAGTGAAAGAAAGTTTTAACTACAAGTTTAAGAACTTTTAAAAAATATTTTTAAAAAACGGGCAAAAGGGTGATTAGAACTTTGATTTTAGAAAGTTATAAATGGACTAAGGGTACAAACAAATCCAGATGAAGCAAAAATATTCTAACAGTGAATGATATTTTTGAAAAATGGACTCAGAAGTTAATATTAATAGTATCAACAGATACTATGGAGAGGCTGTGTCTAAAATATGTTATGGAAGAGAAACAAGTTTTACCTGACAAGATCAAGACTGAGTTGAAATTGGATTTACAAATGACAGGCTACAAGAATGACATGGAAAAATAAGTTACACTGGACATACAAAATAAATCAGCTGAAGTTTTAATAATTAAAAGGGATATGCAAACAATAAACCAAGAGAATGACCTGGATAATTTTCCTGTATTGGATTTACAAAAGAGGCTTGTTAAATTTTGAAGAATCGCATAAGAAGTGACAAGGAAAAAATGAAAAGAAATCTTGTTCTACGACATTATTTGAACGGACTAAAGATTATGATTGTTAGAAGTAAAAGGACGGAATATAAAGTTGGTTTATTTGATTGAGGTTAAAATAGATATGTTGTTATTTCTGGTAACCTTTAATCTGTTTATTTATTTATAAATCAAATTTATATGCTGCCCATTTCACTATATAAGTGACTCTAGGCGGCTCTCAAATAAGAAGCATAAAACAGTTAAAAAACTACAAAACAAAATTAAAAGACAGACAGCGCATCCTCAAGGCACCAGACAGTGCTGAGAGCCCCCATTAGATCCTGAAGCTAGTCTGCAGAGCCAGGTCTTAATGCTCTTCCAGAAGGCCAGAAGAGTGGGGGCCAATCTCACCTTGGGAGGGCAACATATTCCACAGGGCCAGGGCGACAGCAGAAAACGTTCTCCTCCTAGACCCCACCAGTCAAAATTCTCTAGCCAACAGGGTCTGCAACATGCCTTTCCTGCAGACTAGGTGGGACAGGCCAATGTAATAGGGGCAAGGTAGTTCCTCAGATAACCTGGGCCCATGCCATGAAGGGCTTTAAACGTCATAACCAACACCTTGAATTGGACCTAGAAGCAAACCAACACCCAATGCAGCTTTAATGGACTTTTGCTGACCCCAGGACTGAAATGACAATGCTTTATGGATTTGTTTATGGTTAAGAGATGGGGTATGGGGAGAAGAGATCATTTGTTTATTTTAAAAGGAGGTGATAAGTTATTAAAATTGTTTATACTTGTGATGAAGGTGGGAAGTCACTTCTTTATATAATAGTCTTTTTTCTTTACTATATTCTTACTTTTCTTTCTTTTCTGTTTCTTTCTATTTCTTTTTTCTTTCTTTTCTGCACCTTCTACTCTTTAGTTTTATTCTATCTTTTATTAGTTTGTATTAGTTTTTACTGTTGTAATTATAATCTTTAATAATATCACTATATATAAAAATAAAATAAAATAAATCAGCAGATACACTAACTTTTTGTGTAAAAGCTGCACTTGCCTGTGCTTAGATATGAAGGTTTAATCCTCATCCCATGTGCTATGAAATTGCCTGTTATTTACTCAGTGGTAATTGAAACCCATTGCTCCAATAGTCCATAATTTTAATTGCTCCTGTTATTATGAGATTACTGCTCTTCTCTTGTGTGATCAGTTCTCGGAAACCCTTTAAGAAGTTTGCAAAATTCCTATTTAAAGCCTGTGCTTAGATATGGCCCATAAATAAATAAGCAAATAAATTAATAAATTGACATTGTCAAGTTTAGCTTTTGTATATCCCTCATCAAACTATGGTTTTGATCTTCTTTTGCTAGAACTCCCTTCAGTTTTACAAATCAGTACCACTTAAAATGTAGCAATGATATAAGTTATAAAACCTTTTTCATTAATTTAGTAAATATTAATAAATGTAATATGGCAAAATCTAAATTGGAGACTTATAATAAACGTGATACAAGATTTCGATTTAGTCACCACTTGAATCTTATTTGAAACACAGAAATACCAGTCCCCCACTTGATGTTCCTCCTTCCTAGATCTAGTATCTTTGAGAAATTTATAGTATAATTGTTCAGCCCTATGTCCTCAATACACCATGTATCCTGAAACAGAATAATATTGTACTTAGAAATGTAATTCATGAAGGATCTATCCCAACATTTAGAATGCCAACCAACAGTGTTGCAGGAAAGAAAGATCAGGGCCTATACATGCCTTGATTGTTAATTAACAAACACATCTAAAGTAGGAGCAAGCTACATCATAAGCATAACCAGCCTTAAGGTGGGTGAAATATATTTGAGTTATGTATGTATGAGCTTGCCCCTTTCATGGTATGCAGCTACTAAAATTGACTAGATCTTTAAAGGTCTAATTTTAACATTACCAGCAGTAGCTAGTGTAAGGTGCATTGCTGGTCTTTCTTTTGGTAGAAATAAATATCATAGCACTTGGAAGTTTGGAATGCAGCATATATTCATATTTTTAACCATTTGCTGTTTTGTATCTCTTCTTATCTGATTTATTATCCACTGGTTTATGGATTAGTTATCTTTTATTACACATTTCTTGTTCAGATTCATGGACATTTGAATGGGTAAATATACATTTAAAAAGATTTTTTAAATAACTGTTAATCATTATGACTATATGAAATTAAAATGACTTACAAATAAATATTTAAAACAAATTATTTTTAAACATAATTTACAACACCAACCTAGATATGTCTTCTTGGAAGTGTGATTAAATTGACTGAAATATACGGTGAGGTAAGCATATATAACTCTGTAGCCATGGAGCGCTGTCTAACATTTCCTAAGTAATAGCAGAATGCTGCTATTATTTTGATGTTGTCAAAATGACAACATCATAAAATTAGATTATGTGATTCTGTAGCCTTGTACTAGTTCCCAAAAATGCTAACGTATGTCAGATCCGCAAGTACAATGCATGGATTAAAAAAGATACATTAGCAGGAATAGGATGGAAAAATTTGCTATATTTCTCCTCATCCCTCATTAATGGACATATTGACTGGGACATCTGGACAGTTTTCCAATTCCTATTCTACACATTTTTATGGTAGATGGTATGCAGAGAGTAAATACAACAGAGAACAGCTTCTAAACACTATGGTAACCACATAGAACTACTACAATGAAGAAACAGTTCTTGGTAGGGTTAGATATCCTAATTCAAGGTAAGTCCTTTCAGAAGAGATGTTTATATGTAATGGAACCTACCTTCAGGTAAATGGGCTTAAGATGGAGTGGTCCACAAAGAATAAGATTTCTCTTGGTGTTCCAATATTGGTTCTTTCTCTGAAGTGCAAAGAAGTTCCTGCAGCAGAGATCTTTGGGAACCATCATCAAAGATTACTAAGTCAGCTGAATTGCTATCCCAATGATTGAATTTGTGCCAACAAAATCTCATTTGTTGTTATCTATGGGCAGAAAGAAAAAAGCAGGTACTTGCAAAACTGTTTCTGCTATAATGGGATGCTGGTAGATTTTTAATCCTAGCTGTTATTTCGCCCTTCCCCCCAAAAGAAGAGAGAGAGAGAGAGAGAGAGAGAGAGAGAGAGAGAGAGAGAGAGTTCTAGTCCCCCTTAGGCACAAAGCCAGCAGGGTGACTCTCTGTCAGCCCTAGGAAGGAGGCAAGGGCAAACCACTTCTGAAACCTTGCCAAGAAAACTGCAGGGACTAGTCCAGGCAGTCTCCAGGAGTCAAGACTGACTGAAAGGCACAATATATATACTGTACTAAATAAGTAAAGAAAATAGTGATCAAACTATTGCCAATCTTCATAGTGCTTTCATGGTTTACTCAGCTATATATTGGCTGGATTTAGGATGATTAAAATAAACTGGAAATCATTCAGCTGCATGAAAATATATTCATCTAGAAAGTCGTAATCTCTAATAAGGGTTTTTTCTAAGTGCTTTCATTTTTTCATAACACTGAGTGAGAAAGAAAAATACAAAACAGATGTTATTTACAAGCTTAATGCACTGCTAGAAGGTGAATGGATAGTGCATTAATTAATGAGAGCCACATAAAAAACTGCATAGGGTAGAATTCTCCATAAAATGAAAATGTACAAAATTATTATAGGTTAGGGCATAATTATTAGTACTAATTTATCTGGCTGTGCATGAAATGCAGATAACAAATTCATTATTATGCTTCTAGAAAAGGGGAAAGAATATAAAATAAACTGATACATTTTTTAAAAAAATGCATTAATGTTTAAACTTGTTAGTCCACAGTTTTATTTTTTATATATTTAAATACAACATTTCTCTTTGGTGACTAGGAAGTGAAATTTTCATGCACTTTATTTATTACCTCTGTAACCACAGAGGCAGATGCATTGTCAGTATTCAACCCATAAAACATCAGATGCTAGCCATGGATTATGATCACAACACCTGATAACAGAAGTAAGATTCTTTGACCAGCAAATTAATTTCACAGTTAGAAATTAGCAGCCCAAAGCCTCAAACCTCCTGCTGAGTTTATGAATAGGCAGATAAATTGGCCTTAATTCAGGATGGCGCCAAGTGAAAGATACAAACAAAATTCTGTTAAGTCCTTGGTGCTCTCCGATGATGTTACCTAGTCAATGTAGATGCTACCTACTCTGTAGTAGATGTTACCTACTCTGATGATGTTACCTAGTTGGGTAATGAAATGTCTGCAAGCAAACAACCAAGCTCAGAGAGGACCAAGGACTCCACAGTTCAACTCTGAGCTACATATATTTTCTTCTATTGAAAACTCTGTTTTCAGACATGTGTTTATTCTGAGAAAGGAGGGAATAAATAAAAGACAAAGCAGGGAAATGAATAGGATTAGCAGTACAGGTAGATCTCATTTAGTGACTGCATCATTTAGTAACCATTTGCTGTTACGACAGGGATGAAAAAGTAACTTTGTGACCAGTCTCACATTTATGACCTTCACAGGTCTGTAAAGCAAAGGAAAGCTGAAGTAAGATTTAAAATCATGATGCTTCCCTGTTTCGCTTAACAACTGAGTTGCCAGTCCCAATTGTGATTGCTAAATGAGGGCTACCTATAATACTATACTCAGAAACTTTGCAGCAGCAAACTGGAAAAGGGAAACTTTCTGCAATACTTTTTTCACTAGTGAATAAAGACCAAGGGAGGGGGAAGGGATTATCAATTGCTGTTGACAAAGTAACATCAGCTGCAGCAAAGGGAAATCTCATTCTGAAAGATGGATAAGCCAGATAATTTGTTAACCCAGAAAAGCTAATGAACCTATGAAAATTAAATTACAGGGCAAACCATAGATTCCTGTCCTCCAACATGATGCTGGGCATGATGTCACCTATTCCATACGTGCCTTCAAAGGAGTTTGTAAAAGTGTTGCAGATAGGCTGGAAAGAAGACGAGCAACTCCACAGAAGAACAAATGGAACCAAAGTGGCCACTACTGATTGATTTGCTGCATACCTTGCTTGTGATTTGTATAGCACTTAGAGATGTGGTAGGCCAGACTGTGGCTTTGGATAACTAAAAGCCCTTGGGTAGAATAAATGTCATGTGTCAATGGGAAAAATATTTTTTAGGGGATAGCCCTATATTGTGAATTTTTAGCAACTCCGCCAATTCTGGGACATCTGCCCTGAGACCAAATATATTCTCAAACCGTATTGCAGAGGCTTCACTCATGAATTCCATTCACAGAATGACAGAATGTATCACTTGAGAAGCAAGTTTGCAAAGACAGGAGACTTTCACAAATGCTGTGATACAAGACCAACTTTGTAACTTAGGAAGACAGAAGAGCAACAAAATAGATGCTTCACTTTTACAGAGGAAGAATTGACCAAAATATGTTCAGATTCTCCCTAGGAACAACTGCTCAGAGTTTATAAGAGCAGGCAGTGATATCAGAGCAATTGATGACAGATCTATAGAAGGAAAATGGAAGCAATTCCAAATGCAGAATCTAGGAGGCAAATACAACAAGTAACACAATACCCCAGTTGGGAAGAAACACCTAAGGCTTTTGAATACTCACCATGGGCAGTCCCACGTGGAGTTAAGTCTTTGAAAACATACAGAAATTAAAGATTAGTAAAGTATTCTGAATACAGCTTCTTTGCACAGCAAGAGTTTTTCTAGTATGAAGTCCTGTTGCTAAGAAACCGTAATTACAAAATGTCAAGATGAAGTATTTTTAAATAGGAAAATGTTTATTGTTGAAGGTATTTATCTTTGAGATTTTTTTTGGCAGAAACAAACTGTAGATTGCACTGCCGAAACTTCTCTGAAACAGCCAGTAGTGTTTTTAATATAATTTTATAGAACAATACTCACCCATTCAACAGTTCCATAGTTTCAGATTTATGTGACTTTTTTCAAAGACCTCTATTTATAGAGATAAATAAAATGTCTTCCATACTCATTAGCAACCATAAAATAAATCTTATGTGTCAATGGGAAAAATATTTTTTAGGGGATAGCCCTATATCATGATTTTTTAGCAACTCCGCCAATTCTGGGACATCTGCCCTGAAACCAAATATATTCTCAAACCGTATTGCAGAGGCTTCACTCATGAATTCCATTCACAGAATGACAGAATGTATCACTTGAGAAGCAAGTTTGCAAAGACAGGAGACTTTCACAAAATACTGGTGGTATAATATGGAGAACTGAGGTCTAAAATGGCAGAATGGTGGATTAAAACCTGAACAGCACAAATGACCAGGTTGAAAAGCTGGCTAATCTGTAGTTTGATTAACCATGGTTTAAATTAATAAAACTTGGCAGGATTTAGATAACATGATAAGAATACATCATGGAAAAACTCCATTTTGAAAAGCTGTATATAAATCCGTACATAAAATCCCCACCCCAAAGGCTGAACCCAAACCAAACACACAGAGTAGCGCACTGGGAGAATCAAGCCAAGAGCTTGATTCAGAGAGACATACAATTCTAAAATCAATTGCTTGTGTTTCAGTGTTACAATAGCAGTCATGCTTTTAGACATTTTGCACATGTAGACATTAGTTAGAAACTTGAGTAAAGCATTAAAATCAGATGCTTCCAAGCTGGGAGTCCTTCAGGCATAATTTCATTTGTCAAATAATTCCTCCAGATATGCAGGGTGAGTTTATAGAAGGGGCATCCCTTTCTTTCTGTTTCCTACAGTTAAAATGGTTTATTACTGTTCCTAGAAACTTACATTACACAATTAAGTAAAAGTGAGCAAAATTAGCCTTTTATGTGGGCTATAGCACTAACAGCAATTATGTTGCAGACTGTTGATATATTATTGCAATACTAAAGACAAATGCATATAGAAAAATCATTATGTATGTGAGACAAAAGGGGATACAATATTTATATTCTAGTCACACACAACTGGCTTTAAGTGTGTGTTTCCTCTTTCATTTGTGCTATATTTCACACATTTAAAATATTGTTATTGGGCTGCTTACAGATGATGAACTGCAATTGTTCAGTAATAGTTAGGATTCATTCCCTGACTGGCAGTTTCCACATTTCCTCTCATTGTAGGCAAGTTCATGAAGTGTTACATTTATTCCTCACTGCCATCTCAGCCGATCACATACATTGATCCCCAGAGAGAAAAGAAGTTGAACTAGTCTTAATCATTCTGTTTATAACACTTTTTGACAGAAAAGAAGTAGTCTTGACAGCAGCTGGAGGACATCCTTTTCTCTGTACAATAGCTTGAAAGGAAAATTAGTGTGCCATCCTCCTGGCACCAAAATATGAAGGAATGCAATATTCTCTAAAAACTCAGTAATACATCAGCCCCGTCTGTGGGTGAAATCAGCATCTGTTAAGTTGGCGAACTATTAGATTGATGATGATCAGTCTTAGCAGTCAAGTCCAGCATTCCTTTTTTTCTTCTTTTTTCTTGCAGTTTGCTTACAGATGTCAAATACCAATTTCTTCATTATACTGAGCATTTCTTAAACGTTTGAAAGAATTATCTAAAGAAATATAAGTTTCCTTCACTGTAGCTGAATGCAGAAATATTATTCTTGGTTCAAGAAGGACTATCTACTAAAGCTGTTTAGAATATGTTATGGAATAAGGGGAGGTCTCAGAAATGAAGATTATTTACAGTACTCTTAAACGTTGTTTAATTTATCCTGCTTATGTGACTTACGGTGTGTCTAACTGGGGAGAATGAAGTTAGGAAATTGTAGAATTTGAAAACGCTATGAATGTGAATTGTGATGCATATACTTTTTCTCAATCTATTCCCTTTTTATTTTTCTAGGGATTGCATATTCTTTTCAATTACTGAACCTTTTTCACTCAACAGTCTATCCTTCGTTGTCAAGTCGGTAGTCTCAGATGTTAAAAATTGGTTTGTTTGTTTGTTTTTTCCTGTTCTGGCTTGTTGACGTCCCATTTATTTTGATGCAACAATCTGTTAGTCTAAAAAGTTGCTACCAGACTCCTCCTGGGTTTTGGCTACCATACACTAATATGGCTGTTCTCCTACAATTACTGTTGGAAATATTACTATACTCTTTGTCATGAATATGTACTACAGATCTAATGCAGTGCTAGATTTACAGGGGTAGGGGTAAAGTTGTGAAGGGTTCAGTCAGTTCGCATTCACTAATATTTCAGACAAGCCCTAGACTGTCATCTTAGACTGTCAAGTGCACGTGATACAGGCCACAAACATTCTGAATTTCAATCTTTATCCCAAGCAGGAGAGTTAAGACCTGCATGTAGGTCACAGAGATTCCCTCAACCATTTATCTGCCTAGAAAGGAAAACTATTGTTTTGAATCTGAGAAAGCCAGGAAGGAAGAAGAATCTCTGCAAACAAACAAACAAACCATCATAGATCTACATGAAATTCAGGGGTTCTAGGGAATCAAGGTGGACTCTTTGCTTCAAGAACTCAGTCTTCAAGAAATGAGTAAACATATTAGCTAGGAATCTACCCTAAGGTTTTATGCTTTAATTTGACCTCGTGTTTTTAAAGCTCTTTCATATTTTGATGATATTTTGATAGTGATCTTTTTTATCTCTATGCCAGCCTTGTATTTTGGTGAATTTTAAAGTTGGGTCTAGGCAACTAAACTTCCATTTATTATAAGCAAATCAATGTAATCTTGTGTTATGCTCAAAATCTTGTAATGTTAAACTGGTTCTATGTATTTTATTCTGAGGGAAGATTCTCTGGAAATGCTGTCTATAATTTATCAGCTCTGGATTTCAATGTCCTTTACTACTGAATGCTTTGCATGAGACTCATAAAGTTCCAAAAGAATGTCTGCGTTATCTTTTTTTTCTAAAAAAGTTTAAGTTAATCCTTTGTGTAGTTGATCATACTCAAAAGGGAAAAGAAAGTCTGATTTCTCTTGTCATGTCCTTTAATGCTGCAGAGGCAGGAAGTGGTGCTACTAAAACAATACCAACAGCAATAATATACCGTCTGTTACTTTGTTGGCTTGTGGAATCTCTATTGGCCCACATATCAGGGTTAGTAGAGAGCACCAAGCAGCTGCACCCTGCTAACCAAGGCAGAAGGGCAGGACCTAAGGAGGGGAGTTCCAGAGGAGTCCAGGAACAGGAGATGAAGACCTGCAACCTTTCACCTTGCGAGTCCAGCCCTTGTTTTGAGAGTTCTTGATTCTCCCAATTAGGGTTCAGTCCAGCAGAAGATCAGACACAAAAACACCAGCTGAGATTTTAAAGTTTTATTGAAAGCAAGCCAATAGAGTCAGCTGGGGTCTCCCCTTAAGGCAGAGAAGCATCCCGATCACACTCGAAGAAGATTTTATACACGTTTCTTACACAGAGATACAGCAATTAACAAATTGATTGGCTAAAATTGGCATAAATTTGGGATCCTCCTTATTATTGGGGAAAACGTATCTCCCCGATGACCCATGGTTGCCAGTCAAAGTTCGGGGTACCCCCTTTGATCTTCTGATATGTATTGTTTCATGGAATGCAGAGGCATCACCAGAGCAGCTGAAGGGTGTTCTGAAGCCTATCAGATTGGGGTCACTTCCTCCCATATCTTTATGGCCTTGACACTTAAGGAGACAGGATGTCTGCCCAATGTTTCAACAATAACAGAAATGAGAATAATGTGTGAAGGTTCATGAACATTAGTTTCCTTGTCCTCCCTTGACTCCCCAAATGTAAGGAAAAAGATGAGAGAAACTGAGAGCCCTTTTCCATAAGGTTTCAGTTTCTACATGTGAGTAGTTTTACATTCCACTGTTTTTGAGTTGGTCCCTTATGAACTCTTTTTTTAATGTTTAGGAGAGGCCACTCTGATTTCATTAGAAAAAAATAAAGAAGACATGGAATTAAATCAAATTATTCCCCCTTCCACATAACATTATATTAAGAACTCTTATTTTGCCATCCCCAGAAATGCAAAAATTGCTATGTCTAATTTAAAATTATTGCTATACTGTAGTATACTATAAAATCCAGGATATAACAAAAGTGTATCTGTCTGTAAACACCTCATATATTTCTAACAGCATTATTTTATGTGCTTTCCCATTCTTCTTTTTGTACCTATCCTATCTGAAACTTAAATAGATGCACCTAGATTATAATAACTTTAAAAAGTGATCTCTTTTGAATGCAGCATTTTCTTTTGTTTGGTATCATTCTGTGTGACACAGAGAGAGCATGCTAAAGCTATGTCTGCCATGTGCTGTGATGATCTGGAGAATCTGGAGAATTTGTTATGGTCAGGAACCATGCCGTCTGCACAAATGGCTGTTCCTTCTATTTTGTCAGGAAAGGGAGCTGCTGATAATGGAGGATTAGCTTTGACAAGGAGATGACTTCTTCATTTGTACATTGTTAGGAATGCAGGGAGCCAAGTAAAGAAATAATTAATTAGGCAGAACATTATTTAAAAGGTAACCCAAGGTATTTTCTATCTCATTTGATGTTCTAAGTGGATAAAACTGCATGACGAAAGATAATGAAAAATCTTTTCAATGGTGCATAATTTAATATATAAACAGCCTGAAGAATTAGCCTCTGGTAAAGAATAAAGTATTCACCAGAACTGAATGAAGTATAAAATAAAATAATAAATGGTTTGCAGGGAAAATAATATAATGAAGTATTATGGCCTTTTCTAGAAACACTAAACTTCTGCATCCTGCAGTCAGATACAGCAGTAAGGCAATACATAATAATGCATGTTACAGAAGTAAGAACATCTTGATTGAATTTACTAAAAATGTGTTACCAGCATTTTAAAAAATAAAGCATCTTTCACAAAAGGATGATTTCTTCAGTTAAGCTCATTAGGAAATCACACATTGATTCATGCATAATTACAGGGAAATATCTGCCACTCACCACAAATCATTACCATATTAGCTTAAACTTGAGTTAATTAATGTGTGATTTCAAAAAGGTGATATCCTAAATAGGCAAAATTAGCATGTATAAATGATGAGACTATCAATACCACTTCAAAAGAGTCCTCCCTGCCCTCCCAAAGGTGTATCATTTAATGCCTTTGCGTGAAAAGCTTATTCTTTTCAATGAGCACTAAAGCTTTTCTTTCCGTGTCAGAATCTCATACTTATGGATCCAATGCCAGGTACTTAGTGAATGGTTGATAGTCTGAGCACGTTTACTTGCGCCAGACATACTCATTGTTTTTAATGATCATTGCAGCTGAAATTGAATTGAAAGAGGGGGAGGCTCAAGGATGTCGGAAAAAAAAGTTCTGAAAGTGCTGGGCAACTAATGCTTCAGTAGAAAAAGAAGAAAACGAAAGTAAGTGAGCAAAATGTTTTCTGTACTAACATTAAATTTCAAAAGTCTCAGCATTATTACAAAGGCTAAGAAGAGAAAGTTTCAGCCTCTTTTGTTTCCTCAATATACATTTTGAGCTGAACACTGTTTCATCATCTTTTCAAGAAAGGTCCTGTCATTCAAAAGGCCAGGTCACCCAGTAAAGGTGCAGGTGTTAATCCAGCTAATCTTTGGAAGAACATCTTTACACATGAATATAGCTTTCCTAGTTAGACTGCTATAGCCATACTCCTGGCCAGTATGGTCAATACAGCTGGAGAGCATCAAGTTGGGGATGGGAAACACTAGAAAAGAGTGAATACTTTTGTAAATAACAATGCAGAATGAATCCTGTTGGTACATATCTATTGTAACAAACATTGCCTGTTGTCAGATTACTCCTGGTTCTGAAGCCTTGGGGAATGTTTGCAACCTTCGTACAAAACAAAGACTGTTAGATTAAAAACTGTGAATACATTATAGCTTTTAAAGTTTGCCTTCCTTTAAGAGGAAAGATGAAACTCTATTAGAAATCAAATAAGCTATTTCACATTCTATTCTGGGCAGTGTTTTAGATCTTTAGTGGAGTCATACACATCTTCCTCAGAATTAGAAAAGTACTGAAGAGTTCCAGAGTCCAAGTGCATCTCCCCATTTCTTTCAGCTAACCAAACTTCTTATATATAGAGAATAAATTAGGAAAAAAGAACACTCACATGGCTTCAATTATATTTCTTTCCAGACTAATTTTTGGACCTCACTCCTTTGGGTTGATCTGGATATTGAGGCAATAAACTCCACACTTTTAAATCATTCTGATTTTGAGAAAGTGTTTGATTAATTATTTCTTTTTTAATAAGGTCAAATAATAAGGAACGCACACTCTACATATTGCTGCCTTTATTGTGCCCAGAAGCTACATTGGTCCAGATTTCAGCAGTGCAAGTAGTTATGGGCACTGATTCCCAATAGGGTTCCAAGGCAATTAAATGCTGGTTTTGACCAGGATGGGGCTGCTCTTCATGGCACAGGGATGGGTTATTTGCAGGACCAATTTTCTCCAATTGTCTCTGCTGATCCCATGTAGAGAGTAAGGGAGATAACCTTGACAGCCATATGCAAGAACCATTACCTAAGCAAAAGAGGCTGAAACAATTTTTAAGTCCAGAGCAACCAGATCACATTCAGAAGCACCTCGGGCAGAAACCTCCTTAATTCACTGAAGTATAAGAAGGGAGAGGAGGTGTAGCACAATCACACTTGCACCTGTTATTATAGCCAATCTCAATTAAAGTAGTTTTAGCCTTCCTGTGGAATTCATTTCCTGGCCTGGTCTATTTAGTGGGGCTGACACCCTGTGAAATTTGATAGGATGGGCATTCCTTGGTCCCTTCACAAGGAACTAAAACAATGTCACCTAGTGGGACTCAAAAAGTGTGCCTTCTGTGTTGCAGGACCTCCCCACTCATTCCCCCATCCCACCCCCACCCCACAGGTTTAGATAGTCCCAACCTTGCTGGCCTTATGTAAGATTCTTCTCACTTGTTTTTCTTTCAGGCACTGGGCCAGAGCATGAGATGAACCCATTCAGAATGAGAGATTTTTGAATGGACTGTATAATGATTGGCCTTGGTTATTTGTTGTTTTATTATTCTGTATTTCTTTTCTAGGTGTTGTTTTGTGTATTTTTGTTTATTTGTTTTTGGTCCTTGGTTATTATGCTTCTATTAAATTGTAAGCTTTTGTGAGTATGACAGCTATATAAATCCAATCAATAAAAAATAATCTCTGTGCATAACTCCATGTGTAACAGAGACTAGCAAGCATGGTAGACTTAATTCTTCAAAAGGCAGATTCTTTATTAATCTCCATACTATTGAAATATGGTGCTATTTGCAGGGTTACATCTGTTGTTTTTTTTAACTCCTGGAAACTAACATCAATAGCCAGCACAGTCTCCTAACCTGAGGTTATCCTATGGCAGAAGAACGTGCAATCTGATCTTAGAGTTCTGTAGGTAAAAAGGTTCATAAGGTTAGCTGAGTAGGGTTCTGTAATATATCCTGCTCAAAAGCACAAACAATTTTTTTTTTTTTCGTCTAGCCCATCAGCCTCTCTTTCTTGGCCCTACGAGCTCTTCCTATTATATCTCAGCATGTGCAAGTTGGTTCTTGTTGGAACTGTGGTACATTGGAAAAGTGAAATTTTATTTATCTTCTTCTGTGAAATTGGCATAATGGAAGAAAGTATGTGTTTAGACAGATGGATGTACATTTATGGAAAGGTTCATGTGAGAGCTTGGGTATATATGAGCATAGACAGGTGAATCTGTGTGTCTTGCAACAAGTCTGGATTGTATGTCTGTGTGAAAAAGCATGTGTGTACATGAGAGAAAGACAAATAGAGAATGAAATAAACAATGATCATCCACTGCCAAGATGATTGCTATTCTACACTCTGTCTTAAGAAATCCTGGTCACCTCCTGATTGGACTATTGTAATGTACTCTACATGATACATGTAGGGGCTGCCCTTGAAGAGTATCCAGAAGCTTCAGCTGGTGCAAAATGCAGCAGTGCGGGCAGTTATGTGTGCCTCTACAACAGCATATGTTATACCTACGCTCCACAAGCTGCATCGATTGCCAGTCTGCTTTCAGGTCCAATTCAAGGTTTTGACCTTTAAAGCCCTTCATGGTATGGGCCAGGTTATTTGAGGGATTTTATCTGTCTGTCCCATCAGATCTAACAGAAAAGGCATGCTTTGGATCCCATCTGCTAGGCAGCTACACTTGGCGGGGCCCAGGAGGTGGGCCTTCTCTGCCACAGCGCCCGCCTTATGGAACATCCTCCCCCTCAAAGTCAGGCTGGCTCCATCCCTGTTGATTTTCTGGAAGTCTCTCAAAACCTGGTTATGCCATCAGGCTTGGGGGCCCCAGGAGACTGGAGAGGTACTGAGGTGGCTCCATTATTGTTGACATATGCTTCCCTCTCTTAGCCTTTAATTGTGATTTAATTTTTTTTTCTGAATAATACTTTTTTATATATATTAACTGTTTTATAGTTTTATTGTAAGCCACCCAGAGTCACTTTTTCATGAGATAGCAGCCATATAACTTTGATGAACAAATAAACAAACAAACAAACAAATAAATAAATAAATAAGAAAGCAAGAGGGTAGAATAATTCTGGTTAATCAACATCAGCATGTACTTCCCCAACATTATTCCCAATGGAATGCAGCCCCTAGTAGAAAACATTTTCCACTCCTGCAATGAACATTAAGAATATGTCTAAACCATAACTAGTTATATACTGGATTGCAAGCATCTCCTTAGGCTTTTTTGCCATAATTGCTTCACAAGCAGAATATACCAAAGAATATAACCAATGTGAGTTTTTTTTAATGTTTTTAGTGATTTGGTGACTGGTGCTTTTGTGTTGTAGCTTCTCATTTTAAGTGAACCAAATAAATAAAGTGGTAATAAAACAAAATAGTACAGCAAATTAGCAAAAAAAGCAGATACAACAAGCTAGAGGGAGAAATTGTTTAAGCTTATAGGCACAACAAAATGTGTGTTTTTTTAGTAAACACTGAATCACTAGCCAGAAACAGACAAAATGCTCTTAGTCCTGAACATTGTATAAACATGTAAGCATCTTTGAGCATTAACCAGAGTATTCCATCTTAAGGTTTTCTCCTCTGAACTGCTATTCTTTACAAGCTGTTTTTGGAAAGCTTAATTTCTTGTGGAAGTTCTTGTGATAACATTTTGGTTGCAGCTAATATATATAATGTATGTGTCAAGATAACTATGCCAGTGAATAGTTTAATATATTGTGCAGGTAAAATTGAAAGATATCTACTTAATATAGCCATAACAGTTGAAGAGATGCTAGAAAATGGATAAAGTTCACACGCACAGGCAGGGTTGAGAGTCTGCACTTATTCCTGTTTTTGTAGGAGAGTCATCTTGGGTTTATCTTTGTTTGTTAAGCTATATTTCCGTTTGCATGCATTTTCTGCCTCTGAATAGCAGGAAGTTGCATCACAATTTCTGACAGTCACGTCAGGATAAATTCCAGGGGAACACAAAAAGGATGTAAGCAGCTTATGCTTATATTATCCATGTCTGCCTTACAATACAAGCTGAACCTCAAAGCAAAATAAGAATAATGAAGAAAGGCAGAGACATGCAGTTGTAATAACATTTCTGATTTAAAATTAAAGTATGCAATGACATTAAAGGATGGAGCAAATGAGTTTTATATATGCACATTTATATATCCAGATACTTTTTCTTTCCAAGCAACCTTGTCAACTGACTCTATTTATTTCCTGTAATAATGATGCTGTATGGCCTTAATATAACTATTTGCTCATGGCCAACTATGCTAGCATATGGCATTAAATTTAACCCCTAGGTATGTTCCATGGATAACTGTTTTTATCTATGCTGCATTGGACAAAGCTGCAAAGAGAAATAGCACATCATGTAATAGTGGATAAGATAGTCAACAGAAGAGGGACAAGGAAACTGTAATGATGTCAAGGAAAGGAAAGGAAAGGAGAGGGGAGGGGAGGGGAGGGGAGGGGAGGGGAGGGAAGGGAAGGGAAGGGAAGGGAAGGGAAGGGAAGGGAAGGGAAGGGAAGGGAAGGGAAGGGAAGGGAAGGGAAGGGAAGGGAAGGGATAATTCACTGCTTCATTTTGAAATGGATTGGCTTTGTGTAATTGATTCCAACATACTAGTAGCCTAAAGGTTTGAGGTGTTCAAGCCCAGAATTTGCCATGCTAAAAAGAATGAAGAAAGAGGTGCTTTCTTTTGACATTTAGGATGACAATAGCATTAGAGGGTGTACCATAAGCTCTGAAGTACAGCAAAGCCTTGAAGTGTGGAACACCTGTCTCTGTGCAGCAGGACTTGCTGACCTCTTTCATATTTGTGATTCAAATTCCTCTTCAGAGCTATTGAAATGATACTGAATATAAAGCAACATTATCTTTACGTGTAATTATCCCAGTATAAGGTCCACTTTCTTAAATGTATTTGTTTATTTATTTATTTTAAACAATTTATAAGATCACCCATCTCCCAAAAGTGCCTCTGGGCAGAATCCATAGTACACCAGATAACAGATCATTATGGTTGTGTTTGCTCAATATGCAAAGCACCAATAATAATTATTTTCAGTTTTCAGGAAACAAAATTTGAGAGTAAAGCTAGCTGTTTATTTCTACTTTTTTTTCATTCATACTAATAATGGTAGCAACTCCAGGTTTGCACAAGACACATAGCCTGAGGATTCAGATTTGCTGAAGGATCTTGCAGGATAGCGGATAAGATAGCAACAATACAGCCTCATTAATGTGATACAGAGACCTAACTTATTTTGCCTATACAATTTATGTATGTGTTGCTTACCCTACTTTATAATCTGCAATGTCAGGGTAATGTTTCATAAGTCTGGGTTTTGATCAAGGCAGTCCCTATATTCTGAACATGTCTGTATGTGTTTGTAATTATCATATACTTACGCCTACCTATATAGTTTATACTGTATGTTCAGACAAGAACTGTGACTCAAATAAATTGTTTGAATGCAGGCAAAACTGTATATTGCAAATGTAGCTTCCTATGTAGATAGAATTCTTACCTAGAGCATATTCTGTTAGAAAAAAGAAAGTTATGAATAATTCTTAGAAGCTCAAAAGGTTGCACAATGTTTATTTACTTTGGTATCTCTAATAAAGGTATTATTTTAATAAGGATTCTGTATTTAAAAAAAAAATCTCAACCCTCAGATGACCTTTTCAGCATCTGGCAATGGATCTTACTCAGCAATATACACATAACATTTCTTTGGATATAACAGTTGGAAATCATGATTTCCACATTGAAGTGATCTTGAGAAAACAGAAAATTAAACCTGCACTTGCTGACAGAGACAATAAAGAATTAGGTAGTATTACATCAACAACAGCAAGCAGGCTATTTCAGGGAAAGTCATTATTATGTATATAAATTTTAATGTTCAAATACTAAATATTTGTATATATATTACTATGGATTTAAAGGAATATAGAGGTGTGTGTGTGCGAGAGACAGAGAGACAGAGAGACAGAGAAAGAAGCAGTTGAAGTAAACATATAAGGGGGGAAAATGCAAAGCAAGTGCGTCACCAATCTAACTAATGGCATTATCACCATTTTTCTGCCCATCATGGACCAAAAAAAAAAAGCTATTGCACAACAGTTAACTATAGATCAAATTGGCCTCAAAGGTAGAAAAAATACTGAGAATAGTCATTGAATGCTAAGGTGTTCCAGTAGTTTAAGTTTGAAATAATTACAGAAGAAACTGTGAACATCATTTTACAACAGGGCATCTCCTTGAAAAGTCAGTGTGATGAATCATTTTTAGTTTAGTTTTAAGTCACTTAAGCCTGCAAAATCCTTAGAATGAAGAAAATAACCAACAGTTAAAGTGACCATTTTCTGATAGATTTACTGACTGAAGGGAACTATTTTTTCCATGTCTTGCCTGCACTGGTAAAGCCCTCAATTTACTCCCAGTGTTGACTCATAGTTTTTCATATATAGGCTGACATTGTTGAAGAAGAAAATATATAGGCCTTTAAAATGGTCTAGATATTGTTCTTTGGAGTATCAAGCGGAAGCCAGACCAGTGGCAGCTGGGCTTGCCTTTCACAGCAGGTTTGACACATAGTCAGCTGAAATTATTGTTAATAACAGCAATCATGACATGGTGCTAGAAGACCATGGCAGTTCAGGAGAAAGAAAAGGACAAAATGCTAATACATAGCTTCCCCGTTCCCTTTTCTGAAATAGTGAAGAAAAATTTTAAAAAATGCATATTGTTTTTATGAAGGGAAGTCACTATTGCTATAATAATAATAATAATAATAATAATAATAATAATAATAATAATAATCCATTTAATAAAACATTTATTATTATAGAATCTATCCATACCTTAACTGTTATCACAGTTGGACTCCAATGTTGAAAGTGCTTCTAACAGTCGCTAGTTCTTTTAAGACTGTTTCCCTGTGGGCTGTCATTAGCAATATAAAAGATTCCATCATGAATTTTCTGAAACCACATTTGTGAGTTTTTCTCCCACTGGATTTCACAACTTAGCAAATGCTAGTTTTGAAGTCCACCTAGTTATCTTTTTCCAGTCAAAGATCTGAAAAAAAATTACGCCTGGAAAAGGTATGCTACTAAAAGTTGTGTTTTAAATGAGATCTTAGATAAAGGAAACTTTCATTTTAAAATCTGAGAAACTCAGATTTTAAATTGAACAAACAAATTGAAAATGTATATTATATTTTAAAATATGAAGGCAAGTTACTAAACATCTGGAGTGAAGTGAATTTGTGGAGCGTTAATATGTTACCAGATGTTATGCATATAAACAAAAAATAATTTTTTAAAAAATATCCATACAAAACTGCTTTACTATTGAAGACAACAATTCAGACAGGTTTTTCATATTTTTTTACACTCTTAACTGCTACATTACCAAAAAATAAAAAAAAAGAATCCAACTGGGATGTGGGAGAGCTGTCAGATAGAAAAGAAGAAGAAAGTGCATCTCGTGCAGAGAAAATTGTGCCTGTCCTCTTTTTAACCTGAATTTTTGATTTTGACATTCAAATATTATTATATTGGTGCTGGTTATAAGATATTGAATAAATAAAGAACCACAATTTTTTCTTTTTTTTCAATTCTGGAAATATATTTTTAAAAAGTACATCTTCACAATGTACACTCAAGTTAGATCGGGAATTTTTGTAAATTTATTGGCCTTCCAGAAGGCTAAGAAGGTGGGAGCCTGCCGGATTGCCAAGGAAAAGGTGTTCCATAAGGTAGGGGCAGCCACAGAAAAGGCACACCTGAGGTCCCACTAGATGGTAATATTTCAGGGAAGGGACCTGGACCATGCCCACCCTATCTGACGTAGTGGGATGGACAGATACCCTCAGGGAGACACAGTCCTGCAAATAGCTTGGTCACGTGCCATGTAGAGTTTTAAAGATAATGACCAATACCTTGAATTGCACCCAGAAGGGAACTGGAAGCCAGTGTAACTTGCACAACAGAGTGCAACATGGTCAAACCTATGGGCACCCAACACTACACACACTGCTGCATTCTGAAGCAGTTGTAACTTCCAGGTGATCTTCAAGGGCAGCCCCATGTAGTCCATGTTGGAGTAATCTAAATGGGAAGTGACCAAGGTGTGAGTGAGTGTTAACAATGCCTTCGAGTCCAGTAAAGGACACAACTGGTGCACAAGATGAACCTGTGTAAAGGCCCTCCTAGCCACAGTTGCCACCTGCTCTTTGAGCAGGAGCTGTGAGTGTAGGAGGACCCCCAAATTGCATACCAGCTCAGACGAGGGAAGTGCAAACTTATCCAGAGTCAAAGATCACCAGACCCTGGGGGGCTAAAACCCCAAAGCCACCCAATTTTGCCAGGGTTGAGTCAAAGTTTGTTCCTCCCCATCCAGATGCTCACAGCCACCAGGCACTTAGTCAGCATCACAACAGCATTACCTGTTTGGTCAGGGGTGAAGGTGTATAACTAGATGTATAACACACCCCATGCCAGTGAATGAGCTCACTCGGCTGTTTCATGTACATGTTAAGAAGGAGAGGAGAGAGATCCAAGCCCTGAGGAACCCCACATTGCGGGAGCCTATGGCTCGACCTCTTCTCCCTCCATGAACACCAACTGAAACTGGCCACTGAGAAATGAGGAGAACCACCACAGAATAATGCCTGCCACTTCCAATCCCTTAAAGTCAGCTCAGAAGGATACTATGGTTGATGGTATTGAAAGCCACTGAGACACCCAGGAGGGCCAGGACAGTTGCACCACCCCCATCCCAAGCCCCCTAGAGGTCATCCACAAGCACAACCAATGCCATCTTGGTACTGTACTCTGGCCTGAATCCAGACTTAAAAAGGCCCAGCTAATCTGCTTCATCCAGGTTCCTCTGAAGCTGGGCACCAACTTTGGACAAAAAATGTCTAACATGAATTAGATTTAATCCTTCATATAGCAGCTGTTGTTCCATCATTAAGCATCTGTCTGTCTTAACTAAGATGTTAAGATGACCGAAGCTCTATCCTTACTCTTCAAACCAAGATAAAGTAAAATGTGATGGCTTACCCTAATTTAGGGTAATTTGGATTCTTCAGACTTGAGTTCTCATTAGAGCCCTGTTGAGCTCCTGGTCCTTAAGACATGACACACATTCACAACAGTCCAAGTTATTTTAGTAGAAATAAAGTTTTTTAGAAAAACTGCAAGCTTCTCTCCCTGGCAGCAAAAAGAATAATAATAATTGCAACTTGCTATCTTCTTAGAGTTGGGAGGCCTTAACAAATCCAATCATCACCATCATCTTCAGGGGCACACAAATACATTATTTGTGGTGACATCATCATTTGGTTAGTCCTATGTTCAATTCCTCATTAATTCTGTCATACTAGAAAAAATTAATAATTTTATTATTATAATAAGAATAATTAGAATAATATGGAATGTAGCTAAACAGATGGGTTCACACATCGTTCTAAGCAAAAACCAACAAGTCACACTATAGTTTAGCATGATTATAACTTTAGCCAGTTGTATCGCACCTTTCACATTCTTCAGCTTCAAGGCAAACAAAAAGTGCTTAGTCTAAAATTAAGAAACAAAATATACACATGGTACCAAATAATGGAGAAATCCTTTGTTTGCTTTAGAAATAATATCAGGTAATTCAGTTTGTGAATTTTGTGAAAAATTGCCTCACCTCTGCTTGAAGCTGCATTCCTACACACACACACACACACACACACACACACACTCTATCTTTTATCTGCCAGCAAAAAGAGACCTATGTATGCTTAAAAAATAAAATATTCTCTGAAATTCCAAACCATTTTGGACTAAATGAAATAAACCTTTCAAACTAGCCTGAAAATGTTTTGGGGCATTGTAGATTTTTTTTTTTTAAGCAAATGAGCTTTTCCCTGTTCTGAATTAATTTGTCCCAAAGGAAAAAGAATTTTTCAGTCCTATCATGCTATATGCGTAGGTATGCGTGCATCTCCCCCTTGAAACTGCATGGCTCCATTTCAGAGTTAGTGGTTATACTGTTGCCTTTTCTATTTAATTTCATAAAATGGGTTCTCATGAAATGGCATAGAATATCTATTACTGTTTCTTATTAGAATGCATTTCTGCTTGAAAACATGTGCTGCTGGCTGTTCAGCCACATAAGGTACTCATAACTTAGTAAAACATTGTACTTAGGCAGAGCTGAGCTTAGAGTCAAACTCAGCCTTCCAGAATCTGAAATAAGATTGTGCTGATAGGGAATTACTGGGGAGAAAAAGAAGTTTTCTCTTTCTGTTAGCCAAATGCTATAATAGACAGAATCCACTTGATGATGATGATGTTATTCATCTCTTCTCATTATTATTTCTATCATACTCATTGCTAATTCCCTGCAAAGGCATCTTACCTCCAGCAAAGACAGATAAATAGAGCTGGAAAAAAAATTGGTTTATTTTAAGGAGAAACAAAAAAGCAGGCAGATGAACTTCTCCTCATAGCAATTCATTGCCAGAGCTGGATTTTATACATTTAATATGTTAGGAAAAGAATTTTTCCAAGCTATAAATGGCCATTATTCCTTGATGAATCTTGCGGCTACAGAAATTTTTATCCTGATGAAGGACAAAGCAATGCCTCTAGAAAGATGAGATACTGCCAGAACCAGAACTCCAAGTCTTGAATTCTATTTTCCTTGTAAATAATAAGTTCATAGCAACGTGTGAAACAGAGTCAGACTCTTATTCAATCAATCCCATTATTCATATAATGTACAGGTGAAACTCGAAAAATTAGAATATCGTGCAAATGTTCATTTATGTCAGTATGGCAACTCAAAAGGTGAAACCAATATATGAGATAGACGCATTACATGCAAAGCGAGATATGTCAAGCCTTACTTTGGTATAATTGTGATGATTATGGCGTACAGCTTATGAAAACCCCAAATTCACAATCTCAGAAAATTAGAATATTACATGACATCAATAACACAAGGATTGGAAATAGAACAATATCGGACCTCTGCAAAGTATAAGCATGCATATGTACTCAGTACTTGGTTTGGGCCCCTTTTGCAGCAATGACTGCCGCAATGCGGCGTGGCATGGATGCTATCAGCCTGTGGCACTGCTGAGGTGTTTTGGAAGACCAGGATGCTTCAATAGCGGCCTTCAGCTCCGCTGCATTGTTCGGTCTCATGTCCCTCATCTTTCTCTTGGCAATGCCCCATAGATTCTCTATGGGGTTCAGGTCAGGCGAGTTTGCTGGCCAATCAAGCACAGTAATCCCATGGTCATTGAAGCAGGTTTTGGTACTTTTGGCAGTGTGGGCAGGTGCCAAGTCCTGCTGGAAAATGAAGTCAGCATCCCCATAAAGCTCGTCTGCGGAAGGAAGCATGAAGTGCTCCAAAATCTCCTGGTAGACGGCTGCGTTGACCTTGGACTTAATGAAGCACAGTGGACCAACACCAGCAGATGACATGGCTCCCCAAATCAACACAGACTCTGGAAACTTCACACTGGACTTCAAGCATCGTGCATTGTGTGCCTCTCCATTCTTCCTCCAGACTCTGGGTCCTTGATTCCCAAATGAGATGCAAAAGTTGCTCTCATCAGAAAAGAGGACTTTGGACCACTGGGCAACAGACCAGTTCTTTTTTTCTGTAGCCCAGGTAAGACACTTCTGACGTTGTTTGTTGTTCAGGAGCGGCTTGACAAGAGGAATACGACATTTGAAGCCCATGTCCAGGATCCGTCTGTGTGTGGTGGCTCTTGATGCATTAACTCCAGCCTTAGTCCACTCCTTGTGAAAGTCCCCAACACTTTTGAATGGCCTTTTCCTGACAATCCTCTCCAGACTGTGGTCATCCCTGCTGCTTGTGCACCTTTTTCTACCACACTTTTCCCTTCCACGTAACCTTTTATTGATGTGCTTTGATACAGCACTTTGGGAACATCCAACTTCTTTTGCAATTACCTTTTGGGGCTTTCCCTCCTTATGGAGGGTGTCAGTGATGGTTTTCTGCACAACTGTCAGGTCAGCAGTCTTTCCCATGCTTGTGATTCCTACTGAACCAGCCTGAGAGACCATTGAAAGGCTCAGGACCCCTTTGCAGGTGTTATGGATTCATTAGCTGATTAGAGTGGGACACTTTGAGCCTAGAGTATTGAACCTTTTCACACTATTCTAATTTTCTGAGATTGTGAATTTGGGGTTTTCATAAGCTGTACGCCATAATCATCACAATTATACCAAAGTAAGGCTTGACATATCTCGCTTTGCATGTAATGCGTCTATCTCATATATTGGTTTCACCTTTTGAGATGCCATACTGACATAAATGAACATTTGCACGATATTCTAATTTTTTGAGTTTCACCTGTATATTTTCATGGCTATTATTTACCTATGAAATGATTTCCAAGCAATGCCACATGACACAATCGATATGCACAGCTTCTTTGCAGTGGATCTGAAAATGAAGTTGGGAACAACGTAGAGTATATATGGATGCATTACAGTGTTGGTACTGTGCCCACTCCAACTTTGCTTCCACCCCATCTTTCTCTCCCCGCACCCCAATTCTGAAAGGAAGAAAAAGACCTTTACATTCATTTTCTCCACTTATATAGGATGAAGGAGTTTAACTGCAGGATGAAGTACAATCCTGCAGTTGTCAACAGAAAGACTATTAGCCAAATATGTAGAAAGCTTTGAGACAATGTTTTCCTCTGAGCACTACACAAACCTGTGAATAAAGCAGCAACATCCATGTAACCTTTCTTTATTTCCATTACAATGAGTTATTTTGTTCACAGGATTCTGCAAAAATCCATTCAAATGAAATATCTTTCATTATGTGCAGACCTTTATAAATATAGACCCAGCTTCAGAATTATAAATAATGTTATATGCTTCCTAAAAGTATCTTCCCAGAATTAAATTTTGCCCTTAAGTCAAATTTATTTAATAGAACTTACCTATATAATGTGCAATATTCTTAGCAAGAAACATCAGTGTAGGATATAAATGTATTGATTCATAACAGAATTTTGAAACAATATTCAAGTCTAACAGAGGACTTCAGGGAAGTCTAAGTCTGTTCTCCAAAGAAGCAAATAGTGATTCACTTTCTCTTTCACAGATATTATAAGAATAAAGGATAAGCGGTAAATAAAAAATAAAACGATTAAACAAATTTAAATTTAATTAAAATTTAGCTTTAAATAAATAAAAAGATTCAAAATGAGTTCTAATCAAAAGTCAATATAGAACATATCTGGTCAATAAAACAAATCACACTATGTGCAGTGAATTGACTACCATTCCATAGTTGTATGGTGCAACAGGATGTGAGAAAAATAGTTTGATGCTTTTAATCATTACATGTACATGTAAATAAATAATACTGTCATGCAATCTGGAAATCTACTAGTCCAAATATCTACTATCTGCTTTCATTTTGTATATTAATTCAGTAAAAAGATGAGCTTCTTTTACAGAGTATGGTCACCACTAAAAGTCTTCAGGTTTTAGTTAGTAAGGCTAATTGTAATTCCCATAAATTGATTCAATGGGGAATTTTGTTGTGCAGGCATAGACAGATATCAAATTCAGTGAACAATGTAAATCACAGTTGTTCAATAAACAGTGGAAATCATTGAACTGGATTCTGGTGATTTGCATGCTGCTCTATAGTCTTTCCGAGCTCTTCTTGGAGTTGTCATGAACTGAACTTGGAACCTTACGTCTACCATCATATGTCCTAGAAGACTAGCTCTTCTGCCAATTTCACTGAGTTGGATACAAAAGTACTTTTCTCTTTATGGAAGAAGCCATTAGAAGGTTTGTTTTTTATTTGTTCTATGGAATTAGGAAAGAAAATGAAAACTAACCAAAAAGAAAAGTTGACTAATTAATCAAAGTGAAGTCATATATTGCATCTTTACTAATTCTTCTATCTGTTCATAAAGGTGTATAATGTTTACTTTGTTAATAATAGACAGGACAGGCAGCCTGTTGATCTGCTTATTCAACTTTTCTTATATTGTAATGTCCTTCATCTTGCCAGAATATGATGCTTCTGAGTATTCCTACAAGAATCCTTACAATTTCTGCAGTTAATTAATAGAAAGAGTGGCCAGTTGGTGAACTGAACTCTCTCCAACTACTGGTGAACTTCTGCTCTCAACTGTACTTCCTAGGAAAAGTAGCTAGGAAAGTGAAGAGTGAACAACCCCCTCTCCAACTCTGAGTACTGCAAGATTTTCCTCAAAATATTCATAACACCCTTCACAGTTTCATAAGTGCAAGGGATATTCTCAAACACATTACAGACTTTTTGAGGAAACTAAGTGGCTGTTGCCATTTCTAGTGCTTTTTCTTATATACTTGCCCTGTAGTTGCACCTGGTATGGTGCAGCTCCAGTCAACCTATTGACTTCATGCCAGTTGAATCATCCTTAAATATGTATATTCAACCATGTTAAATAGACTCGTGAATCCAATGAAAGAACGAAGCTAGTGGTGTCCATCATTTGTATTTCCCCTTTAGCACAGTGCCACGTAGATTGCAGACATAGCAAAAATGTTTCAAAAAGGGCACACTTGTCTTTTAATACTGAAGAACTTACCACAGGAAGACAATTGGTAGAATCCAGCTCTACATCTAAGCATGTTGATCCTATAACACTAATTGATTAGAAGTGAGTGAATTCCAGACAGCTTGTGCATATTTATTCATGGTTTTATGATTCTGTCTCATAGTATATGATAACATTTTTGAAACTGTGAGGTAGTAATTCTGTACAGTGCCTAGCATAACTATTAATCTAAATTAGCTTTTCAACCTAGTGCTTTCTTGATGTGTTGAATTACAATTCCCATCACTTCTAGCCAGGTTGAAGGAGGTTGTTCTGAAGAAATCAAACAATAACTGACTGAATTAGTAATATTGGTGGCATTAATACGAATAAAAACTAATTTTTATTATATATACACACAAACAAAAAACCAGATGTGCTGGGTGTTATTCCCCATCCCTCCAAAAGTTAAATTTAATACTGATTTTAACAAGAATAGTAATTAGTATGATAGGGCACCAAGAGAAGGAGAAGGAGGAGAAGGAATTAATGCAGACATGAAGGATCTTGATTCTAGTTGAATAGTGGGAAAGTAGACTGTCAAGGGTGGCCTGACTATAAAATGTTCTCACATTACAATAGAAAGTGATATGCTGTTTGTCAGGTCAAGCTCATTCTTAATTAGTGGATGTTAGTGAATATGCCAGGGAATAATGTGCATGATAGTTTTAAAATCTTCCTAGCATGAGAGAGAGCAGAGATTACAGCGAACAATGCTTTTAGCTATAGGAATCTCAAATATTGACTATTTTACTATTCCACATGCATACCACTGTGAAAGAGGGACAATTATTAGAGAATCAAAAGGCAAAGATGACTGCTTAATTGTATTACGGTTTCCTGAGGTTATGTAAAATACATTATTAGATTTCACTAATGATGAGATCAAAGTGCTTGCTTTTATAGTAAGCAATTTGCTACCTTAGCACATTCCATTTTAACACTGCAACAAAATTCCATATTATCTGGAGACAACCTCTGAGAATGCCAAGAAAACAAATAAATGGATCATAGAACAAATCAATCAATCAATCAATCAATCAATCGCTTGAGATACAAATGACAAGACCCAGATTATAATATTTTAGACACATGTTGTAAAGAGCTAACTCTCTTGAGAACTCTATAATGCTAGGGCAGGTAGAAGGAAGGAGAAAAAGAGGTTGACTACAGCAAGTAGGATAGGATCTAGATATGGGGCCTGCAATTAAATAATTAAGATTCTAGCCAGGAAATCATGCTGCTTTCCAATAAACTACATTCAATTACCACTTCCTTCCTGGTTTGCATAGAAATATAATGTATTAAGGAAATCTGTTAGTAGGCCAATGCTTTGTACTGTGATACATGCTTTGCCTGCATATTGTTGTTCAGTCGTTAAGTCGTGTCTGACTCTTTGTGACCCCAGGAACCATATCGCGTCAGGCCTTCCTGTCCTTCACTGCCTCCCTGAGTTTGCTCAGTTTCATGCTCATTGAGTCAGTGATGCTATCTAACCATCTCATCCTCTGCCGTCCTTTTATCCTTTTGCCTTCAATCTTTCCCAGCATCAGAGTCTTTTCCAAAGAGTCCTCTCTTTGCATTAGGTGACCAAAGTATCTGAGCTTGAGCCTGCATATATTTCATTCCAAAACCCTTAGTCCTGTATTACTCATTGTTACAAGTCGGCAGTGTTATGACACACCTTGTCAAAATCCACATTCGTACTCTTGGCACTTCCAATTTCTGCCCAGTAACTCACCTGGTTACTTTCTCCTTGTTACTTTCTCCTGCTTATTCCCCAATCCCCACCCCTTGAAAAAGACTGGCACCAGGTTGACAAAGGAGTGTGACAAGGCTGTATACTCTCCCCTTATATGCTGATATATATTAAGGGAAGAAGATGAGCATGGTTTTAAAAATTGGAGAAGGAAACATCAATAACCTGTGCTACACTGATGATACTATCCTGATAGCCAAAAATGCACAGGATCCACAAGCCCTAGTACTAAATGTCAAAGAGCAAAGTGAAAAAATGGGACTAAAATTAAATATAAAGAAGACCAAATTGATGAAAAGTAGAGGCAGCAGCCTTAGAATTAGCAATTAAGATATCGAAGTGGTGGATAGCTTCTGCCTTTTAGGATCAGCCACTAACACTAAAGGAACAAGCAGTCAAGAAATACACTGCAGACTAGCACTTGGTAGAGGAGCCATGAAGACCTTGGAAAAAATATTCAGATGCCATGATCTGTCTATACCTACAAAGATCAGAATAATGCAAGCCATGGCATTCCCTGTGATGCTCTATGGAAGTGAAGGTTAGACTTTGAAGAAGTAGGATAGAAGGAATATTGACACCTTTGAACTTTGATGTTGGAGAAGACTCCTGAGAATACCATGGACAGCAAAGAAAATAAACTGGTGGATCATTGCACAAAATCAATCCAGAATTCTCACTCAAAACACAAATGACCAGGCTCAATTTATCCTACTTCGGACACATTATGTGAAGACTTAGCTCTCTGGAGAAGGCTCCAGTGCTAGGAAAGATGGAAGGAAAGAGAAGAAGAGGACAACCAGCAGCATGATGGATGGACTCAGTCACAGTGCTGATGAGTGCACTGTTGAGAATCCTGAAAAAAACAGATTAAGGAATAGATCTTCCTGGAGAAAATCTATATATGTGGCTGCTAGAAGTTGAAATTGACTTGATGGCACATAACCAGTCAATTTTCCCCCACCCCAAAAGAATGTTTATGTCCCTGTTTCAAGGCTAACTAGGTCAAATGTTAAGTTAAATTGACCCCCAAAGAAACCCAGTCAAGCACAGTCAGACTTTCTCCACCAATCAGTCATTTCTTTGATCCATTTTGCACATCTTTTTTTCCAAAAAGAAAAAAACCTGGGGAGTAACATTGACTGAAAAAGTCTGATCACCATTTTAAAATGCAGTGGTGGAGTCCTAGCAGCCACTGATGGTAGCTCCACCCAATGCCCATTGCCTGCAGGGATATGAAGGCAGCCCCAGGTCTGCCAGCACTGAAAAACAACATTAAAAACATATGGGGAAAAAAATCTCAATGGAGTCTGTTGTTCCTAAATATGCCAAACAATCCCACATATTGCCATAAGTAAACAAACGAACAAAAAAATATGGATCACAAATATCCAATTCCCCTTAGCATTCTCTGATACAAAAGGAAAATTCAGGATTCCTTCAATGATGGTTGACCATCCAGGCTCTGAGCAGTAAAGCTATCCCAACCATGATACCACCACCTCCATGCTTGACAACTGGTTTAAGATTTTACTATGCAATGCAATGTTTGGTTTTCATCAGACCTAATCATACCTACAAAACCTCAAATGTTCCATTCACCTGTCCACAGAACATTCCTCCAGAAATCTGGAAAATGTGAGCCAAGCATGAATATTCTTTGTAGTAACCCACAGCTTCATCTGTGTTACTCTCCCATAAATCCCATTTTTACTAGACTGCTTTTCTGATGGAGTCATGAGCACTGACTTTAGCCAAAGCAAGAGAGATGTGCAATTCTCTGGATGTTGTTCTGGGATTCTTTGAGATTTCCCAGACAATTTTATGCTGCGTTCTTGGAATGATTTCAGTAGGATGGACGTTTCTGCGAAGATTCACTACAGGTAGTCCTATTTAGCAACTGCCTGGGACCATTCACAGTTTTAGAACAGTGATGAAAAAGTAACTTTATGAAAAATACCTACATTTACAACCTTTGTAGTGTCTCTGTCTGTCTGTCTGTCTGTCTGTCTGTCTGTCTCAGTCACATGTTCACCATTACAGTCACTTAGTATTCATTGTCCTCTACCTGACCCATTTTTCTCCTTTACCACCCCCACAGAGCAAAGAGATTGCCTAAATAAGCTATCTCTTCCTGAGCTGCTTTTCTCTGCAGAGCAATAGGTCCCTAAAAAGTGCTAACCACAAGTTAACAAGCTCAGCTCTGTGACTTTTGTTAGTTGATTAGAACCCTCCCCAGCTGCTGCCTGAAATTGACAAGACCCTAATCAGTTTCACACGAAAGGCTTTTGTTTGCTTCCTAAGCAGCTTGCTAGGCAAACAGCCAGATCTAGCACATTCCTTTCAATGTGTATTCCTCATTGCCTGCTTACTCTCTTGTAATCCCTTCCTTTCCAATGAATGTAAATACAAACATTAATTCTCTTCTTGCTAATTATCCCAATGCCAGGATGAGCATGCCAAAGGGTGGGGGATTCCACCTGGCTTCCACATGAATCAAGTTCTGGAAAACTTCCCTGCTGTTTGGGCTCACCCAGCTGTTTGGGGCCATATCCTTATGATGCTGTAAAGCAAAGGAAAGCTGAAAGAAAATTGTAAGCACAGTCACAGTCATATGATTTTTCATTTATTGATTGCTTCACTTAAAGACTGAGTTGCTGGTGCCAACTGCCTTGCTCACAGTCATCATGCCTTAGTCACCTCCCATTTGGATTACTGCAACATGCTCAACATGGGACTGCATTTGAAGACCATCTAGAAGCTGCAACCAGTCCAGAATGCAGTGGCATGCAGTTTTGGATGCCCCACAGTTCACCCAAGTAACACCACTGCTGCAGTAGCTTCCAGTTGCAAATTCAAGGTGCTAGTTATCACCTTTAAAGCCCTACATATGGCACAGAGCCAGTAACTTGCAGGACTGATTCTTCCTGAGGGTATCAGCCCAATCTATTAGGTCAGATAGGGTGGGGGCCCTCCAACTGCCCTCCCTTAAATATTGCCATCTGATGGGATCTTGGAGGCCCCCCTTCTTGGTGGCCACCCCAGCCCTTTGGAATAGCCTCCCACCTGAGATCAGAGGGATCTCTACCCTTTTAGCCTTCTGGGGGGCTGTGAAGACCTGATTCTTCCCCCAGGCATTGGGCTAGGATGGGGGTTGAGCTGTGAAGGTCATTAGTCTGGTGCCTGGGGGGAAGGGTACTTTCGTTTTTAACTATGTTTTTATGGATTGTTTTCAGCCGCCTAGACAAACATGGCTATATAATTCCAAAAATAAATAAATAAATAAATAAATAAATAAATAAATAAATAAATAAATAGTGGTAATTAAATTAGGACTACCTGTATTGTCCTGAAATTTCTTCATTTCAAGACTATATCACTAACTAAAGACAAATTGGGGGATCCAGAGTTTCAAATAGTTTTGTAAATTTTTCCAGGCTGATGGACAGCAATGACATTTTTGCAGAGATTTTCAGAAATTCTTCGGAGTGGGACCTGACATGCTGATAGAATCCATGTGGTAAGAACTTCACTGTGATGAAGGGAATCAAAGTATGTGAGATTTATGTAAGGCTGGGCTAGTCCAGATCAGCCCAGATTGTTTAATGACATATTCACACAAGTGGCATTGTTATCTCCTTTTTATTGAATTGATTGAATTATGGTGGCAACTATTTTTCACACTACCACATCGCAATTTGGCTGACTTTGTCTATGGAATAAACAAAACAACCACTAAACTTTGCTGGGATTTATTCCTTTATACTTCCTTCATATATCAGTGGACTGACATGAAGCCACCAGGTGCTTTCAGGACCACCTTTTTCAAGACACTTCCAGTGACTCAGTGTAAGATGGTGAAAAGTTCCAGTTTTGAGGCTGAGTTCTGCACAATATAAGACAATTTCCCCAACAGCTCTGATTTTGCCTCTTCTCCCCCTCCTCCAATAATTGCAAACATTTTAACTCCATTTTAGTTATAACTCACTCTGGGGAGGCCCTGGGATCCACAAAGGAGATGCTCGTGGGCCGCACTCCCCTTGCCCAACCAATTTCCAGTGTTGTTTATTTTAAATGGATGAACTTTATATCCAGTGGGGGGGGGGGGGAAGTAGAAGGGAGTTTACCCACCTGAAATGTTTTCTCTCTAGTTTCCTTCCATAGCCTCTTATCCTTCCCAAATCATTTCTGGAGAATCAGGCAGACCCCAGCCCTTTGGAAAGCTTCTTTAGAGGATGTTGGAAGCTGCAGGATATAAATGGGAAGAGAAAGGCCATGTCATCACTAGCACCTACCTATGGCACAAACAATCCCAGCAACGTCATTTTTCTACCATTTCCCTATTACATTGCCTTATCTTGTTCTCATCCCATGAGTGAGATAAGTTTTGATCATCTTTGTATACCATTGTTAAACAGTGTTTTTCCTCTTCAAGCTAACATCTTTCAGAACAGCAGCAAGGAGTGCGTTACAATGTACCCCCCATTAGGCCAGAGGAAAGCCAGACGACCACTAGTATGTTGGGGCATTTATTGGCTGTTTCAAGCTGATGCCATTATGCTCCTCCTCTCTGCTCCCTGGTTAACCTCATCTGCTGCCATTTTGCAGTTATGGCCCTGAAAAGCTGGCACAGCAGTGCTGTACTAGCTGCTTAGGTGAATTACACAATAGTGCTAGACAGCTCAGTGGCAAAATTAACTCGAAGGTCTTTACTAGTTTAGCACATATAGTGTAATACTAGAATGATGGTAATACCACCCCCCCAGGTGTCCCAAACAAATCAGAGAGGACTCTGGAAGTCAGAATTTGTTGTGTATATTTTTGAAAAAAGAAAGAAAGAAGGAGAGGGAACACCTTAAAAACAGTCTTGTGCATCACGTCCCTTCATGACTGCAATCTTTTGCAGGAGGGGAAAGACAGGAAAGAGCCAAGGGAATCTTGCAGTCAGATTTCACCTCTTCCTGCTGCAGTGCTATAATTGCTGTATGTTTTCCTGCTGGCCAATGATATGCTGAAGAGTGAGCCCAGGAAAGCCAGAGGAATCATCCATATAATTATGCATACATACAGTCAGGGCAGCATCGCTTGGCAGTGAGACAGAACAGAGCAACAGAGGAACAGAGAGAGAGATCAGCAATGGGGCAGCAAATTTCATGCCAGTATAGTTTTCTGCTAACTCAAGGATAGGTGGAGAGCACTTTAATTCAGTAGTGGGGAAACATCCAAAGCTTAGTTGTACACTGCTATTTCCAATTTTCCAGTTTACTGAGGCTATAATTTTATAAGCTTACCTGGAGGTCTGCCAAACCAAAGTACAGATTCAATACCTGTGTGAGATGAGCTTCCCCCTCCCACACACATTTATTTGCATGATATCATAAATGGGTGAGGATTGCAATTGCAAGCAAAGTTGGTATATTCAGATCTTATGGCATTGTTTCTATGGACTGGGAAATGCTGGTTCAATGCAGTGAATGATGCTTCAAGAATTTGAGGGTCAGTTCATTCTTTCACCACAGGAATTCTTTGCTCACCCCATCTCTCAACTCCTAGGATCCACTATATCATTGTGTGATAGTGTTTTATGCAGGATAGGAAGGTAAAAAGACCTCAGATGTAGACTCTTAACATGCTAGCATTAGGATTTTTGAAGGTAACAGAATTTGGACACCATGACAAGGAGAGAAAAGCTGGCAGATTTACTTATTTTATCAAATTTATTATGGCTCCCCACTCCAGAAAATCTTACAAAATCAAATAAACAATTAAAAACAGTTTAAAAAAGACATGAAACAAGCATGGTGGCCCAGATTAAAACCACCATACCAATAAAAACACAATACAAACCACGATAGAGGCTACACAAACATGCTATCCCAGGCCTGGGAACAGAGCCAGGTCAAAAGGGCCTTCTGGAACCCCAGGAGAGTGGGCGCCATATGTATTTCTTTTGTAGATGCTGTTCTAGAAAGCAAGGGTGGCCACAGAGAAAGCATGCTTCCTTGATCCCATAAGATGACCCTGTTTAATTGAGGAGATCTTGCACACACCTATTCTGCCAGAATGCAGAGTTTGGACAGAAACAATTGGCGATAGGCAGTCCCTCAGATAACCAGACTCTATACCATAAATGGTTTTATAGGTAACAGCCAACATCTTAAATTGCATTTGGAAGCCAGTTTGCAGCCAATGCAGCTTGCAAAACTGTGATGGCACATGGGCATAATAAGAAGTGCCCTTTACTGCTTGTGCCATTGCATCTTATTTTTTTAGGATTTGTGAAAAGGTGAAGAGGATTGTTTTAAGTCATGAACCTGAAATGCTGGGTCAAGGCATTCAGTTTCTGTCTGGTAAGCAAGCTTTGATTAGCTGAAAGTTCTTCGTATTGATCTGTTAGCCAGAAAGTGCATCCCTGATTGGGTAATGGTTTTCTGTGAACTCACAAACATGGGAAAGATTCCAAGTCACCTTGCTTGATATATGGATCCGTGTATACATCTTGTTTGTTTGTTTTTTAAAAATCTCATATATATTATGCATGGTTTTCAAGCTGGCATAGTATTGTGTAGTAATCTTTAGATTAGGCTTTTATCCTGTAACGAATTATCCTTTCCTTTCTCGGAGAATGTAAAAAAGAAAAAAATAGGCTGTGTTCACAAGAAAGGAGTAGAAAGACAAGGCCCTGAGAGAAGATTCAACGCTTCATAAACTCCATAAATTCAGAGAATTATAAATAAATGATGCAAACCATTTGAACATGTGATTTAGCTTAGTTCAATGTACAAGTGAAGAAAGCAACTAGAAATTAGTCATAAAAATGGCCCATCTATTATTCACTGGGTTTGCTATGCTGTCATTGTACTAAAATATGTTTTTATTGGAGAGAGAGCCTTTGTAACAGGGAAATCTTAAAGTCAAGTCTGCTTTTGCTCTTTAGAGATTTTATTTTGCCTTTGATTTGATACCTCATATTCTATTAGAGCTTGGGGTCAGAAACAAAAATATCCCTCACAAAACAAATTGGGGTAGCAAACCATTTTCACTTACTTTCACTTCCAATATTCTCCACTGTTTGTTTAAAATGGATACTTCATAGCTAGAAGCCAGTCTTCTCAAGAAATCTGGATAGAAGTATTGCTTACAGAAACATCTGTAATTTATGTATATAAAAAATCCACCTGTCTCTCACTGTCTTTGTGTTACAGATGTGTTTTAGGGCAAGTGAGCTGTTCCTTTCAAAGAAACCCTAAACTAAATTCTCAATTACATCAAAGAAGTGTTGTTTCTTCATGTTACTGCTATCGTTGTGTCAGATGTTTGCCTGGCAATATGCTATAGCTGATGTCTGATTTTCAATTGATCTAATTAAGACAACAGCAGCTGAATCACCTCGCCCCTTGCAACTAAGAATAAAACCAGCCGATCATCCAGCTCCTAAAAAAAGATACTGCACTGCTTGGGATGCAATGCTGGATTATTTAAAGATGTTATCTGTGATAACAGCAGAATGGCTGAAACTATTAAAATATGCTGTGAAAAATTTTACTCTGGCATAAATAACTTGATTCCAATTTGCGCAGACTGCAAAGAAAATTAAGAACAGAGAGATTGATGCCCCAGAAAGATCAATGATCCATCCAGTCTCATATCCTGCTTCTGACAGTGGCCCGATGATCAGGAAAAGAAATACACACAGCCAGTTGTGGGATACTGTACCAGAGGGGAAAATCTTTTCTTATACCCAGCTGGTGATCAGTATCTGTTTAAAAGCATGGGAATTGATGGCAGTTGTAAATTTCACCCTAGCTACTGAAACTAAATTGGATTGCTTCTTTTTGTCCCCAAACTGCCCTTTGCCTGTCTTCCTCAAAACTACAGTTCTGTTGCCCATAACCAGATGTTGTTTCTTTTTAGTAGATGGTGTCTGAATACGCTTTTCTATTTTCACTGCCTGACAAATTTACAGATTAACTGACATTGAGGTATTTTCTTGAAAAATCAGTTAATAATAGATTGAAAAAAAGTAATCATAACATCATCTGGCCTAGGGCAGCTAGTATTGCATGCAGTAAAAATGCAACAAATTGTTGTTTGTTTATTGTATCGTTCATTTTACTGCTAGAGTGGCAGTTGTAACTCCACCTCCTCTTCTTCCTCCTCCTCCTCAGGTCCCAAAATAATTTAGCTGGACTTGGCTAAAATGCTTCTTCATTGGGTATGGGATGCCCCATTTCCTGCTCTGCCTTTTGCCAGAAAACCAGAAGCTATACACTTTCTTTCCTCATTCCTCAGTCACTCAGTAAATTTCCATGTTGCAGCGGGGGTCTGTTGGTTCTACTCCATTCTTCAACTTTACTGCAAAAGCAACTATAGCTTAGAAAGAATATGAAGAAAGGTATCCAAAGTAGGAATGACAGAAATTCATGGCAGTAGCATGTCTGCTCATTGTCTCTAATATCCCTAAATTCATAAACTTTTGCCCTAATGGTGCCCTGTCAAGATGCTACACAGAGTTGAGCGCCTACCCACGCCGGCTTGCATGACTGACTGAATAAGCTACACAGCTTTAGCAGGAGTGAAAGAGAAAGAGAATGTCATTTCAAACAGGAACATGGTTGAGCATTCCATGGCATTGCCAGTTGAGCACATGGCATGGATGGTGTGGCATGCAGGCCAGATAATTGCAAAGAGCCATTGAGTCTGTGTGCTCTTTAGTTCCAGGAAGGTCTCAGATGTTTTATTCTTAGAGTCCATGATTTCTATCTTAATATTTCTAGTTACCTGGAGCTTGCCCACTTTTGTTCTGAGTTATCTTAACTATGCAGATCTTTTTGTTAGGAGTTGTCCTAACTATGCAGATCTTTATGGATTTGGAAGAGCTCTTATCCACTTCCTTTAACAACTTCATCACTGATCTGGGGTACACATCACCCTGGAGGCCAGTTCCAAAGCAGACCCCATCTCTTCTTCCATATTGTTTTCAGCTGGGACACTGGAGCCTGTAGTGGATAGAAAGAGGGATTAAAGATATTGGTGTCATGCACAGTTTCTTTCTTTCCCTGTATTCCCTGCCTCTTTTCCAGCCATCCCACCTCCCCCCCCCCCCCCACCAGAGAATGAGTAATTATTTTTATAATTAACTTCTTCCATGGTGATCATATCAAATGGATTGATCCAACTTGGAAAAGGTGGCCTTTGTGCCAATATACTTATATATAAAGGAATATATCCCAGCAAAGTTTAGTGGTTGTTTCATTTAATTCATAGACATAGTTAGCCAAATTGGGATGTGGTAGTGTGAAAAATAGTTGTCACCATAATTCAATCAATTCAGTAAAAAGGAGATAACAATGCCACTTGTGTGAATATGTCATTAAACAATCTGGGCTGATCTGGACTAGCCCAGCCTTATATAAATCTCACATAGATTCTTCATCACGGTGAAGTTCTTATCACTTGGCTTCTATCAGCATGTCAGGTCCCACTCCCAAGGAATTTCTGAAAATTTCTGCAAAAATGTCATTGATGTCCATTAGCCTGGAAAAGTTTACAAAGCTATTTGAAACTGGGCTCTCTCAATCTATCTTTTGTCAGAGATATAGTCTTGAAAAAGAAAATGTTTGGGACAATAGTAAATCTTCCCAGGAGTGGTCATCCTACTGAAATCATTCCAAGAACACAGCATAAAATTGTCTAGGAAATCTCAGACAACCGAGAACAACATACAGAGCTTTGCACATCTCTCTTGCTTGGGCTAAAGTCAGTGCTTTTTATTAGAAAAGCACCCTAATAAAAAAGGGATTTATGGGAGAGTATCACAGAAGCTGTGGCTCAGTGCAAAAAGCATTAACACTTGTCTCGAGTTTTCCAAATGTACCTGGATTATTTTCCAGATTTCTGGAGAAAGTTCATAGACAGGTGACTAGAATCTCTGGAGGCACATGGGTATTATTAGGTCTGGTAGAAACCAAACACTGCATTCCATAATAAACATCTTATACAGCTGTGAAGCATGGAAGTGGGAAATTTTATTGTTGATCATCATTGAAATAAGGCTGAATTCTGCTTTGTATTAGACAATTCTAAGGGAAAAATTAGGCCACCTGTGTATCTGCTGAGCTGAAGCACAAACATGTCAGACAATGATCACAAACATACCGTGAGATTTAGTTCCAAACTAAATACAGTATTGGCTCCAAAAACTGTAGTAACAAATAAAAATAAATAAATGAAAATTTGTTTCACATCAACAACTTGAATGAACATATTGTTAGAAAATAGATGTGGCTATTTTGCTGCATGAGAAGATTGCAACAGAGCAGATATAAAAGAAAGACCTTTTCTGTATGAAAGCATTCCTTTGTTGACGTAGGCCATTTTAGCAAATTATTAGCTTGTCTCTTCCTCTAAAAATGGGTTCTCAAGACCATCTACATTACAGAGTTATACCTTCTCGACTTATACTGATAGATGATAGATAGATAGATAGAGATGATAGATAATAGATTAGCTAGATAGATTGACAGATATAGATATGAACTCTATTTTTAAAACTGTAAAAAGGTTTTAAAGTAGCCATGCAGAAATGCTAAAAATAATGCAAAATTTATTTATTTAACAACAACAACAAAAATGAACACCTAGCTATAAGGAAAAAAGAAACTATACAACATATAACAGAGACATCCACAGAGGGTCAGGATTAAAAAGTCAAGAAGGTGGCCATGATCACATGAATGAAGCCCTGCCCCCTTGTATATGTGTATCACGGTGCACCTTATAAAGGGAAGGGGGGCTTCAGCCACCATTGTGATTTTTTGACATTCCCATCCTTCCAATCATACCTGACAAGCAATATCACAAACTGCTTTGTTTTTTACCCCTGAAGAAGGCTTACATGCAATCTGCATGAGACAAGGTTACCTGTTCACGCTGTCTTCTTTCGTATGGAAACTGTCTATAGAGGCTTTTGTATTCAAAGCCAAATTAAGCACCGTAAGATCCTGCAGCCTGTCAGACATTAAAAATGAGCCAAATATGTTTTAAATATGGCTTATTCAACAAATCACAATGTCTGTATTTATTCAGTGTCTAGTTTATTAAAAACAATAACTAAATTCATACATTTTACTGTATCATAATCAAAAAGCCTACACTAGAGTTAAAGCAATGTTTCTGTGATGTCTCTATGAAAGGGTTTTATTAGAGAAATGTTTTTGTTTACATTTGAGTACAGAATAAACAATTTACAATTCCCAGTTCCTTAATCCAGGAAAATAGTTTCATGCTAGTATTAGAATGTTGCAATGCAGTTAGCAATTCAAAATATGTATATAAATAACTGCATTTTACAAGGATGTACAAGTTCTTTGAGATCTGGAGGGGATTTGGCCAACTTTTGAGACCCAATAAATAATAAAAACAAACAATTAAGATACCTGAAAACAAAATAAGGGAGAAGAACACAAACTTATTTGAAATATTTTAAGTTAAAAAAAAAAGAGTGAGAATTTCTAATTTGAGGCTCCCTTTGAGTCCAAGTGAAATGGACAGTTGCTCTTCTGATTACACTTGGGAAACTATCTTAAAAATGCAGTTTTTTCAAATGATTTCCCCTGTGTGAGAACAGCTGTATATAAAAAGGTGCATAGCTGAGGTAATATATATATATATATAATACTTAGACTTAAAAAAATCACAAAGTTATGAAAACAGTTTGGAATGAAATAAGAGTTAGAAAAATAGGACACGGAATCAAATCAAACTTAATAGCTTTGTTTTTTTTAATGCTTTGGTTTATACTTTAGAATAAAAGAGATCCACAGAACTTGAGCTAATAATAATTTTGCTCCTGTTTAGATGCTGCTTAAGTCTTTCCCCTTTTCTAACTCTACAGCTGGAACTTTAATCCTTAATGCCTTCTGATTATTGTTCAGAAGGTCCAAATAGGCAATTGCCAAGCAAAATAGGCAAAAATATATATTAGAATCATAATTCATACTTGTATGCATATGATTCATTTTTTTAATCCACCTGTATCTGTCTTGTTCATATGAGTATAAATTACTATACACTGTGTAAGCACCTTAAACTTCTCAAGTATACAAGTGTTCAGTGATTCCTTATGATCTGCCACAAGGTACATAAAAGGTCAAATCCCATTTCTGTTCTGCTTTGCCTTGAGTACTCCTGAATAGTCTTATTGTAGGGAATAACCACAAGCGTCAATCTCTGTATTTCACCTGAAAAATTAATAAGGCTTTCCTGAAACAGTCTTCCTCATCTGTCAAAACTTTAACAGTGATGAGCCAGGAGGCCTTAGGGCATTTAAGCATAGATGTTCCTTAGCACATGTGCAGTCATTACTATGTCAGGCCCAGATAGAATCCACTTAGAAAACATAAAAATATTTTGCACATTTTCTAAAAATGGAACACCCCCTTCTTGGGCAGCCAGTGTTCTTCACCTATTGATCCTGTCAAGGAAACTTTGGCAAAATATTGATAGATGGGAGAGTATAGAAGATGGAGAAAATAAATCTGGGGTAAAAAAAGTTGTCTGAATAATTTGCATTATTCAGAAGTCCCAGCATTTGACGATATACTAGTTGCAGACAAGGGAAATTTCCTGTTACCAAGGCTACTGTCAGGCAGCACTTTTCAACTTTAGTGAATGAGGCTTGAATGCCACTAAGTATGAATCTGAAGAAAATGAACAAATTCTCACAATTAGTGGCTTTGTGGATTGGTTTTTGTGGTACCACTGTATAAATGAACTTGTCTTTATTCTACCAGTTGTTTCCAATGTTTCAACCTCTAATATATCCACTTAAAATTAGTTCTTTAATTTTTTTTTTTGGAGATAATCAATTGAAGCCCCTAAAAGTTTAGGATGATTGGAAATGGCTTCCATCATTCTTGATGTCCAACACTTTCTTTCTTCCTTTATTTATTTACTCGTACCATATTGTAATTTTATAATGATAGGACTGTGATTGCTTGCTTAATCATGGTAACAAAATTCTTATATATCACAACACAGATTCATACGTTACTGCTCAAATTCACAGAAGTCTTATACCTAATTCCAATCTGATATTATTCTCCTTGAATAGGTTCCATAGTATCTTTATGTCTACATTTTATTCTCATTGTAAAAGTATTTTCTCTAATATAAACATTTTAATTAATTCCTTCAAATGGGAAAGGTTTGGGACAGGTATGAAGATGGGGGCAAATTTCCAGAAACTTGACTGGATTTATAAAAATAGATGAACAGAAAAAGTTTGCAACAACAATAAGAACACCTATTTTGGTTGAAATGCATTTGCAAACTTTATTAAATATAATAGTAAGAACTTAACTGAGTCCAAGATATATATAACAGAGTAAAGACAGAAACCTCAGTCCCCATTTTGGGCTAAGGAATTGATGGAAATCCTTGCCATGTGTGATACCTGGGCTGTGCTTATGCTTTAGCCCCACAGGCTGCAATACAAGTAAATCTTCAGGAATTCTGTGATAATTGTGAACAAATCCTTTCACATTACTTTCCCCACATGTTGCCACATTAGGTAGGTTGTTGCCTTGCTGCTTCTTCCTCCTCCCTAATGTAGAATTCTCTCTCCACCTCACAGTGGAAGACCTGGTCTCTCTTCCCTGTTCCAAAAGTACTTTCTTTACCCTGAGAAGCAGTCAGCTTTTCTTAGCTCTCTCCATACACAAACATCACAGACCTATTGATTAACATGACAGGCTCAGCCAAATTACGTGGATATAAATCACATCTTAAGGAAAAGGTGATCCCTGTCTTCCTGGAAGAGAGAAGCTTCAAAGTACGTTTCTGTTAAAGTCTCTCCATGCCTTGTTTAGGGCCAACAGTATGTGGAACAAGGTCTTTAACAATCTGTGCAGTAACATCCAGATCTACTCAGAATGCAAACTTTCTTTCCTAATAATTAGAGAAATGCCTTCTTAACCTAGAGAGTTTCATAATTTGGTACCAAATCTTGCCTTGTTTCTGTGACATCCATAGTTTTCTTAGCAACAGCACAGAAGAGTTTTACCATTGCATTTATCCAATGTGATTTTGGAATTCTTCCTGGTTGGCAGAGCTGCTCCAGCCCTCATTCCAGTTGTGAAATACTCTTTGTTTTACCCCTTCTCCTTTCAACATACTGGCAGGGCTGACTATACCAAGAGTTCCTGATCCTGCTGGTGTCACTCTCAAGACCACTAAAGTTATTGAGTCTTCCCATCTTCTGGGAGAGCTTATATATTTTACAATCTATTTACTTTTTTTTTTCCAGATGTTGAAATGTTATTTTCCTTCCAGAAAGTTCTATATATACTATTGATAGACTAGTTACATCTTCTCATTATTTACATCTCTGTTCAATTTGAGTTCTCAAGACAACTAATAATCAATAAAATGTAGAATAGAAAAAAATAAAATTAAAAATACAGATTAAATCTAATGAAAACATTAAGTAACATTTTATCCTTCAAGATGCATCTTATAAGATAAAATGGCTTCCAAACCCATCTCTCCAGCAGGCATTTTTAGAAGAGCACCTCCTGAAAATCTTTTAGTGAAACAGTATAAAAGGAGGAAAGCAAAGAATATTAGGATACCTTAGCTATAATCTAAAGATTACAGCTTTACAGCTTTACAGCTTTAAAGATCTTCTCATACAAGTGTGCACTCTGATTTTTCACTAACTTGGCAGACAACCATGCTTTATAGGTTTCTGAGCTGCAGCTTTGTAGATATTCATAGATTATTTGATAGTAAATAGAATGAAGATAGTTTGTCTGTAAACTAATAATCATGCTTATCTAATGAATAAATCTAACTAGTATTTTTAGAACTTTGTCCAAGCATTGTTAGATTTGCAGGTCAAAACATATTGGGATCTCCATGCTGAATCAGGTTCAAACATACAACACTGATCTGAATACCAAAATCTGGATTTTTTTCCCCTAAACCCTTATCCTTTTATGTTATATCTTTGAGACTGAGAACCTAAAAACTGGATTTGTCATATTACAAATAGTTGTATACACTCTAGGAGATTTTCTTGGTTACAGAGCAGTAAAATCCATTTGAATAAACAGACCAACTGTGGATTATATAGTAATCTCTGTTGAAATTAGTAATCTGGTACAGCGCCCACTTCACACATTGTGGTATTCTTAGAAACCTTCACCTCACCTTTTTAAATAGCAATTTTATTAAGAATTGCAAATACAATACAAACTAATACAAACTAAAAAAAATAAAAAAATAAAAATAAAAAATAGAAGGTGCAGGGAAAAATAGAAAGAAAAAGAAAAGAAAGAAAAAAAATAAGAATATATCAATAGAAAAGAATATGTGTAGCTCAGGGTTGAACTGTGGAGTCCTTGGCTGTTTTCTTGCAAACGTTTCATTACCCAGCTAGGTAACATCTTCAGTGCTAACCCCAAGGACTCCACACTAAGAATATAGAGAAGAGAAGAGAAGAGAAGAGAAGAGAAGAGAAGAGAAGAGAAGAGAAGAGAAGAGAAGAGAAATATATAAAGAAATGACTTCCCCCTTCATCACAACAAGTATAAACATTTTTAGTAACTTATCGTCTTCTCTTAAAATACAACAAATAATTTTTTCTTCCCATATCCCATCTCTTATCTATAAATAAATCCTTAAAGCCTCATCATTTCAGTCCTGGTATCAGCAAAAGTCCATTAAGGGTTACCAGAGATAACAGCATATCTATTTTAACCTTGATCAAATAAACCAACATTATATTCCTTCCTTTTACTTCTAACAGTCTTGATCTTTAGTCCCGTCAAATAATGTCCTAGAACTTGATTTCTTTTAATGTTTTTCTTTGTTCCTTGTCACAAAATTCTTCAAAGCTGTAACAAGCTTCTTTTGTAAATCCAATATAGGAAAATTATCCAGGTCACTCTCTTGGTTTATTTGTATATCCCTTTTAATTATTAAGACATCAGCCAGTTTCTTTTTTATGTCCAGTGTAACATGTCCTGCAACCTCCTTGCAAGGGGCAACTGTCTGGAGAACTTGTGGGAGGACCATCTTCGGTCCACCTGAAGATCTTCCTGGGAAGAAACCTTCACTTCAGAACATCATTGCAACTCCGTGTAGAGAAAAGATATGAACCTATCCAGTAGCTGCTAGCTTCAAGGGACGCCTCCTTACTTTGCATATGCTTCTCACATGCACTATTTGAATTTTTGTTACCAGATGCAGGACCTTATATCTGTTTCCAATAAATATCCAGGCTATTCAGGTGATTTAACTAATTATTTTATCCTCTAAGATATTAGCCAATCCCTTTGCTTGGGGTCATCTGCACAATTAATCAGCATTGCTTCTATACCTTCCTATAGGTCATTGATAAGCGGGTTGAACAGCACAATCCCTTGGTACTTTTCCCCCAGGTTGATGTAGAACTATTTACAAACAGCCATTTGGTTCAATTATCCAACCAGTTGCAAATCCACAGTCTGCTGTATCTTCTAGCCCACATTTATCTAATATCCACAAGGACATCATGAGATACTTTACCAAATGCTATACCAAAATCAAGCTATATTCCCTTGTTCTACCAAACTAGTTATTCTGCCATAAAAAGAGCTGTTCATCTGATAAAATTTGTTCCTGACAAACGTGCTGTCTCCTTATAAGGTAACATTTTTTTCTATTCTGGCTCCTTATAAGGTAACATACTCTCAGACATGCTGTTTGACAATCAATTCTAGTACCTTTCTAATACAGACTTTAAATTAACTGGTTCATAGTTTGCCAAGTCCTTCTTCCCTGTGTTGAATATTAGCATTCTGGTTTTCTTCTTCAGTCTTCCAGCATTTTACTGGAAGTCTTCAGTCTTCAGGAGTTTTTGAAGATTACAGTCAGCGGTCCTCAGATCATTCCTGTCGGTTCTTTAAATACCCTGGTGCATAATTCATTTGGCTTGAGGGACTTAGATTCATTTAAGGTGGCAAGATTGAGTCTTACTATACATTTATCAATCCTGCCTCTCTGCTCTCCTCAGTCATATTAGGAAGGACTCTTCCTCTTCTGAGGGAAAAACAAATGCAAAGAAATTAAGCATTTCCATTTTATCCCTATTCTCTGTGATTACTTTCCAACCTTCCTTTACACACATATCAACAGCTTCATCTCATTCTGAGCTTTAATCTTCAGTTTGACTGCTGAAAAAGTTTTTTAAAAAGTGTGCAGTGAGAGCTAGTTTGGTGTAATTGCTAAGATGCTGGGCTAGAACCTAGGAGACCGTGAGTTCTAGTTCTCCTTTAGGCATGAAAGAAACCTGGGTGACTTTGGCCCAGTCACTCTCTGTCAGCCAAATCCAACTCACAGGATGCTTGTTCTGGGGAAAATAGGAGCATTAGGTATTGAGTATTGACCAAAAATAAAGGTAAGATAAAAAAATAATAATAAATAAATAAAAACTGTGACTATTATGTTGAAATCTAGAGAAAAAATTATATTGTCCTCAGTTAGCCAATAAGTAACTGCTCATTTTGATTCTGCTAAAAATTGAGGATTTGGGGTATCTTGATCACTAGTAGTTGGAACTGCAAAGAAATGTGAACTTCATGAATCCCCAGAAACATTTTCCACAATGTACCTAGATAAGTATTTAATGGTTTGTAGTATGCATCATACTATAAAATTAGACTTTTCTCTCTTTCATTAGTGAGTTGCAATTTTTTAATACAAAGGAAACTTAAAATAAAGCAGGCTTCAAAACTGGATTTTTAAAACTGAAATTTATGAGTCAAATAACCCTACATATGTGAGTTGAGTTTATTGTTGAGTATACTTCTCAGCCTGTAAGTCTATGAAGATATGTTCACAGTGGTAAATTTTGTGCTGTGTTAAAGTTTACCGTCTTCTGTTCAAAATATTTATAGCTGATTGTTTCTGTAAATCCATTTTTGTTTGTTTTTGTTTTGTTCTTTAGAGATATGAAATTCTAGGAAACCATATTAGCAATAGAGAATTCTTCACTGTGTAATTCTCCTCATGTCATGCAGCCCTTTGCTGTCAACAAATATGAGAAGAATTCTCTGATCTCAAATGTCTGCCTACACCAGTACACATTTTGAAACTAGATTTATGTTCTTTGCCCACAAAAACAATAGAAAGTTACAATTTACCTCAGAGGACCTTTCATTTTCAGTCATTAAAGGCCTTGCTTCCATTGCTCCTAATTGACTGCATATTGATTTCTTCTTGCAGTGTTGGCTATTCACAGAGCAGGCTTAGTTCTTAATCCAGAAATGGACAATAAAGAATGGAAACTGCTCTTGAAAGGTAGCACTGTGTTGATTTTATTACCGATCAACATATTTAAGGGAATAAAAAAAATCCTAATCAGTTTAGAAGCTGATATGGCATTCAGCATCTTTTAGTTCAGAGAAATAAGCCTGTAGAGAAAACGTTAGAAGTTAGGCATAACACTTGCTGATATTCACTAACTGATGTTATAAGAGTTAGATAAAAATGGAAGTTATAAGATTTTTGAAGTGATGCTAAGAGATATGTTTTCCAGTTATTGGATGCCATTCTAAATTGCCCCACCTTGAAGTTTAGGAAAACTTTTGTTGGCTTAGTTTCAGTAGCCTCTGTAGTATCTTTGAAATGAACCATTTGAGATTTTGAAACCCACCTGTCCTTAGAAACATTTGTGATATGTTGAAATTGGGTCTACATTCTTTCAATGCTAGAGAAATGAGTTAAGAAGACTTAAATAACTTGTGTGAGATAGCTTGTATCCAGCATTTAAATGTATGTATAATGTGAAGTCAAAAAACAAGGTGACCAGTTTGCTTCTATTTTGGCATTTTTTCTTCCAGGGTGTCAGTCAGTGTGAATGCTCTGTCAGTATACTGAACTTCTTTCTCAGTAAAGTGTTTATTATTAATAATCATATTTAAACATTTTACTTAATTATCAATGATTTGAAAACAGCTTCATCCACAGATCTTTTAACCTGAACTTATACTTACTGCATCTGATTTAGTAGAGAAATGATCATATTAACTGTGTATGAACATATCTATCTTTTATCATGGTATATGTTCTATATACCATGCAGACAGACAAACTGTCTGTCTGTCTGTCTGGTCTATAGATCATGCATCCAGTGATGCAAGCTAATCTCACAATGTTTTTGTAAATAGGTCACTAATATTCTTCCATTATAAACTCTAAACCTAATCATTCATTTCGCCCCTAGAGAATGAATGCTTCTCGCCAATGATTCCCCAAACAAATATATTCTGCCAATGTATTTGTCTCTGGTGAACTCTCATATTTCAACCTTGGCTGCATAATGCTATAGCACATGGCTATGATTAGAAACAAATTATGTATGCCACCTTTTGTTCTCAGGCATGGCAGTTACAACAGGCCAACCTTTTAGGAAACATGATCTGAATGTTATTCCACACATCAACTTGTCCACTTTTATAGGAATAGATTAGAATGTTTGTTCATGACTTGGCCAAAAAGCCCAGCTGGTCATGCTTTCATCATTGCACAGTCTTCTACATCAGTGATAGTACAATATTTTTTATACATAACAGAAATTAAAATAACATTTAAGAAGAAAAGAAAGAAAGAAAGAAAGAAAGAAGAGAAAAGATCAATATAATATTAATATAAACCTATTTTAATCCTTTAATATATTATTAAATCTAGACTATATTAAAATATTTTGCTCCATCTTCTCATTTTAGAATATAAAGACACTTCAAAAACGAATAACAAGCACTTCTTTTGAATCTATTCTTTAACACCAGGAATATAAATTTCCTTCCACCTATACAGGCTAATTCTCTTTGCCAAACCTCAGGTTTGTTAAGCCAGAGTTCTTCATAAAATGTCAGAATCTACATTTTTAAAATATAATTCAACATAACATTTACATTTTTAATTACTATGTTTCTTCCCAATGTTGTATTAACATATGTATTTATTTGAGCCCAAAAAAGAGTCATGAAGGGATGTGACCAACTCAGATAGGTCAAAGTGTTCTCAAATTTTTTTACAGCACCCGCACAAAACACCTTCAAACATTATTTGAGGAGTCTAATAAATATGAATATTTTTCTGATGAATTAACTTCATCCCTAAGTCATATTACATTTTATATTTCTTAAAGTTTGGGTCCATTGACTTTCCAAAATTAGGAAGTCTAGTTCCTTATTCTAAATTTCATATATATTAGAAATATTAACTGTCATATTTTTTAATTTCATATAAAATTGAATTGCTGGCTTTATTTCAAATACAGACAATCTTAAACATATCAGTATTTCAAATGAAGCCGCTAAAGCATTTGGACCATAATACTTTATCAATATGTGTTTTAATTCTTATATACTGACAGCAGATGGATATGTTTAAGATATAGCTTCTCAAAATCCTTAACATAGCCATTAAAAATCAATTGATTCAAGGTGTTAATTCATTACTTGACTCAAGACTTCCAACGTTTTCCTGCAATGTTCAAATTAGGATTGCTTCACAATTCAATTTCTCATATGTGATTCTGAGTCAAGTGGAAATGATCTCTTATATCAAGCTGTTTGGCTTGGGTTTACGCTTCCTTATTTTCTTTCTCAGGGTTATCAAATTCACTTCTTAAGCAATATGGTATGAACACAGAATGTTAGTTTGATTTAAGCAAGTCTCCTAGTTACCGTTTACTGTAAGTAAAAGGTAAAGCAGATTAATACATGTTAAGTACCTTGTACAATTAAGAGTCCCTGTACATATAAGAGTTGTTATTTTGGCTTTATTGTAGGAAGATGTAATACAACTTCCTTTTGAGTACATTTATGCCCCAGTGACAATGGATGAATAGGGGTACTTGACCATGTTCTTCTGTATTGTCAGTTTTATAGAAATATTCTTAGTGTTCTTATTTTTCTACTTCTGACTGGAAGGCCAGGTCACTCCAGCCAGTTTTACACTTAAAAAAAAAGAAAAATCTGATAGTAATTCTTTTGTAACAAGTAGTGTTGCAAATTTTTGTCAGCAATGTGTCAGATAGGGCACTACGAGATATTAAATTGCTTTGTTGATATATATTTATTTAATTTTATTCTACTTATATAGCTGTTGCTAAAATGTTTTAATTTCTTCAATCTGTAGTTGATAATTATAATACTGATAGTTATAAATGTTATAGTAAATAGTTTCTTATCTGAAGCTTTTGCCTTTTGTGTAGCATTTTCACATTATATTCTAGTTTGTATTTTGATTTTCTATGGATGTGATGATGTTCTTCTAGTATGCTGGTCAAAAAATATAATATTTTAATTTCATCTGACATTTTATTAGGTGACATTAATGGATGGAAGGGAATGAGACAAGACAGTACTGAAAAAGTGATTGGGCCATTTGGAGGCCCAAAAATGAATAAGAATGGTGACTGCTTAGTGAATATCTGCTTAGAAACAGGACTGTTTTGAATATGTGATTTAAACATAATTCCTTATTTGTGTATGCTTGTGAATAGGAAATATTCACAAGCATACACAAAAAAAGAATGAATATAAAAGCATGATTGATTTGATTGTTTACGATGAAAGACGGAGAGAACTACAGTGATACAAGAGTGATAGGAGACTCTACTTATGGGGCAGATTATTATTTGATAGGGTCAGAAATAAATCTAGATAAAATGGAGATGAAAGAAAATATAGTGAAAATATAATGATTAAAGGAAGTGAAAGTGTGAATCCTGTACTTCATGAAAATGTACTAGAATGTGAATTTTTTTAACAGAATGAATGAAATGTAAACATAAAGAAAGAGGATATGGAAACTGTTTGGAAAAGAATGAAAGAATTATATTACAGAGTGCCACAAAAGTGTGTGAAGTTATATTAGTGAGAACTTTGAAAAAAGATGCCTGGTGGAATGATAAAATGAAAGTGGCTGTGGATAAGGAAAAGTGCCCAGAAGAGAACTATTGCTGCAACAAATGAAAAAAATACGGCAATTAAAATGTGTTGTGCAATGAGAAAAATATATAATGTTTTTACAGAGAAAAATATAGTTGCAAAGAATTGAGACAACAAGGAATGGTTAAGATTTAAAAGAGCCAAAGAAAATATGCTATGGAGTAATTGTGATGGAAATAGACAGTGTTCCAGAAGTGGATGAGAAGTGCTAAACAAGGAGCATCCAGCAGAATGAATAGAATAATGAGGAATGAATGTCTGTTGAAAATAATTATGTCTAAGAGCATGCTTCAGCCTACTTTATTATAGGGAAGTCAGAGTTGGGTAACTCGAATGCAGTGAGGATGAGTTATTTAAGAAACAAGAAGAGATAGGGTCAGGATGGATGAACGGATGCTGAAAAAATGTATATTGAATAGAAAAGTGAATGACCAGTATGAAAGAAGTACTGGGCATTTAGAGACAATGTATGTAGATCAGATCACAAAGCAAAGATATGCTGAAGAGCAACTAGGTCAAGAAGAATGGGAACATTGACAAAGTTCTCACTGGATGGAATTGATTAGATCCTCAAAAAGAGAGAGGTGAGAAGCATAAAGAACAAAGGGCAATCTGTGATCCTGTGTGTAGACACTGGGATGGTTTGCAAAGATGGAAAAGTATAGATTAATTTATTTGTTTTTTTTATTATTTCAATTTATATGGCTACCCATCTCAAATTCATGACTCTGGGCAACTAACAAAAGTTAAGAATGCCATAAAAACATGTAACAGGAAAAAGCAACACACATAATCAGCAGGCAAGGTAAAAACATCACCACCACCATATAATGAATGATGTTGGCACAAACTATGTTTAGCTATAGTTCGATTTCTTTTTTCTTATGTCTTATCTGTAATTTATTTTATTATTTCTTACTCCTTTTCTATGTGCTTTGCACACAGTGTACTGTACACCCCAAAGGAATAGTTTGTTTAGTACTGTACATATGTAATACAGTTTGTGCTTGAAGCTAATGTCAGCTTCCAGTTTTTTAAAATAAAATACTAGCTAGGCAAGATGTCCAGTGGATAGCAAGAGATGTGACTGCTAACACATTGGAGAATGTAAGATCTGCGGGATGACATTCCATGCCTTATAGTCTCTTTTATACAGTCATATTTTCTTTCCTTTTTAAGATGCCAGATTACTTAATCTGGAATCTATAAAGGAAACTTTTCCTCCCTTTCTCCTGGAAACAGTATAATATCTACATCTGCAGAAAATTTCTACCTATCATTCATCATCTTCCCTTATTGGTCTGTTTTGTCACATTACTGAACCAAACACACCAGTGTACCAATTCTGAGGTGCACATTCCCCCCTAACAGGCTGTGTTGTCAGAGGATTCTAACTGTGGCACCTTCATTTCCTTTGCTTTGAGAGGTTCAATTCCACTCCAGGTTTTTTTGAGCTACAGGTATTCCCTTAGCATTCCTCCTAGACAGATTTATTGAAGCAGCACATCCCCCCAAAAATGGCACAGAAAATCACTTGCTCCCACTTTCCTAGTAAAATCATCAAAAAACCATTTCATGGAAAGCACAACATGGGCATTTTTAAAAAATTGATACGGTGATGAGGATTCCACATTAATACAGTGGCTGTAAGCATCAGCCAGAAAACAGTTTATCAGAAGACAAAATAATGTAGTTGCTCTCCACTACCTCTTTAATCCCACAGAACCTTCACTACCTTGCCAAGCTTACTTTTATCTCTCTTTTTTTGGAAGGGGGAGGTTAGAGTAGGGTTAACTCATCGGGCTGTAACCACCTCAAATTTTATTTCTAATAATGTCTATAGGGTCCAGAAGTGGGCGGGCTAGAAGCATGTTTGGATATAACAATGATGCTTGAGGCAATCACTTTGCTTTGTAGCATGCAGACATTCTATTTCAGTTTTTATAAAATTCCAAGAAGCTAATATTGTCTTTAAAATGTTGCAACAGCAAGGTTGGTAAATACTAAGAGATGTATTTGTGGACACATTGGCATCTAAGACATTAAATATAGAGAGATACAGTAATGTAATTAATATTGATAGTTTGTTTACTATCAGCATTAGTAAAATACTAATACTTGCTAATACTAAATACTAAAATGCTAATATGTACTCTTCTTTATACACATTACCTCTTCTTTATCTGCAATAAATCAATGTACGGGTAGTCCTCGGGTTACAACGCAATTTGGACTGGAATTGCCATCGCTAAGCAATGCAGTCAAAAAGCACAATGTCACATGACTGCATTGCTTAGCAATGGCAATCCCGGCAGTCCTCATTGCCATTGTTAAGCGAGGACCTCACATAACCACAACATGGGGAAAGGCGCTGAAACAGTGTCCCAGGCAAGCAGGCTGGCGGGTGAGAGCTACAGGTGGATAGTGAAAAGTATGAGCAGGTGGGTGGCTGCTGCGGATGGGCGCTATGTAGCGCAGGCAGGCAGGAGGGTACCATGGGCGGATGCTGCAGAGTACTGGTAGGTGGGCAGGTGCCGCAGGCAGTTGCTACGGAATACGGGATCCCCTTGTCACCCAGGGACTCGAGAGAAAAAGTGGCAGCAGCAGACGTCACTTGCGAGAGTGAATTGCGGGAGTGACTCATGGCCTCCTGCTGGCTTTCCCATTGACTTTGCTTTGGGGAAGCCAGCAGGGATGGTTGCAAATGGCGATCACATGACCGCAGGATGTTGCGATGGCTGCAACTTTACTTTTATCTTGATTAGTTTGAGGATAGATTGTTTCATGAAAAATAACTGAATTCCAGAAAAATCACTTGTCTAGTTTTATATTTCATTCTAAGAATAGATCTCATAGCAAATCTATACCAGTTATAACAAATCATAAAATAAAATCTATTTTGGATAGTATCAATAAAACTATAGCAAGGAGTTAGGCTTCCTTACCATAACAATAATGAATTTTATAGCAATTTCTCTTTCACTATGAATAAAAGTATTCCACATTTCAGCATATCTGGCTACAGTTCTTTCAGAGTTCAGCCTAGATTATTTTTGTATTCCTTAAAGTATCACTTTCCTGAAACCTCCTTTTTAACACACTATGCAACATGCATTCTCGTATATGTTTCACTGAGTCCAGCATGCAATATAACCAAACTGCAAATCTGTAGTTCTATTCATATCAGAGAATGGGCCAGTGGGTAAAAATGATGGTGGTGGAGAAAGAAGAGACCATATTCAGTGGTAAATACAATTTTATTTACACACACACACACTCATACATGCATCTTTAAAAACTTAAAATAAAGCAAAACCTAATGGAAAAGTGATATGTTTAATGAACACTTTGTTGTTTTTACTTTTACTTCATTAGGTTGTAAAAACTGGGAGGAAAATCAGGAGAGCCAGTTTGGTGTAGTGGTTAAGGCACCAGGCTAGAAACCAGGAGTCTGTGAGTTGTAGTCCTGCCTTAGGCACAAAGCCAGCTGGTTGATTTTGGGGCAGTCTCTCTCTCTCAGCCCTAGGAAAAAGGCAATGGCAAACTACTTCTGAAATCTGGCCAAGAAAACTGCAGGGATTGCAGTTGCCAGGAGTTAACACTGATCTGAAGGCACAAAAAACAAAGCAAAACAAAAACCCTAGAAAATTAGAAACTAGGTTCTAAGGCCCACAATGGGTCTTCAGCCATTAATGAATGTTAAAATGACTTGATGGGATCTTTTTGACTAATTAGCAGTCAGTATTCTGCCCTCAAGTCTAAATATTCCCAGATCCTTTAATCTTTCTTTAGAGAATTAAGTTTCTAGTACAGTACTTCAATCATTAGCAGTGTCCATGGTGTGTGTGTTTCAAAAAAGTCAGGATGGTGGCCAGAACCGTGCTATTGAAACCCCATCCTGGATAGGTGTGCACATGTCACATACAAAAGAGGTGGGGTTTCTATTGTGCGGTTGTAACCCCTACCTTGACTTCATTGAATACACACAAACACACATATAGTACATATACTGTTGACATTCCTGCTGATCATCATTGTTGTCCTTGTCTTAAAATATATTGTCCTAAACTAGATACAGTACTCAGTGAAATGGTGTGGTAGCCTGAATAAAGTAAATGATTACTCACCCCATTGATCTGGAAACAATACTTCTATTAATTCAGCCTAAAACTGTATTTACCTTTCATATTATTTGCCACTCATATCACACTTCTGATTTATATTTGGATTCTAATTAATTACTACCCCATGATTTTTTAAAACATACTATTACCAAACCCAATCACTGTATCTGATTCTTGTTTCCAAAGTACATAATTTAGCATTAATCTGCTAAATTTCACTAATCTATTAATATTGTTTTGAAGTTTATTTCTATTATCTTGATATTAGCTATCCCACTAGTTTTGTTTCAGATTCAGATTCAACAAGTGTTCCTTCTCTGCCTCATCCAAATCATGAATGAATTTTTATTTGAGACTGGAAATAATCTTTAATTCTAATTCGCCATGCTAATCACTGCACATTATGGTGGTGCAGGAAAACAAGAGAAAGGGAATTATTTTTCAACTTCCCCTTTGCCATGTGTTCCTTGCCATTTGTTTCCCCTTGTTTTCTCCTTTCTTGCCAGTTTGACCAGTGCCCTACTTTTAGAAATCATGCTCTAGAAATACATTCATAAAACAGGAAGATTATATGCAATTAATTGTTAGTAAGTAGGAGTGGGGAGAAGTATTCCTAGTCACATTAATATATAGTAGGACTCAAGTAGTGCCTATACTGAGTTCCAATTAAAACCTTTTTTTCTGTGAATATGTCAGAAACATTTGGGGTCTGCATGTTGTTCTTGTTTTTAAATTGGAGTATTCCTTTTTCAGTGACAAAGCTAGGAAGCATAGTGCAAAGGCTTAATTGTTATTGCTGCTCACACCAAAACTCATTAAATGAAGGTGTCTCACTGAGGCAGAAAATACATCTTGAATGGACAGGCATAAATAAAGGGACTTGGGCACTAATTAGAGAAGGGAATATAATAAAAAAGCAAAGACGAAAGGAATTCCCTCCATGCATCATTGGCTGCATTATATATTATGTAAGTGAGCAGCTCCTCAAATCAATCAGATACTTAAATTAAGTATTGAATTCAATTTAAACTTCTGTGAAAAGGAAGAAATGATAAATCTCCATGTAAAAAGGAATATGTTTTGATGTATAACCAGATTAATATATTTAGTATCTTGAGAAAGATCTGTAGAGTTTGAACATTAAGAGTACAAAGAGAAAAGACTCAAGGCATGTGATATGCTTATCAGTTCCTGATTCTGCATCAAATGCCATTTTAATCAACTCCCCAATTACTAAACATAAATCAGTCTTTATATAATGAAGCAGAAACGGCAAACCAGTTTTGCTACCACACCTGTTTCTACCACAAGAATGAATTAGCATTTACTACTTCTCTGTTAATTTATTCATACAAAATTGGCCCCTGCTGAAGTAGAGGTCACAGTAATGAGCAACAGAACAAAAATGCTAAGTAAATCCTTTGAATGCTTTACCCCTCTAAACAACCACTAAACAACACTGTAAAAGAAAAAAAAAAAGTATTTGATCCAAATGTATGCAGGGCAAAATTGTAATACATTGAATTTTGGGGAAAGAGGAGTATGAACATTTGTAACTACTGTATTAACTGTTCTTAAAATGGAATTAAGAGTGTCACAAAGACAAAAGTTAAAATAACATGTACCTCTTTTTTATTATTTCTATCTTTCTTGTGTATATGTTGATCTTTTGTCAGGTTGGGTCTTTCTAAACATGAATATCTTTTTTAATTCCATTACACTAATTTAATGTAATAAAAATGGATTCTTAGTTTTCAAATATCCTTTCAAGTCTCCTTTTGAATTGGATATACATTGTCAGTGTGGTTATGAAAAATCAGAAAATGAAGCTATTGCCCCATAAACTGTCATAGGGTATTAGACATTCATAAATTCAATGTGCACCAGATTATCTTGGGCAGGCTTTTAAACATTAGTTCTAATACACACTGACAGCCTGCTGTATCCCAGCTGTGCTGGATGTCAGTAATCCTGGAAATTGTGGCAACTGCTTTAGTTATATTTGTTAATTGCACAGAAGACTTGTAATTAACAGCTAGCCCACAGGGCCAGAGTGCACACTGCCTAATTCTTTCAAACTTGAGCAACTGGCACTGGATGATATATTTAAGCCCTTGATCTGCTTCCATATAGGCCAGTGTTTCTCAACCTTGACAACTTTAAGATATGTGGACTTCAACTCCCAGAATTCCCCAGCCAGCACAGGCTGGCTGGGGAATTCTGGGAGTTGAAGTCCACACATCTTAAAGTTGTCATGGTTGAGGAACACTGATATAGACAATTGATGCTTTCCCCTGCCTTCTGGTTAAGAACCACAGCTTTTCATCCTGTCCTTTCCTCCATAACACCATCTTTCTTTAACATTTCCTCTAATACTTTCCTCTGCCACCCAGAGTCACTTGAGATGGGCAGCTATAGAAATTGCATAAATAAATAAGCAAGCAAGCAATACTTATATAATTTAGTTTCCCCTTATAAAATAAACATGGATTACTGCCATATGTTATGTGCAGGACTGTGTTTGAAGATATCCCCTAAACTCCAGCCAATGCATAGCAGGGCAGTGAGAAATGGAAATAGTGGGTTTGAACATATCACTCCATTTGAGTGGATTGTACTAATTGCTACTTAGCTTTCTACTCCAATTGAAAATGTTGGTTCTGAAGCTCTGAATAGATAGGATATGTTTACCTGAAGAAGAGCCTATTTCCATTGATTAATTCCTGCCTGGTTGATCACCCTCAGAGGTTTTTTTTCCTAGATGCTATCACCCACAAAGATACAATGTTTGGAAAGGAAATTAGTCTTCCTTACAAAGGACTTTATTTGTGCAATATCCTTCCCACGCTGACTTGCCTGGCATTTTCAGTACCAATATTTAGAAGTCAGGAAAAAGCTTTAATCTCTTGGAATACATGTCATAGTTAACATTTACCAGCTTTTTAAGAAGGATTTTAAATAATATTTAATTTTAAGTTTCACAATTGTGTCCTACCCTACCTTCAGTGCTTTGGTTTTATATTTGTAAACAGTTACAAGGGATTCGCAGCTAAAAATTATCCAAATAAGTAAATAAATAAGCAAAAAACAAGTTTTGTATAATATCAATGTGAAAGATTGCATTATTTATTTATAAGGTGTCTTCTCTATTGTATGGTTCATTAGAGTCTTCCATTTAACATATATTAGCCTAGCGATCCTTCAGCTGCCAGATCAGAAAGGCTATTGGAATAACCCAGCCTGGAAGTGCTATTTCCTAAACCTAGATCAATTTTATCACAGAGTTAAATGTCCGTAACTCCTTACTTTACCCATTGAGGGGCAGTGAATTTTCAGATTTCCTTACCAAACCTCCCACATGTGTTGTATTCTGTGTACAGCTAATGGTATCCATACATAAGCATTGTTATCTAGAAATCCAGGTCTAAACTCAGACTGAAAAAATAATCCATTTCATCACAGATGTCTTGAAACTATAGCATTTTTCTACATGTATGCTCAATGTGGAACATTGCAGACTGTCCAATAGTTGTTAAAATTAGGTTTCTTAAACACTGCCTGCCTGCTTCAAATTGACAAGAATTGATGCTTACAGAAAGGAAGTATTGATGACCTGGGTGATAATTGGCAGGACTCAATCTTTAGAAACCCTTCCTTATAAGCTGGAAAGGGACCCAGTACACAAGTATTAGCATGAACAAACCCAAGAAACTTTATCAGGAGACAAAGTATGATAAGTCAGTGGTTTTATTAGACGGTTATCTGATTTATAAAATTTATTTGCCTTGCCTTGCCTTGCCTTGCCTTGCCTTGCCTTGCCTTGCCTTGCCTTGCCTTGCCTTGCCTTGCATTCTGCCTTGCCTTGCCTTGCATTCTGCCTTGCCTTGCCTTGCATTCTGCCTTGCCTTGCATTCTGCCTTGCCTTGCCTTGCATTCTGCCTTGCATTCTGCCTTGCATTCTGCCTTGCCTTGCATTCTGCCTTGCCTTGCATTCTGCCTTGCATTCTGCCTTGCATTCTGCCTTGCCTTGCCTTGCATTCTGCCTTGCCTTGCATTCTGCCTTGCATTCTGCCTTGCATTCTGCCTTGCCTTGCCTTGCATTCTGCCTTGCCTTGCCTTGCATTCTGCCTTGCCTTGCCTTGCATTCTGCCTTGCATTCTGCCTTGCCTTGCATTCTGCCTTGCATTCTGCCTTGCCTTGCCTTGCATTCTGCCTTGCATTCTGCCTTGCCTTGCCTTGCATTCTGCCTTGCATTCTGCCTTGCCTTGCCTTGCATTCTGCCTTGCATTCTGCCTTGCCTTGCCTTGCCTTGCATTCTGCCTTGCATTCTGCCTTGCCTTGCCTTGCCTTGCATTCTGCCTTGCATTCTGCCTTGCCTTGCATTCTGCCTTGCCTTGCCTTGCCTTGCATTCTGCCTTGCCTTGCCTTGCCTTGCATTCTGCCTTGCCTTGCCTTGCCTTGCCTTGCCTTGCATTCTGCCTTGCCTTGCCTTGCCTTGCCTTGCCTTGCCTTGCATTCTGCCTTGCCTTGCCTTGCCTTGCCTTGCCTTGCATTCTGCCTTGCCTTGCCTTGCCTTGCCTTGCCTTGCATTCTGCCTTGCCTTGCCTTGCCTTGCCTTGCCTTGCCTTGCCTTGCCTTGCATTCTGCCTTGCCTTGCCTTGCCTTGCATTCTGCCTTGCCTTGCCTTGCCTTGCCTTGCCTTGCCTTGCCTTGCATTCTGCCTTGCCTTGCCTTGCCTTGCCTTGCCTTGCCTTGCATTCTGCCTTGCCTTGCCTTGCCTTGCCTTGCATTCTGCCTTGCCTTGCCTTGCCTTGCCTTGCCTTGCATTCTGCCTTGCCTTGCCTTGCCTTGCCTTGCATTCTGCCTTGCCTTGCCTTGCCTTGCCTTGCATTCTGCCTTGCCTTGCCTTGCATTCTGCCTTGCCTTGCCTTGCCTTGCATTCTGCCTTGCCTTGCCTTGCCTTGCCTTGCATTCTGCCTTGCCTTGCCTTGCCTTGCCTTGCATTCTGCCTTGCCTTGCCTTGCCTTGCCTTGCCTTGCATTCTGCCTTGCCTTGCCTTGCCTTGCCTTGCATTCTGCCTTGCCTTGCCTTGCCTTGCCTTGCATTCTGCCTTGCCTTGCCTTGCCTTGCCTTGCATTCTGCCTTGCCTTGCCTTGCCTTGCCTTGCATTCTGCCTTGCCTTGCCTTGCCTTGCCTTGCATTCTGCCTTGCCTTGCCTTGCCTTGCCTTGCATTTGCCTTGCCTTGCCTTGCCTTGCCTTGCATTCTGCCTTGCCTTGCCTTGCCTTGCCTTGCATTCTGCCTTGCCTTGCCTTGCCTTGCCTTGCATTCTGCCTTGCATTCTGCCTTGCCTTGCCTTGCCTTGCATTCTGCCTTGCCTTGCCTTGCCTTGCATTCTGCCTTGCATTCTGCCTTGCATTCTGCCTTTCACTCAAGAGAATATGTTGATGCACATAGGGTTCCTCCTATTTTTCTCCACAACCATTGCATGAGGTAAGCTGGGCTGAAAAGGTGACCAACTCAAAGTCATCCAGTGAGCTTCCATGGCTGAGGGTAGACTAGAACCTTCCTACTCCTAGTCCAACATTTTAACCATTACATCACTCTATCTATCTATCTATCTATCTATCTATCTATCTATCTAATTTTTTTCTGATGATGATAAATAATGAGAAATGATAAATGTTATCATTTATCAGATATCATTTATCTGATCAATAATGGACTAGAAACCAAAGAATAAGAATGGTAGAATTAACTATATTCTAATACTTAGAATAAATATATAATATAAAAATAAAAAAATATAAATATAAATGTGAATATGAATGTGAATGTGAATCTAAAGAAACAAATGACAACAGCTAGAACAACCAGCCTTAGAATTGGCAATTAAGATATCAAAGTAGCAGATAGTTTCTGCCTTTTAGGATCAACCATCAACACTAAAGGAACAAGCAGTCAAGAAATACATGCAGACTAGCACTTGGTAAAATAGCCATGAAGGCCTTGGAACAGATATTCAAATGCCATGACATGTCTATACCTACAAAGATCAGAATCGTGCAAGCCATGGTATTCCCTGTGATTCTCTATGGAAGCAAAAGTTGGCCTTTGAAGAAGCAAGATAGGAAGAGTAGTGATATCTTTGAACTTTGGTGTTGGAGAAGACTCCTGAGAATACCATGGACAGCCAAGAAAATAAACCAATGGATCAAGAAATCAACTTAGTTATTCTCACTTCAGGCACAAATGAGCAGACTCAAATTAACCTACTTGAGACATACTTTGCAAAGACCTAACTTTCTGGAGAAGGCTGTAATGCTGGGAAACGTGGAAAGAAAGAGAAGAAAGGGATAACCAGCAGCAAGGTAAATGGACTCAGTTACAGTGGTGGTGATGAATGCACCATTGGGAGTCCTGAAAGAACAGGTTAGGGATAGATTGTCATGGAGAATATCTATGTGGCCACTAGGAGTGAAAAATGACTCGATGACACATAATCAATCAATTAATGTTTAGAATATGAAAAATAAATAAGTTTGAACTTTTAGTACAGAGATACAAATATGATTTAATATGATTTAATTGGTATAATGTAGATCTAATTGGATGAGTTCTGATCTTTACTATTGTCCACCAACCAAGGGTAAGATGTGGAAGATGCTTCCCAAAAGTTAGTTGTAGATCTTTCAAAATAGCAATATCAATGAAAAATTTTAATTATCCCAACATTTGTTGGAAGGCAGATTACTTCTGTCTCTGATCACAATGTTTATCTAAAAGTTCAGACATCTCCCAGGATAATTATCTCCAAGTAGCCTGACATTTATAGATATTGCTATCTATTTTATTGCTTTTTGAATGGATTTTTATATTTTTCTCTGTAATTTAATTGGGTGATTTGGGTATTGTTTATGTTTATATAATTTTATTTGTACTTTGGATATTTTATTGTTAAGCTTGTAACCCTCCAAAAATCTCTCAGTTGTGGCTGGCAAAAAAGTCAATAATTTTTCAGATCAATGCAGTATCTCCTTTACTTCGTGGAACATTGGTGGATAGTTAACTACAAGCAGTGATATTTATCCAAATTTGATGTTTTATTTTTGCAGGAATCTTGGGTGCAGGGAGAGTTGAGTATATTGTAGATAATTATTGTTCAAATTTGAATAATGCCTCTTCTAGAGAGCAAAGGGGCAGACCTAGGAGTGATATAAAACTGTTGACTTTTATGATCTTCAAACAGAAGTTGCCAATTACATGTTAATTAGGTGCTGGTAGTTCAACTGGAATATAAACGTTTCAGTTTCATTACTTATTAACATATCTGTTCCAACAAAGCCTGCATTCTCAGATCAAACTTTTATGAAGCAAATTAGAGAAATATATTTCCAGCTGTGTATAATTATATCCTTCTGCATAAATAATTGTAGGGGGAAACCTAACTGCCAAAATGGGGTTCAATGATTTAGCCCAATATGCTTATCACAATAGCTGTCCCCCTCCCCAAAATAATGGGGATATTCGTACTACACCAATATGTGCCTTTAGGGATACTCTCTGGCAAAGATCAGTAGACCTAGAGATTCTATGTAGTGAAGGGTGAACATTCAGGAGCATTTACATTCTGGTTTAAATCAAGATTGGTCACTTGTGATTATGAGTTGCTCTCTTGTACCCTGATTGACCATGTCATATATTTCAAATCTGACCCTCACTCTGATAACAGTAAACAGAAACTGTTAATTTCTAAAAGCCATCCTAAGGGCAGAATTGGAGTCAGTTTGGTTGCAGGAGCTTCAGGAACTAGTCTAGGCAGTTGCCAGGAGTCAATCCTGACTCAAAGGCAGGAGGAGGAGGAGGAGGAGGAAAGGATTATTTTACAACCTTGGTGAATGTGCTCATATGTTGGACTTGCTCAGACTGAGTGGAATATGCAAGGATGTGTAACTATCACAAAATAGCTTAACTTGGATGATAGTCACTTAATACGCACAACAGTTTTAGAGGTAGGTATTAATTTTTCAGACAACTTTCTCATTTATCATTTTAAGAACTTCATTTGGAGAATACAAAAATTTGCTATTGAAGAAATGTAAGAAGGTCGCTTCTCAGAATTTCTTTTCTAAAAGTTGGTTTGACCAGGAATGCACTGAAGCAAAATAAGGTCCTTATGAAAATAAAATTCCACAAAACAAATTCTATTCCTAGCAGCACTCAAGCACTAATAGATCTGAAACAAAACAATAAACCTCTCTCGAAGGACAAAGGGGAGGCTCCCGTGCAGAACATAGAGGTAATTAATTTCTTCTATATAATTAAGGCACACATCCAATCTTTGGTGAATTACTACAGGTCAATTTGGTTCACTTACACCTTGAGCAGCAAGTCACATTCCTATAGGAGCCAGGGGAGCTTATTTTCAGTTACTGTGTCATAATCATGGTAGTACTTCATCACATTCGATTTTATTGATGACTCATTAACCAAATTTACTAGCAGAAACATCACGGTCATGGTGGACAGAGGGAGAAATAACAAGAGACAGGACAGGCATTTCATGGGGAAGACATATTCAGTGTTTGGTACCATAGACCTGACACAGATTGATAGCACGATATACATCAAGGTTGCTGATTAGGTCTGGCTTTTGTCTTAAGCCAGTGGCAACATGATTTGGTTTGGGGGGATATTAATATGTCGCTTGCAATGATCAGGTCACTCTCTGATTGCTATGGAGTTCTCTAGTGCTACTCCTCACCACAGAGAGTCTGTACCCATTTGTTTGGTCTGAGTCAGGCACCTGATAGGCCCAACTGGGTTTCAGAAAGACCTTGGTGAAATTCCTGAGATCTGGTGCACAGTTCAACTGAGACTTAGTTGCTTCTTGGACTGAGAGGTGACATTAGCCATAGATCAGATGGTACCTGCATGGCATCTCCCTATTTGTGTATTCTGGGAAGCCTCCTGGTTTTCAGAGGAGTCTCAGAAGATGAAATGACAAAGCCACCTAGAATACTACCAGAGGAAGATTACGAAGAAGTCAACTGGATATGGGCAAGAGCCTACATTGGGACTACACTGTGGCAATAAAAGTAGCAAAATGTAATTATTTTTCTGCTAGTGTAACATCAGCAGATTGTCAACCAGAGGCTCTACTTACAATGACCTAGTCCTTCTTTGGGAGGAAAGGATCAGAGGAACATCTTAAGAGCTACTGTGAGGATTAATCCAGAAATCTGATGGATTGAATCACTCATATCTGCTTGGAGTTGAACTCTGGTTGTGGATTCAGCTTCTATTGGCTTGGCTTGGCTACCTGGGAGGAATTTAAGACTGTAAATCTCAAGGAAGGGTCCTTGGAGATATAAGCATAGGCACCTGTTTTAGACCCATGTCCCTCTTGGTTGCTTGAAGTGACTCTGACAATGGCATATTGTTGGGTCCAGGCAGTACTGAATTCATCACTGAGTGACAAGGTGGTTCTGGAAGGCAGTGGTCTATCACTCCTCGAGAAACCATTACTGAACCCAGTGGTACTAGGCAACTATCATCCAGTCTGCAACATCCCCTTTTTGAAGAAGGTGGTTAGGCTGCAGCTGCAGAGGGCCCTTGAGAAAGCAAATTATCTGGACACCTTCCAGTCAGGTGTCAGGCTTGTATATAGTACAGAGATGGCAATAATCACACTTGTTGATGATCTGCAGTGGAACCAGAATGGGTGTGGTGCTGTAGTAGTGTGTGGGAATGATCTTGGGAGACAGGTGAAAGAGCCGCAGACTAGACAACAGTCAGACAGACAGACAGCAGCTGAGTCTGCAGAAGGAATGGGGGGAGGGGAGCGGCAAACATCTCAGAAGGAACCCTCCCTAGTTTCTTGGACTGTAAAGGTGATGGGGGAGAAATATACTTCCAGACTTTCAAGATTCTGTCAATGTAACCTTACAATAAAGTTAGACCGTTCTGTCTTTTTCCTTTTTATTGTGTCTTTGAACGGTCTGTAAGTGTGGTTTCTCTCTATGTGTCTATTGATGGCTGATTTGTCTGAATGCCAAGCTTCCAGGAAGTCCCCAGTGTTTTTGGATTTAGCTTGGCCTAGGATGTTCACAGTTTCCCAGTTGAAACTGTGGTTGAGTCTGTCCATGTGTTGTGAGATTAAGTTTTCATCATGTCTTCTGACTGCTAGTTGGTGTTCATGGATGCGCTCTGCTAGTCTTCTGCTTGTCTGTCCTTTTAGACCAAGTTAAATTTTAGATTTTTGACCAAGCTAAATCTAAAAATGCTACAGAATTCCTGGAAGCTTGGTGTTCAGACAAATAGCCATCGATAAACACATAGAGATAAACCACATTTACACACCATTCAAAAGAGACAATAAAGAAGCTAAGAAGGAAACAAAAAGACCAGAACACATCCTCTTCAGCAGGCTACATTCAGATAAGCAGGAATTAACACCAGGCAAACAATCAAGCAGAAAACAATATCCTAATCAAGGAACAACCAAGAAAATCACATTCCCATCAAAATGGGCAGGGCAAGCTACTGTACATAAACAGAGCAACCCCCCCACACTCACTAGCACTGATGATGTTACCTAGCTGGGTAATGAAACATCTGCAAGCAAACAACCAAGCTCAGAGCACCAAAGACTCCACAGTTCAACCCTGAGCTATACATATTTTCTTCTGTTGGAATGAAGCTAGAGCTGGTACTTCTGGGTGTGTTTCTTGTCTGGGCTACCTTGTAAGACTGACATCAATCTTTCAAATCTGAAAGTACACTTTACACTTCAAGGAACTAAGGAGGGTCCCTTCTGAGACATTTGCCATGCCCATTCCTTCTGTGGACTCAGCTGCCATTTGTCTGTGGCTCTTCTGTCTCCCAAGGTCATTCCCACATACCATTACAGGTGCATCTGTGCTTGTCCTTCTTGACTTCTTCTTGTAATTTATCATAAGATCAAACAATTCAGTGTTGTTATTTTTACTTTTGAAATCCCATGGGATGTCCGCAGTAAAATAAGCCAAATAAAATCAATCTACTGTCCACTAAGCTGGAGAAGCATAGACATGCAATGGAGTGCTATTCTATTCTCTCAAATATAACTTACACTAAAATGTTGCAACATTGTGTTACATTTCATATTAGTTGCTCTTATTATGAACATAATAAATTACATAGTCTACTTTGGACAGTGGAGAGCTAGTTTGGTATAGTGGTTAAGGCACCAGGCTAGAGATCATGAGAATGTGAGTTTTAGTATCACCTTAGGCATGAAGCCAGCTAGGTGACCTTGGGCCAGTCACTCTCTCTCAGACCTAAGGAGGTGGCAATCACTTGGCAAATCACTTCTGAAATCTTGCCAAGAAAACTGTAGGGACTTGTCCAGGCAGTCACCAGGAGTTAACACTGACCCAAAAGAATCAAATAAATAAATAAAACAAAACTTTGGGCAGTGGAAGATGACAGTTAAGGCACAGTTGAAAATTAATTAATCCTTTGTTGATTACCCAATCTGTTTTAAATGATTATGAAAGAGGTGGACCTTTGGGCCCTTACCCTCAAATGAGGAATTAGTGTATTCCAAAATTCAAAACCATAAAGATATTTTCTGCAATCTTCATTTTCACTGAGTTACTACCTTAGTTACTGATGTGATTTTTCATGCTTTGATTAAATTGTGAAAATAAAAGGTTTCCATATATTGGTATGTGACTGAAAGAGGTAACATAAGGGACTGCACTTTTATATGCTCAAACTATCTCATTTTAAATAGGAAAATTGACTTTGTCAAAGCAAGTTAATCTCATAAACCATTAACCATACATCAGACAGCTAGCAGTCCATTAAACAAGAGTTTTAAAATTAGCAACATGTACTTGCAAAAAAATCTGTAAAATAGCGTGCAGAAGAATTTGTGCAAAGATCAGAATCATGAAGCCACAAAGCTTAAAATTATCAAGCTAACCCATCCAAACATTTCAATTATTAAACATAAATATAAAATCTGAATTTCACTGCACTACTGAAATGAATACCAGACAGATAACAACTAACTGGTAAGAGACATATCCAGGAGTCGCTGCTATATTTCAGCTGTTATATGTCCTCCAAGCTGTCAGTTTATTCCATGCATATTCTGTGCTTGCTGAAATACCAAACCAACAAATGACAGAATGTCAGGTTGAATGCAGACATCCACATTCAAGAATTTAAAAAGGCATATTGTATTTCAATGACTGGCCAAAACAGACGTTTGTTGGGAATAAAACTGAAGCAACTTTGAAATTTGAAGATGGCCTGTTTAATCAATGAAATACAATTTTCCACACATGCTTAGCCAGGATGGTAGTACATTAAGCAAATGACTTTTGAAAAAGATTTTCACAAATTAAATCCACCTTAGAACTTTTAATGTAGCAGTTTGCATCACAGGATAGCTTGTGTATATATTATTCATCAAAACAAAAGGAATTGATTAACATTTATAGTCGTCAGTTTTGGGGAAAACTGATACGGCTATGGTACTAGTCCCTGCCAGGAAACATAATCCATTTTTATAAAATATTATTGAGCATTTCTTGCTTTTTCAGATTCAAATTCAGTTAAGATTTAACTGTTTATTGGTTGACTGGGCATTGGCTGATAGCTCATTTAATGTTAGAAGAGCACACATACCTTGGGAATTTGGAATGCATAAAATAATAGTTTGGTAACAACTATAAGAAGGCTTACATAAATTATCCAGTTGCACTAGGCTAAAGTGAGAATGCTATATAATTTTATATTGTCAGTAATGTAGAAAGCACAGTGAAGTGACTGTATTAATATGCATTTTCCCATCCTTGAGATTTATTCAAGTTCTCCATCTGGCCCAGGTCTGTCTCTTAAATGATAGTTCTGCAGGAACTTGTGTGTGTATACAGGTGAAACTCGAAAAATTAGAATATTGTGCAAATGTTCATTTAGGTCAGTATGGCAACTCAAAAGGTGAAACCAAGATATGAGATAGACGCATTACATGCAAAGTGAGATATGTCAAGCCTTACTTTGGTATAATTGTGATGATTATGGCGTACAGCTTATGAAAACCCCAAATTCACAATCTCAGAAAATTAGAATATTACATGACATCAATAACACAAGGATTGGAAATAGAACAATATCGGACCTCTGCAAAGTATAAGTATGCATATGTACTCAGTACTTGGTTTGGGCCCCTTTTGCAGCAATGACTGCCGCAATGTGGTGTGGCATGGATGCTATCAGCCTGTGGCACTGCTAAGGTGTTATGGAAGACCAGGATGCTTCAATAGCAGCCTTCAGCTCCGCTGCATTGTTTGGTCTCATGTCCCTCATCTTTCTCTTGGCAATGCCCCATAGATTCTCTATGGGGTTCAGGTCAGGCGAGTTTGCTGGCCAATCAAGCACAGTAATCCCATGGTCACTGAACCAGGCTTTGGTACTTTTGGCAGTGTGGGCAGGTGCCACGTCCTGCTGGAAAATGAAGTCAGCATCCCCATAAAGCTCGTCTGCAGAAGGAAGCATGAAGTGCTCCAAAATCTCCTGGTAGACGGCTGCGTTGACCCTGGACTTAATGAAGCACAGTGGACCAACACCAGCAGATGACATGGCTCCCCAAATCAACACAGACTCTGGAAACTTCACACTGGACTTCAAGCATCGTGCATTGTGTGCCTCTCCATTCTTCCTCCAGACTCTGGGTCCTTGATTCCCAAATGAGATGCAAAAGTTGCTCTCATCAGAAAAGAGGACTTTGGACCACTGGGCAACAGACCAGTTCTTTTTTTCTGTAGCCCAGGTAAGACGCTTCTGACGTTTGTTGTTCAGGAGCAGTTTGACAAGAGGAATACATTTGAAGCCCATGTCCAGGATCCGTCTGTGTGTGGTGGCTCTTGATGCATTAACTCCAGCCTCAGTCCACTCCTTGTGAAAGTCCCCAACACTATTGAATGGCCTTTTCCTGACAATCCTCTCCAGGCTGCGGTCATCCCTGCTGCTTGTGCACCTTTTTCTCCCACTTTTCCCTTCCACATAACCTTCTATTGATGTGCTTTGATACAGCACTTTGGGAACATCCAACGTCTTTTGCAATTACCTTTTGGGGCTTTCCCTCCTTATGGAGGGTGTCAATGATGGTTTTCTGCACAACTGTCAGGTCAGCAGTCTTTCCCATGCTTGTGATTCCCACTGGACCAGCCTGAGAGACCATTGAAAGGCTCAGGAACCCTTTGCAGGTGTTATGGATTCATTAGCTGTTTAGAGGGGGACACTTTGAGCCTAGAATATTGAACCTTTTCACACTATTCTAATTTTCTGAGATTGTGAATTTGGGGTTTTCATAAGCTGTACGCCATAATCATCACAATTATACCAAAGTAAGACTTGACATATCTCACTTTGCATGTAATGCATCTATCTCATATATTGGTTTCACCTTTTGAGTTGCCATACTGACATAAATGAACATTTGCACGATATTCTAATTTTTTGAGTTTCACCTGTATATATAACCTGTCGTTAGCATTAGCGAATTAGTGACATACATTTGATCTGGATCTTTATTTCTACCCTTTTTGTTTATTCAGTTTCAAATTTCTTTTCCAACACAAAATTGGAGGAAAAGGAAGAAGAGCACTAATAGGAAAAAGGAAAATAAAATATTACTCTTTATACCTTTATGCTAATATGTCAAAGATCAGACTATAGTGCAATAATTTCCCTTAATGGGGTCTATAAACATTATTTCTAATTATTTGAGTCTATGTATGCTAAATTGTATGCGTGTACATGGATACCATCACACTGTGGATAATAGCTCTTGTTAATTACTCCTATTAATTGTTGGAGTTTCAGTTTGTGTGTGTGTGTGTGTGTGTGTGTGTAGGGAGGTTGAAAGAAGTTTCAGTAACTATTACAGTGGAACCTTGGTTCACGAACGCATCTGTTCACGAACAATTCGGGTCACGACCAGCTCAGGCTGCAAAAATTTACCTCCGGTCGCAAACGCCGGATCGGGTGACGAACAGGATCTGTGGCCATTTTCCCTCCCATGTCACATGGTCGCGACTTCCTGTAGGGAGGGGACTCTCCCTCCAAGCAGGAAGCGTGGCCATTTTCCCTCCCGAGCAAGGTTAGCTTTCTCTCTCTTCGTACTGTACTTTGTGTCATATTTTTGCGGTTTTTTTAAAAAAAACATGGTTCAGAACGGATTAACAGTATTTACATTGAACCTTATGGGGAAATTTGACTCGGGTCGTGACCAGAAATCGGTTGGCGACCAAATTTGGGGTCGGAACGGATTAACTGTATTTACATTGAACCTTATGGGAAAATTTGATTCCGGTCGCGACCATTTCGGGTCGCGACCAGAGTCGCGGAACGAATTAAATTCGTGAACCGAGGTTCCACTGTATATTGTCATGTTTTAATTAACATTTTGATTAAGTGTAGCATTCCAACTATATGCCTCGAGCCTATAGACATTTTTCCCCTACAGCCAAGAATTCCTAATTAGCTTCTTATGGTAGAACCCGTTGGGCTTCCTAGATACCATATGGTAATTTTTTCCCAAGGAGAAAAAATGGCAAACTTATGGAACTCTTGATATTTCTATTTACCTTAAATTCTTCACCTTCTCCTTATATTTTTCATTTGTTGTTGTTGTTGTTGAGTCATTAAGTCGTGTCCGACTCTTCGTGACCCCATGAACCATATTGCGCCAGGCCTTCCTGTCCTTCACTGCCTCCCTGAGTTTTCTCAGTTTCATGCTCATTGCTTCAGTGATGCTATCTAGCCATCTCATCCTCTGCTGTCCTCTTCTCCTTTTGCCTTCCATCTTTCCCAGCATCAGGGTCTTTTCCGAAGAGTCCTCTCTTCGCATTAGGTGACCAAAGTATCTGAGCTTGACCTTCATTATCAATTCTTCCAATGAGCAATCAGGGATGATTTCCTTTAAGATTGACTGGTTTGACCTCCTAGCAGTCCAGGGGACTCTTAAGAGTCTTCTCCAGCACCACAGTTCAAAGGCATCAATTCTTCGGCGCTCAGCCTTCTTTATGGTCCAGCTCTCACAGCCATACATTACTACTGGAAAAACCATAGCTTTGACTATGCGGATCTTTGTCGGCAAGGTGACATCTCTGCTTTTTAATATGCTATCTAGGTTTGCCATAGCTTTCCTCCCAAGGAGCAAGCGTCTCTTAATTTCATGGCTGCAGTCTCCATCTGCGGTGATCTTGGAGCCCAAATAAATGAAATTTTTCATTTAACTGAATGTTATTCATGTTTATGAATTACAGATTTTAGTATTTCATTCCCTTATAATAATTTTCTAAGAAGAACTGGTAATTGAAAGAAAGATGAGATGTTCATTCTCATGGCAAGGTTCAGCCCACCTTAAGTGCTTTTTTAAGGGAGGAATGCTGAGGGATGTCATCCATTGTGAAATGAGGCGGCTAGGCATTTGACAACAGACCTTCTTAGTGGCTGCCCCCAGATTCCAAATACTTAGCTCCCTATGGTGAGGAATGCCCCATTATTTCCTGGCTGACTGCTTAATTTGCAGGGCATTTGCCCCATTTGGTGATAGGGTGGTTTTTAGTTTGTTAGAGATTCTCTGGTGTTCATTTAGTTGTAAACAGCCTTGAGTCCTAGGCAATAAGCAGCATATTAACTTATGTATAAATAAACAAACAAAATGTCTCTATGTGCTTTACGCATTGAAGACACAATAAATTCAGTAAAATAACAAAACAAAGCAAAATAAAAAGGAATAGCTGCTTCAGGACAGTTTTTCTCAGAATATTTAAAAGAAAAATGAGTTCCCACAGTGGGCAGATATCTATGGGAATCCACAAACTGGAGAACTGCAGTAGTACCTTTCTGTTCAAGCTCTCCCAACAACTAATGTTAAGAGACATATTTCCCACTTATACTAGAGGTAATATATAGCCATCATATATATTAATCACTAATAGGGTTATTTTCCATGAATCAAGTAACCTCCTTTTGGTAGCTCTTATTAACTCTTGTGATGCAAACAAGCTCCTCTTTTCATCCATCTTGAATCTCCTGGAATTCAGCTTCAGTCAGTGATCCCGTGTTATATTCTGCTTTCAAGGGAGAAAAGATTCTACCTACCAATTTCTAATCATGTAAAATTCCTTGTCCCCTTACTTGCCCCTTTCCTAAACCAACCCCCCCCCTCCAAGTTTAAAGTATTTTCATAGTGGAGCAATGCTGCTCTTTTGATTATTTTGCCTTTTTGTAATTTTCTCTACAATAGACCAATATATTCAAAATACACCTGTCCTAAATCTGATTAAATGTATAATTAAACCAGTTTTATTTCCCTTTTTTAATTATCTCCAAAATCTTTGTCTTTTGCACAGAAGCTGCATACTATGTTGTTTTCATTGAGCTATTCATTGTGCTCACGAAATTCTTGCTCATCACCAATTCAGATCCCATAATTTGAAATCAGGATTTTTTTTTTGTTGCCTAACAAGCATCACTTTACACTTACTAATACTGAACCACATTTGCCTTGTTAATACCTACCTTCCCAGTTTAGAGACATATTTTTGGTGTTTTTGATTAACCCTTTTTTGTTCTAACTGCCTTAAGTAATGGTTTTGTCAGAGAATAGAGCCACTTATTGCTCAGTCCCACCTCTAGATTATGCAAGAACATATTCAACACTCTATTTACTTTTACTTGAACTTATTTAGACTGCTTACATTTATAAAATCCTATTGTGGCTCCAATTCCTTCAAAGCACAGAATCAAAAATGTTTTTCAGTTGATTCTAACAACCAGGTGAATGAGAATTTTACCAGCAATCTGAGAAGTCAATTCAAAATTTGCTCTGGGAGAAGATGTATATTCTATCACACAAGTAGATAAATGCTTTTGCAATGTTGCATTCCATCCAAATTTGGGAATATTGTAATATTAAGTTATTAAAAGAAAGACATGTTAACATGAAAAAACACATTTTATTGCACTTAATTTATAAGAAAATAAAATTTCTAAGTGAATCAAATCATAGACACAATCCCTTTAAAGGTTTTTCCTCCATCCTGTCAGGTTGTTACATAACTAAAATTAACAAACTGAAATCTGATTTCTTTAAAAGATATCAGACTATAAATAAAACAAAAAAGGAGGAAAAAAAAGATCAGCTAGGATACAGTGTTAAACCACTTTCACAGTTCAACTTGAGTTGTGGCTCCTGGAGAATGAGGCAAATCAATTTGACAATTGCATTCTTTTTTTATGTGACAACTTTAACAGAAAAACTGAAGCATTTTTGCTTTGTCAGTTACTCACCCAACTGTAACAGCTATTCTTCTCAAATTTTGTAAAACACTACAACTGACCAGCAATTTTATTTTCACTTTTGAATTTTTTTTTAAATATATTGTCAGTTTCGTGTCTGTATATTCCATTCACCACAGCCCTCACAAAGAAACGTTTCCCCACAGAACAGGCTGCAAGAGCTTTGTTCTAAGGAATGTATTTTAATTTTTGCCCAGAAAAAAAGAAAAAAGAAAAAAAGAAAAAAGAAAATAAGCGTTACACACACTCTCTTTACTTGCAAGCAAACTTCACTCTAAATTGTCTGAAACTTTTCCATTCACAGCCTCTTAGAGGCACAGTTGGCTCAAGTTTCAGTGGCAAAAAAGTCTCTTTTCTGTAACCAAACTAGAGCAAATTTGGAATTCAGTCTGGGACTAAAACGTCACAGCAGAAAAAAAATAAAAATATTTTTTTTTCCTTTCATTTAGCAGCATAAATAAGTTTGGCCACTGGGAATACAGTACAGGGCTGGGACAACAATCCCATAATTGAAGACCTACTTCTAGCACCAGCATCATATATTAAATCCATCTGAGAAATCTTCAAATCCAGGACAATTTGCCACCTCAGAGCAACTTATGCATTGAAGAACGTAGATGGAAGCAAGAGTAAAAGAGATCAATGAAGACTAATACTGTGATTGACATTGGCAATGGTTGGCAAAAAAATAAAAAGCTGTAAAACTGTACAAAACAATTCACAGTAAGTTTAGCTTTTCCACACATAAAAAGGACTCTGCTCTCCCAGATGCTGTCTTGTTTGAAAGACAATAACTGATAATGGAGATATGACTCTCCTTTCTAGAATACGGTGGTAAAAGAACAGGGTTAACAAGAATTGTAACAACTTCTACATCTCAACAAAGCTCAATGAGCATTGAGAGGAAAACAGAAAAGAAATAATTGCACCTGGCTTGATACAGAAAGTCACATTTTGCAAAGCTGGCCCTTTCCAAAGTGAAGTCTTTGATGTAAAGAGAAAAGCAAATGCCTCTTTTGTCAGTTATGGTTTTCAATTTTTTGTCTTCTCTTTTGTAGCCTGTAGGTCTTTCGGATCTGTTGCCCCAAGCCAACATCCTGCACCACCAAGGACAAGGGATTTTTTTTCCTTTTTGTAGAGGGAGGGAGGAAGGACAAGAACATCATTTGCATTTCTGGACAAAATAATCTTTTCAAGCTTCACTTTATATCCACATCAAAGTCTAATACCAGCAGCTTGGTTTCCTCAGTCCCGTTCCGGCTTCCAACTGCACACACTAGCTTTGTATTGGAGGCTCTGATTCGCCATACAACACCTCCACTTCCTCCACTTTCCAATGTAACTAGATTTCGGATAAATTCACCCGTTTTTAAGTCCCATAATTTTACAGTCCCATCATCTGAGCTGGTAATTACAAAGTTCTTGTTGAACTGTAAACAGGTCACAGCACTCTGATGTTTGTTGGGACCTAGAGCAAATAATAATAAAAAAGTAAATTAACAAAGAAAGTAACAGCAGGGTCTACTAAACTAACCCCCCAAAAGAGCTAACACTATATTTATTTAATAGAATAGTACAATAATCAGCATTATCAGTAATAGTCATTGAAGGACTATTTCCCAATTCAAACCAGTAGGGAAAAGGATACACAAAAACCAATACAGGGTTAATGTGTTCTTCCTATTTTATTTTATTTTGGTTCTGCCTGACTCTGGGCAACTCACAATATAATACCTAAAAACCAATACAAACCAAAACAAGATGGAATTCAGGCACAATATACAGACAGACCAGTCCAGGGGTCCCATCCATCACAACCCAAGGCCTGGGAGAACCACCAGGTCCTCAAGGCTTTACAGAATGTCAACAGGGTAGGAGTCACATGATTTCAGGAGTTCTCATTCCAAAGCACAGGTGTGTGACAAACAAGGCATGCTTCCTTGTCCTTGCCCTGATAGATGACATTGTTATTCAAAGCAGCTCAGAGTGCTCCAACTCTGCCAGCACATACTAGCTGGATAGAAACCATGGGAGATAGGCAGTCCCTCCTATCAACAACCAGGCCCTATGCCATGTAGGATTTATAGATAATAATCAGAGCCCTAAATCACACCTGGAAACAGACTGGCAACCAGGGGAGCTCATGGAGCAGAGGTGTCACATGGGCATACTGAGGCATGCCCATCACTGCCAGCACTGCTGCATTCTGGACCAGTTGAAGCTTCCAAAAGGTTTTCAAGGGCAGCCCAATGTAGAGCACATTGTAGTAGTCAAGCCTTGAGGTAACTATGCCATGAGTGACCGTCTGAAAGGCCTGTTGATCCAGGAAAAGGGGTGCAAGTGCACACCAGATGATGCTGAGCAAAGGTGCTGTTTGGCATAGCTGCTACCCTCTCTTTGATCAGGAGCTGTGAGTCCAAAAGGATCCTAGATTGATACCACTCTTGAGTAGGGAAGTGCTACTCTACTGAAGAGTAAGGATGGATAAATATTTTAACATTTGGAAAAAATGTTATATACAGTAGCTGCCAATGTGATTTTTTCTTTTCTGGGTATAAAGGGAGCTACAGAAACTATAGAAGAGATTAAATAGTTGTATGTAATTAAGAAATAATACAGTTCAATTTTTAAACAACAAGTTAAACCTGGAAAATAAGAATCATATTGTTCAGTCTTTCAACTGCATCAGTAAAGAGCCAGTTGAAAGGGTTAGAGTGTAAATCAGACGTACAGGCATTTGTCCAAGAATACATTACAATCTTTTTTGCAAAGATCCAGGTATGACAGATCCAAAGTTATTCATAAACAAACAAACAAACAAACAAATAAATAAACATTTAAATACATTAAATAAAATGTCAAGATACACTGACAACTTTAAATCTTAATTTCCTTTTTAAATCTTATTAACAGTATTAATTATATTCAACCATACAGATCAGGCAGCATGACCAAAACAATGCTTAACATATCTTTGAACACACTGTATTTCCATCATAAAAAGATAAATAACTATTCCTTTGTGAATATTCACTAAGGAGTTCAGTAAACAAAAAATAGATTTTTGTTTTAAGATCATAAAAAACTTATGTAATGTTTTTTTAAAAATCTGATTCTATTAATTTGTTAAGATGGGGTGCTCTAATTCTTTATTCTGTATTTCTTATAAGTTATCATTCTTTAGTAAGTTTCTTCAATTGTCAGTACAACCGAATGCTTAGTATAGCTTCTAAAAACACTGAGAATTAAAGGCTAACCAAAACATCAGGTCCAAACTGGGAGCACAACAAATCTTTTAACTGAAAATATTGTCATTCAGTGGTTTTAGCACTGAATGGTTTTCGTAACCACTCAAAAGTCTTAAAAGTATAATTAGTAATTATTAAAGTGTTATCACCATTTTCAGCCTGAATTTTACCAAAAAACTGATACCTGCCAAAATGAAGCCACTAAAGCTGTTTAAAATTCTTCAGATTTAATTGCTAAAATACCCACTTAATACTCTAGTATTATTAGAGGTTTGGCATCCTCTCATGAAGTATGAAAGACTATGCAGGGTGTAAGTGATGGTAAAACACTCTGCAATTACGTGCTAAAATGGTGGTCAAAATTTCTGTGTCTACATTTAAATACATTAAATGACAAATTGCATAATTTGTAGGATCCTTATTCAGCTTTAAAACAACAGCTATATAGCTATAATAAAATGATAAGGAAAAGACTCCTTTTCCAACCCCCCCAAACCCCAAAACATTATATACCTCAACAATACAGGTTTTATTTTTGTTTTGATACCCATTCTATAGGAAACCCATTTGGCTTGTATTTAATTCTTCCTGCAGCATTAAAAGTCTTCCTACCAAAGGTTTTATTTTCAAAAATTTCAGCTCCTGCAATAGTTGCAAATTTGAATTATGAAGGTGAGTATAAAAGTTCAAACAATTTAAATGCATTGCTCCAGAGTATTTTACTCATATAATATATCTACACTCAAGCATTCTATTTCAGTTGTTTTAGTTGTGAAGTCAACATTTTTTCTGGTTTTTTCCCCCACTCTCCAAAATCTCCTTAAAACACTTTAATGAATATTCAGTTTCAGTGGCATACAAATAGCCAAGCTTCAGGTTGTCAGACCTAGGAAAGAATTATCATATAAATATTCACAATTTCTTTACTTTTGCTTTCCAAATCACAGCAATAAGATTGTTTCCTTCCATGAAGCATATGCCCTTACAAAAGCTTTGAAAGCATCTCACAGAATCCTTGGATTGTTTTGACTATTTGGAAAAAAAATCTCAAAACCTCAATATCCACCTCACAATGGATCATTTAATAGTGAAGTATTGAAATACCACCTTAAGCAAACTTAATACTTCTTTCTAAACCACTGACTATCTGGAGCATGGTCAGATATGGTAACAGAAACAGCGCAAAGAAACACAGCATAGATTCACATAAACACTATCTGTGAATCAGTCTTTTTTTGTTATATATGGATCATAAATATGCAATAATATATAGCCATATGCATGTATGCAGAAATTAGTACTAAAACACTTTGTGACTTACATAAGGCTGTGAAAATCCTACCTTGTAACGTCTGTAAACACTGTCCTGTTTTGATATCCCAGATTTTGACAGTGGAATCTGCATTCCCAGAGACAAGAATGTTGTCTTTGAGTTCCATTCCGCTTGTTAATGACTGGTGACCTGTTAATGTGTGAATGCAATTTCCTGTTTCCACATCCCAAACTCGGATTGAAGTGTCAAGAGACCCACTCACCACATGGATACCATCAAACTATGAGAAAAGAAGTTTACATATATCAACATATATTTATATTTTCCCCAAAGTCTTAAGACTGTGACTATTCATAGTTGTACAATTCAATTCACAGTTTTATCTCATCAAAATGCAAGTTGGTACAAATCTGTGAATAGTCTGATATTACCAAGTTTAATACATATTAACAGAACTTATGCTAACACAAATTGACCAGAATTATCAATTACTTGCTATAGATAAACACTCCGCTTCAGGAAGCTACTTCCTACTCATGGAACAAGAAGTCAGTTTTGTGGCTATGCCATACCTTTTCATCTTAAATATGATCCAGAGCTTATGTGCCTCCATTATTTAAAGGAAAAGGTGAAACCTGGAACAATGTCATCATGATGAAAATCATCCTCATATATTTTTGCACAAGGTTTAATATGATTTAAACATGATGCAAGATTCATTTTCTAACATTTACTACCAATAGGCTGAAAACCATTTCTGCTCAATTATAAATTTATATTTGAAAGGCATAGTGCAATACAGGACACATTAATGCATGTTTTCCCTTTTCCCTATGCCATATTTAGATTTCGAAAAGCATACAAACTAGAAGCATTTGTTCTTTTTTTAAAAAAAAAACCTAGCAAGATATGGGTTACTAACTGCAAAACACAGACTATATTCACAACTATAGTTAACTAAAGCTGACAATGATAAACTGAAATAAAGGTCAACACAATTTAAAAATCTCCATTATATGGTTAGAATATGAACATAAATAATTTTTGAAACCATTCTGCCTGTACTTGTTACAACTATAAGAAATATTTTATATTCTTAATGGACAAACAGATGGAATGGCCTTGTTTTAAAATTATACCTTGTTCACTAAATTGCTAAATTGTATTTATGTAAGTGTCAATATTCCATATCCTTAAATAACTGGCTATAGAGAAATTTTAACAATGTGCACTTTTATTTAGGTTTGTCTCAAAAGTTCCCTCTTTCTGTCAGGGAAAGAAATCCTTAGATACACATTTTGTCAGCCTTTTAGTAGTCTGACTAAAATCATCAAGAAAATTTAGTCATGACTAGCATACCCTAATAATTTGCATGGGTTTAGTTTAAGCCTGACAGTCTGGACCCAACCCTCTCAATCAATCAAAACATAAGATGTTAAACTTTATTATGACATACAGCTAGGAAGAAATGTAACGTTTTATGAATGTCTAAATATTTGAAGATTGCTACTGCATCATAAAAATCCTTTAAAATTAAGAAGTACATTTGCAAATATACAGATTCACATACATACTGTAAAACCAAATTAAAAAGATTTTTGTACTTCCCAGAAGCTGGATTTACATGTTTATTCTTCTACAACCAAAGTACCTTACACACTAATAAAGCTTGTTTTTAAGAAGCTTCCAGTGATGGTAATAGGAACTTCAAAAAGTTTCCTTATTGCACAAGTCATATTATCCCTTTCTTCTCTGCATGTTATCAACCTTCCTTCATCTTGGAGTTACTCTTGAAAAAGTTTTCTACTAGCTAATGAGATTTGTGACCACCTTTTTAGTCCCCCCTCCCAAAAGGAGGGCGGCGACATGCCCCAAAAAGTAACTATTTCAATAGTATGATGAGAGGGTATCTGGGAGTTGGGGAATGGGAACTGTCAACTGCATGTAGACCATGAGTGCCTAACCCTGACATATATGAATGAATGAATGAATGTGCATGTCTATGTGAATGTGTCTGAGGTGGCTTGCCAGCTTTTGGTGTCAGCCTAGAGCCTTGCTAACATACTTCACATTTTTTGTTCCTTTACTTGCTTTTTTTTCTTATAAGGTAACAGATTGGACCAAGCAAATTACCACTGGGAAAACATCTAGCCATAGCAAGTACTCTTTATAGCATGAATTAAAATGAGCACTTTACCACTTGTAAAACATACCAAAAAAAAAAAAGGAAAAAAGAAGAAAAATTCTAATTTGTATTATAGATGAAAAGATTATTTTATTAATCAAATCCTTTCAGACATAACTAATATTGAATGTTGTTTCAAATTTCACAAGATATAGTGTCATCATGTGATGTATTTATATCTGATCTTGTAAAAGAACAGAATCTGATAATTGTTTAGAATCTAATAATATTACCTATGCCAGCAGTTGCACACCTGTTCATTTTCTAATGATACACATGACATTCTTTGTACAATGTAAAACTTAATGGAGGTTGCTTACAAACTGATCAGTGTCTGTGCAAAAGAATAATCAGATTCAAATCTAGCATTAGAAATGTCAGTAGCAAAAAAAGGAGCATAGTAACTCTTCTACTCCTAGGACAATCCATCCCTAATATTGAGGTATTAAGCAAAGGAACTACAAACAAAACAAGATTTCACTCCAAAACACCCGAGCTATACTTCATTCAGAAGTTCAGAGCTATTTCTTATAGATTAGCCAGTACGGATTTGTACATGTTAATTAGCTCATCAGTATAAGAATGTCAGTCATATCTAATAACTGTTTTGTAAACAGCTATTGCCAATATTACAGTCACTGACTACGTATTCTACATTTCACTATCCTCAAGCTCACTCTTTACAAAATTCTGTTCTACAGTTGGGTGTGTGAATATGTGCATGCATTTATATATACAGACAGGTATATACACACATTCCTATCTCAGAAGTTATCCATTCTCTTGATAGTGTAGTCTGTGGTCCAAATAAGCTTACACAACAATAATTTTATTAGTCTCTAAGATACTAGAAGACTCTCTACAACATATGTAAGAATGCTGCTGGTGTTCTATTATTAAACTGGCTTTCAGTGAAGCCTAAATCAGTGGATATAGACAGCATGCTATGATAAAGGTCTAATTGTTAAAAAAAGAATGTGACCTCAAGAGCTATGAATCAGATTCTTTAATATCCACAATACAATTGAAAAATAACAAAAAATTAATCACTGCTAAAATAATCTTTCTGCTTTTCTGTTTTTTGTAGCACGTGCAGTAGACCTGAATCCAATAAAAGAAATAAGCAATGATCTGTTTTATTAAATGGGTTTAAAAATTCATCTCAATGCTTCAAAAGTTTCAATTTGATAAAATGAAACAAAATAATCAATGCGACTATATTTATATTTTCCATTTTTAGAAGAAACTATATGTTTAAGTATGTGTATAAAAAAGAAGACAATTTAAATTTATGTTCTGCACTGCACTTTATTTAAATGCCAGTGCCATTATTTCATGATTCTTGTATTTTTTTTTCTGTAATAACAAAAATATTCCTGACACTCTAAGAAATACTATAAATATATAATGACAAAGACAGATATTTGGTCATGTTAAAATATAAGCAATTTTTTTAATTAATAGATTTAATAACTCACTCCATTAAAAGTATCATTTTTTTCAATTTAGAGGATGTATTTAAAACTTGCAGATTCTATCTAAAATCTTTTACCCAATTCTTCATTATTAACTTTTTAGAAAAAAATCTTTACTGATCTTTCTAACACAAGACAATACCGTAATAATATATAATATACATTCCCTATACACTCTCAATGGTTACTATTAATAGCATAAATCATATTATTCAATTTTAAAAGATATGCATTCTATTTCTTTGAGCTAAATTTAAGAAACTCATCTCAACTATATGCATGTCTAGTCAGAACAGCTGATGTATTCCAGATGTTCTGGACTGCAATTCTCATAATTCTCAGACAGCATGGCTGTGCTCTGTTTTTTAATGTCATAATGTAATATAAAAGATTAGATGGAAAGGAAGAAAAAGGAAAATACAGAATGCATAGAGCAAATGATTTGATCTCATTAGTTGCCAGTAGTGTACTGGCTGCTCAGCAAATATTAGGCAGCAATTAACTACTCTGTTTGAATACTGAAGGACGTTTATTGCACTAAGTACAAAATGCTTACCTGTAATGAATAGACTCTATTAGTATGCCCTTGCAAGGTGTGTAGACAGGTTTCAGTTTCTGGATCCCAAACTTTGACCATGAAATCATAAGCTCCACTAACAACCCTCCTGCCATCATACTGTACACATCGGACTGCAGCTACATGACCCATCAGAACATGTAAACACTGGCCTGTTTCTATGTCCCATACTCTCAGGGTGGCATCTCGAGACCCACTGACAACTCTAGGAAGCGGAAAAATAAAAATAAAAAATTTATGTGGCTGTTTTAACAGTATTTAGTTCAGACTAAGCGGGTTGTATGTTTAAAGCAGACATTTAAATTGTCCCAACTTATAGATAGGATGATAAAAACTATTTAACTGAAATCTTAGAATCAGATTTTTAGGTTGAAAAAGATATGAAGTTTGCTTTCCTCTGCTATACAAAATATATTTGCAATAAGTTCTGGGATTTCAGAAATAAACTGTCTTCATCAGCAAATATGGAAGTTAGCAGCAAACTGAAATATAAAGATTCAGACTGAGACTCTTAAAGTTGTCCTCTAAACATCTTTATATATTATTTCTATTTAATATCACATTATTTTACTTCATTGAAACACTTGATTACAAATAATCATATCGACTGTGATCCCAGGTTTAAACTATCTGCATGTGTCACGTTCCTTTTAATAATGAGTTGAAAGTAGCTGCTTCAGTATTGTGGTCTGTCTTATTTATATTTTAATATCTTTACTTAGAAACTACAGCTGTCTACCTTCTTTGCAAGAAAATGTGCAAAGCATTTAGTACAAATATTACAGTAAAATATTACAGTAAAATAAAGGAAAACAGCAGGAAAAGCCTTCATATTTAATTATTAAATTAAGCAGTATTCTACTACATCTACTTGTACTCTTTTTTTTCATCCTTTTTCTTTGGAAACTTTTTGTTATTGATTTTTCTGAATTTGTACATAAAATGAAACAGTAAAATATGTAATGCACAATAGTTTATCTATATTTAAAAGCAGTCTAGTACTTTTCTATTAAATACAATAAAACTTCCATGCAACAGAAAGGATAAATAAAATATAACATTTAAATTTCAGAGTATGTTTGTTACAATTAAAACAAATGATGCAAGATAAATGCTTACCTTTTTTCATGGAGATGCATACAACGCACAGTTGAGGTATGCCCATATAATGTATGTATACACTCTCCAGTCTCTGCATTCCATACTTTGAGGGTTCGGTCTGTAGATCCACTGATGATGATATTGTCCCTCATTTGTGAAGACCAGACTCCACCTGTATGTCCAACAAGTGTTCTTAAACACTGAAAATAGAGAATTAATCTGGTTATTGTTTAGACAAACATGACAAAAGATAGATTAACTATTCAAAGTTATGATATTATTTCACATAATAATATTTTAAATTCTTCAGGCTGATACCTGAAATAGGGAATTCACTCATATAGTTAACATCAACACAATAATTTGCTAGTGCCCTCACTGGCCTTCTTCAAAAATGCCCCATTTTTGATTACTGTACCAAATTGATTACTGGAACTGTACCAGAGAGTTACCCAGAATATATACAGAAATATACTTCATTTGAATCTGATAAAGGACCAGCATAAAGCCCTATGCTGTTGCAAGATGTGCAGTAGAGGAAAAGTTGTTTTTTCATAATACTGCATCTTAAAACTCTCAGTTTACTGTTTTTCGTTGTCAAGGACTAACTCATATTCCTACCTGTTGGATTGAGGGGCTCATGAAACCCATAGGTTGTTCATCTGTTGGAGGGAGTCATGATCTAGGGCACTGGTATAGATTTCAATTCTAGATGGGGTTATACTACCAAGAATAAATGAATATGCAGTTTGAGAACACTATGGCATCCAGATCTTTCTCTGATCTCTCAAGCTGAGACAACAGTCAGAAACACATTTTACCAGCTGCAGCCTTACCCCTTCTTAAGAAGAAAACCACTTTAAGGAAGCAGTGCATATTCTACATGGGGCTGCTTTTTGTATCTAGTCCATCAACTGGTGCAAAATTTAATAGCCAGAATAGTATCTGGAAGTATTTTAAAAGTTTGGTTTATATTTGTGCTAAATGTTATGCTGGCTGAAAATTTCCAAGTGAATTTTTTAATAATATTTTTTATTAAAGTTTAAAAGTACAGGGTTAGGGTTAGGGTTACACTAAAACTAATAGAAACTAAGAAAAATATAAAAAGAAAAAAGTGCAAAGGGAAAAGAAGAAAAAAAAAGGAGGAAGAAAAAATATAAAGAAAAAAGAAAATATAAAGAAATGACTTCCCTCTTCATCAAGACAAGTTCACCTTATCACCTTCTCTAACATTTCAACCAAAGATCTCTTCATCCCGTATCTCATCTTTTATCTATTAGTATATAGTAAAACCTCATCATTCAATCTTAATCAGCAAAAGTCCATTAAGAGTTACCGGAATATAACATATTTAATGTTACAATATAACATTAAACAAGTAAATTAATTTCCTTTCCTTTACACAGTAACTTATCATTTTCTCTAAAAATACAACAAAAAATCTCTTCCTTCCATATTTTATCTTATATCTATAAGCAAACCTATAAAAGCTTGTTCAAACTTAATCAAAAAAATTCCATTAAGAGCTACCAGAAAATCTTAACCTTTAAACCCTTCAATTAATATCCCACAAATTAATTTCTTATCATTTTTTCTTCATCTCTCTCAGCAATTTCTTCACAAATTTAACACTTTCTTTCAATTTTAACATAACCCATCACTTTCTCTAATCATACAACAAAAAAATCTCCCCATATCTTATCTAACAGCAAATCTTTAAGGCCTTGTCATTTAGTTGTGGTCAAGAAAGATCCTTTAAAAACTACAAGAAAAAACATCATATAGTTTAACCTTGATCGAACAAGCTGACTTTATAATCCTTCTTTTTGGTTTTAAAAGCCTTGTTCTTTATTCCTTTTAAGTAACGTTTCAAAGCTGATTTATTTTCATTCTCTCTTTATCTTTTCTCAGAAGCCCCTGCCCCTTCATAAGTATAACACATCTCTTTTGTAAGTCCAAAGTAAGAAAGTTGTCCCAGTCGCTCTTCTGCGCTGAAATCCACACATCCAAGTCCACTCTTCTGATTTATTATTTGTATATCCCTTTTAGCTATTAAAACATCAGCCAGTTTCATTTGTAAGTCTTGTGTAACACCTTTGTCAATATCATTCTTGTATTCTATCATCTTAAAATCCATATCCAAAACAACCTGATTCTCAGACAATCTTAAGAGAAAGCTCTGAGTACACTGTTGCCAAAGATCCTTGAAATCTTCCAGAGCAAAATACTTCTCTCCATTCTGTATTAGTGGGTCTTCTTTAATTGTAATCTTTATTTCTAGTTGCCTCTAATAATCAGCCTTCAAGGTCTTCTTTTATCGTGTTTTTCTCTCATCCACACCATTTTCCCCTGGAAAGATTTCTTACAAGTTCAAGGTCTTCATATATTTTTAATAGAATTTTAAACAAATCACAGGAAGGATTCTTATAGTTAATTTCAAAATCTTATTGCCAATTTAGCCCCTCAATCCATTTATAACTTTCCAAAATCAACGTTCTGATCACCCTTTTGCTGCTTATTTCCAAATAATTTTCTTTCTCTAAGTTCTTAAACTTAAACTTTACCCCATTACTCTCCCTTTATTGTTTATTATGGACATAGGTTCTTAGAACCAGGAACCCATATATGTTTGTTTATGAATTCTTAATTTCTTTTAAAGTGCTGGAAATAAGAACAATATTAAATAATAAAAATAACTGCATATAATAGTTGCAGTCTTCTAAAATCAAATTGTAGTCTTCTTCGAGTACCATCCCACTGCTCAAAGTCAGATGATTCTTCAGAGCAGCAAATCAATGGCATAAGAAATGTCTATGCCTTTTTATCCCTAGTGTGCAATGGAACTCTTTTGCATAGCATAGTTTGGAGTTATAATGTGGACTATTAGTGCACACTGAATAAACCTCAGTTTGCTCAGGATGCAAATGCAGATTTCCCCGTTCACCCTGACTTTACAGCTATAAAACACCCTAAAGTTTTAATGCTCAAAACACCTATAGTCCCATTTCTAAACCTAGCACCAAAATCAGAATTGACTTTGACCAAGAATCTTGCCACCCAACATCAACAGGTCTAGATATTAGGTTTTCTCCAACTTAGGGGAGGAAGAATTGGAGCCCCTTATAATCAGTATAATGTGCAGCCCTTGTCCATCCTCCTCCTCTGCTACAGTGGAAATGTGTGAAAAAATCAGAGACTAGGTCTACATTCAATATGATTGACTCACAAGAAAATGTTAAGTAGATGAACATTTATCACTTAGAGATCAACAAACATTTAGCGTATACTTTATCCTAGATCAAACTCAGTTATTTGCTAATATCACTAAAATGATGTAGCAAAACAAATATTGTTGTATCAAGAGAACAGAAGAAAACTGGGTAATATCTTCTTGTCCTCTGTATACATCTGATAAATATTTTTTACTGTCCATTTTAATTAACAGAGATTACCCCAAACATCTTTATAGAAAGAGGATTGTAGAGGTATCTGACACGCAGAGTCATTTTTCCCAATTAATAAGAACAAATAAGTTCAGATTTAGGAGTACTTTCCTAAACTATTCCTTCATTCTTTCTTGGAAGAATTTTCCTTCCAAGAACACATAGGGTAAGGCATTAAACCATGCTAGCGATAACACTCTTCTATAGAGGATATCAATGAAGTTGGCTGGAAACAGTTTCTCCAAGCCTCCCTTAAATAGGGACAGCCACTCTTAGATTGTTTTGAAATACTTCTTGCATTGGCTCTTTCAAACTCCAAGAAATCAACAAGTGTGTGGAAAAGCCACATTGATACAGATAGTTTTTAATTTATTTTTTCCCAAGAGGGCTTATAGCAATCTGGCAGAATCACATATATGAGGGATCGAGATATAATTATTAATTTGAACCAACAACTGAGGAGACAATTTCACACACAAACTTTAGTAAGGGTTATCCTGAATTACAGGAAGTGTTAGATATATATACTGGATTACCTGAAAATAGCTTTTAAACTTTTTGCTTGGATAATCCTTAAAGGTTCACAATCCTTATAAACTGCAACCCATATAACATTTTGGCAATGACCTAATTTTAAAAACCTGAAGAGTGGCTGGTATATACTTGTCCTTCACCCTGCTCAGAAAAATATTTTGAATGGCTCTATTGCTTCTTTGGACACTCTCTGCTACTAATTTTAGCTGCGTACTCCAAGTGCTGGAAACATGAAAGGAAATTTAATTGGAATTGGAAAGTGCATAGCATTTTAAATACAATTGTTTTCAAACAGATATGACCTAAACTATAATAAATGAAATGGGTTAAGTTTTAGTAATGTTATATGGTTTGGCTACTAAGGCCATCCTAAAGGTATTCTTAATCCTAATGAACTGTGCTAAATGAATTCGACACATCATCTGCTAAGTAGGAAGCATAAAAATTACTGTAAATAAACAAATAATTATTAGTCTTATTTAAATCAAATTTAATGCCAATTTGAATTAAAGTCTATCTGTGAGATGCATTTTTTCTGTTTATGGACTACAATTATGTTAAAACTATTTAGAGTGGGGGTAACAAGATAACAGCCATGTGGGAATACAAGAACTGCTAATATGCTGCCAATGATAATACTGGATTCATATAAAAGAATGGAGCATATGGTAACATGATGTTGATTTCCCCATCAACATTGCAGTGATGAAGTAACACTGTTCAAGAAGTAGTTAGCAGTTCTTGAACTCAAAGATGCATGATAAATTATGGGTTATGAACCTTAGAATCAACCTTGGATTCACTCTCCTTCTCCATCTTGCATGATGGCCTGCTCTGTTATAAAGCAAATTACCACATTTCATACAACAGGGACCTCTAGTTTAAAATGGGATGTGAAGTGAGTAGAAAAGTGTTGGATGAAATAGAACTATGCATTACCAATACCAGACTAAGCTTCAGAGAGCACATCTTACAAAGCAAGGATGAACTTTATATTTGGGATGAACTTTATTTGGGATGAACTTTATTAGAATACAGTAAACATATTTGGTTTACCTTTCCTGTAACTGCTGACCAAACCTTTAACGTATTATCATCAGAACCACTGACTATTCGGTTACCACAGAACTGTAGACATGTGATCACATGATCATCATGACCTTTGAGCACCTAACAATATAAAAAAGACACACACATCTCAGACAAAAATAGAAACAATTGATTGTACCATTAAAATAAAAATAGTAGTTCTTATTGCCCCTTATGTTTAAATAATTAGGATATGTTTTCCCCAGTCTTATGAAACATGCTTTAATGTTTAATCCATGCAAATCATAACTTGCTTACCTGTGTGAACAAGTAGCATCAACCCATAGCAAGCTGCTATACTACAACATATAACATGATCTATCTTAGCATGCTTCCTTCTAGCATCATTTTCCTACCGCTAATTGTGACTTCATTTCCTGCCTGTCTGTATATACATCCTGCTTCAAATTACATTACAAATCCAGCTGAGTCTCCATTGACTTTTTACTGGCCTGATATCTGCATTTCATTTCAGACTGGGAAAGAAGAGAAGAAAAGGGCAATCCCATCAGACAAAAAGATTTAGCTCAAAATATGACCATACTATTTGTGGACCTCTTGTAATGGATGGCATGAGCGGGGAAGATTCTGGAATGGAAGTTCAGGGTTGTCAGGAGGGGGGAGAGGCATTCCAGAGCAAGCGCCTCCTCAGCCCACAACAAGAGTGTGGGAAGACGAAGAAGATATACGGGGTATATCCACTAGCTGCTTTAGGATAGGTTTAGTCTGGCGAGATTCTGTATGTTAGGTACAAGCTAATAAAGGAACTGAACTGTACTGGATTGTCTAGTTGCTGTTCTTGGGCTGAACCTGACATCTCTCCTCTGTTCATTGGTGAAATACTTTATTTACATCACACTTTTTTCCATATAAATTAAAATGGCATACTCAAGGCCCATATGAACTTCCATATGATTCCATATGGCATACACAAGGTCCCTTACTAGTCCTTCCCATGGAGGAATTTATCAGATCCAAAGTTACTTAATTTGAATAGGACCAGATTATATGCCTGCAGACACTGCTGTGGTTTAACATATATTAAAGAATGTTATTTTTCCTTTCTGATGAGCCCCAGTAAGATCCCTCAAAAGTTTCTGTCTCTTAATCAAATGTTTTGAAGACAAATGTGACTACTATATATAACTTTCAAAATTTCTAAAATAATATATATGTAGTAATAAAATATTGGATAAATGAATTGCTCTGCACTAAGATACAACGACAGTTTTCATTATGCACTACAATTATAGACTAGTTTGGGTCTTAAGAACAAATAAATTGAATTGAAAAAGCCATAAAATTAACACCTGTAACAATTATTTACAAAGCAGAAGATTTGGCAGTTATATTAGTACAATCTGGCAATATTAAATATACTGTGCAAAAGTTCACTTCATTTTTATGACAAATTAAGGTAGGATGTGTACATCTTCCTAGAACACACCTGCAGCAATCTGTTGTGGTTCAAAAACAACTAGATGTGTTGCTTTTCAATCTACCTATAATTCTCATAGTTTGAATTATTTAGTACTCAATCTGTGAAGTATCATGACCAAAATTCAAGTTCCATAAGCTATGACTAACCATACTACTGTTGGTTAAGTAACACTTATTTACAGTCACACCCAATTTTGTTCATACATGTTGAACTATAACTTAAGTTGATGCCTTGGCACATTGACAAAAGGGGAGACCTTTGATTGCTTGCATAATATACAAAAGGATAACACCATCTGAACTGATGATTTGTTATATCTTGCATGCTAGAATTCATTTAATTTTTAGAAATATTTGCGTCCTGATTTGATAAGACCCTGCTAATTGCAGAAATCCCTGTGAGGAGCAAGTATATCTCAGTGTAGGATATTATACCTGTTCTGGAAGGGGGCTCTGGAAGGAAGAAAAGCTGTGAAGAACTTTTATTCATTAAAACAGATTTATTCATAAAACAGATATATTCTGAACAGCTTTACCTACTGCAATTCCTAACTTGAATTTCTTAATAACATAGAAATCTGAGAGTCTATAAGCAAAGCCACCTTTAAATTCCATTTTTGTTGACTGTGAAAATTAACAAATAAATGGAACCATTTATACATTTTTGTATATAGTATGCTAAAGCATATGTATGCATTGAAAAAATTTGGATATATAACTATCAGCATATCAGGTAGTGAAGAAATTGTTTTGAAGTACTATAGTATAATGTGAGAGAAAAGATAATAAGGTAATGAAAAAAATATTGAAGAAGTTGAACTTTTGCAAGTTATTTAAACAAAGTTAGATTCTTAAATATTAAAAAATAATCAGTTAGTACAGACCAATACTAAGACGTGATACTACTGTACTCATAATAATAGTCTATTCAAAGATGGTTGGTTACCTTAGGAGATTTAAGTTCTCCTCGCCGCCAGTTAGTATCAATTCTGTGCTGTCTGATGTAAGCACTTTTCCATGGGCTATGAATAAAGCCTGGCTTTATTACTTTTCTCCTCTTGATATGTAAAGGTTCATCAATTCCTATATATTTTAAACAAATTCAAAATGATGTTGTATGTTCTGTTACACTCCCTTTCCAAAAAGATAAACCATTACCAATTTTGTTACATTCTGTTACATTATTTGTTTGTCATGCAAATCAAAACTATTCTATCCTTCATACAATTTATCACAAAGCCTTATACTAGAATTCCTATTTATTTACCTCTGTTATCTAAAACACCTTATTCAAATTTAATTTCTTCTTAAATATCTACTATTCTATATATAATAGCTGAACTGCAGTTGCTCATTTTCAAGCTTTCTATGGCTAACTCCCTTGAAATCAGTAATGCATTTCTTGTTAGCAGTGCACACACTGGCACTGATCTTATCCAGATTTGAGCCTAGAATTTTACACCACATATTTTAATATTCCCTAGAACACCTATGAAGATACTGTGCTATACATTCAAATGTTTAAAATTCTGTTTTTGTTCATTATCTCTGCCAAAAATGTGCATTTGATGTTCATTCTTATCAAAAAAAATCAGGTTGTGTTTTACCTTTAGGCTTTTACTCTCTCATCCCTACCTTGAAATTGTTGTTATCAATATTCAACATTAAAGGACTGCTTATTCTCAATCCTGAACATACTGTAAGATACGTATCATGAGAAAAATTCATGAGATTTTTAAGATAAACATGTGCTGTGATTTCACCCATCTGGCCAGTCTTTAATGTAACAGTCATGGGCATTCATGTTATAAACTGTGGCATTTGTGTGAAGATGTGAAGATATATGTCATAATTTTGATGTCATCATGGTTTGTAACAGCCAGGTTCCAAACTGGTAAATATGTTTCAAGACATAATTTATGGATCAAAATATAACTGGCTTTAATTTTTATTTACTTATTTTTTATTTGGAAGTTTCTGGGAACCAAGAATGTAACTTGCTGAACTTAATTTAGTTCTCTCAATTGCTAGAATACCTTTGAAATTGTCACCTAACTAGATTTTAGGAAGGAACTGAAGTCAATCACTTCTTGCTTTCCTTCAGGGGATAGCTGGCTGAATATACAAATATGTTTAACAAATAGAAGCTCTTCCTGCAATTCAGACAGTTTAAGTGCCCTCTATTTTTACTCTATTTTATTAAACACGTTTGTTTCCTAACCTGAAAACAGTTAATTTAGCCTGTAACTGATACAGGTTTTGACATGTATTTTACCATTACAGTACCATACTACTGAAATTTTTATCCTTAAAACACCACTTACTTGGATTTTTACCAACTATACAGTATCTTCTTGTATTATAATTGTCTTTCATAGTTTTGTAACAAATCCTTTAATGCATTTTAATAGAATTAAAGTGCATTCTAATTGTAAAGCTGTTATTGTACAAGTGGCTATAAACTATTTATATTGTTACATTGTTACTGACAATATCAAACTTCCATACATTTTCAGATAACTTTTTTCTAATATGTATATTATGCACAATGCAGGCAGAATTTAAATCATTTTGCCATTTGAATTCTACTCCTTAACACCTCAATTATTGCCACAACAATTTGCTTATACTAGTAGATGTCTCAGCACTGAATATAACCTACCAAATTCTTGTGAGATTTTCCTGAAAGCATGGGATGCTTTGCCAAAATTGCATAAACTGTTTAAGAAATAGCTGTGAAAGATGGGGAGCTTCAGGTTATGGTGCCAGTAACCTATTTATATGTCAGCTAGGCAATCATTGCTACTGATTTTCTTTTTTGTATGATGTGTAGCTGCTGCAACTCCTCAAATCAAGAGAAGTGGTGCTCTGTTCCCAACAGTCCCAGATCGTTCAGCTTCTCCACGATATGGTGCAGTGACAACTTGAGTATGTCGAAGAAACTTCCTTGCCAGGCCAAGAAGGGTTGATTACGTGCATGAAAGAGGTTCCAGGAAGTTTGCTTGTTTTGGCAGTGTGAAGAATGCAGGAAATGGAGGATCAAACAGCAAAGTAAGAACTCAGGCAATTGTGAGGAACATCTTTTTTTTTTGTTCTTTGAATCTACAACTTAAACAAATGGTTCAGCAGCACTCATGTGAATTCTAGTATTCCAGTCCTAAATACCAGAATTCATATCTATTGGCTTTAAACCAGCAAGTTAACATATTTATGGATTTGTATTGCTGCTGAAATAAAAATATTTAGAATAATTAACTTTCCATAACCAAAGGCATTTTTTTCAATGAATCTCTGAAGATAAAAATTTTAACCTTACCCTCTTCTCTGCACTTCTCTCTCCACAGAAGATTGTCTTCTGCCAGAATTCTCCAGTATCGACATGTTTGTGCTGCCTGCAGCAAGTCCTTGGGATCCAGGAAAGAAAGCACGTACAGAGCCAACTACAAAAATTAAAAAAAAAAGTGGAAGATGGAACTCACTGAAATAATTAGGCAATTTATTGGATCTTATATATTCACATAATTGAGAAATGGTGATTATAACAAGCACAACGTGCATAATACCCGTATCTTGGTGACTTCCATCTTTAATGTGATAACAACTCTCAGAAATCCCATGAAATGGCCTTGAATGTTAGAAGAAGAAATAATAATAATAATAATAATAATAATAATAATAATAATAATAATTCCACCACCACCACCACCACTACTACTGATTTGGAGTCCTTGGTGCTCTCTGAGCTTGGTTCTTTGCTTGCAGATGCTTCATTACCCAACTAGGTAACATCATCAGTGCAAGTGAGTGTGGGATTTGTTCTCTGTTTATATTCAGTAGCTTGCCCTGCCAGTTTTGATGGCGTGTTTTCTCCTTGATAGTTTCTTGATTAGGGTATTGTTTCTGCTTGATTGTTTGTCTGGGGTTAATCCCTACTTATCTGGGTGTTGGCTGCTGGAGGGGATGTGTTCTGGTCTTTTTGTTTTGTTCTTAGGTTTTTTATTGTCTCTTTTGAATGGTGTCTAAATATGGTTTATTTCTATGTGTCTATTGATGGCTGATTTGTCTGAATACCAAGGTTCCAGGAATTCCCTAGCGTTTTTGGATTTAGCTTGGTCAGTGTAGTGGCTAAGACCAGGCTATAAACTGGGAGAACCGCCTTAGCACAAAACCAGCTGGATGACCTTGGGCCAGTCACTCTCTATAAGCCCTAGGAAGGAGGCAATGCCAAACCATTTACAAGAATCTTGCCAATAAAACTGCAGGGATTTGTCCAGGCAGTTGCCAAAAGTCAACACTGACTTGAAGGCAAAAAAAAAAAAAAAAAGGATGCTCACAACGTCCCAGTTGAAACTATGGTTGAATCTGTCCATGTGTTGTGAGATTAAGGAGTTTTCATCATTTCTTCTGATTGCTAGCTGGTGTTCATGGATGTGCTCTGCTAGTCTTCTGCCAAGCTCAGAGAGCACCAAGGACTCCACTGTTAAACCCTGAACTACATATATTCTTTTCTATTGGAACCACATATCAAATGCTTCAGAAAGCACACAAATGAGAGGAATTTGCATGTAGGCAAACCTTCCTCAAGGAACTACTATTTTTCTGCATGAACGCCTATGACGGCATGACCTGCCCACTAGTGTCACATACAAACCTCCAATAAACTGCACAGCTGGATGGAAAATAGCTCAACAAAGTGGCTGAAAAATGATACCGATAATGATCATGGATGCTCACCAGACTAAACAAATACCAGCACACCACAGATAACCTCAAGGAGCAACTGGAATAAACCATGACCCAAGAACCCACAAAAATGCTGACAAGCACCATCAAGACTAAACATCTCTAAAACAAGCTGAAAAAAGGAAAACAAAACTCCATACCAAAGTGTTCAAGCTAAACCCAAGAAGCAAAGAGGTACCTGAACCCAAATGGTGGTCAACAGGTCCAGCTGCCCAATATCCACGGCAGAACACAATATCCTCCAGAAAGGTCTCAACTATAACAAAGACAATGCTAATCAGTTAGAATTCTTTGCAGCCTTAGAAGCAGCATTTAAAACCACAGGACTTGCCATAGAGACCCAAGAAAACGTACGGCAGACAATCATACCATAGACCAGAAGAACACAGAAGCAGAACCAACTCAAAGTAGAGGACAGAGAAACTCTCAAAAACCTAAAGAAGGACCAAACCATCATAATCCTCCCAGCAGATGGGAGGCCAAACCACATTTATCATTGACAGAATACAATACATACAGAAAGCCAAGGAATTAGTGGAGGACAAAGAAACGTCCATCCCAGTAAACATCAACACAATATAGAAACTGGACAACCTGATCAAGGGAACACTCAATGACTAACCAAGAAAGGTCAAGTCACAAAAAAAGAACAGTGGCAGATAAAAAGCAGTGGACCCATCCTCCCACGCTTCTATGGATGCCCCAAAATACACAAGCCTGACATATCTCTTTGTCCAACTGAATTGTTACCAGGGCCCCCAACATAGCCAAAGAACATAGAAAAAAGCTTGGATATCTCACAGAAGGGAGCGAATATTCTATAAATTCCCCACTACAGAGCGTCCAGAAAATCAAACACCTAAAAGTAGAAGAAGATGAAATTATGGTTCCATTCAATGTCACAACACTCTTTACGTCCATAGATCCAGAACTACTGAAAGGATCTATGGCAACAGTACGGCCTAGCCAAATACACTAAGACTGAAATACCCAGAATCATGGTCCTCATCAATGTCTGCCTGACTGCCTACTTTCAGTTTGATGGACAAATATACCAACAAATCAGAGAAACGCCCATGGGATCACCACTTTCAGGACTCATAGCAGAGACCATAATGCATGTATGTGGATGACACCTTTATCATAATTAAAAAAAAGGAATAACTAGAGAAAACACATGAAACAATCAACATCTTCAAAGGAATAAAATTCACAAGGGAAGACGAAAACAACACAACAAAACAATCCACCTTCCTGGACATCCCCATCAGCAGAGAAACTATAGTAAATTAGAACTGCAAGATACAAGTCTATTGAAAAACAACCTACAATAACCTAGTGCTCCATTACCAAAGTAACAACCAACCTCCCACAAGGAGAGCTGTGAAAAAACATTATTCAGATGAGTACAAACACACTGCAGCAGCCAGAACACCAGAAAAAGGAAACAGACTGCCTATACAACATCTTCCAACAAAATGGATACCCAAATTTATCAAAAAGTGCCTGACCACTCAATCCACTACAGCACAACAAACACAAGCTATGAAAAGGATAACACTACCATACATCAAAAACATCTCAGAAACTATCAACAGACTATTACAACCACATGGCATTACTATAGCACACAAACCAACTAAAGCCCTCCAAAACATCTTAAATAAATCAAAAGACCCAGTAGTCCAAGAAGAAAAACAGGAGTCATCTACAACATACAGTGTAAGGACTGTAACAGCCACCATGTAGGACAGACAGGCAGAAGACTAGCAGAGCACATCCATGAACACCAACTAGCAGTCAGAAGACACGATGAAAACTCCTTAATCTCATAACACATGGATAGACTCAACCACAGTTTCAACTGGGAAACTGTGAGCATCCTAGACCAAGCTAAATCCAAAAACACTAGGGACTTCCTGGAAGCTTGGCATTCAGACAAATCAGCCATCAATAGACACATAGAAATAAACCTTATTTACACACCATTCGAAAGAGACAATAAAAAACCTAAGAACAAAACAAAAAGACCAGAACACATCCCCTCCAGCAGCCAACACCCAGATAAGCAGGGATTAACACCAGGCAAACAATCAAGCAGAAAATAATACCCTAATCAAGAAGCTACCAAGAAGAAAACCACATATCCACCAAAACTGGCAGGACAAACTACTGAATATAAACAGGAAGCAAACCCCACACTCATTTGCACTGATGATATTACCTAGTCGGGTAATATAACTAGGAGAATAGTAAGAGCCATTAGAAATTACCTCTTAGATCCAAGACAACAAAGGAAATTTTAGAGGACAAGGGGAACACCGGAAATATAATCTACCTCAGTTTCAGCAAAGCTTTGACAATACTTGATCTGAGCGAAAAGGCCTAGAAGGATATGATATACATCAATCCATTCTGAAAATAGAACAAGAACTGAAGCAACCAAGCTCAGCACCAAGCTCAGCACCAAGGATCCCACAGTTCAATGCTGAACTACATATAGTCACTTCTGTTGGCACTACTGATGTATCTGAAGTCACCAGGTAATGGAAAGACTAATGAAATGATAAAACAGACTGTTAACTTCTGAGACCCACAAGAGGAACTTCCATACAAATAATAAGCAAAGTTAATAACATAATTTAAAACAATGGATTTGATAAGAATGGTTTCTGAGGAAGACAGGTTGCACCATAACTGCACGATATAACCTCCAATCTTTTTGCTGAAAATAAATGGCAAGATCATTTATGTGGTGATCCTGAATTGTTGAACTCTCTAACAATATTACATTGCCCTTATTTGTTTGATGAAGCATTATATATTTTGGTCTGCTTGATTTAATTAAAGTTATTTATAGTTCTGTACTATGTTTTAAAGCTTTTCTTCTGCTCTTAATCTGGCCACTTATGCTCCTGTAAAATCTGTATATTGTCCTAAACGTCCTTGCCTTGGGATCTTTTAATAGGCTAAAAAGCCTAATCCAAAGTAATTATATAAAGAAAAAAATGAAAATATGATTGGAAAGAAATAACATAAAAGAAAACAAGTGAGAAAATATACAAGAAAAAAACCTTAATATATTTTACATTCAAATAAGAGAAATGTAGAACAACAACAAAAAAATCACTCTGAGAATTAGAACAAATTATCAGTAAAGACTAGGAAATCAGTTCTAAATCTAAAATAAAATTGTAAAGTTTAAGACTCTAATCACTTTTACTTTAAGTGATAAATATGAGTGCAAGGAGAATAACTCAGAACAATCCCAAACTATTTCTGAACTAATCATAATCCTCTCTTCTGCTCAACTGCAGGCAGGTTTAAAAAATCAGGAGAATAGTAAGGAGCCATTAGAAATTACCTCTTAGATCCAAGACGACAAAGCAAATTTTAGAGGACAAGGGGAAAACCAGAAATAAAATCTACCTCAATTTCAGCAAAGCTTTTGACAATACTTGATCTAAGCCAAAAGGCTGAGAAGGATATGATATACATCAATCCACTCTGAAAATAGAACAAGATCTGAGACAGTGTGGACTATCAATATAAGCCCTACTTGCTTTAGGCCTAGAAAAAACCCTTGTAGAACTTAAGCAGAAGGTATGGAATTTAGACATTCAGGTAGACAGAGCCAAACTTTCCCATCTCTGATACAAACCAATTACTCTCTCACTTCTATAAGATTCTATACACCCCACATAGAAGGCTCTTCTCCCTAGCCCATATAGATCTCCTTACTAGGGTGACAGCAGATCAGTATGCCAATCTTCCATATGAACATCAAGTATGTATTTCTCGAGGTTGAGTCTGTTTCAGAGGTTGAGTCTGTTTCACATATCCTTTTAAAGTGCCCACTGTACTCACACTGGTGATGAGAGCTAATACACCCATACTTGAGTCTGATAAATTCCACTCATGATAAGGATACTCAGGTGTTCTTACTAAATACTCAGGTGTTCCAAAGCAGTAGTAAATTTTTTATTTATAACCTTCACTTATAGAAACTGTTTGGTGCCTTCAATGAATTGTTAACTTTATAGGGTTTCTTCCTTTTATATATGTTATGTACTGTTACTTATGCATGTATTAATGGTGTGCTGTATTTTTAATTTCTGTGACTTGGTCTTGGGCCATAAACAAACAAAATAAATAAAAAAGCTTTTGACAAGATTCCACATGACATTCTCATTGATAAGCTGTTAAAGTGTGGTTTGGATGGTACTCCAGTAAAATGGGTTTACAACTGACTGGCTAATCACACTCAAAGAGTGAACACTAATGTCTCTATGTCAGGTTGGAGAACAAAAGAGAGTAGTTTTCAAAAGGAATGTGTCATGGGGCTACTATTTCAATATTTTTGTTAATTACTTGGATAATAATTAATTGGATAACTTGGACTGTGACGCCTTGCTCACAGTCACCCATGCTTTAGGCACTTCCCATGTGGATTACTATAATGTGCTGTACATGGGGTTGCCCTTGAATACCATCCAGAAGCTGCAACTGGTCCAGAATGCAGCAGCACATAGTTTTGGATGCCCCACTGTCTCCCAGTTGCTTTCTAGGTGCAATTCAAGGTGCTGGTTATCACCTATAAAGCCCTACGTAGCACAGGGCCAGGTTATTTGCAGGACTTCTCCCTGAGGGTATCTGCCTTTCTACTAGGTTAGATAGGTGGATGCGCTCCAGGTCCCATCCCTTAAATGTTGTTACCTGATGGGACCTCAGAGGCATGCCTTCTTGGTAGCCATCCCGATAAGAACAGCCTCCCACCTGAGATCTGAGAGATCCCTATCCTATTAGCCTTCCAGAGGGCCCTGAAGACCTGTCTCTTCCCCCAAGAACTGGGCAGTTGAGCTGGGAGGCTGTTTGGTCTGGCACCTGGGGGGAAGGGTACTTCTGTCTTTATCTTTGTTTTTATGGATTGTTAAGAGCTGCCTAGAATTATTATATGAGATAGGTGGCCATATAACTCCTGTAAGTAAGTAAACAAACAAACAATGAAGTCGATGGGTGGCTTATTATACCTGCAGATAATACAAAATGGGGAGATCTGGCCAACACACTAGATGATAGAACAAGATGCAATCTAATCAGAACAAGTTGCAATTTATTACTCAGGGCTGTGAATAATAAAATGTCTTTCAACAGGGAGAAATATAAGATACTACATTTAGGACAAAAAATGTAATGAACCCAAAAAAGATGGGGGATTCATTGGAGAAGGTCTTGGGTGTGGTCACTGACAATAAACTGAACATGAGCCAGCAGTCTGAGATAGTTCCTAGAAGGGCCAATACAGTTCTAGGATCCATTACATGAAACACTAGATTAAAAATGCATGAAGTTATTATTCTTCTCTACTCTGCACTGATGAGGCCACAACTGGAGTTCTGTGTACAATACCGGGCATCACATTTCCAGGATATTGACAGGTTATGATTAGGGGTAGGTGACAGGCTGAAGAAACTTGTGATGTTCAGTTTGGAGAAAGGAAAAGGGAGGAGTGATGGGAAACATGGTATCAGAGTTCGGGTACATAAATTAGTGCCATAGAGAAGATAGTCAAAAACTATTTCCCACAACTACAGAAACTATGACCAGAAATAATGGGTACAGGTTATAGTTACCTAGATTTTCCTTAAATATGACAAAAAAACTTCCTGATGGTAAGATTTGTACAAAGCAGTTTATCTACAGAAGTTGTGGATTTTCTATCTCTGAAGGTTTTAAAGAAGCAGTTGCACAGCCACCTCTTCCAGATGATTTGATTTTCGTGCACAATGCAGAGGGTTGGACTACTCCACAATTCTAAAATTCTATGAATGTTAAAAGGTATTTTGAACCACCTTTAAGACAAATTAGGATTAATTATGAGGCTTACAAAATTTCTGTTACCAAGCTGGAAGCCAGAGTGGAATGGATAGATATAACCCACCAGAATCCTTAAAAATATATAAAAATACAGGGTAAGGTGCCTACATCTTTGGAAGGACCAATACTGCTGAATCCAGGTTATCTTCCCTTCATGATACACTTAAGCATCTGCCTTTGCCATCTTTTGGTTGCTATTTAGACTGATCATCTAAACTAAAGCCTATGTCAACTGTGTAAAGATTCTTGTTGAAATATAAGAACAATTTATTTGTAACAGAACGAGAAACTCTGCCTGGCTTCCTTGTATGCTTGCTTGCACTTGATTTATGAATAAAGCATAGATACACCTGAAGGTTGTTATTTCTCTTTTCTACAGATCATCAAATCCAAATAAAGAAGTATGTGCTAAAAACTGGGAGTACCTCTAAAACAAGCAACTGCTAATTGTAGAAGTTTTAGTGAGAGCATTTTCAAAGATAACCTTGTCACTAGTCTACATTTCTGTAAGGAGTTACATCCTTGCTGTCCTTGAAGTGTGTTTCGTAAATGTTCTCAGGACAAGGCACAACTGTGTTTCTGGGGAAAGGCATAATTCCCACAGATTTCTCCACATCTTTGAATTTTTGTCTTTGGCCACATAATATCTGGAGTCTGGCATGCCCAACCTAGGTTGGTGGGCTGAAAATCATTCAAAGAGGCAGTCAGTTAAAAGGTTATATATCCTAGACGTTATGGTGAAAAGCAATACACATAAGCAAATTGTTTCTAGTTTGTTAGGCTTCCCTAGTGGGTAGTCTACCCAGAAAGAAGGTATGAAAGAACTTCAGTTCAACATGCAACAACAGCAAAGCTTAGAATGGAGGAGGCAGCAGCATTCCAAGCTGCTTCCCAACTGTCTCTCCTATAAGGATGCACTGGGGATTTTTTCCCAGATTTTTTTTCTCTGCAGTCCTCAGTGAATCTGGCCCATTTTTGAACTTTCTCTTGCTGGCTTCTCTCCCCATACCAAATTTCATACTGATCTGTTTTTGGAGTATTATTCCATTGATGGACAGTAAGAGTCCCAAGCTCCTCTCAAACAGATGATCTTATAACAACAATTTTTGGAAATGCTGAATTTCCAACAGCTACCAGCCTCTTGAAGAGAGACAGTTTGGTGTAGTGATTAAGGCATCAGGTTAGAAACTGGGAGGCTGCGAGTTCTACTCCTGCCTTAGGCACAAAGCCAGCTAGGTGACCTTGGGCCTGCCACTCTCTCTTAGTCCTAGGAAGAAGGCAATGGCAAGCTACTTCTGAAAAACATTGCCAAGAAAACTGCAGGGAGTTGTCCAGGCAGTTGCCAGGAGTTTGTTTTTTTTAAAAACCTGACTCAAAGGCAACCCACCCCCCCCCGCCAGCCTCTTATAACCAGCTCAGACAGAGCAGCTGTTAGGTAATTAGGTGGTTGCTATACTAAAGAAATCCAAGCCTTTTATCCATATCCCAACACTGGGTATAGAACTGGTTAACTGCTCTAATAAACTATCCAACTGAGAAGATATAGTTGTTCTAAACCCAGGCTACTCACCTTCTCCACCTCCCATGTCAAGACTACCACTCTGCCAAAGCCCATGGAAGCCATATTTGGGAATGATTAATATCTCCCTCCATGTTTAACCTGATCCTCATAATACAAGATAGGACAGTGTTCTATCCTGTAATTAAGTCTGATACAGAATATTGATTGACCAGGCATTCTTTAAGCTATACTATAAACTAGAAGAGATTGCGGGGAAGTGACCAGAGTTAGTGAATTTGGGAAGCAGAGTGGAATGTTGCAATCTGAATTACTTTCCTTTAGGCCAATGTCATCATCTTTTAGCACCATAATACCTGCACTCTCTGTTCCTTCCATGCACATTTCAACAAGACATAACCCTAAATGTTTAGAATATTACATTTTCTGAATAATGATACAGATGATGGCAATGATTAAAAAATACAGCCAACCAAGCAACATCTATTCTGAAAGGCTGAAGGTTCTGACTGTTCAAAACTGGCTAACACTTTTTAAAAATACATCCCTCAAAACAGGATGATATACTGTTAAAAGTGTTCATTAAAATTTGCCAAGAGATACTGGGACTGGGAGGGGGAGGGGAGTTTGACAGAATAATCTTATACTCAAAATTATATAGAATACTGATGACATTTTTTCAGCCCTACTTTCACTTATAGCCAAAAAACAATTAATTGAAACTAAAAGTAATGGAAAGCATTCTTTGGAAAAATGGTCAACTAAAACAAAAATTAAAACCTAGTTGTCCACTTAGCCTTTCCTTAACACATGTATTCTCTGTAACAACTTTATTAAAAATTTTCACAGATAGAACAGACATCTTCTATGAGAAAGTGTTTTAGTTAAACCAAACATTTACTTTTTAGGAAGGTCTTTGTACAGATTCATCTGATGTACCAACTGCACCCTTCCTGGATTAGGAGGCCTTACTCATGGTCACTCATGCTTTAGATGCCGTCCATTAAAATTACTGCAATGTGTTCTACACAGGGCTATCCTTGAAAACCACTCAGAATCTATAACTGCTACAGAATGGGGTGGTGCCAGTTGTGGCATGATACACTCCTATAACACTACTACTATACAAGCTGCACTGCCAGTAGGCTTGTGGGTGCAATTCAATAAGCTAATTGATATCCATCAAGTCCTAAATGGCATAGGGCCTAGATATTTTCAGACTGGTTGTATCCTATTGTGTCTGCCCATTTGGTAAGATTCAACAAAGTTAGGATGCTTTAGGTCTCATCTATTAAGCAGTGTAATCTCATGAGAATGAGGAAGTGTGCTTTCTCTGTCATTTACATGCCCTCTGGAACATTTCCCTCAAGATCTGCACAGACCCAAACTTACCTCCCTTCAAGAAAGCGCTGAAGACCAGGCTTTTCTACAGGCACTGACCTAAGGCATCAGGAGTACCCTTTAGTATGGTTGAATGTTTTGTAATTATGTTTTGTTTCTGGTATGGTTATAGGAATTTTGTTTTAACTGTTATACTGTTTTAAACCTTGTGAGCTAACCAGAGTTATGTATGAATAGGTGGCCATAAAAGTTGAATGAATGAATAAGACTTGCTTATATTTGGTTGTAATAGCTATATTATATTGTAATATAAATATTTGTAATACAAATATAAAATTTATATATTTGAACAAATAGATTCTCTGTCCACTTAATTCAAAAGAAAATCCTAACAAACTCTACAGGAAATTATATTCCTGTACAAAATGACAACTAGTCCCCAGGAAAGATAATATCCATCCTTCAGGAAGCTAAATGCCAACAACATAGAAAGTATTCAATCTAATTATTTTAAATTAGTTGTAAAGCTTCAAGAAAACTACAAATAAAAAATGACTATAACAAAGCAGCCTGGGACATAAATTAGTCACTGAAAAAAAGCCACTAGTCTTGCAAGCATTTAAGCTAAAAACTACATTATTAAATCATGGCAGTTTGTCACCTTCCAGACTTCTTTAACACCAATTAACAGTGTTACACTGAAAATACTGAAGACTATAATTAGTTAGGAAATGCTTAAAGGTGGCAAATGGTAGATTACTTAGTCAAACAAGTACCCAGAGCCCAATATTAAATGAGAATCCTCACCTCTTTGGGGAGCAAGGAAATGAAATCTCGTTGAAACTGGGGTTCGATCACTTGCATCATATGCTTCACTTGGGTAGGTTCACAACTATCAATCAATTCATCTAAGGCAAGTAACTTCTCCGGTCCACTCCAGCTCTGAGAGGTACAAAATTAAATTTACTTTTCATACTATTGTTTCAATATATTAAAATTAGAAAGGTTTTATAGTATTTGGAAACTGTTATAATAAACTCTTGAAGTGAAAACATTATTTTTATTTTATTTATTTAAATTTATTGACCAGCCAACTCAGTGGACTCTGGGTGGTGTACAAAGCTAAAAAAGCATAAAAACAGCAAGAAACATTAAATCAACAGGCAGCCCAGACTAAAATAATCTGCTAACAAAATCCACAAAACAAAACAGGGGCCATTAAACAATGATAAACATCAACCCCAGGCCTGGGACCAGAGCCAGGTTTTCAAGGCTTTCTGGAACTCTAGGAAAGACCATTAAAATTACTAAATTACTAAAACCTAATACGTATGAACATGATTTCTGTATTTATAGTTTCAGCAGTTATCTGTAGACAGGTCAAGAAGTCACAATGGTGGTCACAACCATATGATCAAAGCCCTGCCCCTCTGTGGGACAACAACACATGTACAAAAGAATTAACTATCATTTAGACTTTTTGGAGAGCTCCCCCCCCCCCCGTTCTTCATTTAACATTCATTTGGTTCTTATAGCTCCATATATATCTGCCATGCTATAATCTTTCTAATTCTTACCTCTAATATTTTTTAAACTAATGTTTTAAAATAAAATTTTACACTAGAAAAGAATGAAGGAATTTTGTAGCTATTTTTCTTTATATCCTTACTAACGGGCAGCATGAAATTTGAACTTTTAATAAAGTGCACATCTGCAAAAATAGCAGATTAACAGCAATAGTGAGTCTCACCTATCAACTCATTTCATTCTGTACCAGTTGTTGTAGCTTCTAAGTCATCTTCAAAGGTAGTCTCACATACAGCTACAATTATATCATTATCTGGTTTAAATGGCTAATATAACATTATTTCTGAAGTTAGCAATGAAAAACGCTACATATTCAGTTTTTAAACTGCATTTCCTTAAACATGAGTCTGCAAACTATACTTACAAGTTTAGATTGCTATAATGTATTATGGTTTTACAAGAATGCCTTCTTTCAACAATTAAAAAGTATCATTTGAGATTTAGTTGTTCAGTCGTTAAGTCGTGTCCAACTCTTCGTGACCCCATGAACCATATCACGCCAGGCCTTCCTGTCCTTCACTGCCTCCCTGAGTTTGCTCAGTTTGAAATTTATGGGTATATATAAATTGCACACTGACTGCAAACAAAGTCTTTTTTGTAAGGAGACAGAAAATAATTTGAGTGATATTTAAATCCCAGATGGTTAAGTATTTTATATGCTTGTTTTGATTGTATGAATATTCTACTGGCAATTAACTGTCAAATACCAAAACATGCAAGAAAGATATCACTGAAATTTCTATATTTACTTTATAATTAAGATACATATTACTCATTGAACCAGTTCACCCTTCTATACTCCAGTATCCTCAAGAGATAGTGGGACTGTCAGTCTGCTTTTGATGCCCTTGGAAAGCATTAAGTGGGAACATGTTTCTTAAATTATAAGATATACTGATAAGAATATCTTTGTGAGCCTAAAATGTGATCAGAGGTTCATCTAAATTCTATTAATAAAGAGATTCTTGTTAAACAAACAATACCTAAAACAATGAACTGTGTTAAGTCTTTATTGAACATACTGAACTAACATTCACGGTTTTGTTGCAAAACATATGTGCAGTTTTGGATTTAATAACTGATAGCATGACCTTTAGTGGAAATCACTTCAACCAAATGTTTCCACTACTTGTTAAGACAATCCTACATAGCTTGGAGATACTTTGGTATTTCTCTTTACAGAACTGCTTCAACTCACTGATATTTTTGGACTATCTAGGTACTTGAACATTTCAAATGGGTTAAAATCAGGGCTTCAACTTACCCATTCCAAAATGTAAAATTTCTTCAGCTTCAACATTCTGTTGTAGATGTGTGTGTTTAGGATTATACTACATAATCCACATTTATTTAAACTATAGCTGATTGTACTTGGACCATTGCAACATCCTCTATGTGGGGCAGCTTTTTGAAATGACCTGGAAGATGCAATTAATCCAGAATGCAGGAGCCACACTGTTTTGGGGGATGATCCCACCACTACAAAATAGCATCCATTTTCAAGTCACCACACAGATTACCAATAGGCTTCTGGGCCCAATTCAAATTGCTGCTTATCACCTAAGAAGTCTGCTATGGTATAGCAATTGAATGCATCAGATATACCCTTGCCAAAACTGATTCTGGCATATCTAAAGAGTGCTGGAGAGTCCCCTCAACTCAAGCTCCAAGTGGCATGCTCTGGAATAGACTTTCCCTAGAGATACGTGTAGCACATATGTTTGTTATATTTTATTTCCATTATTTTCTGTATTTCTTGCTTTGCTATATGCCACCCGGAGCCTTGTGAGTAGGGCAGTCTACAAATATTGCAAATAAATAAATAAATACTTCTTCATACCAAACATGCATTATATTTCATAGGTAGCACAATAATTGGTTCTGTTTGAATAATCAGGGTCAAAGTTATTTCTTTTTGAGATTCCAATTTTCATACAGAACACTAGGTTTTGGTTCTTCATCTTTTAAAAAAAATTATTTATACCAAGAAAGTTGCATTAGGATCAGATTTTCAGGAAACTGAAATCCTACATAGGACATTTTCCAACATATCTAGGGAATCACAACATGCACACAGTTTTACTAATATGCGGTTTTGCTCTTGAATCTATACATGTTCATTGTTTGACTGCATATATTTTAAAAAAATAATATTTGAACTATAGTATTAAGCTTATTCAAGAAATATTAATTTTGTTACTATTATTCACTAGTTCAAGATAGTCTAACAAGGATGATAATTGTAGTTTTATTGGCTTTTAGGCCTCATGCTGCGTGTAAACAGCTGCTAATGTTATATTACATGCTATATTGACTTTTTTAATATTCAGTGGCAGTAACTATATTCAACAAACTACAGAAAGAACAAAAATATTAGAAATCACAACATGTTAATTTCTACTGGTGAATGTTATTGCATTTAATCTGTTTTAAACCAGTACTGCACACAAGCGTTTCTATATGAAGTGGTTTTTTAATTCTATTTTTAATGTATGAAGTATTTCAAATTAGAAATAATCTTCCATTTTCATTTATAATTAAGAACTATAAAACCTTATTCTTTGTGATTATGTGCCATCAAGTTGGTGTCAACTCTTAGCAACCACATAAGACACATACTCCATGACAATCTGTCTCTAACCTGATCTTCAGGTCTTCCAATGGTGCACCCATCACCAATGTAATTGAGTCCATACCCTTTGCTTTATCCTTAGTACTATGCCTTTAAACATATCTAATTAATTTATACATCCAGAAAAGGCCAATTGTTAAATAATATGTATTAGTATTTGCATTAAGAAACAGCAGGATACGTAGAACACAGAGTATTAATGTTCATAATTTCAAGAGAAGAATAAAGAGAGAAAAGTGAAAGTGGTGTAACTTTGTAGTGAAATAGTCTGCATTTATTCTAATAGATTTTCCCTCAATTCACCAGGTATTCTGAATTATTCCAAATAGCTCGTTAAAGAAACTTATTATTACCTGAAACATTTTCAGCCATTCTTGAAGCCCCGTTGGTGGCTGGATAGATGTAATGCGGCGGCGTTGCTGTCCTTGACCATTGGCTGCCCTCAGATCTCCAAAAGTAGTAGGTGTTGCTGAGCAAGGCACAAGCCCAGTAGTGCTGTGGCAGAAAGAATTATCAATTCAGATTCCAGAAATATTTACTTCAATTAAATATAACACTGCCATCAGCAAATTTGATTCTAATTATTTAAGCAAATTTCATTACTACTAGCACAATCTTACCCAATCCTATTTCTTTTACAAATTCAGTCTTTTGATATTTTTCAAGCCTATTAAACTTCCTAAAAGGCTATAATTAAACACTATAACATTAACAAAACTTGGAGTCAAGTTTAGCTTAATTAATTGAAATAAGGAATGCTATCCAAAAGCTGTAATGGTGAATCTGAGGTATTACTTTAGATGCATCAAAGGGCTTATAGAGACTCACTAGTATTTTTGATTTTATATTTTTGACATTCAGTTAATCAGTCAAATTACTTTAAATCTCAGTCTGGGGGTTTATATACCAGTCTAGTCACCTGGGCACATAGAACATGTTAGGTAATATGTTGAATCTTAGCCATAAAACTTCAAAGTGAATTCATGTGGAAAGTGCTAACAGAAATAGAGCAAAAACACAGTCATTGGGAAATAAGAGGGAGCAGCACTACACTCACAGAAAACTTGATTTTTCAAAAAAAAAAGCCCACAGATGCACACTAAAAAGCAAAGGCAAAGCAGCCCCCCAATAAAACTTTTGAAAATACATCAGCAAGAATTAGTACACTCAGTAATCATGGAATGCTGACTGTCCATTGAAAATAAAGCGGTATTTAGAGAGCAAGGAGTAAAATACCCCAGTGGAGTATTTTACAAGTTGTAGTATGCTGGGGAAGACATAGAGGGCTGGCAATACACCCAGAGCAGAAGCATTTCTGCTGAAAAATAATAATGCACCAACATTTTGTTGCACCTATACTTGTGAACAGTTAACGTGCAAGTGATCCTGCAGACCTCAGTTGAAAACATTCAATATTATGTAACTGGACTTCTAATTATTCAACTTTCTCTTTTTCCTTTTCCCCTTTATAACCATCCAAGTCTGTTCTGGATTGTTCCCTAGGAGAAGTACAAAATGAGTATCTAGCAAACCACATTAGTATTTCTGACCAGCTGCATTTTTAAAATAATATTTGAAATTATATAATAATAATCAAAAATTATAATTTATAATAATTATATAATGTATAATAATCCAAAAATTAACATTTTTATTAAAATGTTAATCAAAACACCTAAAAATAAAATTTGAATCAACTCCCAAATTAAAAGCATTAAAAATTAGAGATAGGAAAATATTCAAGTTTTAAAATAATTTCAATCTTACGGTATGTTGTTGATTACAAGCATATTGCATATGGACTTGCCTTTGAACAGATTACATTATGAAAAATACTTTGGTTAACAAAATGTCTCAACTGCAATAATCTTTGCATAGAAATTATAGGCTTGATATCATATTATTTCTGATCAGGGCATTTATTGCTAACATACGCTTTGAATATTTAGTGGCTGACTTATTTCTTTTCCAGTTCTTCTAAAACTACAAATTACTGTAGGGCTACATATCTGAAAAACATTGCTGTGTGAATACTAAAATGTATTTAAAAGTAAATTGGAGGTATGGCTTTCTATGTTTAATTCCTAGTATTTCCAGTTAGAAGGACTTCAGGAAGTAGGGCTACGAAAAACCTGTGCTTCAGAGAATATAGTTAGGGAGAATAGAAGTCAAAAAGAGTCTAGATTGACCAACTAACTGATTCGGTGTATAAGATAGCTTTTTGTGTTTAACAGCATTATTTTATAATTTTTCATTACGTTCTTCTATTGAAAGCAAAATTAGGATCTAACTCCTACTAATGATAGCATTGGAGTGCAAATTAAATTACTTGATTTTTCATAGTGTAAAATATTTCCTCTTAACATTATAATATAGAACTAATTTTTATTATTTGATATAGTTATTCTTTTCACTTGGTGTAATACAGTGCTAATACTGAAAGAATTTCTGAGTTCATGGATATAGGTTATTAAATTATGTGAAATCAATTACAAATATTCTATCTGTAATTCAAATCCAAGAAAATATCAAGGAGCTTATAGTAATGTTGTCTTCAAAAATGCATTTTTATAGGAGTGTCTATATTATTTTTCTCCAGAATTTAATTTAGAACTAATTAGGTTAAAATGGATTAAGAAGTTCTCATTTCTTTAATGTTAACTTCAGCAATTAATAAATTATCAATATAATTATTTTTCATTTCTTAGAGATAATAGTGTTGAACACATAACTGTAACTTATATAAATGAATATATTTCAATTCATAAAGAGTTTAGAAAGGAATTTATATCTAAATAGTAGATAAATAGCCTGTTAAAGCAAGTAAATTTTACAGTGATGCAGATTTGTACATGACAAAATGCAGCAGAACTGTATTTAGTTGTTATGGCAACCAGTAAGTAGTAAAGCTGAACTGAATGCACTGATACTGAAATTCCTGGCCAAAAGAAATTAAAGGGTTGATAAACTGACAAGCCTAGCTCATGATGAATGCATGTTGCTTTAATTTATAAATGGAACTCCACACTGTGGTAAGGTTATATTTCAATGAGTCAGGAAGTATCATGCTGTTGCATGCAAGGATGTTATGATTAACATCAGATATATTGTCAATTCTATATTCCAAACAGTCCAGTAAACTGATAAATATCCTGTCCTGCAAGTTTCTTTGCATGGGGGCAGTGCTATTAAAGCCTTATAAGAACCCATTATTTCCAATTCAGAATTAAAATATTTCTGCACTTAACACTTAAATGTCAAATTTCAGTCCTTTGCAGAGAGAAATGAATTTGCTTTTGGTATAAACATGAAATAGGTGTCTGTACAGCATACAATAAAGTATCTGAAACAGATGACAGGTTATTACACTGAATTACCTTGTATATTCTGAGACTTTACAGGGTTTCTTTCCCAGTGAGAAAGAACGGACCTCGGAGCCATGGTCCAACTTTCTCTTCATCTGTAAAATGGGACAAGGAGAAAGATGTTAGCTTACCACCTTAAGTTAGGACTATAATGAACAGGGTGGTATTTTGCTTATATCTCCCTATTTCATTTACATCACTTTGAAAGACCACTTTGCTTTATAATTAAAATATTAAAACAGAATTATTCCAATAGCCCAACAACCTTCAGTGCAATCTTGTATGCCAGTCACTGGGCTTCCAGAACATCAACTGTATTTATTACTACACACTTGTTCATTATAATTCGTCTTCTATAATCTGGTTACATAGGTTTGCAAGTATTAGCTTTTTAAGTTGCTTAGAATGAAAAAAAATCCAAAAAATGTAAAGGATAATGGGATTAAAATGGGATCCATGTTGACCCCACTTTAATGACTTTCTGAAAAGAATTAAAATCCTGGTTGTTCTCCCAGGCCTTGGAACAGGATGATTATGGAAGCTCTATGCTTCTGTTTTTGTTTTCTGGTCAGCTGCGTTCTTTCATATGTGTTGTTGTTGTTTTTTTCTATTTCTTTTTAATTGTTAGTTGCCCAGAGTTGTTGAGTTGGGTAGCCTGCAACTGAATGAATAAAAAAAAATGTTCTTGCATAACTATTTGAGAAACATTTTATGAAAAGGAATCAGGGACATTAAACTACTTCTCTGTGAGATGTTTCTTGTATTTCTAACTTCTACTGACAGATTTAATAAAACTAAAATTTTTCTAACCAGAATAATGTGCCGTGGGGGGGGGGGGAGAGTGTGAATATATGAAGCTTGCCTGTGTTCCCATTGCCAAGCAGAGAATTTTTTTAAAGATTTTGTTTTAAAGATAAATAGATTATTTATTCTAAAAATAAATAATACCCAGTAATCGGCATATTGAGTCAAACAAGTTATTAAATCTTACTACACTCAGTGATTTTTAAAAACTGCTAGGCAAGAAACTTAAATTAAAACTGTATGTAAGAATTTTATAAAATACAGTTTCATTACTGTATGAAATAGCTTAGTAGAAGTTTGCATTATAAATAGATTTGTTATAAACTTTTTAGATTTGACCAATGCAGCCATAACCTGCTACACTGGCTAAGTGACACGGCATACATGTTTGAGCAGAAAGATAAATATTGCATATGATGGGTTTTATTATTATAGATTTTTCATAATACAGTGAATGTTTGAAATAATTGCTACCATTCCAATATTATCATATCCGTCTTTGAAAAGTGATGTCCAAGATACACTACCTTTCAAAACAAATTATATTTATTTATTTTATTAAATGGATATTCACTATTTAGCTGGTACTGATACTTTGGTATTGATACCAAAGATACACTGTTTTCCAAGATTTTAAAATGCACTTATATGCATTCATCCAATGTGTTACATATGATTTTGAACAATGTTCTATGTAAATTGCTATGCTTATTCATTTTACTTTCTCAGTAATGAAGCTGTTCTTATGGTTAACCTATCTGTATGCCTCTGGCTCATATGGGGCAGAACACAGCATGTTACCATACAGGACTAAAAACCCAAATGAGAAAACAATCTTCTTTGCAAGCATGCTTCTTCTTTAAAACAAGACACAGAATAACAGAAACCATATTTTTATCCATGTGCAGGAGAATAAGAAAACCACTGGAAAAGGACTCCTTTATTACTATAAACTAACCCCATATTAACATTAACTTGTTTCTTCAGGGGAAAAAAATGTTTTAAATCTTTAATTTGATTTTCTGTGTGGGACAGCATGACATAAAAAAGGCATTCAGAGAAAAAAATAATTTATTTTTCTTCAGGCAAATTTTGGGAGTCAGAGGTGTAACATCAACTCCTACTTCGAACACAAGTTCATTGTCTCAGAAGTACAGGATATATTCTAAACAGTTTCTACAGTTGCCAAAGACCGTTATCAAACTCTCATTTTCTCAATATTTGTATTAAACTTTTTTATCCCCAGTCTAGATTGTGAAATATGCAGTAGCTCTGCAATGCACACTGTATTAAAAAGATGTTAATAAATTATCATATATCATTCTATACAGAAGTTTATTCCCTTCAGAATAATCTTATACAACACAATTTAAAACATGATTCATAAATACTCATGGAAACATTTGAATCTTATAGCAAAGTATTACTTAGTATTAGCATTATTATTTGAAAGAACAGATCCTGCAGCCTGTTTTCTGCACGACTACTGGGAATGCACCAGGCACATCTTAAAAATACCTCTCTGATGCAAATATTTATATAGAAGCATAAGAACTATTTGTTTCCAAGGCAGCTGCATTAACAAAATGAAAATAAAATACTCTTGAAGAAAATATACAGAAGTGAATCCGAGGGAAGCTCTAATTAAAAACAAGCTTAAAGTGCAGAGCTGAATATGAAGACTCAGTTCAGTCAAAGGTAAATAGTCTGATCTTTCTCTGGTTTCTCATGCAGATTTTAAAATAAAAGCATTTCGCATCTCACTGAGCCTTTTCATTATTTGCCTTTATCCAGCACGTAGAATTTTAAGCATTCAGCCACCCACTAAGGGGAGGGGGGCAACTACGGAGATACTGCAGCCATCTACAATGATACGGATTTTTCTTTCCTTCCTCTTCTCCCTAACATACAGAATAATACCTTTTTCAAAAGCACGCCAGTTACTTACTTTGTAAAAAATCATCTTTAAAGTGCCGTAGAAGCCCATGTTGTCGGTATTTTTTCCCTTCAGAGATTCTGTGCCCCCAAGTATCCGACTGCTCGGTAGTCTTTGACAATATAAACCTTTTTCAGGTAGATATGTCACAGACTCTAATGTGGACATGCTCGGGCACGTCAGAAAAGGAAGATTGGGCAATAGAACCAGCAGCCAAACTCCACTGCGAAGGAGAAGGAAGCTCGCGATCAAACAGCTTCTCCCGGCACACATACATACGTAGGGCTTGTCGAAGAAGAACTTGAGGGAATAATGAGATCGGGAGGGAAGATTATTGGAGGAGACTTTGCCCAGTCAAAGCCTTGACGGAACGGATTCCTCCCTCAGCGGCGCAGAGATCGGATTACATCTTCCCTCACGCTGAGAATGGTGCAGTCCAAGTTTCAGCAATGCAGGCTGCACATCAATTATATGGTGCTCAGCTCCAAGGAGCCTGTGAGCATACAGCATGGGAAGGACTTCGGCAGGAAATTAAAGCATCCCCATGCCTTCCTCACATTGGCCACTGGGACTGGGGAAACACGGAAACTCTGTCGTTTCGAGCCCAGTAATTTATCTTCCTCATTTTAAGCAAGCAGAATAGTACCAGCTAATTCAAAATTACCAGCTGCAGCAAACAAGTTAATTTTCTCTTATTACAAATGTACTGTTGCCCTCAGGCAAGCTGTCTGCACCTTTAAGCCAAACCTTCTACTGGATACAGAAAATGCTCCATAAAATGCAGTTAATTTTCTAATAATTCGAGATAAGCATTCCTTTTGGCAAACAACCTCATTTCTTATTTGGGAAAAATACATTATGCTGGAATAGTTAACATTCAGCCCAATCTTATTATGCATCATCTACCAGTAGGATATAAATATTAAGGTGCAATTCCAAAATAAGATCATCTAGTTCACCTTAAATGTGGTACACTGAAAATGCTTTCTCATTGCTATTTGGTTAAAGCTAAAATGAAAAATACTTATTCCATGATTTTCCAATGGTAACTTGCTTCTACTGCACATTTTTTCAAAAAATGTTTTTAAGTCTGTATTACTCCTTTTAAGATATACTAATTATAGTCTTTACTCAAAAAGTATGAAATTGCAGATACATATTTGAACACTAAATGGATCAGTTTCTCAGGAGTCATGTGACCACTTCTCTTTCACCATTAGATACTTATGCCCCCCAGTAGCCTGTTAAGGAGGGGCATTCAAAGGGCAGGCTTGCATACTCCCATCAGGAAACAAGTAGTGCTCTGTTCCCTCTTATTACTTTCTAATATTAATAAATAGAGCTCACTAATAAAATGAAGAAAATGGACTAGCTTTATATATATATATATATAATCTCAGAACAAGACAATATTGGAAGTTCTTAATTTCTTATGTTGATTTTGTTTAAGAGGAATAAACCAGGCTCCCTTCTTATGATAACACTTTAAGCAATCATGCACAAAGCCACCGTCATTAGTACAAAGAGCTAACAGGAATTATCAAAACTTAGCAGCTCAATATCTATAAGAGGAGAATAATTTATATTGAAGGGAGAGAAAAGCAATATAACATTATACGTTCTAAATACACAAACATAAAATGATCAGAAGTTTGCTAAATCAAGTAGAACTATCACATGTTCTAAACGTGATACTTTCTCTAGTGTTAATACTGCAGCATGGCAGTCATATGGAAGTATGCTCATAGTTTCCCAGATGGCATTCTTGCCATTAACACAGTGTACTTTCCCTCCCTCGTACTGTAATATAAAACATTAAGAAAATGCTTCCAATTTTTAAAATGCTGCTTAATTTGTCTACAGTCTATCATTTACTTGAGTAAAATCCCCTTCAAACAATTTGTTATGGTAAAAATTGGTGGTTGTTTTTTTTTTAAATGTGCATGGTATCCTAAAATCTATGTGTGAGCTCCTAACTTATCATTATCTATTAGCAAGCAACTCCACACATCATAATTGTTGTGTTATATTTGTACTGGTCATTCCAATCACAGAAAATGTAAGAATCATACATATCATATATTAGGTAACCCCAACACTGCAGATATTTAAACCATTTCATGATGGCTATGATATGTGTGCTTGTTAATACTATTGCGTGGCATCCAGTTCCTACAACAAATGTACAGTTCTTGTCCACAACATAAAACCATTATATAAAATTCTGTATAGAAAAAGGTTATTTATATACATTAATCAATAAGGCATACAGTATTGCATGTTCCTTCTCACCTAATTACAATCTCATGAGGACAGACAGTGGGATCATGCTTGCTGTTCTTCCCTGGTCGGTCACATCACCCCTGCCAGCCCCATTACTTCTGTATGTTGGAAATAAGGTATGGAATAGGAAGCCAGCTTATGTGGCTTCCTTTATAATTCAAAACCCTGATATCAAACTTTCCTGATGAAAATCCAATTTTCAACTAATATTAGAGAATGAAAAACCTGTTTCTATATTCTTTCATTGTAGGAACAGTTTAGAGTTAAAGAGTATGAAATATACACCCCAAGATAAACATGGGGAACCAATATACTCTAGCAGGAAAAATCTACTTGAAATGTCACATACTATCCACTTTAAAACATAACAGGTGGTTTAGCATTTATAGACAAGATGTAACTCAATAGCAGAATACATGTCTTAGATTCAAACTATTTAAAAAGTTAAAAGCACCTTTGTCTATGAATTAGTGAGATGATACACTTGGACTGACTATGGGGAAAGTCTCAAACAAATGTTCACTCTGACAAAATGGTCCTTAAACATAAAAATCTAGTATGTCAGGGAAAAGGCTTGGCCAGAGTCTTCCTGTGTCCAACTGCCCAAGTGCAAATAAGTGGTTCAAAAAAATGAATACTTATAAGTAGTCCGAATTATTACACTCCATATATAAAATTTGCATTAAGTAGACATGTCACAAATTATTGTAATAATGATATGCCATAAAAAATAGTAAATCAGAGTTAGTGCACCTTGCTGTCTCTAATGATTCTTGATACAGTTATTAGGTATATTCTGCAACTGGCTGGCACTCAAGACAAAATTCCAGTGAAGGTAAGAAATTAATACTATTTTAATCTTTATTTTTATCCTAATTATCCTAATTCAGAAATATACCTCTCTCTCTCTCTCCAAAACAGTTATATAGTATACTTTAAGTGGGCTCCTCTGTTTCATTTTCTTATGACAAATTGTCCAAAATAGATAGTATTCAGGGGAAACTAGTATTAAATAAGACGGTAACATTAAAATGAAACTAAGCTGCTCTCATAGTAAAGGGGGAAGAAATGAGTCTTATATCCCCATTTTACAGAAGGAATTGAGCTGCCTAGATTAATGGTGTGCAAAAACAACAAATTACTTTTTAAAACAAATCATTTTCCAGTAATAAAAAAAATAAATCAGGCATAAATAGGAGTCAAGTGAGGATGGAGAGAATCAAGCAGAATACTCTGAGCTGTTAGAGAAGGCAATCAGCTCCCTCAAGCTGCAACCTAAATAAGTGCAGTTGATTTACACATACAAAATTATTTTAAATAGTTGCAAAAACAATTTTTAAAATTTAAAGTTAGCAAATAAAAAGGCTAAATTATTAATTATAAAGTTGTTATTATTGTTGTTATTATTATAAGGAACTAACACTGAGTTTCACTCTATAATTTCTTCATTGCTGGTATCCTATAATAAAATAGTTGTTCCCATTATATAGCCTATCCATCTGAATTTCTTACAACTGCAATGGTGGTTAATATATAGATCAGAGAACAGTACTATACAGTATTATATAGAAAATACATTACAATATGCTTAAAACGAGCCCTTAAAATGAGGTCTAAAATGGATATATAGTTGTCATCTCATTTATTTTTGGAAAACAAAAAAACCTAATTTTACTTTCTCTGCTATCTTCAATTGATAGATGAAATGTTGGAAAAGTAGAAGGCTATAATGAAATGTACATTTTATAGCAGTAAAGACTTCCACGCTGTCCCTAAATTTTGCACTAGCAAAGGTCTTGCGACAGCTTTATGCCCTTTACTAATTTCTAAAAAAATAAACTCCAGGTATGAAACAACATAGTTGTTATACTTCCATATTTGGTTTGGCATGATGTAGAATAATTCTTCTTCAATTCTTCATTATAGAAGATTAGTTTAAGAGATAGGAGATTCTGTTGCATTTTCATAAAGAGTAATTCAGATGTAAACCTGAATGCAGTTATCTTTCTATTCTTACATTTCCACACATTTTGCTGTACATTTCTCTGATTTAAACACACACACACATTTCAAGGGCATATGTTTTACAACCCTCACTGCATTACTTCAGGCCAGTCACACTCCTTCTTAGTCCAGCCTATCTTAAGGATTGCTGTTGTGAAAAAAAGGAAGAGGGGGTACTATATAAGCTGCTTTCTACTCCTGAAGGAAAGGCAAGATATAAATCTAATAAAGAAATCGCCTCTCCCCAACTGTTACCTAGCAGACTGCCATTCCATCAAATTGAAGAACCAGAGGAAGAAGAGAAGCAAGATTATTTCATTACACTACCTCTAGTAAAATATGAACTGCTACCTGAACAATTTTCACTCCAGCTGATTGTGAGAAGTTGTCTTCCTTAAGAACTAGAGCTTCCTTTTTCCCTTCTGGCCTAAAATCGTCCTGAAGTGTCATATCTTAAAGAATACCCAAACTTGGCTCTTTCCTATTTAATCAAAGTGCTACTCACTTGCTATTGATAGCATTTGATTATTTACGTGGGATCAGAATAAGCTGACCAAACAGCAGCTGGGAATATCACTTAGAACAAACAGCAGTATAATTCAATGGTGCAGTATACATTTCAGCCTCCCGCAACAATATATTGTTTGCTGTCAAAGCAAGGAAAAAAGTTCTCAGTTGTAGCCAATTTTTAGCTTTGCCTTGAAAAACTGATGTAAAATCCATTACAAATATTCCATGCTTTAGGAAAAGATGCCATGTTAAAACATGGTTAATCATCCTATTTAAATAAAAGACTATTTCTACTGATTTACAACACTCTTGACTGAAAATCAATATTTTTTCCAGAAAATAAGTTACAGAAATATACAGTATTTAATATTGAAGCAGATCCTCAGTCCAGCTATTTCCCTCTGCTGCTTATTTAATTATGAATAAAACATTCTTCAGTAATCTTCCATATAAAAAAGAAAGCACTTTTAGAAGGGTTAGTATTTATAAAGAGTGTTATAACAGCAGGTTCTAAGTTAAGTAATTTAAAAGGAACCAGATGTGTATACATGTGTTTGGATGTGGAAGCACCTTTACTTATCTCTTCAGCTACAATTGTCATAAGCACTTTTCTATTAATTCTGGAAGTTATCTGAGAGTAAATGTTGGACACCAGATCCCTACACCCAGGAAATGAAATAATCTGAAATTTAATAGGACTGTGCAGCACTTCAGGTCCAAAATATGCTTTGCGGTGAGCAGAGACATGAACATAATACCTGTCTGCAATGCCTTAAACTCAAAGTATTATGACTTGAGACATAGCAGCAAGGACTTGGGGCAGCAGTACTGTGGAGTTGTGGCAGCAGGAGCATGGCTAGGTCAAGGCTCATATTTGGTATCAATCAAAGGTGGGGATTCTATGCTAACTGCTTGGCATGAACTCAATCTGAGGCCTGCTTTGGACTGGACTACTGAGTGGGACTCGTAGAAGGACTGAGTGGTTACTGGTGCACGTGGTTGGATGCCCACTCAGCCTCGCCTTTTTTGGCTATTGAGTGCTGATGGAAGGAGCAGCTAGGTGCGCTGACAGTTTGCAGGGGTGTGTGAAATTTGGTTGGGTGGGTTCCATGGCCAGGGAGGGTAGAGAAAGGACTGAGGGAATATGGATTGTTGGGAGAGATGAGCTGGGGTGTTAACATCAGTGTGGTGATGAAAGGAAGATATGACAGGAACCTGAGGGCAGGATGTTCATGGTGAAGGTGGGATTGATGTCAGATCAATCCAGACTTCTAACCCTTAATATTCACCCTAATATCAGGTCACTGGATCCTTGGTAGGCCTTGTTCCTGGTTGTTGCTATTAAAGGCCAGAAGAGTTTGCAGTAAGACCATCCTTATGCATGACTTGATTATGAAAAAAGCAGCCTACCTTCCATATATTACTGAGACCTGGTTGGGCCCAGAAGGCAAGTTTCCCTTTTAGAGTTGTACCTGCCTAGATTTTCTATGTGGCATCAGCCAGGACTCCAGAGCAGGGGAGGTGAGGTAGTGGTTGTCATTTGGGAAGCCTTGATGGCCTTCAGAGGTTCTGCAGTGCATATAACTGAATGTGAGACCTTGAGGCAGAAGATGATTTCGTCAACAAGTTGGCAATAGAATCCCCAAATTTGATAGCCCTTGAGGATTTAACATGTCTCTGGCTAGCACAGAACACAAAGCACAGAGCAGCCCAACCATGGACCTGACCCAAATCATTAAGATCCTGGTGTAGCTTGAAGGTAACACACTTGATCTATTTTTTGTTTTGGGGCACTGCAATATGAGGCACTGCAACACTAAAGGTAAGGGATGTTACCATTACTCCTTTGTCATAATCAGATCAGTCTACAATTGCTTTACAGCTTGCTTGTGCTGTAGTTAGGTAGAGCCCATTAGATTGGTCTGCCCAGGCATGTAATGGACTTCAAGGGATTCCAGCAAGAGCTTAGAGTTTTTCTCAGGATCTGATGGGATGTTCGTCTGGGCTGTCAGTCCTTTTAGGTATACCAGATTAAAAAAAATAAGATACCACAGGAATTCCAGGAATGCTACTTTATTGTTATAGGGGTAATAACAGAACCTTGAAAGCTTGTCCAAGTTTCTCATATTAGAGATTACATTGTGGTGATAAGAGCAGTGAAACATAGTTATTTCTACACTGTTATTGCATCCACATATAGGTGACCAGCAGCCCTTTTTCAGATGAATCTTTTCTGGAATCACAGAATCCGAAGCAGGCTGGTGGAAAAAGTTGTTCAAAAATGCTTAGAACTTTATTTTGACTAGGCTGCTCCAGTCAAAGGGCAGATACATGGTTTTGCTTGGTTAGCTGGGAAAAGTTTTATTCTGTGTCTTTTAAGGAAGTAGACAGGATACTTGGGACTGTTAGCCCCACCGTTCGTTAGATCCATGTTTCTCCTGGCTGGTCAAAGCCACTCAGAAGGTAACACGTGATTGGGTCCACACAGTGATGTTGCTCTCCTTGAGGGAAAGAGTGATTCCTCCAGACATGTAGGAGATGAAGATGTGCCCACTCCTCAGGGGGCCATTCCGGGACCCAACCATTCTAGACAATTTTCACCCATCTTCAACCTCCCATTTTCAGGAAAGTTTTGAGAAGATAATTAGGTTGCAAATGCATAAGGTCCTATAGGAAACATCTTTTCCATTGGGCTTCAGGCTGGGGCACAGTACTGAGACAGCATTCACTGCACTGGTTGATTATGTGTGGCAGAGCCAGTATGGCAGTGGTGCAACTGTCCTAGCCCTCCTTAGTGTAAGGAACCACAGAAATGACCTTGGAGAAGGCATCCAGAAGCCATTAAGAGAACAACAGGTGCAGAATAAGCAAGTGTTAAGCCCAGGGAGGTGGGAATGTATTAGAAAGAGTCTCAGACTGGCTTCTCCCTCGCTCCCCAGGATATAAGAAGGGAAGGGAAAACATGGGCAGATTTCCAGATCCTATTACTAAGGCCTGTCTCAATAAGTTATAGTTCTAGTCATCCTATTAAGCCAGTTCCTGGCCTGTATACCTCGTAGGGCTGACACTTTGATACCACTGAACTATACTTCTCAACAAACTGCAGGGATTAGGGATGGAGGCATGGTGTTGTGATGACTCTCCTTTCTCTGCAGCCAGTCTCAGTGTATGTGTGTGTGGAGACGTTGAATCTGAAGCCCTTACTGGGTTGGGTGACCCGGGGCTTGACACTCTTGCCCCTCCTGTTTAACATGAAGTCATTGGGTGATGTCATCTGTTGGTCTGGGGTCAGATCTCATTACTATGTTGCTTATATGCAGTCATATATTCAACTCCTGACTGGCCAAGCAATGCTGTCCAGGTCTTGTTCCACTGTCTGGAAGCATTTGGAGCCTGGATAAGGAAGAACAGGCTCAAACTCAACCCTACTGAAAACCTGTGGGTTCTTGGACTACCCCTGGCTTAGAGGATTTTACACCTTTGGTCTTGAATGAGACCATACTTCCCCATTTGGGACTGGTGCTCAAACTGAGGGTCTTCCTGAACTTTTGGCTCCTGCTAAAGGAAGTGGCAGCTGAGGCCTCTGAACATAATGTGCACTCATTGTGCCTATTCCTGGACTAGGAGGCCCTACTTACAATCATTCACACCTTAATTGCCTTTTATGTGGACTACCACAATGCATTCTACATGGAACTGCTCTTGTAGACCGCATGAAAGCTGTAGTTGGCCCAGAATATGGTGGTATGAGCAGATCTTGTCATGCCCATGTAATGTCTCTGCTCCACAAGCTGCACTAGTTATCAACAGGCTTCAAGGTGCAATTCAAGGTGCTGGTTATCACCTATAAAGGTCCTACATGACATAGGGTCTAGTTATCTGAGGGGCCATCCATTTCCCATGGTTTCTGCCCATCCTGTACAATCAGACATCTGTGGCATGCTTCAGGTCCCATTGACTAAACAGTGCCATCTAGAAAGTGTGCCTTCTGTGTTACAGTATCTCTCCTCTTGAACAGCACCCTAAATATTCAAACTGCTCCTACCTGGTCTGCCTTTAAATAAGCCTTGTAAATGGCTCTTCTTTGACTTAGGGTAGTTGTCTGGCCCTTTAAGGTTAGGTGTTGTATGGGGGAAAGGGTTTTTATTGTTTCCTCTGAGCAACAATTGTTCTTGTCTGACATTGTGATGTTTCTTGTCTTTTTTAATTGTAAGCTACCCAGAGTCATTCTAGAGTCAGGTAACCCTAGAAATGTATTCTATAAATATGAATAAATACATAAATATAAACCAAGCAGGTATTTTCCCAGGATCACACAGCAGCAGCTGTATAATTCCCCCCAAAAGCACAATTGCTTTAGGAAGATGCAGAAATGTGCCACATTCATATCCCTGCACACTCCAAAGAACATTTTTGCTTTGAATCTGAATGTAGACCTGTTGATAACAGAAAAAAGGAAGTTATCCGCTATCTGTATTTTTAAATAATTAAATTTCATTCAGGTTAACACAGAGACTGCAACTATTACCTACAGTATCAGGCCTGGAAGAAAGCACATGGAAGTGAACAGCCACTTGACGCTATTAAAGACAGACTAATTTCCATTTTGTCCTGAACTAGCCTCTCAGTCTCAAATTAGGTGACATAACTTTAACCTGAGCACTCTGGACAAATTGAAAGATAACAATGGGAGTTTTATACAGCTGGATACTATATAACAACTGTGACTTCCTATTCCAGTTGATTATTCTAAGTTTATACAGTATTTGAACATATATTAGATATCAGGGGTGAAATGTTTTAAATCTAGAAATTACTTTCTTCATCAATCATGACAATTTTGTAAACTCCAGTAAAATCACAAGGAATGTCTGGAAAAAGATTGTTGAGGTTACCAAGAGAGAAGACTGTGAACATATCTTTCAGGTCAGATCAAGTTGTCCCCTACTGCACCCTATCCCCCAGCATTGTGCAGCACAAATACTGCAGTGCTGAGAAGTGTTTCATGCACCAGAACTTTCAAATGTAAGTTTTATCTGATCTGGACACAGGTCCTACAACACAATTCTTTAATTCTCTTCATGTGTTGTTGAAAGTTCTCGCTAGGACTTCCATTTTCATATGAGTTACCTTTTCCTGTACAGAAGAAAGAAGGAAAACTCCACTAATAAAGGCTGTATTTCCATCAAGTGTTGATATAGTTTAGCAGGTTATGCACAAAAACAATGGAGATGCTCTAAACCCAGCATAATTCTAATGAAATTAGCTCTCACATTTAATTACATGCTTTATAAGCATTATCTCTTTTGCAGAATATATTTTAAATGAGAAAGGATTCAGAAGCAGGAATCATAGTTTACTGAACACTTACATTCTAATTAGTATATTTAATGTATTATTGAAATGTAATATAAATGTAAACCTTTTTACAAATGCATCTAAAAATGTTACTTGCTTAAAGCACACTATTAAGAAAATAATTCAGAGAACAGCTATTTAGAAGAACTATGTAAAGATCCAGATTTGAAGGAGAACATGTGATTCATGGCACACGGGGAGACTTTAAAGTGGCTGCCCTCCACAGTGATGAGTGATTCTGGGAAACGTGTTTAAAGTGTTCCTGACAAGTCCTATGTGAAGGCTAATATGCCCTTCAAACCTGGATATTTGCACAGCTGTACTATATAGCATGTTAGAGAGTTTAGTATCTCTGTTTTAAATTTTTAAGCCAGGTCTTGATTTTGGCTGAACTGCAGTGATCTTAGATGACTACAAAAAGGAAAACAAGATTAAGCTATGAGAAACCTTTCCAGTACTGTTTTATATCTTATGTTAATACTTTGTTTACACATACAGCACGTCAAAGTTTTATACTAAACAGCTGTGTCAGAAGAACAAGTAATAAATCCATAAAAAAGAAACACATATACACACTATCTTACCTTCAAAGGTGATGGAAGAGAAACTGAACAATATCTCTTTTAAGAATGTCTTTGTGTCTGCTTGGAGCAGAGTTGAGACAATCATACATGTTCTACTGAGCTGTCCTCTGTACCTTCCCTGGCACTCATAGCTAATATTCCCGCTCATCAGCAGATGCTCAGAACATTCCAATCAGAAATTGCACTCATTCTATTGAAAGATCAATTCAGTGTAATTTCTATGACAGTTGCAATATTCTGTGACATAGCTACTGCAGTTAGAAGATGTTGACTCTAATAACAGCTTTTGATGCCTAATCAACTTCCCCTTATATATATTTTAACATACACATCCTAATTTTTTTCTTTCTCCTTTTTTTGTTCCTTTTATCCAGTTATAGTTTTATGTCATTTGCACTGGTTCTTTACTGTCTTTTTAGTCTATGACCCGATAGCAAATACATATATAAATAGGTAGGTAGATAGAAGCTGTTTATTCAACCTGGTCTGGCCATCATACTATCTATTGCTCTAGAAAAATTAAGGTAATTGGATCTTTTCACATTTTATATTCTATCAAATATTTTGCTCAAATAATTCTCAAATTCTTGATAAAGAAACATCTTTATCAAGATGTTACAGAGCCAATGAAGTCTTCCCAGAGAGAAATAAACCAGGGTTCTATAGATTTACCATTCTGCACTAATAAAATTATTAATTATGCCAGACAGTATAACTCTTCGAACAATTACATTATCTTGCTTTTATAATAAATGATCAATATGCAACAAAAGATTAATTAGAGTATAAGGGATCTTTTGGAAATAATGCTCAGCTGCAGACTTAAATGTTTCTCCTGTCTTCTACCCCAGATGCAGTTGCAAGGATATTAGAAGCATCCACTTCTGCTTTTAATTAAACATAGTTTCCCGTTATGGCCCAACTTGAGAAACTAATCAGTTTAAGTTAGCTTAAAGTTAAACTTTAATTACTTAATCCTGGCTTGCTGAACTCACCAAAAATTGAACAAACTATAGTTCTCCAAAGTTGCACAGAACAAGAAATTTTGGCTAGCTTAGAAGAAGAAAATAGTACTTTCATATTTTCACAAACATGACTAGCGAGAAAGGAGAGCTCATTCACATAATATTCAACTGTACTTTTGGATTATTTATGAACTAGTCTCACATAATGAAAAAAAACCAAAGTAATTTATTTATGAAGTAACAGTTTCACTGTGAGATTGGTATTTGAACAGTTAGGGGATTAAAGAAGCCTGTTACTTATACAACTAGAACAATTTTAAAAAGAAATAATATTATAGCTCAATTAAATATTTACAAACATTGTTGCATCTAAATATATTTTCCCCTGGAATTATATTTAAAGGGGAATTTATTATATTTCTATATGTTATTCAGTTGCATTACATGATCTGTCTCTGTGCGCTATAATTATAAACCAGAAGGAAAATTCATTGTCATACATTAATACAGAGTTCTTCAATTGTTTATTATTGAACAATTAAGAAATTAATTGCTTTTTAGGCGTGTGTGTGTGTGCGCGTGTGTATCAATGAACAGAATAGAGAATGAAGAATATAAGGGCCAAAAGAACTGTTTTCTTAAGTGAAAAAAAGGAAAAAACTAACAGAAAAAAACCCAGAGTGTAATATATCATTATGACAGTTACATTCTAAATACACTTATCTAATGTAAATATTATTCAAGTGCATATATGTTTATTTCTAATACATTTAGATAACTATCATTCATCTTTAACCTACTGTATTTTGTATAACTGATTTCCATATTTCATTATACTTGTCCATATAAAGTCTACGTCTATAGGCAATCCGCTCATAGGTGGCAAGACTAATCAGGTCTTCAATCCACTGAGTGAATGGGGCTGTACATTTATATTTCCAATACTCCAATATCAGTCTTTTGGCCATAGTAAGGCCTGGAGAATCCATTTACGTTGTCCAGATGTCAATTTCCATGTAATAGGTATGTAATTAAAAAGAATATTATCCTCTGAAAATTTTGATTTTTGTCACATAGCCATATTTGTATAATCCACTACTTTCTCCCAAAATTTACTAAGGACAGGACATTGTAGAAACATGTGTTTTAAAGAAGCAGTATCCTTATTACATCTCCAGCAAAATGCTATCTTAGACAGATCTTTTCTATTCAAACATAGTGGGGTCCAAAAATTCTAAATATTATTTTTTGTTGTATGAGTTGTAATTTAAAGTCCATTGACACTCTTGGTATAGAAGTTAAGACATTTTCCCATTGCCTAGGTAATACTGGAACATCTAATTCTTTATTCCACTCATTTCTTAGCATCTGCATATCAAATCGATTTATTGATAACAAATATCTATAAAAGCTAATATAGGTTTGTTTGGGTTTTTTTAGTTTTAAAGGATTTAACAAGTTGTTCTAGTATCTCAGGGGTCTCCAAAGATGAAAATGTTGCTGGTCCAAACAAAGTTGTTAACAAATGTTGTAGCTGTAGATATTGCCATTGGGATACATCTGATAGATGATATTTATCTCTTAACATGGCATATGTTAAAAATTCATCTTCATCATCTATCAGTTGGTCCAAAGTCAATATCCCCACTTCCATCCAATTTTTCCATATCACCAGCTTTTTCCCAATTTTTAATGCTGGGTTTCCCCATAAAGTCAATTTAGTATGGGAAAAGGGGTCAAATCTTCTTATATTAAACATTCCATTCCATAACTTTCTGGCACAATTGTTTCCAGAGATATTAGAGTTCTAGTGTATTTTGAGCCTATCCAACCAATACATGTATGTTCCAAAGTTCCCCAAATCGGAAAATTAACACCAATTGTTGGTTTCCAGTAACAGGTAAACAATAAGTAAACATGATGATATAGCTCCAGATTTGGAAAATAGAATCCTCCTTCATTAACTGGTAGTTGCATTTTCTGTAAAGATATTGTCGGAATTGAAGAACCCCATATAAATTTTCTAAACAGAGAATTTATTTTCTGAAAATAATTTCCAGATATATGAACTGGGATTCATCTCAGAAGTGACAATATTTTTTCTTAAAAATGAAAACAAAATCCTACTTTGAAATATATTATCTTAGCCAAATTGTGGTTCCTCTTAAGACATTGCAAAAACTGCACACATCATAAGAAACCTCTAGAATGCAGAGTTCACAGCAAGTTCTTTCAAGTTTTTCTGACCTATTGTCATTCATTGTCTGCTATATAAGTTCTTACAGACAAACATTTCAACTGAAAAGGTAAATGAACACATTCATCCAAATCAAATCAATTATTTTTCTATGTTGCATCTCTAATTTTAAAAGCCAATTTTGCAAATATTTACACAAGTACAAGGTTACCTATCATTATATGTGTTTTAGTCTATTATACATATTTAAATTAAATTTAAATTGCACTAACATAAATTAAGATTTAGAACAAGTCTATTCCTTTCTTTCTCACAAGGAAATAATACTGGAATAGAAGGATTGCAATAAAATAATCTAAAATCAGCAAGGCAAAAAGCACTGTAAACTACCTGAGCCATCACTTTGTTTTCTATTACCATAATGTCAGTATTTTCATAAAAAATTATTTTTTAAAAATCAAAATTCAGTATCAGTAAATATAGGTCAATATTCCATAAACCAGAAAGGTACAAGTTGGAATTTGTGTGTGTTTAACAGTTCCTGTGATTGCTGTAATTGCTAAAACTATAAAATATAGGTCTGACTGATTTCTGAGAAACAGAAGGTAAAAATTACAGATGTCTGGAAAGTTACTGCTGAAATTTTCTTTCAGCAATATCATGAAGCAAATTACATATTACAACATATTTTGACTGAGTTTCTGTTTTATTCTTTGTGTAATCAGGTATACCTGCCACAAAATTATTTGCAAACGTTTTCTTGGAGTGGAGTGTGTTCATGTATTATCTGAAGATTAAAACCAAATTAATGGCAGTGCTAGACTGTAATATTATTGTTTTAGTCCCAAAAGTCCACCAGTCATTTACCATAAGGCAAAAACTATTGATTGGATACCATGAGCTGGATTAATTTTATGGCTGTAATCTCCTTTTAAGCATTTCACATCTGAACTTGTGCATTTAATGCATTGTTTCCTCAACTTTAACAACTGTATAATTATCTCCAGATCCAGCCACCCTATGTAATTTTTGATCACAGGGTACAGGTGGTGCAATGTGTCACATGACTGTATTGTTCTGATCCATAAACCTAGACACAGCCCATGTGTCCTGTTAGCAGAAACAGCCCTTCATCCCTGTGAGCTCCCTTTGTTTTCTCCTTCATTTCAGTATGGCTGCAAAATCTGCTAAGGATACCTACAGGAGTTCTCACTTTGGATGAATTACATCTTACCTTATGGGAAGCTCTAATCTCTTCCTGATTGTTTATACTACTGTAATGGAATTAAAAACCACAACATAGCTTATTGTCATATGATTATTCTACTGTAAAGACTGATCAACAGCAGAATAACACTGTGCTACTAATGAGTTTTAGGTAACTGACTAACAAAGTAGTAAAAAAACAGTCTCTGATTTTTTTCTCGTTTCTGATATAGTTCTAAATCTATTTATTGTACTCTGTACCCCTCTCTCAAGCCACCATAAAGGACTAAAACTTTAAATTATTCTATTGCACACAGCTATTCCAAAATCTACCTCACTATTTCTCTTGCTCCTTCTTTGTGCCTACCCACCCAGCAAAACATAATGCTACCTTCACTGTTTTCCTGCTCTTTGAGGTTTATAAGAGATTCTTATTCAGTATTAGAGGACTGGGGAAAAAAGTGGCAAAATAAAACCTGAATTGTTCTTGATGTTTGCCAGTAAGCCATTTTCTCCACCTTATTTTAACAACGTACAGCCTAGTGCATGTGAGCCACACCTTTGAAGAAGATGCTAACACAGTAGGATTTGTTGGTTATATGTATGCACAAATTTATATACATATGTGAACATTTATTTTAATGACCAATCTAACGAAGATGTACAGGAGAACATAATTTGTATTTTGAAGAAATACTACACTAATGAATTCACTGGAAAAAAATATTAGAGTTGTGCAAAGCTACAAACAAAGCATGCCCTGAGGTTTCTTCATTGCATCCCCTCAGTTCTAACACTGTCAGAAGGGCCAGCCTGAGACTGCACTGAAGCCACCCAATTTGGAAAACCCCTCAACAATTGCTAAGTCAACAAGAGAAGACCTGGCTTTCCACCCAGGCCTTTGGTGAGGATGAGTGTATGTTGTGGGTTTGTTTCTTTTTCATTCTGTCCAGTTCTTGTCATCTTTTATTCTTTTATTTTAGTCTCTTTTTGTATTTTTTCTTGTTTTTAATATTTTTACTTGTGAGCTATTCAGAGTCATTGGGAGTCGGATGGCATACAAATAATGATGATGTAGGGGTTTTTTTTGTGCCTGCTAAAAATTGATTCTGTATATAAAACATATAAATAAAAACAAGACAGCTCTAGAGAAGAAATGAATACGATTTTCTGTAGTACGTATATAAAACAAGGAAAGGTTTAGAGTTAAGTTGAAAAATGTTAAATGCTGCTTTATTATTTCCTCAATATACAAAACAAATAATAGTCAATAATGTTCATAATGGATTGCAAGTAACATATTTTTGGCTTTAGTAAGATTATAGAGAAAAGATCAGAGAAAGAAAAGGTTATGCTACAATAACAAATAGATCTATGATTCCCTGAAGACTTTCCACCCTATTTTAAGAGGAATTGTCTCATTCATAATCTTAGTTGACTGGGAAGTGAAAACTGGATCAGAACAGGCAGTAGAAAATACAGGGCTAGCAAAATGCCAATCCAAAATGTAACCTTTATCAGAAGCAAGATGCATATGATGAACAGTAAGTTAAGTAGTCCAGCAGAAAAAGAAGCAAGACAAGAAAATATTCCTCAGGCTCGTGGACAAAAATTATTTGAGCAATTTCTATCCATGGTTTATAAAGTGGAGAGCTTTTAAATCTGTGTTCTCAGAGATTTCTCCATGGCGAGGCAGCAGGCCATTAATGGCTCTTCTGATTCTGATAAAAGATTTAGTCATGAAGAGACCTTTATTCCCAAGGACTTCAGCCTTTCACTTTTTTTAAGGACAGGATTCTGCCTGGCCATTAACTAAGTTCATTCTTTTTAACAACTAACTTATACTCAACCCCGTTTTAGGAGGGGAAAATGTTTTGTAACCTTTTTCAGTCTCAGAATCTTTTGCAGCAACTTTCTTCTCTCGATTGCTTAATAGCAAAAGCTCCAACAGTTCATCTAAACAAATCTACTTGGAGAGGGCAGAATAACTCTCCTTGATAGTACTCAAATGTAGCAGATGATAAGTTCAAAGCTAATAAAACTTTTATCGTGAAAAGTCATTGTTACTTAAATTGCTTCTTATGACAATTTAATGATAAGATAGCCATTCACTGAATAATTTGTCAATGCTTAAACTGAAGCATTTATTAATGTAATAAAACATTAAGCCATTTTTTAAAAAATGTTATATATATAAGATCATTAAAAAACACCTTGCAATTAAGATATATAATATCTAACCATCAATATGTACAGATTAGGTTCAGACATACTGTGGCTTAACGTTACTTCAGAAGTTTCATATGCTTTCCTCTCTTAATTCTTCTCAGACATGCTATGAATTGAACAGAAGCAGGTAACCAGAGAGTGTCTGTTGAAGGTATCAAGATGTTCAACAAAGGTGAGGAACTGAAGTGGGCATTCTGAATAGAACAGCTTACTCCAAAGGAAAAGTGGCCCTTACTTTGGGACAGCTTGTCTCAAGAAGGAAGAGTGCCTCCTTCCCCATTTCAGAAGACTATTAAAATCTGATTGTTCCAGAAGCCTTTTGGAGAACAGGAAATAATAATATATGATGTGAATAAGTTACAGCGCCATTGATTGTATTTCTTGTGATGTATTTCTTGTATTACTATAATGTATAATATTATTTATTGTTTTATGTATATTTGTACACAGAGTCCTTGTGACACAAGCAGTATATGTATTTTATAAATAAAGAAGCATTAGACTATCTGTAAGAGTACCTTTTTAATGAAAAAAAGAAAACTGAAGTTATACTAAATTTTACAGTTTTGCTATAACCATTATCACCAATCTACATTATAACTTGAAAAAAGGGGAGAATGTGGAAACATCTTTTGGCTTTTGATCTTTCCCGTCCCTTGCCATTATTTGATTATCCATTTTTTAAGGCAAAAGGACAGATTGGCCATGTGAGGAATAGGAAAATGAAGAGTTTTACAGAATTAGATATTTGACTGAAAACTTCCCTACAGAATATTCTTGCACATATTCTTGTATTCAATAATTCCTTAAGCTAATCAACTCTAGTAAATTATGACCATTGGCAACATTTGGAGAAAGGGATCTTATCAATATTATTACATTATTCAACCAGCTATCTTGAAAATATCAAGAGATCCCAGAATTCTTTTTAAATATATTTCAAATTGACCATAAATTAATCCATAATGATCCTAACAAGACACGTATGGCAGAGTTTAATTGATATCAGTGTGTGATATTTAAACCCTTGTTGTCTATATTACCCATTTCTGCATAGGGGAGCCATCACTTCCTGCACCCTACCATTTCTCTTTGAGGGGAAAAAAAGTGTAATATAAGCATGGAGGCACAGCCAGGAGCTCCCTGGTACAATCCCCCAGTTTCTTTGTGTAGAACCTGAATTCTTTACCCAGCATGCATCTCCCTGAATGGGGCTTGAGTAAAAAGATGCTAATCCTGTCAGGGACCTTTCAGAAGGGTTCTGCTGCATCTTAGCATTTCCTCTTAAATGGGAAAAGCAGATCTTGACATTCCTTCAAGAATGACGGCAAGACCAACAAAGTGGGGTAATGGTAGGGATCGTCTTTTGACCATCTGTAGCAGGGTTTTTCAAACTGTGTTTCACAGTTCTGTGCGAGATAAAGGGCAAAAAAAAAAAAAACCACTCGAACACAGCCATTTTTCTATCATTAAAGCTTTGTCTCTTAATCAGGGGTTCTGGGATTTTTTCTTAACTAATAGGTTCCACAGTCTGAAAAGGTTTGAAACCCGCTGATTTATAGCCTGGGCTAGCAGGCCAGATCAACTCAGAGCTAGATGTTTCCAATTCCTTCAATAAGATTTAGATAGCATGCTATCTAGGATGGTTTTTTAAGAAAAAGAAAATAATCCTTCCATACAAAAATGACAAATATTATTCAAGACAAAAATAAATAAATAAGTTTCCAAAGTGGAAACCTTGTTCTCTTGGAGAATACAACTCCAAGCACAACTCATTTAAGAACAGGCTGAATACCCTTATTCTGGATAAATTTGGTCTGAGCTTTATTGTATCGGGTCTAAATCAGTTACTACAGCTAGGCATTGTTTTAGTATTCCCATGACTTTGCCTAGATCATAAGGAAAAGGCAGATCTGCACATAAAATCATTACTTTACTTGATCATTTTCTGTAGACAAGATGGAACTTTGCATGACCTTAAAGAAAAAATGCCAAAAGATAAATAAAAAATACCCAGCACCACCATTTTCAAGGTAATTGCTCGAACATGAATAGAATCACTACAATATTCTCTGTTCCATCTTAGTTCAGATTTTTCCATGAAGATGCCACAACTGATGAAAAAAGACATGCAGACAAGCAGAAACAATAAAACTGTATTGCAATATGAAGAAGTTTTGGATGGTGTAGAAACAAAAAACAGTCTCCTACCATCTCTATCCTATGATAAATTTAGACCTGATTTGCTGCAATGTTTCTCTACTTTGTATACTTTGAATTAGAATTTTTTTTCAACAAAAAGACAAAAGAAAGGCATTTTGAACTAGCTGGTCAAGATTCTGGAACTGCTCTGTCTATAAATTTCCAGGCATTATTTTTTTGCATTTAAAAAAAAATAATTCACCTCATATATGGATAATTTATACTGGTAATTTTAAATTCTGACTATGTGATTTGCCTATATTTTTATAATGTCAAAATACAAACTTGTGTTTGCATTTTTTTCCCTTTATGGTATCATAATTACTAAGGAATTAATCAAATTTAACAGAATCTTCCTATTTATGCATGACTAAGTTTATACTAGATTTTGGATATGACATAAATTAGTAAATGATTAATTCAAATCCATTATTGATTATTTTGGAGTTTTAGGATTAAATGTTTCTAAAGGATGCCTGCTGATTGCAACTAGACTTATTGCAACTAGACTTATATGAAATCCATCTAATATCTGGAATATTTATGCAGGCAGTTTATTTAAAAATATGTTCAGTTTAATATTATATAAAATCTGTTCTCAACTAGAAACAACCTCCCAAATAGGAAGATGTAGATATGTGTAAGACTTTTGGCTCAATGCTGTCTATTTTTTTACCAGCAGTGGCTCTATCGTCTTCTTTCTAAAATTCCGAAACTGAACATGTTTGGGTTCTACTTAGGTCCTTTTGTGTGCAAAGATATATTTTACAACTGTCTTAAGATTATTTCCCAAATTTATAACTATCATTTCCATATTAAAATATTTATGCCTTGCCTTTCAGTGAGATAATAAAGGCTAACAGATAATGAACAAGTTGTATCATCAAATGGGAAAATTAAGTAGACAGTTATGTGAACAGGCCATTTTCTACTTTCATGCATTGAGTTAATTTATATTCTAAAAAGGGTTTCCAAAAGCTGAATACCTCTCAAGCTCTGAATTCATAGGCTGACCTTAGACTTTCTCAGAATGATTTTTAATGTAGTCTGCTATCAGCAAAACCCGTTTAAAACACATGCCCCATCTGCCAGTATCCCAACTGCAAAAGAACTTCTTATACTTGCAGACAGTGCAGCTTCTGCCTGCTTCACTCTCTCTTCTAAATACCAGCTGTATGATAATGAGCAAAAACAGCCGAAAAGTACTGCACAGTAACAAAGCTGGTACGAAATGGGCAAAACAACGCTCCCACTCAAAGCAGCAGTGGCAGCATGAACTTTACAGATTATCCATTGAACAGAGGTGGGGGAGGTTTGGGGAAAAAAGAAAAGGGGCTGTACAGATAGTTAGAGAAGGGGGGATCCAGGGGGAAGAGAGAGACTCAAGAAGGGGTACAAGCATTGAATGAAAAGTCTAAATTCTAAAGTACTTTTGTTAATCTGCATGAATCAGTTCTTCACATTTTCCACAGCTTATTTCTGATGTACCAATGATATACCAATTGCCATTCTGATCATTTACACATTCAGTCTATTTTCAAAAAAGACAGAAAATTGATATGAAAGTTGTCTATTTATTAACAAATATCATTGTGAGCTACAGGGGCTATGATGAAATCAGTATTTGTGAATTACCATACATTATTTCTCTCAGTTAAAGTTTGCTATTTTTAGTAAAAACTGACCATCAATCATATTCTTCTGTTTATTTATTTATTCCCTGCCCCCAATGATTTCAAGAGCTCCTTGAAAAGAAAAAAAAAGTGTTTTACAGAAGATTCCAATGTATGCTTCATCTATAAGAAATGTTAGCTTGGCTTTTCAAAATGATACATACTTGCTCAATTCTTTGATTACCCAAAAATCCAACCATGCTAAAAACACGAAGTTTCTGCCAACTATTTACATATCTTACAACCTGTAGCATTACCAATATTGCACATGTTTGTATAATTTGTACTGCTAGTCATGAATGATAAAAACTACGGCAGCCACTGAAGCATAGCCCTTGTACATAAGACCATCATCATCATCATCATCATCATCATCATCCCGTTTGGGAGCTTTCCAGATCTATCTATCATGCTAGTATTAATTATGCTGGATTAGGCAAGTAGTTTCAGTGTCTGAATGGTGCAATTACTGAATTATGAAAACCATACATAACCATACATCTGTACATTGCGTATTATATTAATTCAGACAAATGCTGTTTCAACCAAAGTATACATCTACACAATTACACTAAAATATTTATATTGGCTGATATTTTTCCTGTATCAATGTTATTATTTTTCCTTTAACTTATAAAGCAGTTATCTTATAACCTTTATAATCTTATAATATAAAAGTTATAAGATAACTGCTTTGGCCATTTTTTCCTTATTTCTTATCCATTTACAATAAATATAGCTTGTATTGTACAATCCCAAATTCTATACATACTAGTTTTCATTATACACTGCATTAGAGGCAACATACAAAGACAATCTAATTAGTATGCTAATTCTTATGTCTATATGATCACCAGTCCTCAAAGACAGCCAAGCATATGGTAGTTAATACTTTATGAGAAGCAATAAACTTTGACTTATCACTGTTGGAGAGAGAAAAAAAAAAGATGTTAACAGTTTTATTTTTCCAATACATCTATGAAAGAAATAGAAAAAAAAAAATACTGAGGAATGAATACCAAGAATATTTATTAACATTATTTTTATGCTTGTTCATTTTTTTTAAATACACTGTATTATCAGATTTAGCTGGATCTTTATTCTGAGCAGTAAATACATACACATAATTACTATTATTATTATTGTTGTTGTTCTTATCTGTATCCTTATTTTCAAAGTATTATTAATTCTACAGTATGTTAGTTAATATTTATATATTTCTTCTTTATCACCAAATCAGTTTACATCAAATAGTATAGAAAGAATAGAAAAGGAAAGAAACTAGCATTAATTTGATAGGATTACTTTTCCATGCCACATCTACCTAATAATACTTCAAGTACAATCCTTAAACCGTAAATTTTTCAAGGGATGCACATAATTTTTGGAAACATAATTTAATTTAACAAAATATAATTCCTGCAATATATTCAAAATAATATTATTTGCAGAATTTGTACTGATTAATCTTAAAGTATTTTATAATAGAGTTGCAGTGCCCCTACATGTTCAGTAATGGAAGAGCAGGTCAGCTTATTACTGAACAGCATCTAAAGGTCCAAAAGATTGCTACTGAATACTAAAATACTGAAATGTATTTTAGACAATGCATTTATTTATTTATTTATTTCATGCTATACTGCAGGTGAAAAAAATTAATCATATACACTGAAATAGCATAACATGCTAATTTATCTAAATGAAAAATGGAAATAGTGATATTTGGAAGAATAATCTGGATGTTGCTAACATTCTGTGGATCTGATTTCAATATTCAACCATCTTGTTTCACATAACTCAGGCTTTCATGGCCTTCGTGACAGTTGCTGAACTGTTTCAATACCCTCAGCTGGGAAGGAAAATGGTAGTCTGATAGTGGAGAAAATCATGCTCCAATTTCTTTATCAGAATCAGAACAATGCCAATTAAGTTGAAGGTTTTGGAGGTGTTAGCTCACTGCATGAGTGGGAAATCTATTACAGCCTCTAAGAGACTGCAGGAGATTCCTGGGGGGTTAGGTAGTACAGAATTACTCTTGCTGGATTTGTAGTTATTCCATATATGCAAATAATTTGACAAGAGTTATATATAAGATCTCTCTAGGCAGAATCCATGCAATTCATTGCTAACCAGCTGAGTTGAGAACAATGAAACAAGTTGGGTAATACAGAAGAATACAGACTTTAAAAATTACGAGAGCTCCAATTAAGCACAAATAAAAATTTACGGGTCTACTCTGTAGAAATTATATAGAAAAATGAGTCTCTTTTCACCAACTTCAATTGCTTTCCCAGAATAATCTAGAAAAGCTTTTCTCTGCTGCTTGAGGCCTCTTGTTATCTAACATAGGGGATGCCCTCCATAATATGATATGACATGAACTGAGGCTTGTTAGATATGCCCCAAAACAGAAAAGCTCTTTTTTAGGCATGTCAGAAATAAAAGGCAAGGCAAAAAGTATGTAGGTCTATTGGGAAGAGAAAGGAGTGGAGAAGTAATGGGTGAAAGTAAGAAGGCAGAATGTCTTCATTCATATTTTATATCTTTTCTCAGTAGAGAAATAAAGCCTTATTGGCCATCACTAGTTGAAGGAGAGAGTAGCAGCTCAGGATAAATAGGAAAGGGTAAAAAAACAGATAATTTACATCCTAGGGAACATCCTATGGTACCAAAGGAACCAGCAGAGATTAAAGCAGAACTGCAATCTCTGAGAACTCTAGAGAACTGGAGTGGAAGACTGGAGGAAAGCAAATGTTGTTCCTATCTTTAAAAGAGCCGACCACTATCACCTTTCCTGATAGAGTTAATGTCTTAACAGATTGGGAAAAATGCTGTGGACACAGACCACTGTGACTTCAGGAAAACATTCAATGAAGTCTGTCGTAATATCCTAATAAAATGATAAAATATAGACTAGATGATAGAACAGATGGATTATATATTAGATGACTGACTGCCTCTTGAGCACTCAGAAATGCCTTCACATCAGATTGGAGAGTATTATCAATTGGAGTAGTATCATTTGGAGACTCTGTCCTGAGCCCTATGCTATTCAACATTTTTATTAATGATCTGGATGAAGAGGTTGAGGGGATTATTGTCAAATATGCAGGATACAAAAGCAAGACAAATGGCTAACACTTAAGAAGGAGTTTCAAATAGATCTAAACAAGCTTGAACAGGCAGATAAAATGAACAGATGAAATTTGACAGATAGAAATGTAAATTTCTCTATCTGAGAAGGGAAAATAAAATATACAAGCAGAGAACAAGGGAGACCTTGCTTGGCATATGAAAGGGATCTGAATGTTCTAGTAGATCACAAGTTGAACATGAGCCAACAGTGTGATGCAGTTGTAATAAATATATAAATATGAAGAATTTTATTACTTATGGAATAAATATAGAATATATTTATTGGCTGTTACTGATTTTCTAAGTTTGCAGTGAACAGTTTTAGAAGGTAGACAAACACATACAAAAACTAACATCAAAGAATTAAATACATTTCTTGTATATTCTACATTATTGCATACTATAGACTAATAAACCTACTATAATAACATATTATAGACTAAAAATACCTACTAGTTTATTATTATGAGTGCAAATTTAACATGTTTTTCTCAACATAAAGAAACTTAATGTATATCCCTAAAGAACATTAATTTAATACTATGATATTCTTAGCAAATTTTAATTCAGGAATGCATGTTTTAAACTCTAAAATTATTTAGAGCAGTGATTTCTAAACCTTTTGAATTTTGGGGATCCCTTTTTAACATCAAAAATGTTGCAGACCCTTAGAATAGTCATGCTTCTACTTGATTGAAATAAATAAGGACAAAAATCTAAATTCATAAATTCAGTAAATCATGAACAATTCTTTTCAAGAAATGTGCATTTTGTATAATCAGAAGAGCATCAATGTGCAATAAAAAAACAGATGTGAGCATTTATTCAATCTCTAGAAAGTTGTCATTATGGTCTAAAACAATGGTAACCTTTCCACTTTCCATTCACTCCCCCAACAGAGAGACCCTTTTTATAAGAAAGGATAAATAAAAGAGGCTAAAAACAAATGTTTTTATGAGTTCAAAACCACCCACCTGTGTACTATTTTATTGTTGGCATAAGAAAATTCTTTGCATATGTTTAGAGAAGATTCCCTATTTACTGCTGGGTGGGTAAAACGAACAAGTAGATTCAGGTGAGGCTGAGGCTCCTATGAGACCACTGCACTGGCCATTGAGGCAACCAGGAACGTGAAGGAATCTCCAGCTGCTTTAATGCTGATAGTGTGACTGACAGGGACTGTGTGGATGGCCCTGGGGGCATCAGTGCCCCTTCTTCAATGCAGTCTCTATCTCTCAGCTCCACTAGTAAGGAAAGATGGGAAAGCCCATGTACTCATGGAGAAAGAGACTGAGGAGTATTAAAATTCATGATAGAAGAAAAATATAAGATGGGTTGCAGCAGGTAGGAGATTGAATGGGAAGACATGTGGGGTAGGTGGGTAGCTGGGAGAGACAGAAAGAGCAAAGTAAGGGCTTATATAAAGTAGTGGTGCTGAGTATGGAATAAGAACATTTATGGGAAACTTACTGGGATTTCATCCAGGTACAATGCAGTGAACATGGCAGCAGCCGGAAAGACCATGAATGTACTGAATATGCTGGGAGGGAAAGAAATACCACTGCTTATCAGGAGTAAAGAAAGAGAAGCCAGCCCAAATCAGCCAGTGGCATTTCTTTCAATCTCCCTGCTAGCTCCCAGGCCAGCCCAGTGTTTCTTTTCTTCCAAGCACACATCCCAATCTGTTGAGTATATTTGGGTAGCATCTGTTCCAGTGGAAGAACTATACAAGTGATTTTAAAAAAATGTTTAGTGCACACTGCAGACCCTTTTTAGTAAGTCCATATTACCCTAGGGCTCTGCAACCCACAGTCTGAGATCCCCAGGTTTAGGACATTTGTATGCCATCCAGTCCTGCACTAGGTTACGGGGGCTTTTGTGGTGATTCTTCTTTTATGGTTCAGCACAGACTGTGTGCTAAAAACTGAGCATTCCGTGCCATCACATAGTTGGTTAGTTAAACAGTCAATGTTACGGATTTCACTTCAAGCATAATACTATATAATTTTTACTATTTTAAAAACAGAAATAAGATGTTTGGAAATTTTTTTCATAAAGTTGACATTTTTATAAAATATAAATTCTGCCCTGAATACATATTTATATTCCTTATTAACATACTGCTTGCATTAATATACAAAAGACAGAAAACTGCTATTTAACTCCCTTATATAATTTAATTTGTATCACAAAGTAAACAACAGTTGTTAATTCAATTACATACTTTTTTTCAAAATTACAAAAAAATACTCCACAAGGACATCTTCTCTAACCCAGAGTCTGCCATTTTATGTTTCGTCTAGGAAGGTGTGTTTGTGATTCTCTCCATCTGAGATTAAGGGGAGGGATCAATGGAAAAAGACCATTTAAGGGCTGCCCCTATGTTATGAAATGTTCTGTGCCCCCAAAGTCATATTTTCTCTGATATTGTTTGGGAAAGAGGTGAAGACTATCATCTTTCATTGGGCTTATGTGTAGGTGATGGCTGGATAGAATGCTATTATATATTGTCCTGATCATAATTTTATACATACATACATACATACAGCCTATGTTTACTTCTATGGCTTTTATGTTGATTTTATAGGTCTTATATTTTTTATACTTTGTTTTATATTAATTGTTGTGAACAGAGCCTATGACTGGGGCAGTGTTCAACTTTTGTGAAATAAATAAATTAAATATGTACTACATCTAAGAACTGGCAGTGCATGAAAGGTCAACCATTTATTTGTCATGTCTGTATATAAGCAGAAACTGAAAATCTAGACCAATAAATCAAAACTGTCATTCCAGACATTAGCTATTATATTATCCTTATCTTGAGATCCTTAAGCCAACTCTTGCTCCACAAACATCTCTGAATCCTGTTTCATCTGTGTGATAAAGTAATAGATAAACTGGGTGTAACTTTGAACATTCAATATATAAACATAAAATTATGTCAAGAACAATGCTGTTCAGGGAGAAGACATCATACTCTTGAGGAACAAGATCAATAATATATGGTACCAGTTAATAATTAAAATCTAAAATGGAACTAATGGCAGCAAGATGAATATTGTTAGCATCAAAAAGTAGTTCTGCAGTAAACACTTCTTTCTCAAGTGCAAGGAACTTTGCCAAAATTATGAAGTGATACCCATCTTGCAATTAAGGAACCTCTTAAAATGGGATGTTGAAGAACAATATGCTATGAGAAAAATGTGAATGGAATGCAATTGCACTAAAGCAAATAGCCAAGACTGCCTGCATTCTTGTCAGCTGTTGGCGTTATCATGAGAAGAAAATGTATAACAGTGTTATTAATAGCAACTTGCTTTCAGGAATGTCTGCCATTTGTAGCTCAGAACAATTAGAACTGCATATTCATTTATGCATCACTAAAATACTAACATTGCATTCCATGGCAAATATTTAATAAAACAGTTGTGATAGTCTGGAGTTTGGTATTTGCAGACAAAATATTAAAAAAGGCTGACTTCTTTCACAGGACTACATGAATTTTTGCCCTGCAAAGTCATCTCAAAGGTTCTCTTCCCTCACAGGCAAAGCAAAAGGGATAACTTCTGAATTTCAGAGGTGGAATCTTAATGTTTGATGATGTGAGTGTCTAGGTTAAAATTCTGTAAACTAAGAAATAAATGCCTTCAAATAATTAATGTGTCCAAATTTAATCAGAACACACAGTGAAATGCTATAGCTGTGTATCAGCGTATCTTTTTTACAAAACTAAATGTATTTAATATAGTAAAAGTGTAATATTGCGATATAGAGTGTACTTATACAAGTCACCCAGGCACTATCTTTTACAAGACATCAAATTTAATATCCCTGTTTTTTTTTTTTATCTGCTTAACAGTCATTACTGACCCTGCAGTGACCGCCCCCTAGCGGTTTTCAAGGCAATTGCATCTTTCTAGTTTCGGAATTAGACTTTGCCGGAGCCTAATTCCTAGAGCGTCAGCCCAGCTGGCAGCACAGGAGGCGGGATTTCCGTTGCTTCGCGCCCCTTTTTCGGACAAGCGCGGTTTTGCGCTTTTTACCGGCAACTGTCCCGTCTCTCTGTGGAGCCGCTGCCAGCATTTTCCTCCCACCGGAGTGAGAGTGCTCATTTATCTACTCACGTACGTTTTCGATCTGCTGAGTTGGCAGAAGCTGCGGGTAGAGAAACAAGAGCTCACCTTGTTAACGCGAGGCTGGACTCGAACCGCTGAAGCTTTCAGCCATTTCTGGCCGGCACTTTCAGCGTCATTAAGCCGCTGCGCCACCGCATCCCCATAATATCCCTGTAGTTACATGTAATAATGTTTTTCTAAATACCATTTTGAATTCTGCAAACTTTTTTTTTTTAATCCGCAGTCAATCGTTACCAATTCTGCAGTGACTGCCTGGATGAGTCCCTTTAGTTTTCAAGGCAAGGTGTTTCGGAAGTGGTTTGCCATTGCCTCCTTCCTAGAGCGGAGCCCAGCTGGCAAGCGCAGGAGGTGGGGTTTCCATTGCTTCGCGCCTTTTTCAGGCGTGCACGGCTTCCACGTTGCCGGCAACTGGTCCCGTCTCCTTTGCAAGGCACTGCCAGCATTTTTCCTCCCACTGGGGTGAGAGTCTCCATTTATCTACTCACGTAAGTTTTTGAGCTGCTGGTTGGCAGGAGCTGGGGAGGAAGCAGGAGCTCACTCTGCTGCACGGAGCTGGGCTCAAACCACTGAAGTGTCAACCGTTTCTGGCCAGCAACTTTCAGCGTCATTGAGCCGCTGCGCCACCACATCCCCCCTTTGTAAGTTATTCAAGCCTAATAATAAATCCTTTCTTTCAAATGAATAGTTTTGTTTATATTCTTTATTCAAGAAAAAACTTGCTATGGTCACAAATGACTGATGTTTTATAGGCTGGCCCTCTGTAAGGACTCTCATGATTGATAGTATATAGTGACTTGGACAAATTCTGGTCATGCATAAATTAAAGAATAAAAAACCAGTGCCATACATTTAGCTGGGATCAACTAATGGAGAAGCTATTTAGATTGAACGAAATGGAAATAAAAGGTAATAGCTGCCAAAGAGTACACTTTTTTAATGTAAGTGCAAATCCTTTGATTCACTGAACAATGTTCTGGGAATATTAACTATGAATCCATGTAGAGTTGCAAATGATTGGCTTACATGTTTGTAAACATCTAGAACAAAGTTGGCAGTCTGATGCTTATTATACCTGCTAAATCTTTTTATTCCAATGGGTAGAAATCAATCAATCAGTCAATCAATCAATCAATCAATCAATCAAATAAACAGTAATTAAATGAGGTTACAAACATTTCCCTTGAAGCCCATCATTGCTCCTGCCCCGTGTAACTTTTGTATTTTAAATTTTAATTTAAAAATTAATATAATGCTTACATTCCACAGATTTATTAGTCTCTAGGATAAGCTTTACTTTATTAGAAGGATACCTTTATTGTAAAATAAAATCTGAAGGTGGCTGCAGTTCACTGACTGGTTTCAAAATATGCTCAGATGTCCAGGTTAGGGAGAAAATTAAGCTGGGGAAGTAGACATTTTAGGGATAAAAAAGATGTACAAGAGCAATTTCACTAGTCTGCTTTCCACTAAGCAAGTACTCTATGACTAGCCATGTGCATCCATTTGGTTATACTTGATTGTTGCAAGTATAGATATTAAAATTTTATGAAGTTAGTATTGTTTTGCAATACTCAAAGCAGTAAAGCTGAAATTTCAATATGAAGCTGTTATACACATTTTTCAGTATTTTTCACTACATAAGTATCAAGAGTGCAAAAGCAATGCCTATAGAAATTAACAAATAAAGGTCAAGTTTAAAGTGGTTGCCTATAAATGCTACTTTTATCATTATCTACATGTCAATAATGACATTATCAAGAAAATACATTTTGGAAGTTTGTACCTTTATAGAGCAAATTGTTCCCCCAAATGCTACAAATTACACTTAAATTTTACTGGATTGAATTATTAATTATGCACAAAACAAATGAACAACCGATTCCTCCCCCTTAATCATTTCAGTATTGCATTACTTTAGTTTGCTACATGCTAAGTATCTTTGTGTCTATTCCTCTTACAGAATTCACACATGAAAAGAAATTCTAAGTCATCTAGCCTCATCCCTGTCCAAAGACACAATCATCTACTTAATTGCTTACAACCAATCAGTCACTGATAATGGCTGCACTATAATCCCAAACATATTTAGCAACAGTTATTCTGATACTTATTTCAAGGTCTAAAGCTTAGTTAATTCAAAATAATTGACAAAATGCCAAAAACACAACCAGCAATTTGAATTTCCAAAATAATATTGCTAGATACAATTCAATGACAAAGATTTAGTACTGCTTGTACCAGACAAAATTAATGTGATGTTGATCATGAAGCTTGCACTATATTAGTATAAGCTGCATTCTGATGCAGGATATAGGTTTTTACTGTTAAGTGAGATGAGTAAACCCATCCCAAACCCTAGAGGGATGCTGATCAAACCTATGCAGTTTTCAGTATGTGTGTAAAATAAAGGGCAGCAGACTAGGTAAAATTAAAATGACTTCAATTTCCAGTTATTAGTAGTCTTAAGGAAAGGGCTGTAACTTCCAAAATCCACTGAATCATGTTGCAAAATTGCATGCTTTAATGGGATACAGAAACTGACAGTAACTTAACGTTTCAGCTCAAAGGAAGACTAGATCAAGACAGGAACACTATTTGGAAAACTTTTCTTTGCAGTGAAATTAGCAGACCAAAATGGATATCTATATGTGCCAAACAATAGACAATGTAACTTCCTTTAATACTGATACTAACCAAGATAAAACTTTTTAATCAGAAATCCAAATGATGAGCTACAGTTTCTTCAGAAATACTGCATAGCTGGAAGTGTGATTTCATTTAATTGAGGAATAGCTTACCTACAGATGTTTCAGTTGTGAGCTACAGAGTCCTAAATACTTTTGCATGTTAATTAGAACAAATCCAGCATCTTTAATATAAAGAAACAAGTAGCTAAAGCCCTTTATGCTTCTTGATCAAAATAACAGAAATATAGATGGCTAACTGTTGTGTTCTATGGCCATTTATAGTAATGTGCTCAACAGAAGCTGAATATAACTAGTGCTAGAGACACATAAGACATGAACTGTCAGATCTCATAACCGAAGTATTTTTACTTGCAAGGATTACCATACACATTTGCTTCCTATACAATGATTGAGTTCAAATAAGGAGAAAACTGGTATATATCAAGTTAAGGTTTAAATAATTAAGAATGTTCAAAATATTGATCATATCTAAAAATTAAATTTACTTCTACAGTAAATTGTTTATCAGTCAACTTTTACCCATAGGGTAAAGTCTTTAGGGTTTTTTTTTTTAAATGAAGAGGTATAGTCCTAACCTTTCAGAAGCATTATTGAGCATCGCTACTAACACCTGTTTTAATGCAAGCAAATTGTAGCATACATATCAGGTAACTCGAACTGATAGATCATCTGACCTGGAGTCTGAGTGGGAACTTTCTGGCATTAAGTGCAAGCAAGATCATTTAAACACAATTATTTTCAGTGGTTTCACTGTGTATATTTTTGAGAGAACATATCTTGCTTGATGTGCTATCTAATCACATTACAGAGAAATTTAAATCATATTTTCAAGCAAAACTTAAGAAGTATTTGAGAAATATGAATAAACCATGTTAAATTAAACACTTATCCATTACAAATCAATATATTAGTTTGATCAGAATATGTTACTAAAGCATTATGGAGTTCAATTTAATTAGAATTCTTTAGAAAAGTTTTTGAAAATAAGTAACATTAAGATATTCATGAAATAAAAAAGCAATATAAGAAATAAATGGAATTATCATTTGACTTTATTGGTAATAATATTTAAAATTACAGTAACTTAAAAGCTAGCAATTTGAAACTGAAACTAAGATTTTTTATAAGACAAAAATATTCAGTAAACTTTAATCATATAACAGCATTAATGTTACCATTTCAACAATGAGGTAACAATAATTATTTGTTTCTCAAATAATACATATAATTATTCCTCATCTGTATCAGCTGTTAAAAAGGAAGTTATCTTGCTGCAGCACTGAGGAAATTTCCAGAAAATGCCACAAATTATTTTTTTTCACAATCTAATATTTTTTCTTTAACAGAACTAGATATTTATTTTGAGAACTATTTATAAGTGTGATATTAAAAAAGGAGTCAAACATTCTTAAAGCATATGTGCATTATACATTGATTTTTTTTTCTTACTACAAAGATTTTTTTATGGACTGAAATCATTGCAACCAAAGTTACAGTACTTAAGATATGCAACTTCATACCTCAAGTATACCCCTTCCCATACAAGGGGCAAACATTTTAACACTTACCCGTCTACGACAGAAAGGAAGGCCTTGAGTAATGATGCTGATACTAAATATCTTCATCACAGTTTGGTGTGGCAAAGGCTCTTTTGTACTTGGAAGATCAAAAGAAACCAAGCCATGATTTATGGAAGTTTTCCCTGGTTTTGACATTATACTATTGTCACTTGGTCCAAAATTATTTGCAATAAAAGGGCATTACTAAAAAAAAAGTAACAAAAATTAATATCTGGTGCAACTGAGGATTTTAAAGCAGATATTCAGCTTTTCAGGGCCTGCTTTGCTTTTGTCTCAGTCTCTCCTACTAAGTGTCTTGACCTGTCTGCTGCTAAGTGAAGTGCAAGCTATCCTAGCATAGACAGGAATTATAAACGACTATGGCGACAGACTGTCCCTGCCAATCAAATAGCTATTGGCCCACCCATGCAGTATCACTAACACATATACTATCAAAATAAGTGACATGGAAAAAAAGCAAATGCTTAGAACTAAAACAGCTGAGCTACAAAATTAAAGTCAAATATTAAGGTTCTGATAGGAGTTTTAATTGAGAGAAGGCTCTAACATTTTCAATTACAACGATTTCAAACAAATACACTATTAAATCTTAATCATGGAACCCATGAATAAATTAAGCCTTTTAGGTCTTGAATTAATTGGGTACCTGAGGTATCTGCCTTAATGTGCATGCGTGTGTGTGTGTGTGTAACTTATCTATGTAAGATTTGCTTAATTTTAAATATATTTTTTTATTGTTAGAACAGTGAAATACAAAGGAAAAAAGTCTACATTAGATTGTAGCAGAGGAATAAAGCAGAGAGAAACTATTACTAAGAATAAATAAAAACATCATGGGAAAACATTCTAGTGACACATTCTCCCTTTCTTTCTGTGTGTTTTCCCAACTGTTGACCACAACCTGGATATGTTTTACACTGAACACTGAAGATTGCTATTATCTATTTAGTCTATACATCTGTTGTTTTTTATTAGTCTCATAACTTTTTTTAGAAGCCATATTCCAAGAGGCTAAATTTGTCTTGCTGTGTAATGTATAGTATATAAGGGAGCCATTCCAGATTAAATTTGGTTAGATGTCTATTATGGATATATACTGTCAATTTTGCCATTGCTACATATTCTCCAATTTGCTCTCCCAATCTGATATTGTCAGCAAAATCCCTCTTTTCTTTTTTAATATATAATTTTTATTAGTAATTTTACATGAATAAAAGATAAACATGAAAAAAATATGAAAAGAAAAAGATAAAAGAAAAAAGAAAAAGTGCAAGAAAGAGTATAAAGAAAAAAGAAAGATATTTAAAAGAATAACATCCAATCTTCCTTACAGCAGTTACAAACAAACTTATTGTGTCTCCTCCTTTAAGATTACATTACATTATTCTGTTCTTCTCATATTCAACTCTTTTTAATCAGCAAATCCAAATATCACCAACTCATCTTTTTCCATTTTCAGCAAAAAGTCCATAAAGGGTTTCTAGTCTTTTATAAAAGTAATTATTGTTTCATCCCTGATCAAACAGGTCAATTTTGCTATTTCTTCAAATTCCGCCGTCTTCGCAATCCACTCCTCCATTGGGGATATTTCAGCATTTTTCCATTTTTGTACATATAGTAGCCGCGTTGCAATTATCATATACAAAACCAATCTTCCATAAGTCTTTTCTAATTGGCTGTCATTAAGTTCCAATAAGATAAGTTCTGGTTTCATCTGAATGTTAGTTTTTAAATTCATTTATTAAGATTGTTCTCAAAAAAATCTTTCAATTTCTTTTTACAGTCCTCCATTATTGATCCCTTTGTAACAAAGTTTCATTTAGCCTCCATGTAGAAGTTCTAACTCTCCTCTTATATGTCAAAGTCACTGGGTTATGGTCTGAAAAAGTCTTTGGCAATATCTCCACTTTATTAACACATGTAACAAGGTTTTTAGAAATCCAAAACATATCTATTCTTGAGAAAGATCTGTGTCTTTCAGAGAAGTATATTTTTTAGAGTCATCATTTTTATGTCTCCATATATCTGTAAGTTCAAAGTTATCCATCATTTCAAAAAATATTTTTGGTAATTTGCCTTGTGTTGTTTTAATTTCTTTCACAGAGGTTGTATCTTTTTGTGGGCAAACCATGCCATTCCAGTCTCCCAATAAACACCAATTTTCATATGGCAAGTTAATTAGTTTTTCCATAAGTCCTTTAAAAAATATAGTTCTGTTATCATTTGAGGCATATATTCCCAGTATCATAATCTTGGTTTCATTCAAATTAATTTCAACCCCCACATATCTACCATAATCATCAGTCAGTACCAGTTTTGGACATAGTTGTGGGTTTATATACAAAACAACTCAATTTTTCTTACTTGTCCCTGCCAGATAAATTCTTGTCCCAAATTTTTATAAAGCCAATATTTTTTGTTCTTTTTTCTTATATGTGTTTCCTGTAAACAAATTGCATCTTCCTTTAACTTTTTCAAATACTGAAATACTTTTTTTGCATTTTGCAGAGCATTTGCCACATTTATATTCCACATTAGGCATTTAAAATCCATATTTATGTGTGAACTTAGAAAAGTCTATACCTCTAGTACGCAACATAGTAGTCTGTTCCTTAGTCTCTTGCTGTATTTGCTACATAGCTCCTTCCTTTTAATCCACTTGTATTTCCTCTAATTCCTCGCTAAACCTTTCAAGGAAATCTCTCACCTTTTGCACTGAGTTAAGCTGAAATCTCTGTTTAAAAATTAAAATCAATCCTTTCAATTTGTCCCAACAGGATGGTATCTTTTTCTGTTTAAGTTTGTCAGTCAGTAAGGTATATTCTTTTCTCTTATGCAATATTCTGATAGGTATTTCTTTGAGCACAATTACATCTGAATGGTTAATCCTTAGCTTAGTATTAAAATGTTGTTGTAGAATCTGGTCTCTTGTTGTCTTCCTGACAAAGTGCACAAGTATATCTCTTAGTACATTTGTTAGCTTTGCATATCTTGTATTAATTCTGTACACCTTGTCCACTTCTGCATCCATGTCTTCTTCATCCCATTTCAAAAATGTTAAGGATTCAACCACCCTCTCCCTAGTATCTTCACCAGGTTCCTCTGGAATTACTCTCAATATCAAACAGTGTTCTCTCTCTCTTAATTTCAGCAATGCTACATTATCTAATCTTTTTCCATCTTTTGGTTTATTATTTCTTATTTTCTAAAATTTATATTTTTTCCTTAATTTGTTTAATCTCTCCACTCATTTGTATTACTGATTCTTCAAATTTTTTATTCATCTTTTCTTCCATATTTGCAAATCTTTCTTCCATTTTGCCTTCAAGTGTAGCCAGATCTCTCTCAACAGATTCAGTCACTGATGCTGTAACATTCTTCCCCAATTCTTCAAACATCCTTTGTAAAATCTCTGGAGTAATCCCTTTTTCTGTTATTTGCTCTGTTAATGATCCTCCCCTCCCTTCTATGATTTTTGCTGTTTTCCTGATAATTTATAATCCAGAAAGGAAAAGCAAAAAGTAAAAAACAAAAAAAAAAAGCCTTTTTTTTTCATTCTCCATATTCTTAACTCTTATGGGACAAAGGGAACTTCAGTCCCATTTGGCACTCTGTTGTTCTATGGTCACCTGATCTTTCAGAACTTTCCCTTATCTTTGTTTGATAAAACCAGCCAATCTTTCCTCTTAAGAAATTTAAATAGTCCTGGTTCCCATGGAGGTATGTCTTATTTATTTAATTAATTCAAAAATATTTTAAAATAAGCAATGTTCCAAATTTGACTGTTCCTTAATCCGTATTAAGCTTTCATAGTTCAAACTCTTGGTAAGCTTTTTGCTTTTAATTGCTTTTAAATTCTTATAATTATTTCTTTATCTTTTACTTTATCTTGCCTTGGATTGAACAAACACTTACCAGGTGGTTTAGTTACTCTGCTGCTTAGAAGATCTCTGCAACTTTTAAAGTGTTTATAATTCAATGTGTGCTAGAAAGTGGAGCTTTGGGTGAACCCAGTGTCCTTGAAGGAGGTTCCTCGTGAGGTGATGAGCTTCATATTTCTTCCGTGGCTCCCAGAGCAGGTTCCATCTGGATCCTGCATGTTTCCTTGCAAGGAGCTGCCTTCTGAAGTACATGTGGGTGATCTCTTGGCTTCTCCTTATCTGGAGAAACTCCACTGATCTGGACTCACTGCCCGGCCACCAATCTCCACCTCAGCAGTCTCTGCTCTTCAGAGACATGTTAGTCTGCCATTTTGTCGACCTAGAAGTCAAGCAAGATTCTTCTTTTCCAAATTTATTCTTGCAGCTGTCAGGATATATCTTAGTAAATTGTGATATTTTTCATTTAAGTTTTATGGAATTATACCTAATAAAAATATTTGTGGTTTCAGTTCAAATTTTATTTTTAGTTTTTTCTGAATATTTTGATATTTTTTTCCAGTTCTTTTAATATTTTATTTCTTTCTAGTACTTTTCATCTATGTAAGTCTTAAGGATCTTCCATCAACATATAGTCATAACTATACAGGCTATACCAGAAGTACCTTCACATTAAGAACAGAAGCCTGTGACCTTGTCGGAGAGAAAAAGACTTACTTTGCACCAATTACCTCCTTTCTTTCTACTCCAGACTACTAGTTTTAGCAGTTACTAAAGCCTGCCTATTTAACTTCTTGTTCCTTTTTAATGATTAAATAAAGCCTTATTCAGGCTTTATGGCCTAAGAGAGTAGGAAAACAAACAAAAAGATTATAGGACCATGCATATGGACCCTACCTTATTATCTCCGTTTCAAACCATCTAAACTGAATTGTATATGCTTTCATTGACTTAAATTTGAGGTGTCCACAAAAGTCACTATTTTATCAAATGAAAAGTATATTCTACCCATCTCCAATAATCTAATTTCCCTATTTAATATGTGGAAGTAAGGAACTGAGAAGTGTGGAAGATCAACAGAGATGGAGCTAACATGCACAGCCCTGCACCCTTACGTGTGATTGTTTTTAGATTTTAATTTTTTCTAACCTATGCAGTAGATCTTCAATTTAAAGAAAAACATCAACTAGTAGATACATTGCTTCCTTTGTGAGTTTTTCATGTCCGTGTAAGAGCAAATACATGGGTGCCTATGGAGGAAAAGATCTTAGAAGGGCACTGGTATATTCTCATTATTAGTCCTTATATTTCTTATATTTTATTTTGTTTTTTAAATTCCCTTGCACTAATTATCTTATCATTTCCTACAATTTGCCTTTCTCTTGAATAGATCACTGAAAAAGCAGAAAATGCAAGACATTGGGGTATGAGACAGACATTTATTTCCCCAAATGTTGTTTTGTACTCATAACCATGAAATTATTCAGTTTGCTTTTTCTATACAGTAGGATGTTGAAAGGCTTAGTGGAAAAATATGATTTTATGTATTGTCACATCATAAACATTCTGCTTTGAACAATTTTAATTCTCACTACCAATGTGCCTCTACCTCCCATAACTCCTAATTTTATTTATGCGTGGCTCTGACTAAACCTGTGCCTTCCTATGCAGGTGCATCTGCAACAAAAATCAGTGAGCTTCAAAATGATGGATGTGACCAGGTGATCAAAACACCACCCCTTTTCAACATACATTCCACGCATGTAGAGAGGGATAAAGCTTTGATCGCACAGTCATGTCTGCCATTTTGAAGCCAATGATCATTGCTGAAGATGCTCCAGCAGCTATGCATGCTGATCCTCCTCTTGGTCACAGTAATAACTATTTGGTAACCATGGGATTCTCTGGCAAGGGCCCCCATTTCAGGGAAGCAGGACCTATTTGATCAGTCTGCCCCCAGAGTTTGATGGACCCAGATGGGTTCCAAAGGTAGTTGAGGATTGTTCCTGATGGTCTGCTTCATGTTCCAGCTGAGGGCTTGGTCATCTCCTGGAATAGGAGGGCAGCAGAGGCTTTATATCAGATCCCGCCCAAGTATCCTCTCCCCTCCCATGGATCCCACCACCCTCCATGATTCACAAAAGAGTTAAGGGAGATAAAGCAAATTAAGAGAGATCTGAAATGCCACTAGAGGTCAACAAAGAGTGAACTCGACCAAACACAGGTTAGAACCACTATTAAGGCCTACCTTACGGTGATAAGGGCGGTGAAGTGCCAGTACTTCTCTGCTCTTATTGTGTCCGCATATAGTCGACCGATGACCTTGTTTCAGGTGACCCGAGCCCTCTTAGGTAAAGGGGACTCAGGGCTTCACCTACAAGGCTGTGTGGAGGAATTTGCAGAGCATCTGTTGGACAAAATCGCTCAGATTCGCTCCCAGCTGGACACCAGCCTTGGTACAGGTCCTGTGGAGGTGCCTGGGGCACAGTCTTGTCATGTTATCTGGGAGGAGTTTGAACCTCTTGGGCCTGAGGAAACAGACAAGGTCCTTGTGACTGTGAGCTCAGCCACCTGTTTCCTAGATCCGTGCCCCTCCTGGTTGGCGAAGGCCTCCAAGAAGGTGACATGTGGTTAGGGGGTTGTCCCTCTGCCTCTTAAGGAGGCAGTGGTTTTTGCCTCCTCCTCAAGAAACCATTGCTATATCCAATATTTCTGGACAATTTTCACCTAGTCTCCAATGTGGTAATGCAACAGCTTCAGAGATCATGAAGTGGATTATCTGGACCCCTTCTGGTCATGTTTCAGACTGCGATATGGGACTGAAACAGTATTGGTCACACTTTTGTATGACCTCTGGCCAGGACTGCCTTTGTGCAGCTTCATGCTGTGCGCCAGCTGCATTCATTTCTGGACCAGGGGGCTCTACTCCCAGTCACTCATGCTCTTGTCACCTCCCAAATGGATTAATGTAATGCAGTCTACATGGAGCTGCCCCTGAAGAGTATCTAGAAGTTTCAGCTGGTGCAAAATGCAGCGGTGCAGGTAGTTATGTGTGCTTCAAGATCAGTGCATGTTACACTTCTGTTCAGCAAGCTGCACTGGGTGCCAGTTTGCTTCTGGATTCAATTCAAGGTGCTGGTAATAACCTATAAAGCCTTACATGGCATGGGACCAGGTTATTTGAGGGACCACTTCTCCCTGGTTACATCTACCCATCCCATCAGGTCCAGCAGAAAAGGCATGTTACAGGTCCCGTCTATTAAGAAGTGTCATCTCACAGGACCCAGGAGGAGAGCCTCTTCTGCCTCAGCACCCACCTAACATAATCCCCCCAGAGGTTAGATTGGCCCTGACCTTGCTTGTCTTCCAAAAGGCCCTAAAGACATGGTTGTGCCAACATGCCTGGGGATACGGTTATGGTTTGGAGCCTGCTAAATGGCTATATTGATTGATCCAATCACTTGCCTGCTTTTAATGTTTCTCTGTTTTAATTTTGGTTTTTAATTGGGTTTTTAATTTGCTTTTAAAGGGGGTTGTTTTTAATGTGATTTCTATATTGGTTTCATTATTGGTTGTTTTTAATTATGTGAGCCACCCAGAGTCACAAATGTGAGATAGGTAGCTACCTGTATATAAATTGAATAAAAAAAAACTGAAACATAGGAGAGGAACCTTCTATTTTAAAGAAATTTTGTAATATCCTACAATAACAGCATTCTTGTTAAAATTTATTTATTTGACAGAATAAATGTATTATTTGTATAACTAAAACTTGTACCTTAATTTTCAGGGGTCATTTATGCAATTGCTTTAGAGATACTGAAGCTTGATGGTCCTTTCCAAGTAAGGAGAGGATGAAGAAGTTGCTAGAACTTTATAGTATGTTTACTGAAGAACAACTGTCTTCAAATGGTTATGAGTGTACACTACCATATTTACATTAATTTCTTACTCATCTATTATAAACTGCTTCTTCAACTTTATAGCACTATGCCACAAAATTTATGAATGTATTACATAATTATATTTTTTAAAACATTAAATGTATTATCTCAATGTATCTTTGAAATAACAGAATCTCTATGTGAAATGTACATAATAGCTTACCACACAAAATTAAACAAACTATTTAATTGTTCACAACAGATATTCTAAGTTAGATGTGATGCTGATCACATATTTAACTGTTACCTCTTGTTGGGAGACCCAGAAATCTGAACTGGGATTAAGGCATAGGAAAGGCGCTTTAAGTCTTTAACTCCACTATTATCAAAGATCTGGACTCCTCCCAAGGATACTGCTATTAAATTCTTTGGACTGGAAGTATCAGTGATGCCAACATTTTTCTCAATGTAAACAACTAGGAAAAGGCATATTCCAGTTTGAGACATAACTTATGTTTAAATTTTCTGTGCATATTTTATTTTCATAACAGTACTGTGTGTGTGTGTGTGTGTGTGTGGAAAGAGCGAGAGAGATCTTTAATACAAAACATCTGGCATTTATTTAGAAATATATTTTTATAGATTATACTCATACGCACTTAGATTTGAAACTTCTGCATCTATTTAAAAACTTAGTTGTAATACATGATATAGGTAAACATATTTTGTTTAATGGGGTATTTTGTGTCAGAAAGTCTACAGTGCAAAAATAAAGTCATTGAAGTGAAGTAATATTATTTTATTTGAAATACTTCGAATTTTCTTGTAGCAACATGCAACAGCTTTTCAATAGGATTCCTGTTCAAATAGGAAGTGACCTTCCTGTTATACTGAACAACTAAATGCACTTGTACAAAATCTCATGCTCACATAATTCTGAGTTTACTGAGAGCTAACCACAAACAAAAACTGCTAGTAGGATGCAGAGTGACAGATATTAATGAGAAAATTTAAAGGATAATACTATTTTGTGCCTACATGGAATTTGGGAAACATCTTATCCAAAAGCACAGAAGCTTTTCATCATTCATGAATATTTATGTTCTAAACATGTTTTCCTTACCTCATGCTGATATTTTAATTTAAAAAAAAATACCCTACTTTTATATTTTATTGAAAATATTGCTTGCTATTTAATTACTATTCATTGCTATAAGATGCTCAGCGTGGCACATAAAAATCTCAGTATCAATAAACCTAATATACAGCTTTCTGCTGTACCAGCAGCATCTCTCTGTGAAATATCTAAGCACAAACTAATCTCATTTTTATGTGGATACCAGAATGCTAAGAGACTATTACAGGATATATTACTAGAATAAACCATATCCCTTTTATTTTGGTTTCAGGTGATATAATTCACCTGGAAGAGTATTGCAAATTGGTGGGAGAAGGGAAAAGTTATAGTTTCATCTAAGAAAAACCATTCTTTGATTGGTTTAGCAACATTTTTAGCAATCATTTGTAGAATAAACTTCAGTTAATCAAGTGCTAATCCCAAACTAAACAAATTACCTAATGGATTAGTACAATGTGTAAATCCAGTTCTTCTCCTCCTTCTTGTTACACTGTATGTGCTGTGCACACTGTGTGTGTGTGTGTGTGTGTGTAAATAACTCATACAATTCTGCAAGAAAAGAATGAAGTATGTGTTCATGAAATACATTAGTTAAACAGTTGGGAGGTATGTTTTTGTGCACAGAACATCAGCATTTCTTCAAAGAAAACAGCAATTCCTAGTTCACTTCCCCTACCTGTTTTAAATTAGTGTTTCAAGAACATTTGTCTTCATTCCTACATTAAAATATTCCAGAAAGTATTTCAAATATGTAACATAAACCCAGCTGCATCATCTTGCATTCTTCCAACATTCTAGAAATGTTACTCCAATCCTTATTGGATATAACATGATTTATGTGATGATTAAGTTAAACTCTTTGGTTGTCTTAGGATAGTACCAGCTGTTAGAATAACTACTACAGTTGCTCCTGAAGAATTTGTTTGGTGATTGTTTTGTTGTGTCCTGGCACACCTTTCAAATAAAATATATGTGCAATCATTCAGGCAATCTTTCTTTAATTTACACACACACACACACACACACACTATTGTCCAGATTAAGGTATGTTGACTATTGTGTCCAGATTAAGTTAAAGAGGTTAAAGGATGCAGACAAACATGTTCAGAAAGAGCAAAGAACAAACAGTATGATTAGGTGACTAGAAAAAAATCATTTGAAGACCTTGATGGAAATGGGGTGTTTAGATGTGAGAAGATCGCATATCTTGAGGTGGGATATGAAAGCCGTTTTCAAGGGTCTGAAAGAATGCCATATTGAAGGTAAAAACTTATTTTCCATTGTTCCAGAGTACAGAACATGAAATGATGGATTACAGTTTTCAATTGAACGTTAGAAAAAAAGAACGGTTTAACAAAACCATTAGTCCTGAGAAGCGGTAGGCTCTCCTTTGCCAGATGTGCTCAAGCTCAGTCTAGAGAGCCATCTGTCAGAAATGGTTTAATTTGGATTTCTGTACCAATTATAAGGTTTAAATTATAAGACTTAGTCTTACCACTAACCTTATAAATCACTTTTGGATTTTTTAAGGCACAGAGCAGGGTAAAAATGATAACAATATTAACTAAACTTTAAAAAAGGAACTCACTGTATTTCTCAATCAGTTCCATAAACTAAATTTATATTTTTATAGTCTTTTTAATAATTTAATAATTTATAGTCTTTTCTGCCTAAAAGTTATTTGAGCATGAACATCAAGAGGAAATAAACCAGAAGCCATTTTAACCAAGCAGTGGCAGTTGCACTGCATGATCAGGCACTTAGATAAACAGCACTCCCGTATTAAGAAAAGATTTGTCATGCATTGATTCTGTGGTATCTGGAGAAGATAGCAACTGATAATCAGGTTGTTGCCTTACAATTTTTTTCTAGTGGGGAAAATTCCTGAAAGCTGCTGAAATCCCCTCACTGAATGATTTGAGCTATGTTTGGTTGATTCTTGCACAAAGCCTCAGTCTCTCAATTACTTAAAAATGACTGAGACATTCCTTCCCTTTGATCCATCCTGATAGACCATAAAAAGTGAATCAGATTTATACATGGCTATAGACTTATATAAACAGGGGTGTCAACACACATGCCACTTTTTTTTCCTGAACTTGCACAGACTTAAAAGTGTAAGATGGAAAGAAACCTCTTTTATGACTCCTGGAATAAACAAGGGAGGTATCTGTAGCATTATTTTGATACTACATCAGATGAAAGCTGGCAGTGTTCAATCAAGTGAGCAGAAGTGAATGCAATTAAAACACAGACTCTCTATATGCTCCGCTAGTGTCAGCCCCTCAAGATAGGCCAGGCCAAAAAAAGACACCGTAAGGACTATTGGAAGTCTATTATTGTAGGCTAACAGAATCTTAAAAGCCTGCCAGAGCTTCCCTCTCTCCTCTCTTATACTATACAGAATCAAGGGGGACTTGTTTTAAGTCTCTTCCTAATGGTTACTATTTTCTCAGGGCTGAGACTTTATTGTCACTTTTATCTGTCAACGACTTTCATATTCATTCACTTATCCCTGCCTCCTTCTACAATTTGGGAATCATCCTTAACATTACAGCTTCTTAGCACTATAAGGACTTGGTTTAGGTGCCATGAGAGGAATCTAAGCTAAGGTGTGGATGGCTGTCATTTAATAAAAAAAAACCCTGTTCTTGGTATTGCAAATGTCAAGGGCTTTTTCTCTGACAGATAAGTGTGAAGCTAAGGCACACAAGCATTTAGAAAAAATCCTTGGTGCATCTGCAATTTGGCAATGAGTTTTTAAATAAGGAACATAAGAGGCAGAGGCAATTAGGAAGGGTTTTTTTTTTTCCAGGGTCCAAAAGATATTGTTGGGAACAAAGTGACTGGATAGCTACTGATAGTACCCTCTTGCTAGCTAGGAAGGAAGTTAGCAAAAATCTGTGAGCAGATTACCAACTATGGGAGAAGGGAGCATATAAAGGAAACTTTGAGTAATTTTTAAAAGAGAGATTGATAAACGCCATGTAGGATATTTTTGGTTAAATTAGACTTACACTAAGTATTCACATGTGCACTCATGTAGAATAGGCACAGAATGTTGTATTTGAACACAAACACAGCAATTATTCACTGAATTAGTTTTTATATAATAATAAACTGCATTTTTATTAACATTACAACTCCATATGCATCTCGACTGGAAGGTTTAAAAACCACTCATTTCAACACCTGAAGTTACATGAATTACAGAATTCTCCCATTTGCAAACTAAGATACCGTTACAGGGTTCTTCGTGATCTGGTATTCAACGTTTTGGGGAGTTCAGCCCGCAGGAAATTGAGGATATCCTTACATGTTTTACTGCTCTGATGCAAGTCAGTTTCTGCTACCCATTTAGATAAGCCCTTGTGAGTTATGATATTAATGTAGCTTCTTAAGACTGGTAGTTCTTTAAAATCCTCTGTAAATAACTTCCCTCATATCAGCATTTAAGTTGTCTTATGTGCCCTCTGAATAGAAAAGTGGCTAAAAATTGAACTACGGGTAGTCCTTGTTTAATGACAGCTCATTCAGAGGCCATTTGAAATTACAATGGCACTGAATTACAGGACTTACAACCGGTCTTTGTAGTTGCAGCCATCACATCCCCATGGTCACATGACCGCGATTTGGGCGCCTGGCAACTGGCTTGCAATTATCATGTTGCAGCGTCCCGCAGTCATGCGATCACCATTTGCAACCTTCACTGCTGGCTTCTGACAAGCAAAGTCAATGGGGAAGCCGGCAGAAGGTTCCAAATGGTGTGGTGTGTGACTGTGGGATTCACCTAACAACAGGAACTAGGACTGCCAGAACTGTCATAAGTCAGTGCGGTCATGTGATATTTCACTTTACAACTGCATCACTTAGCAACGGAGTTCCTGATCCCAATATGATCCAGGTGAAGGTGCAGTATTATACAATTGGAGTAGATCACTACATGTTGGCAGCCTCTAACTGTTCTGTACTAAAAGTTGGCTAGATCAGTAAATTAAGATCTCTTTACTCAGTGTAAGCTTTTTAAGATCATCTCTAGTTCCCTAGAGTTCTGGTTAACAGAATCTATTAGAATCTATTAAAAGAAAGATTCCGGTGAGTGCTCGAAAAACCTATATATAGACAACTTCAAAGTGGCAAAACCATATTTGTTTCCTACCACTCTTTCTATGCAAAGGGCTGCATTCCTGCTTCTTTGGGGAAGGAGAGGCAGTTTGCATGTATTCATTATTTTTAAATTTGCAAGTATTTATTGTTTTTAATGTTTTTAATGATTTTCTGTTGTTTCATGTTTTTAATTTTATACGCTGCTCATAGTCACGTATACGAGTTGGGCGGCTATATAAATTTATCAAATAAATAAATAAAAATGTTGATGTCTGTCAGTCTTTTTATCAGTGTGAGAACTCTCACACAAAGTAGTGGATGACTCTATTCACTTACCAAGTCCAACTGAAATCAAGAGGAACCTTGGGTACTTTAAAGAATAAAGGCAAAAGCTCTGAGGAAGGAAGTTGAGCTTGCCAAGTTACGTCCAACTACTAGGGTTTGTCTAGATAATTCAATTCTTCATATAGAACTTTTAGCAAGAAAGGTAACAATGCCCTCAGATCTCAATATCTGGTTGCTAGATGAATATGGCACTGTTATGAAAGCAATTTGCCATTGTGTTCTTCCAAGATGTTTTCTGAATTCTTAATTTAGTGTACAGGCCTAGCATTCATTGATGGTCTCTGATCCAAATACTAATCAACCCAATCCTGTTTAGTTTCTGAGTCCAGACAAGTTTGGCACCTCTTCAGAGTCAGCATCAGCACCTTTTTTTCAACTGATTTGTCCTATGGCATCTTGTTACAGCATTACAAAAATATTCCCCTTCTTCAATGGGTATGTAATTGTATGGACAGCTCAGTTTTTTTGCATTGCTTTCTCTACAGGAAATCCTGGACATCTTTTATTTATCCTATCCTGAAGAAATTTCCTGAGACAGATCATGAATTCTATTTGACCTTTCTCCTGATTGACCACATTTCAGAAATAAACTTCTGTATTGCCCAATTCTGTATTTTGTATCTACTATCCACTTCCCCTTGGGTCTGGAAAATGTATATTAATTTTTTAATGTTATAAATCTTCATTTTTAACTATTTTATTTCTTTCTGTCTGCTGGCCTTATGGCCACAATAAAGGTTTTATTTGATAGTCCAGTATACTGCTGGAGAACATTCCACTAAGGCCTTTTTTCTCTATCATCATGGTTTGCTTTATAATGTTTGTGATGTATATAACAAGAGCACAGTTCTTCAAGCATCAAGACCTCTTATGGATGCCTTTCACAAACCAGCTTAAGTGAGAGTGATTCTCACAAGTATCTCATACCTCATCAACTTTGTTTACGCACACTGCCATACAAACCTAAACCCTATACTATCAGGATTCAGGAACATCTGAAAGCCTTCACATATACATGCAAATAATAATTTAATTGACATCACAAAGTGATGGAAGGGGTAATGCTGTTGTTCACATGGTAATAATACTTGTATGCTGCCTGACTCCCAGTGACTCTGGGTGGCTCACAACAAAGAAATTACAATAGAATTGATAAAAGAAAAGATGGCAAGTGCAACAGACTAGATGGAATAAAGTGAGAAGTCTCACTCTCCCTTACCAATGGCATGGGTGAAGGTCTTCATGGCTCTTCTAAACAACAGAATAGGGGACATCCGAATCTTGGGGGTAACCTCATTCCAGAGGGCAGGTGCTGCTACAGAGAAGGCACACTTCCCGGGTCCTGATAGATGACATTGTTTAATCAAAGGAACCCAGAGTGTGCCAACCCTACAAGATCAAAGTGGTTGAGCAGATACTATAGGAGACAGGCGGTCCCTCAGGTAACCAGGCCCTATGCCATGTAGGGCTTTATAGGCAACAAATACCACCTTGAATCACACCAGAAGCAAACTGGCAACCAGTGCAGCTCACAAAGCAGACGTATTACATGGGCATACAGAGGCATTTCATCACTTCTCCCACTGCTGCATTCTGGACCACTTGGAGCTTCTGGGTGATCTCTCTTTCCAGGCAGCTGAAACTGATGAAACTCTCTAATCAAGGGAGTAGTTTATATTTCTCAAATGGATACTGCTTCAGACTTTGCAAAACAGAGTCTCCAAATAAAGGCATTAAAAAGAGATTTGTTTTAAAGTAGTTTCAAATAAACCATAAGATGGTGATAATGCTAGCAAGAATTTTAACTGATTTTAGTTCCTCTGTAAACCATCCAGAGTCGGGGTTTTGTTTTTTTTTAACAAGATGAGTGGTGACAAATTTGATGTATAAATAAAATAAATAAGAATAGATTTAAATTAAAAATAAAAAAGCTTAAATATTCAGCAACAGAATGAACTACAGCATTGTTATTGACTCCCAATTTAAACAAATACAGTATATTCATCTCTCTTCAATGAAGATAGATGTGTTGAGGATAAATGACCAATTTGTTCAGCGTCTACATAAACACTTGGTAAGTATCCTTTAAGATTTTTCTCAACATCACAATTTTCATAACAGCTTTGGAGGAGAAGGGAACGCTTACACATCCCTGTGTATCCTTTGAAACAGAACATTATCTTTTCCATGTAAATCCTCACTGATTCTTTCTAGTAGTCTCTATTCACTTTATCCAAGTATAAAACTTGCAAGGAATATATATCAATACTCTTAATTTTCCCTCTTAATTTTGCCATTTTAGCTAGAACTGAGGCTAGTTATTTAAGCCTCATTAAAGAAGTACAAGCATTTCCATCCAGAAAAGCAAGCTTTTTATTTTTTTTGACATAGAACTCAGTATCTGTTTATGTTTCAAAATGCTAAGTACAGCATTGTTAAAGCTAATGTGGTGTTTTGGTTAAAGTTCTGCACTGAGAAGAGTAAGATTCAAGTCTACCGTTTTTTATGGAAGCCGAGTGAGTGACTTGGGGCCAGTCACACTCTCTCAATGTACTTCATGGGGTTGTTGTTTGAGGAAAAATTGGAGAAGGGAATGTTCTATACATCATCTTCACCTCCAGAAAAAAAGGCAAGATATAAATCTATCAATCTATCTAAAGAGCCATGTACCCACAAGACAAACACAAGAAAATGGAAAGAACAAATTGCATATTAAATAACCTATTACTTGTAAGCTTGTGGAATCTTAATTTATAAGGATATTGAAAATACACAATTATAGAAAATACTGAATATATTCCCAATCTAATGCTTTATTTTTTACACTCAGGTGCCTTGGCCGGTTCTATAATTAATTTTAAAAATTATCTGAGATGCCAAAAAAACTCAGCTCTGAAACATACACACCAATATAAATTGATCATTACATGAAGCACTTGCCTCAAATTGGTAGCAACTTGCATAACAGTATTACAGGTTCAGTCCTTACAGAGTAATGTAAATAGTCTGTGCTCTAAAAATATTTGCCATTCAAATGCTTTTTATTGGATGGAATCTAAGTGATTCCTTATCAATTTGTTTGGATGTTATCTTCAAAAATCCAAAAATCGGGAAAATTATTATATTAAAATGTCACCCCATTCCATTATTTTAATTACATTATTGTGGTCAAACTTTAGGATAGAAGAATTATCCATAATTTGTTACTAATAATTTACATATGTATAAGAAACAATTACAAGTAGTCTTCACTTAACATCCATTCATTCAGCAATCATTCAAAGTAACAACAGCACTGAAAAAATGGACTTGAGAACCAGTCCTTCAACTTACGACCGTCGCAGCGTCCCTGCAAGATGGACCCAGGTGAGTGATGTGGGGTACTTCTCATTTGGTAAGCCACTGATGGGACACAGGAGGAGGTAGTCTTCTAAGGAGGTGCTTCTTGCTGCACCATGGCTCGGGGGCTGCTTGTCATGCTGCAGCTCAGGGACTGCTTGGGGCAAGAAGCCCCTTAGCCATGGTGCAGGAAACTGCCCCAGAGCCACAGTAACAGAACTTTTTGCTGTGCTGTGGTTCTGGGCTGCTTGCTGCACAGCGGCTTAGGAGCTTCTTGGAATACTGCGGCTCAGGGGCTTTTTGGTGTGCCAGGCCATGGGGAGGGGAATACAGTGGCCTCTTCATGCTGTGCAGGGCAGCCAAATGGGCAGAGACAGGGGGCAGGCAGGTGAGGGGAGTTGAAGGGGAGCAGTCCCTTGCCTTGGAAGAACCAAGGCTTGGGGCTGGAAGTGACCAAGCTGGGAATGGCTTGCATTGGGGTCCTAGCTTAACAGCCTGTGGGATTCTTTTAACAACACAACAGGGGCTGCCAGAACGGCCGTTGTGAAGTGGGGTGGTCACATGATGTTTCTGTTAATGACCACTTCATTTAGCGACAGAGTTGCCGATCCCAATTAAGGTCATTAAGTGAGGACTACCTGTATTCCATATGTTAAAATTGCCTTTCCAAAAATATCAAGAAAATGAGAAACAGTACAAATGTTATACTGGAGCATCACAAAATGTCATATGAAGGCACCCTCTAGTGTTCACAGTTAAAAATGACATTTTTAACAAGTTTAGGAAGCATACAGTCACTTATTATGAAGTTACTTAGTAATGTTTTATTGCCTTGTCAATTTATGTTTTTAACCTTCTTTCTTGAAAACTGCCTTGAGTTGTTAGTCAATTGGGTGGCCCTATAAATCAAACAAACAAATAAATGAAATGCTACTGTGCATCATCATCATCCAACTAACAGAAGGAAAATATTGGCTGTGTTGCTTAGAGCAAAAACTAAACTGCATGACATTGACAATGGCTTGTGTACAAAGATAGTACTGTACTATAGTCAACCAATAAGGAAATGAATTTTTGGTTCAAGAACCCAAGCCAACTGCAAAATTAAATTAGGTTTGTAAGCAAGTAAATCTAGGATGAGGCAAGACTATTCCGCATTCTTTCTTGATTAGCTAAAAATAGTTATGCAATTCCTATTAACCTCTACAGATTTTTTTTCAGTTCACATTTTAATATAAGAGACTACATTTCTGTTGTTACTTACACTGTAGATCCTTTGAAATAGTATTTAACTATTTTCATTTCAATAATGGATTTCAAGTTAATTTCAATAACTCACAGACTGTCTCCCTGACATCTTACCATTTGTACTTGGAATGGAATTGTATAAACCATAGAACGTGTTCATAGATGTGCTAAGCTACATCTGGCACTACCACTAATAAGCTACCTACCTATCCAACCATGGTGTGCATGACCACAAACCACAGCTACGTAATGGGTAGCTATGTAACCTGTCCTGTTTTTTACTTGATTCTTTTAATTTGTAAATACCTCAAATTAAAAACGAAAAACTTCAGTGACCTGCCATATTGGCTAAATAGGGAAGAACAGACCTGGAAATAGAAAAGACCTATACCTAGGAAAATTTCCTTTTGTAACCCCTCTTTTTTATGGCCGAGGATAGAAGGGCAAGTTAACTACAGATCAGATGTATTCTATGTCAGGGATCAGCAACAGGGATCACACTTTTTGGGGAGGATGTCATAATGCAAAGTGAACGGGCCAGATTTTTTTAAAATGGTGGTTATTATTGTTTTTGAGAGGGGGTCTTTTCTTAGGGATAAAGGAATATTTTTATTTTTATTGCTTTTTAAAACTATGTTAAGCCTATTTTTGGAATTATATTAATTCAATTCATTATGGTCATAGACCAGTACTGGAATTATAGTACAATTTTTGAGTACTCCTCATCTCAGAATGGCAGAGAACTATAATACCAGTTTTAACAACTCTGGTGAAAGGCAGCTCTGGAAGATCATATCCCTGACATATGGGTTTTCACTGTGTTTTAAGTGAGTACACCTATGATAAATAATTATTACAAATTACAATTAAGGCATTTCTCCTTAAACAATTTAAACCATGGTTCACATTCAGATGCTAGACTTAACTACATTATGGCTTAGCAAGTCATGCAAGCAAAATCACAGATAATTATATCACAGTTTCTAATATATAAAAAGCATAAATATTAAAATGGAAAACATTTTCTTAACAATAGAAACCCCGCATAAGAAAAAATAATAATAAACCAGGTTTTTGACAACCTATTTGATCAGCACTTTACAGATACAGAATTACAGATAAAGGTAAGAAGTTAAAATGTTTTTCTGCAAAATCTGATGTTTCAGCAATTATAAGAAACCTATTCAGAACTACAGATTTAGTTCAGAAATTTAAGGAGGAAAAAATGCTCCTGAAGTAAATCTTAGCACGTATTTTTAAGAAAGCAAGAACAGAAAACAGCAATGCTATTTTTATTTAGTTACAAATATTATTCTTTCAAAGAAAAATATTTAAACAGTGCTACAAATAGTTGATAGTAAATAGAATATATTCATCTTTAATCAAAAACTTCGGGATTTACTCTCTACATTCTAATGCTTTACTTAAAAGAATTTAAAGTTACTCACCTTAGACTTAATATAGAATGGTGATGACTGCTGATGTATTGCTAAATCCATGTTACCATTTGAATTTGTGATACTATTACAATTAGTTTGTTCATCTCTGCTGCTTTCATCAGACTGATCAAAATCATCGCTGTCCTGATCCATTTCTTCTTCTTCCTCCATGTCCTCCTCTTCCTCTGGTACACCAGTATGTTCATCTTCTTCCTCCTCTTCTTGGTTGCCAGAGTATTCTTCATCTACTTCAATAAATCTGTTGTTGTTTTCTTCTAAAGGTTCGTGTTGAGATTCATTTCTATGACACAATCCAGGTTGCCCGCCACCAATTTCCCCATTTCTTGCAACAACTTCCTCTTGCTGTCGTAACTGTTGCTCCTCTTCCACAACTCGATTCATCTGCTCTTCATCCACTTGGCTTGATGAAGCATTACCTCGAATAGACCCACCAGTTCGTCGTCTCTTACTGCCAACAGATATCAGTTCCTGATTCATTTCCAAAAGCCAGTTTGCTACTTCTTGGACCTTCCCTAAACTATCTGAAGATGCAAAAGTTTTTACATTCTGAGAAGAGAAGAAGAAGAGAATTGTTACAACAATTATAAACCTTATTATGCACTTAATTATATAGATCTAGATATTAAGGATCTCTCTGACACAGAATACTTCTGATGTAGCATGTCAACTTAATTTTATACTGTAATAGACATACTGCAAACAAAATCTGTTTCTATGCATTTTAATAAGTAAACTGTTTCATACTTTAAATTAAATTTAAGTGACAGTATAGGGGGAAAGATTAAGAACAAAATACTATATGCCCACAATAATACAGTATGACTCTTATGGACTACTGCATTTAAATTGGACATTGTAGGCAGTGTCAATTACAATTTAAGTATTATAAATAATGAGATACATCATTTTTGGAAAAGTCTATTTCACAACTGGTTATGCAATGTATTTTCCCTAATTATGGTAATATTTTTAGGCGAATGGAAATGTATCAGACAAAATATACATATACTTAACTGATAGCATAAAAACTTGGGAAAGATTTTCAAAATTATACAAACATTTGGCTAAAAGGTGCAAAAAGTTTTAACAATTCAAATACCATTCTGTAACTTCTTAAAGTATTTCAAATTGTTATAGTTAATAGTATTACCATAACTGCTACAGTAAAAATGTAGAAAGAATTATCTGTATAAAGCACAAAAGTTATGCCACTTTATTATGAGCCAGGACATATATGCATACTCAGCAAATGTCAGTCTAAGTGTATACATTGGATGAGTATATGGTAAGAGAAATGAGCACTAATTTTTTCCTTCCTACCAGAAGATGATCAAGCTCAGTCTACTTTCACATTGTCAGAGGCTGAACCAACCAGGCAGGGAGGGGGAAAAAATGAAACTGTGATGACCACAGAAATGGAGTTGTTGGTTATTTCTATTCTTACAGATTGCTAAATTAAAGCACAATCTCTATGAGGCAAACAAAAATGCAATCTGTACTAGTTTTAACAGAACTGTTAAATTCTTAGGTGAACATAAATAAAAATTAAGTTCCAAACATCTGTGTAAAGGAATCAGTATGCAAAATTTATACCGAGTTTTTTAACAGAAAAAAGTAAACACCACATAACATTTTAAAGATCTTAAAAAATATAAAATTGTTCCATGTATAAGTTAAATTAAATGCTTATAATAAAAGTATCATGACCAATATAATTGTTAATAATGTCATTCTAAGGTTATTTTTAATAAATTTTATTGCTTTTTAATTAATAATAAAATGAAAACGAAAACACAAACCACAAAAATAATAAGAAAAAAAATTAAAAAGTGCTATTACAAAAAAGTGAAAAAACTACAACAAAGAAAATAAAAAACTCAGCATAGCATATCATTATAACAGTAAACAGTTACAAATCTATATATATTTATCAAATGCAAATATTATTCAGGTGCATATATATATATATATTCAATACATTTATGTGACTATCATTTTTTTAAACCTACTGCATTTTGTATAAATGAGTCCCGTATTTCATTGTACTTGTCCATACAATGTCTATGTCTATAGGCAATCCACTCAAAAGTGGCAAGTACAATCAGGTCTTCAATCCACTGAATAAATGGGGCCATACATTTATCCTTCCAATGCTGCAATATCAGTCTTTTGCCCATAGTAAGGGCACAAAGAATCCATTTAAGTTGTCCAGATGTCAAATACCATGTACTAGGTATATAGTGCAAAAGAATTTTATTTTTTATAAGGTCCACTGACACTCTTGCTTATAGAAGTTAAAACATTCTCCCACCTCCATCCATCTAGGATGTCATTCTAAGTTTATTAAAAATGTAACATACACTATAATTTCATAGCCTAATTATTCTGTAGATGGGATGCTATAACCCAAGATGTGAGGCCTGCAGAGACCCAGATGCATTGCTTCTCCATTGCTACACCAGTATTGTGGAATAAACTCCCTTGTGAGATCTGGATAGACTCCACTCTGGTCAACATTAAAAAAGTAGACTTGGTTCTTCCTTCAAAGATTAACATCCAGCACCTGCATTCCACTGTAATTTGATTTTGTATCCTATTTTAATTGAATTTGTATTCTGGTTTAATAAGGTTTTATTATGTTCTATTGTGTTCCTGTGAACTGCATAGAATATCTGTAAGTTGGGTTTACAAACACTGTAAAATAGTGGTCCCTAATGAAGTTTTCTCATTTATAATTGACTCCAATCCTAATTTTTCAAAAAGATTCAGGAACTGAAGTACTTATTAAGACATGGCTTTCTAATCAGAATGCATATTAAATAGGTTTTAAAGCCATTTGTCATCATTTTGATGGTATGCTAGTTTATATAAGTTTAGCATATAGTATAAACACTGTTCTGTATATAAAAATATAAAGAGATACTGAGAGTTTTCAATGAACTTTTTAAAATTTCATACACTTATATAGATCAGATGAAATGCATATTTGCATAGAAAAAATACTTTAAGTTATAAATGTTTTGTCAAATATTACATTCTAATTTAAACTAGACCTTCAATTCAAAGGAATACTTTATAATAGTCTTCAGAAGTATGGGACTATATTTTTAATCTTTCCTGCCTTTCTGCTATACTGACTGTAGGGATAAGATTTGTAGTCCTAGAGGAAACAAGATTGTGGAATACTAATTTACATTAAGTGGCAATAACGAATTAGCTATTGACATTTTTAATTGGCTAAGTATATAACATTAGCATAATAAGTGGATGAAAATATGGCAAGGATCCAAAGAAATATTGGGATTCAGTTCCTCCAGTTAAACCAAACTGTTTTAGAATTCCCATCATGCACTGAGTCCTAATCAAGAAACCAAAGTCAAAGGATCTTTGATCACACAGAAGTACTATTTGGTTCTATAAAAAAACACAACACAATATGATAACACACTAACAGTATAACATTGAAAAGCCAAGTAATTTAATTTGTTGAAAGGAGATACAACACTGGTTAAGTAATGGGAATAATGCTTTATTTGAATAGAGAGATAATACAATTAAACAGCTAATGTAAGATTCTATGGGAGATGTTATGAACATGTTTTAGCTTACTATAGTATATTATCACTATTGTCTTGCTAAGCATGGTTCCGCTAGTAGTATACACATATTTTTTTATTCACTAAATTTGTCTTACATACAATACACAATAATATGGAAACTGATTTCAAGCTAGAGACTAAAGATGAGAATCGGGTGCATTTACACATTACTCCACTAGAGGGTAACTCTTTCTGCTTATTAAGGCAACTGACAAATTATTTTAAATAAACATAGGATGTAAGTGAAGTAATCAGGTAAGGAAACTCATAGCCAGATCTTTAATGCATCATTTTAAAACACACTTTTTATTCTTATAGAAGCTAAAGAATAAGTATACATATCTCAGAAGTATCTATAAGGAAATCTCTCTATAACTGTTTCCATAAATGTTGAAGTTGTATTATCTTAATTACATAAATATACATTTATTCATGAAATAAAGTTTCAGCAGCTGAAATCACAGGAGGTTGTGCTGGAGAGAGGATATTTTTTGTTAATTGTTGATCCACCTAAAATTAGAATACAAAGAAAGTCCAAAAATATAGTTTACTAGGACATCAAGTTATTTTATCTGATTAACCACCATCTCAAAAGCCCAAATTTCTAATTTACTTTCTATTCAATTTGGTATATCACTCTTGGCCAAGGTTGAAGCATATTTCTAGGAAAAAAGATTCAAATTTAAGGACACCACCTCTAGATCTTTCTTCCAGTCTCATCAGAGCTACTTAAGAAATTAGTTTTGCGATTAAGAGACCAGGAAAACCCAGGTTTAACTCCTGCTTGACTATGCAGCGTTCTGTGACTTTGGGTAGTCATTTGGTCTCAACTCAGATACCTCATGTAATTGTTGCTGACATGAATGGGAGAAGACCCTGTGCATGCCACTTTAAGCTCTGAAGGAAAAGGTTAGGCTTTAGATAAATAATATTGTCAATCAGAAAAATCAAGAACCAAAATACAGAAAATCCAGAAGAACAAGATGCCCATAGTATAATTACACTATATAGAGCCTTGAATTTGAGGGCAAGTTAAAGAAAAACAGAAGTTTCTAACTTTCTCCTAGATTTCATAGGGAGGAATCTTAAGCATCCCTACCTGAAATGCATACACTGCACTGGATGCGTAGGATCTACTAGAAGTAGAAAGTTCTGTAGGTATTCATGTGCCAAGCTATGCAGATCTTCAAAGATAAAAATTGTCTCTGGAAGCACTTGGAAATTATAAAAAGGACTACCTCCCAAGCCTCAAAGTGCAACAGTGGATATCCTTCAGTTCAAGAAAGTAGAAGTTCATGAATACAGTACAGAATTCCCAGTTTCATTTTTCCACTGTCAGCCCACAATTCATGTGCATATTTATTGAACATGCAACAGTTCTTCCTTCTCATACAGTACCAAAAACAAGTGGTCTGATGATACAGACACAGGTCATAGTCCCACTGCCATTAGCTAGCCATATTTCTATGTTCCATATGAATGGTTGGAATAGTTCATACTTTCACAAGCATTTGCTTCATTTCTACACTGGATGGGGAAGAGGCAAAGCACCTTGAAGGGATGTTAAAAGAATTTTTCTCCTATCAAAACAACTTGGGGTCAAGTTACTTAGTAACACCTTCCAGATCTGTCTAGTCCAAACCTAGTCACTGACAAGAGTTCTTCTCCGGATCCCTTATCATATAAGAGAAATCTTTGTCGCTATGGTACTTTTGTCCTAGACTTCTTACTATAAAACCATTCATTCTCAAAAGCCTTTTAATAATTGTTTCTACATCTCAACTCTACTTATTCTGATGCTGGCTTTATTTTGATCTTATATGAGATATTGTTTTTACTTTTTAGTTTTCTTATTCATTTTTATTATTCCATCTATGACGTATAAACCTTTATTTTAAAAATAACTATGCTATTACCATTACTAAATTCTTAAGTAGTCAATTTCATATATTAATTATGCATTGTGTAAAACATTATAATTTTCACCAGTAATATGAGTTATGGATGTGATTTGGGTGATAGTTACAGAATTAGACATGACCCTGAACAATTCCCTTCAGAAAGGATTTTACTACAAAAATATATTTAAAAATAAAGTTTTCTCCATAAGAGTTTTATTTTGGGATTGTTATATCTAGGAACTATTTTTACTTTTACCTTCTATTGTTCTATTTTTACCTCTACCTATTTCTACTTTATTTACAATTCTATAATCTATCCACTTATATTTATGGTTCTATATTCTAATATCCCCCTTTATTTTATGGTTCTGAATTTAAATATGAATTACACTCACGCACGCACTCCTTAATCTATTTTCCTTTTAATTCTAACTGGGATACCCCTTTCTGAGTCTGGCGATTCCCCCCAAGTGCTTCCCCATCCACTCTGTCCCATACTCATTTATTTGACCTCAGTAGAAGAGAGCCTGTTTTATCCCTGGCTTGTTCCCTGCTTCTTCAAGGCTGCAGCTGCTGTCAGATACTTAGCCTTTCTGACAGCTGGCAGTTGCAGCTTTCACTCTGGATTATCTATATACTACTAAATCTCTCATGTCTAAAACTTTCAAATGGGCAAAATGGTGTGTCACAGGGCAACAATTTTTGAACCAAGGTACCTCAAATGGACTAACTTACAGAATGTGTCCAAAATCCAGGACCTGTTACTCCTGTGGGATTTAAATTTGGGAAATTTGTGGCTGCTTCAGCCCAAGTCACATGATTGTCATGGGCATATCCCCAATCTCTTTCCCATCTCCCTCTGGCCCCTGTGCCCAATCGGCTGGTGGCAAGGCTGATGTGGTGGATAGCAACAGAGAGCAAGGCTATCAGGAAGGAGGGGGTGCATTCCAGGAGGGAAAAGGAGACAAAAGACAACACAGTCTGCAGGGGAAGTGTGGGAAGCATAAGAGGTTCAGGATAGCCACCCCCTAGAGTCCCCCAGGATATATCCACTAGTTGCAGTAGTACAGATTTAATCTGGCAAGATTCTGTCTATATGGTATAAGCAAATAAAAGAATTTAACTCAACTGGACTGTTTCACCATTGTTCTTGGGCTGGGCCTGACATCTCAACAGGCATGCAGCAATTGGCTGCTTTGGAACCAAGGCTGAAATTTTAAATCTCTTTAATGGCAGTGGGCATTTAGGGAAAGACAATGGAACGACTTGGATGCCTACTGGCGAGGTAGGGCTGGCTGGGAGGCTCCAGCAGTCAACGGGTGAGAGCACTCTTCCTCCCTCGAGGGAGCCCTTGGGGCCATGCTAGAATGAGGAGCAGGGGTGCAGTTTTCCTCACAGTCTGCAGCTCCCTTTGTTCCACCTCCCCCCAGTAAAGTGGCAGGCAGTTACACAGGTCAGCCGAGGAGGAAGAGGCTCCACCAGGGCTCTCCTGAGAGTCATGAATGGAGGGAAAATGATGCAAGCCTATATTATACGTGAAGAGGGAGGGAGGGAAGGAGGGAGGGAGGGAGAGAGATTTCTGATGCTCCCTGTCAGCTTCTCACAAGTAAAGTCAATGGGGAAGCCACCAGCAAGTCATAAGTTGCTCATACTCCCACTGCTTTTTTGCCCTTGGTCATTCTGTTTCTCCATTTAGGTAAGGAAATATTTCTGAAATGATGACCCAATGGGACACGGGTTGTTTAGTCTCCTATAAAATTCTTCACCTTGCCAGAGTCTGCCCCTTGGAACTGTGGGTTTCTGGTCCCTCATGTTCTGCCTCCATCGACTGTTGGATGGAGTTGGTTGTAACACCACTGGTATTATTGTGGCTGTTGGTGTTACTGCATCTGTAAGTTGTTCCCACTCGACCTCTGACATTTATCAGCTATTCCTATCTGAAACTTCTGTTGCTTCACTTTGCTCAGTTCAAAAGCGTTCAGCCCTTTTCTGTGCATCTTCATTTCTCTTCAGCTCAATTCTGCTCTACTTTTCTTTCTTTCTTTACCATTGACACAGCTATATCCTCTTTTTAAAGGGCTGGCACATCAAATAAGAGAAGGGAAGGACATTAAAAGACAGTGGAAGAGGGAGGAGTACAAACTATTTCTTTGCTGCACATCCTTCATCTAACAGTATGCCTTTTCCATGGACATTTTTCACTCTTAATTTAGTCTCCCCTGGACCTTTCATATGGTATAGGCATGAATAACAAGCATGTCATGAGTCTAAATGGCTAGATATTTACAGATATATACAAGGACAGGATGCCACTGCTTCTTAATGGGTGTACATGGTATTGCTAAGATACTATTTTATGAAAAGCTCCATTAATGTTATTATAGGGAGTTTGCAGTGCTTGTACAAAAAGAGGTACAAGCACTGCAAACCCAAACCCTTTGGCCTATAAGTTGATTGGCCTATAAATTGACCCTATTTTCTTCACAGAATGAGCCAAGAACCATCATGGACTAACATCTGCACACACTATGAAAATATTAGTTACTAAGTGTCTATACAATGAATACTGTTTTTATTTTAGCCTAATTTAATATGACCTTGAGCTTGTGGCCAAAACTATTTTAATGTGAATCACATGACAATGTAATTCAGATTGCTTCTTGATATGCCACTTAATATTTCACGTGTACATATTATACTTATGTGGGAAGTACATAAAACGTAATTTCCCTTTTTACGAACACTGTATGAAATAATTTCCCTTTTTAATGAGCACTCTGTATAAAGTCCCACCACCACCATGGATGAGAGGATAGGAAAATACTATTCTTGCAATAGCAACAATTCATATTGTAAGCCACTGTAAATGGTTGAACTCTCCAATATTTGCCACAAGGACTATTTTCATAAACGGACATAAAAAATATTGAAAATGTGATTAGAATGAGCACAGATTAACAACATTATATGAGAGAAGTAAGGTAGTTAGCATCAACATAGGGATTTATAACAGTATATCATAGAACAGAAATGAAAGAGATCAGAAAACTGAAAGCGCAAAGGAAGTATAAACTGGTATTATCTCAGATATTTTTCCTTTAGGATCTTTTGCAAGTACTTGGCTGTTTTCAAAATGGAAGAAAGGTTTTGTAATATGATTTACTAGATTTTTTTGCATTTTACTACTTAAAGTTCCATTGGCTCACAAAAGGCTTAATTCGGAGTGAAAAGCCAACTACTATTTTTCCAATGCTTTGGAAAGTCTTGAATGATGCTTAAAAAACAGTTTTGATGAGGATGAACAAGTTGAAATTTAATTTGAACAAGAAGGTGGCAGTATGAGTACAGAAACTGACTATTCTAGAGAGAAGTTTGCAAAGTCAAGCCTGCATTTCTCTCACATATTGCAACTAGGCTAGTTCAAGCAATACCAATTGTTAGGCTTTTGGCTAGTTTAGACTGGCATGTCCAGTACAAACTGAACTGGAACAGATGTAGTTTCAATTATTCATTATAACATCATTAGGCTGGATTAATGTAATGCACTCAATCTCAGATTGTCATAATAGCCAGGCTGGCTGAAGAATTCTGGGAACTATCTAGGCAGGTTGGAAAAGTTTGGTTTGCTTATTGGGGTATAAGAACATAGAGTGCTGAATCAGAGGCAAGGCTTGTCTAGTTCAACATCCTTTCTCTTACAAGCCAGATGTCTATGAGAAGAAGAAAAGAACACAACAGTATCTTCCCACTTATGTCTCTCAGAATAATACTTCTGATACTAAAGTAGTAGACAATCAACATAATTAGAATCCACTAAAGTTGTTGTCTAAATGTGACTTTTTAAAATATTATTTGAAACAATTAAAAAACACACAAAAATACCTGGCACACTAATAGAAAGCAATGAAGAGTTGTGGCTGGACTAGGATAATGGATTAACCTATAGACTGCCCAGACAGCTGTCAGCTTAAACCTAGGCAACCAGATATGAAGCAAGAAACAGTTAATACACTTATAGTAAAACAGTACAAAAGAATAAATTTACTCTGAACACAGTGCTCTATTAGTAATAATGGGTGGTGATTTAGTCTTCCTTGTGTTATTCAGATATGAGGCAGTCTGAAGTAACTACTACCAAATTTTTGGAAACGTATGAAAAAAATGTGTGATATTATCTCACAATGCATCAAAAATAATGTCACAGCAGCTGTTCTGGTGTCTTGCTTTTAGCTGTTTAGCTTTTCATAGAAATCAAAATATGGTATAAACTATAGTTTATAGAGACAGATCCAAAATATTACATATACAGGTGAAACTCAAAAAATTAGAATATCGTGCAAATGTTCATTTATGTCAGTATGGCAACTCAAAAGGTGAAACCAATATATGAGATAGACGCATTACATGCAAAGCGAGATATGTCAAGCCTTACTTTGGTATAATTGTGATGATTATGGCGTACAGCTTATGAAAACCCCAAATTCACAATCTCAGAAAATTAGAATAGTGTGAAAAGGTTCAATATTCTAGGCTCAAAGTGTCCCACTCTAAGCAGCTAATGAATCCATAACACCTGCAAAGGGGTCCTGAGCCTTTCAATGGTCTCTCAGGCTGGTTCAGTAGGAATCACAAGCATGGGAAAGACTGCTGACCTGACAGTTGTGCAGAAAACCATCATTGACACCCTCCATAAGGAGGGAAAGCCCCAAAAGGTAATTACAAAAGAAGTTGGATGTTCCCAAAGTGCTGTATCAAAGCACATCAATAGAAGGTTACGTGGAAGGGAAAAGTGTGGTAGAAAAAGGTGCACAAGCAGCAGGGATGACCGCAGCCTGGAGAGGATTGTCAGGAAAAGGCCATTCAAAAGTGTTGGGGACTTTCACAAGGAGTGGACTGAGGCTGGAGTTAGTGCATCAAGAGCCACCACACACAGACGGATCCTGGACATGGGCTTCAAATGTCATATTCCTCTTGTCAAGCCTCTCCTGAACAACAAACAACGTCAGAAGCGTCTTACCTGGGCTACAGAAAAAAGGAACTGGTCTGTTGCCCAGTGGTCCAAAGTCCTCTTTTCTGATGAGAGCAACTTTTGCATCTCATTTGGGAACCAAGGACCCAGAGTCTGGAGGAAGAATGAAGAGGCACACAATGCATGATGCTTGAAGTCCAGTGTGAAGTTTCCAGAGTCTGTGTTGATTTGGGGAGCCATGTCATCTGCCGGTGTTGGTCCACTGTGCTTCATTGTCCAGGGTCAACGCAGCCGTCTACCAGGAGATTTTGGAGCACTTCATGCTTCCTTCCGCAGACGAGCTTTATGGGGATGCTGACTTCATTTTCCAGCAGGACTTGGCACCTGCCCACACTGCCAAAAGTACCAAAACCTGGTTCAATGACCATGGGATTAGTGTGCTTGATTGGCCAGCAAACTTGCCTGACCTGAACCCCATAGAGAATCTATGGGGCATTGCCAAGAGAAAGATGAGGGACATGAGACCGAACAATGCAGCGGAGCTGAAGGCCGCTATTGAAGCATCCTGGTCTTCCATAAGACTTCACAGTGCCACAGGCTGATAGGATCCATGCCACGCCGCATTGCAGCAGTCATTGCTGCAAAAGGGGCCCAAACCAAGTACTGAGTACATATGCATGCTTGTACTTTGCAGAGGTCCAATACTGTTCTATTTCCAATCCTTGTGTTATTCATGTCATGTAATATTCTAATTTTCTGAGATTGTGAATTTGGGGTTTTCATAAGCTGTACGCCATAATCATCACAATTATACCAAAGTAAGGCTTGACATATCTCGCTTTGCATGTCATGCGTCTATCTCATATATTGGTTTCACCTTTTGAGTTGCCATACTGACATAAATGAACATTTGCACGATATTCTAATTTTTCAAGTTTCACCTGTAGTATTCAAACACCACATCTGGTTTTCTAGTCCACCACTGCATCTCCTCAAAACTGTTCCTAATAGCCGGAGATCTTCTGAAACCAGATTTAACACATCACACAAAAGGGCCAAAATCAAAAACGAAACTACCACCATCCCAACAAATAGAGTATTTCCATTATTCAGGAATCTGCTTGGATGCCAGCCTAAAAAAATACAACCAGCATTTTCATTTTAAAAGCATCTTATCTATTATACTTTATAATAGCATGTATATATTAATACATACCCCTTCATGGATCACTGCCTTGTCGTGGTGAAGGGGCTTGTGTAACTCAGTGAAGCCATGAGCTATACCGTGCAGGGCCACCCAAGACGGACAGGTCATGACAGAGAGTTCTGACAAAATGTGGTCCACTGGAGAAGGAAATGGCAACCCACTCCAGTATCCTTGCCAAGAAAACCCCATGGACAATGTTAAAAGGCTAAAAGATATGACGCCGGAAGATGAGCCCCTCAGGTCAGAAGGTGTCCAATATGCTACTGGGGAAGAGCGGAGGGCAATTCCAAGTAGCTCCAGAAAGAGTGAAGCGGCTGGGCCAAAGCCGAAAGGACGTTCAGCTGTGGATGTATCTGGAAGCGAAAAGAAGGTCCGATGCTGTAAAGAACAATATTGTATAGGTACGTGGAATGTCAGATCCATGAACCAAGGCAAGCTGGATGTGGTCAAACATGAGATGACAAGATTGAACGTCGACATCTTGGGAATCAGCGAACTGAAATGGATGGGAATGGGTGAATTTAATTCAGGTGACCATTATATCTACTACTGTGGGCAAGAAACCCTTAGAAGAAATGGAGTTGCACTCATAGTCAATAAGAGAGTGGGAAAGGCAGTAATGGGGTACAACCTCAAAAACAACAGAATGATCTCAGTGCGTATCCAAGGAAAACCATTCAACATCACGGTAATCCAAGTCTATGCCCCAACCACCGATGCCGAAGAAGCTGAAGTTGACCGGTTCTATGAAGACCTACAACACCTTCTAGAACTAGCACCAAAAAAAGATGTCCTTTTCATCATAGGGGATTGGAATGCTACAGTAGGAAGTCAAGGAGTAATCGGAATAACAGGCAAGTTTGGCCTTGGAGTACAAAATGAAGCAGGGCAAAGGCTAATAGAGTTCTGTCAAGAGAACAAGCTAGTCATAGCAAACACTCTTTTCCAACAACACAAGAGACGACTCTACACATGGACATCACCAGATGGTCAATACCGAAACCAGACTGATTACATACTTTGCAGCCAAAGATGGAGAAGCTCTATACAGACGGCAAAAACAAGACCAGGAGCTGACTGTGGCTCAGATCATGAACTTCTTACTGCAAAATTTAGGCTTAAATTGAAGAATGTAGGGAAAACCACTAGACCACTCAGGTATGACTTAGATCATATTCCATGTGAGTACACAGTGAAGGTGATGAATAGATTTAGAGGATTAGATTTGGTAGACAGAGTGCCTGAAGAACTATGGACAGAGGTCTGTAACATTGTACAGGAGGCAGCAACTAAAACCATCCCAAAGAAAAAGAAATGCAAGAAAGCAAAATGGCTGTCTGACGAGGCTTTACAAATAGCTGTGGAAAGAAGGAATGCGAAAAGCAAGGGTGAAAGGGAAAGATATAAGCAACTGAATGCAGATTTCCAGAGAATAGCAAGGAGAGATAAGAAGGCCTTCTTAAATGAACAATGCAAAGAAATTGAAGAAAATAATGGAATGGGGAAGACTAGAGATCTCTTCAAGAAAATTGGAGATATCAAAGGAACATTTAGTGCAAAGATGGGCATGATAAAGGACAAAAAAGGCAGGGACCTAACAGAAGCAGAAGAGATTAAGAAGAGGTGGCAAGAATACACAGAAGAACTATACAAGAAAGAACTTAATGTCCCTGATGTCCATGCTGGTGTGGTCACTGACCCTGAGCCAGACATCCTAGAGAGTGAAGTCAAGTGGGCCTTAGGAAGCATTGCTAACAACAAAGCTAGTGGAGATGACAGTATTCCAGTTGAGTTATTTAAAATACTAAAAGACGATGCTGTTAAAGTGCTGCACTCAATATGCCAGCAAGTTTGGAAAACGCAACAGTGGCCACAGGATTGGAAAAGGTCAGTTTACGTTCCAATTCCAAAGAAGGGCAATGCCAAAGAATGCTCAAACTATCGCACAATTGCACTCATTTCACATGCTAGCAAGGTTATGCTCAAAATCCTACAAGCTAGGCTTCAGCAGTACGTGAACCGAGAACTACCGGATGTACAAGCTGGGTTTCAAAGAGGCAGAGGAACTAGAGATCAAATTGCCAACATTTGCTGGATCATGGAGAAAGCACGAGAGTTCCAGAAAAGCATCTACTTCTGCTTCATTGACTATGCAAAAGCCTTTGATTGTGTGGATCACAACAAACTGTGGCAAATTCTTAAAGAGATGGGGATACCAGACCACCTTACCTGTCTCCTGAGAAATCTGTATGCGGGCCAAGAAGCAACAGTTAGAACCGGTCGTGGAACAACCGATTGGTTCAAAATAGGGAAAGGAGTACGACAAGGCTGTATACTGTCACCCTGCTTATTTAACCTATATGGAGAGTACATCATGAGAAATGCCAGGCTGGAAGAATCACAAGCCGGAATTAAGATTGCAGGGAGAAACATCAATAACCTCAGATATGCAGACGATACCACCCTAATGGCAGAAAGTGAAGAAGAACTAAAGAGCCTCTTGATGAGGGTGAAAGAGGAGAGTGCGAAAGCTGGCTTGAAACTCAACATTAAAAAAACTAAGATCATGGCATCTGGACCCATCAATCCCTGGCAAATAGAAGGGGTAGAAATGGAAGCAGTAACAGACTTCATTTCTTTGGGCTCCAAGATCACTGCAGACAGAGACTGCAGCCATGAAATTAAAAGACGCTTGCTCCTTGGGAGGAAAGCTATGGCAAACCTAGATAGCATATTAAAAAGCAGAGACGTCACCTTGCCGACAAAGATCCGCATAGTCAAAGCTATGGTTTTTCCAGTAGTAATGTATGGCTGTGAGAGCTGGACCATAAAGAAGGCTGAACGCCGAAGAATTGATGCCTTTGAACTGTGGTGCTGGAGAAGACTCTTAAGAGTCCCCTGGACTGCTAGGAGGTCAAACCAGTCAATCTTAAAGGAAATCAACTCTGATTGCTCATTGGAAGGCTTGATAATGAAGCTCAAGCTCAGATACTTTGGTCACCTAATGCGAAGAGAGGACTCTTTGGAAAAGACCCTGATGCTGGGAAAGATGGAAGGCAAAAGGAGAAGAGGACGGCAGAGGATGAGATGGCTAGATAGCGTCACTGAAGCAATGAGCATTAAATTGAGGAAACTCAGGGAGGCAGTGAAAGATAGGAAGGCCTGGCGCAATATGGTTCATGGGGTCACGAAGAGTTGGACACGACTTAACGACTGAACAACAACAACAAAAATTAATACATACAACTGAAATTAATCTATATATTATTAAACCATTTGTTCTATTATATATTATGAGTTATCAATATAGAATTATGTGAATAGGATCAAAATAAAGCACTCCTGGTTGCCTGACTGGAGATTCCAGCCAACACATCCTTTTTATTAATATGTCACTCTATTTCACTCCTTCCATCCATTTACCCAGCAATAAACATCACAGGATTGTTTCTGCTTTTCTCCCAAGAGTTTTACCTTTCTTCTCCCTAAGGCCTGCTGATTCCCTCCTGCATATTAAATGGTGTTATTTGATGTCAGGAGTCATCTGTGATATAGTACTTATATAATGTACTTTATACACTGTTTTATACATTTCAAGATTCCAAATGGAAGGGTTACCAAAAAAATTAAGATATGTGGATTAATTTATATTTCCATGTAGTCTAGCTTCCTGTATTTCATTTGATAATTTCTTTCCTCTATGAATCAAACAATATATAATATTTATGGCCAAGTCACTGAATAAAGGTTCACAGTTAACAAAAATAAAGGATGTAAATGGGAGAGAAAATTATTTTAGAAAGAAAACTAAGATGAGGTAAGTAAATAGGGCAATTTCTGGGACTGAAATGTAAAGTATATTATTACCATAGAGCTATGGTAGAGAACACCTAAAAATTATTCTTCTGACTGTACATCATCTTTATATTTAGTAACAGCTGAAACAGCAAAAATAGATGCTTCATAGAATTAATTAGATTACTTTCTTTTCAAGGTAAATTGATATATGCACTCCAAAGAAAAGAACACTATTATAAATGCCACCAATTTAATCTATTAATGTAATGAGATTTAAACTTTCCAGATGTATGAAATGAAATGAGGCCAAGAACAATATATTCAACTATTAACATGACTAAGAACACCACTTTATCTTACAAATAAGATTTCCTCCCACTATGAAACTTTGCGGTAATTTCCAGAACTGTTTTATTTTTATTATAATATGTATTGTAAATGCATGTTTATGCAGGCTTTAAAACCCAGAATTCACAAGCAGCATGGAAAAACTTTTCAGAAACAGAAATCCATCTTCATGGCTACATGTATGCAAAACATTTTCTATGGCAAAAGAAATAAGATTTTTACTTCATACCAGCACAATTCTCTAAGTGACTCACCTCTTGGTTTAGAATATTTGTTCTATAATTTCAATTTTCAGTTTTCTTAATAGTTGTAAGAACAATGCTCTACATATTTTAGCGATTGAATATGGTTATTATATACTGTACTTGTAACATACAAAGTAGCAATAAACCATTTGTTGATATAAATCTAGTTTTAGTTTATTTTCATATCTGACTTTTTGAGTATGCACTTTCTAGTGCAGAAAGAATGTTTGTTCCTTGCACTAAAAATTCCTGCAGTGTATTTTGAACAGCTTCCCCAATATCATCTTTATATATCCAATAGATTTTTTTTTACTAAAACAGATTCCTCTTCCCCTAAACCAGCTTTAGTGATCTGAGAGGATAGAGATCGATCTCCACTTATTTAACCAAAATAAACAAACAAAAAAACTGTTAATACTTTTACCAGCCTTATTAAAAGTGGCAGGAGTGATATAAATGGCAGGAGATTCCAAAACAGACCAAGATTCCACAAGGTATCACAGCCGCTTTGAAAAAAACTGGCTTATCGTGCTATTTCTTGGTGCTTGCTGAGCCTCATTTTTGAACTGTAAGTAGATCATTGCCATTACAGCAAGTCATTAGTGAAAACATGTCTTCCTATCCCACCATAAAATCACTGTGTGGCACTTATTTTTAGACTGAAGATCTGAGGACAGGATCTGTTTTGTTTTCATTGTTACATATATCACTCAGGGAATTTTTCTGACTGAACAGCTTGGTATATGTTTTAAATGAATCAAGGATTTAGTAAATAAATCCTTCCCAACTGTACAGTCATGCTAACTGGATTCCCATTGGCTAATCATCAATAGTAGTACTGAAGAACCACGTGGAATGCAGTTAATCATAGACAGAGAGGAGAAAGAAAAAGGTTTTAATTGCACTGTGTCACTAGACTCTTCCTAGCATCTTCAGTGTTGGGTCTTCATAGTATCTTGGGACACAAGATAATGGAGAAAAAGAAACTAACACAACATACCTTGTAACTGTGAGACAGCCAGCTTTTCCACTCTACATGATAATAGGAATGCAGCGACAATAGGGGCAATAATTCTAAGTACACTACTAAAAAAGGCCATTTCAGCAGAAATGGAAGCTAAAGAGTGGTGGTTGTGAGAGGGGAAATAAAGCAAAGGAAGAAGCTGTTTATTAATAAAGGCAAGACTAAGTGAAAAAATCAGGGCACACTGAATGAGCTCGTGAGGAGTCAATGAACACTACTGCATCCTCTCTGTGTTGTTGTAGGAAAATGAATCTTCTAACACAAAGGAGTTATTTTCCTTGAGAAAAAAGTCAGTGTGATCCTATCCCAATCTCCACTTCCTCCCAGGATACAAACACATTCGTTTTTCATTATACTTTATTTCACCTGTTTTTCATTGCCAATATATTTACAATAACATAGAAGTTACACATGTGATTCATCTGGCATTGACTCTGGAAGAATTACTGAAAATTGACATTGACGATGAAGTGAGTCCTCTTACAGAAAGCATACTAAACATGTGAGCCATCATATATCATTCAATTAGCATAAAAGATTGCATGGTGTCAGAAATAAAACTTGTCTTCAGTCACCACGTTTAGCCATTTTGTTGATGCATCCATTACAACTCTAACTGTAGTCTGTACCCTGGACAACATTTTTTATGATAAGATATTGTAAAGAATAGTGGTTCTATTTGAAATGCAATTTCTAAATAGAATATTGTAATTATTATGACTTTGTCTAGGAAGCATTTCAATTCATCTTCCAGGATTCAAGATAGGACTGAAGAGGAAGAAAAAGTAGTGTGATGCTAGATTACAGGAAATAAAAAAATCAGCATGTTATCATAAAAGAATACCTGAAACAAAAGAAAAGACAGGTGGCAGCTGTATAATCTTCAGAGGTCTTAACTCAATTCAAGTAAAACTATCACATATTTGTATATGTCTTCATCATACTCATTAGATTAATTTCTGTTATCTTATTCTGCCTCCTATTACAAAGATATTTAATTAAGACTATAAAAACTGGGAAAACAAGCAAGATATCATTACAAAATAATAAACATGCCTTAAAACATACTACCCCCCAAAAAAGAACAGCATGATCCCGTTAACACAAAATGACAATATCTATGCCATATGTCTAATATATTATCTTATTTTAGACATAATTTGAAGGAGCTAGACAAACATGCCTTCTAGAAACTGATTTTACAAATAAGTGAAATGTGATTTAATCCAATGCCCTCCAGATGTTTTGGATGGTGGTGTTAGATGGGTTTATGGCAGTTTAGTTCAAAATATTTGGAAATCACCATCTGGAAAATATTTAGTTTGAGCAGTTTGATGATAGAAGAGTACTGTAGATAGTTCAGAACCTTCTAGTACAGAAACAACACTTTGAAATACTAAAGTTACAACGCACAAAGATCAACAAATATAAAGATCTGCTCACTAGGTTCTCTTATTGAAGTTTCAGTAAACAATCTCACAACAAACTCACTAGGTTTCCTCTGCCTCTGATGTCTCCTATTCTGCCATCTAGGTTTTGCATTTGCTTATGTAGTCCTCCAAGCCAGCTAGCTGCATTTCAATTCTCTTGTGTTCTAATTTAGTGATCCTATTCATAGTGGCCTGGTTACTAAGTCAGATACAGTATCCCCAACTGAAATTCCAGCAATCAAAATAAGCATGATATTTGGGCAAGGTATGTGTTTCGAAAAAGGCTGAAACCATGTTGTAATTTGGAGAGTATTTTCCCTATTGGTCGATATGAAAACACAATAAAATAAGGATTCTCAAGAATCCAAATCATGAAACTCAGTAGTCTTATACCAAAATACAGTTACAATACAGCTCATAGAACTAATAAATAAAGGTTACTTTCACAGTTTGTAGGAGAAGGGAGGTAAACAGGCAAGCTTGCTGAGGTTTTTGGCAAAGAAAAGGGGAGAAAAAGCTGTCTTCAAAAATCTGAAGGGCTGTCACATTGTAGAGAGTTCAAGCCTATTGTCATCTGCTCCAGAGGGTAAGACTAGAACTAACAAGATGAAACTTCAAGGATGTAGATACAGACTATATATTAGGAAAATCTTCTTGACAGTAAGAATCAGTGGAATAGGTAACCGCATGGAGTGGCTTCTTCCCCTTCACTGGAGGTTTAGAAACAGAGGCTGGATAGTTATTTATTGGGGATAGTGTAGTGCAGCCTGCAGTGTGCAGAGAGTTGAACTTGATGGCCTTTTAGGTCCTTTCCAACTCTATGATTCATGAGGCTCAAATTATATTTTTTGAAGCCCAAATTTTATAGGGATAATATATAGGAGAAAGTTTTCTTTTAGAACAGAAAAAATGAAGACTGTTAAGTCTGATTTTTCCCATTTAATAGCCACTCTCATTTACTTTTTACTTTGTTCTACTTTAAGAAACTATAAATTCTGTGGAAACAAATGGCTGTTTGATCACTAGAATAAAGTAGAAACCATGGTTGGCATTATAGAATCAAAAATGCCAGAAAAAAAAATCTCACAATATTATCCAACTAGGGGATTTTAAAGAAACTTTTTAAGAGGTTATAGTGCTAATCATAATACATCTGATTGAAATTCACAATCTGATAACAGAACAGCATTGCAGTAAGCACCAGACAAAGTATCTGCATATCAGAAGTTACTGTCTGCTTCTTAATCTTTAAGAATCATCTCTATGCTACCAAGAAATTAAAAATACTTCAGAATGACAAAATTAGTAACAAAAAGTAACACAAGTACCACATGAACACAGGAAAATGTATGTGTACTTTCAGGAAATTGCAGACAGTTGCTATGTTTATGACCCTGTGCACTGTGAAGGAGCTTTCTGCCTTTATTCCAAAGTTCTGCACTGTATTATACATGACTATGTGTACAAAACACAGGCGCACCAGTTGAATTGCTAATATACAATAATGCTGCTTACCAATATGTGTGTGTGTGTGTGTGTGTGTACCCCCGCCGCGCACACACACACATATAAAACAACATACCCATCCTTATAGGTGGATCAGAAACTTGGAGAAATTCCTTGTTCAGATATGACTTCAGCCATTATGTCAATATGGATTCAAGACAATCCATGGTTTGAGGAGTGCTTGGGATTCTCTGAGCTCAGAAAATCCCAAGGACTCCTCAATGCAACCCTGAGCTTCATATATTCTCTTCTATTGGAATCCAGAGTTTTCTCCTTCCGAATGCCTATATCTATCCATGACACAGGAATAATACTAGTAATCTAGCTTGGAGACAAGCTGAAGACTGCCAAAATAATATGTTAAAGATTCTTAAAGAACTGGCAAAAAATGGCAAATATCTACAGATACTGAGGGAAGATTATGATATGATGGAGACATCGTTCAAAGGAAAAAAGCAAAACACTCAACTTGGCATTTGTGTTATCTTAGCTATATCTGCCTATTTGCTCAAAGATTACAATTCTCTTGCTCCCGCTGGTCTCTGAATCAGGTGGTCTTCAGACCTCCAACACATCAACATGTAGAATGGGAACAGGAAATAAATAAATAAATAAGCAAAATTTGGAGGTGTGCCTTGTCAACTTTATCAATAATAGTCTTCAAAAAATACTTATATACTAACTTAAATTGTAAATTGCAAGATTTAACAATTGTGTTAATTTAATCCACTAATTCAAAGAATAGAATAAATGTGAACTATATCATAATTTAGAATTTATGTAGACAAGACTTACAATTCTGAATTAGACTTAGAATTGGAAAAAAAATGTCAACTGCCCTGACCAGCATGCAGTCAGTAATAAAACTCAACTGAACCCAACAAGCTTGCAAAGCCACAGACAGTTTTATTTTAAACCAAAGGTCATTGGTCAAAAACATTGATCTTTCTCGTTGTCTAAAGATATTGTTAAAAATGGGCACCATAATTATATATTTAATGTTTAAAAAACATGGTATTATTTTATTAAATTCTATAAAACATATTTTTAAAACTAGAACCTACATTCTAAAGAAAATGCTGCATAAATATATAGGAGAACTGCAACAGAAAGAAATTAAGCAATTCTAATTCAAATGAGATATTTCAGAATGTCCAACACTCTTACAGTAACTTCAAACTTTAGTTCAGGATGTTCTTAAAGTGTTCCACAATTCAGAGCAAGCAAATGGTTATCAGTGAAGCTAGTAAATCACCTGATTCCATTATAAAATCAATTACTGCAGCACATTTCTATTGCTACACAACCTGGTGTTAGCAAAAGTGTATTAGATAGCTGCTGCAAGGTCAAGAAACCTAAAGGCACTTTAAAATGTGTCTTATATTTAGACACATCAACACTGTATTCATATTAAAGGAAATATTTTAAATAAATCTGAATAATTACCTTCTTTGGCTGATTAGGATATTCGATGGATAATCTCTGCAACTGGTCTGATGTATGGCTGCAAGATAGGAGATCCGAGCAGCAGGTCGAACGGCCCAGCCTCTTCATTAAAGAAGAAATAATGCTGCAGCCACAGCCACACATTGACTTGCTCATCAGATGAGTTTATTCCTTAAGAAATCAGTACTGGTACTGGCCCACAAACAATCAAAATTGGCCGACTGCCTCATTCTGCAGCTCTCTGGCAAAAATTAATACTGAAAAACAATTTAAAAAGTGGTTCTCCAAAGCTGATGCTAGCCACTCTCTCTATGCCAAGCAAAGCTTGCAGTTTTAAAGTGCCTTTTTCAACTACACTTTCATGAGAAAAGCAATTTTGATAATCTCTACTGCTTTGCAAAAGAGCTATTAACTAAAGTAACAGACACTATATACTGACTAGTTTGTTGTTCTGTAGCTTCAAGTCTGCAGTGACATTCTCTGTCCAAGTTATTCCCGCTTCGAATGCTCAGTCCTTTAGCAGCCAACAGAAAATAACCACGCCCTGTTCTGTTCCCATATTCACTAAGGAAGATCCACCTAATATCTAAAAAAAGTATTCTTCAGCATTAGTAGGAGTAGAAACTGTGAGCAATTTGAATTACAACTGAAATATGATTTGCAAGAATACCTGCTACTTAAAGTCCCTAATAGAGTAGCGGTCAATTATACTTAGATTGACCTTTTTTTTTTTTGCCCTGCTAAAACTTTGAAGTTTCGCCTTTGTTACAAATATAACTGCACTTAAACTTACAACTAAAAAGTAGAAAGCTATTTTCTAAATATAAAACTGGAGAAAGAGACCACTTTATGCAAGACAACACAGTAACAAAGAGGGAGACAAATTTCAGCTAAAGAAAACCCAGAGCAATGAAAAAATAACAAGTCTTCACAAAGAAAATATAATATTGTTATACAGTGCCAGCTTAGAAATATGCTTGCAAACTATTTCATACAAGTTGGAAAGAAAAGTAAGCAAAAATAAAATTTTATGTTTTTTGTGTACAAAAGTACTATGTTAAAATATTTAAAAAGTGGCCTAAGTAACAATAATTTTTCAAATTTCAATCAATTTTTCAAAGTGATTTACAATATAAAATAAATGCATACCAGAAAGCTTGAAGATGTTTTCAAAGCAGTACTAAGTGAAAAAAACCCTACATATTAGAAGATGACATGCTGTCCTTCAGCTATTAAAAGCAGTGCATTTATTTCTTTTAATGCAGCATACATTACAGCATTTGCAAAGAGAGCGCACTCACATTAACAAAGATGCTCAACCCAACTACAGTATAATATGACTTGAAATAATTGTCATTTACAGTGATAGCACTATTAGCAGTTATCTACAGAATCTTATTCATCAGATAATTTAATAAACAAGGGGCAGGACAGCAGCTTAAGCATACATATTTAAGCAAAACTTCTTGTTTTCACTCTGCATCAAAAGCTATATTTGTTCTGCCTCCTCCCCTCCACACCAGACTGGTTACAGCTATATTGTGCCAGCATTGCTTCTTCCTTCAACCTTGCTCTGCCCTTTTGATATTCCCATTTTTATTAATTCATTTTCCAGTAATATTTAAATTCAAGCAACCAATGCAAATTAAATAAAAAGCCTTTTGTGTAAAAAGACTGCATGCAAACAAGCAAATAATGCAGTAACCTTTTACTCGCCTGCTGGAGGTACTGTCTGCTGCATAGAATTTTAAATCCTCATCTGCAGATGCAACTGAGCTGGTATTGCCAAGGACTTTGCTCTTCCTGTGCTGATTCTACACAGCTATTCATCAGAGAAAAACATTACAGGGAAAATGTAAAATAATATTAAGTGGAATCACTCAAGATGACATAAAACAGGTCAACTTTGAAAAAGTCAACTGTCGTCTTGTGTAGTCACATTAGCGAGCTAATAAAGGAAGTATATTGCTTATGTAGGTTTGCCACTGATATGCAGCACATGAAATCACAGGAAGCTAATGAAAAACAGTATACAGAATTAAAGTTCACTGATCATCCTTATCCTGATAACTTAAAAGTGCTTTCCTAACACAAATTACATCTCCAAAGGAAAGACTTGTCCTGATCCAACATTCCCCTTTTTCATGAATGTCCAGATGCACAGTCCTAACAAATACTATTAAAGCTATCCCATGCAATTTCCAAAGACTTTTTTTAACTTTGATTTTAGTTTGCCAATGACCATTATTACCATAATATTTATTTAAACAAAAAGAACAGATACTTGATGCCATAGTATGAATGAAAACTTAAAGATCAGCTTGTACTGGGCCAGAGAAGGCAAAAGAAGTTTTAGGTTTTTGATATGGAAGATTGTAAAAATGCAGCTGTTGCTTTGAACACTGATATTGACTTGAGATGAAAATGATTTGCTTATATGGCTGCTTGACCAACTAGTATATCTGTAATTTTCCTTCAAGAAAATCAGCCTTTAATGTGCATGAGATCCAATACCATTTTAATGTCATCTACTTGCCTAGTTAAAGAAACTACTTCTAATCTATACTATGTATAATTCAAGATTTACTAGTTATAATAATTTTGGGCTACACTGGATATGAAACGTATAGCTATTCAATGAAATCTGCATTTCCCTTAACAGGAATGAAAGATTAGCAATTAAGGTTGTCATTCATTATTTATGTGCTTTCCCTCTCACCTCATGTCAGTCTCCTTAATGTACTATTGATTCTCAAGATGCATAAAGATGGAGCCAGTGACAGACCACCCGTATCCAAGAAATAAAGCAAAGTGTTGGTTTATCTAGGTATCATCACAAATAATTTGAGATGCATAAAAACTGAAGTGACACATATGCAAATAACATTGAAGCAAATTCTGAATATGGACCAGTTTTTCCTAAAGCCATTAAATCAGTTTGGAATCACTAAACCAAGTTTTTAAACTGTGACTTGTGAACAAGCAACAGTAAACTAGTTTAATGCTAAACCATAATTGGTAAATTCACACATCATGCCAAACCAAAACAACACCCATTCTAGTTTAGTGCAATGTGTGTGAACCAAGCCATTAACTGCATAGTGAATCTACTTTGATGATTAATACAACTCTTTTAAGACAAAAAATCTTACATTTATAGTTATTATTACATCCAATTACGTATTACTGCCATTTAATATTAACATTTCATTACTATTCAGAGTTAGATTAATTAATGCTTTTAATGCTAAATCTAAATTTCTACAAACATAAGTAATTTCAGAGTTTCAAAAATTATGAAATATATAACAATTTTGGGTGGAAACTTGCTATAAATACTGAAAGAGTAATGTATATCATAACAAAAATGATGCAACCAAATTGTTCATGAAATTGCCTAAAAATTATCATCATCATCATCAGATCAACTATAGCAAACTTTTTTTTTTTAGAAAAAGTGTCTGTAATTTGTGTTTGAGAAAAATATATCTCAGGCTGAAGCTTTTTGGAAATTTAGATCAGAATGAGATTATTTGGGGGACTGATTTGGCAGTCAGAGTTTCCTTGGAAGAATGTGCACAATTTGTGAGTTTCGCTTTGGGGGACTGTGCTGTTTTTCAGATATAGAACAACATAGCTCCAGTAAGTCCTTTCTGGTCTTCCTTGGACCCACAGCTTCATGGAAAGTTAGAATTACTAATAAAATGATATCCGCATCACCTCGGGTAAAGGAAAATCAATTCAAAATTATCTTAATCTGTCTCAGAATTCTGGCTCTGCTTAATTACTACGTACATCTTTATTTGAACTGCAACCATTCTCAAAGTGTAACAGGCTAACTCTATGAAACAAATGTTCAAAAGAAACAGTCATTGATGTAAATAAGAAAATATCACTAAAAGCATTTAATGGATAAAAACATGCTATAATTCTATGTTCCAAATACCATGCTAAAAAGCCAATTTTTTGCAGCCACATGAAATGAGAGGTATGTAGGAACCCTATGAATTTCAGGGGGCAGCATATTCCAAAGAGATGGGGCTACTACAGAGAATGGGGCCCATCTCTCCTTAATCTTATGTAAGGAGGCAGAAACTAGATCCCAAATCAATCAAACAGGATGATTAGATTAGATTAGATTAGATTAGATTAGATTAGATTAGCTCCAAAGGAGACAGTTCCTCAGGCACCCTAAACCAGTGGTTTAAAGTAGTTCTTACCTACTGTGTGCAAGCTGCTACATTTTGTACCAGCTGTAGTTTCCAAGTAGCTGTCAAGGGCAGCCCCACATAAAGGGCATTGTAGTAATCCAAATGAGAAGTCATGAGGGTGTAAATTACCATTGCTAGGGGCTCCCACCAAGTACAGCAGCAACTGGCACACCAGTTAAAAGCTGGTATCAAATGCCACTGAGAGATCTAAAAGGATCAGACATATGCAGTATTCCATTTGGATCCTCATGAAGGTTGTTCACAAAAATGACCAATACAGTTTCTATTTCATGTCATATGAACCCCAACTGCCAGGGAACCAGTGAACAGTTTCTTCCAGGATTCTACGTAGCTTCAGTTCAACCACCTTTCCAAATCTTCTCTAATAAGAAAAGGTTGGGAGATTAGGTGGAAGTTATCTAACACCACTAGATTAACAGATGGCCTCTTTAAGTGGGAAGTACCATACCTACTTCAAAGTGGCAGGCACTAAACCCTTCCTTAAAGAAGCATTAATCATATGCCCAACCCAATCACTCACCCACAGAAGCCCAACCCATTCACTGCCCATAGAAACCATATAAGACATCATGTAAAACCTTGCCTCAATTACTTCAATAGATTTGACCAATATAAAGTTAAGATCTAAACAAATATGAGTGATTTTGTTTAGCAATCACATTAGAGAAACCCAAGGGAGATATTCCAAACTGCTCTTTCAATGGGACTAACAGGGTTACACACCGTTTATCCAAACCCTGTCACAGGTTAAAAACAAGAGCAATCAACGCAATTTCTAACCCATGCTGTTGTCTGAACACTGACTGAAATGAATTTAGGTAGTCCATCCTGCCACCTTCTCAATAACAAAAGGTTGGAGACTATGCAATAGTTGATCAGTAGAGCTGAATCTTTGGACAGCTCCTGGAGGAGGTGCACTAATGCCTTGTTCAAAGGCATCAGAACTTTCTCCTCTCAGAGCAAGTCATTCACCACAGCCCAGATCCAGCCTCTTGTCTATTCTCTGCCGGTAACTACAAGTCATACAGGGCAGGGACTAGCCCACAGGTGGTAGAATTCATCGCCCCAAGGACTCTATCCACTTCCTCAAAATCAAAAACTAAAATTCTTCCCCTGTAATACCAGAAGACATAACCTTTGGCACTCTATCCAGCAAGCTTACAACTTCAAGCAGATGCAAGTGATTACATTTGCAAAGTGCTCAGCTCACATATTACAGCAACCCATTAGTAGTTGTTCCAGCTCATCCTTCCCTAAAAGGGCTCAGTTCACTTTTTAAAAGGCTACCGGATGACCCTTTGCAAATGAACTAAGGATAAAGAAGTAATTTGCTTTGCCATCTTTATTGCTGCAGATTCTTACCTTGCTCAATCAGATTCCCTCCTGGTTTTCCACCAGCACCACTCCAGGGATCATTTCTGGCATTTCATTTCCCAGAGTTCCTCCCAAGGAGACCTCTTGAGAGAAAGTGCTCAGGAACAATCCTGTCAAGAGCTTCATAGTCTCTATACAGTATTCTATAAGGTTAACACATCTCTTGATAGAACTGACCTCCAAGTTGCTGGGAAATTCCCCAAGCACTCTCCAGAAACCAAGTGGATCTATCAAGCATGGTTGTTATGGCAGCCATGAAATCACACAGTATCACCAGCCTAGGTAGCAACCTCCAACCCTGGCATGAGATCAAGCAGCCTGAGCAGGGATGCTACTGTGTAGCTGGGAAGCCAGTATAACAGTAACATTTATAATTTGTCTCTTTGGCCCAACCACACATAAAGGGCCTCACAACCAGCCACTTGTAGTATAGAAATTCTAGCAAAATCAGGTTTTCCCAATGACCAAACACTACAGGTAGTCCTCGTTTTGTGACTGCCCCAGACAATGATTGTTCACAGTTATGACAGTGATGAAAAAGTAACTTTGCGGCCAATGCCTGCATTTATGGTGTTCTCAGTGTATCTCTGAGTCACATGTTCACCATTACAGTCAGTTGGTAATGTGTTGTCTCATGCTTGACCCATTTTTTTTCTTTTTGCCCCCCTCACAGAGTGGGCTGGTTGCCTGAACAAGGTATCTCTTCCTGAACTGCTTTTCTCTGCAGCACAGCACTTCCCTAAAAAATGCTAACCACAAGTGAACAAGCTCAGCTCTGTGACCTTAATTAGTTGATTAGAACCTTCAGTTTTATACTAAAGACTTTTGTTTGCCTCCTAAGTGGCTTGCAGTGTGCCTGCTTACTCTCTTGTAATCCCTTCCTCTCCAATGAATGTAAATAAACATTAATTCTCTTCTTGCTAATTATCCTAGCACAAGGGTGGGCATTCCAAAGGGCAGGGGGTAGGGAAAAAGGACTGTAAGATTTGCCCTTTTACCCAGCTTCTTCGTGAGTCTAGTTCCAGAAACCTTCCCTGCCATTTGGACTGGATACACATGGCTGCAACTCTGCTTACGATTTTACTTCAGGTTTCCTTTGTTTTACGTGTCAGAAGGATACAGCTGTTTGGGGCTGTATCCTTCTGACACATAAAACAAAGGAAACCTGAAGTAAAATCGTAAGCAGAGTTGCGGCCATGTGATTTTTCACTTAGTGACTGCTTCATTTAACAACTGAGTCACCAGAACCAACTGCCATTGCTAAATGAGGACTACCTGTACTTTCAATCCTCCACCATCTTGGGTTAAGACCAATGCAAACTCTGAAATGCACATGGGCATATATCAGTCAGGGGCAGCCCCTCTGTCCTTACCCATCCAGATTTACCTTTCCATCAGCAATTAAATCATGGACCAAAATGGTCTTAACAGACTAGATGTTCAGTAAAATAAATCTTAGGCCAAGATCTCCAGATATACAGTAGCCTGGTTCATAATATGAGATCAGATGCCTGGAAAAGGGAATGGCAGCTTTCCAATAACCCTTCTCCTACAATGGCTTGCCCTCCATCTTCTGCTATATTTCCCTCTACCCATAACTACTGTGACCCCCTTTTCTTCCCCATATCCCTCCACTATATTTTCATTCTTCCCCATTCCAAACCATCTCATGAACTCAACATGGCAATAACATCTTCATTTAGGGTGTCTCAAGTCTCACCCTTCCTCCCTTACCCCAGTGACTCAATTCTTCAGTCCTCCTTCCATCAGTCTCCAACCCTCCTCATTTTCCCCATTATCCTCCTCTTACCTAGGTAGGGTAGTTCTACAATCTCTTTCTATATGCCACCCCTTTCTCTCACTTCAGTGGCATATAGTGCCAGTCATCTCTTCCCACTTCAGCCACTGATCTTCACCCTCAAAGCCCTGTCTCTCCACTCACTTCCCCATCATCCATCCAATCTTCCACCCCAATCTCCTCTTTCCCCACACAATTCCAACCTGATCTTCCACCCTTTTTCTTTATCCATTCCAGCACCATTCTCTAACTCAATCCTTCAGCCTAAGTTCCTGTACTTTCTTCTCTCTTACTTCTACAATTCCAACTTCTAACACAGTCTTTTAATCTGCTCACTCCCATTCTCACCTCCAATATAGTCCTTCAATCTAATCTTCTAACTCCTCTAACTTCAACTCCACTCTCCAACATAGCCCTTCTTTCTGTATTTCTCCATTGTTCACTCTTTTCTCTCTTCCCATTCAACTACTTTCATCCTGGATGCCTGAGCTCGCTCTCCTGCCTAACTGGCTGCACTGAAGCTTTTCCTAATCTTTCCCAAATTGCACCAAAACCGTTCACAATCTCTTATAAACTTTTTGCTTTTCTCTGAACAGTACTCAGAATTCTGATGGCAACCAATTTGACTTCCACCTTCACTTCCAATCAGTCATTTAGTCATTCACTGTGGACAGATCTAACCACAGTGGCTCTGCAAAACATAATTTCCATTCTTGCTTTTCTGCCACTGCTTCTGCTGCACAGAGTCTAACATGGCACAATTTTTGGACCCTGCTCATTGTCTCTCCACCCAACACCCATTCTTTCTAATTCCACCATCAATTGAGTTAGCTCAGTCTCAGTTTTCTTCATCTATTTCCTTCTCTCTCCTTTCTCAATATCCTATCCAATCACCCTACTTACTATCATTCTGTAACACACTTCTTCTTAAAGAAGATTCCTTATTTTTAACCTCCAAAGCATACCCACCCTAATTACCTCATTACAAACACTTCCTTCCCTTCAGGATTAATATAGTTGCCAATTATATTTATTTATTTATTCCTTAAAATTATCATTTTTTAACAAAATACAGAGAAATAATATCTATATCTGCAGAACTTTAATTTATCAAGAAGACCTATAAACTCATCCTTTGTCACTTCTACTTGCTTCAGTCATCTATATTCTTCCCCTACTGCAAAAAAAAAAGAAAAAAGTTTTTACTTAAGCATCCTCAGAAGTTAAGACAACTGCAAATAATTCATTGAGTTTCTCTGCAATATTCTCATCTTCTGTTGTCTAATATTTCCACCCTGTCCTTTCTGTTTTCTCCTAGGATAAATTAATTTTTAGCTGCTGCTCTTAATAAAGGTAGTCCTAGTTTAACATCCATTTATTTAGCGACCATTTGAAGTTATAAGGGCACTGAACAAGGGATACTTATGACAGGTTCGTGTAGTTACAGCCATCGCAGCGTCCCCATGGTGATGTGATCACAATTTGGGTGCTTGGCAACTGGCTCGCAAGTATGTTGCAGCATCCTGTGGTTGTCGCAGCATCCCATGGTCATGGGATCACCATTTGCAAACTTCACTGCCAGCTTCTGACCAGCAAAGTCAATGGGGAAGCTGGCAGGAGGTTGAAAATGGTGATCCCATGCTACAACTATGCGGGATTCATCAAGCGACAGCAAATGCCAGAACTGCTGTCATAAGTTGGCACAGTCACATGAAGTTGTGCCTTACAACTGTGTCACTTAGTGACAGAGTTCCCAGACCCAATTACCATTGGTGAGAACCACCTGTATCTTTTACCATATCAAAGTCAACTCATTTTTTGTATTCTTTACTACTAGTTTGCATTTCTTTTGCTCAAGTTTATGTTTCTTCTTGTTTTTAGTTCCATTTTTAAAGAAAATATTCTTTTCTCTGATCATTTTTCTTACTCTATTCATTAATCACATTACACTGACTTGAATTTGGTTATTATTCTTAATCTGAAATGAACATTCTAAGTAAATTTCTATTGTTTTGGTATAAATAATTTTCAAACATTATAGAAAGACTTTGCTTTTTAGAATGTTCTGCTTATTGTTTTTTATTTTGAGAAAGTCTGCTCTCTATGTTTAATTTTCTTGCCAATTCTTTCCTTGTTCATATATCCAACCTAATATCATCTTAAATATGGGCTTTTTTTGTCAAGATAATTAAGCATAGTAATACAAGTGGCAGCAGAGCAGATTACAGTCAGCAGCTTTGCTGAAAGAAGATAAAATGGCATCCTACAGAAGGATAAAGATGCAATAAACTAAAAAATGAACAAAGTTCTATCTCTAACTGATTCCTACAAATGTGCCACTTCAAATGATCCTGCCTAATGAAAAGGCTAAATAATTCTGGCTTCCATTCTGTATTATGAAAGATAAATTCCTTTTGCGACTTTTAAGAACTAATATATGAAATACTCACAGAAGATTTTGGAGTATTACAAGTTGTGTATTAAAATGTATTACTAGACATATTAATATCACAAACAGAATGAATAGAAGGTGAATAATATGGATTGTATCTGAAATAGAGTAAAAAGCATTATGTTAGAGTGCCACTCAAGTATGTTGGAAATGTGAAAAAGGATGTTTGATGGAACAATGAAGTAAAAAATATTGTAGATGAGAATAAATACACATCAGGGTATGATTGCTACAAAAAATAAGCATAAAAGATGCAATATGTATACAGAGAAAAAGATGGTTGCAAGAATGTAGTTGAACAGAGTGAAAACAGTTAAAAGACAGTGATGGAAGCAAAAAATTGTTTTTGAAGTAGGTGAAAAGGGCTAAACAAGGAGCCTTAAGCAGAGTGCATGAAATTAAAAATAAAATAAAATAATTTAAATTGAAAAGAGGCGTATATGGTTTGCAATCATAGAAATGATGTATGGTAAAAGTAAATTAGATTTAGCTATATTTTTGTTTCTTTTGTCTCACATGTTTACTTTGTTTTGCTTATTATTTCTTAATCATTTTTGTGCTCTGCAGAACACTGTTTACTCCAAAAGGAACAGAATGAAGGTATGTATGTATAACGCACTGAAATTCTTTAAAAGGTAATGGGGAGCATATAAATAAGTGAGGCTGGAGAGTAAAGTTACATGACTAATAAGTTTTGAGAGAATCAGCAACAAGCTGGGATATGGACAGAACAGCTGAAGGGAAAATAAGAAACCAGAGAGCATTGAGAAAGAGAACACGTATACGTACAAGAACTGAAAAAAACCAAAAACAAAGCTTATGCTAAAAACAGTCCAGTAATTCTGGACAACAATTATTACTGGACTAGCTAGTACCTTTTTCTATTTTCATATATGAGATTTGCTGGAAGATTCAAAAATGTACTCTAACATATAGCAAGCAACGCCTTCCCTCTTCCTTTTAATCAGAAGTTGACTTAATATTGCCATGATTTGCTTCAATATTAATTGCAACTCTCTTAAGTTACAAACATAACCCTTCTGAGGCATTATTGGCCATATAATTTCAATCCACAAGGAAGAGGAACAGGATGAACAAGATGAACCATGTTCACCTACTCACCGATAGACAAATTGTGTGTTACAGCCTCACCTCTACAGGTGAGGGCAATAAGAATGGTAATGGAGGAATGAGAACATTCCTCCTTTTTCCCTCCTTGCTTTCATATGTAGAGGCTACATAGTGTAATAACAATTCAGGATAACTATAATATTTAAATTCTGCATAGGATACTATTGTTTTAACATGGAAGCTATCTTGTAGTCAACAGTTAGCATAATTTTTCCTATATACTACATTGTTTGGGCAAAAATTAATAAAGAAATGATATATTCACTATCATGGTCATAGTTGTCATCTTCATGGAACTCTGAATAAAATAACTTTCCTCAAATAATCTTAAAATTATAGTTTTCTTTCATACTTTCATAGGGGCAAGCCACATTAAACATTTCTGGGTGAACAAATATAGTTTTGTATTGCCTATCTCTGCTAGCAGTTACTTCCACATTCATTTTTTTCTCTCTCAAAATCCAGATTTATTAATAATACCTAAAATTTCATAATTAGCTATTACGTTTCTTTGGGAAGATAGCCCATTTATAAAGTCAGTAGTTCTGCTTGTCCCTTTTAGTATGAAAGGCAGTTAGGTCAGAAAATTAATCATGCCTGTAACATTTACAGGATTGTCAGAATTTGGAACATTAAAAATGGTGGCAATTGTAAAGTGTTTTAAAAATATTTTTGGTTTAAAAATCATAATATTTGCGTTTGCAAACATTATTTCTCATTAAAAGAAGAAAACATTTGTCCAAGGTGATTTACAAACATAACTCACATTTAAATATTTATACATTGGTAACTGCATTGTTCAGTCCAAAAGAAAGAATATCCTATTTTATCAGGTTATCTATAGAGACATTATTAGTACCAAGAAAAATATATTTTATAATGTTTCATTTTAAGTTTAATTATTAACTTTTATTAACAACCTTAAAAAAATTTCAGGTGACCATGTCCTAATTCTAAATTAACACTTCAAAAATCACTGAATGTACTGTGCAAATCCTTCCAAAAAAATGGTCCCTAGCTCCTGGAAACAGCTTCTATGGCAGCCACATGATCTGGAAAAAGTCATAGTTGCCTTAACAGTTTCAAAAGAGGTGCTTCATAGTCACTGCTGTGTCCTTTGAAGGACTTCTTTTGTAGGATTTATGTGTAATATCTTTATTCATTATACCCTCTTTTGAAACTGTTAAGGCAACTATGACTTTTTCCAGATCATGTGGCTGCCATAGAAGCTGTTTCCAGGAGCTAGGGACCATTTTTTTGGAAGGATTTGCACAGTACATTCAGTGATTTTTGAAGTGTTATATATATCTATATCTATAGATATAGATAGATATAGATATATAGATATCCATCGATTATATTCTTTCTGAGTCCTACTATGCTCTACATGCATACTTCTATTATTAACTGATCAAAAGGGGAGCAAAGGGAAGAACAAGATAAGTAAAAAACAGACCAAACCAGTGGTGTTAAACTCAAATAGAAACAGGGACCACTAAACCGTACATATGGATCCCTGTGGGCTGCATATTGACTTAGAAAACTATACATGTTTATATACTTTTTTAATTAATATATCAATACATTAAAATCAGATAAGAACTAGATATAACTAACACATAAAAAAGAAATATTATGAATTTGATAATTTGTTTTCAATATTTACGTGTATTTATATATATTTCGGTATATACAGTATATAACTATACACACAAATCTCCCTCTCTCTCGCCACCACCCAACTCTGAGCTTTCTCCTGACCTACCACCAAAATATCACACTACCTCCTTACCTCCTACTCCCATTTATCACCTCCCTGTAATGTTCCCTATAATTTCTGATATCCTGTCCATGGGAAAAAAAATAAGTGGCTGGATTGTGTAGTGGTTAGAGCACCGCCTTTAATGTGGGAGACCGGGGTTCAAATCCTGACTGGTACTTACCTTACCAGTAGGGGTCCTTGGACAAAGACCCCCTAACCCTTTACCTGCCTACCTCAAATATGGGAGTAACACAAATTAAGAGAGTCATGCTGGCTCAGACGTCACCAGGATTAAAAAGGTCCGTGTCAGATGTTGGGGAACCAGGACAATCTGATGATAATTGGGCTACCGGAACAAAACCATAAATGGACAAGAGAACTTGGAATTGATGGAATGCTACTACAACAGTAGACCTAAGGGGAGGGATATATGAAACGTATGAGGGAACTATGGATGGACAGAAGATCTACATCCACACTAACTGAGAAAAAACTAGTTACCCAACGCTTCAACATAGTGAAGAGGAAGCTGCTCTCACAACTTGAGATAGACCAGCTCCACATTACAACCAAGACTCAAGCAGACATGGAAGAACAACTGGATGTGCAGCCAACACCTGAAGCTGGAACAGCACTGCCACCCCCTCCATTACAGAGCACAGCAGCTGATATGAGGAATAAGATCATGGATAAACTAGCTATAGTTAACCCTCGAGACTGATTACCAAGGCTCAGTAGAGAAGTATCATCAGATAGTATGCTAGAAGATCCCAATAGAGCCCTCACAACAATTCCTACTAGCACCATAACTCAGACCAATGAACTGGTATATGCTACAGCTGCTGTAATCCTGGAAATGCTTGGCTACATGATCAAGAACAACAGCAGTTGCTGGAAAATGAGGTTGGAGGCTAAGATCAAGGCAACTTGGAGAGAAGTTAGTCAGTTGGTAGAACTATAGAAGTGTGTAGAGATTAAGGATAAGACTCAGCTACTAAAAAATACATGGAGCTGACTCCATCTGAAGCCCTAGACACAGTTAAACAAAGGCTCACAGCACTGGCTACCAGACTAAGGAGAAACACTAGTGAAGCAGAAGCTAAAAAGATAAATGCCCTGTTCTCCAAAGAATTATCCAAAGTGTACTCCCAACTGCAGTGCAACCACATACTAACAGAAGAGCCATCAGCAGCAGACACTGAACAGTACTGGAAGAACATATGGGAGAAAAAGAAGACATGTAACACCAGTGCAAAGTGCCTGCAGGACCTGAAAGCAGAACACAGCAATCTCCCAGAACAGGAACCAGTCACCATCACAGTAAGAGACATCCAACAGTAGGTCAAGATCGTGAAGAGCTGGATAGCACCTGGCCCAGACATAATCCACCCCTACTGGCTAAAAAAACTAACAATAGTGCATGAACGCCTAGCAGGACAGATGAACCAGCTGCTAGCAGCAGGCTCCCACCCAGACTGGTTAACACAAGGAAGGACAGTGCTGATCATGTAAGACCCCCACAGGGGAACAGCACCATCCAACTACTGGCCAATAACCTGCTTCCACACAACATGGAAAGTCCTATCAGGCATCATAGCCGCCAAGCTACAAGACCATATGGGCCAGTACGTGAGCACAGCTCAGAAGGGCACTGGGAACAACACCAGAGGCTCAAAACACCAGTTGCTCATAGATAGGGCAGTCGCCCAAGACTCAAGGTCTAGACATACCAATCTGAGCACAGCCTGGATTGAAAACAGGAAAGCCTACAACTCAATGCCTCACACATGGATCTGTGAATGCCTGGCACTATACAAAGTCAACAGGACACTAAGGACGTTACTTAAGAACTCAGTGGGACTGTGGAAGACAACACTGGAAATCAACTCAAAACAGTTTGCACAAGTGGCCATCATGTGTGGCATATACCAAGGTGATGCACTGTCCCCACTGCTCTTCTGCACAGGCTTGAACCCCCTCAGCCAGATAATCACAAGGACTGGATACAGATAGAAGTTCAAGAGTGGAATCACCATCAGCCACCTCCTCTACATGGATGACATCAAGCTGTATGCTAAGAGTGAACGAGACATCAACCCACTGATCCACCTAACACAGATCTCAGTGAGAACACTGGGATGTCATTCAGACTGGAGAAGTGTGGCCAGATGGTAGTAAAGAGAGGAAAGGTAGTTAAGACTGATGAACTACCAGTGGGCCACATAGCAGACATAGAGACCAGCTGCAAGTACCTTGGTATCCCACAGTCACATAAGAACCACAATGAGGAGGCAAGGAAGACAGCAACATCCAAGTACCACCAAAGGATAAGACAGGTCCTAAGGAGCCAGCTCAATGGAAGAACAAGATCCATGCCATCAACACGTATGCCCTGCCAGTCATCAGATACCCTGCCAGTATAGTGAGCTGACCAAAGGAGGACATGGAGGCTGCCTATGTGAAGACCTGGAAGCTCCTCACAATGTATGGAGGTTTCCATCCCAAGTCCAACACCCAGAGATTGTACACCAGCCACAAAGAGGGCAGGTAGGGCTTGATGAGTGTCAAAGCCACTGTCCTGGACAAAACTCAGAGCATCCAGGAGTACATCAGTAAGATGGCACCCAAAGATGAGCTGCTGAGAGAATGCCTGAGGCAGCAGCAGACATGGGAGGACAAGCAGACAAGTTCAAGTGGAGGAAATACAACAGCAAGACAAGCCCCTGCATGGGATGTACCATCGACAGATAGCTGAGGTGGCTGACACTGGGAAATCCTACCAGTGACTGGAAAGGGCTGGACTAAAAGACAGCACTGAGGCACTGATCATAGCAGCACAAGAGCAGGCACTAAGCACCAGATCCATAGAAGCAGGCATCTGCCACACTAGACAGCACCCAAGGTGCAGATTGGAGTTAGTCCAATACATAGTGGCCGGGTGTAAGATGCAGGAAGAACCAGCATATACTGAATGGCACAACCAAGTAGCTGGCACTGTGTACAGAAACATCTGCACAGTGTATGGGCTAGACCCCCCCCCCCCAAGTCCAGATGGGAGATTCCACAGAAGGTTGTGGAAAATAACAGGGTTAAGATCCTGTGGGACTTCCAGATCCAGATGGACAGGAAGGTACTGGCCAATCAACCAGACATCATGGTAGTAAACAAGGACCAGAAGACAGCAGTGGTGATAGATGTAGCAGTGCCAAGTGACAGCAACATCAGGAAGAAGGAGTATGAGAAGCTGGAGAAGTACCAGGGCCTGAAGGAAGATCTAGAGAGGATGTAGAAAGTAAAGGCCAAAGTGGTCCCAGTTGTGGTAGGAGCACTCAGGGCTGTGACTCCTAGGCTGGGAGAGTGCTTCCAACAGATCCCAAGAACAACATCAGAGCTCTCTGTCCAGAAAAGTGCAGTGCTAGGAACAGCTAAGATACTGCGTAGAACTCTCAAACTCCCAGTAGAGGACCCAAAGTTATGGAAGACACATACCACCAATAGGGGTGTGAGGGGATTTTTTTTCCCCCAACCACCCAACTCTGAGCTTTCTCCTGACTTACCACCAAATTATCATACCACCTCCTTACCTCCTACTCCCATTTATCACCTCCCTGCAACATTCCCTATAATTTCTGATGTCCTGTACATGGGGGAAAAAAATATTTGTGCAGCTTTTTCCAAACCAAGTACAAATTTGTGCACCACAATACAAGAATATGAGTAAATTGCAAATACATGTAATAATGACATGTTAAAATATTTACATATTTGACATCTCTGGACTAAACTATCAACTGGTGCCATTTAGAGCTGATAAATGGAAACAGAGTAAAAGAAATATACATCAATCATGAAAGCATGGCCAGTACTAATAGACAAGGTTTTAGTTAATTGAGAAAGTAATTGAAAACATCAAACAAAAAGAAAATGTATAAGGCTAGAACAAAAGATGAACTAACACTTACTGTTGGAACCAGCAAAGATACCATGAGCTACTGAGTACAAAAGACGGAAGCATGGTTTTGGAAACCAAAGATCTTCTACAAACAGCTCTCTGGAATCTCCCAATCCCTCTTGTATACTTGGTCAGAGGAGGAAAAGAGCGCTCACTCTTGGTTCCTTCCTTTTTGGTAAGTATATTGTGTGTATGTGAATAGGGGAGTGTGCTTATAGAATAAGTTATAATAAAGTAGTTAGAAAACAAGCAATCATATTCTGGCTTGTCTGGTAGAATATACACTTTGACAGCACATAAAAGCTTTGTAACAAGAGATAGCAAAACTTCTGTGCCAATAATCATCCAGCTTTGCTAGATTCTAGATCACTTTTAAACAGAAAGAATCCTTTCATTCCCAGGACAGAACTCTAATAATCCTAGAATAGATGTGAACATATATGTGTACATATTTGTACATCTGGCAGTTGATAGACTCCTGTGTCTTAATACAGAAACAAAAATGCAACCAAAGTTCAAAATGCATGTTAATGAACTGTTGAACAGAACGGGAAATCTGCTAATACAGCAATACTTGCCTTATTTTCTACTGCATTCCTGGATGAATTACTTTCCATCCAAAGCCTGGGTATCTCACTTCTCTTACTTCCAAGTCCCAGCACTTTCCCTCTAATATCAGTTGCCTTTTGGCAGCCATTGACAAATCCTTCACCCAACCTGTACTCATTCTGGTTCAGTTAAAACCAAGGAAAACATGTTTCCCAAAACCAAGTCCCAGGTCAATGGATCCACTCCCATTTATGCAGGAATATAAAATAAGATTTAAAGTCTTATAAAAAAATACTGTTTCCTGTACATGAATTTCAGATATCCTAACTGATTCTCATATAGGCTACTTTATATAGGTATTTACACAAGTATTCTAATAAATGAGAAAGGTGAGGATGAAGAAAAAAGTCCTCAAAGCTTTAGGACTGACTGCTTAGCTTGTCCCTTTTATGAAGTAAAGCTGCAGAACTTACTCTAAGAAAGCAGAATACTTTCCCACAATAAGTTCTGCAGCTTTACTTCATAAAAGGGACAAGCTAAGCAGCCAGTCCTAAAATGTATAAGAATTTGGTTTGAGCAAACAAAAAGGAGCACTTCCTCCTTTCTAATTTACCAAGCTTCACTACTTATTTCAAAGTTCAGCTGAGTGCTCAGCTGAAACCTAGCCCAGAAACAATCAATAGGACACAAAAAGCAGGGTATTCTCTATTCACAACCATCTCTGGTAATAATGCTGACTGACATGAAGCAACCTGAAATGTGTGCATATGCACCACCTTTTAATTGTGCACTTTAATTATTTGGGTGAAGGTCTGTTTTGAAGAGCTGTTTCAATAAACACACCTCAGGTGGAAGCACCCAGCCACCTTTGGCTGATCTCCAGAAAAGCTAAGCAAAATTGTTAGTACTTGGATAGGAGATCACCATGATAAAGCTTCATGAAAAAACATGCCTGTACTAATTTTTGAAGTCCCTCCTAGCCATTTGTTAGTGATAGTAACATTTCAATTTAATTTCATAGTATAATTTATTCAAATTGTCCAGGACTACTGATACTAATTTAGCACAAAAGCTATGTAACAGCATTCTATTTTCATTTTGCTTTGAATCCAAGAGTACAACACTGCATGAATGAAATACCAAGTGAAAGTTAAATATGAAGTTAAATTTTCAAGCAGGTCCACTGAAAGACAATTAATGCTATATTTTTAAGGCTATATACTAAGAACCAAACAAGAGCTTGTCTGAACACATGAGTTATGAAGGCATTGCAGTTTTCCTTGCGTACTTTTCTTCTTCACAAAAAACTTTTTATTGTGCTTTAGTAGAAGGTCAATGGCTATCACTTCACTACTTGAGCACAATAGTGAATTGAAATAAGAACTCATTGCTGTTTGGACCGACAAAGCTACCAGTATGTCTAAGCCAATAAAGCGATTTGTTCATTAAAGCTACTAATAAAGCAACCTTTTGTTAGTCTATGAAACATCAGAAGCATCAGAGAATGCATCAAACTGCAATATTTCTGGCTTTCCCACAAAGTCTAAAAATGTCTCTTAAAGTCTTAGTATTTTTATATAGGTTGAAAACATTAGCAACACCCTATTTTTCGCCAGTTTATTCATAACTAAAAAGCAAATACTCTCCTTACAACCACTACACAATAAAACATACTGTACTTTTAATGTTAACCCAGAATATGTAAAAATATAAGACTGGTCTGAAAAAAAAAAAGAAGATTGAAACAAAATTGAAACATTAGCCCTACCATGATGCTACTTGACAAAGTTTTATATGCCTGTTGACTAGCCCAAAAGGCAACAGTCAACTGGATTCATCCCAATTACTGAAACTGAAATATAGCATAGATAGTTTTCCTTCTTTTTTAAGTTGAGTAATGGGACACAAACTGCTCTAGATCTAATTTTCCCTTTCCTTATGCATTTTTCCATCTCATGGCCAACAATTTATTTTGCGCTCAGCATTATGAATTTTAAGTGTTCGTTCTATAAAAGAGTAAAATAATACCCCAAACTATCAAACGCCTCTTCTTCCTTTCATGGTTTAAATATTTTAACTATGCCAATAATCCTCTGCTTATGAAATACCCCAAATCCAAGAGAAATAATAAACAATTAATCAGAAATATAGCCTTGATTCTCAATGCAGAGAAATGCTGTGAGTCATGCAGTCATTTGTTGCACTTCAGGTCAAATGTAAGACAAAAAGCCTGCTTAACTACTCTTTGTAATATTTAACATAAATAATACAAACCCAACACACAACATATAAATGGAAGTGGGGCAGATTAAAATTTTGTCTAAATCACTTGAAAGATCTCTTTTTTGCTTATCTGTCAAAAAATAGCCAATTCAAATATGGTGGAGAACACATCCTGTATCAACAATCCACTTCTGCAAATCAAGAGATTTCTCTTTCTAATGTTGAATAATACTTTTAGAAATGCTGGCATGATGAATTCCATATAGTAGGGTAAAAGAACATACATATCCTTAGTAACAATTACTGTAGTATATCTATACAAGACTGACTACAAAACAGAGGTTTAGACATATCCTGCTTTCACATTCACACTGACCCATGAATGGGTCATCATAACCAACTTCAAAATTTATAACATCACAGTAATTCTTTCATCTGACTAATGGATGAGCATAAAAAATACCAACTGGCAGCAACACCAGCCCCACTCCCCCACAACATGCTGGGCTCACTAGTTGGCACTTTGAACTCAAAAGAATTAAAAATGATGACATGATAGTGTCTTGGCATGAACCTCTACAGGGAGTTCCCATCAATGAAAAAACAGCTCAATTCTAAGGTCTCTATAACTTCAGAAAACCGGATTTGCAGCATTTTTTATTCCATCACAGGAGTGTTAGAAATAAATTGGCTCAACTGCCAAACAAGGACAATGTTTTAGAATCACAGGGTACAGAATAAATGCAAAATATGGGGGAATTCACATTGTATGTTGATGCATATGCACATATCAGGCATTTACTGCTTTTTGAGAACACTGGTAAACAATAGTTTGATACAGCAGCAATGATTTAATATTACAAGTACATCAGCACAAACCTTAAGTGCATTCATTCCTTTCTCTAATGCAAATACTAGATACTTCTCAGAGGTGTTACCAATCTTCCTATTTAAGTCAAACTCAGCAAACTATGGATACAGTATGACTGGATCTTCTAATTACAGCATGAGAGAAGTAGAGGAAGAGAGTTCATGAGCCTGAGGATCCTTTATATGCTACTTGTGTATATAAGTCTGATCAGAGGTCAGCAATACAGAGCTTATAACACTATTAGAAGGTACCCACTGAGCTCCAAATAACAAAAGTTAAAAACTGGAGGAGAAATCAGAGTTCAGCAGCAAGTGCTGCTGCCACCATTACCATGGAAAATCAAACTCTGAGGAGCCAATCAGGAGGGTCCGTTAACACTCCTGGGTGGGCTTTACAAGAGGCAGGCGATCTCCATTTTGCCTTTGGTTTGGGGGGTATTTGTTTTTGACTTTGTTGTATATAAAATCAAGATTTAGAAATCTTAATGAACCAGCAGCGGTTATTCATGGAAAGGGTGTAATATTTACCATAAGCTTTCCAAACAGGTAAAGCTACTGAAGAAGTGAGAAAATCAGATTCCAAATGCCAGTAGGAAATAAAAGCCTAAGTTATCCTATACCAAAATGTGAAGTGGGCTAGACTATTTGCCATTCAGTTCTTAGCTTCCTCTTCCTTTTATTTTCACAATCAAACCATTAACAGATTGGCCTGAGATGGATGTTCATTGGTTCAACTCACTTCCCAGAAAAAGATTTTATCATTTTAGGGAGTCACATTATAATAAAGTTTGAGATCCCCTGGTCTACACTGTCTATTTCCTTCCTTGTGCAGCTATTTCTTTACCTTGCCTCATCTTCAGTAAGTTTTGTTTCTCTTCTTCTGTGCCCTTTCTAGTGCAGCTATGTACTCCTCTCCTCTTACCTACATTCTTTTATCTTCTTTTTTGATGTTTCTAATCAACAAAGGAGAGGTATGCGTGCATACCATGTTTCTGTGTGTGCAAGAGAATGTTTTCTGTGAAAGAGATAATGGGATATGCAGATGGAGTTATTTTTCATGCAATTAACCTTGGCCTTTGACTGTTTTTGAAAAGCCATTTTTAAAATAAAGTTGTTCTAAAGGACATCAGGATATGGTCCAAGTGGATCTTGGGGAATGATATTCCATTAACTCAGCTACTCATACAGAATGTATGGAATCTGAAGGCATGTGAAGTCAGGATCTGAGATTAATATAAATTCTATGACATTTTGGATCCCTTGCTTAGTTGTTGGTATTTTACCAATAACTCTCAGGATTGTTTAGGTTAAGCACTAGCTTATCTATACAGTTTCCAGGCTCTAGATTCACATGATGAACAGGTATAACACCTAGTCAAGGTCACTCTCACAGCCCCTGACTCCATGGAAACAGAGACATGGGATTGCAGTGCCAATCTTTGATAAAAACCCTGGCATTGCCCCTTGAGTCTTGGAGCATGGACACAGGCCTTCCAGCACTGGGTTATCTAAGCCATCTTGGGGTCTCTCCACTATCGCCTTATGGTAGCTCCCAACAGTAGGGGAAGAGTTTTATTATCTTGCTTGATATGTTATGCTTTATAGTATGCTTATGTATTTCTGTTTAATTCTATCTGCTAATTATTATATTCCTCTTTAAATCTGTTTGCTATAGTTAACAATAAAGCTTAAAATCTCCTTACCTACTGGTGTGTTCATTGTCTCTGGATCTAAAAGAACTAAAAGAATCAATTGCCTGGGCACCTGGCCAGTGCTTTGACAACTGGCAATACAATCTACCATACTAATTCTTCTATAGATATCTATTACAATTAAAGCTCCAGTTTTAAGCAAAAACAAATTCCAACTTAATTTGAATAGTAGATGTTTCTAGCCTTCTTTTTACCTTTGTACCTTTTCATATAGTCAACTTTTCTTCCAGGCCTACCCTATCTCAGTGTATATGCTGTTCTTGGCAAGCTTCCAGTAATCTTGGCTATCCTTTTCCTTCCAGCAAACAGCTATGGCTTTTTCTTCTTCTGGGAGGAGAGAAATCCATTTGTCTTGCCTCCCATGAAAGCAAACCTATGAACTTGAACAAAAAATTAAGTTAGGAAATGAAAGTCATATATGTTTAAAAACATGGCTAAAATACATCTAGAATATCTCTTGAAGCAAGTGCAAAGCATGAAACAATTCCCTATATTGTACCAAACCTGTGACAAATATATATAAGGTTGAATCTCAAAGATGTATAGTATCTACACACAGGAAAAAGGGCAAAACTCAATATACAATAGGTCATGTCACCCTGATAAGACTAACAATATCTAAATGGTATGTATAATCTTCAACATCTTATGCAAATTGTACACTTATACTCCATTAAATAATCCTATCAACTGTAAGGATACTCAGTGCCCAGTGTAAGGGACAAATTAAGCCAAGAAATTTGGCTATATGAGCACACATGTACTACAGTTTAACTCTCCATCACACACTGCCCTTCAAACAAGTTTTGTGGCTTAACATGTCACAGGTTGTAAGTCCCACAACCTTTGTCAGCACACAAAGTCAAAACAAGCTATAAAGTTTAGTTACTGAGGTACAGATAATAGTGCACAGAACAACAATATATGTTCATTATTTTAGCATGTTGTATAAACACAATTACTGAGCAATGCTTCCCTGTGTAAGATGAGGTCCAAACTTACAAACATAATGGCTGGTGAATAGCAAACAACCTAGTTTTATCTGCCTGAGGTGAAACGGATGAGGAGTTATTCAAGGCAATAAAACTCCATGAAGTTAAGTAGTAGCCTCTACTGACTGGACCACCTTAGAAAAACTTTTAGGAAGCCAGTGATTTTACATTAAAAATATGGACACGCTACAGATATCTTTAATTCTTTATTATGGAATATACTTCACAACTCTAAATTTCAATCCAGAGATACAGAATTCAGTAAATTCAGTAAACTTTCAGAAGGATAAATCAACAAACTGCAAGACAGCAGATGGTTAACAGTAGAAAATACCAACCTATTTTAGGTCATATCACAGAGACAGACACTTTGTGAGAAGACTAAAACAGAGCAAATAATGTGCATTTGCATTACAACACATTTACATAGAAAGTCATACTCTCTATTCAGTTCAAAACTGAGCAGAACTTTAGCCACAAAGCAGTACATAATTAGATAGGTAGCCCCACTAAAGTCAACACATTGTGTTCTATAAATGTAGTTCCAAAACATAACTTTAAATACTAGTATGCCTCTTTACAAATCTAGGTTTTGTTCTGTTTTCCAGCTTATTAGGGGTAAACCAACAACTAGCAAAATGTAATTATCAGTAAAATGGTAAAATATATGTTTTTAAATACCAAGTATTCTCTTTGCTATAGTAGTATTATCAGTGTTCATTAAATATTTTGAAATACAAACTTGGCCTCACTCTGTTATTATTAGAATATCTGCTCAAATGCAGGATACTTGTAAGAAATGCTTAAAGATATGATCTATTGATACCATTGGTATATTTGTCTAAGACTCAACTGTCTAAATGAGAAAGTATGTTTGTCCTTTTCAATCTTATTAAGGCAATCTTCTCCAGTCTTGAAACTATCCTGATGTGTCAGGAATTCAACTCTTAATTCTCAGCCTATATGGTCACATCTGGGTGGCACAAGGTTGGGGAATTGACTTCTATCAAACAATCTACTATCCTAATTCTTACTATACAAGTAACAGTTTTTTTAAATTAGTTTTCCCTTATCTCAAAATCATTGTTGAGTTGGAACAATTAAATACAAATTATTTTAAATAATATTTTCATATAATCCATTTATCAAACTGAATGCTATCTATTACTACCAGGATCTAAAGCCACTGTGTTGCTTATCACCAAAATTGAATTAGGACCCTTCTGTCCCTCTGCAACCTGAAGTATAAAAAACAGAGGATATGAATCAAACAACAGAAAAGAATGATAAAAAGTTTCTGCCCATAGGAAACCAATGTGAAATCCATTTCAGAACCTGAACTTAATTGATATATATCTACAACCTTTCTATCTACAAAAACAAGATTTATTACTTATACATGTCTTATTTTATATACTAGAACAACACTTTTCAGAAACTAAATGTCCAGCGTTCATTATATCTTCAATAACGCAATGTTAAAAAGCAAAACAATCCGTTTGTTGCAATCAAAACACCCTGAGTTATTTATTTATTTATTTGTTTGTTTATTTATTTATTTATTAATTAATCACATTTTTCAACCACCCATCTCCCCCCAATGGGGGAACTCTGGGCGATTCACAACAAACATTAAAAACATAAAATATATAAATACATAAAACTTTAATTAAAAACATTACTAAAAAGAAGAAGGAGAGACCAAGAGGATGAAAAATCTGAGGCTGAAGGCAGAAGGCCGCTATGGGGCTAGCCATCCCCATGCTTGAGGTATTCCCTCCCCACCCCAGGCCAGGTGGCAGAACCAGGTCTTCAAAGCCTTATGGAAGGCCAGGAGTGTGGGGGCCAATCGCACTTCTGGGGGCAGAATGTTCCAAAGAGCAGGGGCTACTGCAGAGAAGGCCCGCCTTCTGAACCCCGCCAGTCAAAGTTCTTTCACTGAGGGGGTCCGAAGCATGCCCTCTCTGTGTGATCGGGTGGGATGGGTTGAAGTCATAGGGGAGAGGTGGTCCCTTAGATAACCTGGTCGCATGCCATGTAGGGCTTTAAAGGTGATAACCAATACCTTGAATTGGACCCGGAAGCAAACTGGCACCCAATGCAGCTCGCGGGGCAGAGGCATTACATGGGCCCTCCTTGGGGCTCCAACAATAGCCCGCGCGGCTGCATTCTGGACCAGCTGTAGCTTCCGGATACTCTTCAAGGGTAGCCCCATGTAGAGCACATTGCAGTAGTCTACCTGGGAGATAACAAGGGCGTGAGTGACTGTTCAAAGGGCATCCCGATCCAGGAAAGGGTGTAACTGATGCACAACCCGAAGTTGTGCAAAGGCCCTCCTTGCCACAGCTGCCACCTGCTCTTCAAGCAGGAGCCATGAGTCTAGGAGGACCCCCAGATTATACACTGGGTCTGTCTGGGGCAGTGCCTCATCCACCTCATCCAAATTACTAAAATGCTATTGAAAACTAGAATTCTGTCCTATTTGTACATATTTGTTATAGTACAGCTTTTAATTACATAGTGATATGCAATTTTAGCTATACAACTCCAACATCACTTAACATTTAGGGCAAGCAAGCAATCATATCAGTGCTTTACTGGGGCTCTTTCAAACACTTCCTTCAAGTGAAGCTGAAATCTATTCAGAAAAAAATCACAGAAAATGCACTCATAATAAAAGCAGAATACTACTCCCTAAGGATTCAAAAAGTACACACACATAAATAAATTATATGCATTTTTAAAACATAAGCTTTCCCATTGTGTACCTTGATTTACCACTCTCAAAATAACTTGGTTACCAGTCTCAAAATAACTTAATACTGAAGTCCAGCAGTAAAAGATACACTGTGCATAATTTAACTGCATGAGATTGCCATTATAATTTTCATGTAAGTTATCTAAATATGCGAACATACATCCTACTTATTAAACTGTTCCATTTATTCGTCACCTCTTTTTCTGAACTCACTAGATGCAATGGTGAAAAAAATTCAGTTCCTGATCACCATAAAAATTACTCTGTACAGAAACTAAGCTTTCATTGCTTTACTTGACTTGCCAAATTTCTCACTTATATATACAAAATATTTGCTTTGTTTAAAGAACAAAAAGGAGTCCACAGAATTATATTAATATCTTGGAGGCACATTTCCATTTCAAATAATTATTTTCTATATTGTGTATATGAATGCACATTTCCTTCTATTCTTATACATCAAGTATTCAAATTGATTGCCAGTCTGGTCAATAACTACCTAGCCAACTACTAATATGTTTTACGTATATTTATCATTTCAATTTCCTGCTGAAAACTGCATTCATCAGTGAATGGGAGGGGGATAGTCTCCTTCCCTCTGTAGTCCTCCATACATATAGTCTTTTAACATCTGTTTCAGAGGCTTGAAATACCATATAGAGCAGATTTTAGGGGGGCATTCAGGGGGGCAGGGAAGTGAAAAGGATAATTTCTACTAGTGAAATAATGAAGCTTGCCCTTATGCTCCAGATGAATTCATATAACTTAATATATGAAATTAATATTGTTACCTTGATCATACTGGTCAAACCACGGTAGCTAAAACAGGGATATGCCAAGCAATGCCCATAGTTGCTCAGAATCAGTCAATTCAAAAAGGCAGGTTGCTAGTCTGTTGATAACTAACACCTGAAAACATGGACTAATTCAGATCAAATAAAAAAATGAAACTAATCAGAACTAATTAGGATCTGGGAAAAGCAGCTTTTTCATAGGTATTACCTTCTAGGAGGTAAAATGTAAGTATTTCACTGTCTACCAGTCTTTGACACTAAAACTTAAATAAAAGTAATTTACATACTTTATAAAACTGTAGCACATTCACTTCCATTATTTTCCGTGCAAGACTGGCAAGTACACAAATACAATTCAAAAAATGTTTGTAAGAAGTATGTTCTCTTAAATCCAATAAAATTTATTTTCTAAGATATGTTTTTAGGATTGCATATATAATAGAGAGAGAGAGAGAGGAGGGCAGGGTCCACAACCTGTTACTCCATAGCAGTCCAATTCATTCTCACATCTATTCCTTCTGTAGTGAGGACTGTGGATTTCAGGTTTAACTTTTCTAAATAGAAAATAATATAAAAAATTAACTTTTTTGTAGACTGAATAGGAATTAGAAACTTTTCATTTTCTATTCAAGCCCTTTCCTCTTTCTATCAATAATTTATCTCAATGAAGATTAAAAACTAAGTTTTTTTAAAAAATTATATTTGAACTAATAATGAATATTAACTTCAACTACTGTCTGCATGAAAGAAATTGTATTTGTCATCTAAGTTTGGATTAACTATATCAAAAGATCATATACCACAATTTGATTGTTTCTCATAAAGTAACATGATTTGTATAATTATATTTTAAAATCAACTGTAAACCAGCACAACTATTTTCAAAGCAGCTTTCAATGTTTAGGACTTTGGCACATCAGTCCTATCTGATCCATGACGGAATTTCCCATACTATAATAAACCCCAATGTAGTTTGTGTTATTTTGGCTCAGCCCACTGTACAAACCACATTATTATGGTTTAATAAACCATGGATAAGCAAACCATGCCTTAACACAATATGTGAATCAGGCTATGTTTGTTCTGATGTAAGTCCCTAAGTTCATTTAAACTCAGTGCATATAAAACAATAGCATAACTGTAAAATGCTTTGCAGAAAAAAATATCTACTCAGAAATAATTCCTACTGAATTTAGTAAGAATTACTCCCTAGTAAACGTATACAGAGTTACAATTGTTTTTGTCTGTCTCTCCATTACCTTGGTCTCAGTATACATATAATCAAACATATGCACCAACACTTCACAGGTATCTGTTTTCAGAGGATCACTGTGTTAGTTTGCTGAAACAAAACCAAAGTTCTCTGTCATCCTTAAGACCAGCAAATGTATTATGGGATAAGTTTTGATAACTATAGTTCACTTCATCATGCATGGAGTTTAATCTTGAGAAAGCAGAATATATTTTTATGCTTGGTAGAGTCCTATGGCCCTATAGATAATAATCAGTCTCCACTTCCTGTATTTTATTTCCACTGATCTCTTTTACTTTTTCCTCTATTACTACCTGATGTGTGTGTGAAATTATACACGCATGGTTTTCTTTCAGGACAATAATCTATGCATCTGATAAACTAGACTATAGTAAAAAAAAAAAAAAAAAGCCCTAATTCTGTAACAAATGTACCAGTAGGTATCATAAACATTTTCATTGTTTTAGACAGAATAAATGTAGTGAACATTTTTATACTGGATTTTGGAGCAACTTGCAGTTTAGTTTTAATTTAAAATTTAATTTAATTTAAAATTATGCAATAGAATAGTGCAAGACTCAAGACAGAATGTTTATGATTCCACAAATATAAAAGAATCCTTAACTTTTAAGCAGCATTAAAATTAGGTTAATGTAACTTCTGATAACTTTATTGCATAACACAGTACTGTTTTAATATTAAGCTGTGTTGCATATTGTGCGAAGTGGGCAGAATGTATTTAAATGCTTTTTAGTCTTATTGCAATTGTAGAACCCATTCTGGATGAATAAACCTTATGCTATTCACTATAGATGAAAATCCTAAACCAGAATACTTTCCACATTACACAATAATGAGCCTCAAGTTGATTCAACAGAAATTAGTGCTCCATGGTGCAGAGATCAGTGTATTTAAACTACTTTCAGTTACTAGGAAAAAAGAAAGGAAAAACAACAGTCCGAGTTTCTTAACTGGTCCTCTCAAACCCCTCCGTTCTCATTAGTTGTTCAACAAAGGCATTTAAAGCCCCCTCAAGATGTACCAATGCTTTTTTGCCTGACCCTGAGGGAGATCTCCCCACCGTGGTTAACAGGGTGGGTCACTCAGCGCAGCAGACCATGCAGACAGTCCTGCAACGTGAGGCGCATATGAAACAAGGGATAGCGACAGCCCTTTATATTCCACCATGAGCCATTCAGGACGGAGCCGAGCCATTCTCCCCGGCATCCTTCCCATCCCTTCGTTCCGTACGGGGAGGGGGAAGAAGGCACCACGTGCATCACCCAACTACAGGGCCTGGAGACCCGGGATGCTAAGATGAGCCCCACGACCTCCCCCCCTCCACCTTCATCCTCCGTTCCACTCGCCTTGTGCACTTCGGGAGTTAAAACAGCGGCGGCGCCCAACTGGCTTTCCAGGGACAACGCAGCGGACCTGGGACCAAGCGGAGAGCTTTGCCGGATCACCCTTCTTCACCCCGCGGGAGGAGGAGGAAGAAGCCAACAGGACTGGGCAGCAAGTTCGAGAGGAACGAGACTCCTCCACTCGGGGGCTTCTGAGGCGCGTACAGCTTGACGTTCCAGGACTGGTCACCGAAGCTTTCCGTCGCCTCAAGGCTTCTGGGAGACTCAGCAGCAGCAGCAGCAGCAGCGTGCCCGAAGTCGCTTCACGCGGAGCAGCCACTGCCGTCCCCACCACAGCGCTACCCGCCGCTTCCCCCGGGACCGGTCCGGCCACCCCCGGCCTTGGAGGGGGAGGCGGCCAGAGGGTTGGGCCGCGGCCCCAGACCGGCTCTGGCTCTCATACACTCCCCGAGTTACTGCCGCCGGCGGTGCTAGGGCCCCAGCCAGGCAGACGGAGCGCGGAAGCGGCGCCGGACAGCCAGGCTCAGCGCCGCTCCCGCCCTGCTTCCAGGCATGTGGGTAACTAATTCTCCGTGCGGGGTCCGGTCACTCCGCAGCACGGATTCTGAGGGAGGCGGAGAGCCGCTTCTGTCTCGGAAGGAAAGAGAGATACACGGAACCACGAAATAGTCTGCGAGGTGTTCCAGAGCCGCTTATTTTCTGTCCCTCACATACAGCCAGCGGGGGGGGGGGAGGAGGAAAAGAAGGGACGGCCCGTCTACGGCGGCGCAGGTAGATTGCACAGTTCGTAGCCTGGCAACAGGAACCTTCCACCCGCCTTCCCCGGACGCGAATTAATGACGTAAAGAGGTTGAAAGGCTGGGTGCCTTCGTGGAGGGGTTGTGTAATCCCGGACGCGGGGATAAATCAGTGAGGCGGAAAAGCCTGGCCCATTATTGGTTGTGCGCAGTCGCGGTTGGAGAATTAAACAAAGAGGTTGGAGTTCGGTGAAGAGGGTTACTTCATTAATAAAGCAGCAATTGTGGCTAATCAACATGGAAGATACGTGCAGTAGTTCGGGGGGAAGCCGGATACGCCAAAGACATACTTGATATTCAACTGAGATCTTAATCTTAAAACAGCTGGTTCTGCTCTGATATAATAGACAGTGGCTGTACTCAGAGAAAGTACTTGCTGTAGTTAATTCCCGGTTTATTCAAGCTGTTTTTTTGGATTTGCACAAGTAATCTCACTGGCTGGTTTCAGTGTACTGTAAATTCGGACATCCTGGGTTCAACTGCTTGCTCAGTTATATATATATATATATGATATATGGCATGCTTTTTTCTGGGTTATGTTGTGTGAACCCAGCCATTGCTGGTATACTATGGCCAAATCAGTAAATAATGGTTCACAAATCATTCTGTAGCATGCTGTGTGAGATCAGATGCCAGATGACTTGAACTACTAACATCTATCTCAGGCCAATCTGTTAAAGGTTTGTTTTTGAGAAAGAAAAAAAGAATGAGAAGTTAAGAACCTAATGTTAAAAATAGACTTGCCCACTTCACATCTTGTCATAGGGCAACCGAGGCTTTTATCTCCAAATTACAATTACAGCACAGTATTTTGTGCCCATTCCCATATCATTGTGAATGCTGACTGGGACCTCTAGATTTTCTTAATTAAATGCCTGCTGAATGATTTACACTGTATCCTAATCCATAAAGTATAGCTTACATTGTCTGGGCTTACCCAACACACCAAGTCACAAATAAGCAAACCACATTTTGGCATATATGTTGTGTGAATTTGCCTATGATCTGCTATTAAAAATGTTCCAGTACTAGCTCTTAATGAACCTTATAAAACAAGTTTGTGTAAACCTACAGGTCTATTAAAATGTGCTCCTGTAATTAATGAACAAAATTTCTTCCTGTCTACTACCTTTACTTATTTTAACCATTGCAAAATTGACAGTTGAAAATCAGGAGGAGCCTGGTAACATCTTTTCACAGTAAAAAAAATTATTCAAAGGCATAAGCTATCATGAGCTACAGGTCACTTCATCAGATGCAACTTCTGATTTTTGGTACCATAGCCTGACACGTGGCTGTCTTCCTATGATGTCTACAGTATTGACACCTGCTTCCCAGACACGGAATCAACCTCTTTCCCTAAGCAGAAGAGTTAATATTGACTTGCACATTGATAATGGCTGAGAACCAGTGGGCAAGTAATAAAAACCTGTCCAGTCATGCCCAAGTAACAATAACATAAAGGAATCCCCTCAGTCATGCCCTTAGCAGTCATTTTAAAATCCGAGTCTGAAAGGGGTAAAACAACTGCAAGAAGTGGAGCTGAGGCAAATGGAGCTTTACCATCTCCCCTGAGCCTCAGAAGCTTGAACTTTCCACGAGAGCTAAAAGCAAGTCAAGGTAACATTGAATTAGAAAGGGACGTCTGATTCAAGAAATGGTTTGGGAAGATACAGTTAAACAAGTTCAGAGCTCTTTTGGGATGTTATGCTTTATTTTAATGTGTGTTTGCGCATTTAGTGCTCTAATGTCTCTGAGATTTTAGTATTTGCAATGATTGTCTTTCAATTTTATGTACTCTGTGCAGGCCCAGTGAATTGTATGTGTTGGGGGGGGGGGGTTAATATACTTTAGAACATTGTTAGATCAGAGTGCTACAAACAAGAGCAGGGCAGTAAACCATTGCATTGGCCTTCTCAAGAACATCACTCCTCCTTTTTATCATTCTACTGGAGATTCTTTTTAAGATACTTTTTGTGATTCTCACAGCACTATAGGATTATCTAAGATTATCTTCTCCAATACTGATCGTTTTCACAGGAAACTGCTAAAATGGAAGGGAAACATATTGTCCCTGTTTTTATTTTTAATAAAATTTAATTTATAATTCTTGTTATCTTGCTCTGGATAGGAAAGGGGGCATGTTTCTTCTAGCACACACCTCAAGCTCACACTACAGTTATAAGAGATGGTTGTAGACTTTTTTTTCACTTTTACCAGTCTTGATATTCTTTCCTTTGCTAATACAAGCTGTGGGATTTCTATTTGTCCTATATGCTAGAGCATAAGGGGGAGAGCACAAGTAAAAGCATCCTGAAAGGAGATGGGTGGTGGCAGCCATGAAACTATCAATAAACTACCAAGGCATAAAGATGGGCCAGAGGATGTATAAAATCCTGAGAATTTCTGGGAGAGGAGGATTGAGACCCCTCCCCCACCTTCCATCTTGCCACTACAGCCCCCTCCTGGTTTTTCTGTATGTTTGCATATTTTGCCACTAAATATTGTCAGAGCTATAAAGGGAATCTGAATAAACAAATCACATCCAGGTTTGGTACTTGTTAGGATGAGAAAATGGGGACCCCCTTATTTCCCCAGAGCCTCAGATTAAAATTGAAATTTCCAGGAAAAAGGGAAGCTCAGATAAAGAAAATGTGTGGGGTCTTTGTTTCAAGAACAATGGTTATTTCTGTAGAAAGTGGTATATGTTCTAACCTGGATTTACATTAGATTGTTTCTTCTAAGTCAAGTATTATTAATATTACAGTACTTATCTGACAATCTAGTAAATTCTGTATAATTTCAGCCTTTATCATTTCTCACACTGAGTACTATAGAAGGATAATAATTGTATTTATACTTTGGTAGTCTGTTTATAAATGGCAACATCTTCTGTTCTGCAGGGAGAAAGTGTTTATTTGTAGCAGACCAGTACCATCTACTGAATTGCCTGGAATATTGTATTTTCTTTTATAATTTTCAACACTTTTTAATGTCCTTTTTTTAAAATGAAGTTTGGTTCTGTTAATCACCACAAACACAGCTCAGGTTTTGAGAGCCTTCTCTCTTCCGCTATGGAGTAGGGGAAAGATGCCGAAGAGCCTCAGGAAAAGAAGTAGTGGCAACTAAACTGCTACCCCAAAGTGAAGGAAGGGAGGGGACCACTCAGAGGGGAGGGGAGATTTGAAACCCCCTTCTTCTATGTGGGCCCAGCCATTCTGCTACAAACATCAATTACAGTATTATATGTTAGAAAATACATAAAATAGATAATTTTCACTCAACTTCATAAACCTACTTGAAATGCCCAGGTAATATGAATAGTTTTGACCCATTACCAAAAAGGAACAATGTTGGCATCATTCACACTCTCATGGGTAAAATATTGGACAGTTAGGGTGCTATAGAGGAGAAAGCTTTTTATCACACAAGTATCTCAAGTGCTTTTATAGTTATTTTTATTTGTGATTGTTTTTATGTATTTATTCTTTTTAATTGTTGTATGCCACCCAGAGTCATTTTTACATGAGATGGGTGGCTACATAAATAGAATCAATCAATCGATCGATTTCAACACACTCCAAAGAATTGGATAAGAGAAACCTCCAATTATTTATTAATTTATTTAGAAGTTATCTTTCAGTTTGGACTATATATTCAAGGCTTTTTAGATTTTAAAACTACAAAAACTGAAGAATAGAACAAAATAAAAACAAAAAAACAAAAAAAACTGAAGAATAGAACAAAATAAAAACAAATCACATATAATTTAAATTAGTTTATTCACATTAATGTAAATGATCTCAAAACAATTGCACACAACTATAGGTGAAAGTCTTTAATGATTGTATCAGAACCCCGATTGAATTCTGAAGACAAATCAGGAGCCAGTGAGTTCTTTTTGAATACCACTAAACCAGGTTTTGTTCAATCATGGTTTATTGAATAAACCACAGTTAGCTGGATTTACACAACACATGGATCAAGAATGGCTTCAAGTCACATATGAAATGAGCCACATTGTAATATGATTTTGTCCAGCAATTATAATATTGGTCACTACTAAAATAATTGAAATTTCCTAGTACTTTCAAGACCAGCCTTATGCACAGTGCATTTCAGTAACCCAGTTGCAGGGTAATAAGTAAATGAACCACTGTGGTGGAACAATGCCTGACTGAAACAGTTATAATTTTATTATCTAGTAACACTGAACAGATGTGGGGGGGGGGTCACAAAAGAGTCCATTTCTACCTGTACTTTTACATGAATTGCTTAACATCTTCCTGAGTAGTACTTCAGGGGCATCTGCAGGAAGGGGTAGGGGGGAGCAAATGATGAAACATGAATGACATCATAATGCAAATACCACAGCATATGTACCTGGTCAGATGTCAGGATTAGAGTGATGATGTCACTGCACATGTGTTATTTTGGCATCATCATGGCTTGTTGTGGCTGCAATGCTTAATATTTAATATCCATGGAACAAAACTATGTTCATTTAGAAACATCATAACCATAATGGCACCCCTCAATCTAATGCTAATTTTTCCTGATGTATTTATACTGAGGAATGTTTAATAATGGTAAAGTCTAATAAATTCCAATCCATGAACTTTATCTTCATTTTGCAGATTGCCTGGCAATGTCTCAACCTCTTTCTATTCAATTAACATGCTAAAAAGGCTTGCTAAAAGGTGTTGCTTGGTCTATTAACAATTCAACAGGGAAAAATTACACTGTACTGAAAGACAGATTAATGCAGAAATGCTTATGACCATTTTGTTTTCAGGAATGAAAAGGACCAATATAAGGGAAAGGAAAGAAATTCTGGGGTAAAATAAAACATTTCTAATGTAAATGATAATGCCTTCACATCAAAGAAGCACTATATTAGATTGTATTCTTTTTCATATATGGCAAGCCCTGTCATTATATCTTAAAATATCAGATTTTTCCTCCTGTCAAAGGCAACTCTCTACCTACCTTTTTTTTTAATAAGAAAAAAAATAAATAAATGACAGCTAGAAAACTGCTTTAGATTCTGCCAGTATTTTAATACTTTCTGCTGCATTCTTTCCTTATAAAAACACAGACTTAGTTCATTTGTTGTTCTTTCTTACATTTCAGGACAAATAAGGTAAGATGTTCAATACTTTTCAAACTATAGTTATATCAAATCTGATTAATATAGACTTGCTAATAGGAAATAAAAGTTTATCTTTCTTTAAAAGAAGATAATGGCATATTTGACTGTGAATTCTTCAGAAACAGGTGAGATATAAATATTTATAAAATTATTATATCAGTTTTCCATATTAAAATCGACCCCAAAGTGGACTAGAATTCCTTGAAAACAAACAATTTAGAATGAATTAAAACAATGAAAATAAAAATGATTCAATAAAATTATGTTAAAATCTTAAAGAAGTTTGAAAACTATAAAATATGAAACAATAAGGCCAGTCCAAAAAAGAATTGCAACACCAGTTTCATCAAGAGAGAATAAGAAGGTTAAAGCTGTGATTCCCTAGCTATTGCTAAAATATGATTCGCAGGACATCTCACCGCAGGCCATGAAAGCTAGGGTTGCTGTGAACTAGAGTTCAGTTACATCTGGAGAGCCACAGATTCCAGCCCTGAAACAGTGATGAACATCATGAGCAGAAATTATGGGGCTTTTGAATGTCAGCTAACAAGCCATGCACTTTACACTGTACTTTAGAAAAATTTCTATGCGTGCTCCTGGTTGCATTTGAGTTTTTTTTTTTTTTTTAACCTTTGTCTTTCACACAACACCATGAAGTTGTCACACTGTGATATGCTGGTAAATGTTTAAGAACCGACTCCATCAGCTCCATTGCCACCACTGCACCACACCGCTAACTGCAGAACAGCTGATTGGCATGCTAAGCATCATGACTCAGCTCTGCTTTCAACCAGATTACAAATTCTCAGAAAATTGAACAATCGGCTCTTGTGAGCTGGTGCAAGCCAGTTCTAGCACACCTCTGTTCTCATGGAACCCTAGGTTCTGTGGAACATAGTTTGAAAAGCCTGCTCTAGAACATATGCAATGCCTATACTGATGCAAACATTGGAGCCTGTCCTCATTTGCCACCAAATTTTAGCAGTGGAGTTTTCAGAGGCCTGGCATTCAAATAAGCCTGCCCAGCTTCCGCAGTCCAGCTTTTCTCTGAGCAACACATCCATCTGCCCCAGCTTTCTCTTGCACACAGGTATCCATTGGTGGGCAGAGATGCAAGTGACATCATGTGTGTAATTACATCATCACACCAATGGCACGAATTACATAGTGTCACTTGTGTAATCACTTCATATCTTGTACCAAATGCCTAGATTCCTGTGCAACTGCATCTCTCTCCAGCTGCCTGATAGCATCACATATCCCAATTTTGCCATTAACTGTCTTGAGTTATTGGCCAAAAATATTATATCAGAGGCAGTGTTCAGGCAGTAAAGGATTAGCAATCCTACTTATAGTGACATGAATATTGTATGTTGGCATATCCAATTCTCACTAACTCATAAATCATACTTAACAAACCACAACAATTAAAACCAAACAATCCACATTACAGCCATATGCAGGCATTTCTACTTACACCATGAGTGGCCTGAATGAAGTCCACATACCTCCAAAGTTGTGCTAGTGACATCTAATGAGCAGTGGCACTTACTCATATAGCAGGTATGTTTGCAGGAGGAAATCTTCAATGTATGTTTGGTTGTCTCTCCTACTGTAATTAGATGTGGCCTGAAAAATTTGGATGGAGTTAAGGCTTAACCCAGGCACTCATGCAGTGAGTCTTAATTCCTGAATAGGGGTCTGCATTTGCCTTATATGAATCAGGTCTCCATGGTAAGCTGCAACGTGGTTTTCTATTGCTTGCTTTAGTTTAGCATGTTACCTGAAAATAAAATCATCTTCTAATGATAGTTTAGCATGTTGTACAAATGCGCCACTGTTTTCATGAAGACTGTGGTTCTGTCTATATGACATACTAAGCCACCCCATCCCTCCCTGCAAAAATCTGTTACATAAGGTAGAAGGTGAGACGTGCATCTGAATCTTAATCCTTGGGAACCCTTGTGCTCATATTCTGCTTTTGAAGTTCTTACAGGCATTTATAAGAAAAGGAGATTTGCACAACATAGTATCTTTGGTTATTGACACATGGTTTACTGAATTAACTCAACTGCACCAAGATTTAGCCTAGCATTTTGTGCAAACCCAATCCACAGGATAGCTGATATCCATGATGTCATATAAACCCAGAAAATTATGTTGAGTAAAATGCACTTAAAGTGTTATATCCACGCATAGATAAGCATGTCATACAAATATAGCCACTAAATGATAAACTAATCATGCTGGCTGAATTCAACCATACACTGAGCTAACCAGCTAGTGCACCACATTTTAGACATACATTATAGGAACCCAACTAGGATGTTGAAATATAGGCCTTTGTATTGATCAATATCAGTGAAAGTTCTTCCAGTAGCCTATCTGCCAAATCTAGGCAATCAAGTGAACAAATACAACAATACCAACAAAACTATACTAAGCATCAGATTCCAGCTAAATAGGGCAGCTTTTCAACTGCAATTTTGGGAATAAATTTGGAAATACATTTGCTTCAAAGAGTTAGGGTCAAAGCCCACCAAAGCCCTTCCTCCAGGATTGGTCCATTAATCTTATTGGTAGCAACACTCAAACACTACCATAATTATCTCATATGAGAACTGGTACTCCTTTACCTTTCCTGGTCTCAGATTATTTTAGGGCTTTAGAGATTAAATCCAAAGCCTCCAACTGGTCAACACAGGGAACAATGCACATTTGTAAATATTTGATGTGATGCACTCCCTCAGGTAAATCTGAGTTGAAGTCCAGTTGCTGTTCCCTGAACCATCTGAAATAGCTCAGACTTCAAAGGCATTATAATGTACAGGTAGTGCTCAGCTAATGACTGCCCTGTTTAGTGACTGTTCAAACTTAACAACGGCACTGAAAAAGTAGTTTTATGACTGGTCCTTGAACTTATGGCTGTGCAGCATCACTGTGGTCACGTGATCGCAATTCAGGTGCTTTCACAGCTAGCTTCTGACAAGCAAAGTCAATGGAGAAGCCAGCAGTAAGTCGCAAGTCACGGTCATGCAATGTTGTGCTTAACGACTGTGGATGATTCACTTAACGAGCCCACAGAACTGATGTTGTAAGTCCAGCACGGTCATGTGATGTTTCATTTAATGACTGCATCGCTTAGTGATGGAGTTGCCTGTCTTAATTACAGTTGTTAAGTGAAGACTACCTGTATATGTAAATATATTGCAGTAGTCTGGATTATGCCAAAACATTGATAAATTGATCAGGTTCATTTCTCCTCAGGAGACAGCACTGCTGGAAGAGCAGCCACAGATGGCGAAAAAACCCTCTGGCTCACAGATACAATTTGAGTATCTACCAGCTGAAAATCTGATTTTTAAAGGAGAATGTAATTCCATACAGCAAAGGCTGAATAGCATTTCTTGTAACAAAAGCCATAATCTTCCTGTCCTGGGAAATCAGACAATGTCTGAAGGATATCAAGACTCACAGACTCCTCTGTATACTGGTTGGGAATGTGGAGAGTTGTAGTCTTACACATTTGGAGGACATCTGGATGAGAAAGGCTGACTTACATGCATTACTGTGACGGATACACGTCTACCCTACTAACTATCATTTGGTTACACCAGAAAGCTGGCAAAAGCTATTTCATTCCCAAGAGTGGGATTTATTATGGGAAACTTTCAAACAAAACTGATCTCTCTTACATTTTTAAGAATTTCAGCTGAAAGATTTTGGCTAAGGACCTCTTCCTCACTACCCACTCCCCTTAGGAGCAGATTTTCTACATACTATATTGTTCCTATCCCAGAAAATAGCTGGATGTTTTCTAAGAAACGCTGAATTATTTATGGAGTTCATAATTCTTCTATGACTGTGGTTACTTCAGATGTTGGCCTTGCATTGTTCTAGCTTTTTAAAAATTTAACAGCGACAGCACAAAGAAAGCTATCCCAAGTCTGTTTCTTCTGCCACATTGTTACACATTATGATTCAGAAAGATGTTTCCAATTATTTACACTGGTCCCATCCTATGGGACAACTAGGAAGGGCTTCTAGAGCAGTGCATGCAGCCATGCTGTACTTTCACCACATTGCTTTTCAAACTAAAATAGCTATGCCCAGCTGACTTTAAACTTGGAATGGATAAAGCAGGTTTTTATCTGTTTGATATCTGTTTTACATGTAGTAATTGTATATATGTTTCATCACATTTCCACGAAATTCTGCATATGTGAACAATATCAGGAAAGCATGCAAAGCGTGGTTTCTGGCCTGCTTTGCACCCTCTCAAAAATAGCTCCCTTTGAGCTCATGTGACTGGGCAGAAAGCGGGAGGAGGCCTCAGAATGGAGCAGTCAGCAACATTCTGAGCTGCTGCTCAACTGCCACTCCCATAGAGATGCATTGGCATCAGTTTTTCTAGTTTTTTTTTTTCTTTTTCTTCTTCACAGTTCTCGGCTGGACTGTGACCAATTTTGAATTTGGTCTTTCTTTTGCTGTCTTCTCCCTCCCATAAAATTAAGTCCTGTTCTACTCAGTGTTCAGAGAGTTACCTTGCTGATAGGCACACATAGTGCTGAGCCCTTTATGTAATTTTTTCCAACATTTCACCAGGTTGGAAAGAATAAAGACAGAGAAAGCATACAGAGCATGTTTCTAAGCTTCTTTCCAAACCCTCAGCGGCTTTGCCTTGGGCTGCATGATCAGAAGGGAGGAAAAAGGATGGTTTGAGAATGGAACAGTCAGCAAAATGCCACCCAACTGCCTTTTCCATTAGAGATGCATTATGGGCATTTTTTTCTAGATTTTTTCCCCACAGTTTCTGGCTGGATCTATCCCATTTTTTAACTTGACTGTCTTTTGCCAGCTTATCCTGGCACACCAAATTTGGTCCTGTTCTGTTTCTGAAGTTATCCAGTTGATGGATAGTCAGTCCTGAGCCCCTGTACAGAATTTATTTCCAACATTCTGTTGGGTTAGAAAGAATAAAAAGGAAGAAAATGTATATTTTCATATGTATTTTTCCTTAACATTAAGGAAGCCCTCCCCAAAGTATATAATGTAAATATGTAACTTTTCTAAATAGCAGCATAATTTTTGTACTGTCTTTAAGCCCCAAAGTGCACTGCCATATTTGGAAAAGTACACAGTCCAATTATGTTGAACACAACTAATAAGCATATTACAGTATATTTCTGGACTTGTATACATGATCTGTTTTCCCAAACCTTGATTTCATTTAATTCCTTGATTTGTTTGTATGCTCAGGGGTGACTCCAAAAGATAGTGGTTAGATTAACCATAAGTATTTTCTGCCATTTTTAACTCTTCACAGCTTAGTCACATTATGTTAAGAAACTACACAGCAGTATTAAGTTTTTTCTCCCTTAATAATAATCTCTTTGATTTTTAATTGCCTTTAGTGTTTCTTACATATTTCCCATCAGTTCTGAGACAGTTTTCAGAATGCCCAGATTTCATCAAAAGCTAAAACATGAAAGATGTGTGCATTCCATCCCTGTTGATCATAGTATTTAGAGTTTTGCTTTTGTTTTGTTAGAAAAACTGAGATTGTCAAACACACAATGCTAGAGTCACGGACCATGGCAACATATTCTTTCCAAATCAGGGATTTCAAAGCCCTCTGAACAATCTGAGCCCCAGGATGCTTTCCAAATCATAGAGCCCTTCCAAAAATTGCTGCCAAATTGTGATATTTTATGTGAGAAAAAGAGTAATCACATTAATTGCACTTAATTATTTTGTTTGGAATTAAGTTTAATTACATTTAGTGTTTGTCCTGGGTCTGTCACTTTGTTTTGGACTCCCTCACTTTTATTTACCACTTAATGACTAGATGCAACTTTCAGGCCAAAGTTGCATCTACGCACCCCAGTTTTAGGAAATGTTCTAAGACACCATGATTTAATAATTGCCTAGTTATTTTTTCTTTCATTTCTCCTATGTTGCTTTTCTACTATTAAGGAAAATATAAGCCTATTTTTCCCCAATGAAGAATAATTAATGGAACAAGAAATGCAACTATATTTGAAAGTAAATCCAACTAAGTTCAATAAACCTTTCTCCTGGCTAAATGTATGTAAACAACACTTGGAAGTAAGCTCCATTGTTCTCATTATGCTTCCTTAATAGACTTGAATAGGATTGTAGTATAATGGTTTCTATCATTAAGAAAATAATAAGTTTAGACCTGTTTACATACAACAAACATATTCTTTTAATCTTATCAGGCATATTAATTTTTTGCTTAATTTTCCAAAATTTTAGGACAGTTGTGTATCAGTATGGATATACCAAGAACTGATCTCTAAGGAAAAGAAACTTTCTGCCAGATTAAGTAGAATGCAAAAAAGCAGATATAAGAAACCTGATTATATTACATTGTTAAATCCTCTGCAGTGATCCAGACATTAAAATCTACAATTACCCCATACATAAAGGACCAAAATAGCAAGCAGGATTCAAGTGTCTATTTTTCCTAAAGTTCTAGGCAGGTCTATTCTTCCTAAAGTTATATTCAAAATATATTGTATGCAAATGGGAAATAGGGCTGTCAGACTTCTCTTTTAGTAACCTGGAAACAGTTAATACCAAAGAACAAGTCTCTCAGAGTTTTTATTGTAAGATTCATTAGTAACAGTGCAAGAATTCCAGACGTACTCCTATTTCAGATGAAAAGACTATTTATAGGCAAATAAGGGCAGGAAAGTTCTGATCCTAATTTATTATTCTTTTGGTATAAATGGGAGAAGACCTGTCTCTTTTGTGAAGGGTGGGGTAGTCTGCACCTTTGGAAATGGGCACTAGACTTCTTCTCAGCATGTAAACAGGATGGAAGAATCTTCTAAGCACAATTTGAGAGTCCCCAAACAGTTCAAAATCATGGTATCAATATTTAAAGAGTTATAAAGAATACAGTATTCTTTCTGGACATGAGACTTGCATTGCTGAATGAAGATTCATTATATTTCTAATCTGCTCTGTAACTGAAGCTCTTTGAGCAGATCACAAAATCACTTGAAATATTAAAAGCTTCTAAAACATTTGTAAAATAATAAGAAAAACAGTAAAACAATAAAATGTAATTAATAAATGACAAGATGACAATAGCAAAATAAGCAGGCAATTGACTCAGTGTGTGGGCTGTGTTCCAAACAGCTCAAACCTATGTTTCGTCGAAGCTGATGCTTCAGGACTCCTGCCTGTGCTTGATAAGAAAACAGCTCTTTAGTGGGAGATTGCTGCCCAATTTCAGCTGGACTGAAAGAGAGTTCTGAGAAAATGAAATTCCAGAACTATTTCTTACCACACATCACTAGCAACTGCACAGGTTTCTTAGCAACTGTAACCCTAGAGCACCAATTAGCATCTTTCCAGTTTAGGATGATGCCTCTGAAACATCTACATTTCTGATGTAATGGCATGAAAATTACAATCACAAATGCTCTTTAAAAACACTCTGCTTTTAAAAAATCAAATGAAGAACATCTAAGGCAAGGTCTACCTTGCTATGGTGCTTACATCTTCACTGAAATCTGAACTGGCATCCCTGTTCAAATTATTATTCTACCTCAATTTAGTAGGATCAATTCAGAATGAGCAGAAGGAAAGAACCATAGTGAGATCAACATTTTTTGCAGGTGTCCAAGAGGACATATGGAGTTTCTTTAATGGTATAGAAACCAGATCTGATAAGGAAAAATGTCATTACCTAAGCAAATTGATTGAAGTGGAGGCCTTATACAGTAGCACTTTTCAAATGCCAAAAGAACTGTGACACAGAAAAGAGCGAAGTCTGAAGCTGTAGAGATCAGGACTAATTTAACAGGGTTAAGTTAACTCAGCAGTTCCCAATATTTTCCTTTGTGTGGACCACAACATAATAACTGAAAGCATTTGAAGGCTACTACATAACCCAGAGGTCAGCAAAATGGCATCTGCAGATGCCAGAGCATATATGATCTCCCATTATATCTACTGATCCAGAAACTGAATAAACATTAAAGTTTTTTTTTAAAGTGGCCAAGATCTCATAGGTTTGTCAAATCTTACAAGATTTGGTTTTCCTGCCTGACTTTTTTTCAAGGGATTTGGCAAATGCCCTGAAATTTTAGCTCTTATTTTTTAAAAATATATTTTTATTTGGTGCCCACATGAGGAACCACCTGCAATACCTTCATTCACCAGAGGTCCCTGGACCGCAGGTTGGAAACCATTAAGTTAGAAGAAGGTAGCTTTTAATTAAACAGTAGACAAGATATCCTAATTGTAAAAGCAATTTAATAATGAAAGCAATTTATTGTTGGTCGCACAGTCAGCCAGTTGTTTAGACTGAATCTGGCATTTTTATCCACCCAATTGAGTCCTTCCCAAGGACCTGGGATAGGCAGATGTTGTTTGATGGTGTTAAAGGTATTGTAGGATGTAACCTGTCCCAAGTAAAGCTGCCTTTTACAATGGTGATTTTGTTAATGCCGAAGGTGTTCAGGTGGTGCTCTAGAAGTTTTGGGATTGCACCCAAGGTGTCTATTACTATCAGTACTATCTTTGCTTTCTTTTGCCACAGTCATTCTATTTCTGTTTGCAGGTCTTTAATAATGAATTGGGTGGAAACAAACAAAAAAATCCTAGGTTAAAAGGAGGCTTCAGTCATCCTCACCAAAGGGCTGGATGAAGAGCCAGGTCTTCAGGCCCCTTTGAAACACTGGTAGAGTGGGAGCCATTCAGATCTTGGGGTGGAATCACATTCCATAGGGCAGGCACTACAACAGAGAACGCACACTTAATTGAAGGAACCTGGAGCATGCCATCCCTATCAGATTGAATTGGCTGGGCAAATACTATAGAAGATAGGTGGTCCCTCAAGTAGCCAGGCCCTATGCCATATGGGGCTTATAGGTAACAACCACCACCTTGAATTGCACCCAGAAGCAAACTGGCAACCAGTGCAGCTTGCAAAGCAGAGGTGTACACTCGCATACCAAGGCATGCCTGTTACTGATTGTGCTGCTGCATTCTTGAACATTTGAAGCCTCTGAATGCTCTTCAAAGGCAGTCCTATGTACAGCACATTGCAGTAGTCAAGCCGTGAAATGACCAGGGCAGGAGTGACTATCTGAAAGGAAATCTAGGAAAGGTGCAACTGGTGCACCAGATGGAGCTGTTCAAAGGCCTTTTTGGCCACAGCTGCCATCTGCACATTGAGCAGGAGCTGTGAGTCCAAGAGCATCCCCAAGTTGTGTGCCACCCTTGAATGGGGTACCACACCATCCAAGGTCAAAGATGAAATATCCCCCAGGTCCAGGCAGCCCAAACACCCACAGCCATTTGGTCTTGGTATTTTATCTTATTTAGAATTTCGAACAGCTTCCAAAGCAACTATGCTAGCTTTACAAAAGATGTAGCTGCTTTGATGATTATGAAGCACCTTTTTGAATTCTAACATATAATAATAACAAGCTATTAGGAACCTTTTACTTAACCATGGTGGTGCAAGTTCCAAAGATAGCATTGCAAAGTTTCCTTTGAGTGAAAATGCATTGACAAATCTATCTATCTATCTATCTATCTATCTATCTATCTATCTATCTATCTATCTTGTCTCGTAGTGGCTGGATAGCGTAGTGGTTAGAACACCGCCTTTGATGCAGGAGACCAGGGTTCAAATCCCGGCTGGTACCTACCTTACCAGTAGGGGTCCTTCGGCAAACACCCCCTAACGCTTCACCTGCCTACCTCAAGACCACATCAGACCACAGGAATCTCCCAGAACAGGAACCAGTCACCATCACAGTAGCAGACATCCAACAGCGGGTCAAGAACATGAAAAGCTGGACAGCACCTGGCCCAGACATGATCCACACCTACTGGCTAAAGAAACTAACAGCAGTGCATGAACGCCTAGCAGCACAGATGAACCAACTGCTAGCAGCAGGCTCCCACCCAGACTGGCTAACACAAGGAAGGACAGTGCTGATCATGAAAGACCCCCACAAGGGAACAGCACCATCCAACTACCGGCCAATAACCTGCCTCCCCACAACATGGAAAGTTCTATCAGGCATCATAGCTGCCAAGCTACAAGACCATATGGGCCAGTACATGAGCACAGCTCAGAAGGCCATTGGGAACAACACCAGAGGCTCAAAACACCAGTTACTCATAGATAGAGCAATTGCCCAAGATTCAAGGTCTAGGCAGACCAATCTGAGCACAGCCTGGATTGACTACAGGAAAGCCTATGACTCAATGCCACACACATGGATCTGTGAATACCTGGCACTATGCAAAGTCAACAGAACACTAAGGACCTTCCTCAAGCACTCAATGGGACTGTGGAAGACAACACTGGAAGTGAACTCAAGACAGCTCGCACAAGTGGCCATCAAGTGCGGCATATACCAAGGTAATGCACTGTCCCCACTGCTGTTCTGCATAGGCTTAAACCCCCTCAGCCAGATAATCACATGGTCTGGATATGGGTACAGGTTTAAGAGTGGAATCACCATCAGCCACCTCCTCTACATGGATGACATCAAGCTGTATGGTAAGAGTGAACAAAACATCGACTCACTGATCCACCTGACACGGATCTACAGCGAGGAAATTGGGATGTCATTTGGACTGGAGAAGTGCGGCAGGATGATAGTAAAGAGAGGGAAGATAGTTAAGACCGATGGAGTGGAACTACCAGTGGGCCACATAGCAGACATAGAGACCAGCTATAAATACCTTGGTGTCACACAGGAACCATGAGGAGGAGGCAAGGAAGACAGCAACATCCAAATACCACCAAAGGATAATACAGGTCCTGAAGAGCCAGCTCAATGGGAAGAACAAGATCTATGCCATCAACATGTATGCCCTGCCAGTCATCAGATACCCTGCCGGTATAGTGAGCTGGCCAAAGGAAGACATGGAGGCTGCTGATGTGAAGACCCAGAAGCTCCTCACAATGTACGGAGGTTTCCACCCCAAGTCCAGCACCCAGAGACTGTACCCCAACCGCAAAGAGGGCAGGTAGGGTTTGATGAGTGTCAAAGCCACTGTCCTGGATGAAACCCAGAGCATCCAGGAGTACATCAGTAAGATGGCACCCAAAGATGAGCTGCTGAGAGAATGCCTCAGGCAGCAGCAGACATGGGAGGAAGTTCAAGCGGAGGAAATACCATGGCAAGACGTACCATCGACAGATAACTGAGGTGGCTGACATTGGGTATCCTATCAGTGGCTGGAAAGGGCCAGACTAAAAGACAGCACTGAGGCACTGATCATAGCAGCACAAGAACAGGCACTAAGCACCAGATCCATAGAAGCAGGGGTCTACCACACTAGACAGGACCCAAGGTGCAGATTGTGCAAAGAGGCCTCAGGGACACTCCAACACATAGTGGCAGGGTGTAAGATGCAGGCAGGAACAGCATACACTGAACAGCACAACCAAGTAGCTGGCATTGTGTACAGGAACATCTGCACAGCGTATGGGCTAGACCCCCCCAGGTCCAGATGGGAGATTCCACAGAAGGTCGAGGAGAATAACAGGGCTAAGATCCCGTGGGACTTCCAGATCCAGACAGACAGGCAGGTACTGGCTAATCAACCAGACATCATGGTAGTAGACAAAGACCAGAAGACAGCAGTAGAGATAGATGTAGCAGTGCCAAGTGATAGCAACATCAGGAAGAAGGAGCATGAGAAGCTGGAGAAGTACCAGGGCCTGAAAGAGGAAATGGAGAGGATGTGGAAAGTAAAGGCCAAAGTGGTCCCAGTGGTGGGGACCATGACTCCTAAGGTGAAACTTGAAAAATTAGAATATCATGCAAATGTTCATTTATGTCAGTATGGCAACTCAAAAGGTAAAACCAATATATGAGATAGAACTTTGGTATAATTGTGATGATTATGGCGTACAGCTTATGAAAACCCCAAATTCACAATCTCAGAAAATTAGAATAGTGTGAAAAGGTTCAATATTCTAGGCTCAAAGTGTCCCACTCTAATCAGCTAATGAATCCATAACACCTGCAAAGGGGTCCTGAGCCTTTCAATGGTCTCTCAGGCTGGTTCAGTAGGAATCACAAGCATGGGAAAGACTGCTGACCTGACAGTTGTGCAGAAAACCATCATTGACACCCTCCATAAGGAGGGAAAGTCCAAAAGGTAATTGCAAAAGAAGTTGGATGTTCCCAAAGTGCTGTATCAAAGCACATCAATAGAAGGTTATGTGGAAGGGAAAAGTGTGGGAGAAAAAGGTGCACAAGCAGCAGGGATGACCGCAGCCTGGAGAGGATTGTCAGGAAAAGGCCATTCAAAAGTGTTGGGGACTTTCACAAGGAGTGGACTGAGGCTGGAGTTAGTGCATCAAGAGCCACCGCACACAGACGGATCCTGGACACGGGCTTCAAATGTCGTATTCCTCTTGTCAAGCCGCTCCTGAACAACAAACAACGTCAGAAGCGTCTTACCTGGGCTACAGAAAAAAAGAACTGGTCTGTTGCCCAGTGGTCCAAAGTCCTCTTTTCTGATGAGAGCAACTTTTGCATCTCATTTGGGAACCAAGGACCCAGAGTCTGGAGGAAGAATGGAGAGGCACACAATGCACGATGCTTGAAGTCCAGTGTGAAGTTTCCACAGTCTGTGTTGATTTGGGGAGCCATGTCATCTGCTGGTGTTGGTCCACTGTGCTTCATTAAGTCCAGGGTCTACCAGGAGATTTTGGAGCACTTCATGCTTCCTTCCGCAGACGAGCTTTATGGGGATGCTGACTTCATTTTCCAGCAGGACTTGACACCTGCCCACACTGCCAAAAGTACCAAAACCTGGTTCAATGACCATGGGATTAGTGTGCTTGATTGGCCAGCAAACTCGCCTGACCTGAACCCCATAGAGAATCTATGGGGCATTGCCAAGAGAAAGATGAGGGACATGAGACCGAACAATGCAGCGGAGCTGAAGGCCCCTATTGAAGCATCCTGGTCTTCCATAACACCTCACAGTGCCACAGGCTGATAGCATCCATGCCATGCCGCATTGCGGCAGTCATTGCTGCAAAAGGGGCCCAAACCAAGTACTGAGTACATATGTATGCTTATACTTTGCAGAGGTCCAATATTGTTCTATTTCCAATCCTTGTGTTATTGATGTCATGTAATATTCTAATTTTCTGAGATTGTGAATTTGGGGGTTTCATAAGCTGTACGCCATAATCATCACAATTATACCAAAGTAAGGCTTGACATATCTCGCTTTGCATGTAATGCGTCTATCTCATATATTGGTTTCACCTTTTGAGTTGCCATACTGACATAAATGAACATTTGCACAATATTCGAATTTTTCAAGTTTCACCTGTGTGTGTATATATATATATATATATATATATATAGTATTTGTGCATATGTAATCAAGTCGGTCAGAGGCAACTAGATCCTGTAATAACAGACAGCATATTAGCATGTTGGCTAGAAAATATGTCTGTACTGTAAGGTGTTTTACTTTCAACCAGTTTTCTCTTTTTGTCTGATTTATAAATATGAAATATAAATCTCACTCTTTGACCCTTGAAGGAGTAATTAAGGCAGCAGGAAAAGTTAGGACAGAACCTTCAGTAAAGAGAGAAATAAGGCAAAACCCAAGGCCCAGGACCTTGGAGAGCACCAAATAAGTTGGGCTGACTGAGCTTCTTTCTGTTAATACTTTAATACTTTAATACTCACTCTCTTCCGCACAGTGAAGACTTATATTAGATAGCAAGGATTTTATTTTGATTAGCTCCAATGCCTAAACAGTCTAAACTGCTGAAGAGCCCTCATTTCATTTTTCTATCTCATGCTTTTAAGAGGAAAGGAAGATGGAGATTCTGCTGAAGGGTCCACTTGGCTCCTCTGCCCAGGAGGCTTCTGAATATGGGGCTGAGAACTGCTCATCACAGTCTTTTGTCATATGCTGCAGAGTTCAAGGGCTGGAGGTCATGACAGCTCCTGCCTTATTTCAGAGAGATGCCACAGTCCAATGGCAGGGGAGAGGCTTCATCTGCATCTGAGCCAACAAAAGAGATTCTCCTAGCACCACTAGCAAATATTTGGAAATGCTTCATTTAAACTTGTAAATATGTTTAATTTAGTTTTTCCTACAAAACAACCCAGAGCACTTTATACTGAGCACAGGTGTGCTCAAGGAAAAAAAAGTGTATATAAGTATAAAGAAGTATTTTATTCTTAATGATATTACATTTATATAGAATTACAGTATTAAAAACATTTCTACTAAAAAAAATCAATCTCAGATGTGAGATGTAAATAAAAACCAATAATAAATTGAATATGCTACAGTTAATATGGTTTCTACAAACATTACCAAATGGTTGTCAAGCATGCTTCATTTATCTTGCAGCAGTTATTGTTGAGGCATTTGTGTATGTTTGTGTGTGTGTGTATGTCTGTGTGTATGTATGTATATGTACTGTATGTAAGTTTTGGGGAGTAAAATCAGTAGCATAGTTTAATAGTTGACATAAACAATTCAGTCATACCTTTTCTTCTTAGGATTTCTGTGAAAGATATAGTTCACAGCCTCTGTAAACAGTGACTGATGTCCTTGTCATCTCTTAATTAGACTACTACAATCTACTCTACATGAGGCTGTTCTTGAAGATGACCTGGAATCTATAGTTGGTACAGAATATGGTTATCCACCTGCTGTCATGTGCCAACTTATTTAGGAGTATTGCCTATGCTACAGTTGTTAATTATGAAGTCTTCTGTAGCTTGGGTCATCGCTATTTTTGGAATCATTTGTGGTAGGTGGAATCTACCCACCCAGCCTGAGGGATCATGGGGCCAGGGCCTGGAGGATGGTCCTGCCAGGAGCAGTCCCTTTCTTCTACAACAGTTGGTTTCCCAAGGTCAGAATGGTTCCCATCCTGCTAATATGTAGGAAGCCTGTTAAAAATGTGCTTTTCCACAGGGTCTTTGGCTAAGAGCAGTTGTCAGAGTTTAATGCATATTTTGAATTGATTATTGTTGCTACCTTTTTATAATTGTAAGCCACATAGAGTCTTGTGTGAAAGTGACATAAAACTTATTGTTTTCACACATGCATACATAGAAATTTTATTTCCCCATTTTGTTAATATTTATTTACTGTGTATCTTCCTTCCAAAAGTTCAAGGCAACCAAAATAAGATGAATCCATGTTACTCTTATCACAAACCTATGACATAGGTTTAGTTAAATTATTTTGATTATCCAAGGCCATACAGTGAACATCATGTTATGGGTGAAAGTATTAATCTAGATCTTAGTGGTTCAGGTCCATTACTCCATCCATTGGGCCTTATTAACCAGTAGACAGGACTTCCATGTCTCATTATGCCTTCCCTTATTTAAAGTTGTTGGTCCAAGACTGCACGAGACTGCTAAAAGCCCTGGTGTAAACTGGAGAGCCCTTCCAAAAGTTGTTGCCTATTTATAATGTGATAGAAAAGAAAATGATTAAATGCATCAGGAGTAATCATTTTACTCATAATTAAATTTTAATTTCCTTTAACTTAACTTTTGGGCCAATCTTGATCTATTTCTTTGACTTGAACACATTATTTTTTCAAATATGCCTGTTGGCATATAACCCAAAGGCCAAATACAGCCCTTGACTTGCAAAAGTTTTTCAGCCCTAGTGCCAGCATCCTTTTAGATATCAGGAAACTCTTCAGGGATTGCTGAATTGTTTCCCTGCAGGATTAATAGTAATTTTGAGAAATGTGATTGTGAGGGGGAAAAAAAGTGTTATGATAAATAAGTAAGAAGCTGTTCCCTGGCAGCAATAGCCAATTCAAATTCAGAGCCTCAACACAGCAACTAAGTAAGAGCAAAATATAACTTATGTCAAGTCTGACTTTTTTTATTCAGGGATTTGTGGGAAAGACAAAGTTAATTATACAAACTGTACAAATTAATCTACCTTATGTCTGTTCAAGGCTTTAATCTATTTAATCCTATACTGTCTACTCTGAGTAGCAGAATAAATTGTTGATTCACCTGACAGGCATGCTATTTATCTTGAATATAAGGATGCACTCTTCTTGAAAGTCAGCTTCCCCCAATTTGTCATCCTTTGGGTATTTAGGACTGCAGCTCCCAGAATTCCCATCCAACATAGCCAATTGATATTAGATGGACACAAGTTCATATTCAGGCATGGAACAAAGTGAACTAGAGAGGGCACCTCCAGTCTTTTATATATTCAGTCAGATGGTCAGCAGTAACATGAAAGTGGATCCAAGGAATAAAGTCAAGTCTATACCACATAAGCAATGTTTTCTAACTTCTGATCCACCATATTTTGTAGTGTTCCTTAACAGAGTTATATTATATATAAGAAAGTGAGTTAAATTTATAAATTCAGGTAAGAATGTACATCTGTATGATAAGCACCTATAAACTATAGGGAACATGGGCATTCTTATATTTATAGATTGTATTTGCCATTTACTATTATTGCTACTGCTATTATTACACTTGGGCTAGAGAATGGATAGATTATATATTTCAGCATGGAAAATATTATATATATAATAACGTAACAGTTGATGTTAGATGAATACAGGTTCATATCTAGGGATGGAAGATGAGTGGTCTAGAGAATGCACTTCTAGGAAATTGTTAATGTATGTAGTCACACAGCTAAGGAGTAAGAAAAAGTTAATTTAGCATAAATAGAAAATTTAGAAATAAGCTAAAGATAAATAGCTCAGTTGTTCCTTTTTTGTCTTAAAAGAAATGAGTAGGACAATAGTAAGGGAACTCTCAATCTGATAAGTGGTTATTCTTGGTGTGCGAGTGTTTCTCCCCCCCCCCCCCCCCCCCCCCCCACTTAGGGCAGGGAAGCTATCTGGAGCTTACCTGCTGCAACAGGACCCACAGTTCGTTAACTTTCACAAATCGCAATCCAAGGGAAGTATTGCAGGCATGGAAAATCTTTACCTGTATTTGATTCCAATTCTCATCAGCCACATTGCAGCATGGTTAGTGGTTAGGAATTATATGATTCTTAGCTCAACAAATTGGTGTTGAGCAATGTGCTACAATGTAGTAAAAGTCATCCTACCACTTTCTAGTATTCTAGAAGGCAGAGGATGAATTATTTTGTTTTTGTTTTTGGTGTGTGTGTGTGTTTACGCCCAGGTTGAAAGAAGAACATTATACCAGCTAGTGATTTACCATGGATAGTGTTGCCTCCATCATAGCATGTTCCAATTATGGCCCAGTTCTCTAAATATTTTTTGAGCAAGGACTATTCAAAAGAAATATCCTATTCTTAGATAAATTGGAATGTTTGCCACTGCTGGCTTTTACATGTTGAGCAGATCTATGGCTGAAGTTTGTAGTAAAACTTTATACCCTGTGAAACCCTACGATTATTAAGATAAAAGGTTTAGAAAACATACAGTCAAAAAACTAGACAGAAACTTTATTGTCTCTCTTAAATAAGAGCAGAACAGAAAACTCTAGATTCTTCCCAGATAAAATTAAAGCCAGTGCCATCTAATGACTAAACTCTGTAATGACATTATCCACAAAGACATAATTTTTTTTTACAAATCTTCATAGTTATCTGCTTATTCCAAATCCACTGGTTGTATCTAAGCATTTGAAATGTTGGTTCAACATTCCATGTACAAGCTGCATTTCTGTTTCCCTCATCTTCATGAGGCATCACCATCAGCAAAATCAATGCCATGGATCATATTTCAGAACTGTGAAATTTGCTTTCCAGAGCAAGGAAATTCAATGTGAAGGGTGCGGTACCTTTGTATTTACAGGCATTACTGTAATGGACAATCTTACAAAATACGTCTTTTGTGTCAATAAAAAGGGTAGCGAGAACAAATTGTTCTGAGGAAATACCTGAGAGAATATTGTTCTCTACACATGCCTCCTGACTTTCACAGTGGTAAAAGTTGATTTCAGGATTTCCATCTTGCGGAATTTTATCAATATGTAGAACAAAACCAGCAGGAACAATTAAAGAAAAAAAATTGGTGTCCGTGACTAGTTGAGATGAAGACATTTCACGTCCAGAGCATCTAGGAACTCAGCAATAATATTACTTCTGCTTTTCTTCCTTTATTTCACGTAATTTCTTCTTTATCTCAAGATTCGCAATCACTGTATAAATATTTTTAAAGATTAATATTCATCTCAACTTTTGAGCAAAATTTTTCTTAAATGTGCTCACTATTCATTTCTTAAATGTGCTCACTATTCATTTCTTCTTTCTAGATAAGTCTTGGCATACATTAATATGAATATATAAATGTCTGAATTACATGGAACCTACTATCATATAGAATAAGGGAGTTACTGATTTCCTGCAACTATTAAAATGGTTTTTATTAAGCAAGAATGGATTTACAATCTTGTATGTTTCCACACTCTTAAATATATAAGATGCTTACATACATTGAGCAAAGAGATCCCCTTGCCTTTATCTGTTTTCTCATAAATTGTTTTCAGTTTTTTCCAATAAAAAATAATATAAGATAAAACACATTAATTATAGCCAGCCTGAAACCCATAGCCCTCTAACAAGAATCTATTATTGCAATACAATCATATTTCCTTCAATACTTCATTAGTTATAGAGTTACTATGTCTTCTGCAGAGTTCTATACTGAAAAAAGATTTCCACATGCCAGATTTCTTTCTGAATCTTTACTTTACAGGTAGTCCTCAACTTATGACCACAATTGGGACCAGAACTTCCATTGCTAAGCAATGTGGTCATTAAGTGAGTCAGGCCCAATTTTACAACTGTTTTTGATATGGATGTTATTGAATCACCGCAGTCGTTAAGTGAATCCCATGGTTGTTAAGCAAATCCATCTTCCCCCATTGATTTTGTTTGTTGGAAGTCCCCTGGGAAGATTGCAAATGGCAATAATGTGACCCCCAGGACACTGCAACTGTTGTAAATATATGCCAGTTGCCAAGCGCCTGAATTTTGATCACATGACCATGGGGAAACTGCGACAGTTGTAAGTGTGAGGGCCAGGTGAAAGTCACTTTTGTGATGGAATATATCTATGAAGAGGAGGGTGATGTGGGGGTTAGCAACAGAGAGCAAGGCTATCAGGAAGAAGAGGGTACATTCCAGGAGGTGAAAGGTGACAAAAGACAACAGAGTCCGCAGGGGGAGCGTGGGAAGCAAAAGAGGTTCAGGATAGCCACTTCCTAAAATCTCCCAGGGTATATCCACTAGTTGCAGTAGTATAGATTTAATCTGGCAAGATTCTGTCTGTATGGTGTAAGCAAATGAAGGAACTTAACTCAATTGGACTGTTTCACCGTTGTTCTTGGGCTGGGCCTGACACTTTTTTCAGCGCTGTCATAACTTCGAATGGTCATTAAACAAATGGTTATTCATTGAGGACTACCTGCATTTCTTGTTTTTATCACATGCCTCCTTCTATATCACCCCCACCCACCAAACCTCAGATATAGTTGCCTGTAGCTATCTATGTGCATATTTGTAATTACATTTCTAAAATCTGTCCCATGATCTCATGGCCAGGAGCTAGATGATGTCAGGCAAAATGTAGAAAATAATTTACTGATAGAGCAATGGATGAGGTTCAGTAATGTGGCAAAAGGATTTAACTTTCAGTTGTTATACGAAAATACTTGCCTATCTCTTAAAGGAGAAAAATGAAGCAAATTGACTTTAAAACTATGAGCAATGAACTTTTATATGTCTTAGCCATAAAGATGGAGATTATGTTTACCATTATTTCAAAATTACCCATATTTTTAAATCTGTCATAACTGCACTTAAACTGATTACTTGTATCTCAGCCTTCATGTCTCATCTACAAAATACGGGCATTACCTGGTTGCTTTGGATTGAATTCTTATGTAAGTCTTTTGGTTACTTTTAGAAATTGTGTTTAAAGCACTGATTTGTAGTAAACTCAGAAGACTTTTTTTTACTCACAGGTCATCACAGTGTACGTTAATGTGGTATAATAGTTAATTGGGACAACATCTTCCAGGTTATCATGTTGTACATGACTTTCTTCTCCTACTGTCATAGCAAGTAGCAGCACCAGCTGTGTCTGGACTACAGTGCTCAGAACGTTGACCATGGTGGCTGAAAATTGGGGAGTATACTTCCGGTATATCTGACATGCACTAGGTTGTAGAAAGCTACACCAGAGCAAATGGTAAGAGACTTGCGTCCCAAGAAATTTTATTCAAGATTTTTGTCCTCACCTCTCATGCTGCAGTTCTCTCAGGGAAGCTAGTTTTCTACATCTTTTGCTTTAGCAAAACAAACAATTTCCATGAATTAGAATAATGGTATAGGAGCCTATACGACCACCATCATTTATAATAAGGTAGAGCCATCTAGTGGTAACAACCATTCTTTCTTTCTCTTTTCCTCTCATCCATCTACTTGGCTTTTTTTAATCACACAAAAGATAGTCGAGGAGCGTCATCCAACATTTTCTACTGGACTCTCTACTTGAAAATGTAGCTAAGATGGGAAAATATATTTGATTATTGCCTTCCCATCAAATATAGTGGTATTTTTTAATAACCTTGAAAACAGCGGTGGCTTTTGAGAGGTTAAGGATTGAATTTGTAAAAGCTGGACAGTGTCAGCAAGAAAAACTTTTTTTTAAGAGCATGTTTTAAAATTATTGTCTTTTTCATATTGTACAATATCCATAGTAGTTACAACTATAAGTTGCCTTAGGAAAAAAATGAAGTTATTTCTATAGCATGATAATTGGGTGCAAGTCCTTTTAATGTGTTAATTTCTATAGCTACGCAGAGAACCTCTGCTCTCTCTTTCATATTAGGTCTCCCCTACCACAAAACTGCTGTAGAAGCCCCACCGCCCACCCCAATTCTCAGGAGCAGGTTTTGAGAGCACAGGAGGGAATTACAGGGGAAAGGAGCAATGCCATTTTTTCCAGTACCATGGAACTGGCTCTGTCCATGGAAAAGTGGTGCAATTCCACATTCAGGGATTATGGAACTAAGGAACAGGCAGAAGGAGAAGGTCTTTGCCCTGAAAAGATGTTGCATTTATGGTAGACCATTTACAAAGGAAGCTTCTGCTCAATCTCACCAAGAATTCGAATTCCCATCATTCTCTGGAGGAACCAAAGTAAATATTTATTTATTTATTTATTTATTAAATTTATCACCTGCCCATCTCCCCCCAATGGGGGAACTCTGGGTGTCTCACAACAAACATTAAAAACATAAATATATATACATACATAAAACATCAATTAAAAGCATTACTAAAAAAGGGGAAGGATTACTAAAAAAGGGGAAGGAGAGTCCAAGATGAAAAATCTGAGGCTGAAGACAGGAGGCCTCTATGGGGCTAGCCATCCCCATGCTTGAGATATTCCCCAGGCCAAGTGGCAGAATCAGGTCAAGTGGCAGAACCAGGTCTTCAAGGCCCTATGGAAGGCCAGGAATGAGGGGGCCAATCGCACCTCTGGAGGCAGAATGTTCCAAAGAGTGGGGGCTACCGCAGAGAAGGCCCACCTTCTGGACCCCGCTAATCGAAGTTCTTTCGCTGAGGGGGTCTGAAGCATGCCCTCTGTGTGATCGGGTGGGACAGGTTGAAGTCATAGGGGAGAGGCAGTCCCTTAGGTAACCTGGTCCCATTACATATAGGGCTTTAAAGGTGATAACCAACACCTTGAATTGGACCCGGAAGCAAACTGGTACCCAGTGCAGCTCGCAGAGCAGTGGCATTACATGGGCCCTTCTTGGGGCTCCAAAAATAGCCCGCGCAGCTGCATTCTGGACCAGCTATAGCTTCTGGATACTCTTCAAGGGTAGCCCCATGTAGAGCACATTGCAGTAGTCTATTTGGGAGATAACAAGGGCATGAGTGACTGTTCAAAGGGTATCCCAATCCAGGAAAGGGTGTAACTGATGCACAACCCGAAGTTGTGCAAAGGCCCTCCTTGCCATGGCTGCCACCTGCTCTTCAAGCAGGAGCCGTGAGTCTAGGAGGACCCCCAGATTACGCACTGGGTCTGTCTGGGGCAGTGCCACCCCATCCAGCACCAAAGATGACAAAGTCCCAGATACAGAGGAGCCATTAACCCACAGCCACTCCGTCTTACCAGGGTTTAGCCGAAGCCTGTTGTTCCCCATCCAGACCCTCACAGCCTCCAGGCACCGGCCTGGAGGCCATGGCATCACTTACTTCACCAGGGATGGAGATGTATAGCTGCATATCATCAGCATACTGATGATACCTCATCCCATGATGATGGATGATCTCACCCAGCAGTTTCATGTAGATGTTGAAAAGGAGCGGAGAGAGAACCGAACCCTGCAGCACCCCACAAAGGAGGGGCCAAGGATGGAACCTCTCAAAATATATCCTGTGCTTCAAGCAAAATAATAATTTTGTATACTAGAAGCAAGAGAGATTTCAAGGAAGAAGGGGAAAGATGAGGATGCAGCCATTTTGCAATTGTGGATCTACTGACAGTGTCACTTTCAAAAATTGAGAATTACACATACCTTGGGTTGGTGTTACAATCTTTCTCTTCTTTTACAGGAGGCAAAAAATCACATTCTTCTGTGAAGAGACAATGAACTATTAGCCTGGGGAATCTGGGGGACAACAGTTCAATTGAAATAGCAATGACTGCATGATGGGCTTCTGCAGAACATGGACATAATTTTTTAAAATATTATGTTTATATTAAAAAAAAAAAAACCCTCTGAATGTCACAGAAGCTATAGTACCCTTTGTTTCATTTATCTGAATGCATTCCCTATATATAAACAGCTTTCCTCTCCAGTATTTTGCTTTTTTCCAACCAGCTAAAAATAAAATGGATAATAATAAACTGTCTGTTATACTATTGTGAATTGTCACATCTGTTATTCTGTTGGATTACTCTTGCTGGGGACTTTGTGGGCTCTTGTTGATTTCATGCTGTGGCTTAGTGGTACCTACCAAGTACTGTACGATGCTGCAAACTGATGCCCCAAGCCCACTGAAGATCACTGGCAAGTAGCGTCACATATAATGCCTAGGACTCCATTTTTTGCTACCTAGTAGGAGATCAGGCTTGCTGTAGCTCATATTGTTTGGCAGGAGGTAGCGTTGCAAGCCAGAGATAAGTGACATTGCACTGTATATTGAGTAAAGGTATAGAAGGGAGGTTTAGCCCGAGTGAAAGCTCTCAGCCTTTATAAATTCTGTTCCTTTTGTTATTTTGGTGCAGTTTAAAACTACACTTCCTCCTTTTATTTCCTCTGCCTTTGTACAGATATTTTGTGGTTTTCCAAAATTATTTACCTAGTAAGGAACAACTACCAGTTTGCTTACATGAAGTCTGCTTTTTATTTATTTTTTTTATTTTTATTGTACACAATGCAATAGTGTTTCATGGGATTTTGCTGTTGAGCACTGGAAATCTATTTGTTTCAAGAGACATGAAAGCTTTGGAGGGACGAATATCATTAAAAAATATATACAGTATCAGAGAATTGAGTGGGTATACTACCTTTGGCCTTGCAGCATGCAACTCTACAAATCTTGTATATGGTCTCAGAATTCCTTTGCAAGTTATCATCAAATTATAAATTGAAATATTGCAAAAGGGGAAAATGATTAAATACATGGGGAATATTAAACTGTATATAATTAATTGAATTTAAATTCAGTCTAGTTTTGCCCTGGCATGGCACTGAAATTAAGCACATCCTTAGTTCCAAAACGATTGTGCATTTCTCAGGTGAGGAAAATGAAAATACTGGGAAAAAAAAAAACCCTAAAAGTTATAGAAATTCTTAGTAATTCAGTCTTCAAATTGACCTATGGTATATAAAGCTGCATGAAACATACGCAAGTTATGTCACTTTATTAAAGCAATTGTTGCTATTCTGGCCTTGAGCTCAGGGTTAGAGGATGAGATGGCCAAGTTTATGGATGCTGTACCAACAGTTGAGGAATTAGACTGGATTCTGAAAACTGAATATACTTGGGCTTAGTTGCTCATAGAGCTTAACTGAGATCTGTGAATACTCCTTCCCTCAAGCCTTTTATCTGAAAGTCATTTCAGTATTTGCTGGACTAACATGCCTGGACAGATAACCATAGGAAAAGGAGAAGTATTCATCTGTGAATTTGTGGGCTGGCCCCTTTAAGGATATACATTTTTTAGTCAGGGCATGCAATTGATCAATGTTGGACTAGAGAAAGAGATTCATAAAGCCTAAAAATTTTCATCCTTAGTTGCAGCAAGTTGTGTACATAGAACTTTTGTTGTATCTGCTGCCTACTGTCTGCATGGATATCTGCTACAAATGGGTCACACTGACAACAATAATACATACTTTAATAATCCTCTAATATCCTGCATCCATTGCTTTCTCTTATGCAAATAGACTTGTATGGATTCCTACTGTGCAAAAGGAATAATAACACATTCAATGATCTGCAAGTAGAGATATGTTCTCAGTCCTACTATAAGGAGGCGGAGGGAGGCAACCAACCTCTGGCCATTGAGTAGAAGATAACTTTTGTGCAAAAGGGCTCTCAACAGTTTCAAGTAACAAGGCATAGGTTTATATGGATTATATTTTCCATTGTAAATGTTGATGCACAATTTATATAAGAATTGTACTGGCACATGCAGTTTCCTCCTTAAATGGCTGGCCTTTTTACATTTACTCTAAACTAGATTCTTGGTGTGCAGGGTTTCAGCAGTTGAACAATTGGACTAAAACTCATAGCTTTCCAGCCAGCTCAGCTAGAATAATGGGAGTTATAATTCAGCCCATCAGGAAGATGCCAGCCCAGAAAAGGGGCTTTAAACCACTGTTGTTGTTTTTACAATTTTTACAATTAAAAAAAAAAGCATGGCTGCCCATCTTAGAGCACAACTCTGGGTGGCTCACAACCATAAAGCCACAAACACAGTAAAAACCATAAAAACAAAACTAAAACCTGACTCCTCAGTCACTCTCCTGGGATGCCCCAACAAACCACCCACAAACAGTACTCAGCCTCTTGGTGCCCACATATGTTTCACTCCTTTTCTGATTTTTAATGCCATCTTTTCCCCAAAAGCCAAACATTATTACAGTCCTTTTTGGACAAACAGCTTGATCTCACATTCCCCCTGCCAAGCAGCTTGATTTAACCTAGCAAGAGAGACAAATATACATGATGATTAAAATAAAGGAGCCAGAAAACACAGCTTTAAAAATAATTGGATATGCTGTCTTCTCTTCCAGACTGGACAATAATCACAGCTAGCCATCTGCTTTTGAAGGAAAAAATTATTTCATTCCAGGTAATGACAGTTAGGTAGTCAACCTAAAAGGACTACACAAATGACCCAATGTGGTCATTGCCTGCTTTGTATAATTATCCCAAAGAGAGGATTGAAGAAAAAGCACTAGAAGTTGGGAGTCAATTGTGAAGTATATTATAAATTAATGCCAACACCCTCCCTTTAACATTAAAATCCTGCCAATCTCAAGAAATAACTGGTACATTTAAAAATATCACAATCATTTATATGTTCAGAATAAAAGCTTCCTTATAAAAGGGACATCTTTTTGGATTACCTCATCTTTAAAAATAAGAATCCCTAAAATACAGAGCATGTCATTTTGGTCTCATTTTATGATTTTTTATTATTATTATTATTATTATTATTATTATTATTATTATCATCATCATCATCATCATCATCATCATCATCATCATCATCATCATCTAAAACTGTTTAAAACTCCTTAGCTATGTCAGAGACAGACATACCAGAAAAGAAAAAAGTTTGTGGGACAGATAGGGATAAATACACACCATTTCTTTTTAAGCTATTCATCCATTTATCCAGTTCTTCCATCTCAATTTCCATTACAGAGGGTGTATCTTCTTCAAAAATAGGACTGAATAAGAAAACAAAAAATATATATATATATATATATATATATTTTAGAGCTGGCAATTTAGAATTGTTCTTCTTAAGATTTTTTTCTATAAAATTGTTTATATCAGGCACATGCTCAGGGATGGCTAAATGGCTACCAACTAGTGGCTTTAGTTTAGAAAAAAATATTATTCATTACACACTTGCTGTTGAATTAACAAACTTTACTGGATGGCTAAAGAACTTCACAACAGAGCAGGCTCAACTCTGTCTCTAGATGTAACCATGTACAGCAAGTTTCACTGATATCCAGAGCAACATAGTACAGATCATGAAAGGCAGATGTGAATGTTTCTGCTGAGGTAGCTCCTAAATATTGAGGGTGAGGACGCACACTACAGGTTCTTGCAAGGAAAAACTTAGCCATCACTTAGGCTTTGGGCTACTTTGTCAGCAATTAAGATCAGTAACAAGGTGCTCCCCAATCCAATCTCTGTGTTACTGATGAAGTTAATTTAGATCAATGAAAGCTTATTTGCTGGCCTTTCAGATGTCATAAAATACTTGGATGTTTCTTTGCAAGACACCAAGACAGCTGCTTCCTTTGGAATATCCAGACCTAGATGGTCCCCTTATCCTAAAAAGGAGATTAGGGCTGTTAAACTGCTTTGAAAAAGTCTTTTCAAATCTCTCAATATAGGAGGCTACAAACAAACTCCAACCCATTTTTTCTTAATTGAATCCTTCACAAAACCAATTATTCCTACATACTCAAGAAGGCCAAAAATGGTTTGACACTTGGGGAAAAAAGAAAATTCTATCCACATCACCTCTTCTTCCTTCTTTTTCTATTTGACTGATAGAAGTCTAACTCAAGTCTAGATCAAGCAGCAACCCAGCAGAAAGATCAGGGTGATAATCCCATTGTTATCACATGTGAAATTCTTTTATTGACATATTCCTTTTTTCCATTTGTGATGAAATAATTCTATTCTTGCTCCACTAGATTCCATCTGGTTCTTGGCCATGATAATGGTCCTCCAAGGACAAGAAATTTCCCTGGAGAAAATAGATGAATATTTAAAGAAACAAAATTTACTGAAGATTACAGAGAAACAGAAACAGATTATGAATGAACCCATAACATAAAGGAAGTTTATGAAGCTATAAAAAAGACTAAAACAGGAAAGGTGCCTGGACCAGATGGGTTACTGGCTTCTTACTATAAATGCTTTGAGGATTAACTTTTGCAACCTTTATAAAATATGATGAATTCTATTCTACAGAGGGGAAAGATGCCAGAGAGGCTATTATAGCATTAATACCTAAGGAGGGACAAGATTTGACTTTAACAAGAAACTATCAGCTGATATCATTATTGTATAACGACTCTAAGTTGTTTACAGTGATTTTGGCTGAGGTTTAAAATAATATTGCAAGAATTTATTTATGAGGATCAATGTGGGTTTTTACCTAAAAGACAGTTAAAGGATAATATAAGAAATGTGCTGGTTATTTTTGGAAAATTTAGAGCAACATAATGAAAAACAAGCCACACTGATTTTCTTAGACACAGAGAAGGCCTTTGACGATTTGAACTGGGCCTTCCTGTTTAAAGTTTTGGAAGATATGAATTTTGGAGAGAATTTTATTAAATGGGTAAGATTGATTTACACTTCACCAAAGCATAAATAATTGTCAATGGAGATCTAACAAAACCTTATGAGATACAAAAAGGGACAAAATAAGGATGCCTGTTGTCTCCTGCTTATTTTAGTTCTTGAAATATTGAATAAATATATAAGACAAGATGAGAGGATTGTGGGAGTAAAGATTAAAAAAGGAACTTATAAGTTAAGGGCATTTGCTGATGACTTTGTGTTGGAGAATCCACTAAAGAGAATAGAAACATTAATGGAAAAATTAAAAGAATTTGGTACACTAGCAGGTTTTAAGATTAATAATCAGAAGACAAAGATGTTAACAAAAACATGAAAATAGAGGATCAAACAGAATTGATGAAGGACATGGGTTTTAAGATTGAGAAAAAAGTAAAATATCTGAGTATCACCATAACAAATATGAATTGTAAGTTATTTCAAAATAATTATGTTAAGACATGGAATGAAATTTAAAAAAATATGTTAAGATGAGAGAAATTACAGTTGTCATTGTTGGGGAGAATTTCTGTGATAAAAATGAATGTTTTGCCTAGAATTACGTTTTTGTTTCAGACAATACCGGTTTTGACAACTAATGCACCATTTAAACAGTGACAAAAGGATATATCTAAGTTTGTATGGCAAGGAAAAATACTACGAGTTAAATACAAGGTTTTAAAAGATGCAAAGGAAAGAGGAGGATTGGGCTTACTTAATTTGAAATTGTATTTTGCAGCTTGTTGTTTGGTTTGAATGAAAAAGTGGGTGTTGCTGAGAAATAGAAGAGTTTTAGAGTTAGAAGAACATGACCTGAGATTTGAGTGGCATGGATATTTATAGTCGATAAGGTTAATGTAGATTTTAAAAATCACTATGCTAGACATGCCATATTGAGAATATGGAACAGGTACAAATCCAGGTTGTGCTCGAAAATGCCTTTGTGGTTCTCAGCACAAGAAGCATTTTATAGACGAGAAATAATAGGCAAACACAAATCAGTAACATACCGTGCGATACTAGAATTCTGTCAAGGAGAATACAAAATAAAATCAAGAGAACAACTGAGGGTAGAGGGACATAGTTGTTAAAGGTTTTCCTATTTACAGTTATCAGAAAGATTCGAAGTAGACAAAAGAATTTATGGTATTGAATACTTTACGACTGACTTTGAAACAGAATTGTGTACAAATGCTGAACATGTGATTGCTAAATTGTATAAACTTTTATTGAAATTGGAAACAGAAGAAGAACAAGTGAAAGAATGTATGATAAAGTGGGCTAAAAAATGTGGTTATAATATACAGATGAAACAATGGGAAATACGTGGTTGAAAGGATTGAAGTTTACACTATATTATAATGTTAAAGAGAACTTTTATTAAATGATGTACTGTTGGTATATGACACCAGAGAAATTATCCAGAATGTATAAAGATACTTCAAACTATGCTGGAAATGTGAACAAAAAGAAGAGTCATTTTATCATGCTTGATGTACTCGCAAAAAAGCTATAAGATTTTGGGTTCAAATGCATACACTGATTCAGAGGATTTTAAAGATTAACATACAACTGAAAACAGAACTTCTCTGTTTTCAGATAAGCAGTTGGAAAAAAGTCATGGAACTTTGTTTTTATATACAATAACCATAGCAAGGTTATTGTACCCACAAAGATGGAAACATCTGGCAGTACCTACAATGGAGGAATGGTTGGTAAAGATGGTAAAGAACTTGCTGAGATGGCCAAATTGACCTGATTGATTAGAGAAGACAATATCTACCTTGATTGTTGACTGGAAACCCCTTACGGACTTTTTGTGTAAAACAGAAAAAAATGAACTTATGATCTATGGTTTTTATGATTAACTAAGATAGATGATAGAAAGAAGAGTGTCTTGATGTAACTTTAGAGAAAGAGGTAAACTTACAAGCGTACTTATAACTGCTGTAAAGATCGGAAACCATTTCTTTATATCTTTTTTCTTTATTTTCTATTTTTGTTCTATCTTTCTTTTCTTTTTTTCTTTTTGCACTTTAGCTTTTCTTTTCTTCTTTTTTCTTTCTTATTCTATTTTACTATGTATTAATTTGTACTCTTGTTTTTAAAACTTTCAAGAAAATTATATTTTAAAAAAAGAGAATGGCCCTCCAAATTCATACCAAAGTATAAATGACAAACGACAAGAAGCAAACCTATAAATCTCTTACCTTTTACCATTTTCACTTCCTAGCTCATCTGAGGAAAAAAAAAAAGACATGTACTTAAGCAGGCTGGATGGGAATCACTGGAATTGAAATCCAACACATTGGAAGAGCACCAGTTTGGGAAAGGCTAGCTCATGCAAACTATCTAGCAATGTTATTGGTGAAGAAACTTTAAAGAACCTACAGCACATTATACAGCAGAAGAAATATTCCTTCACATGACTTGTCTTCAGCTTTGACAAAAAAAGAATGCAGACCGAATAAGGCCCAAGGCAGAATATGCTTCCCTTTGCCCTTAGAAAAATAGTAGTTAAAACTTCTTTTCCTTTTCAAAGTGAATTGATGGGGCCTATGCTGGCAGAACTTATCATATCTCCCATGAGTTTGACATCTTTGTTCACCTCTGTTGAAACTCCATCAAGAAACAATAGGACTGCTTAAAGAGATCAATGTCCATGCATAGAATAGTTCCTTAGCCTGCTTTCTTGGACTCTTTAGTGCCAAAGCGATGGTCACGTAGATATTGTGAGAGTGCATTGCAAGTAATGGGCAGTTATGATCAGCCCTCCTCAGTACCCTTTTCAAGTTGAGTCCAATATGAGTTATTGTGTTTCACCAAAGACAACTTGATCATTTCCTGCAATGTCCCTTCATTCTGCTCTTGGGGATGCCAAGGCACTCCACATAGTAGATAGTAGCCAAGAAACAAGGTTCTACTTTACTCAGTCCACCTTCATATTTGTCTGCTAAAAGCATTGCCTTATGCTGTGCTTCTCAGAGAAATTGGAACTGCAACTCCAAGAACTGCTCACCAAAAGCATATTGGTTGGGAATGGGGGGACTACAATCCTGCCACATTTGCATACTCCTGTGTGAAGGGGAATAATGCAAATAAGTATGCATGTATGTGAAGCAGTAAAATATTAGATGTACTGTATAAACTAGTAAGAAGGTAAAGATAAATAAATAAAAAGGATTTTAATCCCAAGGAGAAATTAATAACTGAAGTAAATTTGAGGACTTTGACACACACAGAAAGAAACAGCAGAAGGGTAGAAAAGAAGTCCTCTGTTTGTTTCATTTTGTTAGGAGCCAAGTGGGACCCCAAAATTGGATCTCTGCCCAGATTGTATTAGAAAGGCAGGTCACTGGGTATCCCAAGGAAATGTGAGGATGGAGCATTGCTTAACAGCTTGTTCAGAGATTCTATATATAACATCTAGGGAGTGACAGCCACAAAGTGTACTTTATCAGCAGTAAAAGAAGAAAGCAGAGAAAGAAAGAAAAAAGACTTTTATTTGTGATCCATTACTAAAATTTTGGACAATGTGGAATTACTGGGAAGCCTGTTCTGTCATAGAAATAAATAAGGCTAGTATCCATGGCAGGGATGTTTGTTCCAGATGTAAGCGGCTTCACATGTTTTGCAGTGCCATAAAATAGTTCATTAGTTTTTTTCTTTATACATGATGCCTGAACCAAACCATTGTGACATACTTAAACAAATCACACCTTAGAATGTTGTGTGAACACAACTTACTGTGTTTGCATGTACTTTTTATTCTAATAATCAAGAACCCAGGTGCAACCATATTTGCAACTGGACATAAAGGCCCCAAACTTCAGTGATAAACACATCAGGCCTATTTTATACTTGGAGCAAGGCTTTTCACACAGTCACTGCCTAAGCTTAGAGAGCTTTATAAGACATACATCTAATCTGAACATTACCTTTGCAGCATGAATGCCTATTTTATCCCACATGACCCTTATTTCTCTTTTACCCAAGTTATATTAATATTTACCTTGTTGGGTTTGTTTCTGATTGCGACATCTTACAATAAAGATGATCAGGAGAATCAAGAGGACTAGGAGCAGTACTACAGGAATTCCAATTATCACAGCAGGATGTAATCCTGCTGTATCCACATTACTTTCTGTGGTAGCAGTACTTCCCATTGCAGGATTCTCCATTTCAGTTGGCGTTGTGGCATTTTGCTGTTCCTGTTCAGTAACAGGGGTCAAAAATAAAACAGAACTAGTAGATCCTAGTGCAGCTGTAACAATAGAAGATGATATGCTATCACCAGAATGTTCATAATTTTCCATTGTAGTTATAGACTCTACAAAAAGGAAAAACATAACAAACTTTATTAGTCACCAGCTTTTTGAATATTTATCTTTCGATCTCTAACATCCTTACAATATTTATTTATTTATTAAATTTGTCCCCCACCCATCTCCCCCCAATGATATAGATTTTCAAGAACTGCTATTGACAATTGAATTATGATCTTGAGGTTTCTCTTGCAACACTCTTCCCCTGATTGTATGATGATTCATACTTCCTCTTTGGATCAATATTCATTTTCACAAAGATTGGTCAAGGGCAATGATTTGTAAACATGTAATAATCTTCAACTGAATGTTCTTTTTGAAAATAGCTACAAAGCATTCAGGAAAATAAAATTAAACTTGAATTGTATAAACTCCAGTAGGCAGTAACAAAGATTTGAATTGAAAGACTAGCAGGAAAATTACTGGAAGTTTCTCAGTTAAATACATGCACATAACAGACATTTTTTTCAAGTTTGTTTTTGAAGTTTAATTTAGCATTTGAGTATTTATAATTCCATTATTTGCTTTTTCATTCAAATGATAAATCTTTTCTATCTGTGATTCCCATATTTTTCATCCAAATGATATAAGTGTTTGCATTCTGCTCAGGTATTTATAAATCTTGCAAGAAATCCTTGCCACATAGGTCTGTTTCCACTGCATTTTCAAGCAAACAAAAAACATCAAGAGTATTAAGCAATGGGAGAGACTCCCACTATTTCTTATATTCTTCACATCCCACAATAATAAAGCAATATCCCTCTTTTCTTTCCCAAGCCTTCTGTGAGAACATGCAGAAGTGGATATTAGAAACAAAAATAAACAATGTCTAGGTGGTCTGCCAAGCCAGCCTTTGTAGGTACCGGATTTATTTCTACCACCAACACTGTTTTCTTTCTAGAACATTAGACACAAAAAATTTCAGATTTCAAACAGATTGTTTTAAATAACTGAATTACTGAGAAAATCCTTGCTCATTTGGTTTCTATTTATATTAGTACTATGTTGTTCCCACTGATTTTTATAACAATTAATGAACAAATGAGACTTTCCTTTTTTTCTTTCTCTCTCTCTGTGTATACACACACACACACATATATACACATACATGTGTGTATGTATCCATATGTACATGCACAAATACAGTTTCTGAAATAACTCTAATTACTCAGAAAAAAAAGACTTTCAAATTCATAGCAAAAGACTTACTGTTAACAAAATTCTAGATCTGGAGCTCTAAAGAAAAGAGAAATTAATGCACAAGAAGCCTTTTTTAAAAGATATTCTGATTTATTAACCTGTAATATACCATGATAATAAATCCATTCTGTCCCAAGGATTGAATTCAGAATGCATTCTGAAAGCTTGATGTTATGGTTGGTGAGAAGTAAATATTTGTTTCTGCCTTCAACAGCAACACATACTTCAGACACTTTGCAAATTAATTGCTCCCAAAATAACTTCAGTCTGAGCTCTATCACTCCCCCATTTATGCTGCCAGATCCTTAGGGAGAGATGTGGAGGAGAGATAAAAGTATGCAACAGTTGGTTGCTGCAACATACCAGTATTATGGTTAAAGATCTTCAGCCTGCGTGACTATTCTGATAACTTTATCCATCTTTGTTTGACACAGAGATTACCATGTTAAATCACTTCACGAAGAAGAGTGAAATAAAACCATTACAGTAACATTAACCAATTTACTGAAAGATTCATCCCAGAAGCGATCAATAAAATCCAGTGATATGAACATCATATATTTCTCCAAAGAAAACTCTGTATAGCCAATTCATAAATTAATGGTTTTGCAAACCTGTCTGGATCCAAAAGAATATCTTTAAAAGTTACATCATTCTGGGGAAAATGTGTGTAAAGCTGCACGTTGGCCAGATATTTTGGAGAATTCCCACAGTCTCTTACCATTGGTCAGCCTGGCTGGAGAAGATGGAGGTTGAACTCTGAAATATTTTCACAGCATCAGGTTGCCTATTCGTTGTCTAGGTTATGAGTAGACAGTCTGCAGTTAAGAACTACTTGATGAGCCACACTGAGCCCTGTGTGGAAGGAAGGACATACGCAACTAGAATGCCCATACCCCTCTTTCTCCCAGTCTCCTTTGAGGGTGCTGGCTTGAAGATTTATCAAACCAGCCATTCAAAAAGATCTCAACTGTGGTGCTATGTATGATGGTGCCAGGGGAAGAAAAGAAGAAAGAGCACCACACTGTGACAGGACAATGATTACAGAGTGAGCAATGGTGGGCACAGCATTGGCAATGATGAGGGGGAGGCCACCCAAGAAAAATGTTGACCCAAGAAAAATGTTGAAAATATTCATGAAGGTCCAGTTACTGGCAAGCTTCTCTAAACACTCTGGAGTCTTGACATCTTGAAGCAATCTAAAGACTGACTAGTAAAGACCCAGGGTCCCATTCATCACAAAGGAAAAGTGTTAGCCTTCAAAAAGTGGGTCAGGCCTCAGAATAGCAGCTGCAGCCTGCCAGCAGCATCAACTTCCTTTCTAGCATCCAGCAAGCAGCAGACCCAAGATATCAACCCATGCAAGTGGAAAATAGAAGCAAAATATAACATAGGCTCTATAAAAGAAAAAGAAAAAAGCAACAGAGAAGACAGAAAGCAGGATAAGAGTATAGGAACTTATGCTTTAAAAGAGTATATAAGAGTATTTATATTTATAAGAGTATAGGACTAGAGAACATATTATTGTAGACTAAAGAACATAAAGAATAAGACTAAAGAATATGTCCTATTACTTATGTAGTAAGTACATAAGTAATAGGACATATAATTTTAAAAAATAATGCCCATCAATGAGCTCTGCCACATAGCACTATCCATTGAATTTACAAAGCATACCCAAGGAACTGTAACGCCCACCTGTGTTTTTTTAAAAATTCTTTAATGATCCATATCCTAGAAATATCCTAATTGCTTCATCCTGTGTTGTGGGATAGCCTCCAGCAGCAATATAAAAAAGCACCTGGACACAGTGAAACTGGTTCTCAAAGTGTAGTGAGCCAGCAAAATATTTAAGACTTTATGTGCATTAGTGCTGCTCTGCAGCCTGGATTATGTGGTGGCTAGGATTGGGTGCAGTTACACATGAGACCTATGATCTTCTTGTAGTAGACGTCTCTATAGAGAACCCCTAACGGAAATCCTGCCTTTCCTCTTTCCATGAATTGAAGCTGATACCTGTTGTTTACTAAACATGGCTTTCTATAAGCATTAGGTAATAAGGGTTGCAATCTTAATCCTGAGACTTGGTTATATCTTGAACTAAACCAGTTAAGCTGAAACGTATCCTTTTCCTTTATTTTATAAACATTACACTTGTGCTCCTTTAGAACCTAATCTTCTGAAACATGTGATTTCCATAACCATGTCAACCCAGTATAAACGTGGACTCTAATAGCCATTTCCAGGCTTTGTCTTTGCATCTTCAAGGCAACATGAGAGGTGAGGGAGTAATGTAAGTGAAAAGACAGTTTCATGCTTACAGCATGGGTGTTGGCTGTGGAAAGTCCAGCCCTCTAAGCAATTACTTCTGTGTGAGCTAAAATCCTGATAGTGGACATTTCCAGTCCTCATGAAGGCACATGCATCTAGGTAATAGCTCCCCGATGCAGATAATACTGCTGCAGACATAGAGACTCTCTTTGTTTAAATCTGGGGTGACTAGAAGAGGGCAGGAGTTCCTCCCCAGTTCTTTCATGTTGGACTGAACCCATGTGGATTGAATACATGAAACCTGCTGCTGCTCCAGACGAAGTAGAAATCCACAGCATTTTTGCTTAACACGCTAAGTCATAGGAACAGAGCAATAAATACATATGCAGCACCATATTATAGTGCTTCTATGAGACTTTTAAAAATGAAGTAAATGATATTTGTTTTATTTTATTTTATTTTATTTTTTTGCACAAGGTCATGTTAAATAACCCATTTAAGACACCCAGTATAGATACTCCTCTTACCCTTTCTTTATCTGCTAAAATAATAGGTATCATTCTGCTCTTCTATGCATGTTAAGGGGGATTTCTCTTGATCTCCTTGCTGGCAGCCTTCCATGTCTTATTCTAAAGACCTCTCAAACCCCAGGAGCAAATGGGAGACGTAGAGGCTGCAAAGGGAAGGGAGATATGGGGAAGCATCCAGTTCCACCCATGATAAACTATTTTAAGCCTGTGGTAACCCATTAGAAGCTACAGGTGAAACTCGAAAAATTAGAATATCGTGCAAATGTTCACTTATGTCAGCATGGCAACTCAAAAGGTGAAACCAATATATGAGATAGACGCATTACATGCAAAGCGAGATATGTCAAGCCTTACTTTGGTATAATTGTGATGATTATGGCGTACAGCTTATGAAAACCCCAAATTCACAATCTCAGAAAATTAGAATATTACATGACATCAATAACACATGGATTGGAAATAGAACAATATCGGACCTCTGCAAAGTATAAGCATGCATATGTACTCAGTACTTGGTTTGGGCCCCTTTTGCAGCAATGACTGCCGCAATGCGGTGTGGCATGGATGCTATCAGCCTGTGGCACTGCTGAGGTGTTATGGAAGACCAGGATGCTTCAATAGCGGCCTTCAGCTCCGCTGCATTGTTCGGTCTCATGTCCCTCATCTTTCTCTTGGCAATGCCCCATCGATTCTCTATGGGGTTCAGGTCAGGCTAGTTTGCTGGCCAATCAAGCACACTAATCCCATGGTCATTGAACCAGGTTTTGGTACTTTTGGCAGTGTGGGCAGGTGCCAGGTCCTGCTGGAAAATGAAGTCAGCATTCCCATGAAGCTCGTCTGCGGAAGGAAGCATGAAGTGCTCCAAAATCTCCTGGTAGACGGCTGCGTTGACCCTGGACTTAATGAAGCGCAGTGGACCAACACCAGCAGATGACATGGCTCCCCAAATCAACACAGACTCTGGAAACTTCACACTGGACTTCAAGCATCGTGCATTGTGTGCCTCTCCATTCTTCCTCCAGACTCTGGGTCCTTGGTTCCCAAATGAGATGCAAAAGTTGCTCTCATCAGAAAAGAGGACTTTGGACCACTGGGCAACAGACTAGTTCTTTTTTTCTGTAGCCCAGGTAAGACGCTTCTGACGTTGTTTGTTGTTCAGGAGCGGCTTGACAAGAGGAATACGACATTTGAAGCCCATGTCCAGGATCCGTCTGTGTGTGGTGGCTCTTGATGCACTAACTCCAGCCTCAGTCCACTCCTTGTGAAAGTCCCCAACACTATTGAATGGCCTTTTCCTAACAATCCTCTCCAGGCTGCGGTCATCCCTGCTACTTGTGCACCTTTTTCTCCCACACTTTTCCCTTCCACATAACCTTCTATTGATGTGCTTTGATACAGCACTTTGGGAACATCCAACTTCTTTTGCAATTACCTTTTGGGGCTTTCCCTCCTTATGGAGGGTGTCAATGATGGTTTTCTGCACAACTGTCAGGTCAGCAGTTTTTCCCATGCTTGTGATTCCTACTGAACCAGCCTGAGAGACCATTTGAAGGCTCAGGACCCCTTTGCAGGTGTTATGGATTCATTAGCTGATTAGAGTGGGACACTTTGAGCCTAGAATATTGAACCTTTTCACACTATTCTAATTTTCTGAGATTGTGAATTTGGGGTTTTCATAAGCTGTACGCCATAATCATCACAATTATACCAAAGTAAGGCTTGACATATCTCGCTTTGCATGTAATGCGTCTATCTCATATATTGGTTTCACCTTTTGAGTTGCCATACTGACATAAATGAACATTTGCACGATATTCTAATTTTTCGAGTTTCACCTGTAGTTTAAGCCTGTTTATCCTTGATCAGCTATTGATGAACTTTTTCTCTGCATGTACAGGTGAGGAGTTAGAATTCTGGGGAAAGGATGGAATCTCAAAAGAGGTAGAACTTGAAGAAAGAGAACAGGACTTCCAGAGGGCTTGTAATCTAGATGGGGAACCTTCAGATATGAAGTTCCTTATGCCTTTAATAGCTGTTCAGTTTGATCCAACAAATCAGCATATGAAGACTGTTTCATCATGGAGTAATTCCATGGCATTGATCTAATACATTTAAGTAGTTTGATACAGAGCAATGCAATGCTACTAAAAATAGATATTTTGAAAAAGTAGAGTTCTGCTTCTCACGGCTTCTCACACTCAGCTATTTTGACATGAGACCCTCTTCAGTTTTCATAGAAAGGTGTATACATTGTGTACATGTTTGCATGAACTATCTTGATTTGTATGCCAAATAATCTTTATCCCTTTTGGAACTTGCCTGAGCAAGAACTGCATGCTTTTGTTGTTCTTTTGAAGTTCTCTTTTAAACGAGTTTCTTTTAACAGTTTTAAAAGTTTAGAAGCTTATAATCATATATTTTGTAAGAATGTGGTGATTAGATGCACAAATATTTATACTTTCAGAGTTTTGTGCAAAGGTGTACTACTTTGCAAGTGCAGAGGATGGAAAGATTCTTGTATGATAAAAGCTACAGTGAATGACAATTAAGCAGTGAAAAATAAACAATAAAACCAGATAGTTAAAGTTTTCATGGATAAAAGAGGGTAATTAAAATACTTCAGACATTAATCCAATGCCATTAAAGGCTCAGGAGTTCAGGATCAACTTTTATTGATGTAGAATGAACTGTTTTTAACTTTTTTTTTTTACCAGTTTTCATTCATTTTGATTCAGGAGAATCTGCTGTCAAAATGACTTATGGAGAAGAGAATATCAGATAAATATTCATAAACTGAATATGATGTTCTTAAACTTAATTAGTTGTGAGTGGCCAATGGGTGAACATGAACATCCTGCCTCTCTCCATTACTCTGCAGCCTTCCAGTTAAATTAAGGGGCAAAATGAATGTGGAAGAACTTTGTGACAGTGTGCCCATTTCAGCCTTTAAACCTGATTTAAGCTATTTAGCCCCATGAAAAAGGATCAGGAGGCTTAGCCCACCGATTCCTGCGATGTCATCACATCAACAGTTCTGTTCCTGTAGTCTTCAGAAACTGCAGTTTTGTCTTGCACAGTCCCAACTACGAAAGGTTGACTGCCTAGAATTAGGACTACATGCACTGATACTGCTTTTATTCTAAATGGCAAGATAGGACGTGCAGAAAGTAACTCACCAGGTAAGCATGATGACGTCTACAGCAGTGAAAGAAGTGAAGCAGACTGGTGTATTTTGTCCTTTGTGGCTAACATAAAACTTTTAGAGATTTTTTTCTTTCATAACAGTTGTGAGGTAAATCTATAAAAGTTAGGAAACCAACTGTCTCACCTAATTTAGGGATCAAATTTGCTTCATGTAGGTACAGTATATTTAGACTGTCCTTTTACAGACAATTGTTTTAAAACTAAAAGGAAAAGCAAATAATATATTTAATATAAAAATGTTTGGTCCAGCCTTCCCTACCCTTATGTTCCCCCCATTTTAGATTATAAACTGCATCAGTCTTGGCCACAGATGATGGTGGTTACAGTCTGTTGCTTTGGAAAGCACACCAGAAAACCTTGGTTAGGTATATAATCCTACATATATGCAAATAAAAGTAGGCCAATTATTTTTCTAATTATTTTTATCTGGGACAAAAACACCCAACATATTTTTGTTGTTCTTTTACAGAGTGCTTCTCTGAAAGATACATATCTTTTAAATTATACTATCTTAAACAGCAAGGCCCCATCTTATATATTATTTTAGGAACTTAATCAATTGTTCCTTACAATTGTATATCTTCCAACTGTCATGGTAGTAGATCATCACAGTTCTATTTCATTTACCTCTCAAATACTGATATTACAACCTTATCCTAGAAATCAACTTAGAAAAAGCAATTTATTAAATGTGTATTACAGTAATAGGAGCACAGGCTTTTTTTAAAAAAACATCCAAATGAATTAATATCTTAAAGCACAGTTAAGAATGGGTCAGAAACAAAAAAATCATTCACAGATTAACACACCTCAGATTTGTAGTTCAAACTGGATCCATGGAAAGACAAGCTAGCATGCAGTTGGGAAACAACGCTGAAAGAAATGGTGCAGGCTTGCATAGTCTTTGCAGGGACCAGATTTTCTGGGTGTGACACATCAAAAACAGTTCTATAGCCTGGAGCATAACATTGTCTGCATGGTTATTCTTAACAATGCAGAAGGCATGTTCCTACTTACCGTAGAAGCTTCAGCAACAGAAAGAAGGACAATAAAAAGCCGTACTTCTTCAAGTTACTTCTCTGTGACCAGATGAGATACTGCTTTCATTCTTAGCTTTAGAGAGTATGTATATTTCCTGCTTACTGCTTCTGTGGTAGATGTGTAAGATGCCTTAAGAAGATGTATGTTCAGTTACTTTTAGGAAGTGATGTAATTCAGTTTGGGCCTGTCAGATGAGCAAACAATTGCAAAAGGTTCCTGGAAAAGCACTGATTCAACAGAAAAAAATTAACAGTGAAATCTCCCTGTGAGAATCTTGCAGTCCTCTTGTATCTCCAGAACCTGAATGCTATCCAGATCATAGTATTTAAGAGAAAGGGGGGGGGGGCATTTTAAAGTGTGACCGATATAATGTGGGTCACTGTGGATATAATACACTGAATTTGAGATCCAAAAAACTTCTTGTACATACACCACTGCAGGCATGTGTGGGTGCTAGTTCTGTCATCCAGCTCCTCCATACCTTCTGTAGGACTAGATTCCTTCCCATTTGTTATGTAGGAGGCTGCTTTATAGCAAGTCAGACCATTAACCAATAAAAACTGATTAGCAGCTGCAGGAAAGCATTTTCTGGTCCTGCCTTGAGTCTGACCCTGAATCTGCTGCATGACATGCCAGTGCTCTGCTACTGAGCTATAGATTATCCATGTGTTTTCCACTTTCTCTGTTTTTTTCCTCATCATATGGTTTGGTTGGCATATTTCTCCCCTCCCTTTTTTTTCTTCCTCTCCTTCTGTTCTTATTATTGAAGTTATCTAACTAACACTGTTGTAAGTAAAGATACTTTTCTTTTGTTAATTAGTTCAATGCAAAACATATTTTTAAAAAACACAATAAGTAAGTCTGAGTTCCTATGGCACATGACAGAGTAATCAAAATCTTAAGTTTACCATATCATCTAACTCCAAGTCAACTGCCATTTGGATTTCTGGAAACCAGAGTTTTTAAGTTTAACACTTTAGTGATTTTTTTATTTATTTGATTAAATTTGTACACCACAGTTTCATTTGACGCGTGATCACTTACAGCAAATGCCCACAATACAGATAATGCTTCAAACAATAAAACATCCACAATAAATATAATATTAATATATCCCTAATAAACAATAATGCTAAAATCCATATTACAGGATTACATGATGGATACTCCACATCCTGCAGATCACAATGACAACATAACAGCAAGAGAACATTTAATTCCTGAGGGCCTTTTGGAATAATTCTGTTTTTAATACTTTCTGGATGAAAGTCACAAAGAAGGTTAATCTAATATCCAAAGGAAGGTAGTTACATAGTGTTGGTGCTGCAACTAAAAAACTGTCCTATAGCTTTCAGCTTCCTACCTCCCCTCAATGACTCATGGAAACATGGGATTATTAGCGGCTTTTCCTGTGATATATGCACAGGAAGAGTTGAGTCTTGCTGGAGAAGACAGTTCTGAAGATACCATAGTGCAAGCCCTTAGTCCTATTAAAGGATTTGGTAGGTTGAAAACCAAAAGTAGAAGCCTACTAGTAACATGTGCAGAGCATGAGCACTGGTGTAATAGGCTTTTAGAGATTAATCCCTGCCAGTAACTGAGCTGATGCTCTCTGTACCAGCTGTAGTTTCCAAGTGGTCTTCAAAGGCCATTGCAATAGCCTATACGTAATAATGATGGCATTATGTTGCAAGATCTTTGTGCTTCAGGTAGGAAGATGGTGCAGCTGAAGATCGGCAGTCACATGACCAGTGATAAAATGGTACTATGAATCCTCATTAACAACATTTTGGGCTTAGTGTGCCATGCAAATGGGCCTTTGTTGTCTACTGGTACTTGTATCTCTTTGCTGCTTTAATCAATTTTTGCATATTGCATATGCAAATTTTGCATATTGTTTTGAGAAACGTCCTGAAAGTCTGCATATTCATTCCTTTAATGTATTAATAAATACATCAATCAATAAAAGCATTCAACAATCACAAGATTGGTGAGGTTGAAAGATGGGTTCATACAACTGGATTAACCTATAATATTGGGTTTGATTTTGGCTTAGCAGTTATTGCTAAGGTATTATGGTTTGTAAGTTATGTTTTACAGCTTACTGTGTAGTGTTAACCTAGCTAGTTGTGATTTATTCAAGAAACAACAGTTAAGAAGACCATACCTTAGGGTAATGTGGGATTGACTGGCTGAAGATCATATATGACCAAACAGGCACTCCAATGTTGAACTGTGTCTTTCTCTACATTTCTCAAAATATGTTTATCTTACAATAAACATTACTATTATCACTTTTACGTTCACCACTATCCCTAGAATCCAATTCACAGTTCAACTGTTTTTACTGTTTTTTGGATTTTGAAAGCCATCCAGAGTCTGTTGGGGTAGGTGGCTACAACATATTTAAATGAATTAATAAACAATATTTCATTTGGGATGAAGCATTTCCATTTTCTGTAGTGGGAAATTGAACCAGATTCAGGACACATCCAATGGTGTTGAGTGGATAACATAGATAATAATGTCGTTCATAATTTTATATGTAGCATTTGCAGGTTATAATTTTAATAAAAATAATTAATGCTAATGCACTTGACCTGTATTAACTGTATATAAAAAAGATATCTTACAACTTCAGTTTTATACTAATATTTAAAAGGGCTAAAAATTAAAAGCAATATTATCAAATATTCACATATTTCTTTTACAATAATTTTATTGCCTAAAACAGTATCTTTTCTGTGGTTCATTTAAGAAAAACTATATTTTAAATTTTCAAAAGAAAAGAAAATTTGTAGAGCAAGTTTATTTTTTATTGAAACCATAATAAAATGATTACAACTTTCTTGCTCTATGATAAAACTTAGATTAGGGGGCTGTCTTGATCCCTGCAGAATCCATTATGAGTTGCACAAGTGGGCCACAATACACACAGGCTGGATTCACACATAGCACTAAGCCATGTTAGTTTTAACAATGGCTATTGACTAATTCATAATAGTCAGATTCACTTATTTTACTTAGCCATAAACCAAGGTTTATAAACCACAAACTTTTCATTCACATAACTAAGCCAAAACCAAATAAATCATATTATGGCTTAGGGTGATGTTTGAACCCCAACATTGTGAAATTAAATTGGAAGTAGGGAAGAGAGATATTGTTGCATGATTTTTTTCAGAGCAGTAAAAGTTCAAAGAACTTTCTGCTAGTTTTTTTGGGAGGGGAGGTACGGCAGTAATATAATTGGAGAAATAAATGATCTGTTCAGTTATCTGTAAATGTAAATTTCTGGTAGTTTTCTTTTTTTCAGCAATGCTATCGACTGATGAAGTATGACAAGAATGTAGCCGCAAGTGAAAATACAGCCTTAAGTTCCCGGTAGCCTTATTGCTCTTTCCCTGGCCTTCTCCCTGAAATTCACATTGTGTACTAAGACATTTCAGGTCTTCTTTCATATATATGTGTTGAGCATGCAGATTGCTAACAGTACATGTTTCAGCAAGATTGGGATCAGAATCAGGGTGGGGTTGTGAAACCTATTCACTGGAGGTTGAATTTAGGGGCAGTTACTTACAGACTATGGGCTCTTCAGTATGACAGCACTGAAGTGTTTTTCTCCTAGAAAGCACTTTGTGTAAAATTGTGTAAAACTGTGCTGCCTGCAATACCCTGTGCTGTTTTGTCTCAGAGCCTTCTCTGAAGGTGGAGGGCAGGAGAAGCAGATCTTCCGTTGTCAGTTCATTCTACAGGATTGGAGAACAGGCACCAAAAGAGCTGTTCTTGCTCACTGTTCCTACTGTCCTCTCCTGCCATACATGCTTTAATAGACAGGAATGGTGGTTTGGGTGGGGGTGGGGTGAAAGGTAGGGGAAACAGATCTTGGTGCTAGAGAACTGCCACCAGAAAGACTCACTTCCCCTCTTCTCTTCCCACTCCCTGCTTCTCTAACTTTGAATGGCAAGAGAAGCAGTGAGAAGAGCAGCTACTTTCGTGTCAGTGCTTCCATCCTATGAAGTGATGACTCGGTGGGACCAGAGAAGTGACAGCTGAAGGCCCTGTCCCATTCCCCTTTCTTTCCTCTAATAAAGCTGTCACCCTGTGTATTAGGATTAGGCATGGCAACATCTCATCCATAGGTAGAGGTGCATTTTTTACATTTGTTCTGCAGCCCTCCTCTTAACCTGACCAGTCATCTCTCCAATTTTCCCTTGGATTAACTCCACATCTCCCCCAATTCACCTACTGTCATTCCTAGTTCTCTACCATGCAATAACAATGGGGACTTCTCTTTTTCTTTCTTGTTTTAACAGGAATGTTTCACAATCAAGCCACTGACCTCCAAGTGACCATATTTTATTTACATCCTTCACTTCTCTTTTGATCTATTTGGATCCTAGAGATATTCTGGGGAATAAAGATGGCAGCAGACTGGAGGCTAATATTTCACATGGAAATTGCTCTCATCACTCCTTTTGCCAAATTAATTTAAAAATAAAATAAATAATAGGCAAATAATAAACAAAACACAGATAAATAGATACAACGATCATCAGGCTTTTTTCTAGCAATCATTGTATCTTTGACTACTTTTTGGCTTAAACATAAAGTTGCCTTCTAGCTGAGTTCAGCTCTTAGTGATTGGACACATTCACGCAGTTTCTTTTCTTGACAGCAATACAGAAGTGTTACGCTATAGCTATCTTCTGAGATGTTTTTTTCTTACCAGTGTAACCTACAGCCCTAGACTTCACAAATGCCCTGTCATCCAAGTATTAACCAGGGCCAATCTGTTTAGCTTTCCGGATTGTGCAAGGTCATCTGGGTGCTGCTCAACATGACTTAAAACAAAATCGAAGCTTCTGGCATCATTCCAAATAGTTTGACGACTAGGATTTGTATCGTTAATCAGTTTGCTTTTTGTTTGTTGTAAGCACTATTTTAAGTTTAATAGTTTTAGGATGGGACTAAATAGCTGGGAAAACAGCAAAAGTCTCTCTAAAGAACCAGATTGAGTTAGAATTTGGCAAACTGTATGTTTTAGTACCATTTTTTAAAAATAGAATTTCAGCAGCCACAACAAGTTTGAAAGCAACGTATTTTATAGAATGCAACATACACAACACAGAATTGACACAAGAAACCCAGCAAGATGTCTTGGTTTTACTGAGTTGCTAGGCAATATCTATGTTTAACTCTAATTAGGCCTTCGTCCCGAGTGATCCCAAGGACACTAAAAGGCATAACATCCAGTATGATTTTTGCTTCATCAGCAAATATCCAGAGATGCCTCACTTGACAGGCTCTCTACTTCACCTGGCTCTTTCCTTCTTTTTGTCTTTTTTCTTTTCTTTTCTTCTTTTTTTTTTTTAAAAAAAAAAAGCTTTAAAAGTTGGGGGGAGACCATATTAAGCTGAGTTAGCACAGAGAATGGGGTGGAAGACAAAAGAATTGGCACACCTGAAATACCCAAAGTGAGATATAGTTTTAATATTTGTACATTTTAAAAAAGCAAGTATCTAAATTTAAGGTCCTTTTTAAGCGTGAAAGCGGGACACCTCCATCAACCTCCTGCCATCCTAACAATATCCTAGCTATTCTTTAAGATCATAGAAACAAGGGCATCATGGGAGGGGGTCAGAAAAGGCAAGGTGGCAGCTATAACCGGGCAACCTTTTCAGTCACGGAGCTAAACAAACTACCAATATTTCTGCTCTGAGAAACTATAGCTCTAAATGTAGCTCTCATACTTTGACCAGAGATAAAAATATTACGTCTTCATTACCTTGGACCTTTCAGATGCCCATTTCTATTGGCACCTAAACACAGCACAATCTTTCCTTGACAATATCAGTTTCCCCCTTGGTTCCCATGACAGTACCCTTATCACATCCCCAGCCCATAAGTGAGACAGTCTTAAGTTGTCATTAGTTGTACAAAAGTAGTATTTCCCCCCTTATTCTAATAGCATCCACAGACTACCCCACTGGGCCTGTCCCCACTCGTAACCATGATATAAACATACTCTGGCAGTATTTTTTATCTGCTGAGTCCCCATTATATTGCCTTCATCTTGTCTTCTTCCCATAAATGAGACTGGCTTAAATCAGCTATAGCATTGTTAATACAAGTAGTCTTCAACTTACAACTGTTTGTTTAATGACTGTTCAAAGTTATGACAGCGCTGAAAAAAGTGACTTACAACCGGTCCTCACACTTACTACCGTCGCAGCGTCCCCACAGTCATGTGATCAAAATTTGGGCACTTGGCAACTGGCATGTATTTATGACAGTTGCAGCATCCTGGGGTCACATGACCGCCATTTGCGACCTTCCCAGGGGCCTTCCAACAAGCAAAGTCAATGGGAGAAGCCAGTTCACTTAATGACTGTGGTAATTCACTTAACGACCGTGGTGATTTGCTTAACAACCACTGCAAAAAGGTCGTAAAATTGGGTGTTGCTCACTTAATGACTGCATCACTTAGTGATGGAAGTTCCAGACCCAATTGTGGTCGTAAGTTGAGGACTACCTGTATAGTGTTTTCCCCCAGCAACAGCAACCACAGCAATTACAAGGTGCATGAAGTTTAATGTCTTTCATGCCTGTTCCATTGGTGGCAAAGTAAAGTGACATAAAGCAGCTAGGAGCAGCTGGGCTCCTTTTGGCTGCTTCAGGATGATGCAGGGATTGCACTCCTGGCCAGTCCCCAGGCAGCCTTTTCTGTCCTCAATTTTTGTGTGCTGTCACTGTAGTGGGGATACAGAACAGGTTGCAGTGGGAGTTTTTGCTTCCATGTTACTTTTCTGCACTCTGTGAAAGGCTGATGCAGGGTCCCCACTGTGTAAAGCAGACTCGCACAGTTCCTTAAGAGGGCTACAGCTGCACTTGCCTGCTTGACTGTGCTCCCAGGTGCTGTTTCAGAGAGAGAGGAGATTTTGTACAAGGCTAAAATTACAGAACAATGAAATGACTAATGGTCCCCTTCCTGACTTTGGAACTAGAGGAAGTTGATGTTTACGTCTTTGCACATTTGTAGACCTGCGTATAAGCTTATCACCAACTCAGCTCCTGTGTGATTGTGGTCACTGCCTAGCGCTTAGCCTTTACTGGTCAAAAGAAAGGGGATAAATTCTCAAAGATGTCAGACTTCAGATGTCAAACCCTGACCCATTCCATATCACTGTCATCTCTGGTAGATGTTTTTCCACTCGCTGGTGATGTTTAAGAGAGACAAGGGCAGTGGAGTCAGTGAGTTAAACCAATCTTTTTGCTTAACCCATCCTACAGATGCACAATCAGGCCAACACCATTTGATGACAAGCCGGAAGAGAGGCAAAAGAGGCAAAGAGGAAAGCCAAAGCATGTGTGTATTTATTCTACATAATTGTGTCATGTGAGGTGTGGACACGCAGTGTTCATTTTTTAAAATCATTTTCCATTTTGCTTATTTAATATTTCCCATCCTTTTTACAAAGTTTGCACGGGTGGTTTCCATAGCACTTCTCTTTTGTCCTCATAACAACTCTGATCTTCTGAGACTAGATTGAAAAGGTCATCTTTAAACATTGCACCCAAGAGATGTTTGAACGATCCAAGAAGCTGTATCTGCATGTGCAGGGAATGCTTAATGAAAATAGAACAGGAGACAGAGAGACTGATAAGGAAGGTTTACTTGGCTACGGCATAGGAATTCGGTACTCCGCAAAACTCAGTGATCTGCATAATCCATTCTACAAGTGTAATAGAATAGAAAAGCTGCAGAATAAGAGTAATTATGCAAATTTTATGTTTTTTATTGGTCACACAGCCAATATTTTCTTGATAAGGAGTTGTAATATACAGGCTCAAAATTATGATTTTCTTGGATGAGTTGCACAAACACATAGATTCTGTTTCCTTGGTTGTTGGATGTTACAGTTATAGCCAAGGATAACCTAATAGCGAAAGCCAGGAAGTTACCTGTACAAGCACATACGATAAATGTCCACATTGATATTTGTATTCTTCATATGCATGGTTTGAATTCTTGCCCTGTTCTCCTGGCAGAATATCTCAAATGAACCAAGAACACTTTTTGAAGCACTCCGCCCATAATAGCTACCTTGTGCCTTGCAATATAAAAGTGAGATACATATATTTGGAATAAATTAAAACTATGAAGCCTTCCATTCTGGAGACTGTCATAGTTATGTATTCATGTACCATTTATTTACTCTATACAGAAATATATTTTAGATGACTGTTTCCCAGCTATGGAATTCTCTGCCTCCCGTAGTTCTCAGATAATCTGAAAAACCGTTTTCATTTCAGAAAATTATATGAAGCGCTAATAAATAAGAACTGTAGCATATTTTACATTTTCCAGTTTATAATATAGTTGTAATATTTATATTGAACTAGGATCATTGGAGACCTGAGTTCAAGTTCAGTTTCTTTAATGATAGCTTACTGGGAGATTTGAAGTCAGTCACAACTTTTACCAGACAGGTAGCAGTGCCCTACATTAATAAATATAAATAAATGTGCTTTAACTACACCCTCTAGTGTCCTGTTTCTTACCACAGTAAATAGATTTTCTGCCACCTCAGAAAATTAGATTTAGGATTAACTCTACAGTAATCCTAAATCCAATATTTTGAGGTGGCAAAAAATCTTTCTGGGGAGCAAAATCCAGTAGATTGGCCTGGAGTATTGATTCAGCACTGATGCCAGAAACACAGCACCCCATTTTAGCGTAGCATATAGAGTGAAGTTAGAGACTCCCCTCCTCCAAAAAACTCCTTCACGTTAACATCACAAACTGAATATTTCACAACCAAACCAGAGAAAAGGAAACCAGGGAAATAAGAAAATAGGGCACATTGTACTAGATATTTCTAGAAGTCTTGTAAATAAGATTGAAGTAGATTAGCAATAGGGCAATCTTGTGACTAGTAGATGTGTGTAGGAAGTAGGCTGCAGTAAGTAGGAAGATGAAACAAAAAGGGGAAGGGTTATGAATTGGAAATATCATGGGGGGGAGGATTTTTCTCTTTTTTTTGATAAATTAAATGTACTCTAGGTTTATACTTATGGTTTTCATGTGCTTCCCATCTGAAAAAGGCAGGAAACCCAACTTCCACAGTATGGTACTCTGCAGCTGAAAAAATGGGGTAGGAAGGGGGTTCAGGGAAGTACCAGTCCAGAAGATCACAAGTTGCTCATACCTGGACTAGATAACTTGCAAAATCTGATTTAGCAAGAGAAACATATGGAGATCACGTTCCATATTTATGAACTGTTTAAGTTATCTGAGGGAACATCTGTGTATTTTGGGGAAGTTTATTTCATCTGTTGCCTGCATGTTAATTGAAGAAAAATACAGACATGTAGACTCATCCACAAAAACCTGCTCATATCAACATGGAAAAAAATATGTCATTTCCAAAACTAGCCCTGCCCCAGCAATTTTTCTTCCACTGCCACACAGGAATGAGACCAGCAGTGTTGCTCCCCCATCCTAGCAGCCTGTGGCTCAGTCAGGTGCCGGTGCTTCATTGGACAGAGAAGAATAAAAGAGGATATCAGTCAAGGCAGTGAAGGGTTACAGGTATCCCTCAACTTATGACCTTTTGTTTAGTGACCGTTCAAAGTTATAATGGCACTGAAAAAAGTGACTTACGACTGGTCCTTGCACTTACAACCCTCACAGTGTCCCTGTGGTCAGGTGATCATGATTCAGGCATTTGTCAACCATCGCACGTTTATGATGGTTACAGCATCCTGTGGTCACATGATTGCCATTTGCAACCTTCCCAGCCAGCTTCTGACAAGCAAAGTCAATGGGGAAGCCTGCAGGGAAGGTTGCAAGTTGCGGTCATGTGGTGTCTCGCTTAACGACTGCACCATTTAACGATGAATTTTCCAGTCCCTATTGTGGTCTTAAGTTGAGGATTACCTGTACTGCAGGAGATGGCATGTCAGAGAGATAAGTGAAGGAGATGGGGGTGGGGGCAACAGTAGATGTAGTAGTGGTCAACTGTTTGCCAGCACATTCATTTAGTCATCCTCATCCTCAGAAATGCAGTCTTGATCCCACCTAGTTTGGGACCTATTGCTGGTTGTTGTTGCCAGAATCAATCCTCCCCTCCCTCTTTATTCCCCTCATCCAGAACCAAAGTTGAAAGCTTGCAGTGCCCGGGCAGCAGCATGTTCTTCAGCTGCCTACATTGGAGAACTGCCTTAGTAGACTGGGGAGGTTATCTGGAGTGGTAGCAGCGGTGCTGTTGTCTTATGCTTTCTCAGTGTTGCTTGCTGGCAAAGAGCTTACCAAAGGGAATATTGACCTCATGGCAGATTTTACACATGGTCTAACATAAGGAAAATAGTTATCAGGTGAGCAACTGTTCTCTCCAGGGGCCAATATAGAAATGGCTACAGAATCACAGAGTTCCACAGCCACATGGGAAAATAAAATCCTGAAGAGGACCAACAGATTGCTCACTTTTCAAAAACTTTTCCTCCCTGAAACATAAAAAGTATAGGATTGCTTCTTCCATTTACCAATGGAAAGTACTAGTTTCCTGTCAGATCATCTTGATCAGGCTTCAGTTTGCCTTGGCAGCAGGCTGGCACAAAGATAGAGGTGCCATTGTGAGGTCACAACCTCAAAAAACCATAAGCAGGTTGTCTCAGAGCCAGGAAAAGGAAGGTATGTGGATGAGCCCATAAAACAGAACAACGTTTAATTTATTTGTCTGTCTGTTTCTTTATTTAACCTCAGCAACTGATAGCTCTAGCTAACTTACTGCAGAGAACAGAGGGAATGACCTTGAAGGACAGGAGGAAGAGCTGCTACCAAGGCAACAGTCAGATAAAAGAGGCCTAAGTCTGGACCAAGAAAGTAACTTGAGAAAACATCTCAGACAAGCCCCCCTTAGTTCACACGAATATAAAGTGATGGAGGGAAAAGCACATTCAGATACTGTTACTATAGCTGTTACAATAAAAGTAGTACTGACCTAAATAGCATTGGTTTATTAGTCTGGTCCATCCTGTAGGGCTGACACCTACTCTGACACTGGAAGTTAAGTAGGGTATAACCTGGTTAATACTTAGATGGGAAATTATCCAGTAATATAAGTTCCTCTGTAGCAACTGGAGAAACAATTTAGGATATTACAGTCAGTACTATTGTAGACATTTTTGAACAAGATCACTAGCAAGTGCTATGTGACAATAAAAAACAACAACATAGTCAGAATGTTGTGATCATAGTTGAGATTTGTGCAAGGCATCCCAGGTAAGAAGCTAAGTAAGTTCATTTGAATAAGGCTTGATTAAAAATTTCCATGCAGTCACCAGGGACTGAGCTTGACTCAGAGAAGACGTTATCTTTGTCCATTTATTAAGAGAATGGATCAAAAAGTAGAATTTTCAAGTTGCACTGAGGTTGTGAATAGTTTTACTGAAAAGTATAGGCAGCAGCACCCCACTGTCCCCCCCCCTCCCCGTGCTGGCTGGAGAATGGAATTGAAATTCCACACACCTGTAAAGCATTAGGAGAGGAAGGGTGCGGTAAAGATACGTACTTTAGGCACTGGAGATGGAGCCCCCACTAGGAATATCTATTTCATTGTTGTAACTTTTATTGCAAGGTCAAAGAATCTCATAGACATAAACAAATGAGGTGCTCACCACATAGGAAATGTTATACTCTTTGTTTACTTCTACAGAACTTCAGTTTTAGTGGTAAGAAGCTGAGTTTGCATATCATATTGAATAAGTTAATTAGATGCCATTTAATTCAACCCAACTCCCAGAGACAATATGGACAAATGCCCACCATCTTGACCCTAGCGACAGTTTCCAGTTCTTCTACAAACTTGCCAGTGATAACCCTAATTCTGTCCATCTATGTTTTCTCTTCTCTCTTCTCTTTTCTGCTTCTCTCAATGTTTTTTCTAGTCCATCATCATGTATATCACATACCAAAATATGTGACTGATCATCGCCTTAAGGGAACAGTCATTTTTTATTTCTTCCACGAATGATTAACTGGATTTTCTTGCAGTCTTTGGCAATCCTATTAATCCTAGGAATTAGATAATCTCCAAACCCTTATTCAAAAGCATCTATCTTTTATCTTACTCTTTCTTAGTGTGCAGCTTTCCCAGCCTTACCTTACCACTAGGAACATAATTGTTTTGACTTTTGTTGTCATAGAAATATCTTTCATGATCTCATCTAAATATGTCATTTTCTTCTTCCCTAAAATTAATCTCCTCTTTACCTCTCCAGCATGCTGTATTAAGTCCAAGAAAATAAAACAATCTACAGCTTTCAGTTCTTTGCTGTCAACTGTAAATTCACTAAGTATGTTGGCTGACACTACCTTTGTTTTTTTAATATTAAACATTATCCAGATACTTCACTTTCCATTTTTTATTCTGCTAATGAGCATTTCTAAGGTAATAAAGTAGTGTTGTCAGTATATTTCAAACCTTTAGGTTTTAATTCCAGCTGTTATCTCTTCCCATTCTTCCATTCTTATATTTGCTGCACAAGTTAAATAAGTATGGGAATATGCATCCTGCTGTCACTTCCTACCAGGAGCTCACAGTCCCACTGCCATTGTTCAGGATCACCGGAGCTACTGAGCCATCCCACTACATCAAGATGGTAATCTCTGGGAGAGACACATCCACCTGGTTAGCTTCATTATGATTTATTGAATTAATTCAGTTTTCTTAGTCTGCACAATGCTTTGAACCATATGCATATTACATGGGCAAGGACACAGTCTAAAATATGTTGGTTCTTACATTGAAACTATACAAGCATCATGAATATATATTTCCTTCAACACTGGATCATGATGGCAATGTTTTCAAAATCAGATAACTGGACACATGGACAATGTTCATTAAATGGTTCCTTCTGAATTTTTGCAGATGAGAGTGTCAAGTTTGCTTCATTCCTTCAGAGACAAGTCTGGGGTATGACCCTGAAAGAAAGTGGAAGTTTCATGAAGTTTCATCAGAAGTTGGAATCTGAGGAAGCCAGACAGAATGAGTATTGACACTTTTGATCTTTACTGTTGGAAAAGACTCCTGAAAAAACCACAGACAGCCAAGAAAACTAATAAATGGATCATTGAACAAATCAACCCAGAGTTCTCACTTGAGGCACAAATGACCATGTTAAGATCACCCTCCTTCAGACACATTATGCAAAGACCTAGCTCCCCAGGGAAGGCTGTAATGCTGGGAAAGATGGAAAGAAAGAGAAGAGGACCATCAACAGTAGGGTGGATGGATTCAGTTACAGTGGTGATGGGTGCATTGTTGGAAGACTTGAAGGGCCAAATTAAGGCCAGATTGTCACGGAGAAAATCTACCTATGTGGTCACTACTGTCGACACTGACTTGATGGCACATAATTAATAAAAGTTTTCAGGTGACTTAGATGTGCATAATTATAAGAGTTTTCTCACCATGACTCTAAAGTGATTGGTCACTGTCTGCTTTCAGAAACTTTTTTCAACTTCCCGATTTCTTGGTAGCCTCTCACCAGCAATTAACCAGGTGCAGTCCTGTTTTAGCTCAGTAGATCAGTCAAGACAGTTTCGGTGCTGCTAAGTAGATTACAGTTATTTAAAAATATCCCACCAGTCTGCTGCTGCTGCTACTACCGCCATCCGCTGCAGATAAATAGTTCTCTATCTCGTGAAGCTGTTTATAAAATCTCACCCGCACCTTGTCTTCTGGAAAAAAAACAACAACATACAGCCTTAACTTCTTACTCCCCGTGAAACGCCGCCCTAGGTGAAGCTGAACAGTGCAGGACGTCCTAGGAAAGTCACTTTCTGCTTATTTCCTTGCTATTTGGAAGCATCTCTATAATTCACAGAGTCTATGACCATTTCTCCTCGGGCTGTTCCAAGGGAATAGAAAAAGAGCGCATGTGATGGAGAAGACCCGGATGTTGTTACTTTGGTTACAGCTCCGCGGAAAGGAGGCTGTGCCACGCGTAGCGGTCTCCTAGAAGGGCCCCACTTGGGAGGGAGCGAGCAGGACGATAGAGTTGAGACTTGATGCTCAACTTCCGTCCACTCAGTTCCGATCGCTGCCGGAGTTGTGGACGCGAGAGGGTAAGGGCGGAGGCGACCGGCCTAAGAGGAGTTTTCTCAAGATTTCTTTTGCGCTCCCGGCGGAGTGGCAGGAAAGGAGCGACGGTGAGGGAGGGTGAAGGCGGGCCGGTTAGCAACAGTCTCTGGTCTTCGCCAGAGATGGGAGCTGGAAAGAAGCGGGGGTCGGGAGGAAGCCGAGGCGGGGGGCGGCGCGTGTTCCGCCGGAGCCGCCGCTAAGAAGTTTTTCCGTGTCTTCGTCGCTCGTGGAGACGGCCCAAGGCTTGCGGTCGAGGGATGATGTGGTTTCGGGAGGGGGAGGGTTATGCCATTCTTCCGGCAGGGCTCCGAACTTACTAGCTGTAAGGTTCCCGAAAGGTAACTGCTCATCACGGGCGGCTTTTTTTTCGCATGAAGACGCACTGAAGGAAAAAGGATTGGCTCATTTTACAAACAGTTGCTTCTCACTTTTTTTTTTTTTTAAACCGGGAACTTCGCCAGGAGAAAGAGGCAATCCTGTTACACACCCGGATTCATAATCTACCTTGAAGCAGGTGGGGCAGTATTGATGGAGAAACAGCAGGAAGTACTCTGTTGACCAGAAGATTTGAGCTTGCTTGTGAAATGCCCTGAATGGTTTTCCGTCTCCTTCCTGTTTGCTTTGCCTTTCCATTGCTTGGCATGTAGGCATTTTGATCAAACATTTGAGAGTGAAATTGATCGATATTTTGCTATTATTTTCTGGTGAGAAATTCTTCATTTGTTCTTGCTTCTCAGACTGACTCCATTGCTGTTAAATGCATGGGTTATATTACTAAACTGCTGGGTTGTGTTTTTGGAACAGTAATATTTTGTTCCACAAGGTCATTTTCAGCTGAAGCCTATAACTAATTATTGGATGGAATTTGAAGTTTGAATAACTGTACAGTTGTCATAACATTAAATGTGAAGCTTCACTAAGGTGGTATGTCTGACTGCATTCTTATTGAGTAAAGCTGCTTACTGTTGGTGATGTGTGTGCTGTAGTCATCTAAGTTGTTATAGGGTAGTTGACAGTAGCTTTTGTTGTAAAGCACAAAAAGTGGCAGTTGCTTAGGAACAGAATATGCTTTAATCCTGCACCCAGTCAGATTTCTTTGATTTTGAACATCTATTGTGTTATAGTGTTAATATCAGCACCATGTGGAAAGTAGAAAGCACCTAAGTCATATTCTTGTATAGTTTAATTACAGTTTCACAATATGTCTGAATAGGGTTCTAGCTTTGAAATGTGCATTCTCCCTCTCTTTTGCAGCATAGTAATACCATGATTTAATGGACCTTTTGTGAGAGGGGGTATGTTAGATCCAAATGTCAATTAAATCTGAATTCATATCACTTGAATTAATATGTCATCTGCATAATTACAGTATGGAAAGGCATTATTTGAAATAAAATCTCAAATTAACATTAAATGGGGGTGAACTACAAATGATAAATTTCTCTGTTCTGTCCAGAGCTTGCTAAACTAAGGTCAGTTAAAGAGATTTAATGTACTTAAGTATTTTTAAAAGAAGTTTTCCATCAGTAGCAGCTTGGAAATTAAATCTGACAGTTTTTGAAATGTATGTTATATGCTGATTAGACTTATAACTAAGTTTGTTTGAATCTTAATAAAATTTAACTTCTGAATAGGAATGCATAAAACCGCAGCCTCATTTGTATAAGGGAAGATGTATATCATCTTCTCTAAAGAAAATTGAAATATGACTTATATCCTTATAAAGGTATAAGGAAAAACTGAAGCAAACTACTGTAAAGAGAAAGTTTAGGGGGGTGGGACTGTTGTATGCTTCATGTTACATATAAGATAAGTAAGAAGGAGATCCCATATTTTTGTAAGTCACTGGATATAAATCCAACTAGACTACATATTTAGAGAAAGCAGCTAGATTGTGTAGTGGTTAGAGCACCACCCTTAGAATGTGGGAGACCGTGGTTCAAATCCCAGCTGATACTTACCTTACCAGTAGGGATGTGCAGCCAACACCTGAGGCTGGAATATCACTGCCACCACCTCCATTACAGAGCACAGCAGCTGATATGAGGAATAAGATCATGGATAAACTAGCTATAGTCAACCCTCGAGACCAATTACCAAAGCTCAGTGGAGAAGTATCATCAGATAGTATGCTAGAAGATGCCAATAGACCCCTCACAACAATCCCTACTACTACCATAACTCATACCAAATGAACTGGTATACCCTACAGCCACTGTAATACTGAAGATGCTTGGCTACATGATCAAGAAGAACAGCAATACATACCCCATCCCGGAAAATGGAGGCTAAGATCAAGGCGACTCAGAGAGAAGTTAGTCAGCTGGTGGAACTCCAGAAGGGTGTGGAGATTAAGGATAAGACTCAGCTACTGAAAAAAATACAAGGGCCTCACTCCATCTGAGGCCCTAGAGACTGCTAAATAAAGGCTCACAGCGCTGGCTACCAGGCTAAGGAGATACACTAGAGAAGCAGAAGCCAAGAAGATAAATGCCCTATTCTTCAAAGAAACATCCAGGATGTATTCCCAACTACAGTGCAGCCACACAGTAACAGCAGAGCCACCAACAGCAGAAACTGAACAATACTGGAAGAACATATGGGAGAAAGAGAAGACACATAACAGCAGTGCAAAGTGCCTGCAGGATCTGAGAGCAGACCACAGCAATCTCCCAGAATAGGAACCAGTCACCATCACAGTAACAGACATCCAACAGCAGGTCAAGAACATGAAGAGCTGGACAACACCTGGCCCAGACATGATCCACACCTACTGGCTAAAGAAACTAACAGCAGTGCATGAACGCCTAGCAGCACAGGTGAACCAGCTGCTAGTTCCCACCCAGAGTGGCTAACACAAGGAAGGACAGTGCTGATTATGAAAGAACAGCACCATCCAACTACCAGCCAATAATGTGCCTCCCCACAACATAGAAAGTCCTATCAAGCATCATAGCTGCCAAGGTACAGGACCATATCGGCCACTACATGAGCATAGCTCAGGCGGCTCAAAACACCAGTTACTCATAGATAACATAGAGAGTCTCAGTTGCCCGAGACTCAAGGTCTAGACATACCAATCTGAGCACAGCCTGGATTGACTACAGGAAGCCTATGGCTCAGTGCCACGCACATGGATCTGTGAGTGCCTGGTGCTATACAAAGTCAACAGGACACTAAGGACCTTATTCAAGAACTCAATGGGAGTGTGGAAGACAACACTGGAAGTCAACTCAAGACAGTTCGCACAAGTGGCCGTCATGTGTGGCATATACCAAGGTGATGCACTGTCCCCACTGCTGTTCTGTATAGGTCTGAACCCCTTTGGTCATATAATCATAGAGACTAGATGCAGATACAAATTCAAGAGTGGAACTACCATCAGCCGCCTCCTCTGCATGGATGACATCAAGCTATATGCTAAGTGAATGAGACATCGACTTGCTGAACTGCCTGACACGGATCTACAGTGAGGACATTGGGATGTCAGTCATTGGACCACATAGCAAACGTACAGATCAGTTACAAGTACCTTAGTATCCCACAGTCACATGGGAACTACAGTGACGGGGCAAGGAAGACAGCAACATCCAAGTACCACCAAAGGATAAGGCAGGTCCTGAAGAGCCAGTTCAGTGGGAAGAACAAGATCCACACCATCAACACATATGCCCTGCCAATAATCAGATACCTTGCTGGTATAGTGAGCTGGCCAAAGGAGGACATGGAGGCTGCCATTGTGAAGACCTGGGAGCTCCTCACAATGTATGGAGGTTTCCACCCAAAGATGAGCTGCTGAGAGAATGCCTGAGGCAACAGCAAACATGGGAGGAAATTCAAGCAGAGGAAGTACCATGGCAAGATAAGAACCTGCACGGGATGTACCATTGACAGATAGCTAGGGTGGCTGTCATTGGGAAATCCTACCAGTGGCTGGAAAGGGCTGGACTAAAAGACAGCATTGAGGCACTGATCATAGCAGCACAAGAACAGGCACTAAGCAGCAGGTCCATAGAAGCAGGGGTCTACCACACTAGCAGGATCCAAGGTGCAGACTCTGCAGAGAGGCCTCAGAGACAGTCCAACACATTGTGGCAGGGTGTAAGATGCAGGCAGGAACAGCATACACTAAGAGGCACAACCAAGTACTGGCATTGGGTATAGGAACATCTGCACAGTGTATGGGCTAGACTTTCCCAAGTCCAGATGGGAGATTCCACAGAAGGTCATGGAGAAAAACAGGGCTAAGATCCTGTGGGACTTCCAGATCCAGATGGACAGGCAGTTACTGTTCAGTCAAGCAGATATCATGGTAGTAGACAAGGACCACAAGTCAGCAGTAGTCATAAATGTAGCAGTGCCAAGTGACAGCAACATCAGGAAGGAGTGTGTGAAGTTGGAGAAGTACCAGGGCTGATGGAGGAACTAGAGTGGATGTGGAAAGTAAAGGCCAAAGTGGTCCCAGTGGTGGTAGGAGCACTTGAGGCCGTGACTCCTAAGCTGGGAGAATGGCTCCAACAGATCCCAGGAACAACATCAGAGCTCTGTCCAGAAGAGTGCAGTGCTAGGAACAGCTAAGATACTGCACAGAACCCTCAAACTCCCAGGCCTCTGGTATGTGCCCATAGATTGAGGAAAACTTATACCACCCATAGAGGTGAGAGGGGATTTTTTTTTTTTAAGTCTAGTTGGATTTATATCCAGTGATGCTCTAAGTATTACACTATGTCTTGTGGCAAGGAAACAGCATGAGAACATCCTATAGGAAGTAATGCTAGGTAAGTGCTTTATTTCAAAAAAGTGACATCAACATTTCTGAATGAAATTGCATAAAACTGTAATTTCATTAGGCTGATTGTACTTCTTTAATGCCTTAAACTGATATAATATGGCTATAACAATTACACTATGTATGCTTTGAATGGAGACTTAAAATGACTTCTTGAGCTGTCATCTGCTGAACTGTCATCATGGCCCAACTGATACAGTATATACAGTAGATATATGTATCTACTGTAACTTCTTATTTAAAGAAGTTACAGTAGTTATTATCTACAGAAACTGATTGCTACATCCTATCATAAGATGCAGTTTTATCACAATTTCAAAGAGGCATATACATTGCTTATCCTGGGTATTTACCTGTATACCCGCATTCACTATTTTTCATTCAATTAAAAAAATTCCAGCAGTTTACTATTACATACGGTAACAGTCAATAAAAAAGAGAGTATGCTCAATAATTATTAGTTGTGGCTGATTGGGAAGTGTTCCATGGGCATGTTCAGGCAAATAAATAAGGCTTTAACTGTCAGTAGATACAACACTAATCTTAGCAAGAAGACAGTATACAGTACCAGATGCGTCTCTGTAGTAGAACAATATACTGTTGGTTTTCAGTGTTTGTTATACAACTTACTGTTAATCATTTCTATGAATCTTAGCATGTATAGAATTATAAAAAACCCACAAATTTCCTAGGTTGTAATATTAACACAGTTTTACTTAACATCTTGTTTTAAGATGTACAGAAGTTATTTATACTTACTTACCCATTAATTTGACTATTATTGTCATGTTTCCTATTGTAATGTACATGCTGAGTTCATTCACACTATGCAGAGCCAGATTTAAAAAAAAAAAAAAACTGTTAGTAAATGTACCAGTGGCCCTGTTTAAATGTGGTAAGTGACTGTATTGTTATGGTCCTTTACCAACCAAAGTAAAAAAATGTATGGCATCAACAGAGCATAGATGTCAGCCCTATCCACTAGACCAGACTAAGAAACGGACACTATGCAGATTTAAACTACTTTTATTAGAACAGCTATAGTAACAGAATCTTGCAAGTCTGAATGTGCTACCTTTCCTCCCTCTTTTATCTTCATGAGAATTTGGAGGAGGTGGGCTGTCTGAACCATTTTCACAGATTACAGTACTTTTTTGGCCTGGGTTCAGATTTTGTTTATCTGATTGTTGTCTTGGTAGCAGATTTTCCTTTTGTCCTTCAAGGTCATCCTTTTTATCCACTATAATAGACCAGAAATAAAATGTTAAGCAATTTTAAACTAAACTCATAAAAACACAGCTAGCATTCTTTTAATGACCGTTGATGAACTTATACAGCAATTGTATAGAACATGGTGACAGTCAGAAACCACATCTTATTGATAAAATGGAAGTAAACATATTGTGTTTACTTGCCTTCATCTGCCCTGTTTCATCCATAATAGCTGCAACGATCAATATAAGACAATAATGCAAAAACTGCAACCCACAGGCCTCATGTAGCTCACCAGTTCCCTTTTGCAGTTTCCCAAATGAGTAGGGCTGAAAAGTCTGTTTATAGCACCCATTTCACCTTTAAAAATCTGTCCGCCCCCCCAAGCTTAATTCTGGATCCTGATTTTACCCACTTTGGAATATGAACCTTGACATGCTACCAAAGGTTATAGTTCTTGTTCATTTTTGCTGGAAGCCATAAGAAAGTTAAATTATGGTCTAGCATTATCTGTGAATGAAGCCAGGTGTTTCCTGTATATGACGTTGGGGGGTTTAATATTGGGTTTTTAGTTAACTTTGGGAATATCATTTTAATATGAAATAACTCCTGTAGCAAAGGCATTAGAAATACAAGTCTTATACAAATGTAATACATGTGGATGAGTGGTAAATTATCTTTAAAACATCCCCATAGAGTTTTCTGATAATAAAAAAAATATATCAAGGAGAAATGTTGTGTGCATGTTGTATTCTGCTCTCCCAAGAAGAGGTAATTATGAAGGATACACATATGCAGTGTCTTGTAGAAATTAGGATATAAAACATCTCTCTTTTGAACCACTGGAAGGAGAGTGACTAGAGGATGCAGTGTTTCTTGAAATTTCATCTTTTTTTTAATGTGCTGCTAATATTAACTTCCTTTTTGGTGGGTAGGTTTATAAATAAGGTAGCAAAATATAATTCAGTTCACCATTTTTTATGTTGCTTACTTGATAACATGACCTGTGATGGAAATACTCTGAAATATAAATATAAATAAATTCTATTTATTCTATAAATAATGCAAATAAATCCTAATTTACTTGTAGCGCTTACAGTATTACTCTTTTTTTGTACACCCGTAAGAATCCAAAGCAATTTGGCTTTCTGTTTCTTACCTCTGTACCCTATAAGTGTTTTAAAGTCATGGTATTTATTTTAAATTTTCCTGTAAATGTGTGTTGAATGGTTCAACAAATGCAATCTTCCATCTTCTGTGTTTCAGGTTGTAGGAAGTGATTAAGTAGAAATATCAGTTGCAGAGAAGTTTCAGCTAGGAAAGAGTGATGTTCCTCTGCTTAATTTTGTGACTATAGATCTTAGTTTTCATTTCATCCAAAGTGATAAAAAGGATTGCTTAAGGTTTGTAGTTTCTTACTCTGAAAGGTGATTGTAAAGATACTAAATTGATATAGTTGCATCTATATTAGTATAAATGGCTATTTTAAAGATGGATATAAAGATGTCAACATAAAACATTTTTATATGACCTCAAGTGCATGCAGTATAATAAAAATGTTGGCTAAGGTATTATAGGGTCTCTTAACTCAATTCCTGAATTCTGTTCTTTAGCTGGCAATTTAATTTTTAAAATGTGATAGAAGCAGTTCCTGAAATATATTTTAAAATTAGAACAGAACAATTTGTGATCCTTAAAATATTTGTTCTAACTAATCCAGCCTAAAATAGAGCCTTACAGTGGACTCGGGAATTGTATAAGATGGAATTCCAAGAGAGGAGGAAGAACATACTATTTTTTTTCTTTTCTATTCTTTTGAAACCTCATTCTCTTCTAATAATCAGCAAGTTAATTAAAGCCATTTGTAGGCCTACATACAACTGAAAGAATTTAATTAAATTGCTAAATATCAGCATAAGTAAAGTTTGGGGATTTTCTGAAGCTTTTCTGTATTGTGTAGAGAAAAATGTAAACTTCTTAATGAGCATGTCTTGATCTAAATTCTCTCCCCAATTTATCTCAGTGGTAAGATACTATAAATCAGTATGCCACAGTCTGTCCTAAGTTGGAGTTAGAGTTTGGGAACTCACAGCCAGAGAGGAACATAAAAAATAGTTATTAAGTCCACCTAGGAGTCAAAAGCCAATCCACTCCATATCATAGGCAAAGTTCCAGGGGAAAAGATGAGAAATGGCAGACTCCCAGTCATTGAAGAGTTAATATATCAGTGTGATGCATCAGGAAACCAGGATTCAATGTTTAGATAGCTAATTATACAGGCTTATAAGCAATGGATCCTAGTCTCAGCAGTGAGTTTTATAACAGAACTTGAAATTATTCTGTACTATTTGATGCTGCTCATCAGTCCTACTCTGGGCACAAAGTCATTTAGACATGGGGCTACTTTTGACTAGATATTAATTTCCGGTTGCTCTCTCTTATAAGTCAGCTCTGTGTCAGCTCCCTTTCTGAAATTCACTCATTGCTAGCACCTCTCACATGGGTTGAGTGATTGCATAGGTGAGTCTAAATCAGAGTCTTCCAGATCTAGTATGGAGTGATTCTGGCTCAGGTCTGAATTTGGACCTTGCTCAGCTGGCACAGGAGGATTGTCTGAGGAATCATTTTCAGGTGATATTATGATAGGAACTGTCAACAAGGTCAGGCCAGCTGAGGACCATTGGGAGTTGCAGTCAAACACACCTGGAGAGTGCCCAGTTCAGGAAGACTGTAAGCTTTTATGACTCATTTTGGACAATTTCTTTTTGCAACTGGCACTACTATGGTTGGACTACCACTCCCAAAATTGCCTTTTTGGGTTTCATTTATTGTTTAATATTATAATTTAAAGCTAAATGAACTGTGAATAATATACTGTATGCTTCTGAGGGGCAGTATACATTGCTATGTGCAGTATATAAAGTTGAATGTGTAGCATGCATTATTTTGCAAGGAATGCTTAAAAAGGATTTTTAGAATTAACAGCAATCATGGAAAAAATCATGAAATACTAGATTATCTGAAGCAGAACATTTCCAGCTCTTGTTATAATCTTGTATTTCTTGTATGTCAAAATGACTAAACAAATACAAGTAGAACTTGCATTTTTTTTGGCTTTTTTCCCAGTCAAATCAAACACAATGGGACTGCCATAAACAACTTTCTCTACTTCCTTCCGCCCCCCCCCCCATTGTTATGGATAGTGGTTTAAATGAAGTAGGTACAATATCTAAAAAGATTTCCTCTGTCCAGTTCACAAATATTCTCCTTCCTCTTCAGTCCCCTCAGCTATAACCCATCCAAGAGCTGTTAATTGGTGGAATGTATAATGCATTGTTATTATTACTATTTTATTATTATTGTTAGATTTTTATCACACCTTTTTTATATATAACTCAAGGCGGCAAACATACTTAATACTCCTGCCTCCTATTTTCCCTACAACAACAGCCCTGTGAGGTGGGTTGGGCTGAGAGAGAGCAACTGACAAAGTCACCCAGTGGCTTTCATGCCTAAGGAAGGCCTAGAACTCACAGTCTCCTGGTTTCTAGGCCAGCACCTTAACCACTACACCCAACTGACTCTCATTATATTATATTATATTATATTATATTATATTATATTATATATACTTATCTATTACATATATATATATATTATAAAAGAAGACATAAGCTCTTGAAGGAGCTTCATTAAAATACATTTAGTTACTTTTTAAAAAATAATGCATGCTCAACTTGTTTCATTTTCAGGTATGTCAGAACACAGCAAGAGCTCCACAACAGTTGATGAACCTCACCAGGCTCCAGAAGAAATCCAGTCTGACTCTGAGGTGATTGGGTGATACATGTAGTGATAGCTATTCAGAAATCAACCAATCCATTAACAGGCTCAGACTGGAAAAACACATTGAAATCAATCTCTATTTTTATTATATGGATAGCAATCCAAAAACAGTTACAGGTAGTTCTCACTATCTGACCACAATTGGACTGGAACTTCGATCACTAAACGATGTGCTTGTTAGGTGAAACATCATGTGACCGCATCACTTAGCAACTGTAATCCCGGCAGTCCCAGTTGCTGTCGTTAAGTGAATGTTCGGTTGTTAGGTGAAGCAACTTCCTGCCAGCTTCCCACAGTCAAGTCAGTGGGGAAGCTGGCAGGAAGTTGCAAGCCCTAGGTGCTGCCAAGTGGGGGACAGAACGAGGGGGTGCATGGGTTGGGTGCGCCAGGGAGGCCCTCACGTACCCAACCTGCACTGCGCCCCCACACACCTGATCCTTCCATGTGCCCACTCCCTCCCTCCCCCACCCACTCCCTCCCCCATCCTGTTTCTGAAAATTCTGCTTGGATTTTTGGCACGAAGGTTTTTCAAGCAGCCCCCAAAGCCCCATATGAAGCAGTTACAGGCTGCCTGAAAAACCTTCATGCCAAAAATCCACGATGGGGGAGGGAACGGGGAGGGAAAGAGGGAGTGTATGGGAGGGTCGGGTTGGGTGCATGGGGGTCTGGTGCAGGTTAGGTGTGTGAGGGCCTCCCTCGCGCATCCGAACCATGCAGCCCATCTCTCCCTCTTCCATCCTTGATGGCTGAAAATTCTGCTTGGATTTTTGGCACGAACGTTTTTCAGGGCTACCTGAAAATGCCCTGTGCCAAAATCAGGCAGCCCTCAGGGACGAGAGGGAGTCCTCTCAGCATGCAGCAGCAGCTTGCGACCTTTCCTGCCAGCTACTTGCCCTGTAGGCGGCAGGGAAGATTGCAAATGGTGATCAAATGATGATGGGGTGCTTGGCAACCAGTCATAAGGGCGGACTGATTGCCAAGGGCCCAGATCGCCGTAACTTTGGGTCAGGTCGTAAGTCCCTTTGTTCAGTGCCATTGTAACTTTGAACAGTTGCTGAGCAAATGGATAGCGAGGACTATCTGTAGCTGAAAATACTCCTTGATGTTGCACTGTCTTGTTAAACAGGGCATGTTGTCAACACAACAGTAATGGGGTTTTTAGAACTATTCCAGGCGGTCTTTCTTATCCTATATTTGTGGGAGGCAGTGTTGGTATTACCTGGCAGGTTTGCAGAATGGGTGTATATTGATCCAGATTGTTTCAGTGCTTAGCAATGAACTCATTTGTACTTGGTAAATTTGTCCGTTCTCCCATTTTGACAGGATTTGAATGCTAGTTACTTGGAAAAATGTATTATATATAATAGTGTATGGCTGGACTGCTTGCTTTGTTGGGTGAATTCTCAGGAGGTGATTGTTTGGCTCTTCTCACTCCATATTTGAGGAACAGTTATTGTTCTTGTTTATGTAGAAGGGTCAACTTCCCTTATTTTGAAGAATAGCTTATTTGGTCCCTGTGTAGCTTCTTGCAAAGTAGCCTACTGAGATGTACAGAAAATATTAAATTCTGCTACAGTGTTAAAGAACAGTAAAACATCATTCAAATCAAGTGACAAAAATATTTCAAGTTATACAACATTGTTACTGTACCAGTTGTGTTCATTGTGTATAAATGTAAGGATGGGGTCTGTTTGTGGTATTATGGAAGTCTTTTGTAGTTGATCCATCTAGGCTTAAATGTATAGCATTTAGAACATCCTGAGATTCTCTTTTAAACATTATTTGAAAAACTTGTAAATAAAATCTTCAGGCTGAATCAGACTTTAGTATTATTTGGTGGTGTTATTGACCTTTGAGTTTAAGAAAGCAAGAAATATGCTTTTTAATAAACAAGGTTAATTAATGCTGAAAACCATGGCTAGTTAAATTGGGACTGGTTAATACAAACTGAAAATTTTTGTTGTTTCTGGTATTGCAGTTGTGATACTGTACATTGATGTACATTTTATTGGTTAGTAAATACTTATTGAATTCAAGCGTTATAATACATTAGAGGACATGGAAATTATATTATGTACTATAAACCTCTATGAAATCATTTTAATATAAAGCTGGATCCCCCCAGCCCCCAACTTGTGTTCTAGGAATATGCCTGTGCTGCAGTCATTATTCTTAGTGCCTGCTAGACTTGTTTTTCTGCCTGATTTTTAAAACATATTTTAAATTAAAAATTAGAATTTGCTACGAAGTAAATTATCAACTTCCAGCAAAATTTTAATTTCCGAAAAAATGCTTGTGGAGCCAAATTGATTCAATAAGATTTTCAGAGAAATAGAATGATGGGCAGCTACAATCCAGTGCTTTGATGTGTTATAATTGTTGGGTTCCCTGTGACAGCCATGTGAGTGAATAAGCTGCATCAGACCCCCAGATTATTGGGATCCCTTGAATTAAAATACATCATCATCATAATTTTAATTGCACCTTAGAAAAATTAACATTTACAAACAGTGATACAATAATATACAGTGTTCCATTGGACCCAATGCCAGTGGAAGGTAGCCCTGACTGAGATGGGAAGGAAGAGGAGATAGAAATACATACAGTGGTACTTAAAAGTTTGTTAACCCTTTTGAATTTTCAATATTTCTGTGTAAATAAGTCCTAAAACGTGATCTGTTCTCCACACAAGTCCTAAAATTAGATAAAGAGAACCCAATTAAACAATGAGTCAAAAACATACTTGCTCATTTATTTATTAGGGAAAATGATCCAAAGCTACATATTTGTGGCTTAGGGATTCCACAGAGCCATCCTCACATGGGCATAAACGCTGCTGAAGGTTTTATACCATGGAGGGTAGTGCATCCAGCCTGGTCAAGGTGAAGGCCCAACAAAATTTCAGAATTAAAATTAAGAGATAAGATGATGGCACATGCCTATTTGAGGAAGATGACTCCTGGCATTTTCAAACCCTAATGGACAGAGGCTGGTTTCTGTTCAGATTGTATAATGTTTCACCTAACCAACTGTACAAGTAAGCCCACTAGTCTCCCAGCAGATGGCTTTCAGAAGCAGTCACGCTGCCATCAAGGCTAAAAGCCATTAATTCCCAAGACTTCGGTGAATTGGTCCAACTTGTTTTTGAAGCCAGCCAAGCAAGTAACTAGCACCACATTCATGGTAGCAAATTCCAAAGTTTAATTATGTGTTTTGTAAAAAAAATAATACACTTTTATCTGTCCTGATTCTTCCAGAATTCAATTTCATGGGGTGGCCCCTGGTTCCCAAAGTATTTTAGGAAGGGGAAAATAGCTCTCACTTTATCCACGCTGTACATAATTTATACACCTCAATCATGTCCCCTTTCACTTGTCTCCTTTCTAGGATAAAAAGCCCCAAATGTCACAATCTTTCCTCATAGGGAAGCTGCTCCAGCTCCTTCATCATCTTAGTTGCCCTTCTTTAGCTCCACTATATCCTTTTTGCAGTGTGGCGACCAGAACTGCATACAATATTCCAAATGCAGTTGCACCACTGATTTATATAAGGTCATTATGGTATAGTCATCTCTATTTTCAATACCATTTCTTATTATCCCTAGCATGCTGTTGGCCCTTTTTACAGCAGACACCCATCTCTTTCCTCATCAGTCACTGCTAGTTCTGATCCCATTAGTTTGTATGAGTTTTTAGGGTTTTTTGACACCAATATACAACGCTTTACACTTGTTCACACTGAATGACATCTTCCATTTTGATGCCCACTCCTAATGTGCAGCCCTTTTGGAGCTCTTTCTGGTCCCTTAAGCAGTAGTTATAGGAGAGGTATACAAGTAAATGAAAAAAGCTGAAGACACCAAGTTTGATAGATTTCTTTTAAATACAGACTAAATGAAAATATAGAATCTATCCATCTTGTACTTTTAAACCAAGTTAATTTATTTTATTTTATTTATTTATATTTCAAATTTGGACACCGCCCATCTCACAAGGAAGTACTTCAGGTTCTTCTCTACAAGAGGACAGAGGGATTGGAACTTAGAGATAGGCCTTCTCAGTGGCTCTGCTGTCCTTCAGGGGACCAAACTATTTATTTTTAGGAAGACCGTGAAGATTATTCTGTTTCACTAAACATTTGCAGTTTGAGTAAGAGGTAATTGGCTGCCTTACAGTGGCTGTGGTTTTATTTCTTAATTTCTGATTTAATTTTTGTATTTATTTTAATCAGTATAGTCTTTAAGGTTTTTGGGTTTGGAGTTTTATATACTGTGTTAATTGTTTTATTGATTGTGAACTGTCTTGTGATTGGGGTGGATATAAATATTATCATAAATTAATTATAAAACATGTTTCCATTATTGTAGAAATAATATTCCACATGTCCCACAATATTATATCCATTATATTATCCATTGTAAAGTTTAATTGTTTCATATAAGATATAATTTTTTATATAAAAGTAAAACATTTGGGCACATGAGCCACATGTTTGAAAAAAATGCCTGACTTACCACATTCCTTCCAACATTATAGTGGTAATATGGAATAAATGGATAGGTGGAAAAAGCAACCAAAGGACTAACTTTAATGCACAGTCCTATAACATTTGAAAGCTTTTAATTGGTTGACAGTTCCAAATTCCTTCTCTGGGGCACTGTAATAAACTCTGTGGTCCACCTTGCTGTTAATTTTAGTGTGAGTACTCTGATTGCTAAAGCCATGTAAACAGCCTAGAATAGGGTTAGGGTTACAATAGAAAGATGTATTACAAAATAATACTATGGGGAACTCTGAAGCCAAGGCAGATTGTAGTCTTCTAGTACTATCTATGGAAGATACACATACAGTACTGAGGCTCCAAGGCGAAATGTATCCTCTGCAAAGACTTGAGTGTGACCCAGAAGGTTTTACCTAATTACAATATTTAAGGTGATAGAAGAGGGAAATTATTAAATACAGAGGGAATAAGCTCATAAACTATAATACGTATGGTCCCACTAAGTTGTTTGAATATAGATTCTGATATGCCTCTCAGCCTGAAAAACTTTACCTTTGCTTTGGGTCTTATAATCCTATCAACCTGAATTGTTTCCATTGGAACACTACAACTATATATTTAATTAAAAATGCTGAGTGTTCAAGGGCTTCCACATGAGGGCACTCTGGGACCATTTAAATTGTTTTCCATTCAGTGTTCATATCAGTTTTAGCTAGTTTTAGACCATTATATATAATACAACATATAATATTGTTTGTGTTACATAAATTGTATAGCAATCTAGAACCAGCTTTCTTGGAGAATGGCCTAGACGTTGAAAAATAAAGAAGTATGAATAATAGTAGTAGCAAATATGAACTCCAAGACTCTTGTGTATTTTTAAAAATTAAATAAGTAGCTTCATTTCATTAATTCAAGGGCATCTTCAATTATTATAAAGGGTGTGAATTGAATATTTCTGAGTTGGGGAGAGAGAGAGAGAGAGATTAAACCTGCACAATCTTTGTCATTAGCCGCTTGTCTAGAGCAAATAATTTCTCCTGGCCAAGTAGTTTTCCAGACTATTTCTGCAGACTATCCTGTGATACATTCTGTTTATCACTAAAAAACTTTTTTTCTCTTACAAACAGATTGGACAAGCACATAGTTTTTAATGTGCAATTTGTTGCTAAGGCATATTTCCCCTATAATATTAGTCTGGCATTGAACAATTTCAAAAGGTATTTGTGGGGAATTCTAGCAAAACAGGAGGAAAGTATTCTACACTTCCATACTATATTCCATAATTGTATATTTATTTATTGTTTTAATGTGTTGTGAGCCGCCCAGAGTCCCCCATTGGGGGGAGATAGGTGGGGGACAAATTTAATTAATAAAATAAATATTCAACAGCATTGTATTTATAACCAAGTGTTCATATCTTTTAATATATTTAAATGGAACATTTGTGTTTTTTAAAAGAAAAGGTCTAGAAAGTTGGAGCCCAGAGCTTCACTTGCATAAAAGGGGCAGCATGATAGCTCCAGAATTCTACAGGTATTGCAAAAGAAATAAATAATGCTGAATAGAATAGGCTCAAAAGATAGTGACGGTTATCTAAAGATGTGATCAAAGCTGCTTACAATAAGGTATTTCATCCCATTCTTGGGGATCTCTGTCCTTATGTGGCACTTTTAAGAATTAGGTGCAGCTGCTATTAGCTTCAGGACCAAGAGGTTGGAAACTCCCACAAACTTCATTAGCATATATAACCAGATAGCAATCTCAAATCTATAGTAGCTGCATTAGGGATTATCATATTTCAGAGGGAAAAAATATAACACTTTGATCCTGTAGGTTTTAAAAATTCCAAGTTAAGGCATGGAATGTATGTAGAGGTCTGCATACAGGTAAAATGAGCTGGGAATTCTGGGAATTCTAAACCAAACACATCTGGAAATCATAGGATTGTGAAGTTGGATGGTACCACCGGCATCAGCTAGTCCAACCCTCTGCAATGTGCAGGAAAACCAATTACAGATAGTCCTTGTTTAGCAACCACAATTGGGACCAGCAACTTGGTCATTAAGCAGTCACTAAGTGAAAAATCAAGTGACTGTGACAGTGCTTACAATTTTACTTGAGCTTTCCTTTGCTTTACAGAGCCAGAAGGATATGACCCAAACAGCCAAGTGAGCCCAAATGGCAAGGAGGGTTTCCTGAACTTGACTCATGAGGAAGCTGGGTAAAAGGGCAAATCTTATAGCCCTTTTTTCCCACTCCCTTGCCCTTTGGAATGCTCACCCCAGCACTGGATAATCAGCAAAAAGGGAATTAATGTACACATTTACATTCATTAGAGAGGAAGGGATTACAAGAGAGTAAGCAGACACACAATGGGGAATACACATTAAAGGAATGCGCTAGCGCCAGCTGTTCACCTAGTGGGCTTGGGACTGTGAGCCGCCAGCTGCTTAGGAGGCAAAAGAAAGCCTTTAGTGTGAAACTGATTAGGGTCTTGTCAATTTCAGATAGCAGGGAGGGTTCTAATCAACTAATTAAGGTCATAGAGCTGAGCTTGTTAACTTGCCTCAGCAACATATGTTAAGTAAAGGAAGAAATGATTTGCCAAGAAATGATTTGATTGATTATGTATAATCAAGTTGGCATCATCTCTTAGTGACCACATAGACAGGCTTTCTCCAGGAGGATCTGTCCTTAACCTGGAGCCCGAAGTCTTCCAACCATGCATTCATCATTGCTGTAATCGAGTCCATCAGCCTTGCTTCTAGTTATTTTTTTCTTCCTTCAGAGTCCAGCTTTCGCCTTCATAGAATGTCACAGGGAAAACCATTGCCTGCACAATTCTAATTTTTGTAGATATAGACACATAATGATATCTTAATTTTTTTCCAAGGCCTTCATTGCTATCCTATCAAGTGCTAAGGTGTGACATATTTCTTCAGTGCTGGTTCCTTAATGTTGACAGTCAGTCTTAAAAGAAAGAAGCAGTAAACAAATACATTGAAAAGCCTGTTATGAAAGAATTTAAAAACCAGGATACACAAACACTAAGTACCTGTAACTATCCAAGAAACAAGAAGCAATTTTAAAAAATCAGAGGTGCAAAAGCATCAGGTCCAGGTGGGCTGATAGCTCAATATTATAAAGAATTTGAGGAGGAACTATTGGAACCACTGACAAACACAAGAAATGAAATTAAAAAGACAAATGCATGGGAAGAGGCATGTAAAGCTTTGATTTACAAAAAAGGGAATAACCCGGAGAAACCAGTCATACAAACCAATATCTTTGTTGAATGTAGATTATAAAATTTTTGGAACAATACTAACTGAACGCCTAAAGAAATATATCCCAGATATAATACACAACAACCAAACAGGTTACAGGTAACCTCAGTTAACTACCGTAATTGGGACTCGTAATTCCATTGCTAAATGACGTGGTCATATAGTGAAAAACCAAGTGACCATGCCAACTTATGTCAGTTCCAGCTGCAGTCATTAAGCAGATCACATGCGGTTGTTAAGCATGGCATCACATAACCACGACTTGCAACTTCTTGCTGGCTTCCCCATTGACTTTGCTTTTCAGAAGCTGGCAGTGAAGGTCGCAAATGGCGATCACGGGACCAATACTGTAACCATCGCAACTGCATGCTGGTTGCCAAGTGCCTGAATCGCAATCACATGACAGCAGAGATGCTGTGATGGCCACAACTTCAAGAATCAGCCATAAGACTCCTCATTCAGCACCATCGTAACTTCGAATGGTCACTGAATGAATGGTTGCCAAGCAAGGACTACCTTTATATTCCAAAAGGAAACATCAAGGATAATAACAGGTTTATAATTAATATATCAGAACATATTAACAAACAAAAAAGACAGAAGCAGTATACCACTTACCTGTTGTCATTAGTTTGGTTTTCTTTATATTTAATCTTGGTCCCATTTTTTTTCACACTGCTCCTTGATTTCCTGTCAGCCCCATTAGGTCATCTTCCTTACTCTGTACATTTTCATTACTTGCAGATCATTTGCATTTTCAACTATCAGAGTAGTGTCATCAGCATAGAGTAGATTATTGATGTTTTTTCCTCCAATTTTAAAACCTTGCTCATCTTCCAATCCAGTCTCCCTCAATATATATTCAGCATATAGATTGGACAAATAAGAAGAAAATATGTAGCTGTTTACTGGTATAGGTTTTCACAGCAGGCATCAATCAAGCAGTTATGAGTTTTCAGGCTGAATGGCTGTTATCTAAATGGCCAAACTAGACCATGGCCATTCAGTCCAAAAGCTCATTGCCGCTTGAGTATGCAACCTTGTCTCATTCTTCTGCCAACCTGGAATCAATCTATTTTGCCATGTTCTGTCCAGCCTGTGGCTTCCTGACCTATGTACAGGTTTTTTGAGGACAGAGAGGTGTTCTGGGATTCTCATTTTCATAAGGATATTCCACAGCTTGATCAACATAATTGAAAGCCTTTCTGTAATCAATGAAGCACATATTGACCTTTTTTTTTTGGTATTCTTTGACTTTCTCAATTATCTAGTGCACAACAGCAATATTGTCTCTTGTTCCTTAGCCTTTTCTCAAACCATCTTGAACATCCAATATCTTTTCATCTATGGGTCTAATCTGCATTGGAGGATACTAAGCATTATTTTGCTAGCATGTGAAATTAAAGATATTGTATGATAGTTTGCACATTCTGTTAAGTTACCTTTCTTTGGCATTGATTTGTAGACTGACCTCTTCTAATCAGTTGGCCAGACTCTCATTCTCCAGATTTGCTAGCATAGTTTGGTTAGAACCTTGACTTCTTCTGTTGGTTGCCGTATTTCTGTAGCCTTTAGTAATTATTGTTTGTGAGCTGCCCAGAGTTGTGCTCTAAGATTGGGGGGGGGGGGGGGGGAACACAAATCTAATAAATAAATAATGACTGTCGTGTTCATCTAACTTCATATTCTGGAACTATAGGTTCCCATAAGTAGGGAATATCTTCTAAGGCGGGGTTCTTAAACTTTTTACCATCACACCTCCCTTTAGTGTAACTGTAATGTATATACCTCCCCTAAAAATACAGACGCTAAAATGAATGCAAGTGAACAATGAAAACAATACAGTGAAATTTTGGGAAACATGGATTTATTATAATAATGTATTAAAATGTTCTTCACACCTCCCCTGGACTGTGTCTGCACTTCTCCAAGAGAGGTACACTTCACAGTTTGGAAACTCTGTTCTAAGGTATCTTGAATGTTAACATATCTACTGTATAGAATTTCAATACACGTCTTCCATCTTTATTTCATCTTACTTGAATCCATTACCATCTGTCCATTGATGTCCTTTAGAATACCAATTTGAAATTGAAAGCTCTTCCTGAGTTCAGCGGTCTTCTGGAAAACTTTCCTGTTTCCATATTCAGTGTCTTTACAGATGTTGTTGTTATACTGTTTTGTCTCTTCTAACTGCTCTCTGAAATTCTTTGTTAAAATCCTTCCTGAGATTTTTATCTTTCTTGGTTTTGGTTTCTCTTCTCTTCTTGGCAATTATCACAATTTGTTCTGATGTTCAATTTGCTTTCTTCTATTTCTTAGTCTTTTGCAGTCTCTTTTCATATTCATCCTTAACAACAACTTTGATTTCATTCCATAGTTCCCCTATCAATGAATTTCAGGACTTCAAAGTGATTCCTGATGTGGTCCTTCAAAATGCTGTGTACTATATACGTTTAAGATCATATAGTAGAAACTAGTTAGTTTTTTTCTGCTTTAGCTTGACTTGGAACTTGCACATGATTAGTTCATGATGTATTCCACAATCAGCCCCTGGCCATGTCTTTGCTGATATAGCAGATTTTCTACTTCCTTGTATCAATATTATTGTCAGTTTGATTTCTGTGTACTTCATCTGATTATGTCAGTGTATGTAGGCGTCATTTTGGTTACTTGAATAATACATTAGCAATGAAGAAATAGTTGAATTGGCTTCATTTCTGTTTCCTAGGCCATACAATCTAGCTACATTTTCCTCCCTACTATTTCCAACTTTGGCATTCCTGTCTCCAATCACAAGGACCACTTCTTGATTGCATGATCTGTTGATTTCAGATTGAACTTGACCACAAAACTTATGAACCTCCTCTTCTCTATCAGTTGTTGGAGCATATACTAAAGAGTTGTGTGCACAATCTAGTTGATATTATTGGTCATTGACTGCATTGTGGCCAAGTATTGTCTTGCTATATTCTGCCTGACTATGAAAACAATGCTGTTTAGTTTTTGTTTTTCATGTCCTGAGTAGTAAACTGTATGAACTTCTGCCTGAAGGTGTCTAATTCCATTCTGATTCAATTCACTGCTTAAGATGTCACTGTATAATTGATTCTTTTCAACTGTGTTGAGCCTTCTCATGTTCATGCTTCTACAATAATGTTACTTCTTCCCACTATAATTCTGTCTTTGCAGTTTCAGATTTTCTTATCCTGCATGGCAGCTAAGCATCCCAAAGGCTTTAGTCTAGCTGTTTCAGATTAATAATAAGCCATTGTTAACTCCTAAAGAATGGCTCTTCCTCAGTAGCATGTTAAGTACCATCCAACAGAGAGGCCAGTCATCTGGCACTATATTATCAGTTACTTTAACTCATCTATCTATGTAATTTCCTTGGTAAAATACAGGAATGGTTTACCACTGCTTTCTCCCATTCAATATCAAATGATGATGATGATGTCTAGTACAGATGCCTGCTTGCTTTAGCTGCATACCTAGGATGACTTTCATGCCTTGGGTGATCCTGCTGGGAGTATATACTCTTGGTGTATACTCCCAGAATTCTTCACTCATCCCAGTGAACATCATCCCAAACACAGGCAACATTCATAGTAAACATTATTTGTTCAAAACTGAGAAGCTGTAGCCCTCCTGATGTTTCTAATACACATCTTTTAGCAGCACCAGTCGGAGTAGCTAATGATGAGGGATGCTGGTAGTTGGGTTCATTATAGGCATCCTAAGGTTCACATGAGATACAAGAGAACTGTAGTGATTGTCTTTTAGTCCTCTATAAGTTTCAAGGGAGAAATTGGGCAATACAGTTTCATGTGCCATTGAGACTGTCTATTTTGCATGATCAGATATGATTATTAGCATTAATACTTATACATGGAGTGATTCACTTACATTCTTTCAGCATCATTTATTCATAATTACTGTGCTAGAACTGTAATTTTATATTGTGATTATATGACCGAAGTCATTCTATGTATGCTAGCAGTTACTTTACTGTATACTGTTGTGGTGGGGAAGCTTGACAATGGATGCATAGTTGTCTGTTTGGATTCCAGATGCATAGTTGTCTATTTGGATCCCAGTAATATAGTAACAGAGAGCCAATTTGGTGTAGTGGTTAAGGCACCCAGCTAGAAAACGGAAGACTGGGAGATCTAGTCCCACCTTAGGCATGAAGCCAGCTAGGTGGCCCTGGGCTAGTCACTCTCTCTCAGCCCTAGGAAGAAGCAATGGGAAACCACTTCTGAAAAACCTTGCCAAAAAACCAGCAAGGACTAGTCCAGGCAGTAACCAGGAGTCAACACTGACTCAGAGGTACAAAAACAAAACAGTAATAGTGTATGTTTCATAAAACCATTACATAAGGGTTTGAAGATACCCCTAGGACATAGCAAGATTTCCTCCACATCTGCCCCACCTGCCAGGAAAAAGCTTATGTCCAAAAGCTGAATATTGATTATGTTTAGGGAAAGCTAATGCACTTTTTTCATATTGTAGGAGTGCTCAATGGCTCAGGAGTCCCCCAAAACTTCAGCAGCAGAGATTTCTGTGACAAGCAATGGAGAACTGGAAGATACGCATGAGCACAACTATAACAGGGTATGAATCTATAAATATCCCCTGAATTGCTTGGCAATAATCCAGTTTTAGTAATGCTCAAGCAACTCAAGATATGGAGAACATGTATCATGTTAGCCCAGATTTTGCTGATGAGAGAAGCCCTATTCATTAAGAATGAATATTTTATTTCTAGAACTATAAATAAGCTTAACAGCAAGAATGAAATGAATTAAAACCGGATGATCTTTGATTATTTGATCATTCATATTAGTTCTGTTTCGAAAATGAAGAGGGCTTAAAAAGGAGCTTCACTGTAGCAGAGTGAGTGGAATTAAAAGTAAAACTGATGAAGATAAAATTGAAGTGAGGGAAATACTGGAAAGAGTATTTTAGAGATTTGCATTTGTAATATGTAAAAGAGTGGGACTGAAATGAATGCTATAAATGTTAAAGTTCAAGGAAGAAAATGATGGAAGGGAAGTAATGCTGTAAGAATGTTGAAAATGATAATGTTGCAAGTTAGATGATATAACTGGAACAATATTAAAATATGGATATGGTATATGGGCTGTGCAGCTTACTTAACATGCATATAAAGACTGTACCTGTGCCTAATGATTGGAAAAATGTTGTTTCTTATGCAAAGGGAAACATAGCAAGAGTAAGTGCAAAACTACAGAAATATTACTTGTTAAGTGTACCTGAAAACACATTTAGCAAAAGCAAGTCTAAAATTTTCAATTCTGCATCCCTAGATGTGGCCCTCACTAGCTGGATTTTTACAGAGAGCATGGCCCAGGCTGAAAAGTTGTCATGAAGGGACAAGAGATCATTTTATACTTTACTGTTATGTACAAACCACTAATAATTAATGTTGTCTCGCAGACAGACAAAGTGATGTAGCAGATGTCCTGCTAGTAATTATTTGTGTTAAAGAAGAGGTAGGAAGATAGATAGATAGATAGATAGATAGATAGATAGATAGATAGATAGATAGATAGAGTTAAGAGAAAGTACAGCTTCAGCAATATATACCATGTTTGAATATTGTCAGCTCTGCACTTTGAAAAGTGGCCATTTAACTAGTTTAAAATGAAATAAATATAAGACTGGCAAGTGTTTCATGCCAACCAGAGCTTGAGAAAAAAATAGTGAAACTATATCTCTGTTCTAATTTTTGGAAGCAATCAAATGCATAGTGAAGGCAGACTTTTGGCATACTTTCATGTCTATTATGGTCATTAACATTGTGGCTTTGAAACTAAAGCTGACAGCCTTTCTCAATAAAGACTGAATCTTGTAAGTGATTAAAGCTTAATCCCTGATTATTGTTCATTACTGTAAAACTTTGGCACTTTGTATGAATAAGAAAATGTTTTGTAATTGCCAGAACATGGGTGTGGAAGGGGTTGAGAGAGAATCTGGGATATGTGTTTGTAGAAATCCCCCAGACAGCACAGAGCATTAGCTTAAATTAAAGTAATACAAAATTCCAGGAAAGTAAAAGGGTACATTGTTGTGCCCAAACTTTAAAAGTTTTCTAAAAAAAATCTAATACCAGCCACACCAGTATCAGTAGTGAATACCAGTAGAAAAGCATATATGTAGCTCAGGGTTGAACTGTGGAGTCCTTGGTGTTCTCTGAATGTGGTTGTTTTCTTGCAGACATTTTGTTACCCAACTAGGTAGCATCTTCAGTGCACTGAAGATGTTACCTAGTCGGGTAACGAAACGTCTGCAAGAAAACAACCAAGCTCAGAGAACACCAAGGATTTCACAGTGGTAAAAGATATGTGGCAGAGACACCATAATTCAACCCTAAGTAAACTTTGTTAATGTTCATAATGTTGTTCTATCTAAATAATTATAATTTCTTGACTATGCAACTACACCTGCATATACAGGTGAAACTCGAAAAATTAGAATATCATGCAAATGTTCATTTATTTCAGTATGGCAACTCAAAAGGTGAAACCAATATATGAGATAGACGCATTACATGCAAAGCAAGATATGTCAAGCCTTACTTTGCTATAATTGTGATGATTATGGCGTACAGCTTATGAAAACCCCAAATTCACAATCTCAGAAAATTAGAATAGTGTGAAAAGGTTCAATATTCTAGGCTCAAAGTGTCCCCCTCTAATCAGCTAATGAATCCATAACACCTGCAAAGGGTTCCTGAGCCTTTCAATAGTCTCTCAGGCTGTTTCAGTAGGAATCACAAGCATGGGAAAGACTGCTGACCTGACAGTTGTGCAGAAAACCATCATTGACACCCTCCATAAGGAGGGAAAGCCCCAAAAGGTAATTGCAAAAGAAGTTGGATGTTCCCAAAGTGCTGTATCAAAGCACATCAATAGAAGGTTATGTGGAAGGGAAAAGTGTGGTAGAAAAAGGTGCACAAGCAGGAGGGATGACCGCAGCCTGGAGAGGATTGTCAGAAAAAGGCCATTCAAAAGTGTTGGGGACTTTCACAAGGAGTGGACTGAGGCTGGAGTTAGTGCATCAAGAGCCACCACACAAAGACGGATCCTGGACATGGACTTCAAATGTCGTATTCCTCTTGTCAAGCCGCTCCTGAACAACAAACAACATCAGAAGCGCCTTACCTGGGCTACGGAAAAAAAGAACTGGTCTGTTGCCCAGTGGTCCAAAGTCCTCTTTTCTGATGAGAGCAACTTTTGCATCTCATTTGGGAACCAAGGACCCAGAGTCTGGAGGAAGAATGGAGAGGCACACAATGCACAATGCTTGAAGTCCAGTGTGAAGTTTCCACAGTCTGTGTTGATTTGGGGAGCCATGTCATCTGCTGGTGTTGGTCCACTGTGCTTCATTAAGTCCAGGGTCAACGCAGCCGTCTACCAGGAGATTTTGGAGCACCTCATGCTTCCTTCCGCAGATGAGCTTTATGGGGATGCTGACTTCATTTTCCAGCAGGACCTGGCACCTGCCCACACTGCCAAAAGTACCAAAACCTGGTTCAATGACCATGGGATCACTGTGCTTGATTGGCCAGCAAACTCGCCTGACCTGAACCCCATAGAGAATCTATGGGGCATTGCCAAGAGAAAGATGAGGGACATGAGACCGAACAATGCAGCGGAGCTGAAGGCCGCTATTGAAGCATCCTGGTCTTCCATAACACCTCAGCAGTGCCACAGGCTGATAGCATCCATGCCACGCCGCATTGTGGCAGTCATTGATGCAAAAGGGGCCCAAACCAAGTACTGAGTACATATGCATGCTTCTACTTTGCAGAGGTCCGATATTGTTCTATTTCCAATCCTTGTGTTATTGATGTCATGTAATATTCTAATTTTCTGAGATTGTGAATTTGGGGTTTTCATAAGCTGTACACCATAATCATCACAATTATACCAAAGTAAGGCTTGACATATCTCGCTTTGCATGTAATGCGTCTATCTCATATATTGGTTTCACCTTTTGAGTTGCCATAATGAACGAACATTTGCACGATATTCTAATTTTTCAAGTTTCACCTGTACTATTTGTCCATAACTATTTAGGGTTTTAGAGAAATTCCAAAAGATATCTGCGCATGCCAGATACTGGCAATTTATTATATAGATCTTTGATCTGTAATGTTTCTGTCTGCAGCCTCCATGAAATGCTATAATATGGCAGGATTTCAGTTATTTATCCAAGCTAGTAGATTATCAAAGCCTGGTTTTGCAAACCTGCTTCAATGTCATATTCTGTTGACCTGCCAATTGCAAATGATTTATCCATCATTCAATTTTTTAAATAACTGTTTTAGCTTGATGACTGGATTAAGTATTATGGCTCACACAAATGTAAAGTTCATTGTTTCTATTACATTTTATATTAAGTAAACAAATGTAGACTTGCTTCAGTCTTTGCTCCTTCCTCTTATATATGGAGATTTCCTATTTTTGGTCCTTTTTTGGCTCTTGCTAATCCTTTTCTCCAAATCTATAGCGTGATCTTCGTCTGCTGGTGATTGTATCCATTCAGTATTTCATTGAATGGATGAAATGGCAAATTATGGCTTGTGGCAAATAATGTATACCTATAGGAAATTAGAAACATGAAGTGGAAGAAACCTGAAACCATGAGGCTCCTAAGAGGTTAATAGCAATCTATGGCATGAATTTAAATCTTTCTATAATCACATCTATATCTACTATATAGATGCTTAATATTTATTTGTCAGTTTGCCAGAACAGGGTAAAGTGGGTGAAACTGAAAATGCAACTTTCTGGCTTACTTTTGAATAGTGTTCAAATAGGGACTTCAGATTTAATTTGCTCAATTAATTGTCATCAACTCTGGCTGTTAGCCCCCAACTCTTAGGAAGTCAATGACAGGGAGTACTGATAGTGTGGAGACCATGAGCTTTAGACCAGCGCATTGAAACTTAGAGTAGAATTCAGTGTTGCATGAAAAAAATCTGCTCACATAGTTGTTTTGCATTTCTCTCCTTATAGCACCTCCTTGCCAATGCTTCTCTGAACAGGGCAGATTTTATAGGCTTTATGAGAAACAGGGATAAGGGAAAGTTGCCCCCTGCCAGTTTTGCTGACGGAGAAGTTTCATCAACAAAAACAGTGCTAGATTCTGTACAAAGATGGCCAGTTTACTACTCAAATACTAATTTTCAGATTGTTAAAAATTGACTCTCAGTATATTTTAAATGGTCTAAGAAAACTTCTGTAAAAAATCAGATATCTGTATCAACATTCAACATAAGTTTGTATTCAGTTTTTGATCCAAAGACTTATTCTAAAAGCTTAACATGTTTATCTAAGCTGCCACAGTAGTTTGATTAAACCATTGGATAATAGAAGTTTGATCCACAAATATAAGGACATCTATGATATAATGTCAGGCTTTACACAGCAGATCACAACTCTTCAGACAGTTAACCCTGTATCAGAAACTTGCTTCCTAGCAGAAGGCTTAGTGCTATGAGATAGCTAGATTAGTTTCTTTGTTGGAGATAAGAATGAAGACATATATACACAGAAGATCTGCTTACTGCGCTACATAGCACTCAAAGCTTCGATCTTGAAAAATGCATTCTGCAGTTTGAAATCAGTTGGCGCTTCAGGGTTTAAACTCTATAATTTTTCCTCCTGCTTTTCCAAGTGGATACTTGGCTGTTCTCTTCAAGGTCATGGGAGGTATCTAGGCTATGTAAACATAACAGGTCTCTCAAACTTGGAAACTGTTGTAATGGAGCATTGTGTTGTCATCAAAATAGAATGCTATGACAGCATAAAATAGATTCCAAACTGTAGAACACATTTTTCAAGATGACCTGGAAAGACTGCTGTTATGCCTAAATGTTCCCTTATTTGGGATTTTTACATGGATATTCCTTTCTATTCAAACATTTCTAAGGAGTTGAAGCGTTCTCTGCCAGCTGGACTTGGCTTGTCAGAAACCCAGATCACGTCTCATGGATTTGACAGTACCAAAGAGGGGACTATTGAAGTTGGACCTTTTCAAGGTAACAGAATTCAATGTTTATTATTGGTAAAAATATGTATAGGATAGAATAGGAAGCATTCTGTAGCCTTCATTTTAAAACTATGATTTCAGCAGTAGAATGTACATGCTGGCAATCATTGGTGACAAACAGTGGTTGAGAATCCAATTGGTATGCACAAAATGGCTCCCTATGTGATGCAGTCACCATATGGAGGATATAATAGATTGCCTTTTGTCTAAAGTAGTCCTAAATTCAAACTCTCATTCACTTCAAGATTTGCTTCAGTTTCACCAATATTTTGTGCATTAAAAGTACACTGATTAAATGAAGATGTATGTTCATGGTATATGTCCCATTTCCAGGTCCCTCATCATTACCCATGCCACCTGTTATATCGCCTAGCAGTGCAGCAGCTAGCAGACTGGCTGGACAAGGGAGTGATTTAGTTATTCCCAAAGGTATTCAGAGGTCTAAGCAGTTAATGATTTTGCTGATACAGTACTAACTCCCACGTTTGCCTACACTTACTTGACTTGTGATTTATTGCTATGGCTAAGTGTAATGCTGCCTTTTTATGCTGCTTTGGCTTGGCAAATAATTACATTTTCCTTTCTGCATACTATCTTCCTTCAGTATTAAGCATGCTCACATAAGCATTCAGTAAAATGAACTGTGGGAAATGTTCATTAGGATGAAATTATGTGTTAAATTTTATTGTCATAATATTACTAGATAGTGATTGTGTTGAGAAATCCATTGTAATGGAAATATAATTTAAAAATCTATGACCTACATGAGAATTTGTGCAGGTGTTTGTACCTTTATTTATTAAAAGTCGTTTGTTTGGTTGCCCTATATTCATTCTGACATTTCAAGTATGATGAAATTCCTATAATGTACTGATGATCAGCATTGCAAAGGAATATCTGAAAATAATTTATTTGAATTTAAAGGTCTTAAATTTTACAGTTTAAAAGTTAGAGTTAGAATGGTGAACATCTGTTAATTTATATGATTTAAATAGGGCTTAAATGTTAATTACAATTTATACTGCCTTCCAACACTTTATTTACTAACATATTAATAACAGAATGTTTCTGAGCATTTTAAGAAGATCATACTAAAACCATTAAAAATGCATTATAAGATGAATTAAAATAGATTCAATAAGATAAAACTACTGCAAGAGTTACGACTTGTATACTTTAGAAATACTAAAATATTACAGTTTGAAAAGGCTAGGAAAATAAGAAGAATTTCCTGGGGGTGTGCAAACATGTTCTGGGGCCCAAATGTCAACACCAAAGAAATTCTGTATTGTAGGCCCAGGCTTGACTTTATTTCATAAGCATATTTGGAAAAGAATCTTCTAGGTTTTAAGTAAAAGTTGAAGGAAACATTTTTAAGCTAATTTGATTCCAAGCAACATTTGGATTAAAGAATAATACTAGCATTTTAAATTGGATCTAGAAATGGACTAGAAACCAGTGCAAATGGCAAAGTAATGATGTATTATTATCACATTGGCAGGTGTCAAGTTAAAAGTAACCCAGGTGTGAGTACTATAGTTAGGTTATCTCTGTCCCTATATCAGTCTAAACAATCAAAAGGGCCTACAGACAGCTACCAAGGTTACCTGTGCTTTCTGTGGCTACTGGATCTAACAGGGTCTCCAGATGTCCCTGAATTAGAATCTTCCATTTGTTCTGGACTTGTATTTCTCAAAAGGCCCTAACCATTAGAGTAAATAGTCAGTGTTGATGGGAATTATAGTCCAAAGCATCTAGAGGCCACCAATTTGGGAAATGCTGCTTTAGATGGAATTCAAGCACCCCCAAAACAGGTTATATATCCATTACCTGAACAGATGAACCATCTATTGTCAATCTGGATTATTGGTGTTTTTGTGTCTATTATGCCTAAACACTTTTTCAGAGCACCCATGTCTTTCTAATGAGTTGAAAAAAGGGAGGTGGCTAGGTTCCCTTCACATATTGATGACATTTCAGCCAGCAGTTTTATGTAGGTGTTAAATAACACTGAGGATTAAAATACACTATTTTGGAATCCACAACATACTGCCAAAAACAGAGCAATAGTACCTTAGCAATACATTGGAATCAGTCATTAAATAAGAGTACAGTAGAGCCACTATGTTACTGTATTACAATACCCAAATTTCATTTCACTGTTTGAAGCTTTTTCTGTAAATTTGTAATGATACTGAATTCTAAAATGAAAAAACTTCCTCTACCTACACTTTGCTATCATTATTTGAATTAAAAATAATATTCCCAGTCTTACTTGCACTTTTTCACTGACTTGTGTGAATAGCTGGATTACATTGCTATCTTTTGATTTTGAGGATGATGGAAAAAATTAAGGGGTATTAAGCTGTAAAAAAGTAGGAATCTGGTACAATGGAACACTGTGTGGAAAACTCAATTATTCTGATATATAGTTATCTTTTAATGTTTTCTAATAGAATGAATCATAGCATAGATTTTCTCTCTTGCATAGCAATGTCTTTATAGCAGTCACTGGTGTCACTTTAGAACAGGGATAGGAAATCTCTAGTTTATTGCAATTTACCTTCTCAATTCACACCTGAAAGAGTTGAGCTTTAAAAAGAGGCCTTCCTTTTCTAAAGGCTTTTAAAGTGATAAATTGCTGTTTAGATAAATCTCAGGGAAGATTGTACCTGAGGAAGGAGGTGTTGATCTGCAATCCCACCTAAAAATTAGGTCTCATTGGCATCAGTGGAAGACTTGAGTGTGTGTTGGGAAGGAGCAAGGTTGCTGTATTCGCTTGTAGGTTGGCTTTTGCTTCCTTGCCAAAGGTGGGCACACCTGACATGTAACTTGGGATGAAAATGTTCCCCATCCATGTGTATTGTCACATATGTCTTACTGAACATAAAAACACTGATAAGGAACAATTGCATCATCTGCAAAAATATGATCAGCAAAACTTGGAGACCTGAACTGAAGTCAAGTACTGGTTCCCAGCATGCATTCCAGAATGTTTTGATAAATAGTATGTTTTCATAAATGATTACTTCATATGTTGTTGGATTTATATATTATCCTCAACCATTGCTTGTTTTAAGCATGCTCTTTTGAAATGGTAACAGCAGTTGGATTCATACCATACAAAGGCATCAACCGTCATTTACAAATCACTGTGACTGAATTCACACAATATAATAAATCATATTCAAACTAGCCACATTATGTTTAATATATGGTATGAACCAAAGAAATAATTGTACAGTTAGGTATGCTTATTGTATTGAAAGACATCTATAAAGTATGAACTTTCTTAATTCTTCTTGAAATTGTGAATTGATACAGAAGAAAGATGGGATTGGAGGTGTCTATTTCATTGAGAGTGTGAAGCAGTAATCAAGTACAAGTTGCATTTCCTATTCTTTATCTTTGCTGTGCTTTACTAATGAATGAAATCAGTTCTCCCTGCTGATATTTTTTGTGGGAAAATGTTAAGTACACAAGGTTAGAAGGCACCCAGAATACTTATTGTCAACTTCAGAACTCTGAAACATGAATAGAGTGGGATTGCTGCTAATTTAATGAACATAGCTTTGGATTCATAGTTGCTGTTTACACACCTGAAAGGGATTGGCCTGTCAGTTCTGGTGAAACATGGGCATGTGATGAAAATAGAATAGATGATGTGCGTTTCTCCACATCTCTGGAAGAGCTATTTATATTTAATATTTAATTGTTCAGTGAAAAACTATCACATAATGCAAAATGTGAGAATCTTGCAGAGTATGTTGAAGTTGCTTAATTCTAAATTACCCATAGCTGCAATTTAAATGCAAGCAATCTTATTTTTCAAACTTTACCACAATCAGATTATTGTGTTACTTTCTTTAATATGATGCTGAAAATAAAGTTGTAGACTTGCGCCTAAAGGCCATTTCAGCTGTCTCTTTAATACATTTACCTGAGCTATAAATACACTTTGATACACTTACCTGTGGTTTCTACATAGGCAATCCAAGCGTGCAGCAGAAAAGTGGACCAGTTATTCTAGCAGAGGAAGTAAAGAATCCAGCTATGGAAAAACTGGAGCTTGTAAGAAGATGGAGCTTAAACACGTACAAGGTTTGTACTGGGTTTGTTGCAGTAGCCAGATGATTCAGGCAAGTTTCACATGCCAAGAAATTTGGCATTTTATCGGAACATGAAGGCTACAAGGCTGATATACAGTTAAAAAAAATAATCTCCCTCTGCTACAGTAATTTATTGGGAAGAGACTTTTGGAGCAGTGGTATTTCATAAGGGACATAACTTTGTTTATTTTTCTAAGATTATTTTCAAGCCTGTGTTAATTTCCTTGAATTCAAATGAGACATTGAGATATTTAAAAAAAAAGCAAAAACTGAGCCACCATAGATAAATGAGTTAAAGCAAGACATGAAGTCATTCAAAATATTCACCTGACAGTCCCTGAATTGCTGAAACTTGTATCATTGCTCATACATTTAACATATTCACTATAACATAGCAAGTGCCATTGCTGCGTATGTGGTGTTATAGTGTGTAGAGACTAGATTACAAAGGACGAGGCAATTTGTGTTTCCATATTGCTGCTTAATAATTAGAGTGAAGAATTTCTTACATCACAATGAATAAGGTTTTCAGTGAGGTTCATCACCACTACTTTAATTTGGAAGAAATAGTTCTTTATGACAGCTCTTCTACCCTTAAGGTACTCATGTATCTATAATGAATGGGTGAAAAGCATTTTATTTCCTCCAGATTATAGACTAATTATCTAGCATAATTGTCATCAAAATCCTTAATGCTAGGGAAATATTCATCCCAACCTGGAAATACGCTGTGGGGTTATTAAATGTTTCATCTTAGGAAGATGTAGTATAAGCAGCCACAACTGATATGTTTTGTTTTGTTTTGTTTTGTTTTGTTTTGTTTTGTTTTGTTTTGTTTTGTTTTGTTTTTGTGTGTTTGGAGGCGTTATGATACCTAGTTCACATTAATATTTTTTCTTCGAAAAAAGTCACAACATCCCACATTTATGTGCTCATGTGAAAAAAACTTAAGGAATATGTTTGTATCATTTACAAATGAGTGCATACTGAGCAGATTGCGTTTACTCTATCTCCATTCGTATTGTCTAGGTTTAATTCACTGTTTAAAAATGAAATCATTATGTCAAAACTGAAGTTTAAGTAGATTGAGATACAGTAGTTTTTTCCTTATTTAAATGATGTGAGTGTGACTTTTCTTGTTTTCTTAAAATTTTTTTACTTGTTTTACTTTTGGGGAGGGGGTATTTTTTTTCTTTTTTTCTAAGTAGTTTAATATAGAGTTTTTTCCTTCTTTCCTTTCCTTTTTTTCCTCACCAGATAGCTCTTTTTTATATATAACAGGTTAGGTTCCTTTTTAAAAGCATGTTGTCTTTTATGCAATAGTAATATAGTTCATGTACTTATACTGCTGTTTAATAAAATAACTGAGTTTGTTAAAAATGTTGTTATATTTTTAAAGAGCAGTACAATTCAATTTTTAAAAACCCATATGCACCTTCTCTCTACACGTTAGCATATTGTGGAGGACTATCTGCATGATTTAGTCAATTTTGCTGCCCATTTTCAATAAGAAATGGGGTGGTAGAGGATATTTATTTGTAACCTGTCTGTCCACTGCTTGACATATTTTGCTTTAATAACTAAACACAAAATTAAAGGATTTCTGCTTCTCAAAAAACAAATTGCAAATAGTCAGTACATTCATTGTGCTTTACAACTTGGATTACAGGTAGTCCCCAGTTTAAGAATGAGTTCCATTCCCAAGGTCTGTCCTTAAGTTGAATTTGTATGTAAGCCGGAACAGTATTATTGTATAATACTATATAAGTAGTATTGTGTAATGAACTCGAATCATTGTGTATTTAACTCAAATTTTGCTACAACAGCCTCTGTCCTTAACTATGGGTCGTCTGTTACCTGGGCATTCTTAGCTCAGGGACTGCTTGCATTGTGCAATTAGTCAACTCGGTTATAGATTTTTTACTTAAATCCACCCAGAAGACAGACTTAACACTAAAGTCATATAAGTTCCATTTTAGAGGATGAGATAATATTTTACTATTTAAGTTTTCTGTCTTACAAATCTCTGTAGCAGCAATAACCCAAAATTACCTTTTAGTCAGATAACTTTTAGTCAAACAAATATGCATATTTGTTTTTTGCAGACTGAATCAATTTAAATTGTCCCAATATATCTAGAAGATACTTTGGATAAATTGGTGCAAGGGAAACATGTTTTGCATGTTCCATATCCTTAGTGGCATACTGTCCACTGGTTTAATAACTACTGTTGCTGTATTCAACTACCACTGTAAAGGCTTGCCTTTTCGTATACAGTAGGCAGCTCTGTTGCAATAACAGCTGTAATGTCTCTGATCTTCTGGTCAAAATTCAGTTTAGATCAAAACTGGAATTACTATGGTAATACATTCAAGATATCCAAAGGGCCACCTACAGCCATACAAACTAACCCAACTTTTGAAATGTATTACTGTTTCTTAGTTTGTCAATTAGATCTTTATATATTGTGTACCATTAAACATCAGCAACGAATGGCATAGGAGTGTTATTTTTAGAAGGCATTTGTAATAAGTTCCAAAGATAATTCTGCAGAGGATGAAAAGTTTAATGCTAGGTGGTTCAAAAAGGATCTCTCTGAACAGTGGGAAGATCTCCCACTAAACTACTCGGCTGATTAGTTGTAATGCCCTCCTGCCCCCAAATTGGGAGCAGTTTGAAAACAAGATTCAACAGTTCTTCCCAATGCATGGTCAGTAATGGAGTGAGTGAATGCTGCTCTATGTCCTAGACAAATAGGTGACTCTTTTATCCAGTGCTTATGACTACATATTTTACTGTCAAATACAGTTGCCAGACAGATATATTGATATTGAAACCAGACATAGCCTATCTGTTCCATATTGCAAGTATCCATATTTATGGCCTGCAGCATAATATTTTAGTGACTAAAGAATTATATGCATTTTTTAAAAATAAACCACAGACAGGATTCTTCCTGTTTGTCTGTCCATCCATCCTATCTATATTTTCTTTTTGTTCAAGACCTTTCATACAAGAGCTTGATCACACGAAAACTTGTACTTTATCTTCACGTCCTGTCCCTTAGCTATCTCTGTCTTTAGGAAAGCATATACTATAGAATCACCATGTTAAAAAAAACAACTTGGAAAATTAATTCAGTACCCCCTTCTTTCTATAGTATCTGATGTCTAGTTTCTTTGCTCTAGTGTTATCATGCAGATTATTTTCTCTCTCAAGTTTTCCCAGATAGATCATTACTCTATTAGTGAATACTTACAATTACAACTTATTTGCATTTTTAAAATCAGTCGTGGATTTTTTTCTTTTTTTACTGCAGCTGGACTTGGCAAATAAGAATAGCTTTCTGGGGGACTTGAATCTATATGAAGCATATACCTGGAGCCTTAGTAGGGGAGGACTAATTAAAAAGGGTGATAGACTTCTTGCCTTTGCATAAAGTTATTAAGATGAGAGCAACATTCAAAAGCCTTGAAATGCTTGTTGCAGAGGAATGAAATGCAAGCACAGATCCTCCATCAGCATTAAAAGGAACACTGAATTTCCTTTTCAGTTCAGGCATGATTGCACTTTTTAATAAAGTTAATTCTTTCCCCAGCTCCCTTTGCACAGAAAGCTGTCTCACTAATTTGTAACTCAAAAAGGCAAGGGAGAAGGAATGGCTTCACAGATTATATGCCCTGCACTGTATGGTTTTATAGCCCAATTTTTCATCTCATCTCATTAATAAATTAAAGCCTTTACTTTAGAAGGACTCTTTTCTACAATTCATAACCCTTTAAAATACTCTAAATAGAATAAAAGAAGCCATAATAAAGCTTTATGTATTCATTACTAGAAGGTTTTATCAGTACCCTGTTCAGCTGATTTTCAACACAGCCTTTTTTTCTGATAGTAGATTAATTTACTGTTTAGAATAGTTAGAATTCAGGAAGGTATATGGTAATTTTAAAAAGCAAATGTAATATTTTCAGAATAATTTTAGAATTTTGTGACATGAATGATATTAGTTTAAATGATGCATGTAAATTGTATGTATGAGAATCCCAAAAACATAAATTTCTCTCTTAAATTTTACAGTGTACTCGTCAAATAATCTCAGAGAAGCTGGGCCGTGGATCACGAACTGTAGACCTTGAGTTAGAAGCTCAGATAGAAATATTAAGAGATAACAAGAAGAAGTATGAGAATGTCCTGAAACTGGCGCAAACACTGTCAACTCAACTTTTCCAGATGGTGCATACTCAAAGACAGCTTGGAGATGCTTTTGCAGATTTAAGTTTGAAATCATTAGAACTCCATGTAAGATTTCATTGGTGTTAACTATCTTTACCCTCTGCTGAAAATATCTACATTTGTGTTTAACCCAACTTATAAAGCTGTTGGCTAATAATAGATAGCTTAATTGAAATAAATCCAATGCTACATGCCTTCCATGTTGAGTACTAATGCTACCTAATACTGCTAATTTCAATTTTTGCACAAGTTATTATAGAGCTGAAGATGGTTATTTTAAAAAGTTGACTTCACCTTTTTGTAAAGGTAGTCTGTACTTCATGAATTTTATATCCAGGAAAAACAAAACAAGCCATTCATGCTGTATTGAAATCAAGGAGCATGTGCTATGCTGCCCCCAAAGTACTGAGAGAATGAAGGACATAGTTGCAATGAGAGAAACTTACTGCAGATCAGTAAGCTAACTGGATTGATTGTTTTCATACTGAGGATTAAAATATCTTGATTACTGTTATAATTCCAGTACAGTTTAATAAAGAAGAATTAAGTGTTCAAAAATTATATGTTAACAGGAGGAATTTGGATACAACGCAGATACTCAGAAGCTTCTTGCTAAAAATGGTGAAACTCTGCTTGGTGCAATTAATTTTTTTATAGCTAGTGTGAATACTTTGGTAAATAAAACTATTGAGGATACCTTACTGACAGTGAAGCAGTATGAAAGTGCCAGGTAATGGTTTGTATATTACTATCTATTTTAATTTAAATAGTTATTTATTGAACATTGAATTTAGTTCATATTTCAACATAGCATTCGATCAGAGTTTAGACATACCCTAAAGTAGTCCTGTTAAAATCAATAAAAATTTAGTAACTCATGAACAATATAGGTACAGCTGATTTCAAAAGTTTTCATTTTATTTGTTTGCTGCTTCAATCACAAAGTGACTGTAGAGAGCTTACACAATAAGATCAAAACATCAAGTAAAAGTACTAAAAATAATAAAACATTAAGGTAGTGATAGCTTTGCAACAGAGTATAGTCCTTGGTCACTACAAGGTTTCATACCTGTGATATAAACCTTTGTTTGTTTATTAGATTTATGTCCAAACTTTTGCAACAAAAGCTCAAAGCAACATACATAGTACTACCTTCTCCTCCTATTTTTCTCACAACCACCCCTGTAGGGTAGGCTGGGCTGAGAGAGAGTGAGTGATCCAAAGTTACCCAGTGAGCTGCCATGGGTGAGGGTGGACTAGAACTTGGGTCTTCCCACTTCTAGCCCAACACCTTAACCACTATTCCATACTAGCTCTCTAATTAAATGTTGTAGTTCTGTGATTATTTGTGCAGATCATATTAATTCTTTTATTCCCAGGATTGAATATGATGCTTACCGTACAGATCTAGAAGAACTGAATCTTGGCCCTCGTGATGCTAACACTTTGCCGAAGATAGAGCAATCACAACAACTATTCCAAGTACATAAAGAGAAATATGACAAAATGCGCAATGATGTATCAGTCAAATTGAAATTTTTGGAGGAAAATAAGGTAAGGAACTGTTTTAAATTTCTGGAGAGGTCAGTTAATTTTCACTGTTTAAATCTGAATAATATAATATGGGAAATATAACCCTAACCTTTGAGTTCACTGGGTCTTTTTCCGCTACAAATACATTCTATTTTCATATGGACCTGCTGCACATAAATATTACTAAGTAGTTGCTTGATTATCTTCCATCAAGTCATTTTCAACTCCTAGTGACCACATAGATAGGTTTTTCTCCATGACAGTCTGTCCCCAACCTTGTCTTTCAGGTCTTCCAACTGTGTACTCATTGCCACTGTAATTGAGTCCACCCACCTTACTGCTGGTCATTCTCTTCTACTCTTTCATTCCACCTTTCTCAGCTTTAGAGCCTTCTCTAGGAAGCTAGCTCTTCACATAATGTGTCTGAAGTAGGATAATTTGAGCCTGGTGTGGTTTGATTTGTTCAATGATTCATTTGTTTATTTTCTTGGCTGTCCACAGTATTCTCAGGAGTCTTCCAAACACCAGCGTTCAAAAGCATCAATACTTAATTTTGTTCCATAGTTTTGAATAATTAAGCTTGATAGATTTGTGGATTTTTTTGCATTTAATTGTTAAATAAAGCAACCAATTTGTTCTCGGTTACTGCTAGATGTGATTTTTTTTCCCAAATCAAGATCTAAAAACTCATGGGTCTATGGAAATAAGAGCCTGTTTTTCTTACCTTATGCTTCCCTCAAGAGATTTTCTTCCTTCAAAGAACCAAAAAGACATGTATGTCCTGTTTTGCCTGCAAGTCTACAGGAAATGCTATTTGTGTGTTAAGCTTTGGTGATGCAGGAAAGGAAGTCTATCCAAATTCACACCTTTCCCAAATGTCTTGCTTTGACTTGTGATAAGGGCTCATTAGCAGCCTATGTGTGTATAACACACTAATAATGGAGCCTTGACCGATCTGTTGAAGGAATTTTATCAGTTTCTTTCCTCACAATCATAAAGGAGCTTTTGAATTGTATTGTGTTGGTCATCTCATTGAAACTCGCAACTAGGTTACTGTTAACTGGGTAAGGCTAAATGCAATATAGATTTATTTAGGGTTTTTTCCCTCCCTTTCTGGTACTTAACTTTTCCCAGTCCTGAATATTAAGCCTTATTTTATGTTAAGGGGGTCTCCCATCTTTGTGCTAAACCAGCTGGTTCATACTGCAGACTTAGAAAATGAGGCACCGGAATTCATAGGGTTATTTCCTTATCCAGATCTGTACTGAATTTCATTTCATTATTATGTTATCTTATATTAATTATACCATGGGTAAATTGGTGGTAACTACTAACATAAATTAATGAAGGATGCCTCAGAATAGTCTACCTGACAGCTTAGTATACTCTTCCATGTCTAGGTTGACTCCTCTAGAAAATTATCCAATTTTGACTCATGATTTAAATGCTAAATTTGAGAATCTTGATTATTCATATTGGGCTATGTGTGTACCAAATTTCAGTTTCCCTGGTGGTTCAAGTTCCTTACACGAGTTTTTGAGAGTACTGTGGGAGAAATTATATAAATAACCAGTTTGTAGATGTTGACAGGCATTACAGGCAGGAATAAACTTAGACAAGCTCACAAGAAATCCAATTCAGCTAGGTAATAATTGGAAGCATAGCTGAAGAATTTCAGCACCTACTGTGTTTCAAGAATAAGGCCTTTATGTAGGTCTTTATTCAAAACTTCTTGCATATTTTTCTCCTTTCTGCCTTATTTGACAAACTACTTGGCCCTCTCTTTTGGGCAAGCTAACATGTTTCTATCTGTTTCTGCAGCTGTCAGATTTGTTATCAGGCTGTTTTTCGCTGTCAGAAATGTAAATCATTTGCACATACTACAATAATTGTTATATTCCTCAAAGGGAAGGAGTTGGTTAATGTGATTCAGCAAATAAATATGAATATTAATGCTTTATCTTTGAAAGTATCTATAAAATGTGACAATGCTGTCATGTAGTGTGTGTAAAAATGAATTGAGCTTCACCCTAAAATATTCCACCTGCTAGCTCACTTCCAGTTTCAGGGTGCATATATTTATATAATTGCAGTGCCCAACCAGCTCTCTTAGTCAGGAGGCATTGCCAGTCCTGTGATTGGAATACCGCTATCAGCTGCTATTGTTTCCTGCCCCTTGTTTGTTCCAGAAATGCCACTTGGATTACTGTTTTCAAGGGAGTGCTGAATGACCACTGATAAAACTGAGTTGGGCCCTGAAAGTCTTTCTAATCAAGCAATTTAATTAGAAACCTCAAACTAACCATGTTTTGTGATATATAATTTGAGTATATATATATATATATATATATATATATATATATATATATATTTTAATATGTTGAATCCATCTTTAGTGATTGCTGGAAAAGGACTCTACGGATGTAATAGGACCTCCCTGATTCAGCTGAAAAGCAGGAACAAAATCAGTAAAAACTTACTTCTAATTCTTGGTCTAATTTGGTCTAATTTGGAATGGAACCTAATACTTTCTGCAAGCAGAAAGTATCACTTTGCTACCTGTAACAGTTTCTGAACTATGACTAGAAAATTGGGCCTTTAGGGGGCTGAAGATGTTTCAGAAAGCCCAGCAGATTTGCAAATGAAGTCACATTAGCTTTAGCGGTAACTCCATATAACATTGTACATACTGCTGATTCCATGAACTTGAATATACCACAAGTGGCTGGATAGGATACTTTACCATATATTGGGGAAGCACCTAACTGTTACATATATTAACATTCTAAGATGGTTAGGATTTGGGGAAGGGCGTTGATGCATTTGATATAGCATTGTCCTGAGTAATTAGAAAACAGAATCCACTTCTCAAGTTGAATAAATGAGTTGACTATGTAATTTCTTGTAGTACTAAATGATAAAGGTTGATGGATACAGTAAGCATCTTGCCTATGAACAAGTTGAAAATAAAAGCCTTTAGTGGAAGAAAACATCTTTCCATTGTGAAGCAAGATCATAAAACATGAAGTTATACTATGAAAATTCAGATTTGAATTTTGGAGAAAAAGGGATTGCTCATAAAAAAGAAGAACCAACATAAGAAAAAAAGGATTAAGCAAAAATCTTTCCACTGAATGGTACTTTGTAATAATCAAAGAAGATTTTCTTTTGTAATAGTATTCAAGCTTATGGTTTTCTCATACATAGGTATGAATGCATACATGCGCACGCACATATACACACAGTCTTTTGTTTGAATTACGAGGTAGTATAATCTAAGGGGACAATGTAAGAGGGACCTACGAGTACATCCATTAAGCTGAAATAGCTAAATGGAATAGGAAACGTTCATTGGCAGCAGATTGGATGCTATGAAAATGATTTCAGCTATAATTTGAAGCAAAAGGAAAAAACGTTGGAACAAGTTGAATTGATTCAATTTTGTGCTGTGCTGTTATTTTATGTCCTGTTTGTCTAGATTGTTAATAGTAACGTTCATCTTTCATCACCAATTAGCTAATATTGTGGAGGCACTGGTTTTTTAACTGCCTGGAATGTAACTTTATCAAATTCCTGTGAGCTTTTTACATGTGCCTCTTTTTTCCATGATGTTTTGTAGGTATGTAGAAGTATTGCCAGAATTATTATGGGATGTGTCTTAATTGCATAATGCATTATAACTGCATGCATATGTCTAATTTATAAAACTGGATTTTAAAATCCTGTTCAGTCAGTAAAACATAGTGGTGTCTAGGTTTGCTGTCTGATTATTGTAATTGCAAATTACTTTAAGTATGGCCATCCCACGTATTTCACACACAAATCTGCTTTCCCAGTCTGTAGTTATAAGCATCTAACAGACAAGGAATAGCAAAAATTGTGGAAGTAGTAGTTATGGATTATAAACACTTTCTTATTTATTTGATTTATGACCACCTCACTCCAGAAGCTCTTTTCCACATTTAGTCTTCTTGTGATGTGTTGCAACATTTCTGTAATACTTCTGACTTACACAGTTGAAGGTACGCTGACTAAAATCTTGTAATCTAAGCTATTGCAAAGATTTAGGATGTGTAGCTATATTGTAACATTTTAACTTGAGGTTGGCTAGAGAGGATAGAACAGTCTCCAGCTTGTCCATCAGAATAGTCAAGTGGAATGTCCTGAAAAAGCATATGTGTTTCAAACTCAGCTCAAAGGCAATAACTGTTTTTAAGATTTCAAACAAAGACTAAAAGTACTCAAGAAATCCAGGGCTGTGTTGAGAGTGGGTTTAAAAAAGGTTCAACTAAACAGTTGAAAGAGGATTTTCTAAGAGGCTTGATCTTGGATTTGAAAACAGATTTGAAATAATAAAAATGTTACTCATCATTTTTTGGTCTGTGGGGAAGTTGGCAATGTCTGGATTGAGCTAGATTGGCTGACATGAAGATTTCCCTTGTGTTATGCTAGCAGGGTGGAGGCTTGCAATCAGGCATTTTCAGGTACCTGCATTTCTCTGGGAAATTCTTCTCAGTCTGATTTATTAGAGGTTGCACATACTCTTCCTTAGCTCAGTCAACTACAAAAATATAACAATAACAATTACTGCCTCTTGTTCTTCATGGTTACATAAGCTTCCTTTTTTTTCCAATAAAAGAAGTGGAGTTTTTTGACCCAAGAAGTTAGATAATGATAATGTGCAAAATTCCAAGTGCACATGAATGGAGGATTGGCATGTATTACCTCTGTATCAGTATCTATCTCTAAAGAGGTGAGATCTAATACCACACATGTAAGAGGGCAGTATCCTTTATTATTCTTTGTTATTTTTTTCTTAAAAGACAGTTACAAAATGAGATCGTCAGATAGTATGGCATAAGATTAAAATATAGTTAGTGTTAAATTTTTTATATAATGTGTGGTTGGAAGTTATAGTATGGCATTGGTTAAAGCTGATTGTAGGTTCATAATTTGATGACTTGATTATGGATAAGAAGGCTGACCTGGCATGTATTACTGAAACCTGGCTGGGGCGAGGGGTAGGGGTCCTCTTTCTGAGATGTGCCCAGCTGAGTTTTGGGTGTGGCATCAGCCAAGACTCCAGGGTAGGGGGATAGGGTGGCAGTGGTCATCCAAGATACTTGGGAGGCATCCAGGGGCACTGCCCCACAGATACAGATACAGAGTTCCCCAGGCTTATGGTCTTGGGGGAATTCAACTTGCCTTTTCTGGGGGTGGCGTCTGAGGTAGCTTGGGAGTTCATGGCCACCATGACAGCCATGGGCCTGTCCCAGGTCATCCAGGGCCTGATATATAGTAGTCATACGCCTGACCTGGTTTTTTGTCAGAGCAGTGGCAAGGTGTTCTGAATTTGGGGGAGATTTTGGTTTCTCCCCGGTCATGGTCAGATCACTCCCTAGTGAGCTTCCAGTTCCTGGTGTCATCCCCCACCACAAGGAGGCCGGACCTATTAGATCAGTCCACCCCAGGTGACTAATGGACCCGACTGGGATCTAGAGGGAGCTTGGGGTTGTTCTGGAAGGTCTGCTGCACAGTACAATTGAAGCCCTGGTGGCCACCTGGAATGAGAAGACAGCTGAGGCTTTGGATCAGATTGCGCCTGAGTGGCATCTCCACACCCATGGATCCCAGAACACTTCCCTATTGCCTCAAAAGGGAATTAGCAAGAGGATCAAGGAATATGCACCCTAACCAATATAAAGATAAATAGAGTAGTAAACATATTCATTTTGCAAAGATTTTTGTAACCTGTCTTCCTTTTTCCCTTTCAGTAAATCTGGTTAATAAGACACCAGAGAATCTAGCTTTTTTGTTGTTAGGAGCTACAACATCTGTTAGGTAAAAAGCTACACCTTCAAAAAGAAAAAGCTCACATTATTGCTTAACACAATATAGGAACTCAGCCAGTAACTAGCCAAGAGTTAACTAGTAAGCTTCATGACCAAGTGGGGATTTGAGTCCAGGTTTCTTTAGTGTTACTCAGATATTCAAATTACAATATCATACTGGCTCTCAGCTGTTATAGACACTCAGGATCTCCTTTCTTCCCACTATACATATTTTTCTTTTCATTTTCTGTTGGCTGAATTAAAACTTGTTCAGATTTTAATAGTGACCAGTGTTGAAGTAATTGGTACAAGTTCATTATTTACAAATTATCCTTACATATCTCTATCCAACTGATAAGCTTAAGCCAATATGTTCTTTAATTGATTGATGGTTGCTCACAATTAAATTCAGTAATAAAATACAATAATATCCTTATCAGAAAACAAAATAGACAAACAGATGAAACTGATAAAAACAGACACCTGATCAGTGTATCTGTTGGATAAAATAATCATCTACCTAAACAGTCTTTTTGACATGTTGATGAGCAACCCTATCTCTTGGAGCAAAGAGCAAACAAAACAATGGGCGTATTTATGCGTGGTGGTAAAATGTAACATGGATTATTACAAATGAGCAAGATTGCACCTATGGTTTCTTCTGCAAGCCAGTGTCCCTACCTGTGAACAGCCATGTCTGATATTTGTTTAGAGTAACATGTAAAGGTCTCAGACAGGCTCTGGAGAGGGGAATGTCAAAAAAGTCTTGACGACAGCAATGCAGTCAAAGCCCTGTCCCTTTTTAATGTGTGTTGTGTTGCACATTAAAGGGGCAGTCTTTAATTGTGCAATCACAGCTACCATTTTGAGTTTTTTAGAATGAAACTATAGTTGCTTTAGGGCTTCTCTGTCCCATTCCTGTCAGAACAAGCTAGAATTCTTGTTTCACGTAGCCCTCCAAATAAAGCTATGATCTATGTCATTCATAGTTCATTTGGTGCATCCACTCACAGGAAGAGCGTGTGGGCAGGTTCTGCTCCTTTGTCACTAAGCCAAATTATGTTTAGCAGGTCATGTGAGTACAGTCAGTCAGGTGCAACTACACAGGTAGGGTTCTATTTATCATACAGAGCCTCTTCATTTAATTTGGTTGATGGTATTAATGGTAGTTGATGTTTGCTTCTGTTGGTGATTTTTGTTTTAAATCTAATCTTTTCACTTTAGAGTTTGTCAAAAAGTATTCATTATCCCTTGAGTGTCAACTTTCAATATTCTATTACATATATTTTCATCTTCAACTTGATCTTTCTTGACAGGTGAAGGTACTGCACAATCAACTTGTTCTGTTCCACAATGCCGTTGCAGCCTATTTTGCAGGGAATCAAAAACAGCTTGAACAGACCCTTAAACTATTCCATATCAAATTGAAAACACCTGGAGTAGATGCTCCTTCCTGGCTTGAAGATCAGTAATTGAACCAGGCATAGGGATCCATTGTTCAGCCCAGGATCATCTATATCCAGGGAGAATCAAGAAGCTTTTCTATAAGAAGGACTGTTTGTAGTGATACTTGCACAAGCAGCTTTAATCCTCCCCCCCCCCCCCCCCCGATAATGAATACTATAGTAATTTGGCAGGGTGGATGGATGTAACCAAATTAATTTGTCATTTCAGAATCAAAATGTTTTGTATTTAAGGGTGGATGGTTTTCTGTAGTAGGGAAATATAGATTTGCACTGACAAAAATATTTGTGATCTTTGGTAACTAGTAGGTGAGAAATTTTCCAAAGGAGATACTCATGATTTGTATCAATATCTGATATTTTATATACATATATTAAACCTCTACAGATTCTTTTTCATGTAACTGTGTTCAAAAAGTATTTTTTTAAAAAATTAAGGCCTTCAAACAGCTTCATCCACAAAATCAGTGACTCACTGACAATGTAGAATTGCAACAAATACCATTTTTTTTTACACTTGGATCTTTCCATTGTATGCCTAAAAAACACTAGATGTGGAGTTTCCATTTTGACCTGAATACATTTTTTATCATTATAAAGGAGCCACCTTAAGGAAGGAGTCTTAGTTGTACTACTTCAATGTTTAACTTTGTATGAAATCATACCTTACTTGTCTTAAATTCAAAAGTGCCTTTTGAAATACTCTTTCTACTCTTCTACACAAAGTATATCTTTAAAACCCTTTCTGGATTTATGACTTTTTAAAGAGACTAAGGCCAGTCTAGGTTGTATGCTTCTGTTTGACTCACAGACCATGTCACCTGACTGTGACAGAGTCTGTTTTTTAATCAGTAGCTGTTAAAGTACAAGTTTGTTACCTTATCATAGCAGTTCATAATTAACTGTTTTGGAGCATCATTGTTTGCACACTTTCTATTGCTTTTTCTGTTTATATAAATGAAGTACTTAAAGTAACTTATCTCAGCTTAAATGAATTGTATAATTATGTATTATATGTTGAAACGGATTCAGTTGCTTCTTTAAATGGTTTTGTTTCAGTCTTAAAGTAAAATGTTTATCAAGTATACCTTAAATCATTCCTCATTGCATTCTTGTCCATATGTTTTTGTTGCTGGGTACTCTCTTGAAGTAAAGTTGGTTGCTGTTCCCCAGAGTGTATTTCATTATTAGCACTTATTCATACTAACAGAATAAGCCCGATAACATCTAGAAGTAATGTCCATCTAGGGGTCTTGCCTAAAATAAATGAAAATAGTGTTGCAGTCTTTTCCATTTACTTCACTGGAGTTTGCATTTAAAATCTATTTGTTTCTTGTAACTAGCAATTAAATGCTTTTATTTTCATTAACCCTAAGGAATAAGGTGTCTTGTGCTCTTTCTGTGGTTCTAGTAACTATAATAAAAGAAGGAAACCTCCCATTCTCCAAGTATAAGGCAGACTTCAACATTTCCCTCAATGCACTGGATTCCACCACTATTTTGGTGCAAGCTTCCTGTTTCTATTAGAAGTATGCTAATCGACCATACACTTTAGCTAAGGGAAACTTTTTGTGCCTATGTCAAAGACTGAGAGTAGATCAGACCCAGCTTGATGTGAACACAATAAAATATGTGGTCATTCAAAGGTGGTTAAGGCCTTTGATTTTAATTCTTTTTTTAAAAAGAAACTTGAAAGCTTGTAACTTCATTATAGTAGCTACATGTCTTAGAAAGCTAGAGTCATGAAGGTTTATAAGGCTACTTTTAATTTTGTTAGAAACATTTGCGTCTATATAGAAAATAAATACTGCGATCTCACTTTTGAAAAACTGATCATTGTGACCTGAAGAGTTGCACAACAAAATGGCCTAACTAGTAAAGTAACGTCATAAATATCCTCATAATTAATTAACTGTTATAATGATCATCATTGTGGAAGAAGGCAAACCATTTCTATATTTTCATCAAGACAATTATCTGGACATTTCTAAGTAGCCATCAGGAGTCAAGCTAGTTCTAAGGAGGCTATATTTATTTTTATGAAATTCTGTGCTTAGTTTTATATCTTCATCTAGACTCAGTTGTACTGAATTTAATGCCATTTTTTAAATCCTGAAAAACTGGTTAGATTTGTAAAAACACCCTGAATTGCCAAGGAAACAGTTGGAGGTAGGTTTTCAAGTCATCTCATATGCTCTATACCTTGTTACATTTGCATACTATAATATTTCAAATGTAGATATTTTTATAGTCATGAATCTTTGATTTATATTCAAAGCAATTTAGGTCCTGGCTGTAGATTACAAATAATAGTGCAGGATTCTTTGTTCATTACAAAGTTTTCATATATTTTGTGTTGTGCTTATGATTAGCGTTCCATAGCAATGAGCACAGATACTTTAACTGAGTCTGTTTTACTAAAAATATTCCTTACTCCTTTTTTCTTTATCTTTGTAAGGTAGCTTGAAATTATTGTGTTTTTAATATTAGGGGGTTTTTTAATAGTAAAACCACTTACAGTGAATACTTTGTAAATGCTTTCAGTTCTAATGTCACAGAAATAAAATGTTTGAGCCAAAACAATTATTTAGCAACTCCAAGCATTAAAGTATGTGCTTAATATGAAATCCTATTGTTTATGTGAAACATAATAGATATGTAGGAATTAAGCATATTTCACATGATCTTTTGGAGTAAGTTGTTAACTTATTGCTGCTATTATGTAAATAAGCAGATGTTGAACTTCCGAAAGTACACCTTCAAAAACAATGAACAACTTAAAGACTGGCTGAACTAAGTTCCGTATTATAGCCAAAATGATGTAAAACCTTCAATTGCCCATACAACATCCATGGCAGTGACATGTTTTGTTTTGTTACTACTGATGTTAATGAGAGTTTGTTATTAGTCCAAAGAAAATAAGCCTTCATGTGTATTGGGGGGCGGGGGGAGGGTTAGAACTTGGATGTTGTTTGGATGCTAAGATGTTCCAAATGGACAGAAAGAGAATGATTCTAGCTAAACATGTATCTTCCACATTCTGAAATATAATAAAACCTCAAAGCAGCTATAAATGTTAAACGTTTACGCTGGATTTCTCTCGTTTTTTCTGAATTAAACCTATAGCAGTGTGAATATTTATACTGATAGTAAATACTTCTGTTTGCTTCTGACAAAAGATTTGCAGTAGGTAAAAAGAAACTGATTTCTTAGTGACCTCAACTCAGATATTTTTGTATGATGTCTGTTTCATGTGTCTCTAGCTATACAGTATTTGGTTTCATTCAGATTCCTATAGATGGGCTACTTGCTGCTCTGTGTTCTATGAATTTTAGAATTTAGTTGTGTTGCATGCACATTCTACAGCAACGGTAAGTATATTTTTAACCTTTTATTTGATATTAGTGATAGATATTTCAACACCTAAGTTTCTGAAATACAGTGAGATTTATTTAATTTTGGGTTTTACTCATATTGTACTCATTCACGTATCAATAACAATTTTTCTTTATAAAAGAATTATAAAATGTCACTGAGGACAAATTATTTCATCCTCCATACATTTGGAATAGTAAAAATGTATGGCCTCATTATAACTATGATAGAATTCCAGTGATGCATCTTGTTCTGGATTCTGCAGTCCCACATAGTTTGCCCATGGCCATCATTGTCTTGTTTGGAGATTATTTTACAGCAATAACTTCTGCCTGCCTTTTACCAGAGAAACAAATGTAATTGCTGTTTTAATTAGCTGGGTGGAAGTCACTGTGACATCAAAACCTTAAACCCAGGATAAACAACAGAGTGCCTGGGAGCCTCAGTCTGAGCCAGACTGCCTCCCTTGGGGCTTCTCGCCCCACTTGACTTTTTACAGATTCTTTTGATTAAAAATAATAAGCTGGAATGTTGTAAAACAAAATACTAGCCTCCAGCATCCTATGTATGTTTAGAAATTCCTTTGAGCCATGAAACAGTATAGGTAGCTTATAAGGACAGTTTAATGTCGTCACAGATAAAATTCTAAAATAAAAGAAAAATGGGAAGTGAATCAGCACAGTAACATGGAGACAGAGTTGGGGGATATGTTGAGTAGATAAAGGAAAAAGTAGTCTGAAAATGGCATAGAAGAATAAATGATTGCAAACATGATTTGACACAGGCCCCACTGGCATGGTAAGGAGTATCCCTGGAGATGAGTTTGTCTTCTGGTAAATTGGTGTTGAATAATTTGCTAAACTCACTTCAATGGCCATTTTAAGAATAGACAAGACTCCCATAGTACCCAACTTGTGAATGCACTCATTGCAAATTCTTAAAATTTCAGATATGATGCTAATCAAGATGGTTATCTGCTGCTGCCTTAAACCAGTGGGCATCATTTGCGAGCCACATAGGCACATTGGGAGGAAACAACCAGTGGTGACTAGTGGCTGCTTAGTCCAGCTGAATGTGATTTCTAAGGATTCCATTTACACACCAGGGGTAAACAGTATCAATTGGTCAAATAAATATGTTTATTTGGAGCACAAAAACAGGAAATGGTTGGGTCATTAGATAACCAAAAAATGGGACACTTCATAGTGACGATATGGAGATTACACAGAATCTGATTTCATTGCATCTGTAATCTGTCTTTACGAAGGATACAACAGATACCTAAGTCTGAACGGAACAATTCAATCAAATTGAAATAACAAGAATATATATTTTAGGACATCTTGAGAGACTATACATAACAACCTGATCCTGAAAAGTTTTCAAAGCACCCAAATGTGAATTTGTTGACTTCCTATCAAAAATATGTAACTTGGCATTCAAATCAGGCTCAGTGCCAAAGAATTGGAAGGCATCCAATGTGACACAATTTTTTTAAAGGGATCTAGCTGAAGACGCCTGTGTTAATAATGTAATAGTTGGATTTTCAAATACCTTTGTCAGAGTACCTCATTAAAGACTTGGTTATCTTAGTGGCCATAGGAATTAAAACATCTGTCATTTATGGACTGCAGATGGTTAAAAAAACAGAAAGCAAAGAATAAGAATAAATAGACAATTTTCTCAGGACAAGGAGTAAGCAGTGAGTCTCCCTTAAGGATCTGTGGTTGGACTACTGGACTTCAAATTGTTTATCAATGATCTTGACTTAGTGATAAGCAATGAACTGGCCACGTTTGCAGATGAAATTAAGCAATTCAGGTTGGTAAACGAACAGGATTTGAAGAACTCCAGAAGGGTCTATTTAGATTGAATGTCAACCAATGACCAACATAATTCACGCTAAATGTAAAGTATACAATTGAATCAAAATCACTTACCTTCATATTAACACTGATGGGGTCTGAATGTCACTAACCAAGAAAAATATAGTGGTGTCATAATGGATAGTAAAAGTATGTTAGCTTGGTTTTTGACAGCTTTGAATTAGATTGAATAAGATTGAATAAATTAATAGAGGACAGGTCTATCAAGGGCTATTGATCTTTAAGATTCACTGTTACTTAAAGGTTGGGACAGTGTGCCTCCAAGTACCAGTTGCAGAAGCCAAGGGTGGGAGGAGGGCATGGCTCTGCCTCTTCTTGCAAGTGCCTGAGAGGCATTTGGTTGGCCTCAGGGGGAAACTAAATGCTAGACTATGATGGGTCTTAGTCTGGATCCAGCAGGGCTGCTGTTATATGCAGGAGTATTCTTATCTTTTTATCCAGGAAAAGAAATTAAAAATGGATATCTATATCCTCTTGTTCACAAAAGAGTTGTGCTAATTTCCCAGTAATAGTTCTGAGTTTAAGTCATAGCTTTATGTTTATATTGGCAGTACAGTAATTTTGAAACATCACAGTCCCTTTAAATAAAATAGTTGTTTCAGTGCTCTGAATGGAATACACATGCAGACTTTTAGATCAGGAGCAAAAAAATATCCCCTGGCTCACCTGGAAAAGCCTCCTGCTGAGAAACAGCACAAGGAGTCCCTCCATACCTAACAAAATGTTGATCTTTCTCATTTGGCTTTCAACTGCTGCTATGAAGTGGGTTTCAGCTTTCCCTGTAGCCTTCTCTGACCTCTCAGATACTCTGAGATTTGTCAACAACTGTTAAGCTTTTGAGACCTGTAGCTCAGCCATTGAGTCGTCTTATCATTCTCGCAACATTATTAATCATTGACACATACCAAATTCAAACACTGCATTAACTCAAAATAATAAAAATTTATTCTCAGAATTAAATCTTTGTTTTAATATGTTCTTTTTATTAAGGAAAGAAGGAAAAAAGTTCTCAATTCCAGCTCTATTCCTAGTGACTACTTGGACACATCAGTACAGTTTTCTTGAGTTTAGAAGTAGTTTGCCTGTCTTCTTCCGGTAAATTTTTCAACTTCACACTTTAACCCAAAGCCCCAAAGGACTCTAGGGCAAAGGGTTTCCACAGGGGCAGTCAAAAAGTCAAGATGGCAGGTGCAACTACATGATCGAAACCTCATCCCTTTTTAAAGAGGGTCATTGCATGCACATGAAAGGGGGCAGGGCTTTGATCCTGCCCTCCATCTTGACCTTTTTGACCATGCTGTGGATACCCATGCCTGACTCTTCCATCCACGTGCTAACCAGGTCTGACTCTCTTTAACTTTTGAGCCCAAACAAGATAGAGATACTGCTATGGGCTAACAATTAATTAGGATTATTATAAATAAGACCAGATACATTCAATCATATAATAATTGAAAAATAGTATATCGTAATAAAAACTCTATAAGTTACTTCATTATAATATATACATTTATCTATGGCCTAACATTTTCTGATTTATAATCTGCATATTTAAATAAGTTAGCTGATACCAGAGTTTGTGCCCGTGTGTGTGTGTGTGTGTGTGTGTGTGTGTAGTTAACCCAGCCAGTGAGTATAATGAGGCTTATACCAACAGAAGCAGGTGTTAGGATGCAGCTTTATTGTACTTTTTTTTCAATTGGAATAGAAATTACTGTAAAAACATGATATATGGCTTCCGCCATATTTCTATGATACAATGCTGCTTCAGGCTTCACTTAACTATTGCAGTGGTCCTGGGAACCTCTGAATTCTTACAAAGTTCCATGTACAAAATAATTTCCCCAGGTCAGTGTTACTATGCCATTTGCAACAAGTGCAGATACCAGCTCTTTTCTTGCCAGTGGACTGTATGTGCTCCACTGTTGATCATGCATGAGTTGCTTTGTGTGAGATGGGCGGCTATATAAATGTGGCAAACAAACAAACAAACAAACAAGCTAAAAGCTTCATAGATTCAATACTTATCTATTACTTTGTATGTGGAACAGATTGGAAGGGACATAAAAGCATGGTGCATGAGCTGGTTTGAATCACAGGGTTGACTAGAGCAGTTAAAATTAAACTAAAAGGGAAATGGTAACTATACCTGAACTCTCAGCAGACGGACCAAACTAGGTGAAAGTAGCCATCTTTGACTCTTGGTGAGATAGGGGATTTGTCTATCCCAGAGTGTGAAGTCTAGCCCTGGCAAATTGAGTGGAGGAGGCTGATCAATGGTCCAATGGTCAAGAAAGCAGGCCCAGCAGGCATTGTGGAGCGCTAAGAGCATGACAAGACACTTAGACATCCTGGTCATCCACTGCAGCAGGAGAGATCTCCAGCCATAACAGTTCTCTGTGCCACTGGATTAAGGTCTCTTATGCCGAGAGAGTGGGACTGCCTCTGTGCAACAGCTGTTCCACTTAAAACTTCATCATGCACAGGTTTCTGTTGTGCAATTCATCTTCATCTACAACTCATTTGCAAATCATCTCAGTCCAAACCTAATTTATTGAGTCCTGCAGCAATGAGGGAGTGGCAAAGCAACACATGGAGATGACCACTGGCAGTTGACACAAACCTGCACATGGTTGGCCCTTGGACCAGTGGTCATTCATCTCAATACCCGGGGCAGCAGAGATGTCCAGCAGCATCCAGGGCAACTGGACAGCCCTTCTAGGATAGCATTGTGCATCCTCACATGCGGGAAAGCGTTAGAAAAGTTATCCTAAACATTACCTGCCCCACAACATCTAGCTAACCACAGCTGGCAAATCATCCCCTTAGCAGTCAAGCATCAAGAAAAACAAAACTCATTTTCAGAGCCTGGAACGTCCACACCTTGCTGGATAGAGACAAGGTGTCAAGGCCTGAAAGACAAACAGCACTCATAGCAGCCGTTATAGCACTGACATTGCTGCACTCAGTGAGACTAGGCTGGCAGACGAGGGTTCATTGCAGTGAGTGGATATACATTTTTTTGGAAAGGGAAACCACAGACTAACAACAAGACTCATGGAATAGGTTTTGCAATCAAAACTGCTCTGCTGAAAAACATCTCTACCCTACCCACTGTAATAAATGAATGCATTATGAAGTTCCACTGTCCTCTCAGCAAGTCCCAGTATATCACCATTGTCAGCGCCTACAGGTGGAACTCGAAAAATTAGAATATCATGCAAATGTTCATTTATGTCAGTATGGCAACTCAAAAGGTGAAACCAATATATGAGAGACGCATTACATGCAAAGCGAGATATGTCAAGCCTTACTTTGGTATAATTGTGATGATTGTGGCGTACAGCTTATGAAAACCCCAAATTCACAATCTCAGAAAATTAGAATAGTGTGAAAAGGTTCAATATTCTAGGCTCAAAGTGTCCCACTCTAATCAGCTAATGAATCCATAACACCTGCAAAGGGGTCCTGAGCCTTTCAATGGTCTCTCAGGCTGGTTCAGTAGGAATCACAAGCATGGGAAAGACTGCTGACCTGACAGTTGTGCAGAACACCATCACTGGCACCCTCCATAAGGAGGGAAAGCCCCAAAAGGTAATTGCAAAAGAAGTTGGATGTTCCCAAAGTGCTGTATCAAAGCACATCAATAGAAGGTTATGTGGAAGGGAAAAGTGTGGTAGAAAAAGGTGCACAAGCAGCAGGGATGACCGCAGCCTGGAGAGGATTGTCAGAAAAAGGCCATTCAAAAGTGTTGGGGACTTTCACAAGAAGTGGACTGAGGCTGGAGTTAGTGCATCAAGAGCCACCACACACAGACGGATCCTGGACATGGGCTTCAAATGTCGTATTCCTCTTGTCAAGCCTCTCCTGAACAACAAACAACGTCAGAAGCGTCTTACCTGGGCTACAGAAAAAAGGAACTGGTCTGTTGCCCAGTGGTCCAAAGTCCTCTTTTCTGATGAGAGCAACTTTTGCATCTCATTTGGGAACCAAGGACCCAGAGTCTGGAGGAAGAATGGAGAGGCACATAATGCACGATGCTTGAAGTCCAGTGTGAAGTTTCCACAGTCTGTGTTGATTTGGGGAGCCATGTCATCTGCCGGTGTTGGTCCACTGTGCTTCATTAAGTCCAGGGTCAACGCAGCCGTCTACCAGGAGATTTTGGAGCACTTCATGCTTCCTTCTGCAGACGAGCTTTATGGGGATGCTGACTTCATTTTCCAGCAGGACTTGGCACCTGCCCATACTGCCAAAAGTACCAAAACCTGGTTCAATGACCATGGGATTACTGTGCTTGATTGGCCAGCAAACTCGCCTGACCTGAACCCCATAGAGAATCTATGGGGCATTGCCAAGAGAAAGATGAGGGACATGAGACCGAACAATGCAGCGGAGCTGAAGGCCGCTATTGAAGCATCCTGGTCTTCCATAACACCTCAGCAGTGCCACAGGCTGATAGCATCCATGCCACGCCGCATTGCGGCAGTCATTGCTGCAAAAGGGGCCCAAACCAAGTACTGAGTACATACGCATGCTTCTACTTTGCAGAGGTCCGATATTGTTCTATTTCCAATCCTTGTGTTATTGATGTCATATAATAATCTAATTTTCTGAGACTGTGAATTTGGGGTTTTCATAAGCTGTACGCCATAATCATCACAATTATACCAAAGTAAGGCTTGACATATCTCGCTTTGCATGTAATGCGTCTATCTCATATATTGGTTTCACCTTTTGAGTTGCCATACTGACATAAATGAACATTTGCACGATATTCTAATTTTTCGAGTTTCACCTGTATACACCAACTCTCATGAGTCCAAGCAAAGACAAGGTTTCTATGAGGACTTGGACCAGATTATTCGAACAACTCCTGCCAGTGGCAAACTTGTCATTCTAGGCGACTTCAGTGCTAGGGTGGGAAAAGACAGCAACAACTGAGTCCTTGTGAGACATGGGGTGGAAAAACTAAATAGCAATGGCCTATCGCTATTGCCGTCTGAGCAAATGTGCCAAACACAACCTGTGCATCACTAACATGATGTTCAGACTTGCAAACAAGTACAAAACAACCTGGATGCATCCCAGGTCCAAACACTGGCACCTACTTGACTATGTCATAGTACGTCAGTGTGACCTTAAAGATGTCACCATCACTGGAGCCATGTGAGGTACTGAGTCCTGGACAGATCCCAGCCACAACCTGCGCATAGCCCCTTTATATCGTAAGCAACCAAGGACTGTCAGAAAGTCATTCAACATCCAAGGACTGTCAGAAAGTCATTCAACATCAGCAGACTGCAAGATTCAGGCCAAGTCCAATGTTTCCAAGATGTACTAATGAAAAACTTTCCGGCAATTTACCGCTTGTAGGAACCTGTTCTGAAAAGTTGATGCAGTTTAAAGATGTCATCATGCAGACTGCAACAACTGTACTCAGACTGAAAACCCGGGTGCATCAAGACTGGTTTGATGAAAACCATGAGGCCATTTCAGCAGCCCTCCAGACCAAGAACAAGGCCTATGCAGACTGGTAGAATGATCCATCATCTGTTTCAAAGAAAGATAAGTTTAAGCACCTGCAGTCCAAAGTACAGACAAACTGCAAGAAATGCAGGACAAGTGGTGGCAAAGAAAGGCTGAGCAGGTGGAACGCTATGCAGACATGCATGCCACCAGAGAGTTCTTCAGTGCCATAAAGTCAGTTTATGGTCCTTCTAAATCAGGATGTTCCCCCCTGCTGTCATCTGATGGGTTGAGCCTGATCAAAGACCAGGAAGGACTGAAAAACCACTGGGCTGAACACTTTTCCAACCTATTCAATAGTCTGTCCACAGTTGATCATGATGTCTTACAGCAGATTCCTCAGCTGCCAGTCTTGGATGCCTCCCTCTACTGATGAGATCAAGAAAGCAATCTTGTAGATGAACTCAAAGCAACAGGACAGGATTACATTCCTGCTGAGGTCTACAAAGCACTAGACCCAAACACCTTACAGGTATTCCAAGGCATCTTGGAAGACATTTGGTCCACAGAGGAGATGCCTGATGACTTCCGCAATGCCCTCATTGTGGCTCTCTACAAAAATAAGGGAAGCAAATCAGACTGTGGAAACTACAGGGCTATCTCACTGCTGTCCATTGTAGGCAAGGTCTTTGCCTGCATTCTCCTGAACAGACTTGTCACTGTCTGGGAAAGGAACCTCCCAGAGGCGCAGTGTGGCTTTCAGCCAGAATGGAGTACAGCGGACATGATATTTGCTGTGAGGCAAGTCCAGGAGAAGTGCATCAAGCAGAACAAGCCTCTTTACTCTGTCTTCATTGACCTGACAAAGCCATTTGACACTGTAAACAGGGAGGCTCTCTGGATCATCCTGAGACATTATGGATGCCTGAGGAAATTTGTCAGGTTGATTCAGCTACTCCACAACAGAATGACAGGACAGGTTCTTTACAATGGTAATACATCATCTGCATTTGCCATTTCCTATGGGGTAAAACAGGGTTGTGCACTAGCCCCAGTTTTGTTCAATCTGTTCTTTGCATGTTGTCATGTGCTGTCCAGGGTCTGAAGGAGGAAGTGTATATCAGGAACCGATTGGACAGTTCTCTCTTTGATCTTCACCACTTGAACACACAGATGAAACACCTCCATACAGTCATCCAAGAAACCCTCTCTGCTGATGACTATGTGTTCCTGGTGCACAAAGACAGTGATCTACAGATGATGCAGAACAAATTCTCAGACACTGCTATGCTCTTCGGCCTATCAGCCTGAACAAGACTGAAGTACTTTACCAGCCGGTGCCAAGTACCAACTCTGTAGAACCAAAATCACTTTTAATGACACACAGCTGACAAGTGTAAACAGCTTCAATACTTGGGAAGCATCATCTCGAGTGATGGCTCTTTGGACAAAGAAATTCACTCCAGGATCAGCAAGGTCAGCCATGTACTAGGGTGGCTGCATACTGGAGTGCTCAATCAATACAACATCCATATCTCCACAATGCTGAAAGTCTACAGAGCTGTGGTTATCCCTTCTCTCCTGTATGGATGTGAGTCCTGGACTCTGTACCAAAGGCACATCAAACACAGGAGAAATTTCACATGCACGCTTTCCACTGCATCCTCAGCATTCATTGGCAAGACTGTGTCTCTGGAGGTCTTGGATCATGCGGAGTCCACCAGCATTGAGTCCCTGATTATCAGAGCCCAGATGTGGGTGGGACACATCACCAGAATGGATGACCACCATTTGCCTCGCCAGTTGCTCTATAGTGTACTGGCGTCTGGGAAGAGACCTCAAAGTCAACCATGCAAGCGCTACAAAGATACTGTGAAAGAAACCCTATGCCACTGTGTCATCCAGCCAAGGGAACTAGAAGCTGCAGCTGCTGACAGAACCTGCTGGTGAGCCCTGTGCTATGAAGCTTCCACCGGCTTTGAAGACAGGTGCTACCAAAAACTAATAGAAAATCGTGAGCGGCATCACAGAATAACACCCATGGTTATTGTAACAATGGACTTCTAGTGCCCCTATTGTGCTGGACTCTGTGCTTCCAGACTGGGACTTCAGAGCCATCTCCATGTCCACAGATGAACTGCACCACAGCATGTCTTCTTCAAACCTGAAGGACTACCATATACCTGAACTTGGCAGTAAAGTCCAGTTTGGCTTATCTCAAAAAGCTATACAAGAACAAACTTGATTAGGACCTGGATGAGAGACTATCAAGAAATCTCAAGGCTGTAAGCTAGACTGCGAATTTGAAAAAAAAAGTATCCTGGAGGAAGGCAGTGGCTAGCCACTTTTGTATCGTTGCCAAGAAAATAGCATCGACATGTCTGTGAAGTCACTTGAAGTCAAGCTTAATTCAAAGGAGACTCTGCCTTAACAAAATGCAAAAATTAACTGCTATTAACTGAGATATTTTTTCTACATCCTATATAAAATATACTTTTTCTTTCTGACTGGGAAAAAAATATATCTATATTGGAAACAGTAGTGTTTGCCGATTGCTAATTTCTAGGAAATGTATTTTTGATTTTTACATTTTACAGAAGAAAAATCCAATTTCATAGAATCATAGGGTTGGAATGGACCTTAGACTTCATCTAGTTCAGCCTCCTGCTCAGTGCAAAATCTACTAGGGCAGGGTTCCTCAACCTTGGCAACTTTAAGCTGGGGAATTCTGGGAGTTGAAGTCCACCCGTCTTAAAGTTGCCAAGGTTGAGGAACCCTGTACTAGGGCATCCCTGACAGATAACCAGCCAGGCTCTGAAGACCTCTTGTGAGAGAGAACTCACCACTTCACATGGCAGCCTGTTCCACTAGTTGACAGCTCACACCATCAGAAGCTCCTGAAGTCTAGCCTGAACCTACTTCCTTATAGTTTTAGCTCATTGCTTTTGGCCTTGACCTCTGGAATGAGGATAAATCCACTCCCACTTCTATGCATCAGCCTTTCAGATATTTGAAAATTGCTACCTTATACATTTGATAAATATATATATATATATATATATATACACAGTGGTACCTCGAGTTATGAACGCCCCTCCTTATGAATTTTTCGAGATACAACCAGCTCCGGCCCCAAAAATTTACCTCGACATGCGAACTCCGCCTCGAGCTACGAACCAGATCCGCGGCCATTTGCCCTGCTGCCACGTGGTTGCGGCTTCCTGTGGGCAAGATCGCGGTAGCAAGGAGATGTTCGGTGAGGCTTGTGGTGTGTTTTGTGGCGTTTGGAAGGTTTTTGGTGTGCTTGTCAGCATGGCTCCAAAGAAAATGCAGAGCAGGCTTGGCAAGAATGTATTTACATTGAACCTTATGGGGAAATTTGCCTCATGGTGCGACCAAATTCGGAGGGCGGATTATCCATATTTACATTGAACCTTATGGGGAAATTTGCCTCATGGTGCGACCAAATTCGGAGGGCGGAACGGATTAACCGTATTTACATTGAACCTTATGGGAAAATTTACCTCGAGTTGCAACCAACTCGAGTTGCGATCAGAGTCACGGAACGGATTAAGTTCGTAACTCGAGGTACCACTGTATATATATATATACATATATATCTCTCCCCTGGCTGGTACCTACCTTACCAGTAGGGGTCCTTGGGCAAAGACCCCCTAACGCTTCACCTGCCTACCTCAAAATATGAGAGTGACATGAACTAAGAGAGTCATGCCGGCTTGGACGTCGCCCGGATTAACAAGGTCCGTGTCAGATGTTGGGGAACCAGAACAATCTGATGTTAAGTGGGCTACTGGAACAAACCATACATGGACGAGACAAGAGAACTTGGAAATGATGGAATGCTACTACAACAGCAGACCTAATGAGGGGATATATGAAACGTATGAGGGAACTATGGATAGACAGAAGGCCTACATCCACACTAACTGAGAAACAACTAGTTACCCAGCGCTTCAACATAGTAAAGAGGAAGCTGCTCTCACAACTTGAGATAGACCAACTCCACATTACAACCCGGACTCAAGCAGACCTGGAAGAACAAGCAGATGTGCAGCCAACACCTGAAGCTGGAATGTCACTGCCACCCCTTCCATTACAGAGCACAGCAGCTGATATGAGGCATAAGATCATGGATAAACTAGCTACAGTCAACCCTCGAGTCTGATTACCAAGGCTCAGTGGAGAAGTACCATCAGATAGTATGCTAGAAGATGCCAACAGAGCCCTCCAGACAATCCCTACTACCACCATAACTGAAACCAATGAATTGGTATATGCTACTGCTGCTGTAATCCTGGAAATGCTTGGCTACACGATCAAGAAGAACAGCAGTACATACCCACCCTGGAAAATGAGATTGGAGGCTAAGATCAAGGCAACTCGGAGAGAAGTCAGTCAGCTGGTGGAACTACAGAAGCGTGTGGAGATTAAGGATAAGACTCGGCTACTGAAAAAATACATGGGCCTGACTCCATCTGAAGCCCTAGAGACTGCTAAACAAAGGCTCACAGCACTGGCTACCAGGCTAAGGAGATACACTAGAGAAGCAGAGGCCAAGAAGATAAATGCCCTGTTCTCCAAAGAACCATCCAAAGTGTACTCCCAACTGCAGTGCAACCACAGAGTATCAGCTGAGCCACCAGCAGCGGAAACTGAACAGTACTGGAAGAACTTATGGGAGAAAGAGAAGACGCATAACACCAGTGCAAAGTGGCTTCAGGACCTGAAAGCAGACCACAGCAATCTCCCAGAACAGGAACCAGTCACCATCACAGTAGCAGACATCCAACAGCAGGTCAAGAACGTGAAAAGCTGGACAGCACCTGGCCCGGACATGATCCACACCTACTGGCTAAAGAAACTAACAGCAGTGTATGAACGCCTAGCAGCACAGATGAACCAACTGCTAGCAGCAGGCTCCCACCCAGACTGGCTAACACAAGGAAGGACAGTGCTGATCATGAAAGACCCTCACAAGGGAACAGCACCATCCAACTACCGGCCAATAACCTGCCTCCCCACAACATGGAAAGTTCTATCAGGCATCATAGCTGCCAAGCTACATGACCATATGGGCCAGTACATGAGCACAGCTCAGAAGGGCATTGGGAACAACACCAGAGGCTCAAAACACCAGTTACTCATAGATAGGGCAGTTGTCCAAGACTCAAGGTCTAGGCAGACCAATCTGAGCACAGCCTGGATTGACTACAGGAAAGCCTATGACTCAATGCCGCACACATGGATCTGTGAATGCCTGGCACTATACAAAGTCAACAAGAAACTAAGGACCTTCCTCAAGCACTCAATGGGACTGTGGAAGACAATACTGGAAGTGAACTCAAGACAGCTCGCACAAGTGGCCATCAAGTGCGGCATATACCAAGGTAATGCACTGTCCCCACTGCTGTTCTGCTAGGCTTAAACCCCCTCAGCCAGATAATCACAAGGTCTGGATATGGGTACAAGTTCAAGAGTGGAGTCACCATCAGCCACCTCCTCTACATGGATGACATCAAGCTGTATGCTAAGAGTGAACAAGACATCGACTCACTGATCCACCTGACGTGGATCTACAGTGAGGACATTGGAATGTCATTCGGACTGGAGAAGTGTGGCAGGATGATAGTAAAGAGAGGGAAGGTAGTTAAGACCGATGGAGTGGAACTACCAGTGGGCCACATAGCAGACATAGAGACCAGCTATAAATACCTTGGTGTCCCACAGTCACATGGGAACCATGAGGAGGAGGCAAGAAAGACAGCAACATCCAAGTACCACCAAAGGATAAGACAGGTCCTGAAGAGCCAGCTCAATGGGAAGAACAAGATCCATGCCATCAACATGTATGCCCTGCCAGTCATCAGATACCCTGCAGGTATAGTGAGCTGGCCAAAGGAAGACATGGAGGCTGCTGATGTGAAGACCCGGAAGCTCCTCACAATGTACGGAGGTTTCCACCCCAAGTCCAACACCCAGAGACTGTACACCAGGTGCAAAGAGGGCGGGCGGGGCCTGATGAGTGTCAAAGCCACTGTCCTGGATGAAACCCGAAGTATCTAGGAGTACATCAGTAAGATGGCACCCAAAGATGAGCTGCTGAGAGAATGCCTCAGGCAGCAGCAGACAAGGCAGGAGGTTCAAGCAGAGGAAGTGCCATGGCAAGACAAGGCCCTGCATGGGATGTACCATCGACAGATAGCTGAGGTGGCTGACACTGGGAAATAGAAGCAGGGGTCTACCACACTAGACAGGATCCAAGGTGCAGATTGTGCAAAGAGGCCTCAGAGACAGTCCAACACATAGTGGCAGGGTGTAAGATGCAGGCAGGAACAGCATACACTGAATGGCACAACCAAGTAGCTGGCATTGTGTACAGGAACATCTGCACAGTGTATGGGCTAGACCCCCCCAAGTCCAGGTGGGAGATTCCACAGAAGGTCATGGAGAATAACAGGGCTAAGATCCTGTGGGACTTCCAGATCCAAACGGACAGGCAGGTACTGGCTAATCAACCAGACATCGTGGTAGTAGACAAAGACCAGAAGACAGCGGTAGAGATAGATGTAGCAGTGCCAAGTGACAGCAACATCAGGAAGAAGGTGCATGAGAAGCTGGAGAAGTACCAGGGCCTGAAGGAGGAAATCGAGAGGATGTGGAGAGTAAAGGCCAAAGTGGTCCCAGTGGTGGTAGGAGCACTCGGGGCCATGACTCCTAAGCTGGGAGAATGGCTCCAACAGATCCCAGGAACAACATCAGAGCTCTCTGTGCAGAAGAGTGCAGTGCTAGGAACAGCTAAGATACTGTGCAGAACCCTCAAACTCCCAGGCCTCTGGTAGAGGACCGAGATTGAGGAAGACACATACCACCCATAGGGGTGAGAGGGGAATTTTTTTTTTCTCCATTATCTCTTCTGTAGGCTAAAGATACCCTGATTCCTTAACCATTCTTCACAGGACTTGATTTCCAGGCCTCACCAGTCTGGTAATCCTCCTCTGAATTTGTTTGCTGTCTTTTCTTTTCTTTTTTTTTGAAACACATTAAACAGTATTGATAAATGGGGGACTAACCAGGACAAAGTAGAGAGGAACAATTACTTCCTGTAATCTCGACTCTGTGCTCCTGCTAACAGACTACAAGACAGCATTTGTCATCTTAGCAGCTACATCATACTGCTGTTCCTTTTCACATGCACTACTGCCATCCCATTGTATTTTTCATTTTTCCTATCCAGACATTGAACTTTACATTTCTCCCTGTTAAATTCCATCCTATTAATTTCAAGCCACTACTCAAGTTATCTAGGTCTTTTTGAAGCTTCTCTTCCCCCTTTAAAATATTAGCCAAATATCCCTACCTTGGTGTTACCTGCATACTTAATATCCCCTCAACTTTCTCATCAAAGTCACTAATAAAAATGTTGAACCATACAGGGACCAAGACAAAGCCCTGTTGCACTCTACTCAATACTCCTTCCAAGCTGAAGTGAAACCATTAAACACACTGTTTGGTTTCAGACATTAAGAATTGTGAGTCCATCCAACAATAGTATCATCTAGGTCAAATTTTACCATTTTATTAAGAATGTCCTGATTTTTATTTTATTTATAGGCTTTGCTGAGGACTATGTATACTATGTCTACATCCTTCCCTGATCTACTAAACTAGTAACTTTATTGAAGAATATAGATTAATTAGCATGATTTGCAAGAAACCCATGCTGATTTCTGTTAATTGTAGCATGCATATCAAAGTACTCACAAACATGTTGCTTAATAATCTTTTCAAGAATTTGCTCAATACAGATATCAATCTGATAGTTCTGTTGCTTCTTGGGTGGTCCTCCTTCAATTCTTGAAGATAGAGATATTTGTTCTTTATTCTCCTGGAACACTGCCAGTCCTACAGGAGATCCCAAAGATTTCTGAGAGTGATTCTACTAACACTTCAATATTTTAAGATGTAATGTGTGGCTCTGGAGACTTGAATTTGTTTAAATTAGCCAAGTTCTTTCTTACCCTCTCCTTTTCTTTCCTAAGTTATAGTTGTCTCTTCTTCCTGATGGTTGAATGTGTCAATGAGAAGAGACACAAAATAGCAGTTAAGAAGTTCTACCCTCTCACTACTTTTGCCTTTTAACGGATGTATACGTTATTTGCCTAAGAGTTATAGAAAGAAAACTGGTTTATAGTTTTTCATATTTCTTACAAACCTCAGTTCATTCCAAGTTTTAGTCTTTCTGACACAATTTCTACATTTTTTGGAACCTACCTTGCATTCTTTGGTTATGTGATGCTTGTTCCATTACACACACACACACACACACACACACATATATATATACACATATACATATACATGCACACACACCTTTTTCTCTTCACCATTTTAGAGAGAAAATATATATCCATGATGACCTTTTTAGATTTCTGCATATATATCCATGATGGCCTTTTTAGATTTCTCCCATTTTTTTTGCAGAAATTGTTAACTGTCCTTTTAGTATCATGTTTTCTACGATTTCCCATCCTTCACAGACATTTTTCTCCTTCAGGATTTCAAGCCACTGTATCCATCCTACCATCCCTGGGAGTTCAACAAAATATTCTGAGATTCAGTGCTCTGATCTAATTCTTTTCAGTTCATCCTCTTCTCACATCAAGCCTTTATTATAGCCATAAGGCAAGCAGTCAGATACAGATGAAACAGATAAAAATGAAAAAAATGAGAGGCTAAAAAGAAAATAAATTAATACAACTTTTCAGATGCAAAGACAGGCATATGGCGCATATAGAAACACAGAGTTTGGCAATCCAGAAAGATATATCTGAACAACAGAAAGGAGAGGTGGCAAACAGAAATCATGCTCTCTGCCAGGGAATTTCTTCAGGATAGGATGGATAAAAGTCATCCAAGATTCCTTGCAGGGAAAAGAAAGAAAGAACAGATGGCTCAAAGACACAACTGAGCCATTTCCACAGGACGTATACATTGATGTAGGGGTATATTTTTATTACAACCCAACAGAGTGACAGAAGGCATTGCAATCAGTCTGGCTAAAATGCAGGTCCAGCAACAATTCAGGACTGTGATAGAGAAGTAGGAAGCTGGCACATACCCTTCTCAAAAGGCCCCACATGCTATGAGGCTGGGAACTGGACTTAGAAAGATTTGAAGTCAATGTCCCAAACACATTGCTTGAGGATCCTTGTGGTATTCTCATAGCCTAAAGGGCAAAAGCTCTACAACTAGAGTCTTAGGGAGTAAAGTTTGCCAATAACTTTTATCCCCTTGATATCATGACGTCAAGAAAATAGAATCCCTTGTTCTTTCTTCCACTCTCTGACAAATAATGTTGCGTGAGAGGGCAAGAATTTGTTAGTCCTCTGATTCTTGGTAGAGTTAGATCACCAGCAGATGTCAGGATTTTATATTTGGATTTTATTTAAAACATACTTTGCCCTTAAAGAAAGATTCCAGGGTGAATCACAATAATCCAAGAGCTAAAAATGTACCATTAGTTGCCTTCCAGAAGCTAGATTTGTACAAACAAAACTAGTTTAAGATAGCATGTTGTGCAAACCAAGAAAATTGGTTTAACTTATCAAACTATGATTGTTAAACATGGTTAATTATGCTATGCAACCTGGGTATGGTAATGCATTGTGTACATATTTGCATTATGTCATGGGCTGGGTGCATCTTTTTAATTGAAATACTGAGCAGTGGTGAGGATGCTTGGAGTTGTAATCCAAACAAATCTTTCTGGGGATCATCTTTGGGAAGGTTGATAACAGTCAGTCAATTTTATCCAGCCACCCCGGATTCTGAAACATCATTGAATTTCAAGATTATTCAAAAATGGCAGATGTGAGACTAAAATTATTCAACAGAAAAATCCCTTCTGGTTGTATTCAAACGTTATGTTCAATCATAGGTTGCTTAATAAATCACAGCTGGCTGGCTTTGTACACAAAGTCACAATGGTTGGGTTCATACAACACAAAAACCAAAAAGACATTATAACTTAGCCTTAACAGCAGCCATTGTTTCAATGGTACTAAACCTGTCTCCAAAGAATCATTTACAGTACTATTTTCCTTAACCAGACCTCCATTCTAACTGCCTTAGTTGGCCATGGGCAGTAAATATTAAGTGACAGCTTATAAGGGTACTTATTAAACACACAAATAGCCTTGTTTGCTAGTGAGCTCCATCTGAAGGAAGAAAGGATGTTTCACTGTTAATAAAGGTAATGTTTACAAGCTTCCTTATCAGAATAATGATACCCCTGGTTCTCACACACTACAAGCTTTCAAAATTCCATTCCCAAAATTCTCCTTCCAAGCAGATATTAAGTAAGGCCAAGTCTCACATGAAGCCAATGAAATAAAAAAAGAAAGAAATGAGTTCAAGTTGCAACAAAGCACCAATTCTTAGTGGAAAGAATGGCTGGAAACAGCAAGGAGACAAACATCAGCCAGGAACAGAACTCGTGAAGTAGTCTGTTTTAGATCAACCATCTACAGTGCATTCGGAAAGTATTCAGACCCCCTTCACTTTTTTCAATTTTGTTATGTTGCAGCCTGATACTACAATCATGCAAATTCATATTTTTCTCATTAATCTACACTCAGTACCCCATAATGACAAAGTGAAAACAGAATTTTAGAAATGTCTGTAAATTTATTAAAAAGAAAAAACTGCAGTATCACATGTACTTAAGTATTCAGACCCTTCACTCAGTACTTTGTTGAAGCACCTTTGGCAGCAATTACAGCCTCGAGTCTTTTTCAGTATGACGTGACAAGCTTTGCACACCTGGATTGGGGGATTTTCTGCCATTCTTCTTTGCAAATCCTCTCAAGCTCAATCAGGTTGGATGGGGACCATCGGTGGACAGCCATTTTCAGGTCTCTCCAGAGATGTTCAGTAGGGTTCAAGTCAGGGCTGTGGCTGGGCCCCTCTAGGACATTCACAGAGTTGTCCCTAAGCCATTCCTGTGTTGCCTTGGCTGTGTGCTTAGGATCGTTGTCCTGTTGGAAGGTGAACCTTTGGCCCAGTCTGAGGTCCTGAGCACTGTGGAACAGGTTTTCATTGAGGAGATCTCTGTCTTTTGCTCCATTCAGCTTCCCCTCAACCCTGACCAGTCTCCCAGTCCCTGCTGCTGAAAAACACCCCCACAGCATGATGCTGCCACTACCACGTTTCACTGTTGGGATGGTATTGGGCAGTTGATGAGCGATGCCTGGTTTCCTCCAGACATAACGTTTAGAATTGAGGCCAGACAGTTCAATCTTGGTTTCATCAGACCAGAGAATCTTGTTCCTCACAGTCTGAAAGTCCTTCAGGTGGTTTTTGCAAACTCCAAGCAGGTTTTGCACTGAGGAGAGGCTTCCGTCTAGCCACTCTGCCATAAAGCCCAGATCGGTGGAGGGCTACAGTGATGGTTGTCCTTCTGGAATTTTGTCCCATTTCTACAGGATCTCTGGAGCTCAGTCAGAGTGACCATCGGGTTCTTGGTCACCTCTCTTACTATGGCTCTTCCCCGATTGCTCAGTTTGGCCAGGCGACCAGCTCTTGGAAGAGTCCTGGTTGTGCCAAACTTCTTCCATTTGAGAATTATGGAGGCCACTGTGCTCTTGGGAACCTTCAGTGCAGCAGACATTTTTTTGCAGCCTTCCCCAGATCTGTGCCTTGCAATAATCCTGTCTCTGAGCTCTGCAGGCAGTTCCTTTGACCTCATGGCTTTTGCTCTGATACAATATGCAGTGTCAGCTGTGAGGCCTTCTACAGAGAGGTGTGTGCCTTTCCAAATCATGTCCAATCAATTTAATTTACCACAGGTGGACTCCAATCAAGGTGTAGAAACAGCTCAGCAACAATCAAGGGAAATGGGAGGCACCTGAGCTAAATTTCAAGTGTTGTTGCAAATGGTTGGAATACTTAAGCACATGTGATAGTTCAGTTTTTCCTTTTCAATAAATTTACAGACATTTTTAAAATTCTGTTTTCACTTTGCCATTATGGAGTTCTGAGTGTAGATTAATGAGAAAAAAAGTGAATTTGAACGATTGTAGTGTCAGGCTGCAACATAACAAAATTGAAAAAAGTGAAGTGGGTCCGAATACTTTCTGAATGCACTGTATATACACTCATAGACTAGTTGTAATAGAAAATTCTTCCCCTGTATAGGGTTGGCCTCTGACTCTCAAGATTATCTAATGATCCCTTCTTACAAGAGTAGCCCGTATGTTTCAAAGGCATTTCTTTTATGGATGTATAAGGATGGTTGAGTAAAAAGTGTGGAATGTCAGGAATGTATCTTAATTAGAATTTAAATTGTTCCTCAACTGCCTTACAAGTAGGTATCAAAAGACATAATTAATCTTCACATTATGCAATTTTTAACCCATTCTGTTTGTTTCCTTTTGGGAAAGCAAGCATTCCTCTCCTTCACATCCAAATTCTTACCATTTGAATTTTTTGCCTCTCGTTTTTTCTAGTCACTCTTATAACAGGGCAAATGCCAACTTCCCCCAACTTGGTGCTCTTCCTAGATGCTGGACAACTCCCATAATATCACAACAACTAGCTAGGGCATTTTGGAAGTCGAAAGCCAACCCTGCTGGAGGGTAGAATAAACCCCCTCTTTTCTGATAAAAGTATTCCTTGTCCTTGGTTTCAAGAATTATCTTTTTGAAGTACTGACATACCCATTAAGGAAAATTCAGCAGCAGCAATAGCTTCAATTCTGTCTTACATGCACAAGCTAGCAGAATGGATTCTGATGCTACAAATATGTAAACTGGATGGGGGATTTCTTCCATTCACACCCAAATTGAGTCTGACTAGGTGCAAAACTGTTTATCATATCTGGTCCCTCAGCACCACAAGCTTTAATCCAGTATTGCCAGGTGAGCTTTACTGCCCTCTATGTGATATAGACCATGTTTGCATAATTCTTAGTGGGTTATGTAATCATAGCCATTGTGACCAGGTAACCTGGCTGGCTTAGCATTATGGCTGGCTTAGCATTATGAACACAACCACAGAATGTTGAGCTAGATAAGATAGAATATTTCTTACATCCCAGATTGTGTTGTCTTGATTCAAATAACTCTCCAACAAAGTACTATATGGATGGAGAGTTTGATCTACTCTTACAGTGGTTTCGTATATTGCATTACATTGCCCTAAACCAGCGTTTCTCAACCTTGGCAACTTTAAGCTGTATGGACTTCAACTCCCAGAATTCTAGAGCCAGCATGCTGGCTGGGGAATTCTGGGAGCTGAAGTCCATACAGCTTAAAGTTGCCAAGGTTGAGAAACACTGCACTAAACCATAATGTAATACATTTAGATTTGTCTTAGTGTAATATGTGATCCCATCTATTATGAATAGTTGAGCAAGCCATTATTTTAACTGACCAGCAACTGGATTCACATATCACACTGAGGCAGTATTTTCACCCTTAATAGCCATTATTTATTGAATTAACCTGGTTTTGTGTAGCTTACTGAATCACAAACCATTTAGGCTTAGTATTAAGCCAGCCTGTGGCAAAATCAAACCACACTATACCTTGGCATAATATGAGAATCCTGCTTATTATCTATGTTTGCATTACACCATGACCCACTAACCAGACAGCTGTGTTTCAATCTAGCATGTTGTGCAAATCCAGAATCTTTTAATATTAACTTAAGGGGGTCACAGGAGACTTGTTTTCCCACAGAGACTTGATCTTTGTGTGCTATATATTTTGTATCCCCCACCCCTTAGAAATGGTTTAGCTGGATGTCCACAAAAGGGGTTTGAGGGCATCAGATTGTCTTATAGTCTTTGAGGTTCCAAGCCTACTGTTTGCCCCAGGCCCTTTGAAGATTTTAAAGATCTAAGGACAAGCTGTTCAAGGAGTCCCTTCTGTTCTTCTCACTTTATCCAACGGCATTTGCATCTTATTCTCCACTGATTTTTTTTTCTTCTTCACTGAAGTCAGCGGGCCAGGAACCGGGAGCGTGAGGGCGGGGGTGAAAATCCAAGATATTGAAGAAACTCCTAGGCATTTAGCCTTACTGCCTTGAATGGGGAAAAAAATCGATTCATCTGTTCACTTAAAATATCGAACTACAGTTGGGATGGGGGACCCCTCCATATCTGCCAGAATCCAGTTTGCTCTTTTTCTTTCGCACATCACAGGACCAACAGGTAAAAGGAGGGAGGGAGGGAGGGAGGAACGGAGGGTGTGCATAACGCGAAGAAATGAACCTTCCTCGCTTGGCTCTGGGGCTTTGTACTACAATTGCCCAAGGGCGGGTGCGCGGGCAGGCGGGCAGGTGCAGTACAATTCTCTGCACGTCTACTCGACGGGCAGCTCTCTGGGGTTGAATGGGATTACTCCAAAGCGTCAGCTGCGGCGGCGGCTGCTAGGAAAAGGTGCTGCCCGCGAGCCGTGTGTGCTTCTGCGCCTCTGAGTTTCGCGATTCGTGGCCCCAAGAGCGGAGTCGAACCGAGGGGCCGGAGGAACCTGTAAAAGACACCCACAAAGCGCGAAGGAGCGCGATGATTTCTTTGCCTTTCCGCCTTAATTGGTACTTGGAAAGCAGGCTGCTGGTGCTACCTGAAACAGCCCCGCCTAACGCTGCGCTTGCGCAGCGTCTCCTCCTCGTCCAGCTTAATCCTGGCAGCAAAAGAGGCGGCGGCGGCCGGAGGCTTGGGGAGTCAGCCTGATCGGCGTCCGGACGCTGCGGGTTCGCTGGTGGAGCCCCGGGGTGGCAGGCAGGCAGGCAGGTAGGTCGGCCAAGGTTTGCTCCTGGTTTTCTAGACTCGGAATCAGCCTTTCCCAGCTCAGAGTGTTGGAGGTGCAACTCCCGATGTCTTTGGACTACAGTTCCCACCAAGCACAGATGGAGCGGCTGTTGGCAGGGAGTCGTCCTCCACTACGTCGGAGGTCTGAGTCACATGGGCTGATATGCGGAGATCAACGAAGGCTTTAGACGTCCCTTTCCTTCCTTGTGCCCTGTAACGGCGAGGCCACGGGGTACTCCGGGCCGCATCTCCTTTCCGTTTGCTTGGGGCGAAGGAGGCTGCTCAGAGGGGTCCACGAGCCGGGTTTCTCGGCATCTGGACGTCCCTCGTTCTCCTCTCGCTTTGCCTGACGTCCCTTCCAGTAAAAGAAACGTCGCGCCCCAGCTCGGTGCCCTTCCTTCGTGTTGGACTGCAATTCCCATCATCCGAGCCAGCGGCTGCGTTCATTGGGAATTAGGTGATGGTGGCCATAGTGTCGGGAGCACAGTGCTGGGGAAAGCTGAACTATCTTGGAGGCGGAAGGGATCGAAGTGGGATTCGGAAGGAAGAAAGCGGTTGTGTGTTTCTTTCGAATGGAAAGGGGTAGGATAACTGGCTTCTCTTAGACTACTTTTCCCACGATCAAATTAAGAGAGATTCCCGCCAGTCCGGTATCTTTTAGTTCCAGCACAGTTGCCTCTGTAATTATATTGAGCCGGGAGTGGTTCGCTGAAAATCGCCTTTTCGTCCACCTCTCCTTCAAATGCGGGCTGCTTCCTCCCTCCCTCTCTCTCTCCGTAGAACATTTTCAGTCAGGCGTTCACACCGTAAGCTCGTGTGGAGGCACGTTGGAAGCTAGTCCACTTCTCTCATGCTCGTTTTCTTCTTCGGTGTATCGGCCTCAGATAGACTTGAATTCCTGCAGGAGTTCTAGACCTCGAGCTTTGCCGAAGCGGCAGTTTATGGCTCCCGTGGGTCCCCCACGAACTTGGGCTGCGCTGCCTGGGAGTGATGGAAGGTGGAGTCTGGTGCTTTGCTGGGTTCTTCTCCTTTCCCCTCTGAGAGGGAGCAAAAGGGGAGGAAGGAAGAAGCTCCTTCATTCTCTCCTTTCCTCCTCACGCACTTTTAGGAGGAACGAGGGGAAGCGCGGAGACCTGGATTGCTGGCTGAAGCTGAAAGCCGGGCCTAGTCATTCTCTTTCTTGCTCCTGGGAACTAACAGCGGGGGTGGCGGGAGGTAAGAGAGGGTGCGCGCGAAAGAGCTTGAGGTGGGAGCCGCTGGTACTCCTGGGGAGTCGGCCGCCGCCGCCGCCGCCGCCCCTGCGGCCGCGTGCGTTTCCCTGGGACCGCGAGTGGGAACGGGGAATACCATCTCTGATTACAAAGACTGGAGGCCACCTTGGAGCGGAAGGAGCAATAGCCTTCCCGCCGTCGCCACCACGGCCACCACTCCCGGGAGGTGTCGCAAGGTGCCCTAAGGAGCGCTGAGGACTTTCAGTGGAGACGGAGAGAGGAAGGCCGGGCCCCTGTGGCAGCAACCAGCAAGCGAGGCGCAGCCATGGAAACAATGGGCTTTCTTGGTGCAGAAGCTGCTCCCGTGGCGGCTCGCGGGAGGGAAACGTTGCCGGGGGGACCGGGGAGGGAGAGACGGGGACCCTTGCGCTCCGCCCGCGGTTCCCACCTTAGGAAGAAGCAGGCAGGGCAGGTGGGAGGCAGGAAGGGGGGGGGGCTGCGTTTGCTTGGAACAGGAGTGGTTGGAAAATGTCTCTTGCTGGGGGTACCGTCTCCTGTGGGGGAGAGAGATCGCGTATCACCACCTCCACCATCTCTGGTGCGGTTGCTGTCGCTGCAATCGCCAGGCGGGTAGCTTTGGCGACAGCATCTGCCTCTCCCAGCGGGGAAAGGACGATCTTTGCTGCAGCCCACGGCACCTCGCCCTTACTGTATCTAAGGGACGGCTGCCTCTGGTCTCGCTTCAACTCTGCCTGCTAGCGAGCTTGTTATTTTTAATTAGTCTCCTCCCCTGTTTTTAGATATTGTCCAGAAACAAAGCAAGCAGCATAATAGCATAATAAATAATTGGATGAAAATGCCAAATCCAGTCTGAACACCTGGCTGACTGCATGACCAGCAGCAGCTAGCGCCTAGGAGAGTAATAGAAGTGCTAACAGAAGGGCATTTCACCTTTTTGTCACCACTGATCTGAGATGTGTGTAATGTACAGGGAATTTCTTCCAACAGAATCACACAGACCTTCAATATAAGGCACCTACTTAGTCTCTTAAATTTCTAATTTTGGATATTATTCTTGTTAATCAAAAGGAAACTGAGACAAACTTAGGTTAACTTCTTTTTTAAATGATCAGCTTGCTGTAACATGGGGGACAGCCCCCTCTTGGGTGGTCTCCTAAGGACAAGGCAGTTTTATTATTCCAAATTTACATGTGCCCACTCCCACACTTTTGAAAGCTTAGAATGCAGACCTCTTAAGCTTGGAAAATGCAGTCTGAAAACAAATGGTTGTTTTCCTAATGTGTAAAGAATTTAAGGCTTTTAGAATACCTTACAACTGCATATAAGCTGTTAGTAGGGCATTAGGTTTAATTGTTAAGATGTATTGTGTATGCTTGGTTTGATTTATAAAAAGAGTGTTCAGTGAGAACTTTTTCATGTTCTCATGAAATGTTATAAAGGTTATTCTAAATACTAACATTTCTCCTGCCTGAATGCCTTAGCACTGCTGTCCCCATCAGGCACTAATGGTCCGTAATTTAAATCCATCCATAAAGGAAGATGAATGACTTGGCTTCTGTCCAGTGCTGACCATTCATTGGTTGGGACATGAGAGTGCAGCCTAAAATTTATAGTTGTAAGATATGTGCCCTTATGGCTATGAAGTTGTAGTACAAAAAACAATAGAGGGTGCTTGTTCTACTCTCCCTGCATTACTTTATTTTCAGTTATGTTAGGTGGAGCAAAAATACTATTTGGCAGGAAACCCAGTATTGTGATCTAAGTCCTGGAGAAATCGGAAGTCTCAGCAATGGATTGGGCCCAGGGAGGAATATTGTGATTGCAAAGGAGAAGCAGTTAACTGCCATATTGTGTGTTCTGCATTAAAGGGGAAGCCATTTCTGTAGAAATAATTTAGAACTGTTACTTAATAAATACATAAGGACTGTGTTCTTTGTGTCCCAAATACAATAAACTCATGTCTGCTCTTTAAGGGAAAAAACAAAACAGTGCTTCAAAAGCCTTCCACACTCCAGAATTTGCTGCTGTAGTATTTGTGGTTAGTTGCTCAATCCCCCCTTTTTGTAGGGGAATTACTGTGTGGATATTAAAACACTGACATGCTGACACCTGAGCATTGTGGTGAAAGCTTATAGCATATGAAAGCTAGCAGCATCACTGTTCTGATATGGAAGCTTGTCTTACAATGTGAATGCCAGTTGATTACATTTTTTAATTCATTGTGATGATATCTCTGTCTATTTCATACTTCAGCTTATTTTATTATCTTGGATGTGAGTGTGGATTGCTTAGAAATTTACTGTTTTTAGGTGTGACTGGATTTTTATGGTGTTAATTGTAAGTTATTTACATTTTTACACATTTTAAATAGTTAAACTATACCAACTATCGTTTATATTTAGAAATATGTCAGTTTGTCTGTGATTCCCTGGTGGTGTTATTGTTGGAGAAGCCAGGTGCCTTTGCAGTTCAGCAACTCCTTGCGGTGGTGTTTGCTTTAGAAACTTCTGATTTTCTTTCTTCACCTTTCTGTTGGATTCACATTTTCTCAGAGGAAGCAGTGGGATTAGAAGTGGCTTGCTCTGTTTGTACCTCTGGTATACATTTAAAGAGGGGTCTTCTGTACCTCTCAGTTTCTCTCTAGAACAGTGTCCTGACACATCAGGCTTTTTATGCAAAGCAATTCTCAGTGTCAGTTTGTGCACAACACAGGTGTGTAGCTGATTTATACCATGGGACTGTGAGAGTATGCCTTAGGCATACACATTTACTCATTCACACCCTTTCTTGTGAATCAGGGTCTATCGCCAGCGCAGTGCCACACCCTGTCCCCTGTGTAACTTGAACACCAGGGTTGTGTGGGAACCGACCCTAAGACCTCTTCAGATTAAAACTCCAGTTTCCTTCAGACTAGTTGTTCAGGATGCAATCCCACATCCAGCAAAGTGTGTGGCAATAGCCTCCAGTTTTATTCTTGCACTAGGTTATAAGCTGGAAACATCTGCTGAAACAAATTGAGCAATAGCTTTTTAGACACTCATGTGATATATCTTGTCTTTCTTAATAAGCAGGGACTGTGTGTGAATATGCCTGAAGGTGAGCTCTTGGTCAGAAGACAGCATCCAAATAAACCCATTTAATTTCTTCCCCAGTTGTTGGGTTTCCATCCAATGCCAAGGTGAAGTGTACACCCTCGCTTAAAGCAGAGGCAGTAAGAAGGGAGTAGATAGCTGGAGCGGGGTGGGGGTGGGGGACAACACAAATCTTTTTCCCAGATAAAGAAACTTGCCCAAAATAAAACTGACCTGAATTGAACTACATTCCAAATAAAATACTGGAATCCTACTGATCTGATGGTATTGAAACTATTTGATTTTTTACTTTTACTGCTAAATTGGTATCTTATTCTTTAAAATGGATAACTAAAGCCTCAAATTTCTATGTGAGAGGCAGCAGTATTCATCTCCCAAATTTTTATCTAAGTGTATCATTTTTTTAAAAAAAGTGTAATTTTGCTTGAAATTTGTACCATGTGAAATACGAAGCTGGGATCTAAAGCTGGGAACTTTAAACAAAGTTCAGTAATATTGGTATTTAGTGCCAATGTTTGGGTATTACATTCCATTGGTTGGAATTCTATAAGTGGCATGCTAATAATCAGTCTATTTAATTCTGACTAATTATCAATAGTAGTCTTGAAAGTGCATGTCAAATTAAGTTATATTTTCTAATTTACTCCTCTTTTGATGGCCATGCAACTTATGGGAAAGAGGAGAAAACCACTCCTGGAAAATTGTCATTTATTTGAGCAGGCATCTGGTTAACCATTTTGGAAACAGAATGCTGGCTTAAATAGGCTTTGGGTCTGATGCACTATGGTTCTTAATTCAGCGTAAAGGGTGATGTGGCACACTGCTGAATCCCTGTAAGTCATGGAGCCTCCGTGATTTACTACCAGTTTTGGAACATGTTTCTTGGTGCAGAAGGTGAAAGCCAGATGTGTACGTCTGCACCTGGGATCTTTCTGAAATGTTTTGATTCTGCAGTGAATATACTTCTACAAAGAAAAAATGGTGATGGTGACAAGGTATTCTCCTGTCAGTTGTGCTTCTTTCCAATAACAGTTAAGATCCCATGGTGCGGTTTTCCTCCTTTGCATCATACCTTTTCTTATCTCTTAGATGGGGAGGCGTGTTATTCTAGGTGGTGTCTTTGGCTCTGCCTACCTTCTTTTATTCTGTGCTTAATTTTTCCCAGCTTCTCTAATGTAATTTCTGTATGCAGCTTTCCCAAACTGGGGACCTCCCGTTGTGCTGGACTATGGCTCCTATCACCTCAAGCAGCATGGCTGTTGCTGGCTCAGTTATGAGATCGATAGGCCTGCACATCCTGAGAGCATCAACTTGGGACAAGGTTGCTACAGGCACCGAGTGCTATTGACTTCAGCAGAAACTATTCACCGTTCTATGAATTGCTCCTCATTTCATTTAAAACAGGACAACTTGCATGTATAAAATGAAGTTACTAATGTTCACTTCTCTTGCTTCACCACTTCTTGAAGTGATCCTGCTAAAAAGACTGTTTCATATCTCGTTTTCCTTATATATCTACTCACTGTCCACATCAGGGTAATGCAAGAATGTATTAATCACTTCCTTTTGGGTCACTCATTACCTGCTTTCTTAACTGATGGCTAGAAGAGAGACCAGCTTGTAGCATTCATGTTTACCTTGGATGTAAGTGGCAATTTGGGATTACTGAGCTTTTGTGAATGTTATGCATGCGCATGATGCATGATGCACTTAGAATTGTTACTTCCTAAGAAACATCTTCAGTGTTTTAAAACTGGTTGGTCCAGTGCACAAGAACTTCACATATTCAGTGTTTCCTTTTGTAAGAAAATACATTCCAAATTAGATGTATTATTCTGAGCGCACATTTATTGTTTCCTGAATAAGCAATCTAGTGTCAAACATACTCCTTGTTTTTGAAAAAGGCTTGTGATTACTTCAGAAGCCAGCTGGATCATAAAAACCCAGTTAAATTATGTAAATATTACATTGTAAATTATATTCTGGAATTGGCTTTTCTTTTGCTGTTAATTGCCAAGATATTTTATTGATTGATACAAATCTGGAAGTTCACCTACATGTTTTGTTTTTTTTCAGAGGAAAGTAGTTCTATGGCAACTAGATAAATGTTTTGAGATTTCAGTATGGATTGTAGGCATAGAAAATAACTAGAAGAGGGAAGGTGGGCAATATCAACTTGATATTTTATTGGCTTCCTAATTCTTTATAGCACTGAAAACCATTTTGTTTATTATAAGAGTAAATTTTGTTGTTGTTTAGTCGTTAAGTCGTGTCCGACTCTTCGTGACCCCATGAACCATATTGCGCCAGGCCTTCCTATCTTTCACTGCCTCCCTCAGTTTGCTCAATTTCATGCTCATTGCTTCAGTGATGCTATCTAGCCATCTCATCCTCTGCCGTCCTCTTCTCCTTTTGCCTTCCATCTTTCCCAGCATCAGGGTCTTTTCCAAAGAGTCCTCTCTTCGCATTAGGTGACCAAAGTATCTGAGCTTGAGCTTCATTATCAATCCTTCCAATGAGCAATCAGAGTTGATTTCCTTTAAGATTGACTGGTTTGACCTCCTAGCAGTCCAGGGGACTCTTAAGAGTCTTCTCCAGCACCACAGTTCAAAGGCATCAATTCTTCGGCGTTCAGCCTTCTTTATGGTCCAGCTCTCACAGCCATACATTACTACTGGAAAAACCATAGCTTTGACTATGCGGATCTTTGTCGGCAAGGTGACGTCTCTGCTTTTTAATATGCTATCTAGGTTTGCCATAGCTTTCCTCCCAAGGAGCAAGCGTCTTTTAATTTCACGGCTGCAGTCTCCGTCTGCGGTGATCTTGGAGCCCAAATAAATGAAGTCTGTTACTGCTTCCATTTCTACCCCTTCTATTTGCCAGGGATTGATGGGTCCAGATGCCATGATCTTAGTTTTTTTAATGTTGAGTTTCAAGCCAGCTTTCGCACTCTCCTCTTTCACCCTCATCAAGAGGCTCTTTAGTTCTTCTTCACTTTCTGCCATTAGGGTGGTATCGTCTGCATATCTGAGGTTATTGATGTTTCTCCCTGCAATCTTAATTCCGGCTTGTGATTCTTCCAGCCTGGCATTTCTCATGATGTACTCTGCATATAGGTTAAATAAGCAGGGTGACAGTATACAGCCTTGTCGTACTCCTTTCCCTATTTTGAACCAATCGGTTGTTCCATGACCGGTTCTAACTCTTGCTTCTTGGCCCGCATACAGATTTCTCAGGAGACAGGTAAGGTGGTCTGGTATCCCCATCTCTTTAAGAATTTGCCACAGTTTGTTGTGATCCACACAATCAAAGGCTTTTGCATAGTCAATGAAGCAGAAGTAGATGCTTTTCTGGAACTCTCGTGCTTTCTCCGTGATCCAGCGAATGTTGGCAATTTGATCTCTAGTTCCTCTGCCTCTTCGAAACCCAGCTTGTACATCCGGTAGTTCTCGGTTCACATACTGCTGAAGCCTAGCTTGTAGGATTTTGAGCATAACCTTGCTAGCATGTGAAATGAGTGCAATTGTGCGATAGTTTGAGCATTCTTTGGCATTGCCCTTCTTTGGAATTGGAACGTAAACTGACCTTTTCCAATCCCGTGGCCACTGTTGCGTTTTCCAAACTTGCTGGCATATTGAGTGCAGCACTTTAACAGCATCGTCTTTTAGTATTTTAAATAACTCAGCTGGAATACTGTCATCTCCACTAGCTTTGTTGTTAGCAATGCTTCCTAAGGCCCACTTGACTTCACTCTCTAGGATGTCTGGCTCAGGGTCAGTGACCACACCAGCATGGACATCAGGGACATTAAGATCTTTCTTGTAGAGTTCTTCTGTGTATTCTTGCCACCTCTTCTTAATCTCTTCTGCTTCTGTTAGGTCCCTGCCTTTTTTGTCCTTTATCGTGCCCATCTTTGCACTAAACGTTCCTTTGATATCTCCAATTTTCTTGAAGAGATCTCTAGTCTTCCCCATTCTATTGTTTTCTTCAATTTCTTTGCATTGTTCATTTAAGAAGGCCTTCTTATCTCTCCTTGCTATTCTCTGGAAATCTGCATTCAGTTGCTTATATCTTTCCCTTTCACCCTTGCTTTTCGCATTCCTTCTTTCCACAGCTATTTGTAAAGCCTCATCAGACAGCCATTTTGCTTTCTTGCATTTCTTTTTCTTTGGGATGGTTTTAGTTGCTGCCTCTCGTACAATGTTACAGACCTCCGTCCATAGTTCTTCAGGCACTCTGTCTACCAAATCTAATCCTCTAAATCTATTCATCACCTTCACTGTGTACTCACATGGAATATGATCTAAGTCATACCTGAGTGGTCTAGTGGTTTTCCCTACACTCTTCAATTTAAGCCTAAATTTTGCAGTAAGAAGCTCATGATCTGAGCCACAGTCAGCTCCTGGTCTTGTTTTTGCCGTCTGTATAGAGCTTCTCCATCTTTGGCTGCAAAGTATGTAATCAATCTGGTTTCGGTATTGACCATCTGGTGATGTCCATGTGTAGAGTCGTCTCTTGTGTTGTTGGAAAAGAGTGTTTGCTATGACTAGCTTGTTCTCTTGACAGAACTCTATTAGCCTTTGCCCTGCTTCATTTTGTACTCCAAGGCCAAACTTGCCTGTTATTCCGATTACTCCTTGACTTCCTACTTTAGCATTCCAATCCCCTATGATGAAAAGGACATCTTTTTTTGGTGCTAGTTCTAGAAGGTCTTGTAGGTCTTCATAGAACCGGTCAACTTCAGCTTCTTCGGCATCAGTGGTTGGGGCATAGACTTGGATTACCGTGATGTTGAATGGTTTTCCTTGGATACGCACTGAGATCATTCTGTCGTTTTTGAGGTTGTACCCCATTACTGCCTTTCCCACTCTCTTATTGACTATGAGTGCAACTCCATTTCTTCTAAGGGTTTCTTGCCCACAGTAGTAGATATAGTGGTCACCTGAATTAAATTCACCCATTCCCGTCCATTTCAATTCGCTGATTCCCAAGATGTCGACGTTCAATCTTGTCATCTCATGTTTGACCACATCCAGCTTGCCTTGGTTCATGGATCTTACATTCCACGTACCTATACAATATTGTTCTTTACAGCATCGGACCTTCTTTTCGCTTCCAGATACATCCACAGCTGAACGTCCTTTCGGCTTTGGCCCAGCCGCTTCACTCTTTCTGGAGCTACTTGGAATTGCCCTCCGCTCTTCCCCAGTAGCATATTGGACACCTTCCGACCTGAGGGGCTCATCTTCCGGCGTCATATCTTTTAGCCTTTTAACATTGTCCATGGGGTTTTCTTGGCAAGGATACTGGAGTGGGTTGCCATTTCCTTCTCCAGTGGACCACATTTTGTCAGAACTCTCTGTCATGACCTGTCCGTCTTGGGTGGCCCTGCACGGTATAGCTCATGGCTTCACTGAGTTACACAAGCCCCTTCGCCACGACAAGGCAGTGATCCATGAAGGGGATAAGAGTAAATACTGATTTTTAAATTGCTTAATAACATCAGTCCATAATAAATGTCAGTCTGCCACACTTTGGATAATAGCTTCTTTTGTCTGCAAGGTATTTAACTTCAAACATTTCCATTTTTAATAACCATATTTGAAAGCCTAACAGTCTTTTGTGCTCCTTTAACAAAGAGCTATATTGTTCTGATAATGCAGTTTAGCAGTAGTGTTATTTTCTCTGTCAGAATCTGTCACTGACTTTATCTCCCTTTCTGTGTTGCATGGTTTAGTCAAGTCTCTGCAGTTTTTTGTTCAGCACAATATGAATTTAATTGTAAGCTTTACACCTCCTTCTTAGTCATTATAATATATTCCATATCTCATTATGTCTTGGACTTCAATGTTGGCTTTAATACTATAGGATAAGGTTTTTACCTGTATTTTGTTACTTCCATGTCATCTTCCACTTGATTCTTAACTTAGAACAAGTCTCTTTTTTTAAAGAAATCTTTTCCTCCACCCTATGTTATGAGCCGCCTAGAGTTGTGTTTTAAGATGGGCAGCCATACAAATCTTTTGAATGAATGAATGAATGTTGGATTTCAAGCTCCATAATCCTTCAGGCAGCATAGATTTGAAGAAAGCTACCATATCATGCCTACTTTTACATAAAGTTTTCCTTCAGTACACAAAATGAATAGTGAAACTTGGGGAGGGGAGGGACTATAGAAAGAAAAACTGCTGTGATAATCTCAGTATTGATAGAAAAAGGGATATGTATCAAAGAGTGTATAATGAAGCATTGTAGGTTCATGTAATAATAACATTATTCAAGTAGTAGAAGTAATTTGACTGATAATTTTATCTGTAGTTAATGTGAATTGTTTTGTTCTTACCTCAGTACCTGCCAGTAATGAAGTTAGAGGCCAATAAAGAACCAATGATTGAATAAAAGGGTTAATGAGAGAGACCACTATTGCTTTCCTTCAATTAGGTCAAAATGTGTCTCTTTTAGTTGTGATTAATGCTTAAATTATAAAATGTGTTTCTCTAAATCTTTAATAGAAGTGTATCTTGAAGCCTTGGCGACTACAGTGTTATGGTGTGCATGTGAATTATGGTGTCCATAATTCTGTAGGTGTCACAACATATGCTTTGTTGTAGCAAGAAAAAACTCAGCTGTATCAAATGTATAAATCCTTACTTCACTCACATCTCAGAGAAATCATAAAATTTATTAGACTTTATGGAGTGGAGTACTGAAACTGATCGAAGTTCCTAGATGCCTCGTTCAAAGGTTGGCTGAAATCCCTGTCTTATAATTTGATCCTTTGCCATGAGTCTTCAGTCCTAAACTCTCAATTACTTTGTCTTTTTTTGTTTTTTGCCAGATAATCTGTTGTGTGTTTTTAAGTGTGGCTGGTCAATGTATTCCAAACATACCCAAAACCTTTACTTTTCTTCCATAATCAGGGCTGACACTGCATACGCATATTTAAAAAACAGCAAATTCTGGGATACCATTGTTTACATTATTTTAGATGGGAGAGAAGGCTGATTAAACGGCAAAATGTTCTTAACAACTGCATTATTTATTGTTTATTTATGTAGCATTTTACTTTCCTTTGTATATATCCTTTCCTAAATCATTTTCTGTGCACTATTTTAAAAGTTTGTAATCTTTGTGTTTTATTATCTTGTTTACAAACAACCCTATGATTAAGATCGGCCTGTTATAAGATCTTTTTCCATTAATAATTTAAACCCAACTAGGTTTTGCTGCAAGCACTTTTAAAAGAAACATTTGTTCAGTTAGAGTGAATTTGTGCTTTTTAGCTTAGATTTTGAAAACTGAATTTCAACAAATGATACCTAAAATAGTTGCTGCCTATGTTGTATTTACTTACTGGATAATAAAAGTGCAATTACACAGTGGTTGTTATAGCTTTTAAAACGCCTATTATCCCAGTATGAGATAATCTGGACATACTGGTTTGCCTATGTAAATACTTAGCTTTGCACATCTGTGTACTTATTCATCTTCTCCTTTGCATTTAATTGTTTGTTTATGGTTTTTACAATACCAACCCAAGTATTCCAACCTAAGATATTTAGCTGTACTGCAGCAGAAAAAGAATTATATTCTAATATATTTGGATAAACAAATTTAATTTACATTTTCAAATCCTGAGATATAAATGGGTAAATTAATCGGGATGCTCTGAGACTTGCTATAAAACTAAATTTTGAGAGTTTGAGGCATTTATCAGTAATTTAAAAATTGCTTCAACTATGGTATTTGATTTTCACATTCCACAAAAGTTGATAATTCAGTAAAAGTTCCTATTTCAGTGACTACAATCTGGTACTGCAAATATGCACAGAAGAAATGTTTAAGATAATTTTTCTATTCTACACAAGTATCAGTCTGAAAAGATATATAATGACTAAATGTACACATCACAATAAACCATGATCTAGTTTATTTGGTTTGGTTTTACATGAATCAAATTGGATACATGAATCAAATTGGTTGTGGTTTATATTAATATTAATAAAGGCATTTTATTAATCATGGTTTGTTAAATATATGGTCTAGATTAAAATCAATGTATTGGGTTTGCATAGCATGCCTATTAATACTACTAATAATAAGCATGCTATGTGAACCCAATACAGTAAATTGATTTTAATCTAGATTGCTCAAGTTTAATTTTTCTATTCTGATACAAGATATAAACATTTCCTATCAAAGAACAGGTAGTGCATTAACTTGACAAACATAGGGAATATATTGATGGTATACATGGAAAATTGCTCAACAGCAAACACAGTTCAAATAAGGTTGGCACAAAAATCAAAGTAAACCAGAATTATAAAAAAAAATATGGCTTGCTGTGAATGCACTGTTTGGTTCCATGCAGATAGAAGTAAGACTTATGTGTTGTACCTTTTCAAACATAAAAGTTTTTTTTTTTAAGACTTAAGTCTCAGTCTTGTTAAGAGAACAAGGAACAAGTAGAATTCCTGTTTCATACATAACACTGAACCAACAATGGTTGGAACCATGAAGGGTTGCTTACCCATTCAAGTGACAGAATGTTGGTTCACAATAAGCCAAAATTATTTATAAATTTAGATTAACGTGATGTACCAATGTAGTAGTTGTTTTGTTTTTGTCACTAAGCTCCTATAGCAAACTTGAGAAGCAGCTGAGTGAATTTCAATTGTGTACACTCCCCAGAGTCACGTGCATATGAGATGGGCGGCTATATAAATTCGATGAATTGAATTGAATTGAATTGAATGGTGATCGATTATGTGCCATCAAGTCATTTTCAACTCCTAGTGCCCACATAGATTTTCTCCATAACAATCGATTGGATTGGATTGGATTGGATTGGATTGGATTGGATTGGATTGGATTGGATTGGATTGAAGGGTAGGGATTAAAAATAGTACAAGGTAATAAGTAAAGCATGTGTTGCTACTGTACTACTAACACCTACTGCTTTAATGATAATAACAGTGTTAATCTGCAGTAGTCAAATCATGATACCAAACCAAAATCATGATGCAGCCAAAATAAGATTGTAAATATTGGGGTGATTGATTTGTGCAGAAACCTAGGGTAGTGCAAATGTTTTATATTGGCTCAATTTAATTCTTTTCCACACTGCAGCCTTCATTCACTTACCTCCCATGTGTAAACGAAGCTGGCTTAAGAAATCCTTTTCTAGATTTCAACCCCCTTCCTCCAGTTTGGTCACAGTGATAGCCTTATGTTCTGCCTGGACCATGGTTAACCCTGCCTCTTTTTCTTTTCTTCCCATGCTAGCAAAGTATGTGCCCATTGCTCTCCCTTCTGCAGGCATGTATTTGGAGACCTGGTGAAAGAAAAAAAAATTAACAGTTTTGCTGTTCTCCCTGCCCCCTTGGTCTTGAAGGGGAAACATTGCAGAATTCTTGCTGATTTCAAACAGTAACTAAAATACATTTTTCATCTTTCCTCTGCTGAAGCTGTTAAAAACAAACAAAAATAGCCAGAATTTCACTGTTCCACTACTGAATCTGGAACAAAATATGAAAACAAAATAAAGACCCATCCTTTCATGGCAGGCAGCCAAGCAGCCCAGGACAAAAAGGTCATTGAAGGCAGAGAGTGGGGACTAAGGGAGTTGCCTGCCAGAGCACACATCAGCCACCTGGAGTGGAGGAGTTGTGTAAGATGGAATGCAGTACAGCAAGAGACTGGCCTGCTTGCACTAGCAAAGGAGAAAACCACTGCTTTTGATGCAGAGCAAGACTGCTCAGCTGGAGATGCATTCTGGGATGCTTTGGGATGGGCTAAGGATGACATCATCCATTCCTGCCCTAATAAAATGGCAAGTGGCCTGTCCTCATACTGGAGCAAGCAGGAAGTGTGGATCACCCTTAAGGTTATTCTTAGGTTGCCATTAAATTAGGGTTAGAGCCAAGTAGTTCAGTTTTAAATATAAATATATGGGGTTAGGTTTAGGGTTAGGATATATAGAGTCAAAATATATAATGTATATGCTAAAAATATTGTAAGCCTACTCAGCATGGAGTATGGTTAATATACAGTATGTCCTTGTAAAACCTGTCTGTCTATCTGTCTGTCTATCTAGTATTTGAAACTTAAAGTGAATAGCTTAAATGTCTTGGCACTTTAACTTTTTGCACAATAAACCCATATAATTATTTAATGCTATTTCATATAAGGTACTAACGTCCCATGTACATCAAGTTATGGATGAGCTTTGGGCATGATTATAAACAATGGCTTCTGACTTGTTTACAAAGCTCACTTAGGTTGTCTGTTGCACTGCAAGAGTTATAAGGTGGAGTTAGTAATTGGCATGTCTTGGTGGTTTAGTTTGAATACAGCCTACAAATTGGTGCTTCAGCCATACCTTTTCCCATATTTGCAAAAAAAAAAAAAATTGACCTAGTCTTCTTGTTTTTCTGTTATATGTCATTACAGATTTCAGCAGTGAACACGGGTCTCTTGAATTTCACTGACTGATGGTAGACCAACATTTTGATGAGCAAGTCATACGTTGGTCAGCTGTTAAATATTATATGCACCTCCACGGAAGTAAGTCTGTCTCTCCACGGAGAGAGATTGTAAAATGCATGTTATGAATTGTGTCTCCTTGGTCAATGATAAAGAAAATGGAGCAATTTCAGCTGAAGCTGGATTAATGATTGGAGATACCAACGAACCAGAAGAGCAACCACCCCCACCACCCCCTCCACCATGTCTGTCCATAGAAGCTGGATTTCCTTCATCAGCAGGAGTGCCACCACCACCACCCCCTCCTCCTCCCATATTAAGCAAATCGTCAGTATCACAATTGCTAAATGGACATGGTCACCTGAGCAAGAAGAAACGAATACGTAGTTTCTTTTGGAAAACGATCCCTGAAGAACAAGTCCGTGGTAAAAACAATATCTGGACTATTGGTGCTAAGCAGAACTACCAAATTGACACAAAGACAATTGAGGAATTTTTTGGCCAGCAAGAAGAAGCTGCACCTCTAGAATCCAGAAGCAGATCTTTAAGAAGGTCATTTAAAGATTCCAAACAAGAGGTAAGCATGAACATGGAAATAAGCAATTCTTGACTTTTTATTAAAGGCAGTCAATTTGCAAGATGTTAGTGGGTAATACCTGCCCTCCATGCCTTCTAGATGTGCAGGGCTGCCATTCTCATCCTTCAGCTAGCTACTATTCCTGCTAGCTAGCAATGATCGGGGTTGTCGTACAACATAGCTGGAGGGCACACATTTGTGCAAGCCTAGTTTAATTACTTGTGCTCATTTACCTTGCTCCCTCTTTTGTACTGTAATCTCACTCTGATGGAGAAGAAAATTACCTAAATGTAATATATGCCAAGAAACAGCAATAATCACACATAGTATTAAAGTTTAGGCAGTGAAGTAAAATTATTTGATTTGTGTAACTTAATATTGTCTTAAATGTGCTCTTGAAAACATACAGAATGAAGAAGACTTTGTAGAACATATAGAAAAATGTTGACTTCTCCAACATTTTTTAATTGAGTTGAATCTTCTATGTAAGAATATGTCACCCTTTTTTCAAATTATCAGATATGATTGCCTTAATATATGATTAATACAAAGTGCACTGTCATCGCAAATTTTAGAGTGGTAATCAATTTGCACATCCTTACTGTAACCAGGTATTTGAAAAAAGCATGCCTTGCATTTACTAGAATTACACTCCCTATAATCTTTTTAGGACTATATTTAAAGGATTTTGCTGAACAAAATATTTACAAATTTGAAGGTATCTTTCATTTAAAAAGGCAAGCTTCTAGTCCTCATTCATGCAGAGAGACTGCTTTATGGCTGCATAATGTCTCAAATTGAGATTGCCAGACCTTGCACTAGTCTGCTATCGGAGTTTCAGTATTGGCTTACCCAAAGTTTTTTTTACCTCTGCAAGGTAAAGAAAGAGTCTTGTCCTTGAGCTGACTGCTGCCGCATCTCAGAAATGCAGAGTGATGTGATCAAGTCAAAATGCGGACTTCTCTAGCGGTAGGCTTGGACTGAGATGCCAGAAAACAAACTCTTCCTCCAACAACATTTCCAAGTTGATGTGTGGGGCGGGGGGGGGGGGGGGGGGGCAGGGCCTGGGATGCTTCTTAATCGTTTCTCTTTTCTAGTTTCCTTTATTAAAAGACTGTCCAGCAGAGTTTTCTATAGCCTGAATTCCAGCCTGGCCCATATACAAGCTAACCACACAATTCCATCTCTCCTTTCTAGCTCTGACTTGGAAATAGTAGGTATAGATTCGTTGTTGCTCCATCCTTGTGCCAGCAAGCGTAGAACCAAAATAAATCCCAAACACTAGGATGTACAAGACAAGTATAATGTTAAAATATAAAGCTTGCTAGTTCTTCTTTCTTGTCGTTTTCATGGGAGCTGTAAAAGATTTTAGAACATCTAATATGTTTACACTGTGCCTTTTTAAGCTTTCACTTCTTTTTCAACACAATAGTAATGCTTACGTTTACTGTCTGACTTACAGAACATTGCGAATGTTTTCCTAGGATTTGCGTCTTCAGGAGAATATTATCATGTGGTTTGGGAAAAATATCCAAGATAGTGTGCAAGTACGATTAAAAAAAAATGGTGTGGGTTCTTAGAAAAGACAAGTTTTAGCGTTTATCAATAAATGAGAAGAAAGCTTCTAACTCTAGAAGTAATTTTTTAAAAACTATTGGGAAGTAGTGATTGATATTATATAGCAATTATTTACTATTAGATGGCAAAGGAATTGATACAGTTTAAACTCATACTTTGGTTAAGACTGAAAGAGAGGAGAAAGAACTAATGTATAAGTATACTGACATGTGTAACTGTAGATATGTGTACTTTGGCATTGTTCAAACTTTTGACCACTATTGAGAGGCCGATATCTAAGAGCTTTTCACTGAGTTTAGCAAATACCATCAAAGCACTTTATTCTGAATTAGGTGTATAAACGTCACATGGTGTTATTTCAGTTGACTGTGTTGGCTAGGAATTATAGGAGTTGACATTCAATGTATTTGGAAAGCATCAGATAGGAAAACTGTATTATTCCATAGAATGTGGTCTGATATGTTATACTGATATTTCAATTATAATGTAAGAACTAAGTTATAAAAATTATTCTGTCTAAATAAAATCCATGCCAGTGAAAAATCTGCAGTTAAGAATTGGTAGATATATGGCAGAAGATGATCCATAGCAGTGATTCTAGTTCATGCCTGGCACTATGTCTCTGGATGGAATTATTGTGGTTTGTAAGCCATGCTTTATGCTTAGTGTGTTGTACTAACTCAGCCAGTTATAGTTTATTCAAAAAACATAGTTAAACTATGGCTTACTATGATCTGTGAACTAGCTTGTTTCTGAAATATTTAACAACGTGTAGGCTAAAAGAGAAGATAGATATGTATTTCAGTAGGCCTTTCTAAAGTATTCATATTATACGTCAGCACTGTTGAAGTCTGAGAAAAGAACGCTGGTTGGCTGTGGCTAGTCACAATCCTTCTTCCTTCTTCCCATTCCCTAGAAAACTTTTCATTAAGAGATCACATTAGAAGCTCTAGTGATACTTTCAAATTCCTAGCTAAGAGTATTCATGTAGGAAAAATCTAGAACTTTACAAAGGAGAAAACAATCTCCCAATAGGAAGAAATAAATAAAAATATTACTTCTGATTTATATAAGCTTTATTAAGAATAAGGTTTTTTTAAAATGTGCCTTTATCCAATGTTTATCCATTGCACTATATTTAATGATTAGTGAAGATATTGTCTAAATGAAGGTTCCAAAGAGTTTAATCAGTTGAATACAATATGAGTTGGGTTTGTGCAGAGGAATAAAACTTACCCTAATGAAGGTGCAGTCAGAGTAGCTATGAACTCTCACAGTATTCTATTAAAAGTGCATATTGCAGATGAGGAAGACTGGTTGGTAGATACTGGCTGGTAGATACTTTTTTATGGAGGAAGGAAATGGTTTGGGAGAGGAGAAACTCCATCTTAGAAATTAATTAGAAAACTTTCCAGTTGAACATACAATATGCTTTAGAGGCTGCTAGAGAACTGAGGAGAGCCACTGTAAGTATTAGTGCAACATAAAAACCCAAATTTAGAACGGGGCTGTTCAAAATGAATTACTCTGCTCTCTGTACTGTATAGAATTGCTTTAGTCTTTCCCAAATATTATATACAGATTGAATAGGGCCATCTTACAGAAAGGAGTAGGTTGCGGGTCAAGAAGAGAAGCATGACTGAAAATGCAACAAAAACACCACCTATGAGCAGAGCGCCACAAAGTATCTTCACCAGAGCTTGCCTCATTCAGAAAGGAAGCTTAACCCTCTGTAAAGCTTCAGGGTGGCGGGCAAAGTTGCTGTGGGAAGGCAGGAAGTCATACCCGAACTTGGATCTGGTTCAGTGTATGGCTGAAAAAGATTACACTCAGATTTTGCTACCTGGAGGAATACATGCTTATATTCTGGAACTAAAAGTGTGAGTTATTATGATAAAATGTATGAAGTGAGAATCTGTTTACAGAGCTATATATTTGATTCCAAACTTTTTTTCAGAATTCATATTCTGCATTTAGAGAAGAATGCTGTTGTGACTGTTTAGCTGTTTTGACTTCTCTTCTAATGTGTGGAATAGAATTGTCCTTCCTTTCCCTGTCTGATTTTCTGAAGAATATATTTATTTATTTAAAAAGATATGGCTGCCCATTTTATGAAACACAAGTCTGGGTGGCTCACAACAATAATAAAAACCAAAGAAACAGTAAAATCAAAAAGCTGGCATCTTAACCAATAATCTCCAATCCATCAAACAGTGTACTTCCCAGACTCCAACTACACCCTATCCCAACAGCTGAGGTAAAAGCCAGCCCTTTATGGATTTCCAGAAGGCTGAAAGGGTGGGGAATCACCAGATTCCAGGGGGAAGGCTATTCTGCAGGGTAGGGGCTCCTACAGAAAAGACACACTTCCTAGGTCCCACTAGATGTCAGTGTTTAAGGGAAGGGACCCTATCTGACCTGGTATGGAGTGAGCAGGAAGAGACGGTCCTACAAATAACATGGCCCCACCTTTACACATGGAAAGAAACTGGAAGTCAGTGCAGCTCCTGAAAAAGTGGTGTGATATGGGCAAACTGAGGGAAGCCCAAACTGTGCTTGCTACTGCATTGTGGACCAATTATAACTTCCAGATGGTCTTCAAGGGTAGTCCCATATAGAGCACTTTGCAGTACTGCAACCAGGAAGTGACCAAGGCTTGAGTGACCATGAGCAAGGTCTTCTGGTTCATGAATGTGTCCAACTGGTGCATAAGATGTATCTGAGCAAAGCCGCTCCCCCCCTCCCAGCCATATCTGCCACCTGATCCTCCAGCAGGAGCCACAAGTGCAGGAGGGTCACCATATTGTGTACCAGCTCTGCCTGGGTAAGCCAAAACCCAAAGTAACTCTGTCTTGCTTGGGTTGAGTCAGAGCTGGTTCCTCCACATCCAGACCTTTACATCCTCCAGACACTGGGTAGGCACCGAAACAGCATTCCTGCTCAGCCATGGGTGGCGAAGTATAACTGGATATCATCAACATATTGATGATACTGCACTCCTTGCTGTTGAATGACCTCACCCAGCAGTTTCATGTACATGTTAAACAGGAGTGGTGAAAGACCTGAGCCCTAAGGCATTCCACATTGCAGGGTCCTAAGACTAGACCTCTCTCCCACCCACCAACACCAACTGGAACCAGCTGCAGAGGAAAGAGGACAACCACTGCAAACAGTGTTTCCCAGGCCCTGAAACTAATCCAGAAAGATGCTATGGTCAATGGTATCAAAAGCTGCCAAGAGATCCAGGAAGCCCAGAATGGCTGCACCACTTCCGTCTCGTGCCTTCCACAGGTTATCCAAAAGAGCAACCAATGCTGTCTCCATACTTCAACCCAGACTGAACCCAGACTGAAAAGGGTCAAATTAATCCCCTTCATCCAGGGCTCTCTGCAGCTGAGAGCCAACCACTCTCTCAACAACTTTTCCTTAGAGACTGGACAAAAGTAATCCAGCACTGTTGGGTTGAAGGATGGTCTCTCAAGAAGTGGCACCCTACTGCCTTCTTCAAGGCATTTGGTACCACATTCTCCCCCAAAGAAGAATTAACCACTGCTTGGACCCAACCACATAACTCCCAGGAGGTCTTGACCAACGGGGGGGCAGAGGTCCAGGACACAGATGACCAAGCTCACAGCCGGAAGGACCCTATCTACCTCTTTAGGATTAACTAGCTCAAACTTCTCTCAGATAACTGAAGATGGTTATTGGAATGTAAGGTGATTGCAAGACACTGAGGAAATATGGCACTTGGTAAATCAAAAGAGATCAGTAGAGGCAGTCCCAATTAAAAAAAAAAATTGAAAGAGAGTAGCATTCAGAAGTGAGATAGAGATAGATCCTTGAGTTTGGCTTCAAAAATACATGAAAAGTGTAGTGGAAAACATAACTTGAGTTTTCAGACAGTGCATTTTCTCTGCCAGAAATCAGGAAAGGGTTGGATGGATTAGTTTGCAGATTAAGTAAAGTTAAATTCTACTTCATAGTTTCAAAGAAATGACTTTATTATTTTCTTTGTTTGATATCATTTTATTTTGGTTCATTGTGTCTGGCTTTTATTTAGAAGATAAGAGATGCTTTAAAAACTGTTTCTGGACTTAAAATCATAGTTGTCAAGAATGCTAAACAGGATTTCAGAGTGATAAAATGTGACATCTATGTGTAAAAAGACAGATTATAATTGCTATGTACTTTATAAAGTAACTTTACAGGTTTTAACTTTTGTCCTTGCTTGTCTCATTCTTTAGGTTGGGTGCTTAGTGATTCCCAAGTTTTGCCGTATAATACTGGCAGTGCTGTAGAGGGAATATTTGATGGTAGACTGTTTGTGGATAAACAAAATAGTTACAATCGCCATTAGTGCAAGTCTGGTAAATATAATGACTGTAGAACAAATGGATCCCTTTCCCCTCCCCATGTAAGCTGTTGCAACTTTTTTCTGATCAGACTATAGATGTTTATTTGCTAAAGAGAAGATGTGCTTTAAACTGGTACACGCCTAAGTGTGTGTGTGAGAATGAGAAAGGAGAGATATTATGTGGTTGTTTTCTGCTAACTTTAACGTTGGCACTGAGTAGTGATTATTTCTACTTTTTAAATATAGGGATCTGGTATTTAATGGAATACGATTACCATTTTAATGGAAAAGTTCTAAGTGCTGGTGAAAGGAACCCTTTACACACACTGCATCCTTATGTCATTCTTAATCTCAGAATACTAATTAGCCCATGGCCAGGTACTAAGAGAGTCCATCTAAAACATATAGAGTCTGACATATTAATTTCTGTTTTGAAGTTCTTATTTTCTAAAGCATCCTGCCTTGAGTTGTTACCTCAGGCACAGACTCATAAGGTTAAGCAGGTATATAAAAATGAGGCAATTGCCCTATTTTCCATTTACAACTTATATGGAATTGCATGTATAGGGACACAGAAATATGCTACATATCTATATTTACTGTGTGTGTAAATACACACACAGATTTGACACTATATTTCAATAAGTGGGAAATAATTAGATCAAATAACTGCTCAAGTACAAAGTGGCAGACATCATTTCATAAAACAAGCATTTTGTGTATAGAAATAATTGTATAGAAAGCAATTAAAATGTCCTAAAATGGCTTTTTATCAGGGTTGTCAACATGGTGCCCACTGCTGCCAGTGCCCTGATGGATACTTTCCTTGGATTCTGTCAGACTTTGTGTATTTTTATTTATTTAGGTTCTTTTAATTTTTTTTAAAGGAAAGCTAGCAAGCTGCAGACAAAGGGCCAGCCCCAAACATAATGCAATTCCGAGAATATGTATGGGTTCCAGAGGCATTCTTAGAGAGTAAAAATGTTGGGGATAGCAGCCCAGCGCTCTTAGAACTGTGCCCATCTCTCTAGAAAAAAGGCCACATTAAGTGGCAATAGTGGAGAACATACTGGAAGACTAGAGCAGGGGGTGGAAATGTGTGTTTCCACTGTGACAGGCATTTTATAAGGGAGCCCCCCAAATTCCAAATATGCCTGCAAGTCCAAAAGAGTTTGGAACTCCTGGTCTAGTATGTGGACTAGTATATTGCTTCACAAGTTCCTAATATAAGGATAGAAACTGTGGAAATCTTCATTTGCCAACTAAGACATGGAAGGAGGCCCTGTGAAAATATCAACAGCAGAGTTTCTTAATTGCAGAAAAGCTTGAATCCTGAGAAATAGAGCATAAGCTATTCATGGAAAGGCATGATGCCATTGTGTGTCTCAACATTTGATTATGAATTTAAATATGGCAAAAACTTAAACCATTTAGGAAGAACAAAGTGCTTGGTTAGCAATCAAAACACAACTTTCGCTCGTGGTGATGGAAGAAGTAAAGCTTTTTTTCCCCTGAGTGTGTGGGCCAAATAGATACCTCTAGGCAAGAGTTGGGGAATGAACTGAGGGGGAAACATGTCTGGAGGGTGCATCCCTGTGATGGGAGTAGACACATCTCAGAGTAGGCACAGAGACCCCACTATGAATGCGCATGTTCCAGTGTGCTTTCCTACCCAAAGATGTATACATCACATTATTACAAACTCACACATAAATATTGCAGCTAGGTTATCATTACAGTGCAAGGAGGGATTTTCAAGAATGGATTAATAGCTGATGGGAGAGTTAGCTTCCTCATCTCCTAGCAGCAGCTGTCCTAAGAAATGTCCCAGTATACATTCTAGGATGGGGCTTTTAGGGAAACTATATTAAAGCCTTGAAGAATTCTTCTCTCTCCTCAGCCTTTTGAATGCAGATAAGGCTTACTTTCATCTTAGGAGTGAACTTTTTATCTGGAAGCAAAGGGTCAGGGCCTGGGCAAAGGGGAGGGGAGGGGAGGGGAGGGGAGGGAGCCTTGGAAAGAAGGGAAGGCAGGTAAAATTACTGGCAGGTAAAGCTTTTGTGCTGTATTCACAAATGAAGGTTCTCTGTCTCATTTGCCTGCAGTAGGAAAATTATAAACAAAAGAAGCAGGTTAGGCACACAGTAGAGTTAGTGTTAGACAAGGAATGGTCTGAGACCAATCAAATCCTGAGTCAGTACTGAGCTAAAGGTTGCTGCTGGGAGGCAAGGGAACCTGAAAGAAGGAAGGTGACTTATGCCTAGTCTCTAGGGTAGCTCTTGGTTTTATTTCAAAAGCAAACCAAACCAGACACCAAAAGATCTGTTGCTTTTGAGGTTTTGCTCAGAATGGAGCAAGACAGAGGAATCAATATATTAATCTTAGAAATATAAGAAAACTTTGGAGGTTTTTGGCTACTTAATACTAAAAGGCTTAAAGTCTTCAAATATACCCTACCTTCTCATGACTCCATAGGCATGTCCATGCAGTTTTCTTGGCAACCATACAGAAGTGGTTTGCCTTTTGGGATGTGGTTTGACTTCCAGACTACCCTATTATCCTGCTACTTCCTAGTAGTCTTCCATTCAAATATTAACCAGAGATGACCTGTTTAGCTTTTTGAAATCAGCCAGGGATAGCTAAATGCTGCCATCTAACTGGACACTAAAAATAAAGATGCTCTTGGTGACTAGATGGACATATCTCTGCTCAGTGTGTGTCTGTTTTAAGTAATGGTATAGAGGTGGTTTGGCACTGTCATCTTCTGGAATGTTTTTCAGCTTCCAGCTACTGCCCTGGAGTTCTCTGAATGTCTCATCAAGTGTTAACCAGGTCCAACTCTGTTTAGCTCTAAGCACAGGTTAAGCCTGTTCTGTCACCTGCTGAGATGCTAAAGAATTAAGCAAATATGACACCAGTAGACACCATGAGTAATGCCCAGATGATATACAAATCAGCATCAGGATTCAGATACATTCCTACCAAAACACTGGGTTGGCCAATGTATAAGTATCCTTGTGGGTTAGTTGGTTGGGTAGCAACCTGATAATTCTCTGGAAAAAAACTCATTTTAAATAATATGTGGGAGAAGCATAAGTTCCTTTCATTTAACTACCAGACAAACTTTATAAGATTTTATTGCATTTTGTAGAATTAAATGGATTCTTGACCCAGTGTATCCAGGTCATGCTGGTGAAGAATACAAGGCACAGTTAGCATAGCACAGAGAACCAGCATGTTGGTCTGAGTGCTTCCGTAAAGTCTTAGGGAATATGTGCTAGAACTGTCTTCAGTACAGTTATTTTTCTTATAGTTTCAGTTCTTTTTACCTTTCATAACATGTGAAGCTGTGTTTAGCCTGAGATTATGTGTATTAGATAAAATGAACTATTAATTAGTGTAACTGTAAAAAGTCCTGTTTTGTCAGGGTGTAAACAAAATATAACATTAATGAATAGAAGAAAAAAGAGGACTTGCCTGACACTGAAAAATGTTCCTTCTAAGTGCCTGGTGATCCTTCCTCAGAAAGGTCTTCCATAGCCACATACCATTATTGAAGTGTTATCACTCCATCCGCTCATGCATCTGTTTATTCTTGACAGAGATATGTTAATCACCATTATGAAGATGTAATGGGGTTTAAAGAGACCCTTTAAAGTGTATTGTTGCACTGTTAAGACAGGTCTGTTTAAAGTTCATTGGGTGGAGGAAGAGGAAGAAAAAGGAAGAAATGAATTAGGCATTTTCTTGGTTAAAAGTAATATTGCATTTTATGTACAATACTTATAGAACACACAATAACTTTCCAGAATGTTTTGTAAGTCCACCAGGCAGTGTAAGTAGTTTGTGGCACTTGGACTACATGTCACTTTCAGCCTAATATCAACTAGCTTTCAGTCATAATTATTTAGATTTCTGGGCCGAGGTGTATCTTTTTTTTTTCTTATCTTGCTACTTAGGAGAAAGAAAAGGGGTCAGAAACAGAACAAGAGATTGATTGGTTGATTGATTATGTACCATCAAATCATAATCAACTCTTAGCAACTACATAGATAGATTTTCTCCATGACAGTCTGTCCCTAACCTGGTCTTTCAGGTTTTCTAATGGTGCACCCATCACCTCTGTAACAGAGTCCATCCACCTTGTTGCTGTCGTCATCTTTTCTTTCCTTCCACCTTTCCCAACATTAGAGCCTTTTCCAGAGACAGAACGAGGGGCGGGGGGGGGGGGGGGAAGCAAGTCAAAAAGAGGAGGGAAAAAGTATATCAGAGAATGGTAGCCCCACGTTACATCTGGCATTTACTGTAGCCAATCCTTTCTTCAGCCACACTCACTACGTAGCTCCCAACAGATTTCTCTGGAGGAATTGCAGTTCTAGGCAGAAGAAGGACTTTTAATTAAAAATAACACAATGTAGGGGCTTGGTGAGCCTGGCTGGGGTGGGCTCATAATGATATCACAACAAAATGACTCCTAGCATCCACCTATTTTTTCTCACTATACAGCTAGGGCAGATTATGAAATACTGGCACAGTATTATTGTACCTGCTTGTACCAATTGGCAGCCTAACCTGTTTTCACCAACTGAAGTTTCAGAATTGTTCTTATTATAGCGATATGACAGTGGCAATTTTGTCCATATTTCTGTCTCAGCAGAACTATATTAGTTGTGTATAATAATGATTTTTTTCCAAAATCTTTGTGGATATTAACTCATTATTTTGGGAAGTATATTTACCTTTTCTTAAGATAATTAGAATTATCCTTGTCTTTGCTACGCAGTATAATTTTACTCTACCAGAAGAATGACTTAAAATAACCCAGTGTGATTACTTTGTTCTGTTTGGATAATATCTTTTGCTGCCTTTTGCAGATTAATATTTTGGATGCCAAAAGAAGTATGAATATTGGGATTTTTCTCAAGCAGTTTAAAAAGTAAGTTATTCTCCTATTATTGCAATTGTTAGACATGGTGATAACATGATGTCAAGAAAAGAGATATATTCAGCCATAAGTAGCATAGTTACAAACTTAATTTAGCTTGAAAACATATTCAAGGTATTTGACAATTAGGCTTGTTAACAATCTTACTTTATACTTGGCTTAGCCTTAAATTTCAATTTTAAACACTAATTTTAAAATTTTAGGTAATATATAAAATTACAGTGTTAGATGCAATTTTAGTTAAAGGTAAGCTTCTGCCTTTTAAATTATATCTTATTTTTCTTAAAGCTTGCTTTCTATAATATGAAAATGCCATGAAAGTAAGTATAATGCCTTGATATTAATGTCTTTTTAAGAAACAGAGTTGTGTTTATTTCAGAGGAATTTGCTCAGAGGTAGCTGTATACTTATTTGTGTATTGCTATTGAAAATTGCTTTGGAACAGCACATGATATTTTAGAAGAGATTCAGCCTTCCCCAACCTGGTGCATCCAGTTGTGCTGGGTTTCTTCTGATAATTCCTAGCCAGCATTAGCCATACTGGCTGAGAGTTATAAAAATTGAAGCCCTAGGTAACTGGAAGGGAGGATGTTGATAAAGGCTGTTCTAAGCTACAGAAAGTGTGTATTCCTAAACTAAAATGTATTTTTATGTTATTGTTTCATTAAGATCACTTGACTGTATAATTGAAGATCTTCACATTGGAAGAACTGACCTCTATAGTTCTGAGACCCTGCGTGAACTTCTTAAGTTATTGCCAGAAACTGAGGAGGTAAGAATAGGATTGTCTGGCAATTTTTATATGTTAATAAGAAAGGTTGCTCTTGAAAACCACTTGGAAACTTCAACTGGTCCAGAATGCAGCAGCATAGGGAGTGATGGTGTGCCCATGTGAGACCTCTGCTTCACAAGCTGCACTGATTGCCAGTCTGCTTCCAGGTGCAATTCAAGGTGCTGGTCACTACCTATAAAGCCCTACATGGCATTAGGCTAGGTTATTTTTGGGACTGCCTATCTCCCATGGTTTCTGCCCAGCTGGTACATGCTGGCAGAGTTGGTATGCTCCAGATTCCTATGATTAAACAGTCAGGACCCAGGAAATGTGCCTTTACTGTTGCAGCACCTGCCCTCTGAATTGAGGTTTCCCCTGAGATCCATGTGACTCCCACCCTGTTGGTATTCCATAAGACTTTGAAGACCTGGTTGTTCTCCCAGGCCTTGGGGTGAAACAGATGGGGCCCCTTGTTGGATGCATTTTTGTTTTTATTGTTTAGTATATTGTGAGTTGCCTAGAGTTGGTTTGGAGTTGGGCAGCGCCTAAATGGCATGAAGGAAATAAATAAGTACATCCACAGTTCTATTTCTGGGAAAGGAAGAAAAACTCAAACTCTTAAATTTATAGCATAGAAATAAAAAGAAAATGTACCAGTCATGATATGTTAGTCTTGTGTAACTAGTTTCATGCTTAGGTTCAAGATTTGCTGATTAATGTCACAAATCTTGATAACAGTGTCAAAATTTGAACAAATATTATTTATGAGACTTTTATTGCTAGGTATAAATATTTGCTATTATTGAGCTCTTAGGAATGAATACTTCTTTCCTTCTTATTATGTTCTTCATTTGATTTGACCATTTTTGAAAACATATTAAGTATTTAATCCTACTTAGGAGATTGGCTATGTGAGTGACAAAATCAAATGCAGGTGAGAGACTGTATCTGAGAAAAACAAGGAATCAGTTAGGCCCAATTTAGGCCAAGAAAGCCTGCTTAAAGTATGGAAGGAGTTTCAGTTATAGAAATGGAACGGCTGTTCTGAGCATAAGAAAAAACATGAGAATAAAATATCATAGACCTGTCAAGAAATGACCTTAAAAAAAAAAGATGTAACAAAGTTATAAATACTGTACATAACTATAGTAAGGGACAACCAACAGTGCTCAAGGTCATGAACAGTAGCTCCAAAACAGATATGAATGGAATCTTTGAGATGCAGAGAAACGAAAAATCAGTATAACAGCCTTTCTTGTAAATGGGGTGAGAAGGAAGGGGTAGAACTGGAAATATTGCTAAGGAAGAATGCTTTGAGGAATGAAGAGAAGTAAGTTTCGCCATGGTGGTTTCATTAGAATTCTCTGTGTGTGTGTGCTTACTTTTTATGAAGAAAGGAAAGTTGAGACTTCCATATTTAATTTGAGATGCAATAGGAAGAAACACTCAGAAAGGAATATCAGCCAAAGTATTGTAAAAATAAAAACAAAAGATACATCTGAAGGGAGTATAAAATACTAAAGTAGATGGACAACTATACATTAGCATGGATAGAAATTATGTAACATTTTGGACTTTTCTTCTGCACTTTTAGACTGGTATTTTAAAAGTTAAACTCTAATAAGTGTGGAGGGTACTGGATTGGGTAAAAGGTAGTTTGAGAAGTCGGATCGCTAAATCTGTTTTACCATCAAATGAAACTAATATGGGAAGGGAAAAGAGAAAGCCAGTGTGCAAAGAGCAAGGAAGAGAGAAAAGTTCAATTTAGCAAGACTGCAAGTAAATATGTATGATGTCATTAATGTTTTCCTTTTAACTCAACATTAACATGCTTCAACTTGAACATATTATTGCAGAAACATTAGAAATATTAAAGTATTCACACAGATACCTCCCTTCAACAACACTTTGCTTTGACACAAACTAGGATTTTTTAGTGAAAAATTGAGCAAAGTAGAAACTGGCATGTTAATAATCAAGCTAAGGTTGCTATTAAGACTCCATATAGGATAAGGCAATTTTTAAATGTCTCGGACTCCAAAGGGGACAACAAACCCCTGTGTTAACAATTAACTGTATGGTGGTTGTACTCAGTTCATACTTCTCTGCAAGTTATAGCCTGTGATACAAGGTGCATATAAAGCAGTTTGATTATATTGTTTTAGATTAAAATTTATAAAATTTTTAAATATGATAAGATTACAGAAAACAGCTGGCACAGGGCTTGGGTTTTTTATATAGCACCTTGCTCCTTGCCATAAATCTACAATAGCAGCTTCAAATTTTGCCAAAGTTTACTCATAAGATACAGTAGATGATTCTAGGAAAAGGACAGTCTCATCTTTGATTTGACCCAGTACTCCGCAGGCATTTGGAATGCCTTGAAAGTATAGTATATAGTAAAATATTTAAAAAATTTCCCTCTCCCCATTTCAGGCTCAGGGTGGTGGCAAGGTCTTGGCTACCCTTTAAAGCACAGAAAGGTGGAGATAAGGGCAGGAAAGGTTGTTAAAAAGTGGCCAGGCAGTTCCCATGGTGATTACATTTGTGTACTCTTGTTTATGCAGAATACTTAATTAACAGATTCGTTTATTTAGAGTAAGTCAATGTATTGTGTAGTTTACAGCTTAAATCCTTGAAATATTTGCTATGTTTAAGTAGAAAGTTTGATTCTCTTGTCTCAAGTAGCTGTTCTGCACAGCATCAGCTCAAGTAACAAAGCCTCTTTCATTAGTGACCTGTGAGGTTGGGAGTTGGGCACTTAATGACTCTTCATCTCCCAGTGGTTTTAAAAAGTGCTGAAATTGGCATGCAAGAAGGCTGGAAATGTTTAGAATCAAATACAATGGCTTTGTTCACACACCATGCTAAGTGATGTCATGCACTGTTTCAACGAGGTTGTTAAATAAGCTAGAATCAGGCTTGCAGATGAGGAAAGTAGTTCTGGCTTGTCTGGCCAATTCCTTGTTTGTCCCCCACCCTTTTTTATAGTTGTCTTATATCTCTGTGGATTGATTAGAAGTTTGTTTGGGTGCAAAATCAAACTAGAATGAGCCAGGAAATCACAAATAAGTTATACACCCCACTTCACACATACTAAGTCACATTTGCAATAAATATGCCTCTTACCTATGGTTATGCTGTTTGAAGCTGGCTATTGGATTTACTCAACAAACCATGATAAAATAAACCTTGATTTACCTGATATGTGAACTCAGCCATATCAGTTGAGTATGCTGAACTCCCACAATTCTTCAGTCAGTAATAAAGAATATTAAATAGTATAATACAGGGTATTAGTGAAGCAAAGAAGTTAGATTATATTGTGCTGAATGGCAGAACATAGACATTCTTTGAGTGTGACATAATCCTGTATTATTTAAGTAAGGCCCTTAATACAGGTTGTGGATTGTTTCATGATTCCCCCCTCCCTTTAGACTACTGTCTATCTTCCTGGCTGACCTATCTAATGTTTCAGTCATACTTCCTGTGCTAAACAACATATAACAATAAAAGCTAGGAAAGAGTAGCACTACACCTTTCCGATTTCAGAAAATAAAGAGACAAAAATGCCTGTTTGAAACTCATCAAATTCTACCTTGCATGTCTTTTCATATCTTTAATGATGAGCACGATATATTCCGAAGACCTAACTTACTGATTACATGTGTAATATGATTGCTACTGTGGCTGGTTCTAATGCCATATCAGTTAAATGACAGTAGATGCTACATCAATATCAATAGCTTAAAATGAAGTGCAAAATAGTTTTGTAATCTAGGCAACATCTTTGGAAAGCTTCAGTATTCTGCTGAAGTTTTATAAAGCAAATATGGATGTGGCTTCAAACATAAAACATAAAAAGGAAAGGAAGCACGTCTGCAAGATTGTTGCAGCTTTAAAAATATTTAATAAATAATATTTAAAAATATTAGGTACATGCCTTTTTGGAGCAATAATTTTAAGTATCGACAATTAAGTATGGGTTCTGTATAGTATTATTATTATTATTATTAATAATTATTTATTTAAATGTATTGGCCACCTTTCTCCAGTGGACTCTCAGCTGTGCACAAAACTACAAGAGACATAAAAACAGCTGAAAATATTAAATCAATAGACAGCCTGGACTAACATGCTCTAGTAACAAAATCCACAAAACAAAACAAGGGCCATTAAACAAATAACAAAAGGTAAGTAATGCCTCTGAACCTGTGCAAAATGCTTTTGCCTGACTGCAGTATGGTCACACTGAGGTATTCCTCTCTTTTCCTTGTAACATATCCAGGTTCTAACAGCTTCAGAAATCATTATTAGGAGCACAAAACATGTATGGTGAATCTGGTTGGTGTAACAGGAGCTGGAGAAGAATGAAAGTTGATAGTACTTTGTTTGATACCTGCACATCACTCCTGTTCTGGAGCCACGTACAGTGGTGAAAAAAGTTTGTGAACCTTTTGGACCTATCCATAATCCCTCAGTATTGTGACTACAATATGACCAGAGCTTTATCTAAGCCCAATTAACAGATAAAGAGATTCTAATTAAACAAATAATACTCAGACAGTATACTGTGTCATGTCTTCATTGAACGCATTGATACATTTACTGTCTTTGTTGAAAGAAGTATGTGAAGCTCTAGAATAATTAGCTCTCTTAAGGCAGTAAAGTTGAATTCAGTGTTCTAATCAATGAGATGTCAGTCAGGTGTGATTGATCAATCCAAGGCCTCCATCAATCCACTCTCAGGCCAATATTATATAGATGGGCAAAGGAATGGTCATCAACCAAAATCACCCCAAGAGCAATACTCCAAATAATCCCAGGGTCATAGGTTGTGCAGGATACTTTTACGTCATGTGGTGTCGGTGGCCAGAAGTCCACCACAAGGAAAACACTGAAGAGGAGTGATGTGCATGGGAGGTACCACTATTCTCCAGAAAGCATGTTGCTACACATTTTAAGTTTGCCAGAGGCCATGCTAGATGTGCCAGCAGGCTATTGGAACAATGTTCTGTGGACAGATAAGATGAAAGTGAAACTTTTTGGCACTATTGAGAAATGTTATATTTAGAGAAAATTAAGCACTGCATTCCAACTACAGAACCTCATCCCAACTGTGAGGCATTGCAATGGGAGTGTGTTGGGTTGCTTTGGAATCTAAACAGCTCGCGATCATTGAGGGAACAATGGCGATGGCAAATTCTACAAGGGAACATCTAGATCAATGAGACAAAGCTTAAATGAATGTGGGTCATGCAGTGCAACAGCAGTCCTGAACACCCAAGTAAAACTACAACAGAGTGAATGAAACAGAATAAATCTCTCCTTTTGAAATGGCTGAGTTGAACTCTGATCTTAACCCAAAAGAAATGCAGGTATTGTGGCATGACCTGAAGTGAATCATTCATCCAAGACGGTCTAAAAATATCAATGAGTTAAAGCAGTTCTGTAAAGAGGAATGGACCAAAATACCTCTAACTGGTGACAGTGATGATAGAAAAGTTCACAAACTTTCTCTCATCACTGTTGCCTGTTAGCATTGTGATTTTATTTCACAAAAAGGATAACCTTGTCTTTAGCAAGAGCATTGTTTTTACAGTGTCATATATGTGGAGAATCTGTATATTCAGATGAGTCCTATAAATACTTACACATATTATGTTTTCATTCATTTACATAGTATGTGGGAGTGATTTTGTTATTGTTTCTATGGCTTAGTAATTGTTAATTGCTACAGAATTTTTTTTTTATGTGCTGTAAATTTAGATGTCTTTTAAGCCAGAACAGTCTTCTTCAATGTAATGCTCTTCAAATGTTTGAATTACAAATCCCATTATTTGTAATATGTTTCAAGCAAATACTATGTTGTATGAGGGATTTCCCCTTAAATGGCTAGCAATACCTATTCAGAAAAAGCCATCTGCAAAGTGTAGAATTTTATTTGTTTTAAAAACAGTTTCCTCTTCATGTTAACCCACCCTTAGACTCTAAAATATGTCAGGGGAAATAAATAATGAAAGAAACATCTCATTTGAATAGAAGCCAAGAATTGCCCTCCTAAAGGAGAAATGTAGAGAGAGAAATGAGACACAACTTGTTTCTTAATTATTTATGTGCTAATGAGTGAGCTGTTGTGCTATTTTGTAGCACTGGATGCTACTAACTGCCAGGTGTACGTACGTACATTATAATGAACTTGTGAGAAGATGAAGATTGATTCTAAAGCCTTCTCTGTGTCTAATACTTACCAGGCAGAATGTTTCAGTGATTATAAGAAGTCAAATTAACTTGTCAGTTAATCAGGCTGTGTTTTTCCTAGAACTATACTTGCTTATTGACAAGTTTTAAACCTTCACACAGTAATATTTTCATGGATGTGGAGACATAAGGCTGGGGAAGTTAATTTACTTAGCACAGATAATATTGGGGCATAGGGAATGCTGTCATGATTTGCAAAAATGTTAAAGTGTCCTGGGCTGGAACTAGATGTTACAGCAAATTGTAGGAAGCAACAACAAACACTCTCTTTTTTCTGCCCCTGGAAACTTATTGACATAAAATGTAGTCATGGTATCATTTCTTTTCCCTTTAAGTAATAGACAAGAAATTTAGGGGACTTTAGACAATAGTATCACATAACATATTTTCTAATCCTAGATATTATCGAACAGTATGGGCATGGCATAGCACCTTATCTTTTCCCCCCTCTCTTCTAGGTAAAGAAATTAAAGGATTTCAGTGGAGATCTATCAAAACTGTGTCAAGCGGATTCATTTATGTATTTGCTAATCCAGGTGCCAAAGTAAGGAAGTGTTAAATCCTTTTTATTCACCATAAAATCACTATTTCTTGTATCACAGTTCTAAAGCTTATTTTGTTTGTTTTCAGCTATTCCCTGCGTATTGAAGCAATGGTGTTAAAAAAAGAATTTTCTCCATCATGTACTTCACTGCAGAAAAACATGACAATTATAAAAATGGCTACAAAGGGTAATTAAACATGCTTCAGCTTGCATTAGGATCTTGTTTTTCTTAGCAGGTTAATCAACTAACTAGAAAGATGAGATGTGGAGTTTCAGGTACCTATTAGCTATTTAAAGAAGGAAGCTAGCTCTGACACATTCCATAAGGGTGTGTGTCACCATGTACATGTTATCAATCTTGTGTGTGTGTATAACAATTACTGATGTATCTCAGGTTGAGAGAATCATTTTTCTTTTTTTATTTTCCTGTATTCTGATTTTGTTTTTCTTAACATCATACAGCTTTCAATCTTTTTCTATACTTTGCGTAACAGCGTCTTTTCCAATAGTCATTTTTAGTCCTGGGAAGAGCACAAAGGTGCATTCATTTTTCCTTTATACGTTATTCGTTTACATAGTAGTAATGCTATTGTGACCCAGTAATGGTGCTTAATTTATTGGATGAAAATCATTGCATTGTGCAGATACATAGTCCTTGGTTTTAGACTAATGCTAAGCTACAGTATGTTTAGTCATAGTTTATTGAGTAATTTAAAAGAAGCTGGATTCACAAATAGCTAAACTATAGTTTGCAAACCACAATAGTTGCCAAATCTTGTGCCAAATAAATCACAGAATGGATTAGGAAAATTTATGAAACCACCCAGATTCTTAAGATCTAATCATCCTGTATCTCTCTTCTTCAGCTGCTGGTTGGCAGAAATACTACTCTGGCTTAAATCTGCTGTGCTGCTTGGACATTTATTGGCCTGAGGAATGAGAATGCTGTCTGTCCATTAGCCGTGCAGCGACTTGTAAATGGATAGAGGTTCCTTAGGCTTACTCTGGTTCAGGGTTTCTCCACCTCATCAACTTTAAGCTGTGTGGACTTCAACTCCCAGAAGTAGGCTGGGGAATTCTGGGAGTTGAAGTCTACACATCTTAAAGTTGATGAGGTGGAGAAACCCTGAACTAGTTAATCAGCCTCTGACAGTTTCTACTATATTGGTCCTCCAACTGCAAAATATGTAATTTCACTCAGAGCAGACCTTTCCCACTAGCTGTTAGCCCTCTTGACATCTGAATTAAAAAGACTGTTGTGCATTCTTTCTTCCTTCTGCATATCTCTTCATACATGAAATTCATTGTAGCCAAGGTTGATGTACATTGTTTTAGGGGAATAAATGTTTAATGTAGGGAAATAAATTAATCTTCTAGGTGTTCATGCATTTGTTTAAAAGGAGTAATTGCACAAATTATGAGATTCAGTCTGGAATTTCTAATTGTGGCATATATATTCCAAAGCTAAGGACTAGCATATATTGATAGCATTATGCAAAGTTTTGATGTTAGGTGAGCAAATTATGTTTCCATTTTTCCAACCTTCTTTTTAGCCTAATTTTGAGATTGCTTTTGAGAAGTAGACAACTAGTCTGAATTTTTTGAAGTAGAGAGGCCTTATGTTTTCTTCTGTTCATGAATAGAAAACAATATTGTTGTTTGAAGACTGATTTCTAAAAGACTTGAAGACTGATTTGTAAAAGATACAAGAAGCCTTGTCTTGTAAAAGACTGTAACTCCTAATATTTTCTAGTTATTAGATTCTCTTTCCAGGACTGGTTCCAAAACATTCAGCATGCCACTGATGGCTAGCTTGGAATGATGCAGGTGGTTCCAAAGAAAAGTGTGCAAAATTATTAATGATTTAAATTTATTATTTATTTAAATGTATTGGCCGCCCAACTCCAGTGGCCCCAGCACCATACAAAACTAAAAAAGCATTAAAACAGCAAGAAACATTAAATCAACAGACAGCCCAGACTAAAATACTCTGCTACCAAAACCCACAAATAAAACGGGCCATTAAACAATGACAAACATCAGCCCCAGGCCTGGGACCACAGCCAGGTTTTCAAGGCTTTCTGGAACCCCAGGAGAGAGAGCCATCCTTATCTCTTGGGGGAGGGGCGTTGCTGTTCCAGAGGGTGGGAACTGCAACAGAGAAGGCATGCTTCCTAGGTCCCACAAGATGGCAGCATTTAATGGAGGGGATTTGGAGCATACCCACTCTGCTGGAATGCGCTGGGCAGGCTGAAACGATTGGAGATAAGCAGTGTCTCAGATATCCAGGCTCTGTGCCATACAGGGCTTTATAAGTAAAAACCAGCACTTTGAATTGCTCTCGGAAGCCAACTGGCAGCCAATGCAACTCGTGTAGCAGTGGTGACACATGGGCACATTGAGAGGCACCTGTTACTGCTTCCGCCATTGCATTTTGAACCAGCTGGTCTTCCAAGGACAGCCCCATGTAGAATGCATTGCAATAATCCAAGTATGAAGTGATCATGGCATGAGTGACTGTCTGAAGAGCCTCCTAATCAAGGAAAGGGTGCAACTGGTGCATAATATGTACCTGTGCAAAGACCCTCCTGGCTACAGCTGCCACCTGCTCTTCATGCAATAGCTATGAGTCCAGAAGGGCCCCCAAGTTGCACACCAGTCTTGACTGGGGAAGTGCAACCCGATCCAAGACCAAGGATGGTGACATCCCCAACCTAAGGGGTCCAAAGAGCCACAGCCTCTCAGTCTTGTTAGGATTGAGCCAAAGTCTATTCCATCCCATCCAGACCTGAACAACCTCCAGACACTGGGTCAAGACATTCATAGCTTCACTTGTGACACTTGGGGTTGAGATGTAGAGCTATGTATCATCAGCATACTGATGATACCGCACTCCAAACTGGTGGATGACGTCACCCGGTGGTTTCATGTGGATGTGAACAGGAGAGAGGAGAGAGTCCTGAGCCATCCCACACATGAGGGGCCACAAATGCTAGCTATTCCTCCCCCCCTCGTCAACACCGACTGGAACCAACTGCTGAGAAAACAGGTGAACCACTAGAGCACAATACCTCCCACTTCTAACCGCCACAGCCAGTCCAGAAGGATACTGTGGTTGACAGTATCAAATGAAGTATCAAAATGAGGCTGAGTTTTCCATTTCCTTTCCTCAGAATTCTTCTAAGCCCTCCCCCAAACTCTTATATTTAGAAGACCCTACTAAATGGCATATGCTATAGAAGGAAGAGGGCAGTTTTGTTTTCCTTGTCCCCTGTGCAGAGGCCCATCTCATAGTGTAAGGCCTTCAGTTCTCAGAAGAGACTTTAAAGAAAAGTTGTCAGCAGGAGGATGCAGCAAGGGAGGCAGCTTCTGCTATTCCCTCTGATAAGGTTTTCCTTAGCTCCAGCTAATATTCCCTAAACTTTTACATTTAGTGTAGCTTTATCTAAGAAAAATAAAGTAAGATAAATTCAGTGTGCAAAATAATGAAGTATATTTTTGGCCTCCTAAACAAACACCCATTGGATAGTAATTCTTTCATCTTTTTCCAGAGCTGATGTGCTGTGAAGAGTTGCATTCCATATTGCACTTGGTCCTTCAGGCTGGGAATATTATGAATGCAGTAAGTGGACAAGCCTCATTGTACATGGCGAGTAGGGCAAAGAATTTCAGGCATTGTGGATTGACTTCCCATATCTCTTCTGCCTCCCCTTCCACCCTTCTCCATAGGGAGGCTGTGCTGGGAATGCAGTTGGCTTCAAGCTATCCTCATTACTCAAGTTGGCAGATACAAAAGCAAACAAGCCTGGGATGAATCTGCTTCATTTTGTTGCTTTGGTATGTAAATAACAATTTCTAAAATTACAGACTACACAAACCTAAGCAGAAGGAATAGGTGATGGATAGGATATTATGGGACAGATAGATGCTGCAGAATTGAGGAGCAAAGGTCTTGTTTTCCCTGTCTTTATTCACATTTGCTTAGTTTGCTATGCTCCTGGGAATCTAAGATTTAGCATTCATTTCAGTGACTTTATGAACACCCCCCTGCAAATTGGTTGAACAGCTAGTCTGAAGTTTCCAGAGGGAGGGGATAAAAGAGATTAAGCAGGAAATGTTCTATTAGTTTTCAGAAAAGACATTAGCATACTGCCTTTATCTAATGGTCTCCCCTAGTGCAATTTGATTGTATTCAGTGGTAGACTAATACTCAGTCTTTCTAAAAATGTCCACAAGTAAGATTGAACCTTATCAGCTTTTTAAATGAGTTTTTGAAAAAACAAACCCAGTAGGTTTAAAGCAGAAACCTCTTAATTGCTCTGGCAAAAAAGCAGAGCAATCTAAATTGATTGCTGTTGGTTTCAGCATAACAATGGAATGTTACTCTGGTTTTTGTTTGTTGCAGGAAGCCCAAAAGAAAGATAAAGTTCTTCTAACCTTTTCAGAAAAATTGCTGCATGTTCAGGAAGCAGCAAGGTAAGTAAGTAAGAAAACTGTAAACACTGGGTTATTCTTTTCATGAAGCATTTAAATGGGTGTGCAAAGTTTGGGCATGACAACTGAGATCTTAAGAAATATTTACCATAGACTCTGTTTTCATTTTCACAGCAAAAAGAATGATATCTGTAGCATTTCTGTTTAGAGATTGAACTCATCAATTTTTAAGGGGGATTTTCATGGCAATTAACTTAGAAGTTATTAGGTTATACATATTTAATGAAATAAATTGATTAAAGTTAGGCTCAGTGTTATAATCATTTTATTTAACAACTTGCCATCAGTGTATCTTTCCACTTAAGAATCAGAATCATAACACTCATATTATGTTAATACAAATATAGCAAGCTGTGTTGTGAACATCATGATGCAACAACGTTGGCTGATGATTTGCTTAATAAGACTCTGTTCACTAATGTGTCCTATAGCAAATGGCATGTTTTAAGTTGCCCACGTTTCAATGGGGAAGAGCTCTTTTTCAAAGTGGTTTCTCTGCAGGATATCTCTAGAAAGTATTGAAACTGAACTTCACTCCCTGTCATCAAAGACAAAATCTCTAAAGGATAGTATTCGCCGGGACTCAGAACTCTTTCGGCAGATGGAAGGATTCCTTCAGGTTTGTCACAGATTCCTGACATTTCTGTTCTTTATACACATATATATTGAGCAGCCTAATTTAAAGTCAATTGATGTGCTTAACAGATAATAAACCCCTTGTTTCTCTTAAAAACCTTTTCACTGATGATCTTGCTAAAGTTCTGTAGGCATTTTAAGGGGTTGGTTTTCACAAAGTGGCTTAATCTGTTATCCTGTAAGGGTATGCTTTCTTAATTTGTGTAAAGAGGTTTTGCCAAGTGCCTATTATTTAAGCAGTGCTAATTGGCTGATCAGTGGTGTTTCCTGTCCACCCACTTTCCTCTGCTTGCAGAGGAAAAAATATTGCTTTAAAAAGGCTTCTTAACAAATATTGCCACTCCAGTATGTAAGCTTATGTCTGTGCTTTCTTCAGTAGCTTTGAGCTGATGTAGTCTGAAATTCAGTGGAAACACTTAATTGCACTGCTTAAGACAATTGAACCTATCAATTTGCCTTTATACTGGTGATCAGAGCATTCTTTCCGAGAATCTCAGATTTTGTTTGTAAAAAATAGCAGACTTCTAGTTCTTCCAGTTATAGAGAATCTTAAACATCCTGGTTTTTAAAGTCTTTTAAGAGTTTCATTAATTATTTCTATAGAAAGAACAGAATAGTTAAACCACAGGAATCAGAGTCCTATTAGTTTGTAAATTAGTAATTAGAGTAACACTACCCTACTGTGATGGTAGTATCTCAGATAAGCTGTTGCGTTTTCTAATACTTTAATCAGTCTGGTGTCCAACTGGATTTTATAAACTCAGATATTTTCACAATTGGCATCATACTCTTCAGATTAGTCTTATAGAATGAGGCTTTCTGAGATAAAGAAGTTTAATTTACTTCCTGGAGAGTGAAGCTTTGATTTTAGATTGCAACTTTTTATGCATAGCTGAAGATGCTTTCTTTTTGCTGTTTTATGGGTTATCTCTGCTAAAACTGATTTGCTTTTACTTTGAATAGATTTGACTCTTATGTGTCTTTTCTGTCCTTCATATAATTGCACTTTTTGCTTACAAAGTTCAGATATATGAGATAATACCCACTCAATGCCTTTTTCTTAATTAAGATCTCATGTATCTAGTGATAATATAGTTACGGAGATCATAGCAAGAACTGCAAGTTGCTTTTAAATCAAGACGTTGGAGAATCAGATATATGTGGATTCAGAAAACAGATTAAAGACACAACAGGAACTGCTTAATGAAGATAGAAATTTATTATGGTAAATGTATCTTCAGATAACTGGAAAAATAAAAAGCAATCTCAAAAAAGGAGGACTTTAAGAAACATGAAATAATTTAAAATGATCATTTTTAATTTAAAAAATCATAATTTAAATCGTCAAGAGAATCTATTGGGAATGCTTATAAGTTGTTATTGAAATAAGATGTTGAGACAGAACAAGGTAAATACTGTATGATAAAATGGATGCAAAATTTGAGAGAAGTAATCACAGTGGATCAATGGGAAGAGTTAAGGGAAGAGATCAATAAAATATACTCCAAGTTACAAATTAAGGGAAAATTGGTACAAAAGGTGCTGCAATCCATAATAGAAGTTTAACCAAATTCATGCAGGAATGGCTCCCTGATGTACAACACATTACACAGCAAGGCAGATTTAGACAGTTGGAATATGGTTTATAGGACCTAAACAGAAAGTAACAATAATCATTAATGTAAAGCATAAATATTTAAACTGTGGTTAGCAGTTGGGGACAAATGGAAGGGACAGGGAATATGTGTTACTAGAAAGTTTTCTTACTATGCTTTTTAAAATTCTATATTTAGTAGTTATTCTTTTGTTCCATCTTATTCTTTTTATAAGCTGCTTTTGTATTCTACTATTTGAATAATTCAAAACAAAATAAATAAAAATTGAAAAACCAGAAAGCTTATCTAGAGAACTTAATCCTGATTTGCTAGATTCAATTGCAGCATTTAAAGTTAGCACAGATCAAGGCCTGAAAGACCAGATGGGTCATTTCTTAACCACAGTTTAAAATATAGGCTGTGTAATTGTAGTTAATTGAAACACACCCGTAGTTAGACATTCTGTTTGTGTAGGTCCAGTAAGAGCCCTATATTCACAAGTCTTAGGCTGTGTTTAGATTATGTTAGTTACATATTTAGTTGTATTTAAATAAATGTTCTGAAAGTATTCTATTTCTAAACATGAGAAAGCAAATTTTTAAAAGGTTGACAATTAATAATTATCATATAGAGTGGATAAATTGGAAATTATTTAGACAAACTTTAGTTGGATTTCATCAGATTAATAGTTTGATGATAAAACAATACTTTTATTGTTTAGCCTTCGAATATTAGGTGTTATGGTTTACATTAACGGCAGCTGCCAATATGCTTCTGTACTTTTTTGGTAATAGTTAATACTCCAAATGATTTTGTATTGCCTGTTCAATATTGGGAAATGTTTGAGCTTTCTTAATGTCCTTGTTGATCTTCTACTATCAACATATATTTGTTACATTAATTTTAATTAGACTGATTCCAGGTTTGGGTCTGTCTTGATTTTACAAATGCATCTTATATAATCTTTCCTAAAAATGGTGAGTGAATAACATGTTTTAAAAATCTACTTCTCTCATCATCATGACTCATAAACAAGCTACCTAACAAAAAAGGTGGAGCCAGTTTTTCATGCCCCTTTTTTAGGTTATCTCCGTAACTGCTTTACTGAGTGAAACTGCTTTTTTTTCTTTTTGGATGACGGATGAATCTAAGATAATCTACCCTTCTGAAGACAGCATTTATATATCTCCATTCCTTGTAAACCCTCGGGCTTCCCAGTTGTGTTCTTTCTTTGTAAGCGAAGCTGTCAAGAAAACAAAGCTTAATACATGTCTGGCACTGATATCTTCTCTTTTTTAAAGAATGCTCTTTTAGTAACTGAATGAAAGTGCTGAAGGCATCTCCTTTGTTTCTGTTGCATGTTTAAAGAAACAAAAACAAAGGGGAATTGGAAAAATAACCCTGTTTAATCTTAAAATGCATGATTGCAGCATCTTACCTTGATCAAATATCTGTTACTGGTTATTTGTTAAGTTGGATTTGAGTTTGAAACTAAGTGTTCCTAAGGGTTATATTAATAATAAGAACAGATGCTCAAGCTCTTGATACATATAGAAGGATGTTACCTGTTTATAAGCTACAGGGATAACTTCAGATGAGATTTCAAAGTTGAGTATCTTCTGCATCATTGTAGATACAATGAAATAGTTGACAGGAAAATAGTGAGCGTGTATTCCATTCCTTTCAGATAAATTCAACAGAATATCAACGTCTTCAAACAATAATTAAAATTATTTATATGGAAAGATATCTTTATTGCTTATGGCAAGATATCTTTATTGCTTATTTCACAAGTGTTTAGGGTTTTTATCCTCCTTTTTTCTATCACTTCACTGGAATAAAGGGGAGGGGGGGTTGCCCTTTGTCTTTTGTCAGGAGAGGTATGATACATTTGATTCATTGCTGAATGCTGAATGCTGGTGGCATAAAGACATCATTGCCTGTGACGTGCCCACTCATTCCACTATTGTTTTATATGAACTTGTATCACAGGTTTTTGTCATACTTAAAAAAAAAAACCTGCAAAACCTGTTTGACTGGAAGGATAAAGTTGTATATAGACCAAGGTGAGCACAGTAACTGTTGTGCCAGTGCTATAGTCCTATAGTCTCTAGCTGCAGATGACACTAATTCTGGATTTCACTGAGGATGAAATTAGCACATGCATGCATAGCATGTAGGAAATAATCATTCATCAATCTCTATGTATTTTGCTTTTATTTAAAGTTTGCTGTTAAAGAACTAAAAGAACTTGACCATTGGAAACGAGATCTGATGAAAGAAGCACATGCTCTTATAGACTTTTTGTGTGAAGACAAAGAAACTATGAAACTAGAGGAATGCTTTCAGATCTTTCGAGATTTTTGCCTAAGATTCAACAAAGCTGTTAAGGTAACAATAACTCAGAAACTCAAAAATACCTTTTGGGCCCTAGGTAATAAAGCTATTTTATTATTGGGTGATCTTAGGTGATCCTTTGAGTCAAATAATGCATGACACCCTCCAGAACCTTTGGGGTTACCAGAGTGACATGATTTCTGTTAACTCATCCCCGTTTGCCTGCTCCCTCCTGTTTTTCCAGTGTTGCACTTTCTACTCTTGCCAAATTCTTGAAAGGGCTATTTCTGCAAAGCTCAACATCATAAGGTTCTCAGAGTACACAATGTATATACATGTACATACAAGTATGTGTGGCTGTGGGTATGTATGGTTGCTGACAAAGCCTCTCAGATGGAATAGTGTGTATTTTATAAAACACTGTTACTCTTTGTTTTATTCATTTATTTATTGATTGATATTGCCACCCAATCATGAAAAACAACACATAATAACAATTAAAAAAAAAAAAACATATTGCACATGAGACAACTTCATCCATCCAAAGCAGTCAAAAATAGCCCAGACAATCACAAAAACTCCCAACCTAGTTCCTGGAAGAAAAGCCAGGGCTTCATGGCCTTCCAAAAGGCACGTAAAATTGAGGCCATATGGATCTCTTGGGTGAAGCTGTGCCTTAGGGTAGGTGCAACAGAGAAGGCATGTCTCCTGGGTCTTGCCAGATGACCCTTAAATGATGGGACCTAAAGCATACCAACCCTGTCACATCTTATCAGACAAGAAGAAATAATTGGAGACAGGTTTTGTAGGTCACAATCAGCACCTTGAATCGTACCCTGGAAGTAAACTGATAACCAGCAGTTCATGGAATAGCAATGTTACATAGGCACACTGAGGTGCACACATAACTGCTAGTGCTGCTGCATTCTAGACTAGTGTAGCATCTGAGTAGCCTTTGAGGACAGCCCCTTGTAGAGTGCATTGCAGTAATCCAGACAACAGGTGACTGAGATTCGAGGACTTGAAAGACCTTCTGGTCCAGGAATAGACACAATTGGCACACAAGATAAATTTGTGCAAAGGTCTTCTCAGCCACAGCTATTGCCTGTTTTTTAAGCAGGAGCCATTCTTTAAGGAGAACCGCAGATTGCACACTGGATTTGTCTGGGGTAGTATAATCCCTTCCAGGATCAAATTTGGAAATTCCCTACATCCAGGTGGTCCCAAAATCACTCCGTTTTGCTAGGGTTGAATTTGAGCCTGTTTCCCCCCCTCTAGATTCCCACGGCCTTCAGTCACTGAGACATAACTTCAGTGGCATTGCTTGAATAGCCAAGCATTGATATATATTACTGGGTATTGTTAGTGTATTGATGATACCTAACCACCTGCCAAAACCTGGGCAAGCATTGGAATATTCTATAAATTTATAGAAATTACTTTGGTAGGACCCCTGCAAAATGTTTATCATGTGGCTGGGCATAGTTCCTGCTGAACCTCATTCACTTATTTTTGACCTCCAAAGCAGTAGCACATTCACCTTTGAACACCTTTGTTCTATCAAGCTTTTTAAAATTATAATTTTATTTTATTTACTTTGTGTTATTGTTATTCATGATCTCAACTCTCATGGAAGCAGGAAGAATCGTTGTGTCTTTCACTGATGTGGACATTCAGCCTTTGGCCTTAAGAGTCCTGTTTCACAAGTGTCAGCACTGCGGGAGCAATTTATTTATTTATAAAATGTATAGGCTGCCCAACTCCCAGTGACTCTGAGCAGCTTACAATTAAATGTTCCTCTTCAGATGGACACATTGATGGCCCTGCTCCCTCACTTTATCTTCATGTGAACTAGGAAGGGGCTTGTCTGAGATATTTTCTCAAGTTGTTGTATATTATTATTATTTGGCTGAGGCTCAAGTCCCACTTATCTGAACTTTTCCTTAGTCAGGCTTTCCTCCTGTCCTTCAAGGTCATTCCATGTGTCCTCTACAGCCACACTGCATAGATTATATCAGACAGGTCTACAGCAGTCTGGTATAGAAACAATCAAGATAGCACAAAATATGCCCCTCTTCTGTACCTTATGCTACAGATCTGCTTTGGCACAGCACTAATTCCATTTTCAATACTTCCCACCCACCTGCTGGACCAGATCCATTTTATATATTTCTGACCTTTCCCATGCTGACTAGAGTCTGGGCAAAAATCAACAAGTCAAAGTGCATTCTTGTCACACCTTAGTGATTCTGACAATTGTGCTCCATGTCACCTTTTAGGAGTACCTCCACCTTCCAAACTGCCCTTGCCTACATTCAGCTGTCAAGGTCAAGTCTCCCATCAGACTTCCATTTCCTCTTCTTTTCAGTTTAGAGAATTTGCTTCTGCAATCCCTCAGAGTTGAAGTTGAACAAGTTATACTGCCATCTTGTAATTTTTCCACGAGGGCTTCATATTCCTTCTGTCCAAAGTCAGCCTCTGCTTTTTATTTAAACCAAGACATCATATTGTCTACCTTTTATTAATCTCTCATCTCCTCTGGAAACATAATTTCATTTATTGGAGGTCTATCATGCTTTTACTGGATCATATGGAAGTGTTCTTCTGCCACCTTTTATTTTTGGCTTTCCAATACCTGTCCAAAAACTCTGAACTTTCGGCTCAGCATTTTTCCAAATGATAATCATAACCATCAACCTTTGATATCAATTAGCAAAACAACCAAAGCTGCTTCTTAACAGCAATGTCAATATCAGCAGCATTTTTCTAGGGTATTCCCTTTATGTTACACAGATACATGGGCTTAGCCCTCCATCTTCATCCAGCATTATAAGCTGCATCTTTGATCCCAAAGGGTAACAGTCTCTTGAAGGTCCACCTTCTCTTCAGTTACATTATGATAATCAGACTCCCTTTCAAGTAAAACACTTGCTAATCACCTATGCCTATGCATCACAGACACCATGATGAAGAACTGCAGTTCTTTGAGTAGTTATTTGTGCATTCACACAGTTCATCCTCCTACCTTGCTTGGTCTCAAAAGATCTCCCAGATCTGCTGTTTTAGCCTTAGAATCTGAAGGGATTCAGTGGGAGTTGTGTGGTATGTGTGGGGTGGAGTTCCTATCAGATGTTTTTACAACCCCTAGAAGGTTCTAAATGGAGTCTGTGCAAATATGTTATCATGTGTGTGGATGCCCAGATGACCACTCACAGAACTGCAGATTCAGGGAAATAACCAATTCTTTCAAATCTGGTTTGCGTGAAGTGTAGAGTGGTGGAAGAGCATTGTTTCACTTGCAAGTGATGGTTTTTGTTGTACTGCTTTTATGGCACAGAAAATCCAATTTTTTAAAAAGGCGAGAACATATATCACATTACTAGAGTTTATAACGATGACCTCTGCCTATTTAAATGCTTTATAAAAGAAAGCAATATGGGAATAATGCTAAATATATTGGAGTATGGATTATTTCCTACCGTGAACTTAAAATGTGTTCACATTCATAGGAAATATATTCAAATCTGGACATGAATTTTACTGCTTGCTTTGATTGGTTTGCTTAAGTTCTCCTAATATACTGAATGACACCTTTAGAATTCTGGAGAATATTACTGATGAGCTGAATGTTTAAAGACAGTTCGATTATAATAGAATAAAACTTGAAGAGCATATAATAACTCATTTGCCAGTTAGGCCTAAGTACCTGCAATGAGACAGCCACAAAATATTTCTTATTCCATTTCATATTCTGACAGAAAATTCTTATAATGTTCCTTTGTTTTAAAAAATCAAGGTTAAAGATTGGGAACGGGTGAGGAGGATTAACATAAAGACACATTTAATATAAATAAGTAATTAATTCTATCATTATTAATATGATGTGTTTTCTGAACAGGAAAACAAAGAAAGAGAGGCTCAAGAACTTCAACAGCTACAGCGACTTAAGGAGCTAGAGGATAAACGCCGGTCGTGGGTTCCTGGGGATATCAGTGCTTTTGGCAGGAGCAGTAGCGAAAATGATGTTGGGACACTGACAAAGCGAGGACTTGAAGAATTTTTACCCTTTTTGCAACAAAGACCCCAAAGTCCTTCATATAGAAACACCAGCACAAGACGTTCTCGACATTCCCTGGGTGTGTCTGCAGACAGAGAACTCTTGACTTTCCTGGGTACCTCAAAAGGAGAAGATCTAAATAAGTTTAACAGTCTCCCCCGTGAACACACTTGTCCAACAAGATCGAATGTAGCATGGTCAGAAAGTAAGGAGCCTGTGGATGCCAGTTTCACTCATTTGCGCTTAGACCAAGGTTCTAAAATAACCAAGGACTACAGTTACCAGTTTTTCCCATCTCAGGCTCAACATGTAGAAGATACTTCCCATGCTAACCTCTATAGCAACCAAGAGAGGTCCAGTGATGACAAATACAGGTTCAGTGTGCCTTGTATGGAATCCACTGGTGCAGTTCTTTGGAACCTATCTATGGAAGAACATGAACATGTTCCAGGATTGCATAAGTTTGACCTTCATGAAACAAATGATGGAGAGGATCCATCTGCAGTTCGTTTTGTGGCTGGCATGCAAAGCTTAGATACTCAGGATGATCAAGCCTTATACTCTCCTGGCATAACAGGAGATCCAGCTAATAGAGTAAAGACTGATTATAAAACTGAACATCCTGCCAAAATGATGAGTCATGTTAATGAAGCTCCGGAGCCTGATAGTGATAGCCCCACATCTTCAGATGGTAGTATTTCAGGAACTAAAACACAAGGACCAATTTTCTTTGAATCAGATTTTGAATGTTCGTTGACACTAGATCTTTCAGAAGAAAACAGTCCAAAGCTAGGTGGCAATAAAATAGACAACAAAAATGGTGCTAAGTCCCCTTATATGAATGATCTGCAAACTGGTGATAATGCCATATTTTCTAATGATAAATCTGACTCTAGCAATAAGCCTAGTTTTCCAAAGGAGAAACCAGTAAGGAGCAAAGATGCATTAGGACCAAAGAGAAATTCTTTGAAGGATAAAACTTCAGGTACCACAAAATCCAGCACTGCCCCTCCAAATCATCCCAGACCTGTCAGAACTCTGAATTCATCAGAGAATGCAAGCATGAGAAAAGTTGTACCCATTTCTAGGTCCACTAAACCAGCATCTCCTAGTTGCCCCAAAAAGCCAGAGGCTAAGCCTGCACCTCGAGACATGGCTGTAGCTGAAACACGTCTGTCGCGGCGTAACTCCGTCCGGGGTCTCGTAGATGCAGCACCAAAACCTCAGTATCGGCAGAGTATATCAGTAGAAGAGCCAAAATTCCAGCGTGGAACTTCAAATTCAAGCAGTGGCCATTATGAGAAGGAGCAGCTTCAGCACAAAGGCTCTTTCAAAAAGCCAAGCTGCAAACCAGTCAGATACGTTCCCAAGTCAAAAAATGATGAAACAAAAATATGCCGTTCCTTGACCAAATCTCAGTGCCCCGTAGATACTAACAAAAGCACATCTGCCATAGTTCCCAAGGCACCAGCTCCTGTTCCAAGTTTTGCGAGAAATACAGTGGCCTCTTCTTCAAAATGTGCAAAGGTAGATTTGCCTCCTCCTTCCAGAGGTCCAGCTCTCACAAGGTCTTTGTCTCAAAGGCTTCCTCGAATGAAAGTAACAGCAGCCTCTGATGATTCTCATCCAAAAGAAAATAGTGGAAGCACACTGAAAAGAGCCAATAGTGCTCGATTTATCAAAAGAAACACTGATAACAGCGAGCTTCTAAGTGTTAAAGCAGAGCCTGTGTCGAGGGAACAAATAATAATGGAAAAATCAGGATCCCTTAAATGCAAAGAGGGGAGTCAAACTACAATTGGGAAATTATTGAATCACTTCTGAAACATAAAAGCTTTTGTATCATTTGGCAATATAGACTGTGAAAACCAGCTCTTTCAGTGCTATTTTTGTTATGAAAGATCCTAAACAGTAATGCTGTATTTTGATATTCAATAGAAGCTAAGGTACCTTGTGCAAATCCTGATGGATGTCTGAACTGAATGTATTTCAAAACTACTGTACTGTGATGGAATAACTGTAACTAAGATCCCTTGCCTTGGGGAGATAGTACCTCTTCAGGAGTTCTGCATGCTAAAACTGCTTTCCCCAACTTAGTGTTCTGCCAGACAAGTCCTCATCTCCAGTTAGCTGGCTTGAGGTGAGATGAACTAGAGTTAATTACATGTAGAAAATGTGAAGTTGGGGAAGATTGTGCTAAGAAATTCTTTCATACAATGAAAGAAAAGGAAATCAAAAGTAGGAATTATGGCCAGTTGTTGTATTATCACTGCTTTTCTGAGAATGCAGTCCTGAACTCTTTTTTGAAAAAAGTATGAACGATACACATAGATCATTTTAATCACTTGGGTCTAAGAATAATTGTGTCAATTGCAGAGTCCATTGCTGGCAATTGGACACATGGAATTTCTGGCCTACAAAATGATAAAAATAGAACACTGTTGGCTTTGGAAGAGGAGTTGATTGTAACCTCATCTAAAGAATATACAGCATGTCTTCTGTTGTATGTGTGTTTTTGGAAGGAGGGAAAACTCTGCTGGGCAGAATTTTTATTCTCCATGAGTGTAACAGAGCTATCTTGCATGTACAAATAGAATAGTAAAAGGAATGATTGGTGTTGGAATTAGTTGGGTTAGCTGGAAGCTATGGCTCTCAGAAACCACAAATAGTAGTTAGAAGAATGTTTACTGTTGATTTGGCTTGTGTCAGTCACGTGTAAACTTGCCAGCTTTGGGTATCCATAAGTGCCATATTTATGATACCTATCACAAATGCTGCAGCTTGAAACCTGCAAGGGATGTGACCTTTTGCAGAGCACTTTTCCTATCAATTCTGGTTTCCACTGATTTTTAACTACTGTCACTTACTTGAAATGCTGCTCCAGTTAGGAAAAGCCTTCAGTTTCCCTGATGCCACTTTCTTTTTCAAAACAATAAGTAGGCATGAAACGTGCAAATTTTCTTTACGTATGACAAAAGGCTCTTTTGCCTCCAATGTGGATTTTAACACTCCTTTTTAAACTTCACTTGTAGGGCTGTGTGTGCGTGTGTGCGTTAGTGTTAGCGAAATAGTTCACTGCATGAGATACAACAGGTCAGGCTAAGATACAGAAAATGAGGAAAAACCTGTTGCCATGTATTTCGCATTCTCCTTGGCCCCTTTCCAAATAAATATCGGTTGGTGGGGTCTGTGGGGAAAGTGGCTATCAGCCTTTTCATTTAAATAGCTGCCATTTTATTCACTGATGAAATGTTTTTAAAAAGCAAAAATAATGTAATATTAATATTTGGGCAAATAATGTTGGTTATCATGCCAGGTCTTTAGCATTCCCACTCTTCCTTGTTCTACTATATGTACATCAGTCCTATCAAATTTGCTCAGACTGACAACAGACGCTGAACGATTGAACTGAATAATTTTGCAATTTCAGCTCATGACATTGTGTTTTTCCGTGATTGAATTTTTTTTTCTCCCCAGCTTGTTTGCCAAAATGCCATCAAGTGTATGGTTGAGCCGCTGCGTCAGTGGGATGGTTGGCCTAACTCCCTGACGTCAAACGCTCTTTGAATGGCATTGTTGCTTTCGGTTTTAGCAGGTTCTTGAGTTCTCATTCCTCCATAGATAAAATGCAGTAATCTGCCCCTTTGGCTCTACTTCTGTCATTTTATACTCATCTGCAAAAGCAGGTGGTGGATTTTTATTACCTTTTGATGGTAGTAATCTTGAAAAGAGAAAATAATTTAAATGTTACATGTTCAGAAACTGTAAGTAAATTTCTATATAAAAGTATATGTAAAAATGAACTGGATGTATTTAATGGACCATTTATACATTTCTGAATTTATCTTGCTAGTTTAATAAAGTTCCCATTTATGGGATTTCTGTTATATGTTTCCATTCTTCCATTGTAATATTGCTTAGCATTTTGGTTGGCATCCCAGCTAAGAACCATGGTGAAGAGATCAATCATAGAATACCTTGAAGAAATTAAATAACAATGAAGTGGTGAATTGACCAATTCACATTCAGCATTTAAGCTATTCTGAATTTAAATAAGAGATGTCCAAGACAGAGTGCAAATGCCTGTCTTCTGAACATAAGGAATAGCCATTGTGGACTACCCAATTTTCCTGTTTCTTGCAAACCACACAACTGCTTTTGCGGAAGAGCTGCAGGCAGGATATAAAGGCAACTATCCATAACTGAAACCTAGAAAGAAAATAAAAACCTACTTAAATTTAGGCTGCAAATACTATTCTAGATACCATATTCTTTTCTAAGGCATATTGAATAAATGGTCTGGATGAGGTATTTTCCCTTCTAGCTTTTGGCTTAGGTTGCCTTATGAATATTTTAAGATTGACAAGTCTGAATCTGCTATTGCATTTGTTTAGAATATTTTAACTATTGCTACATAATTTCAAGAAGTTTATCTGGGAATTATGCACTTGTTTAGACAGGATTGGAAGCAGTATATGACACTAATTCAGTTACTCTTTTATAAAGACAAATAATACAAAGTACAAGTTAAAAACACAATTCTCTTATACAGAGGCACAAAGAAAAAAATTACCACACAGTAACAGCAGAAACCAGTAGATTCAGCCAAAAAACATTACAACTGGAAAAACCAACAGCTGATAAATACACTGAAACAGCCAAAAGCTCTTTTAAAGAACCTAGCCATGTGCTACAAATCTCCCTTCCCACTGCACATCCTGGTTTGCTTTGTTAAGCCAAAATCTTTTTGACAGTGTTGCATGAAGCCAACCAATTGTGGTTCATTTAATAAATAATTTTTAGAAACCATGGTTTAACATAGTATGTCACCCTAACAAATTAAATTGTTTTTTAATTAAAAGTATTCCAGAAGTTTAACAGGGTTTTTAAGTTACAAATTTTATAATAACAGTCACATTTGTTAACATTGTTTAGTGCTTGTATGCTAAGCTCTCTTAAGCCAACTTACATTAAATAGTAACAAACAATCTTTCAACAAAGAATAAGGTGAAAGGTCTACATGTGCTATCAAAGGCCAACTACATCCTTGAATGATATAACAATGGAAGATCCTGAATCTGGGATATACGTGCAAAATTCAGGATTTCCCATCCAATTAAAATAATATTTTCTGACCACTTTTAGTGCTGTTTTTATTCTATCTTTGATATTTACAGATAAGCATTATATAGGGAACTATAAAGTCTGATAATTTCAGGTGTTTCCCTTATCAATAGTTGTTTTGCTTTGGAGGCATGTCAGTGTTGTCATTGCTGCCTGCTGTTTAATAGAAGAAGACATCAAGTCTGGCTTTAGCTCTCTAAAGCTTTCAGATGTTGTTAATATATTTTTTGAGCTCTGTTCATGTATTCCACCCTGGGAAGTCTGCCTCAGAACACTTCCTCCTTGAAATGCTTAATTAGCATCTCCCATATGATGACTGAATATCATGATGGATTTTTGAAAATGCTACTCTTGGGGACAAAAAAAGCAATTACCAGTTATTACTAATTGCCTAACTTTTTTCTTGTTCTTAGATGCCATTTTATAATTCTATATAAATACAAATAGATATGTACATACATGTACACATACATATTTATAAGAAATGAATGGCTGAAAGTGCAACAAAATTAGTCAGATTGGTTTGATTTTTTAAACTAGTATTCTTAGCTATTTTTTTACTCTGACTATATGAGAAAATGTAAAAGACACTGGGGAAACAGATTCTAGCAAAGAAAAAGGAAAAATCTTTCCTCTGATCTGTTAACTTCCTTCCCTTTGTTACTCCTTTCATGGACTTGGCTTATTGATTTTAATTCAAAGATAAGATAACCATTAGCATAATGACTTCATATTGGGAGAGGCCTTGCAGATGCAGAACCATCTCCTTGTTCAAATGCAGTTGCGTCAGCTTCTCAGCAAACCTTACTCCGTGGTAAAGAGTGTGGGAAAATTCCATCTTAATGCTGATGCTTTCTTAGAAGAAACACAACTGTGTATTCATCCTTGGAGGTTTCCAATATTGGTCTGCTTACCTGTTCTAAGGTTATTTTCAAGTAATCTGAGCTAAGTGAAACAGGTATAAACTATGTCAACTTTAAAGGCACTTTTAGATCCAAGCTAGCGCAAACTGTGCATCAGTAAACAGTCGGGGAAAATAAAACCTAAATTCAAAACTTGGTGACAATGGCAGGCTGAACTAATTACAGTTACTGAAATAAAAAGATATAATTTTGGCCAGAATATAATCTATTCTCTTCTGGTGATGATAATTTTTTTAAAACAGAAGGTGACACTGACAATCATCTCTAGTCTTCAAGATCAGCTTCAGTAAAGAAACCGGGAGATTATGCTTAAGCGGAAAACCAACTGCACACTGACCACCTGTGTTTGCATGACACGCTGGCTCTTTTCCCACAATACTTTTAATTGGATGGGGAAGAGAGTTTAATATATTGTGGGAAGATCAAAAAGGGTCTTCTAAGAAGTAAAATTTAGTCTGACTGGCTTAGGGGGTTGGAGGGGTGGACACTGTCTTATGGTGCTTTTTTTCCCTTCCTCTGGGGCTGGTTCCAGTCAGTGTCAGTGGTGGGGAAGTCCTGCCCTAGACTCCTGCATTACAGAATGCCTCAGGGCTTAATTCTTTCCCCACTCCTATTTAACATCTATAGGAAGCCACTGGGTGAGGTCATTCATCACAAGAGTTAAGTACCATCAGCATGCTGATGATACTGAGCTATACATTTATGCCCCAGGCTGCCCAAGTCATGCAGTCAGTGTTTCTTTTCCAGTGTTTGGAGGCTTGGGGTCTGGATGGGGAAGAACCAGCTTCAATTCAATCCTAGTGAGAATGAATGGCTTTGGGTTTTAGGAACCTCAGGTCTGGAGATTTTCCATCTCTGACTCTGCATGGTGTTGCACTCCCTCAGACATAGTTGATATGCAATCTAGGTGTCCTTCTGGATTTACAACTCCTTTTCCAGGATTAGGTGATAGCTGTGGCCAGCAGGGCCTTTGCAGAAATTATCTTGTAAGCCAATTACGCCCATTTCTGGAAATCCTGAAGCCTTAAGTACTACCTAGTTGGATTACTACAATGGCTGTACAGGGGGATGCCCTTGAAGAGATTCAGAAGCTGCAGCTTGTCTAGAATGCAGAGGCAGAGGCAGTTTTGATCACTACATCAGCTACACTGGCTCCTAATAGACTTCTGGGTGCAATTTAAGGTGCTGATGGTCACCTATAAAGCCCTACGTGGTACAAGGTCAGGTTATTTGCAGAACCATCTGTTCCAGTTGTGTCCACCCATCCCACCAAATCCAACAGGTTCCTTCCATGAAACAATGCCATCTAGTAAGCCCCAAGAAGCATGGCATTGCTGTTGTGGCTCCTGCCCTATGGAACAGCATCCCTGTTGAAAACCGGAGAGCCCTGACCCTGTTAGCCTTCTGGAAAGCCTTGAAGACTTCAGGCATTGGGGCTAGGCTGTTATGTATGGGGATCCTTGGCTACGCTGTAATGTTTTTATGATATCCTGTGTTTTTCTGGTTTTTGTATCATGGCCTGCCTAGGGATACAAGGTTGAGATGGGCAGATTTATAAAATTCTATAAACAAACAAACTGCCTCACACAATCCACAAAAAAAGACCTTGAGAGAAAGAACAGGCTGAAAAAGCAAGTCATATGACTCATTGCCACATTTCACAGCAAAGAACACTCTCAGAGATGGGCTGTAGCAGCCACAGTTCACAGCATCTAATGATATTAAAACATCTTGGGCACACAATCCTGCTACAAAAAAAAGCTCATGGAGTTCCAGGGAAAATGGATGAGTACTCCATTCTCAAAAATGGTGAGTATTGCCATATGTGCTGCCAGAACCACTGGTACAGAGAATTCACTGGGTTAATGGCCAACCAGGTTAAGTGGATTATGGGAAAGAATCCAGTGAACTAACCACATCCCAATGGATTTTAATTCACCCATCTAAATGAAGTCATTTAGTGAGATTTCTCACTAAGGGTAATTTAACACATTGAATATTTCTCAAAAATGTCTTCACAAGTAAGTGAAGATAATTAAGGATGATACCATTCAAGCCTCATGTTTCATGACTGGTCTACCTCCTAAAAGTTTCTCCTCCTTCAACCAGAAAAAGGTGTTCTCCCATTAGATACTAATAGATGGGCTGGCTGGTATTCACTGTTATTTTCCTACATATCCACACCCATGCTAACAAAGCTGGCAAATGTTCTCATCTAAATTTCCTCTTCCTGGTAAAGAGACAGGAGTAACTACAAATCTACATTGTATTAAAAATACGGATGTCTGCTTAGTGAAGAACAGAAAGAAAATATCAACAGGATTTTTTTTTTAGCAGACTTGGGATAATTGACTGATTTGTGAATTAGTGAAAAAATAAAATATTGTTACAATTTACATGGGATCACCTATGAGCAAATGTTTGATTTAGGTAGCCTAAATGTACTGTTTCTTTTCTTCTTCTTTCTTGTTGCTCCTTATTCCTGGTGATGCTGTTACTTGATTATGCTATCTCTTACTTCAAATCATGTCTCAGGTAATCTATCCTTACACAACTAATTAGGCCATACTCCTTATAGGAAGTAAAGCTAAATCCATATAAGTGAAATAAATGCATATTCTTCCTTTGCCTTTCCTCTCAGATGTTAAACTTGATGATGATGATAAGCATGCTGGCTGGGGAATTCTGGGAGTTGAAGTCCACACATGTGCAAGTTGCCAAGGTTGAGAGACAGTGGTTTAAACTGTAGTGTGAGAAAATGACTCCGCTGACCCAGCAACTAACTGGTTTTTCATGGCAGTTACCACCATCTGCCCCACTGTAGGCTTGAATATGGACTTTTAAAATAAGAAGTTGTTATAGATTCTATTTAAATATCATTTTTCCATTCTCATATTCAAAAATCCTATAGCTATATTTTTAGGTTATTTACTTGTACTGTGTGTGTTTTTCCCCTCCGATATTTTCATTTACTTTTCTCCTATTCCAACCCTTCCTTTAATTTTGTCCAGAGTAATTTCCTCCCACTCCCATTCCATATATTGTCTTTTCTCCACCCTATCCTATCCTAACAAGCTATGCTATAATTTATTCTTTTTTTGGTTCATATTGGAATGTTGCTTCTCCTCCCCAACATAGTTGGTTGTTCTTCATTTTTTAAAAAATTAATACACCCAGATCTTCAAATTTCAAATCCATGAAACTAATTTTCATCTTCTAACACTAGGGCAGGGTTCCTCAACCTTGGCGACTTGAAGATGTGTGGACTTAGACTCCCAGAATTCCTCAGCCAGCTGGGGAATTCTGGGAGTCGAAGTCCACACATCTTCAAGTCGCCAAGGTTGAGGAACCCTGCCCTAGGGGATGGAGGAGTACTGGGAAAATCCTTTTAACTGTCCTATAGCAACAGGTGTTGATGGTTACAGACATTAGTTAACTAGTGTTCTAGCGTTTTGAGAGGAGGGAACAGCTATCAACAAATGGCCAAAAATGCCCTTTTTTACAGGTATGAACTCATTTTAAAAGTAAGCCTATTTGTCATATGTACTGTGGCAGAATTACCTCTGACTAAGGAAAAATTCCACAGATGCCATTTCTTTAAATCTCATAGACGCAGGGATAGAAGAAGCTACTAAATGTAAAAGGACTTTTGAAAATAAAACTGGAAGCAGTTCATATAGCTTCTTCAAATATAGGTTGACTCCCTGAGATGTCCCCAAATATATCTTTCTTTGACCCTCCTGGATTTCATTGTGTTTTGGAAGGTGGAAGAACCACTTATATCAAAAGGAACTGTTTGCCCATCAAAGAACATTCCTCTCAGGGAAATTCTTATGGTTCCTCCATGTTTCTCTCTCCCTGTGAGCCTTTCCCACCAATGAATAAAAAGGCTCTGCACCTAACCTTGAACTTATCTCAGACAATGTCAGCACACCATTTGCTGTCCTGTTGCTAATCCCTATCCAGCCTCCATTGTATCATTACTGAATTATTGGCAAAAGTGTTGCCTGATTATAGACCAGCTGATTTCCTTTAATGGCTTTCAGCTGTCACCAGCCAGTCGTTAGCCCCCAGTCAGGTCTGTGCAGGGGAAATGGTTTTTCCCATTACTTTTTCTAGGGTTTTTTTTTTTCTGCTTCTCTTTCCATATCCCATTAGGAGATCTTTCAAATCTAAAATAATGTGAACAAAGGAAACAGTATAAAAAAACACCAAAACAGAAACGGTCCCAGAGAGAAGGGAGGCAGGTCCTGCCATGATTCTTCAACTATCTGGGTATTGTAGGGCAGAAACACAGAAACCTTATAACTGTTGGGCAACCAGTGTCTTATGTTATGGTAGAATGGGGTGTGAATGACTGAAGCTAATAAATACAGGGAAAACAGAATGTAAGAGGACATATGTCCTCTCTTCTTCAAATGAAATAGTCGAGGTCTGTTCTTCTCTTGACTGATTATGTGCCATGAAGTTGGTGTCATCTCTCAGCCTTCTCCAGGAAAACTTCTGCCTTGTTGAAAGCCTAGATAGAAGTGGGTGTCAAAAATGGGTGGGGTGGGGTGGGGTGGGGTGGTAATAGATCTGAAAGCAACTTGGGAAATAGTGCTAATGAAGAGAGCAAAAGCTTGGGAAAAATCTGTGAGGCATAGGCTGGCTGGTGAGATGAGAGAATGCCCCCCAATCTCCTAATACTTTCAAATACACCTCAGGTTATGTCAGCTATTGATCATCTGACCTGTCTGCCAAGGTCATGGGTGCTGAAGGGCTTCTCTCCATCCTGTGTTTGTGGCATCTGCATGGGAGTAAACAAATCAGGAAGGCAGTGTCAGCCCTCCCAGGTAGACCAGGGAGGAAACACAACCAGATGAGTTAATTCTACTTTATTGTAAAGCTACATTAACAGAATCTGGCAAGTCTGAAAGTACAAATCTCCTGCCCTCCCTATTTACTGCCTGAGGGCGGGTCCTTCCTAAGTTTCTTTTTCTGGCTGTTACCCTGTTGCAGGCTCCTTTTTTCTTTTATCTGATAGTTCCCTGGGCGGCATCTCCCCCCCTCCCCCTGTCTTCCAAGGTCACCCTCAGATTCCATCACAGCCAGCAACAGCCATGCAATCGAAGCTGAGTCCCTGTTTTACACATCACATGTGCAGCCCCATTAAAAAGGAACAAGGTTTCAATAACATGATTGTGGCCACCATCTTGATTTTTCTGACCCCTTTGCAGATGCCCCTGCTTGTCTCTTCCCACTTTCCTAGTTTCTCTGTCCCTTTTTCTCTGCCCTGCCCTGGCTTGCCTCTTTCTTTCTCTCTCTCTTAAACTCCCTGATTAGGACTCATCCAGCATTATTTGCAGGATGCTTTACAAATTAATCTGAGACCTGAAGGTTGCTCTGCTCTTGCATCAACTAATGTAGGACATATTTGTTAGTTACTTCTAATAAGATTAATATGATAGGCAATTTCAAGTTACAGATCAGAGGTGCCCCCAGGAACACTAAAAATGCTATATATTTTTGTATCTTATGTTAACATTTTCATGGATATTAACAGTTTGTTGCTGCCACGTTGTAATGGTATGTGGGAGTGACCTTGGGAGACAGGAGGAAGAGCCACAGCCTAAACAGCGGTCTGATAAACAACATCTGAGTCCAAAGGCTGGTGGAGAAAGCATCTCATATGGGATACTCCCTAGGTTTAAGGAGAGTAAAAGTAAGGGAGGGGAGGGGTACTTTCAGACTTGCAAGATTCTGTGACTGTGACCTTACAATAAAGGTAGTGTTAGTATTCATGGTTGGTGCTTCTTGTCTGGACTACCTCAAAGGGCTGACACATGTAGGCTATTCTGCTTCATAAAAAATCTGTATTTTTACCTCAGGCTACTCAGATAGGTGTTCATCCCATAATAATAGCATTACCACATCTGACCCGCAGTAATCCAGATGGACACTAGATGGCAGGAAGGGGAGCTTTCCTTACCTCTTTGCTGCCCCCTAGTAATATCTGGATTTTGGCAGTCTTAATAATGGAAGAGATTTTTTAAAAAGAAACTTTACTGCACAGTTTGGGAAGAATTCTTAAAGAAATGGAAAGAAGAATCTGAAACTATAGTAAATAAATTATTGCCACCATATAAGAATAAGTGGGATTATATCCTTGTACAAATGGAACAATGGGAGAATATGTGGACGAAAGGACTGAAATTTTCATTATGTGATAATCTTAATGAGAATTTTTATAAAATGATGTATCTCTGGTATTTGTCACCAGAAAAATTGTCTAAAATCTGTAAAAGTACTTTGAGTCTATGTTGGAAATGTGAAAAAGAGGGGGCTTTTTATCATGCTTGGTGGACATGTAAAAAAGCGAAAAATTGTTGGATCCAAATACATACATTAATTCGGAAGGTTTTAAAGATTACTATACAGCTGAAGCCAAATATGTTTCTTTGGGGACTGATTGACAAAGAGTTGGAAAAAACACATAGAACTTTGTTTTTATATATGACAACAGCAGTGAGACTTTTATATGCACAACAGTGGAAAGTTTTGATATTACCCACAATGGAAGAGGGGATGGTGGACCTGATGGAGTTTGCTGAAATGCCTAAACTGACAGCTATGATTAGAGAAAAGACACTGATTAAGTTCAATACCCATTGGAAACCCTTTTGGACTTTTTGTATGAAACAGAAAAAAGTGAAATTATGATATATGGGTTTGATGATTAGAAAAAATATTAGATGATAGAAAAATGAAAGTTGTGTTGTAACCCTAGAATAAGAGTTCAGTTTAAATTTATATCTATAACTGTTACAAATATTTCTTTTTTCTTTCTTTTCTTTCTGTACTTTTGGCTTTGTTCTCTCTCTTTTTATTTTCTTTATCTTAAATATTCTTGTTAGTTTTTATCTTGTTTAAAAATGTAATAAAATTATTACAAACCTGCTTGTAAAAAAAGAACATCTAATTTTAGGGTATACAGGAAATATTTTTAAACATCACAGTTTATACATTGTGATGCATGACATTGATTATTTTTCAATTATTTGTAAAAAAAAAATGAAGTCCAAAAAACATACATATTTTATGGCCTAAAACATATTTATTCCTCTCAGTTTATTAACATTTTTTTCAGTTTATTTAACAATAAGAAAAAAAGGAAATTAAACATATAAACTCTTATATAATGTCAAATTATCAAAATAATCCTCCAAACAAGACTTCAGGCACTAAAATGCTTGTTTAGCATTAATATGACTGCTATTAATAATAATGTCAGCTTTCTATAAGAATCAACTTCATTAATGTGATTTTTATGTCTTAATATTTATTTAACATAAAACCACTAATGGAAATCCATCTTTCTCATAAAGGTCCTTTGTCATTACTGCTGGTTTCTTATATTCTTATTTCTTGTAAAGATGAAGCATGATATGTAGAACAATTATAAAGACTGCTCAGATCCCATACTAGAATTTTTATGGTACGTTGGGATCCTTGGCATATAAAAGCATGCCTTAAGCTATAGAATTCCTCCTAACCATTTTTTTGTTAAGAGGTCCTGTTTGCATGATATGATAACCGAATCAAGGTGCAATTACCATACTGTTCAAACGTGAATACTCAGTAAGCACTAGGGCAGTTAATTGGATTACTTGTGTGAATTCAACCCCCAAAATTTCCTTAAAGCAAATATTAAAGAAAATATAAGATCACAAACCAGAATATGACAATATTGGTCTCATGACTTTTTCCTTTCAGAGAAGGATGCTTGAAATATGTGTCAAATAATCTTATGAGTTCATGAAAGCCAACCCTGCTAGCTATTATTCACCATGTCGCCTTGTCCATACAGATCTGAATAATTTCCAGCAGTACACCCAACTGACCCCTGTAGTCATCTGATTTCTCAACTGTAGGGTTATGGGTTGATTACTATGTAAATATTCCAGCTAATGTAGTACAGTAGTTAAAGTAACAGAGTAGGCCTGGAAGTCTCAAGTTCAAGTCTATACTTGGCCATTGTCTTTGGAAGTTCATTGAATGACTTTGTAGTCATTAGTCTGTATGATTGATAACCTAATTTGCAAATCACAGGTTCAAACCATAGGCCATTTTCACACTTGGCTTGACTATACTGTAGTTGCATTTTAATTTTAATAAATGAGACTGACAGTAATGGGCTTGAAAATAAGTCCAGATAATAGTGCCATATAATAATGAATATATTGATGGAATAATGTGAAATGTGATATTTTGTTTATATTCTAGAGAATTAATGTGGATGTTTAAAAAAACTCATTAGAATTTGTGAAAGGAACAATGTGATTCATTATGTACTTCTTAAAGAATACAGGAAAAAAAATACTGAACCAGTTTTGGCAGTAGTAGAAAAGAAGAATGTGACCTGTATCATTCAGTAAAGGATGAATGAATAAAGAGGGTCCCATCTGTTCATTTTATAGAGAAAAAAGATTTTATAATTTGGGGTTCAAAAGCTTCTGCACAAAACATCATTTAAAAATAGATTTTGCCTAGAATTATTGGAATATAACTTGTGCTTGATAAGGCAAGTAAGCCAAACTGATTGATTAACTAACTGATATATCCAGGATATGTGGGCATTTTTCGGTGACATGTAAGAGTTAGGGTAGGTAACAGGACACCCACCTTTTCCCCATCAGTTGCCTGTGGGAAAGATGTCTAAAGAAAGGAGGAGGAAGGCAGGCAAGGATCAATCACCACAGAAAGTTGCTGAGCTGGTCTCTTATTTGCCCTAGAGCAGGACCATTACCATCAACATTCTATATGAAGGATTCTAGAAGTTGGTAATCTGTTTATTTTTAAATAATACTTATTGAATTTTATTTAGAATTATTTATATTGCTTTCAGATCACTTTGGGAGAACTGTTACCTTAACATCCCTGCTGCACCCTCTCACAGCTAGTAAAACTAGAGTATTCCTACTGATGCCATTGGTTCCTCTCCTCTGTCTAGACAGCTATGCCAGCTAGACAGATCCTGCACAGCATGTTCTTTCTTGCCTAGCATCTCTTCTATCAAATTCTTCTCAGTGGTCTTGAAACCTGCATCTTTTCAACCCCTACCACTTGAAAGCCTTGAAACAGAATAGTCTGTTTTCTCTGAGTTATTTCCAACACTCGGGTTACGTAAAGAACCAGGGAGGTAGCCTTGAAACACATACTCAGAAACTGTTATGTAAACTAAGAGAACAGAAGCATTCCCTAAGTCCTGGACTGGGATATTGTACTAAGAAGAGACTCAGGATGACTTCCCCCAAATGCACTGGGGTATAAGAGGGAGGGCAGAATCAATCAGACTAGCAAGATTCTGTTATTATAGCCCATCTCAATAATTCTGGTCTCCCTGTGGAGTGTTTCCTGATCTGCTCTACCTCGAAGGGCTCAAGGTATCAGTTACATGTTATCTATGAATAGGGATCTCTCCATGACAGCTATTTTGTAAAGTTTTGCAGCACTTTGGATTTAGTTCCAAAAAGGTGTTTCGGAGTCCACAGGGACCCAGACATAGCACTTATCTACAGGGTCTTAGCTTCACATTTTCCTGAGATTGCCTGCATGATCCAGGAAAAGATTCAGCTGCTTTAAAGAAATGCAAAGAGGTGACATGTTCATGCTCCTTATGCACCACACCTTTTTAGAATTGAGTCCCACACCCTATTTTGTAAATCCACCTACTACATGCTCTCAAAATTTCAAATATGCTCTTGCCCCAAAAAGGTTGCCTACACCTATGTTGGGAGTTATATTTCATTACCATAACTTGGCAGGTTCATTGATAATTCATAGTTTATGTCATATGCAAGAAATGGATAAAATGCCTCTACAAAAATCTTCCCAATCTAGTATCCTCCAGAGGCGGTGATAAAACAATTCCAAAGCTTTGCAGCCAGCACAGCCAAGGCTGAAATTCCAAGGACCACGTAGGCTGAGAATTTGGGAGACTGTAAGGAGGCCATTAAGTTGAGGAAAGTTACTCTACAAGTGAAATAGTCTACATCTTCAGCACCTTATTGAAATGTTAGGAAAGAAAACATGTGGATTTCTTCTTAGAGATAATCTTTTATATTGATATGCCTTGTTATTAAAATCAGTTTTGGATTAAGCTAATCCAAGGCATGATGGCAAAAAACAGACAAATATTAAATCTACAGATGGTCATATGGAATGAGCTGAAAGGGCTTTAAGTCTGTTGAAAACGTGCCATCGATCTGTAACATTAGTAAATAAAGCAGAACCTGGAAAAAGCAAATGCAACAGCTGTCAGAGTGGAATCTTAACCTGAGGCTGTTCATTTAGAGAGCAAGCTCCTTTTTGTCCTTTTCCTTTCTCTGCAAGGATCAAACTTGAAGAGAACCTGTTATGTTCCCCCATCTTTTTGAACAACAGAACTACAGTTCTGTAAATTCTCCAAGATTTACAGGCTTCTATAGTTAGCAGACACTGTCCAAAGGATGAATGAATTATTATCTTTTTAATAAGACAGATGGATTATCTTATTGTCTTTCCCGTTATGGGTGAATACATGTAGCTTTGAACTATCTTGCTTAGCCTTAGGTGAAGGACTTGAAAATTATCTAGTCAGTTTTAAATCTAGCTTCTCAGTACTAATCCCCCACACTAACATTCATATTCTAATACGTTCTAATTGTATCTTAGAAATGGAAAGTTATTAATAGTCTTGCCTTTTTGATCACAGAACTACAGTAGTTAAATTTTGGTGAGCAGAACCAAAGACCTAGTTGTTACAAGGCCGCGAATGTCCCCAACATGGTGCCTGCCAGATATGGCACCAGTTTAGACTTCTTGCAATCTTGTATTAGGCTAGATCAGCATTTCTCAACCTCAGCAACTTTAAGAAGTGTAGGCTTCAACTCCCAGAATTCCCCAGCCAGCATGCTGGGGTGGGATGGTATTATGTGGCTTCTGACTCAGTCTGTTTACTACTCTTTCTGCCGTCGCTCTGGGATAAGCAGTACTGGGAGCTCAGGGATGGAATAGCAAAGAAGACAAGGACTGATCAGGACACTGCACTAATTGCTATTTTGGAATGTCTTGGCTCTGATAAACATTCTGCACTAGCCCATTTCACTGCCAACACAATTTTGTATCCATGTGTTTATTCAACAATGTGGTGAGTAATAGGGTGGTTTTCTTCACTAGAACCACACCAGGCATATTCAGAGTGACTCACAGCTGCTTGAAAAGACTTGTACTATTTCCTGGGCTACAAGAAAGATGATATAATTACCACTCAGTGACAGAACATGTGCCTGATCACATGTAGAGCTGGGTGCGCAGCTATAGGTAAACGGTATTCCAAAAGGCAGATTTTGCATGTAATCTAGATGGAATGCATTCTTCATTTTGGCAAAAGCCAAGCTAGGCCCCTTTGTGAGGGAAAGTGGGTTTGGGTAAGAAATAAAACCAGTGGGAAATTGAGTAATGGTAGACAAGTAGGTGCATGAGGTGAAACGTTTCTTCTACATCACTGTTAAGTGCAGAGTGTTGACTGCAGTATCCTGAAGATTCAAAATGTAAATCCAGGCTGGGTCCTAGGACAAAACTGAATGTATCAAGTTGGATAACATGTGGTATGTGTGTCCAGTGAACCAAACTGCAAAGTATCTTTTTAAAAGGTATGTACACTTTTCACCAACTCAAGAATTCCAACTTTATTCTGTTTGCAAGAAAAATAGTTTCCATGTTTTACAGCAAAAACTGTAGGCATACACCCCAATGAAGCTCGACTTTAGAAATACAGAAATGTCGTGGGAAAATCAAGCCTGGGATAAAGGGCTAACTATGTGAATAGGTGCTTGTTCAAAAATCACACACCACATATTATCCAACTTGATACATTTTGATTTTTCAGTACTAAATGTAAAATTTCCTAGTTGTGACAGAGCTAATTCACATAAAGCTTTCAGCAACCTTAGTCGCCTCCTAAACCTTCCTGTATTTTAATCAGCCAGTGAGCCCATGAATGACGTAACCCTTGCAACTTGATATCCTGCTGGGAAGACCGAATAGGCTGGCGCTTCTGGGTATGCCAATTAGCTTCAACTATTTACAACTGGCAGATATATCCCAGGTGATCTGCATGCAGTGCCGATTCCTCCAAAAGTTTCCTAAACTATCCCTGGATGCTAATGAATATAATCCGAGCTGCAAAATCTAGCTCTGCAGTACTTTCTAAAACTGTGTTTTCAAATTGTCTAGCTGTGATAGTTGCACAGGAAGTGGGACCTTTCTCCACAGCTGTTAGCAAGATGATAATTGTGCATTGTTCATAAACTAAATCAGTGTTTCTCAACCGTGGCATCTTTAAGATGTGTGGACTTCAGCTCCTGTGCTGGCTGGGGAATTCTGGGAGCTGAAGTCCACGCATCTTAAAGATGCCACGGTTGAGAAACACTGAACTAAATTATAAATGCTACTGTGTTGGAGTGTTTACTTCTGTTTTGTCCTGCTTTTGATATAAAGTATCAGGTCCTTCACTTAGAGCAGGATTAGGACCAACTGTACCTAAATCTGGACCATAAAGTCACGTTCATTCTGAAATTCTAATGAAAAGTAAGATGAATGCCTTAAAAATACAGTTGTGATTCAGGCCACGCAACTCAACCGTATTCTGTAACACAAGATAAAACTTGCAAGTTTCAGTTGTGTTGAAATAATTTCTTTCCCATTTGGTCCCCCTAGTGGTATAAAGTTGATCTTCTGCCAAGACAAGAGGCAACATCCTGGGGACACCACCAAGCTGAGTGCAACAAAATTGACAGGTTTGGGTGGGGCCAAACAAGGCAGAGGTGAAGATCAAGAATAGCAGGAACAGAATCCTGCTATTCTTCAGATTACAGATCTGGCTGTTCCCACTGTAATGTTGTCCAATAGGCTTTACTCCTACTCTGGCTCTTTCTATACCTGGCCTAAACTTGATAGCTAGACATAGATTCAACCCCTCAAAAGGAACTCCTAGAGAGAGATGGGTAGGTCTCCTACCAGATCATAAAATAATTATTACTCATGATGTAGTTAAATTTTGCCTTGCTGTCATGAGGGTAAGGCAGCAAATATTGTCTAATAAAATTGCATTTCTTCGGTATCTTCAAAATGTTATCGTCTCCCCCTCCTTTTTCTTTTTAACTCTTAATCTCTTTTAACTGTTATTTTTATGATCTATGTAGAACTTTATGTACATATGCATACTTGTACACATGCTGGTCCAACACCATAGTAAAGGTTACCTACCAAACAAAGATTGAATATTTTTAACAGGCACCCAGTAGATTCCAGGATACTAGATGAAAACTTCTATTGTCTTGTGATTATTTAAAGAACAGTCTTCTTGGTTTACCAATTTAATATTATGTTTAGCTGTAAAATCCTTTGTGTACAGAGATCTACAGTTTTCTGTTCACATTTATTATTTTTGGCAGTAACCAATGTTGTCCTGGGCTAGAACACAACCCAACCTTCTTCAAGCTATCTTTGTTTAAACCACATATTGTGATTAATTCCACCACATTTTAGTATAAAGGCTTTGGAAGCCTTTTCTAATTAGCGTTTAATTTGGATTATAAAGGGGTGAACTAGGGTAAGTCAAGTTTAAACCCAGAAGCAGGTTTGCATATTTGAATGTGGGCCTCACCTACATTTGAGTTTAGACATTTATTGTATGAATTTGAGCTAGTTAATGTGACAAATAAACATTGACCTCCCCTGCAATGCACATCATAGGTAAATCTAACATTGTTATTATTTTCAATGACAGAACACATAATTAGGATTATCTAATCAGTTTGACTCTTAAGTTATTTTTTCTGTTCGTTTTTTAGAGCTGGTAGGGGGAGGATAGGTTTAATAAAATTAAATCACATGTTCTTAGTTGAGCTCTGTATTAATTCAGTGGCTTCACCTTGTACTTTCTTAGCCTCAGTTTTCAGAGAGAATGCAATTCAGGCTTGTCTTGCAGACTCATTATGAGGAATACTGAAATAATACATATGAACTGTTTTAATTTCCTAGAGAAAATGTGAAGGCTGATTGTATAAAACCTCTGTCTGTTGTTACATTAAATCTGTGGCAGTCTCTCTTCCACATTCAAAAACTGCTTTCCTAAAATTCGTAAATGATTTATGAAATCTGATGTTCCTTTCCATAATTTCTTAATTTTATGTATAAGGAAAAAGTGCTCAACATCTGTCAATAGAACAGTAATCTTAAACGAATGTTAAGGGTTGTCAAAACAGAGAAGCAGATGTGGAAAGACAATTTTTTTCCCCTGAGATAGAATGGTATTTCAGTTATAGAATGGAAAGGTAGAGAGTCTTTCAGGAAATCTAAAAGTTTCATCTTCTGTCTGAATTATCTGTTTTAATCCCTCCCATGGGTCCTTATATGCCCACTTCCAGCTCTGTTTCTGTAAGCATTAGAAATTTAGAAATTCTTCATACAGACCATCTCTGTGTTGTCCATTTGAGAGGCAGTATTGCCATACACATTGAGCCATAGTGTAACCACTCATATTTTAGCTTCACATCTTGGGTCAACCTAGCTCATAGGATTAGCTTACAAGTCAATATGCTTTGCAGAAAACTAGGTTGAATAAACCATGGTTTATTGTGGGTAGGTATATTGTTATATAAACATGCCATGAACTCCTTCCTCTCCCTCAATATTCTTTAACTTACTCCTTTGTTGGAATTCAGAATGTATTCACCAAAGGAGGAAGGATTATTTTTGGATCCTGGCACTGTTCCTAGATAACTTTTTAGACTGTACCATCTGGTGGGAAAGTTTTCTCCATCAATATACAGGCTGAACAAATTCACAGGCTATGTTAGGCTAAAATGTGGCTGGCTGGTTAATAAGTCAGTTACACAAATCCAACCTGTGTAGTTAGCTTTTGGTTCAGTGTGAAAACCCAGACATTGGATTATTCCATGGGGCGTGTTTAAGTCAACTATGGCTAACCCAGTCAAGGAGAGGTTAAAGCAGCTTTCCCTAGGTTCTTGCCCTCTAGACGTAATGGGCTGCAGATTTTCCAGTTCCAGTCAGGATGATGAAGTGCTCTGTTGGCTAGAAATTCTCACGTACAGGTTAGGAAGGCTTCTTTAAGAACACTTCTGGGGTGTGGTTTGCTGACTTTGAAAAAGTTAAACAGGGTACAGTGCTGGTCTGGGTTAGTACTTTGATGAGACTTATCAGGAAATCCCAGGGCTATAGATTAGATTGGGAAGTTGAAAAACATTATGGGAGGAGGCTGTGACACAACACCTCTGTATTGTTGCCCAGAAAAGAACATGGATGTATTCATGTAATCACCAGAAGCATCACTCAATGGAGGCTTTACCTTGACAAGTGCATTGGTAGGGAAGGAGAAGCAGTTTTCTCCCTAAAGAAATCTTGCCCGGGGACATAATGTGGGTGGATTTGGATAGAATGGTAATAAAATAAAGCAATGTAGTACTGAAGACCAGACTATTTTCCTAAACAGCATACCTCTACTACTGGTTCCCAACAACTGATATGCAAAAGCATGATTACTGCAATTCTATCTTCTCTGATTATGTTTATTAGAATACAGTGCCTGTCCCCTCATTATGTGCACAAACTGATGGCATGTAATGAATCAGTATGTACAGTAACATTATATGCATCCTTTATCCATTTTTATTCATAGATTTATCTGATATCTCTTAGTTTTGCAATAACAATGAACACATGCTAAGAACCTAGCTAGTTCATGCATTTAGCAGTTCTTGAGGTTTCAGTTTACTGCTGATAGCAACGCATACATTTGCATTCTATATATGACAGGAAGCATTTGATCAGCTGTAGATTCTACTTTAAATGCTTCCATAGAAAAATATAGAAAATACAAATTAGTGATCCATAGGCTGTGATTGGGTTCCTTCATTACACTAAGCAATAGTTTCTTTCGTCGTAGTTTACTAAATCACAATCTATAAACTATGATTTACAAATCACAATGGCTGGTTTCACACAATATATTTTTCTAAAACAAAACACATTGTTAGTTAGTGTGTTAATGAACTAATATGTATCCTATGCAGGTATAATCCGATGCAAATTTATTCTGAAGTTCAGTGGGATTTATTCCCATGTAAATGTGTATATAACTGCAATGCTTTCTACACAATCAGGATTTCTAATACTCTATACCTGAGTTTCTTTTTATAAATTCTTGAGAAGTACGTGCTGCGAGATTGCTACTTTTGTCTTATGTGTTAACACATACATACATATATATGAAACTCTGACTTCTGTCTTAGGTATGCACATGTGTGCACACAGAAACATATACATCCATGTGCCTTTTTAAACACCTTGCCTTATGCAAGGGCAAATTTCTTTTCCTTCAAACCTAATGTTATGGTGTGTATGCCAGAGAAACTGCTGTTTCTGTCTTGCCTGCAGCTGAGAAACAAAAAGGTAAGATTACCATGAGACATTTTGTTTGTACAGGAGACTGACAAAGAGACCATGACGCAAAATGAATGTCATTGTTTAATCAAGATCTCCTACCTTTGTGTCAGTTCTTGACATGCTTCCACTTCTTGTATGTTACACAATATGTTACTGCATACTGTTAACTTCATTCTTAAGTGACTTGTACTCAGATTGAAGGAGAAAATATATATTAATATTAGTTTGAAGAAAGCATGTGTGTGTGAAAGAGAGAGTGAAAAAGAGAGAAAACAGTAAGTGGCTACATTTGCATAATAGTAAACCATAAACCATAATTAAGAAAAATTGTTTTGGTCACATAATGCAATATGCCAAAATATAACATGACTTAACATGATAGCCTAATTCATACAACATGCTAAATTATAATGTGATTTGTTTGGTTATAGTTTACCACTGTGACTTCCAAATCATGGTTTTTGATGTAGTGTGTTGTATGAACATAGCTAGTGTGTATTTTCACCTCACTGTGCTGTTTATATAACATACTATTTCTCTGGAACAAATGGGTGATTTCCCCTTTCTGCCTTGATTGAACCATGATGCTTTGACAATTTCATAAATGTAATAAAAGAGCTATTCATGTACTTTCTTATGACAGTCTGAGGTGATTCTTTTCAGCCTTTCATATCTTCAGTTACACCAGTACGCTTATCAAAACTCACTTCTTCCTGGAAGAATATTTGTATGATAACAGAGATTTCATAATTACATTTTCATTTATGGTAAATATTAAAGTGACTTACTCTGTAGCTATGGAAACCAATACATAATATATACAATACATAACCAATAAATTAGATGGCAAGCAACTCCAGTTCTATTTTTTTATTCTTCATGCAATTGATTGGCAACTCGATATGGATTAGAATCACCACACACAAGGAGAGCAGAGTCTTGTCTTTCCTCCCAGTATCTTTGTTTGGAAGAATTTACATGTACTCCCTGTATGTATGTGGGTGGTGTGCACATGCGTGTGTGCACGCACCCTTTTAATCCATTTGTACTAGTGGAGGAGGTTTTTTGTTAAGACCTTGTATGAGGAGGTACTAGGGCAGGGATTAGTTGGCCTCTGCTGTACTTTGTGTTCATGACCCAGATTATGTTACATATACTTAAAAGGTAAGGTCTCCATGTTGAGCTTGACCTGTGGTCATTCCAACATTGTGGAGGGCGTTCCACTGCCTTCTTCTAGTCTTGCATGTTTCCAGTGTAGCCTAAGGCCCTGGTAATAGTCTCCCATCTTAGTACTAGCCAGATCTGACTTTACTTTTTGATATCAATCAACGTTAGAGTTCTGTTTTTGTTTTTGTTTTAAAAGAAAAGACATTAAGTAGAGCTGCACAATACATGGTTTGCCCTGATGCAAAAGAAAAACACTGCTTGACCCAATAGCTCAAATGGAAAATTGACCAGAAAGCTTTCAGCATTGACTGCTGATTAGTGGCAGTTTCAATTTGATGCATTTATTTACTGTCATTGGTGATTTTATTACTGACAAATTTTTTGTAACAACCTGTGGCTAAGGAAAAATAAACACACTTAATGTTTTATATTCCTTTTCATTACTCAGAATGACTTATAATAAAGTGCTATAGCTTTTCCTTAATATGGGCAACTTGGCTCTGTGGAACAGGCATTAATGGAGAACTTAGATGTTATGGAAATTCTCAGAGGAAAAACATTGAAACAGGTATCTATAAGCTTGGTTCTTTGTCCCTTTTCATATTGCTTCCATTGACAGCATAGTCGTCAAATAGATGAGGCTAGGGACCCAGGAAAGACAACAGATACATGAAACTGTGACCGAATAGAGTGGTATGGAAACGTTCATGATCCAGGAGTCCTGTAAAGTCTTAATCCTTTTGTGGATGGTTGTCTACTTTCCATCTGCCTGATAATACTTATATGTTCTTGACTAGCTATGTCAGAATAGTAGCTTTAGGAGATCAAATTACTGGTTTCTGATGGAAATTCCTATGCTCCTAGAGAAAGCTAATTCATGAAGAATAATTTCAAAAGTGGAAGAAGGATGGGTGAAAGGATGTTTCATGTAGATTCAGAAGAGACTATTGGTGGTTGGCTTAGGCTGGATTCCAATGGATGCAATCGCTTTTGCTTTTGCGAAGGATTGCCTGGTTCTAGTGGATTGCAAATAGGGGAAACATTTGAGCTGCATCAGGAGAACCTGGCTTCTTGACATGCACCAGCTTCCATTTGGAAGTTGCTCCTGGACCATTACTCCTGTTTCAGCAGAGCCTGTAGAGGAACTCATTATTCATGATTTCATCTTGCCTATTTAAAATGTGTAATAGCTCAAAGATTCCGTTGATGGATTCTTTCCAGCTCTTTGATGACTCAAAGATAAATTTTCAAGGTTCTCTCCTTACTAGTCCCACTCCCACTTTGTGGTTTAATGTTTACACTTGTGCTGCATGTCTTTACTAGACTGAAAGATCCTTAGGCCAGGATCTTATCATTTTTGTCTTAGGTAGCATGCACACCCAAGTTATAGATAATAGTTGCAGCTGCAAAAGTATGGTGGAAAACTGCTTTATCTCTGTATTCTAGCCTTCCCTTCCTTGGTGCCTTCTAGATGTATTAAACATCATGGCTGGGAATTATGACAGTGAAGTCTAATACAAGGAGACCACAAAGTTGGGAATGCTGTTGTATTCACCTTTCTGATTTTGGATTGAGTCAACCTAAACATTCTTTAAATAAGGTTTAACAGTCAGAAATCTAGGTTCCCATTTCCAGCACTAAACAATCCTATTTTGTATTATTGATCTGTTATAACTGCTTCTTAAAAATATTTATATCTGTATTTCAAAAAAAAAGTCCAAATTCAAAGAACTGAAGCAATATGGAGTAAGTAAATAAAATCACACAATGCATTTGCTTTTCCCATTTACCAAAAAATAAAAATTCATTTATTTTTCCCACCTTTTATTCTGTAACAAAATTATGCTTTATACTAACCAGTATATTTAAATAGCTTAATATGATCCTCATGTACATACTTTTAATTTATCTAGATTGTTGCCTATTATTATTCCCATCCTAAAAATTTAAGGAGAAAGTAGCTCGAATACTTGTTATGAAACAAGATGTCATGACATCTTCTGAAAATCAAGTTCTACCAGTTTTACACTATGATGCTTACAGTATATTACTGTAATTATGAAAACCAGTAACATTCTATTCAGTTCACAATTTATTGTCCAATATTTTTGTTAAATATTAATGCTGAGATTTCAACAGCTAGATAGGCAAGAAGACTTCAGGATGTATTACCCAGAATAATTCATCTTGTTCAGTCTGAATTCATGAAACAGTCCCAGGCTTCAGACAATATAGGACTCTTGGTTGATATAATGGCTTTATATGTGGATACACGTGAATCTGCAGTGTTAGCTTTATGGGTGCAGAAAAGGCTTTTGATATGGTTCAAATCAAGTTTTTCATTTAAGAGTTGCAGAAACTCAGAATTCCTATAGAATTTATTTCTTGGATTACAGTTTATTATTTTAATATATCTGCTCAAGTAATTGCTAATGAGGTTATTTTACCAGTTATTAAATTGCAAAATGGAACTTTTCAAGTTATTCTTTATCAGTTTTTATTTTCAATCTGGTGTTGAAATCCTTAGCATGCCCCAGTAAGACAAACTTGGGAAAGTAAAGGAATATGTTTAGCTGAATTTGAATACAAGCTGTTACATGCAGACAATATTTGGATTTTTTTTTTAATGTTCATCAACAATCTTAACCTAAATTTGTAGAAATTGTACAGTCTGTATGTAAATATGTAAATACAATAAAATTAATTTTACACAATTAATTGGAGTAAATTACATATTATGCCAATTAATAAGAAAGATCGTCTTTAGGAAAACAGGTTTTGTTTATTGACCAGAAGTTATTAATTACCTGGGGAAGAGGGATTATTATCCCCAGAACATCCAATTTACTTGATAAGAACATTTTAAAATGTAATTATCCAGAAAAAAAGAAGATATTAAAAAGTGAATGAGAATGCCTTTACCTCTGAAGAAAGAATTAATGCTGTAAAAATAAATCTTGCATCAAGACTCATATGTGTATTTTGAGAGCAATGTCAATATTAGTTCCACTTAAATATTTTAAATAGATTGCTAAGTGGGGTGCCACAGGGGTTGGCACTTTCTCCTGTCCTTTTTAACATCTACATGAGGTTTGCTGAGTGAGCTCATCTACCGTCAAGGGGATGAGGTATCATCAGTATGCTGATGATACTCAGTTATAAATCTCCACTCCTGGTGAATTAAGTGATTCCATGAACGTTTTATCCTGGAAGCTATGAGGGTCTGGATGGGGAATAACAGGCTTAAGCTGAAGTGAGTGGCTGTGGTTTTTGGGACTCACTGGTTCCAGCGCTATGCCATCTTTTATCCTGGATGGGGTTGCACTACCCCAGACAGACCCAGTGTGCAATCTGGAGGTTCTCCTAGACTCACAACTACTGCTTGATGAGCAGGTAGCAGGCGTGGCTAGGACCTTTGCACAGCTTCATCTTGTGCGTCAGTTGCACGTGTTTCTGGATCCGCAAGCCCTGTTTACAGTCACTCATGCCCTAGTCACCTCCAGATTGGACTACTGCAATGTGTTCTATGTGAGGCTGCCCTTGAAGAGTATCTGGAAGCTCTGCATTCTGTAGTAGCAACGTGGTACAGAATGCAACAACGCCGGCAGTTATGTGTGCTCTGAGAACAGCGCATGTTATACCTCTGCTCCACGAGCTGCATTGGCTGCCAGTTTGCTTATGGGTCCAATTCACAGTGCTGGTTTTAACCTTTAAAACCCTTCATGGCATGGGACTGGGCTATCTGAGGGATATATCAGCCCAGCCCATCAGATCTCACAGAGAAGGCATGTTGCCTGGTATCATCAGCCAGGGACCTGCATTTGGTGGGTCCCAGGAGACGTGCCTTCTCTGCTGTGGCGCCCACATTATGGAATATCTTTCTTCCCAAGATTAGATTAGTACCATTCCTTTTGCTATTCCAAAAGGCCTTCAGGACTTGGTTATGCGATTAGGCCTGGGTCTCCCAGGGAATTGGAGGCCTGCTTAGATGGCTCCATTGCTGAGGGGGCCATTTCTATTCTCCCTTCCCTATGGTTTGTATCTTGTTTTTTATGATATTTATTAATGTGGTTTTTATATTTTTCATTATGTTTTTATATTTGTTTTTTATCCAATTGTTGTATGCCATCCAGAGTCGCTTTTGGTAAGATGGGTAGCTATATAAATTTGCTTAATAAATAAGTAAGTAAGTAAGTAAGTAAGTAAGTAAGTAAGTTAATGGTTAAATTTTTAGGGAAGGAACAATTATCCAGAATTTCTGTGTTAAAATTACATCTTTCTCTTATGATGATTTTAATTCACCTGATTTCAAAAAATTTCATTAGGCTTATTTGTTAACCTTAGTCATTATTGGAATGGAAATAATATGAATATTTAACCTTGTGGGCTCAGCTTGAGAGTTATTATTTAGTAAACTTACAGGCTTGATCAATGCTGGACACTAATTATTTGGAATCTGGTTACTTTTTCACCACTGAAGGTGGCTTGACAGATCTGGGCCTTAGTGAGTAGAGAATTTAAATTTGATTTTTCTTCTCATGAGAAGCTGGAAATCAGGAATCTGGTAGCACTTTTTCTGACTTAGAAATTTTATTATTATTTTGTTTAATTAATTAATTATATTTATCATCAGATGCATGACGTGAGCTACAGCTCATGAAAGCTGATGCCTTTTAATAAAATTTGTCAGAAAATTTGTTACCTAATTCATTCTGATTTTTTGGCTATCATAGATTAACATGGCTCCATGACACTCTGGAGTAATTTTTATTTGAAAATGGCTGGTAGCACATTTTTCCTGCAAATGTGCTTGTAACAGAATAATTACCCTCAGTCAGCTATTAAGTAATGATATTTTTAAAACTTTCAAGAGTCTATAAAAGGAATATAACATCTAGAAAGGATAAATGGCTATGCATATATTTGAAACACTTATTATCTATATTGTTCAATCGTAATGCCCTTGCAGCCTTGAAAACACCACAGGTTTTAAAGTTGTTGGAGATGGACTTATGGAAACTATATCCACAGTTTATTATTATCAATTTTTAAAAAATATTTTAAAAACTGAATCTAACTTATTTAATTATCTTTCTTTATACCAATTTTTATATATGTATATACAAGTTATAAAAAGAGATAAATGAGATATTTAGGTGTTTTGTTTCATTATCTAGATTTTGGTTTAGAATTTTTAAAACTTTTTTTGTTTTATGGGGTCTTTTAGGTAGTTTACTATACCATATCACTTTTTCTTTTATATGTGTGTGTGTGTGTGTGTGTGTGTGATGTGTCTGTGAGAGTGTCAATTAGGCATCTCTTTTAAACTATATAGTTTTATTCTAAAACAGTAATATAGTTATATTTTTGAAGCTTAAATAAAAATGTAAAAAAAAAGTCCCTATCTATAGCAATGGCAATTTGTAGTGCGTAATATAATAAAGACTGAAAGGTCCTCAAAGGTCATTCAGGCCAAATTTGCCAGTGAAAGAAATGCTCTGTCATAGCATCTTTGATAGCTAGTCATCCATTTTCTACTTTAAAAATCCATTAGCTTCTGGGTAATCTGTGCCACTGTTGAATACCTGGAATATTCAGAAAGATCCTCCTAATGTAAGTTGAAATCTCCTGTCTAGGTTTCAAAGCCATTGTTTGGATCCTTTCTTCTGCAGTAACCCTAGCCTATTTAGAGTTACAGGTAGTCCTCACTGAATGACCACTCATTCAGGGATTGTTTGAAATTATGATGATGCTGAAAGAAGAGTACTTATGACAAGTTCTCATAGTTGCAGCTGTCACAGCGTCCCTGCGGTCACATGATTGCAATTTGGGGGCTTGGCAACCAGCTCACAATTACAACGTTGCAGAGTTCTTCGGTCAAACAATTGCCATTTGTGACCTTCACTGCTAGCTTCCAACAAGCAATGTCAATGGGGAAGCTGGCCGGAGGTTGCAAATGTCGATCACATGACCATGGGATGCTGCAACTGTGTGGGATTCGCCTAGCGATGGCAACTGGGACTGCTGGAACCTATGCCTTAGGACCACTTAGTTCCTGGTCCCAATTACCATTGGTAAGTGAGGACTACCTGTATGCTAAACTTCACATACGAGCAATGGTATTTGAAGGTCTTTCATCTGCAAATATCACTTCAGCTCTGCACTAACAATACTTAAGTTTACACTGGAAATTTCCTCTTGGAACAATAATTTTATTTAACAGCAGAATCACTGCCAGGAGATGGGTGGCCATATAAGTAATTTAAATAAATAAATAACACTTCATATAATGACTCAAAACACAAATCAGTGAAAATTAATACTTGAGTAAGCTTACTAAGTTTATCTATCCCCTTCACCCCCTAATAGGTTTCTCGTGTTAAAGCAAGGGATTAAGCAGAAATTCAGTAACTGAACATTTTTTCTAACATGGAGATAGTGTAATGAAAAAACAAAACAACTTAAAGACCCTCTAAGAAAAAATGTGGCACCCTTAGTCAACTCCTGAATTTGCCACTAAGCAGGAATTAATGGATTTGCTGCCAATAGCTACAATTAAAATTTAAAATAGGTTTATTTCGTGGCCAAAAAGCTTTAAGCGTTTACTGTTGCCCAGATAATGCACATCTGTGCTGATCACTTTTAAATCATTTTCTTTTCTTCAATTGTAGTAGGGTTGCTTTTTGTACTCCTCCATATGCATGTAGCTTGTGAATAATTGGCTGCTAAGAATAAAGTTGGATGAGTTTGAAGCAGCAAGAAAAACTGCATTAATTGTTTTGTGGGTTTTCTTGTATACAAGTTCCTTCAGGTGCAGATTACAACAGTTTTAGTTTCCTCAGCTAGCTTTGGTAATGAATTAGATAGAAGGCCTTTAGAGCACATGCAGCCACAAAAAATTAAAAATATAATAAAGCCCACTGCCAACTTATTCTAATAAGCTTTCTAATTTGCTCAAGCTGAGCAACTCCATGGGATGAGCAATTTAATAAATGATACCTTGGCTTTGTATCTTTGCCAGCAGCTGAAGACTTCTTTCAGCTTTTTCTGCAGCAAAGGCAGATCTAAAATAGTAGGAAAAGTAAGAGTTCTATTACTAGCACTTTAAAATTCCCACTCAAAAGGATGAGGCCTGAGTTGCTGGGAGTCATGCGGCATACACTGTAAATTTAATATATTTACAATATATTATTATATTGTATAAATTATTATTATGGTTGTTCACACAGTCAGCCAGATGTTTAGACTGGATTTGGCATTTTTGTCTAGCTATCGAGTCCTTCCCAAGGACCTGGGATAGACAGATGTTGTTGTTTGATGGTGTTGAAGGTATCGTTGCAGGATATAAGCTGTTCCAAGTAAAGCTGCCTTTTGCAATTGACTGATGGTGATTTTATCAATGCTGATGGTGTTCAAGTGGTGCTCCAGATGTTTTGTTGTTGTGGTGGTGGTATCTAGACAACCAAGTAGAAATAATGAAGGACTAATCTTGGCATATCTTCTGCTCTGTTTTGCAAAGGCTGCTATATTTTCTAATAACTAGAATCCATATATAATTTTCTATAGTAAGTTTCCATAATTTTATTTTAGATGTGTTGAATCTGAAGCTTCCAGTATTCCCTTTCATTGCCATGTTGACTGGGAATTACAGTTTTAGGTGAAAGCACTCCATTATTTTGGTAACCATGGACTGAAGGGCTCAATTCATAAGAAATGAATTTATCCTAATGGCAGAGTATATGCTTTTCATAACAAAAATCCCAGGTTCTATCACTGGCCTTTTCCATTAGAGCAAAGGAAGTCCTCTAAAGAAAGTGAATGAGGATATCATTGTGGTCAGTTCTAAACTAGGTGGATCTGCAGTAAAACAGAGTTCTATACTGCCCCATATTCTTTACTGGTTTGTTATTGGGACTATGCAAAATGTTATTCTAGATTCAAGGTAATTTGATTTAAACCCTATATAACATCAACTTCTAAACTGGATTGTCAATCTGGATTGAATTGTTAAAATGAATTGGTTGCTTTTGAATTGATCAGAGAATTTGATATTTTTTGTATGCATAGACATATTTTTTAAAATTTCTGAATTAGATCAGATTTGCCAATTTGGCAATCAAAATGGAAGTCCAGATCAAATCAACAGTCTGAACTGGATTGATTCAACAATTTGGATAGAATCATCAGTTGTTAGTGTATCTTTTTGGCAAGACAATCTTAGATAGCCAGGCACTGGAATTCTAACTGAGCACCAAACACATAACCATCTATTATGTCTGGCTCCTGAAATATTTTTTTATTATGAGCCAAGTCTAAAAGCTTGTAGACTTTAAAGGATAAAAGATGCACAGTAGTTGTAAAGCAATATCTGTATGGCAAGCAAGAGGAAGAGCAAGTAAGTATAAGTTAATTAAAACACAATTAGGAGGTAATTTTGACAAGGCAGGAATTTAGTATTTAAAATAGATTTGGAAGGGCTCTGACAAAACTGCAGTCTCTTTGCTCTTCTTGTGTCCAAATTTTGCAAGGTGAAAAGGAGAGTGTAATGCACTGGGCAGTTCACAGACAATTTACAGGTCTATCTGGGTATATTTAAGGTTGCTGTTCTGGCATTTTCTACTTTTCTACTTGCTTTTCTACTTAGCCTTAAAGTATGGCTAACTTAAGATGTCCAAAGACCCTTAGGGGTGGAAGAAACTGACATCCATATTTTAGTTTTTTATCTTTGCACAGATCAAATGTAAATATGGCATTTTTGTGAATCGCTGTGTGGAGTCCAAAAAAGAAGGCTGTTTCTTTGCTCCCGCTAGGACACAGTATCTGGGTTCACATATTAGAATGTGCAGACTTTGTCAATTAAGCCAGAATGTGCTTTGCTTAAGTTAGGCTTAAGATATTGTGCAAACCCAGCAAATGTGTTTCATGAACCATGGCTTACGGACAAACTGGATCACTTTTGAGAAACCCATTAAACAGCAGCCCATGCCCTGAAACTAGAAGGGCAAAGTTCACTGCAGTTTAACTTAGCGCATCCTACGTCATTCTTCATTTCTGCCTCTATTCATCTCAGTAGAGAGGCAGCTTTCAGTGATAATTCAAGCGAAGAGCAATATTCCCAGCAGCCTGTCATTGTAAGTAGGGCTGGAGGGTTCTTAAACATTCAGCCACTGTTGTCTTGCTTATTCACAGTGCTCCTTTTCTCTAAAGCTTCAAACACCTGCAACTTAATGAAAGCTTACATTGTTACTTCAAGTGGGGGAGACAGCACATGCAGTGTCTACTTCAGCAGCAAAAGATGTGGAGGGTGACTTCCCATTTATTCACCCCACTCCCACGTGGGAGCATTGCCATTTCCGCTCATCTGCAGATTGCTGTAGCTTTCCCACTGGCTTTATAAGTTTAATATGAAACAAGCTGCTTTTGAACAACCAAAAACATTATTCTAGCTTTGTTCTGGAAAAAATTCTCATGACTGAAATTGTTCATAATTATCTCACTTTTATCCTAGAAACAAATCGTAAGTTCAGAATGTAATGTACTACATTATTAGAACCTTATTATTACTGCTACTTGTTTCTGTCCAATTTTTTGGAATAAGGCAGGTGTTCATGTCAGAGAAAAGAATTCTGGGATAGAATGTCCTAGGTAATACATTTGGTAAAATATCAAATCATTTTGTCTCCTGACCTAAATATTGTGTTAGGTTGGAATAGACAATTTTAATTTCTATTTTTTATCTTTTTACCAATAAAAACTAGCCTGTTTTTCCCCAGTAATTTGTGTATTCAAGACTAAAATGTATGCTTGATTGTTCAGATACATTTTTTGCACACAAGTAAAATTAAACTTTCACCTAGCATCTCCAAGCAATTTTCCATTGCCAATTTTATCAAATCCATTTATGCATACTTTTTCACAATGTTTACATTTTAATGCACACTTTTCCTTAACAGTACATATCTTCTCATGTATTTTGCATGGAAAACTGCATCACCAAATTCTGAAAATTTTGTTGGACACATTATACGTATTGGATTCTTCTCTACCTTTGGGAGGTCTGAAGTAGGACTACTTGTATGAGCATTATGATGATTTCAACCGTTTATCCATATTTATTGTTAAAATAGCTAATGACTAAGAATCCCTAGTCAACCTGAATGTCATGAAGTGACAGGATGGGGTAAATCTAAATAAATAAACATATAATAAACAAAATATCTTCCTAAGCAGAGTTTGGCTGAATTTTCTGGAAAAGCCAATGATGTCTCTTTACAAAATAACTGAGGATGGGCCCTGGCTAGAAAATTTGTATTCTAGTAGATAACCCATGACCCATTGGGTCATCATTTCAGATATTCCCTTATCAAACAGAGAAACAGAATGACCATGGACAGGCAAAAAAGCAGTGGGAGCAGGAATGACTTCTGACTTCCTGCTGGCTTCCCCATTGAATTTCCTTGTGACTGGCAGGGAGTGTTGGAAACCTTCCTTCCTTCCTTCCTTCCTTCCTTCCTTCCTTCCTTCCTTCCTTCCTTCCTTCCTTCCTTCCTTCCCTCCCTCCCTCCCTCCCTCCCTCCCATACATCCTCCCCCAGTTCCTTTGCACTTGTGCTGCACCGGCCACTCATGCACCCCATGCACCTTCCCCGACCCACGCCACACCCTCAGGCACCCAACCCACACCACGCCCCCACACTGGACCCCTGTGCATCCCTTCTGACCTACACCGTCATGCACCCTCCCTGACCTTCACTGCACCTTCACTCATTCACACAGCCCTGTGCACCCTCCCCAACCCATGCCACATCCTTGCATACCCTCCCCAACCCGCACCTTCTCACACCATCCCCAACCTGTGTTGCATCCTTGTGCATCCTCCCTGAACCCCACTGCACCTCTTGTGCACCCCTACACATGTCCCTGACCCTCACTGCACCTCTTGCACACCCGGTCTCTCCCTCCCCTACCCAACAGCAGCAACTTATCTGCCTGCTGGCCTTGGACTTGCAACTTCCTGCCAGCTTCCCCACTGACTTTATTTGTGAGAAGCTGACAGGGAGCATCAGCAATCACGATCTTCCTGCCGGCTGCCACACTGACTTGTGGAAAGCTACCAGGGAGCGTTGGAAATAATAATCATGTGACCGTGGCTGACTGTGGCAGAGTGGTGGTGCTGAAGCGGCAGCAGTGCGGTAGCACTAAAGCAGCTACAACTTTGCCAAATTTCAGGATGGGATTTTGGATGCATTCTGTAATTGTATTCTGTATGTTAGCCCATTTGAGGTTCTTTTGTTGTAAAATGTTGCCTTATGATGCACTGTTTTGCCCAACTGAACGTCACAAACAAACAGTCAGAAGTGTTTTAGTGGTATATAGATAACTGAACTTATGAAGGCAACAAAGGAAATAGATAAAAATAGAGGCAGAGGCAAAAAGGGAAAGATTATGTAGTCTTTAAACAGTGCATTGGAACTAGGGTAACTTCCAGGATCATGGACTAAAATGGTCAGCAATATTAAAGTTAAGATGCAAAAACTAACTTGATCATGAACTCTTTTTATCTGCAAAAGGCTTTTAGAAATGCTAAAAGGCTTATGGCTCTGGAGATCTGGAATAGTACAAGCTGTTCAGTCCAGGACAATATAGTGTTCACCTTCTAGAAAAAGGAATTTAATTAGATCTCAGGTTTTCCTGGAAATACGTTGCTTTGATCTCAAAGTTTTTTTTCTTGATTCATGGGAACTCTTTGTAGTTACTTAATGGGGAAGGAACATGCATTTTGCACTTGTCTTTTTTTTTTTTTTTTTTGAGTCTATCTTAATATATCTCAATATGTTCCAGGATTAAACTGCTAACATATAAAGCAGGTGTGGATGCTTAGTTCTGCAAAATTAAACTCTGCAAATTGGATTACAGAACAGGCACTTTAGTCTGATAAATAGACACCTGACCTTACATACCATTTCATATATACAGTATTCCAGAAAAAACATTTTTATGGATTTACTTCCTGTATTGGCAATTCTGGTAGGGAAAAAACCCCACCGTAAATACCACTCAGTATTTTGCAACATAGTGCCCCCAATTCTGTCTTTTTTTTAACAAGAACTTTATTAAGTTATAAAAAGCATAAAGATAAAAGGAAGCAAGATCTAATAGTCGCGGAGAAAAGTAGAGAGCAAGAAAGTTAGAAATAGAGAAAGAATACAAAAGTAGTGCAAAATAAAGAAGAGGGAAAAAAAGAAACACAAAAAGAATAACTTCTGACTTCTTATGCAGCAGATGTAGATAAATCATATAATAACCTCTTACTCTAAAACTACTTCCTAACATACATATTGTATATAATCTATTAATTTAACTAATCATCAAATCCATATATCATAATTTCATTTTTTTCTGTCTCCTGCAAACAGTCCAAAAGGGGCTTCCAACTGGCATTAATCAATGTTTTTTTTCTCTAAGCAAAGCTGTCAATTTTTCCATCTCAGCTAACTCCATCAACTTCACCATCCATTCTTCCATTGTAGGTAATGTCAAGTCTTTCCACCTTTGAGCATATAAAAGTCTAGCTGCAGTTATCATATAAAAAACCAAAGGTCCATGAGCTTTTTCCAGTTGTTTATCCATGAGTCCTAAAAGGAAATGCTCTGGTTTTGACTGTACTAACCTTCATACTCTTCTGCATTAATATATGAATTTGAGTCCAAAATTTTTTAGCTTTATTAGATGTCCACCAAAGATGGTAAAAAGCCCTTTCTTGTTGTTCACATTTCCAACATATATTTGAAACCGCTTTATACATTTTTGATAATCTTTCTGGTGACAAATACCATCAATACATCATTTTATAGAAATTCTCCTTCAAGTTACAGCACAGTGTAAATTTTAACTCTTTCATCCACTTATTTTCCCATTGTTCCATTTGTATATTATATCCAAAATTTTAGTGCATCTTATCATACAATCTTTACCTTGTTCATCTTCTGTTTCAGATCTCAACAAACACTTATACATTTTAACAATAAGATGTTCATCATTAGTACACAATTCAGTTTCAAAAACAGCTTTGTTTCATTCAAAACCATATGTCTAATGCCCCCATTCTCAACCCCCTGAGCTAGTCCAGAAGGATAATATGATAGATGGTATCAAAAACTGCTGAGAGATCAAGGAGACCAAAGATGGATGCACTACCCCCATCCCACTCCCACCAGAGGTCATCCACAAGTGCAATCCAGGCCATTTCAGTCCCATCCCCAGGGCTGAAACCCAACTGGAACAGGTCCAGATAATCTGCTTCCTCCCGGTTCCTCCAAAACTGTAGCTCAACTAGCTTCTCAATAAGCTTCCCTAGAAAGGGAAGGTTAGACAGAAATTATCTAAAAATTATCTAGCTAAGATTTGTTTTTTTAATCTGTGCTTCTATTTAGTTTTTAAAAACAAAATGTTGCCTCATTTAATTTCAGTGTTTGCAGCCAAAGCTCAGCAGTGGAGTCTGCTGTAGATGACAGTTTTTATTTGTGGAGATTGTTTTGCTTTTTTTACCCATAACTGCATGCATCTAACATTTTATCACTTCAACCTTCCAAAATTTCTAGTTGTATAGTACCTAACTTTATGTCCAGATTCCTTTCTCTTAATTGTTCTTCTTTTAAACCACCATGTAGAATCACCAATTCATCCTTGTGAATTGAAAGTAATTTGCAAAGGCTGGCTTCACATAACAAGCTAAGGCCAAACCAAACGAAACTCATTATGGCTTAGCAGAAGAAGTGAATCCTTTCAATATGTTTGGTAGAACTAAGGAATTATGAGTAGGATTACACAGTTATTTAAGTGGTTTTTGTCTTGCTTTAAATATTGTAGTTTAATTTATTAGTATGGTGAATCTGTCTGAATTGCTAAGAATGTAAAACTTCTGCACAGTAGTAGTGTGTAATGTCATTCACTCATGTGAAAGCTTTTGATCTGTAGACTGTGTGTGGCCCTCTGAAACCACCTGTGCATCTTGTGCTCCTTGCATGTATTAGAAAAATTCTCTGCAATAAGTCTTATGCTCTTTATCTGTTAGAGGCTTGGCTATCACTGATAGGGTATGTCCAGAATCCTGAGTCATTACTGTGGAATTGAAACAGGCAGTATTTAAAACATGGCAAACCTTTTATTTTTAGTTTTCTGGTTCCTGAGACTTTGGAGATTTCCACACTGATGCTATTACACTTCCAAAATTCCTCAGAACCAGTTTGAAGGCAATTGTTTATTTTCTTCACTCTGCCAACTTGAAATGCTGAGAACAAGAATTGAAAATTATTGTCCCTCTCTAAGATGCTGCAGATTTTGTAGCAAGAAAAATCTGTTCACCCACCACTCATGCAAAAAGGTTTGCGAAATCTGGTTTATTCTGTGCTGAAAAGAAGACAGACATTGACTTAATTGTCTATTTCACTTTTTGGTTCATTCTGTCTATGCTACTCTGGGAGAGCTGCAAAGTGGTCAAGATAGCATTTCCCGTGGAGGACGTAAAGTTCAGGGATAAGGCAAATTTTCCACCAGTGAGGAGGCAAGGCCACCAAAACAAAATCCAACAACAAGCTTAGTTTATCCTTGTCTGAGCTATGCTACAACTGAGGGGGAAATAAATTGACTCAGCTGTCCAATGCAGGCCAAGATTTATCAGAGTGACAAACAGTGCCAGCTCTATTCCATATATACTTGCCTGCAACCTCATGATACAAGTACAAAAGGAGCCACGTTGTGATGTTGCAACACATTTCCTGATTTGCACTGTTTCCTGTCTCTGCAGACACTCCTGTTCACTGGAGACTTTAGGAAAGGGTCTGGAGGATACATTCAAAGCTTCGGGGGAATACATGAGGTCTGGATACCTCAACTTCTGAACCTCTCATTAAAGATATGAACCATGTTTTTAACTATGGTTTATTGAATGAATCTAATTGGCTGAGTCTGTACCACATGCTGAAGTATAAACAACAAATTACAAATACAATCCGCAATGGCTGGGTTCATGCACCATGCTAAACCAAAACCAAACTAACTCCATTTTCGCTTAGTGAAATATGTAAACTTAGCCAACATGTTTTATAAAAGAATATACATGAAGTGCACTCTTTCAAATAATATTCTCAGTACAAACTTTTTTGGGGGTGTCTAATGACATTATCAAGAACTGCATCTAATACAGAAGTTCTATTCCACCTTCCAGGACTCTTATACGCACATGGGAGGGAATGATCTGTATGGAACTGAAGCAAATGATAGTATTGGTTTGCATGGGACATTTATGTTGGTAGCACTACATTGTATTACTCATAGGTATTTCATTCATCCACATACATATTTTCCAAGTCTGCCCCTAACTCCAGAAAGGTTTACATTAGTTCACTAGTTATGGTGGGTTGTGCCTCTGTTTTGATTTGTGAAATGCTTAAAGTGTTGTTTTTTTAGATCATCTAGGTGGAGAACTATTCACAAAAACAGAGGTATTTGTGAATCTCATACAACTGGAAGGAGAACATTGGGTTTGTAGGCATCGCTCTTAATGACAGCACTCTTGGAGGATAACTTTTAGGCAAGACTGAGCGAGTCTTTCCCATCAGCTTCTCTTTTATGTGAAAACAAACAACAGTGAGCTGCTTGACAAGTTTCTGTGGGAAATACAAATGTTTTGTTCACTGTAATTCATGCTTTTTATTTCCCTAACACAGTTGTCTGGTCCATCCAGTCATCTTTCTTTTTATCTGTGTTATTCCTTTTTAGATAACTTTGCTTACTCCCCCTCCCCCCCGCCCCACCTTTACTTCTTTTGGGGACAGGCACTTTCCTCATGTTTTACCACCCCTTGTCATAGTCTTTTTTGCCTTTACTGATTCATTTCCTAGGCACCCTTACGCCTGACTCACTTGTACAAGCAACTCCCAAGACCTTTGATGATTGCTGCAGATATGCCCCAGAAATGTAAAACCAAGGTCTCCTGAATCAGCAATCTGCAGCCTTGGCGCCAGAAGGAAAAAGTCCTAGCAAAATCCGTAGGGATTTAAGATGTACTTGCAAGCATTTTACACACCTAGCATTTCATGTGTGCACACTGCAGACATTTTACAACTTAGTTGCACATTTTAAAAAAAAAAACAGCTGTTAAAAATCTGAACATATAAAAGGGATCCACCCAAAGTTCTCCTTGCTTTGGATACCTTTTGGAATATTTTTCAGGCTGAAGGGCTCACTTCACAGTATTGAATGCTATGCTGGCAACTATATCCCACAAAACTATGTGAAAACAAATAGGTGGGCCAGGGCAAAACCTAAGATTAATTTTATTTAATTTACATGTATTTAAAATTTAATTAAATCTGTGCAGTTAATAATTTCCACCTTACAATTCAGTGAAATACTGTAGAGCAACTCTGGGGAAGAGTTTTGGGAATGGCTTGCAACCCTGAGCCCTTAAGAAGGGAGAACTTTGACACATTCCCCCATCTCACAGTGTTGTTGAGCTACAACTCACATCAAGTTGTAGTTTTGTAACATCTAAAGACCTATCAGTTTCCCAGTAACTTAGTCTAAAGGATTTATTAAGCTGGTTTCTTTTTAAGATACATATCACCCAAAGCTCCTGCACACCAGATCAAGATTTGTATGTGCTTAAAATTAAAATGCAATTTGAAAAACATAAAATGCATATTGGGCAAACCAGCACTGTGGATTTTGAACCATGATTTCTAGTTTAGTGTGTTGCATAAACCTAGTCAGTTATGATTTCAATCAACCATTATTAAATCATCTCTAAGCATAATTTGTAAAGTCACAATAAAGATAGAAATAAAGCTGGTGTGGATCTTCCGGGCTGTGTGGCTGTGTTCTGGAAGTTCTGTTCCCTAACGTTTCGCCAGCATCTGTGACCGGCATCTTCAGAGTGCAGGAGCACAGACAGGAGCAGTTCTCTCTGTGCCGGTCACAGATGCTGGCGAAACGTTAGGAAACAGAACTTCCAGAACACGGCCACACAGCCCGGAAGATCCACACCAGCCTTCGTATGCCGGTTGTGAAAGCCTTCGCCAATACATGAAATAAAGCATTTGCTGCTCTTAAAGTCTAGATTACAAGCACATGTGTAAGCAGGACTTTTCTTCAACTGATTAGAAAGAGCACTGTGTGAAAAGACAATGAAGGAAAACATGCTAGGGCAAGGATCAAGGCAGAAAAGGACTGTTTACTGAGCTGCATCTGGGATAAGGGTTGACTGCTTCATGGATCATCAACCTCCACATCTGCAAGATGTCAAAGAACTTTTGATTTCTTTAACATTAGCAAAGCTACTGCAATCTAATTCTTCCAGGAACACTTCAGTGCAATAGAATAAAACATTGCCTGTGCTTATCCCATAAGGATCACTTCTAAGCCTTTGAAGGGTCCTACTAGTTTGTTCTTGATAGGCCTCTCCAGTCACTGCTGAAGCAACTGTAGAAAACTGAAGGACAGGTGACTGGGTGGATGGATCATCAAGGCTCCTTGATTTTTATCTGCAAAGGAAGAGGTCAGGGTTTGAGTGAGACAGAGGAAGTTTACCTGTGTTTTGAAACCAGCAGGACAATCAGAAAATTATCCTTCTGATCAAACAAGATCTTATTGCTCTTTTCAGTGTGGGTTAAGTGGCCTCAAAGAGCTAGTATAACTAAGCAAACCTCTTACTGGCTTAGTTCCAACACAGGGAAAGTCATTTTAGGATTGACTAATTCCCACCTGTCACATAATCTACCTTAGATCCCAGCTTTTTGAGTTTGGGATTTCTCTCAAACAATTGGAGAAAAGTGCCCATGACATGTCCTAGCCTATTTTCACAGTTGTTTGTTCAACATAAAAAATGTATTACTGTCTGGGAGAAGAGGCTGTAATCTGCCTTGTTCTTTAAAGGTAATACAAGATTATGTTAGGTAGAACAATGATGAGTTGTTCTATGTACAGTCTAGAGCTGGAACACTTGAGCAGTTTAGTGCATGGTAAAAGTTCCTGATTGCTCATGACCTTCAACAGCATAGCCACTTTTCATCCAGTGAGCTGCTACTTCTATTTGCAGTTGAGGTGGGTAAAGGTACGATTGGTGATTCTCACGATTAGCAATGTTTGCACATAGTTCCAAGCCATAGGGTGAGTTTCCGCAACATTTGTAACCACAAATCAACCAACCCCATTTTAGCTGCCATATTATGGGAGAACCCAGCCTGTGTGTTTAGTTTATGGTTTAGTGCAGTGTTTCTCAACCTCAGCAACTTTAAGATGTGTGGACTTGAATTCCCAGAATTCCCCAGCCAGCGTGCTGGCTGGGGAATTCTGGGTGTTGAAGTCCACACATCTTAAAGTTGCTGAGGTTGAGAAACACTGGTTTAGTGTATCATACAAACCCTGAAGGATGAGTTACTTGAGAAACTATGTTTCAGTTTACAGTGTATAAGTGTACCATGTATATACAGCTACAAAATGGTTAATTCATTTTGATTTAGTGCAAATGTGGTTCAGTACAATAAATGAACCATCCAACTGTTTAACAAGACATAGTAAGCAAACCATAGCTAAGTGTGTTACATAAACCAGATCACTGTCAAAATGTCCTGAAAGTCTGTTTTGCAAAAGAAGTTTCTACTCTCTAGTCACATTTTTCTGGACATGGCAGAGAGCATTCTTGTTGATTTTTTTCCCCCTATTGCACATGTTTACATAGTTCTGTAGCCTCCCTGGCTGTCTGGATTGTCTTATTTGAAAAAGCCCAGTGGGAAGAGTTTTTCATGATGTCTTCACTTAGAATTTATCTTTTTTTTTTTTGTAATAATTTTATTAAAGATTACTTGTACAGTAAAGCTAATACAAACTATAAGAAATAAAAAATAAAAATAAAAAGTGCAGAAAAAAAAGAAAAAATTAAAAAAGAAATAAAAAAAGAAGTACCTTTCCCCTTCACCTCCTCAAGTATAAACAATATTAACAATTTATCGCCATCTCTTAAAATAGAACATTCACTTCACCCATATCTCACCTCATTCTCTATAAACAAATCTTTAAAGCTTCATCATCCATCCTAATCAACAAAAGTCCATTAAGGGCTACCAAAAATAATAATCTATCTATTATAACAACCTATCTACTGTTTTTAGCTTTGTTGTACGCCGCCCAGAGCTGCCTGTGGTGAGATGGGTGGCTATATAAATTGGTTTAATAAATAATAAATAAATATAAACTTAATCTAATAAACCTTCTTGAATTACTTTCTTTTATGTCTATACCTCATTTTCCATTTTTAAACAACCCCCAAACCTCATCATTCAAATCTAGTCAATAAAAATCCAATAAAAATTACCAGAAATAACAACATAACTATTAAAATGCAACAAATGAGCTCTTTCCCATATAACTCTTATCTGTAAACAAAACCTTAAAACTTTATCATATAGTTCTGGTTAAAGAAAATCCATCAAAGATTACCAGAGATAGCAACCATCTATTTTAACCTTGGTCAAATAAACCAATTTTATATTCCTTTGCCTTGTTCACAATAATCTTGATCTTTAGTCCCTTCAGATAATGTCCTAGCACTTGATTTCTTTTCATTTTCTCTTTGTCTCTTCTCATAAAGTCATTGACCACATTAATAAGTCTCTTTTGTAAATCTAATATATAAAAATTATCCAAGACACGCTTTTGCTTGTATATCCTTTTTAATTAAAACATCATCCGGTTTCGTTTGTATATTCAGTGTTTCATCCTTTTCCATGTCCTTCTCGTAGCCTGTCATTGTAAAATCCAAATTTAAATCAGTTTCATTCTTGTCTGGTAAAATTTGTTCCTCTTCCATAACATCATTTAGTCTATCGATAATGGTAGAGGTATTTAAAATTAAGTTCTGAGTCCATTGTTCACAAATATCACTCATTATGTCCATTGTTAAAGGGTTTTGCTCCATTCTGCATTAACAGGTTGAGTTTAAGTATTTTTCTCCTTTAATTGTAATTTTATTTCCTTCTGGTGCCTTCCAGTGTCCAACCTTCAAAGTCTCATATTATCATGTTTTTCTTCTTTTCTATAGGAGTTTCCCATGGGAAGAATTCTAATATTTAATTTCAAAGTTTTATTAAATCCATCTGGACATTTAGTCCATTTATAACTTTCTAAAATCAACACCCTAATCACCCTTTTGCTGTTAATTCCAAAGAAAAGATATTTTTGTAAATCCTTAAACTCGTAATTAAAATTTCTTTCATAAAAGATTGAAGGAAACTCACCCAGTGAATAATAAAATTTGCCGTTTGGAAGGTTATCAATACTTAAAAAGCAATAAAAAATTAATTTTAAAGTGATTAAGAAATGAGGCTCGGCCAAATCTTTTGTCCATATAGGCTATATTATGATTTGATGGAATCCCTTGACTCCCAGCTGCTCGGCTCACAAACAGACCACAAAAATGTCGGTTCCTATCTTATACTCATGAGGACCCATTGTTCTGAGTATGTGTGGGCAATCTCAGGATCTCTCCTTTTTCTGGAGAGATTTCGTCAGTCCAGATCCTGCATCCAGCCATCAATTTCAGCCATAATGTCCCTATATCTTCAGTTCAGTATGTCTTCACTGGAAGTCCATAACGTCTTCACTTAGAATTTCACTGAACTATGAGAAACCAAAGAGACTGAAACTATTGGAGTGATGATGAAAACAGGATGCACACTTCAGCCATTGTATAAGCAAAGCTTGCTTTGTAGCTGTAAAGGTTGCTATTAAACAAATAAAAAATTAATACTGTGCTGAAAACAGTATTCAGAAACTAAAACAGTTTCCCTTTTTCTACCAAGGAGAGAAAAATTCAGATAAATACAGAACAGTTTTCAACACAATATCCCCTATTAATAGCTTTAGCAGAATGCTTTATAGCTACAAAGCATGATTTGCTAAAGCTCTAAAGATTGCTATTGGTAAAGATTTGTTGTGTCTTTTAGATAGTTGGGAAACTCTGAAATCTCTTCTATGATCATTATGAATTATTACTGCATGAAAAATATGGAGTGAAAAAAGATGTAGAATATTTATGTATAGGGCAGTTTATTCTTACTGTTGCTATTCCTTCTTGCAATATCGCTTTAAAGAATCAAGCATCAAGATATAGGCAAATATATGTTATCCTCAATTCTTCAATATTGTGCAACTGACTGCCTTTTCCAAAAAGGTATGATTCTTCTGGTTAGAGGGTTTTTTCCCCCCTCCTATGACTGAAGTCAGCTTTAATACTAGTGTAAATGGGTGTGTACAATTTGCTTTTGTATTTGGAACTTTTCATAACAGATTGGAGTGGGAAGGCTATACTTGCAGCAAAGCTATATGAACCTGAGACATAAAAATTATGATCAGTAATAACGTAACATCAGCTGAACATTCAGTATGAGTAATAACCACTAAGTTCTTCTTGGATATCAAAACAATCTTTTGGCCTTACAAGGCAATAAATTAGTCATGATCACTGATCTGCCTCTCCATGTATGTGCTATGTTCTGACAGCATATGAATCACAAATTAGGCAACTAAATTTTAGGAGAGAGATAAAAAGATAGATATACATATATAATAATTTAGGCTAGTATATTATGCAAATCCCATTTAGGTGGTTAGTTTATGGCTTGGTGTGTGGTATAAATCCAGATAATTGATTAATATCATAAACCAGTTGTGCTCCAAAATGGAGGATGTGAAGCACCAAAGCGGGTTCACACCACTCTTTGAGAATGCATTTCAGTTTTGCTGGATGTAAAGTTGCCACCTGTTACCCCCTCAGAACCTCCAGTTCTTGGCAGTAGGCAAACTTCAAGCAAAGATGTTAGTTGCAGCTATTGCCATTTTCATTTTCCAAGTTGACCTTTCTTGGCCAGAGGCGTTCTTGGAAATAAAGGATGTTGGAAGCTGGCCCTTGGTTTTCAAATGCCATTTTTCCTCCTCTTCTTCCTTTTTCTTCTTACCTTAACCCCAACTCTACTATCCTTATTTCAGGATTTGCATGTCTCAAAATTTCCCCATCCAATTTGACAACTTTATAAAACATTCTTCCAAGGTGTAAATTAATCTGCTCTAGTTTTTCATCAATTAACTAGCAATCAATTTTACCCAACACAATTATCTTAGATACATTGATTTTCATATCCATAGTCCTCATTGCATCATGGAATCTGATAATATTCACTGGAAATCATTTGGATTCTCAGCCAACAACATGGCACTATCTGTATACAAAATACACATGCCACAGTATACATAGCCCAAACCAACATATACCTACATTTCTTATATATTTATCTATAAATATAGTAAACAACCAAGATGACATCATACATTCTTTCCATACTTACTTATTCCCAGCTGAATGCTAAACCAATCCCAAAGTGTACCACTTAAATCTAACATCTGCTTCACTTCAATTATATGCTGTTCTTATCACATTCATTTTTGCCCACGATCCACCCCAAAAATGGACTATCCCACATTCTGCACTTTTCATCTTGATATCTTTTACTAATTCTCTTAATATTTCATCATGAACAATCAAATCAATCATACTTATATTTGTATTCATTCATTTAATTAATTAACTAGCCATGCATATGTATAAAGAGACTCATGTTTAAAGTATAAATTTGAAGCATTTTTTCTAAGCCTCTCCCTTATTACTGAGTTTCCAAATAACCTAATTACTTTTTATGTACTCTCTAGTCTTGTTTCTACCTATTCATTCATGTCACTTAACAAAAAAAAAAAATTTTTTTTCTCCTGGAGAGCATTCACTCAAAATGTTGCATATTTTTTTCCGAAAATTCTTATCTAGTTCTTCCATTATTACTGGAATTCAAAATACAGTATAATTATCACCTACCTATTGATTCCTACTTTTATACACACCACAACAGTCTAGATAATACCAGTTCATAGTTTCTGACATTTTATCACTTTCTTTCATAATTAAATCTACATTTCACTTTTATGTATTCATCAGCTTCACTCCACAAGATCAGACCACTTTCATTCAGATTTAGTACATCTTTTTCTTTTCCCTTAGTTTCACAGTTACAACATACATAATATTATTTCCTTCATTTTGTTAGTCAATTATGATCTTTACCATTTATTTCTCTGACATTCTAAGTCATAATCTTCCATATGCACCGTCATCATCGGATGGGACCATAGATCTCCAAGATCGTCTTGTTAAATCAAGGCTAACATATAATGTTTTGGGGGAAGATATAGAAGGCATATTAGGTTAGTAGCCATAGTCATACCAGTGACACATGCAGCATTCACTGTGAAGACCAGATCCACAGTTTTTGCTTGCCCCATTGCCAGTAAAGGCCATCCACTATTTCTTGCGAGCAGGACAAATGATTTCATCTTTCATACCTGCTGCCTGTGTTTTTATGCTTTGCGTTTTCACTGTTTTTTGTCCAGAGCTGTCTGAAGCCCTTCCAAATGTTTAATTTACTGCACTTAATTCCAGTCTAGCAACATCCTAGCTCTGATTGCCTATGGCATATTCTCTCTCTTTCAGTGAATGGTGACTATCCTGGGCTGCTATCTTCTAGCTGATCGACAGCTTCCTCTTTTTTTTCCTAGCTGAATCAATAACTCCATATAGGCCATGCTGTCCAGCAGACTCTCCTGGCCACCATGTTTCCCCCACATCTTCCTAGTGAGCATCCTTTTGATTTCTGCCCGGCCTGATGAAACAATCTCCTTTTTCTTCTCACCCTATGTCCACTACTGCAATGGCTTCCTCTCTCTATGATTGCTATTCCTTTGCTTCTGTGAACTTGAATAATTAATACTTCCTTGCCACAAAGTTTTTACGGACCTACAGTAGAATGAAGAAACAAATGAACAAGATCCTCACAATGCTACAATGGGGGAAAAGAGAAGAGAAGAGAAGAGAAGAGAAGAGAAGAGAAGAGAAGAGAAGAGAAGAGAAGAGAAGAGAAGAGAAGAACAGTCTGTTTAGTGTCAAATGAGAGAACATGGTAAGGGGATGTGAAGGCATCCATGTGTCCAGATAACTGGGAAAGCAAAGGAAAAGGACAGGGATTATTAAGGAAGGTACCATACCTAAAATTAAAAAACAAGTACAGTACTGGTAGACTCACCCACACAGGGAACAAACAGCAAGGTTTTCTTTTTCTATATAGATGGGAAGGAATAAAAGCAAGAGAATGACTAATCAGAGCTTATGGTGATCATAATCTGAACTGAGGCCCAGTCTAGCCCCATTGCTAAACCACTGCAATGCAGACTTGAATTTGTTAAAGTCAGCTTCAGCTACAACTAGTAGCACAAGCAACCTAGGCTGCCTGGTGAAATTGTCCTAAGTACCTGTCAGTTTGGGCATATTTTGGTCAATATGCCACTAAGGCAACTAACACCCATTTTTATTTTAAGCACACTATTCTATGCAAACTAGAATCTCTAAACTAGAAACTTCCTTGCAAGCCAACATAGAGTTGCCTACATTCCACCAACTAGGAGGTGTATGGAACATACTTACACACCCTCGTGATGCATGGAATCCTTATTCATAAACATTTTGCTAGCAGAAAATGGCTGCTGCCAAGATGCTAGACACTACAACTCATTGTTTAGCTATTTCCTCTTAAACAGTGCCGAGATAATCACATTAAATGGTAATTTGTGGAAGGTGTCCATGTGCAATTTCTAAGAAAGGAAAAGGGGCCAGAATAAGTTTGGAAAAAGAGAATACAGTTGAAGAGACTGAGACCAGAATGTGTTAAATCTTACTTTCTATTGCACAGCCTTCTTTTTGCTATGACTTGATTAGAGAGGATGGTGTCTCCACCAACTTTCTATTGCAACTGGGTAAGTGTCTCCAAGGGACACTTGTTCAAGATAGGCAAATGATTACATATATCCTGACAGGTGATAAGGTAGGGCAAGGATGGGGCAAGGGGATAATATAACTAGATTTTTTAGATCATTAGTCGATACGTGGTTTCCTGACAGATGCTATAAATTGTCCAGAGGGCAAGCAGTCATAAATTGCTTCCTGCAAGTAGTGTATATTTACAGATCTTGTACAACTGTTGCCACGTACATAAATGCAAGTTAGGGTAGGGTTAAGTCTGCAACCTTGTGATTTATGAACGGAAGTTCCTTAGCATTTACGTAATAAAATAGCATGCCTAGAGTGTGTCATACATTATTTCATTAGGGTTACAATAGTCTTTCTCAACCTGGGGTCCTTTATAAGATTGGGATTGCAACTCTGAGCCTGCAAGTAGAATATACCTTGCATAAAACAGAGATCACAATTATGACCTTCATACTGCAGGTTTGAAATATGGCTGAAGCTAGAATGTAGAAATTTGCTGACACTCATGTACTACATGAATGGTAGAAATGAGTTCTTATAGTTCAGTGGTTACTATTAGCAATTACATTATGAGATTTCAGCTCTAACTTACAGGTAGTTTGTTATACTTCTATGGTACAGAAACTTATTAGTTCATTAGTTTCTAGTAAAATAAATGGTACAGAAAAAATGCAGTAAGGAAAAATTGTAGAAAACATCACTGCAAATGAGAGAGAAAAACAAGGAAAAGTGAGTTGCGCTAATTCAAAAACATTTTCCTTAGCTTCTATTTTGATTTCTCTTATTTGGATTCCAAAACTGAACTAACTGAACCATAGTTTCTGAAACTGGAGAACGTCTTTATTTTCTGAAAACAACAATCATTCAGTCACATATTTAGAAGTAAGTTCCATTGAAAGCAACTGGATTTATTTCTAAATAGATATATATCTGTTCTGTAATTTTTTTCATGAGCCTTATATGCTGACATTTACATTCTTCATGTGTAGAAACTGGATTTGTCTCAAGTATTTTGCAATAACAATTAATGTTGTCACCTGGTGATTTGCAATTAGAGACTGACAGGGCATTCCAATACTATTTATGAACAGTAGCAAAGGGAAGAAAAGATTAACTATCCAATAATTTCTCAGCAAATCTTTTCTAAATATGTGAACATAAAATCAATTTCACCAGCCATAAATAAATATTTTACTCACCTTAATACTTCTTAAATAAAACCCAGTACTATTTGTCATATATATCTGTTTTCTCCTACATAAGAAGTCAGTAAGGCATACATTTATAGCAGCTGTTCTACACCATTCACAATTTTCCATCATGTCTTACAGAACCCAGCATAGCTTCCTCCCTTTTTATTTTCAAGATATACTAAAATTATATATTTTAGAGAAGACTTATTTAATTAATTCATTGTCTCCCTGGCTTTAATACATAGCACAGTTCTTACTAGTATAGCAGTCTTCTACCTTCAACTACATTTAGCTTTTACTGAAAATAATTCGACAAATTAGAGAAAGCAAATTAGGGATAAGACTTTAACTTTTCCTCAGCATGTTATAACAAAAGTACATCTTCACTTAATTTGTTAAGAATTTGTTTAATCGGTTTTATAGTAACAAGACTGAGTAAGGTGCATTTAGTAACGTCACTAATACTGAGTGGAGCTGGGAGACAGAGAGGGGTTTGGACAAATCCAGACAACCATATGATTCTGGGGAGTTCACATATGGCCGATGGTGGAGCTTCTCCACCTCTGTCTTAAACTGTCATAATATATCTTCTTCCGAGCATACATTTCATGATGGCCAAATAGAAATTGTATACTTCTATATGACAAAGCTCCTCAAGAATCACTCGTCAAAAGTTGTGGGTTGCACAGTTAAACTAAGGAGGGCAATTTCACTAAATTTTCTTCTATGATATTTTGACTTAATTTTATTAGGGCATGCTGGTAGATGAAAGGAAAGAATGGGTAAAAGTAAGTATAACAGAAGGATAAGCAGCCAAACCTGCTGCTTCCTTCAACCACTGATGTTCCAGACATGGAATACATATAACTCAGCCCCACCCACACCTACAATTTGCATGGAGAATACCAACTCTCACATGCATTAGTAGAAACTTTTTTCTACTAAAAATTTAAATTGGGACTGTAGTAGTGACACAAAGTTAAATTTCTGCCTGCCATTTTAAGTCCTACTCCAGGGCAAGTGGGCCCATGTTTATTTTTGAGTAAGGAAAACTCATTAATGTAGTTGGATTCTATGCATGTTTGAATCTTATTTGGCCCTGACCATATTGGCAAGATTCATAGCAAATTCACCTTGTGATTTAAACATCATATTTGACCTGAACATAAGCTTCATATTTAAGCATGTATTATAGTTGCTGCTGCTGTTTTTTAATTTTAAACTGCAAGTTCAGACATGTTACATGAAAACTGGTTCGTGGTGCCACCAACTGGCGTTCTTATCTCATGACAAGAGTAAGGTACTAGTGAGAAGAGATTTAATTATCCACATGGTATTGAAAACTTTGCTCTCCCCTGCTCTTAAAATGACAAGAAAGTGTTTCTGTTATGTGGCATGTATTTAGATTTCGATTTCCACCACAGTTAGCTTACAAGTTGCTTGCATTCGTTTTCCAGATTAAATATGATTGCTGGCCCTTAACCCAGAGACTATTCCTACATGTTTAAGAACTTTTCCCAGCTTGCTGCTTTCTAGTTATGCTGGACTATGATGCCTATCATCCTAGCCAGTTTAACTGTACTGTATGGAGATAATGGCAGTCCAACATATGTTGAGGTCATCAAAGTGGGAAAGAGAGTTTCTCTCTTGAGGCACCTTCTAATGCGGTGGTGCCTCAAGAGATGCTATTTTTCTGTGTTATGCACTTTATTCCTTTGCCCACTTTCTTTGTTCCAAAAGTGGCTTCTGTAGTGTGGGAGCTGCATTATTAGCCTGGCAATCAGAGATGACAGGAATCAAGTGATGATGAAAGGCTATCTATAGAGACCTCTCTCATTTTTTAGTTTCCATACTGTAGCCTTACGCTACTGTATTCTCATGTGTAAACTGGCTGGAAATGAAGCTGGTTTAAATCCCTTTCTGATATCAACCCTTTCCTCCCCTTTGGCTATGATAATGGACTGATGTTCTGCCAGGACCACATTTTCCATGGCCCCAAAGATTGTGGGTTCCCTTGCTTCTTTACCCCTTCTGAACTGAACAAGGAAGAAATAATCACAGTCAATTTTACCTCTTTTTAAAAATCTTTTCATTGTTCCATCAGTGAACTTGTAAGACAACAAAAACAACACAACAGAAGAAAATATGTGTAACTCAGGGTTGAACTGTGGAGCCCTTGGGGTTCCCTGAGTTTGGTTGTTTTCTTGCAAATGTTTCGTTACCCGGCTAGGTAGAGAGCAAACCCCATTCCATTCTGCAACTGAAGATGTTACCTAGCCAGGTAATGAAACGTTTGGAAGAAAACAACCAAACTCAGAGAACCCCAAGGACTCCACAAAAACAACACAGTTCCATTGAATCACTGAACTTCCAAAGATCCAAACACCCCAAACCCAGCTTTTCATTACTCCATTAGTGAGTTTGTAAAGCAAAATGGCTGTGGAAGGTACTAGCCGGGGACCAGAGGGGAAGGGGCATTCCTGCTACAATGCATGGTAGCCAATTGCAGGGAGGTGTTTACTTATAATGAAATGAAGCACAGCAGATGAACTGCTTAGCCCACCTGAGCCAGCACAAGTCAGAAAAGCTGGCTTTTGATGTCTAGCAGAAAGATGCAGGCAGAGGTTGCCTTCCTGCTGGGCTAGTGATGGGTAATGGAAATCATTGTGACCAGGGATCCATACTTACCCTGGAGCAAGCTTAGGGTAGGGATTTTACATGCTGTTTGTTAGAAGGCAGAAGGTACAAACCTGTGGCCTTTTAGTGAGAACAAATTGCTTCAGCACAGCAAGATCCATTGCTGATGAAACACGCATAGGATTGCATAAAAAAGTAAATTAAATTATGTATATGTTCTTTCCAGTTATGCAAAAGCATATTGAATATCATTTAAAAAAAAACATACCCAAATGGAGTAACTTATTGCCCTCTGGTTCTCTCACAAGGTAAACTAAAGTTAATAAAGAAATTAATCCTACTGTCTACTTTGCACAACTGAAATGGCTAAGAACAGGCATAACCACTTACATTATGGCACCAGCAAGCCATGCAACCGTCATGTGGAAATGTTGCTTCAGTCAGAGGTGAACAAGCATGTAAGAGTTGCATTACTGCAATTTTCAATCGTGTGTCCACTTTACAGTGATGGATACAGCTTTTCCTGTGCCAAAAGCCACACTTAGCCTTTGACTGGTGGCCAAAGACTGTACTCCAAAAAGCAATGGGTGAACCCAGGACAAAATCTGCATTTGGTTCCATTAATATTGACACTTAATTAAAACCAAATATAGCTACTTCTCCTTCTGTTGTAATGAAAGTTCCCAATTGCTACAAATGTTTAAAGTCACTGGAGGCTACACCTAGGATTTTCACCAGGCCAAGTACCCGCCCCCTTACCAGTGTCAACAGTATTTATAAAATGACAATATATTTCCATGACTTCCAACAAAGATTGGGATATCTTCCCTTTTATTTTATAAATAGTTGTTGGATACGCCATATGGGGAAGAGAAGCTCCTTTTCAAGATAGTTGAAAATTTCCCAAGCAAGGGCAGATACCTTTCTAAGTATGCCCAAACTGTCCTGGATAGCCTGAAAAAGCCAGCTTGTTATATGGTGTAAATACTGTTCTCATAATAAATCACTTATTATATTACCTTCGGAGCAGTTTATGAATATAACCTTAAAACGTTTAGGCTTCTGCAATTTGCAACAAAATTTCAGAATGCTTTGTTTCTGGAGAAAGAGTTTGACAAACATAGTATGTTGTGCTCTTGCGGATGTCACTTTTCTTACCAACCCTTTAACCACGTTTCAAAATTTGGAGGCTTGAGCAAGAATCCTTGTCCCTGTATTTACCTATATTAATGCTATAAGACCCAGGATTTGGGGGAATATAAATGATTGTAGAAGGTAGTCTGACCTTTTGTACACTGGATAATTGGAACAGCCATGATAGACTACAATGGATAACAAAAATCTGATTCTGTTTAAACTCTTGGAACATTGTTAAATGACAGGAAGTATCTTGCTATTTTAGTTATGAAGGGGACCAATGAAAGGGAACTATATCTCATAAAATTCCAAAAGAATAAGATAATTATTGCTTGAGCTGTTTTAGAAAAAGTCGCACATCTAGAAAATGTAGTCAATAAAACCGTAGGTGATTTTTATTAGAAAAATTGTAAACTGTAGAGTAGAATGATCCATATGCTGTTCTATGTGAGCCATTATCTAATTAATATGAATTATTTTATCTGCCCTCAACTTAGTGTAAATAGGATATTCACAGTCACTTGTAAAAGGAGGTAACACATATCTCATTTCACTTCCCTCTACTTTTTCTAGTTTTTTATCCTTATATATATATTTTATCTTTCCTTATTTATAATTCTTTCTCCCTTTTTCTGATTTTCCTTGGCTTCTGTTCTGATTCTGAGATAAAATGATCCATATCCCAGGATATAGGATGGATAGATTTAAATGTTACTGTTTGTAATAGAATTGTTAGAATAGGCAGAAAAGCTACACAGACTCCACAGAGTTTTAGAAGAAAGATATATTTAATTGATTATTATCCCATTTTCTATTCAATATATGCAAAATTCTTGTTCAAACTACAGTGATTGCTTTATCACTAAATTCTAGTGTCAAACTTAAGTATATTGTTTTACAGATTGTTTCCTTCTACTGTGTAATTTATCATATTTTCTCAAGAAAATGTTGCTAAATCAGTCTTCATTTTTATAATATTTTTATAAAAATAGTACTTTGAGATATTATATATTAATAAATTGATTCCAATTAAAATATTAAATTTGTGAACTTTGGTATTAGTCATTGGATTCCAAACTAGAATCAGACCAATGCATCAGTAATTGGTACCAGCGTGTAAGAATAGCTGATGCATTTATTTACAATTATTTAGAGCGTGCTCCGTGAGCTAAAGCAGCTCACCTTACAGTTTAACTAATTAAATGTTTATACAATGTTTTGAAGATAAATATTACATATTATTAAGTGTACTTGGCATGGAGAACTTGTTCCTGGCAGATAGCAATACTTTTCCATTGTAGTTGAAGATGTTTTTTGTTTTTAACTGGAAAATCTAAAAGGTATAAGTATTTTTTTAGCAGCATAGATGAATAAACTAAAAATTGGCGGGGGGGGGGGGGAGCAGAATAGAAACAATTTGATGGCAAGCTTTTTGCCTGACTTTGAATAACGGGATTCCTAAATATTTGTGTGCCCTGGATGGATTTAGTGTTATCTAATCCTGATTCTTGAACCTACAATTTCCTTTTAAATATAAAATATTGATTAGAAATCAAATCTACTGTCCTTGGAATGTTGACTGAATGTCTTGATTACAAATTATATGGTAGAAAGAAACAAATACATACTGTATATATTTGTAGTTGAATTTTTGGAAGACAAAGGTTCCAAAGAGGTTCGGATTATGACAATGAAATCTTTGCATCAAAATATAGCAATAATAATCTTATAATGAAATAATTTAGCAACAGATATTTTCTCATAACTGTAATATGTATTCATTTTTCAACTATGAAAAAAATGAAAAGCCTAAGACTTAAAGTTATCTATAAAAATTAAAATTGTGAACGAATCCTAACTGAACAGAAGGTACTGTAGAATATGGTGGCATCACATCATGCAACATTGCTACAATTCTTTTTATGTGATCCAACTCATATAGGAAAAAGTGAGATTATGGCAGTAAGTCCAGTGTTACTACAGATATACTCATTTTCATACCTGAAGCATACTAATACAAATACATATTGATGCACACAGGTTCTCATTGTTTTGAACCTTTTCATAGACATACACAACTGTCTCTACAAGTCAATGTTGTATACATACAGGTGAAACTCGAAAAATTAGAATATCGTGCAAATGTTCATTTATGTCAGTATGGCAACTCAAAAGGTGAAACCAAGATATGAGATAGACGCATTACATGCAAAGCGAGATATGTCAAGCCTTACTTTGGTATAATTGTGATGATTATGGTGTACAGCTTATGAAAACCCCAAATTCACAATCTCAGAAAATTAGAATAGTGTGAAAAGGTTCAATATTCTAGGCTCAAAGTGTCCCCCTCTAATCAGCTAATGAATCCATAACACCTGCAAAGGGGTCCTGAGCCTTTCAATGGTCTCTCAGGCTGGTTCAGTAGGAATCACAAGCATGGGAAAGACTGCTGACCTGACAGTTGTGCAGAAAACCATCATTGACACCCTCCATAAGGAGGGAAAGCCCCAAAAGGTAATTGCAAAAGAAGTTGGATGTTCCCAAAGTGCTGTATCAAAGCACATCAATAGAAGGTTACGTGGAAGGGAAAAGTGTGGGAGAAAAAGGTGCACAAGCAGCAGGGATGACCGCAGCCTGGAGAGGATTGTCAGGAAAAGGCCATTCAAAAGTGTTGGGGACTTTCACAAGGAGTGGACTGAGGCTGGAGTTAGTGCATCAAGAGCCACCGCACACAGACGGATCCTGGACACGGGCTTCAAATGTCGTATTCCTCTTGTCAAGCCGCTCCTGAACAACAAACAACGTCAGAAGCGTCTTACCTGGGCTACAGAAAAAAAGAACTGGTCTGTTGCCCAGTGGTCCAAAGTCCTCTTTTCTGATGAGAGCAACTTTTGCATCTCATTTGGGAACCAAGGACCCAGAGTCTGGAGGAAGAATGGAGAGGCACACAATGCACGATGCTTGAAGTCCAGTGTGAAGTTTCCATAGTCTGTGTTGATTTGGGGAGCCATGTCATCTGCTGGTGTTGGTCCACTGTGCTTCATTAAGTCCAGGGTCAACGCAGCCGTCTACCAGGAGATTTTGGAGCACTTCATGCTTCCTTCCGCAGACGAGCTTTATGGGGATGCTGACTTCATTTTCCAGCAGGACTTGGCACCTGCCCACACTGCCAAAAGTACCAAAACCTGCTTCAATGACCATGGGATTACTGTGCTTGGTTGGCCAGCAAAGTCGCCTGACCTGAACCCCATAGAGAATCTATGGGGCATTGCCAAGAGAAAGATGAGGGACATGAGACCGAACAATGCAGCGGAGCTGAAGGCCGCTATTGAAGCATCCTGGTCTTCCATAACACCTCAGCAGTGCCACAGGCTGATAGCATCCATGCCACGCCGCATTGCGGCAGTCATTGCTGCAAAAGGGGCCCAAACCAAGTACTGAGTACATATGCATGCTTCTACTTTGCAGAGGTCTGATATTGTTCTATTTCCAATCCTTGTGTTATTGATGTCATGTAATATTCTAATTTTTTGAGATTGTGAATTTGGGATTTTCATAAACTGTACCCCATAATCATCACAATTATACCAAAGTAAGGCTTGACATATCTCGCTTTGCATGTAATGCGTCTATCTCATATCTTGGTTTCACCTTTTGAGTTGCCATACTGACATAAATGAACATTTGCACGATATTCTAATTTTTCGAGTTTCACCTGTATAAGTTGTATACATATGTTGCCCAAAGATATGTTGTTCCACTCTCATTCTGCACATCTTTTATGCACAATAGTTAATACCAAGATGGGTTAATTGTTTTAATTTGGGGTTAATAAAGCACTAAGAGGCTAATTTTGGATAGCAGCTACATGATTCTCCCAATGGCTGTGGTTCTCATATTGTAGAATTATATTCTATTTTTAATCAATCCAAAAATAAAATAAAAGTGAAGACCGTCAAGATGCCTAGCACATAATGTATAATAAATATTCCATGTCTGTATCCCATCTCTGTAAGAAGAACCTGTATTTATCCAGTTATATGGTTAATTGTGCCCCTTATCATCTAGATAAAAGATACAGTTGAGCAATGTTAATTGCTGCACAGGTTTCTTCCATATCAAAAATACCAAAGCAGTCTTGTCCCATTGGCAATATGGCTGTCAACCTATTTTCATAGTACATGTTTTGATCTATCTGAGCAGTATCAGGTATCTCCTGATTCATGGTTACAGAAATCAACATAATGGTTGAGATTCAGTTAACTACTTTAGGCACACCCAAATATGTAGCATACCAAATGGAGTTGTTTTTTCATTAAACACCAAACTTTTCTTCTTGTGGTACATCTAAAACTGTTTCAGAAACTTGTATCAGTTTCTAAAATAATTGGTGGTGGTGAATAATTACAAATCTGGTGACCCTGCCTTGGCTGTGTTAGCCTTGCGTAGTTTATCGAGTCCTGGTCATGAATAGTTACAGACATAAATAGCATTACATAATTGTGCCAGCAAAAAAAACAACCCCAAAACAACCCATAATCAAGTTATATTTTTCTGATTATATCCATGATTGTTCAGTACACAGATTTTATTCTAGAAATGCCTAGAAATAGTTGGATCAGTTTGTCTTTTACAACTATTTCTTCTGTCATTTTTCTTCCATGAAAAATTTATGTTAGTGAAGCTTCAATTGCTCCACAATGCCTTTGAGTGGCTAATGCCAGGAAGTACCCTATGGGAAAAAATAACTGGACATGTCTTTTAGCTGGTCCTTAAAGTGAAAAACATCTTAAAATACCCCACGTGAAAAGTATTAGGGAGCTGAAAGAAATTTAAAAAAATGGGGACACATAAATGGATGGGAGGCGTGAGGAAGCAGAATGGAAGATGTATTTCAGGAGGGTGGATAGTTGGTTGACAACATCTTTGATTAACCCATCATATCTTGGGCAAGAACACAGCTTCATTTGACCTCCTTCCCCCCCCAAAAAAGCAAGATTATGATAATCTCATTTTGAAGCCCAGATGTAGCTAATAAGTAACTGTTCTGCAAGCATTTACATTACGTAGCAGCAACTGTTGAAAAAACATTGCCTCGTAACGTCTTACCTTTCCTTTTAATTAGTGCTACTATCTGTCTATTGTGTGTGTGTGTGTGTGTGTATTTTGAAGTCAGTTACATGGAGGCTCTGATTGCCAACAGTGAGACAATAAACCATTTAGGCTGGTAACTAAGCCAGGGCAAGCTTTCTTTGAAGTAAAAATGGCTTTGACTTGCTTGCTTTTGTCCTATTCAGTTTTAACTTTCTGAGTTAGTTATATAACTGTTCCATTTGGCCTGTTGTCAAGGTCTCAGATTAATGATAGCTATCCTGCACTTGGCTGAGGAATTGACACACAGGGTACCCACGTGCCAGTTCCCAGCTGCTAAATATTTGTTGACTGATGTATCTGTGGCAGAAGATGGCATATCTCTGCACAAAGATGCAGAAGTAAATTAGCTCATTGCCCTAGCATAGAAAGGATGAGTCTCAAGTCACAAGATTCAGCCTCTGTTAAGAGTTGCCTTGGACATTACACACATGGGTGGGCAATTCTCTGTGGCTCTTTACCTCCCCCCCCCCAAAAAAAGCCTCTTTGGATCATGCAGCGGGCGGAAGGTACATGATTACTTTCCTGTGCTTCAGTTTGTTTTCCCTCCTCTCTGTGGATCCAGCATATCTCTGTATGGCAGCCTGTGCCTCTGAGGAAGGGCAGAGTGGAGGTCTGGCAGAAGAGTTCATCCTTCCCCTGATGCACTCAGCTGCAGCTTTCCTTTTATTCCTGCACTGGGATTCCCATTATGCCAATAACATAGCATAAGCCCCAAAGACATCTGAGACAGAAAAGCTATTTAATGTCTGCTGAGGTGACTCTGGACATGCACCGTGATGTTAAGTCACTTTCATTTTACTCCTGGATAAGCATTAATCAGGTTGTGCCACGCATGAAAATGATTCACTTGAAATACAGAAGGGGGTTCAATTCAGCCCTCAAACAATGGCCCGCCTTCCCTTTCAGATGGTAAAGTATCTGTCATGGGGTAGCTTGGCTTCCTTGAACCAAAGAAGCAAAGCGTCAGGGTAGCTACACAGGACAGAATTGTTCTCTGCTGCCCCAGAAGACGAGAAAGTATAGAAATGGTAAGAAAGCAGATGTTGCCAAAAGGTTATAAGAAATGTCCTAATGATGAGAAAGGTTAGGAACAGAACAGCTACCTCAGGCCAGCCACTGATAACATGAAAAGAAGCATCCTGACCTACAGGCTGTTTTCCACCCACCCTTCCAACTCAGTGGCTGAGTTCTCCTATTATACTAAGTCATAAATCACAGGTAATCCTATTGGAGCAAGGGGCAATCATCTCATTTTCATTTTCTTTTTGTTTTGATTTCTGAGGATTGCATGGGATACGGCCACCAGATGAGGCAGAGCTAAATTTTCCTGCCTTTTGGAAAAGCTAAGAAGAGTTAATTCTTGAAGAGTGTTCGGTCATTTCTCCACTAGTGATTTGTAACTTCTTCTAATGTGCCAAAATAAGAATAATTAAAATAAGTAAATAAGAAATAAAAATAAGACAGGTTTTATTTACTTCAGAGATGTCTGGGTAATGCTATAATGATACAAATCACTAGTATGGAAATATTTTACTTCTAATTCTAGAAAAAAATGAGATATTTGCACTTTCAAAAAAGTAGTTTTGCAATCAAATATGAGTGTATGATCTGGGGCTGCTGGGCAAGTTGCAGCGTGGATATTAATAGAATCACTTGCACTCACAGTCTGCATAATGTTTGGTTTTGAATTAATATGGTATGTGTGAACTCAGCCATTATGGCTTATATACCAGCTTTCATGATTTGAATGTTAGTAGGGCATGCAAATCTAAGCAATTGTGGCTCATTCAATAAGTCACAGTCTTGATTCACACATTGTGCTTAAATAATAATGTTGTTTGTTTACTTAAGTCTGGTCAACTATGGGTTGAAAAGTATGGAATATAGTTAAAAACATAATTCAATATGGTGTGTGAATCCAGTCTATGATTTTATGCAGTCAGTAGAGGCTTTTAACTTTACCTCCATTACAATTGGGGATATGAAATAATTCTTAATTTGAGTGGACTTCCAGTCTAAGTATTTACCTATTTCCTGTGACTAAATTATTTTTGCTAATATTTTAAATATAAAGTTTTTAAAAAAGTAATCTTCCATATTCCATATTTTCTGTTTCTTATACATACAAAACGTACTTTAATTCACATGTGTGACGGAACATAATGAATCCTTGTTTAATCTCCAGAAAAAGAGTGTCTGGGAAAGAGACTTTTTGAAATCCACTTTCAGTAGGCACTTTGAGAGTCATTTCCTACTGAATTAGTTTCAGACAAGAATGAACTCTGTGTTCAAAATGGTTGGACTTGGTTTGTTAGCTACCTCCATTTCATATGTATTTGTTTTTAAGAGATGTGCAACATGGTTGGTTTGATTCACCTTATAAAGGGTTTATACACACATACGTTTATTACAAGTAAATTATTAAAAGGCCAACAAAACCTTAAAATGTTACTGCTTTTATCTCTCATATAATCATCACATTTAGGCAGATACTCTGAGATAAAAATTTTGTTGAGTGTATGACTTTGAAAATGCTACACGATCTCAGTAATCTCTTTGTCCCACCCCCCTTGATTTTTGTAAAACCTTAAGCATATTTTTAAGTTTTAAAAATAAGTTTTTGTGAATTAGTTCATCTCGCCAAATTATTTTTTTTTAATGAATGAGTATTTTTATTCATTCTATTTGGTGACACTACAGTCTAAAAACATCTGCCATGCTGTCTTGAATGGCAGCTGGATAAATGTGCTTTTTCATTTTATTTCTGACGCATTAAGAGGTTAAAATAATTTGCAGATACCTTTCTGAGGCACATGAGGTGGAAAGAATTTACTGATACCTTTGAGGCACATGAGGCGGAAATAATTTGCTGATATGTATTTTCAGATATGATAAATGCTAAACTTGAGCAATCTGTATGGAATTTGAAAGGGATTCCATAACCTTGAACATCTGGTTAAGCGCCAAGAAGTTAAATCTCTGAACATATGGTTCAGAATATGTTTGCGTACATTTATAAGCTTTGAATTTAAGTCAAAGGAAATCCAGTTACCTTTTGATAAGCCACTGCATTACATGAGTCAACGTTTCACCATTAGATTTGTGGGGTTGTGTTTTTTTTCTCTCCAGAATGACCTCTCTCTACCACCACTTGTTGATACATTGTCTACAGCTCCCAAAATTTGCAGACACATTGTGTTGGCAATGCTCCTTGGGAATTTGGGGACTTATATAAACAATGGCCTGCTAAGCTATAATTTAGTTTGTTTCTTTTTTGGCTTTGGATGTTGAGTGAATTTAGGCTTTGTATTAATAATGCATGATTTATGCCTTAGGACAAAATGGGAACCCAGCCTGTATCTCTACTGAACGTTTAGTGAATCTCTATCCCATTCCTTTCCTTAGAATTGGTTAAGTTAACACAATATGCTATGCTAAAATCAATTCTTGGTAAATAGGTAGATAGGCAGATAGGTAAGCCTGTAGAATAGAAGGTGGTCTCAAACTAACTCTCCAAGAAGACCTCTGAGTTTTCACACTCTAGCTTTGCTCTTAGGTAGCTGCTGGTAGTTCCTCTTTTCCAGAGATTGCATACCTGACATCCTCCCCTAACACCCACGTAGGAGAAGCTTTCTCACATAAGGTGCTGCCTTTCTGGGGATTAAAAACTCAGAGTATAACAGCAGAATAATTTATATAGTGCCACCTCCTGGCCATGGAGTGTAGATGCATGTGATTAGGGGATTTCAACTCTTCTTCCCACCCTTGGGAGATAGACCAGCCTTGCAAGAGAAAGGCGTCAACATTTATTTTATTTTAGAAAAGAAAAACAGAAATAAAACTCTTTTTAACTGGACTAAAATGCAGATGACTTAAAAGAGATAAATTGCACAGCTGCCTAAATGAAATTAAAAAAAGAAGAAATCTAAAAGAAAACCAATGTTCCTGTCAGACTATAATTGCTTTAATAAAATATTCTTTGAGTATTTCTAGAGAAAGAGGGAATACACAGCATTATTACAAATTTCAAATAAATTTCTAAGTATCTAAAGAAAAGATATTTGAATCCACCCATAAATATGGAATAATGGCTGACATTACACAATTCCTTAACTTGTACAGAGAAATAAGGCATAAGAAAAGAAAAAAATCTTTGCACCATGCAGCAAACAATAAAAAGCTGTTGTGGAAAATGGCAAAAATCATAGCTTTAGCCCAGCAATTTATGTCACTTGTTTTAAAATGACCAAGCCTTTTTAAAAATATCTCCAGCAAGAGAGAGAGGGGCAGCAGGCTGGAATAAACTACCTCTGTATATGACCAAGTACATCTTTCCTTCATGGGGATTTTTTCTTAATTGAGCCTGCAGCCTGGAGAGCAGGCTACAATCACAACACAAACCAACCATATTATGCTTTAGTATGTTGTATGAACTAAGGTTTTGTATGTCTAGTATATATATTTGATTACACAGTCCATCTGTTTATCCTGAGTTGTTCTCTTAAAAAATTAGTGGGAGGTATGCAAAATCTCCTTGAATTATCTCTTGCTGATTCTGGAGATCAATAGTAAAGGAACAAAAAGTCAAGAAATATGTCAAAGACTAGCACTTGGTAGAGCAACCACAAAGGCCTTGGAAAACATATTAAGATGGTGAAGTGTGTCTATACTTACAGAGATCAGAATAGTACAGGCAATGCTATTTCCTGTGACACTCTATGGAAGTGACAGCTGGATTTTGAAGAAGCAGGATAGTAAGAGTATTGACACCTTTGAAATCTGGTGCTGGAAAAGACTCCTGAGAATATCATGGACAGTCAAGAAAATGAACAAATGATCATTGAACAAATCAACCCAGAGTTCTCTCTTGAGGCACAAATGACTAGGTTTAAACTATCTTTCTTTGGACACATTATGCAAAGATTAGTTTTCTGGAGACGGCTGTAATGCTGGAAAAGTAGAAGGAAAGAAAAGAAAAGGATGACAAGCAGCAAGGTGGATAGACTTAGTTACAGTGGGAATGAGTGCACTGTTGAAAGATCTGAAGGACTAGGTTACAGACAGATCATCATGGAGAAAATCTACCTATGTGATTGGTAAGAGTTGACACCAATGATGGCGCATAGTCAATCAATATGCTGCAGAACTTACTATGATTTTTTTTTAAATCACTCTTGCTTATAAAAAAATGGAATATGATATCAGACCAATAATCAAGGTTGGTCACATGAGTTCAATTCACAGAACAGATTCTTTCAAGATGATAAAAAAAAAAACCCTCACAATCTCCAATAATGATTAATAAGATTTATTTTTCTCTTTAACTTGTCACACAATGCATTAAAATACTGATGAAAGGAGTATTTCAGCCAGTTGTGTACACAGCATGCTTTGTTTAACTTTTTGCTATTTGCACACCCATGAAGGTTGTTGCAGTGAAGCATGAAACTCTCTTATCATTAGTGGTTACACCTACTTCTGGTGTGGTCCTGAAGTTCAGCTTTTGGCAGCCACTCTCAAAATAAAAATATTTATTTTTATGTGTAATTTGAGGTCTAGACCCTCCTCCTCTGGGCAAGGAAAGGCTATAGTCTGTTCCTAAAATGCAGACAGTAAATTAATTTTCCATGTGTCTCTTCATTCAGATATAAATCAGAGGAACTTCAGCTTATGCACACTTTGCCAGCAGTTGCTAAGAGTGTAACAAAATGTTACCAATCTTCATTAAGGCAAGCTTAACAAGCCCTTCAGAGGAAACAGATCTTTTGTTTCATATCCTACCAAACTTTGCATGCCTCTTAATTTGCATGGCTTTAGGTAGCACAGGAATACCTATGCACTAGTCAAATTAGCTGCTTCCTATTTTAGCTTTGGACATGCAATTCTCACACAAGTCGAAAAAGGCTTTTATCTGCTTTTTGATGAATATGGAGATAAGTATTTCCATTCAAACGTCCTTGATTTAGATGTTCAATTATATTAAACTTACCATATCTCTGTTGTTCATTTCTGAGCAGGCAATGACACAAAAAGTGAACTGACTGCTTATTAAGCAGTATCAACTCTGACCTGGAACAATATAGAAGTCATCATATTGAAGGAACATGACATTACTGTCTATAATATGGGGAAAGACTTGGAGTAAATATCAGTGTCATTACATCCCTATCTTTCTAAATAGATGATTTATTGAAGCACCATTCAATTTGTCTGTTCAGTTTTTTGATCTGCTCTGTGTGACTGAAGAGCAGCAAGGGGAGGGGAAAACAGGAGATCTTTCCTCACCTCTGATGATTGGAAGTAGGCACCCCTTGGAAGGCAGGCGTGTGATTGCTGGCTGGCTCATATATGTATGTATGTATAGGCCGGGTGCTCTATATGTATGTATCTATGGGGTCTGCCAGTTCTGGAAAAAATTCCACTCATATTGGGATGTCGTAATGCTTTCTTTGAATATACTTGTTTAATTATTTGGGGTCTAGGCAAATTCTCAGAGTTCCATACTTCTTGTGATCCACAATGATAGAATAAACCCATTCACTTGGTTTTTCAGTATGAGAACTAGTTTCTCTTGTTTTCTTTCTTCCCAATTCAGCTGTCAGTTTTGTTCTCAATACTCCTAGCACATTCCTTATGGCATGTCCACTGATTGTGCGTCTTTACTAAAAAATAATCTGAGAAAAACACACAAAGGCCATGAAAGAGATTTACATATCTGCTTAACTACAGTAGTTTAATGTGTGTGTGTGTGCATGTATTTTCTCTGTGAGAAAATATGATTATTGGTAACTTTTCAGAGGTTTCTAAAACCAGGACGGTTCTTTGAAGATTTGGTATTACTAATTCTTTTATAGCATCTAGAGGGTATTTTTTCAATGTATTGTTTATTATTTGCATCTTTTACTTTTTCTCTTATTTATTTCAATGCGCTAATTAAAAATATTTGCAGCTTAATAGAAATGTGTCTTGACTAGAAATTGGGTATGAAATGACTATAGATATCTAAGTCATTAAAGTGTATTAGAATATATTAACCACAGGATATTTTAGATTTGCTGGTTATTAAAGGATTGTTAGTCATCCCCCTGTACTTTATTGCTTATATTGGTTTCAAATAAATATTTTAAAAAATACCATACAGAGGGTCTTTCCATTACAAATTGAGTTCATACCCACCCACTGTGGCTATTGGATCCTCAGTATAGATGCTTGATTACTGGGTAAAGGCCTGACTTAGGTTTCACTCTGATGTATTTACTTTTAGTTATGAGACTGACCTGTGCCCTAGTATCACGCTTATAAGTGGTGGGAATTCCATTAGTGGTTCAGTTTTGTCAGCCTTGTTTCTGATGTCTCATTCTGTCCATATCAGTTGACCCTGGGAAAGAAATCAGATTCATCCTTCTTTGACACTTCTGTGTATAATATTAGATTGTAATATTTCTTTGGTCAATGACCAGCATGAAACTTCTGTGTATATTTCTTGAATGTTTTTGTTGTTTTGTGCATTTTAGCCATATAATTATATTTTCCACACTTGTCTCGTCTCATGTCAGAAATGCAGGAACTAGAGATAATTATTAATCTAAATTTAAAAAATTAAAAAACTTTAATAAAAATATAGATTTATATAATTCTTGCCCACATTAATGGTAAAGATATTTCCAACCAGCAAGTTGTTCTGTGTGCATGTCGGTCCCAAGGGGCACTGTAAAAGATGGATAGTTGTTTGAACAGCGCTGCATTCACAGTAAATATCCTTGTCCTTGGGAAGAAACCCCCATTTTTCCATTTGATCTTTAGTTCTAACAAGCCAGTGCACAGTCTATTTAAACATCTCCAAACTGTCCACTCCTCTTCTGAACCTCCAGGTGACTCCTCAAGCAGTTCTATCCAAACGAAAAGATGTTTTACTTGGGATTTCCATCTTTTTAATCGTTCTGTTTGAGGTGTGGTAACAATCTCCTCAGTGCAATCTAAAAAACTCCTTCTTGATTTCAATCTTTTTGTGGGAGGTACTTGGCCAAATAATGGGTGTGCCAGATCATGTAACACCTTTCCATATTCCACGTCTTGTGCCACGCTTCTTCTAACACCTGGCGGGGCTATTCCCGCCAAGATATACAGTTTATCAAGTGGAGTGGGGCGCAAACATCCAGTAACAATGTGACACGTATCACTAAGTGCCCTGTCCACATGTATAGAATGTGCATATCAGCCCCAAACGGGTCAGGCGTACTCTGCTGCCGAGTAACACAATGCAAGGGCAGCCATTCGTAGCGTGATAGGGTGGTCACCCCAGGTAGTTCCAGCCAACTTTCTGAGGAGATTATTATGGGTGGAGATCTTTTGCTTTAAATTGCAACAATGTCTTTTAAAGGTTAATGTTCGATCCAATGTAACGCCAAGGTAACATGGTGTCTCACAATGTACCAGACTCACTCCATCCCAGATAATATCAAGCCTACATCTGGCCTGCCTGTTTTTAAGATGGAATGCATAGACATTAGTTTTTGATGGATTAGGTTTTAGTCCAGTCTCGTTATAATATTCTGACATATTCTTAAGAGCCAGAGTAAGCCTAACTTCCACCTCCTCGAAGCTGGCTCCCTGAGCAGTAAGTGCCAAGTCATCAGCATAGATGAAAGACAATTATTTTTTTCCCCAACACTTGTAACATTTCTATTCATATGCTGGGAATTATTTATATACTTGCTTCATTCTATATACTTGCTTCATTCATGCTTCAGCTGCATTATTGGCATATACTTTGCTCTGTTTTCAAGCTGTTTTGCCTACTGCTAGTTCCTTTGCTAGGACTAAACCCATGTTTCTGATTAGAGTCTGCCATCTCCTTCGTCTCCATAAGTCTCTATCACAGGTGAGGGCCAACAGATACATTGCTGCGTCCTATAACTTTCATTTGTGAGTGAGCAATGTCTGCCGTTCAGTATGTATCAATAGCATTTTCAAGGAGAAATTCACCTCTCTAAGTCTTCAGCACACCATCGTTGCTCTACAGGAAATGTTTTACTCTGAAAACATATGTTGTTAATATTATCAGAAAGTAATGACACAAGAGGTTAACTGCCTGATTATTAATATCAGCTTAAACGTAACTCTGATCTGTAACAAAAAGGAAACTTCAATATTGCAAGGAACATATCATTACTCTCTAGAACATGGGCAGCAAAACATCTAGGTTGCAAGAATCCAGTGGGGATTTCTGTATCCATTAGATATTTTTATATTTTTGGAGTTTTGCATCTAGGGTTGGATAGCTCTAACTGTATGATTCTTATATCAGGAACAGAACACAAGTTGCTGCTGCAAAGGGGTTCATTAACATGTATCCATACAATAATTATATAGCTGCTTTCAAATTTGTTGCATAACTTATTCTTATGTTTACATGCTTAGACATGTTTATATAACAAATTATTAGACAAATCATGATCTAATCTCAGATATAGCTCTTAAATTAGACATAGTTTGGTTGTCCCATAGATTTTACTGACTTTATTTCAATGGGTCTACTTTAGACATTATTAAATCTCAGTCTAACCCGTATGGAATACTGTATTGCTTGCTAATTATTTGTTATTGCTTGTTGGATGTCTTTTGGTTTCTGCATTCTTGCATGAAAAATATAATGTAGTGATGGAGACCACAGATATCTATTTCACATATTTCTTTATTCATTTATGATAATATACAGCTTTTTCTCCATTAACTAAGCATTGAGCACAGTTCCCAACACAAATATATTCAGTTGGCTGAATGGAGCTGCTTTTTCATAAACGATGAAATACCCTTCTTTATTTCTATGGTCCTGCAAATGTCATCAGCATGCAACTGAATAGTGCTAAATATGTTTGTAGCCATTAGGTAATGGAAATGTGTGGAACAGTAAAAGTCTATTCATGCCTGAGCAGATGTTGCCATATTTGGTCATTTGGGCACTGACATATTTGCAAATGTAATCAGAAAAGAGTGAAATGTGAGATTTCTTCTTTCCAAACATGCATGCTTTATTCAGAATTACGATTTCAGAAGGGGGTACCATAGTTCAAGTGTCAAAGACTTTGAGGGCTTTTATGAAGAAGTGGAGGAACACAAATGGAAGATAATGACATCTGGACTTCTTGCAAAATCGAGATAAAAACATTGTTTGGAATAAGGAACACAAACCCAAATCTAGCTTCCACCAGGGGGCACCAAAAGCTGATGATTCAAAGCAACTAGGTTTCAAATAACTTAAAGGGATAAAAGGTCTGCTAAATAACTAAGGCATGGAAAGGACAGCTTGCAGATCTACATTCATTCATTTTAACACTTACTCATCCAATACTGTTGTGCTGGTTTGACTGACACCAAAATAGTTACCAACATTAACCGTCCTTTCTTTTTCTGTTCCAAGAGCATCCCAACCCAATGAAGCAGTTACATTGTGAAAAGCAATAATGTAATTATTCACTACAAGTTAATGTTTCTCTATTATTTGGGGGTGGTTATATGTTTGCCTTAATGAATCCCCTAAAGGTACAATGATATGGTATTGATTTTCAAGGCAAAATTTCACAATATGACCTTTATTGGGAGAAAATATTCTGAAGAATTGTAGGGAAACAATGACCATCTCAAGGGACCGTTATCTCTGCACACTGACAGTGTGTGTAGGGGAAGAGATTTCCTCACACACACCCCACACACACGCACAGATAAATAGCTTTTTTTTTTTTTAACCTGAATGTGTTATATTTGGACAAAATGCTGTCACAGGAGATTTCAAAGAATCCTCTCTATGTCTGTCATATAAAGCTGTTGGAAAAAATGCAGGATATATACATGAGCATATATCTTAACAAAAATGTTTAAGACAGAGAAATTGTATGAATAGGTTTACCAGGGTCTTTCACTACAGGAGGGGCTGCTAATAACAGAACTTGATACAAATGGGTGAGAAATTGAATCTGTGATTACTCAGAGGAAAGAGAAAATTTACAATAATTTTTTTAAGGATAGGACTGAAAGAACCCAGTGGGAGGAATTCAATTTAAGGGAAGTGTAGGAAGCCAGGCAGGCTGCAAACTGCTGCATAAATAATAATAATAATAATAATAATAATAATGATGATGATGATGATGATGATGATGTAGTAATTTTATTAAACATTCTATTTACAACAGCAAAAAACTAATATAAACTAAAAAGCCCAGAAGAATAAAAAAGAATAGGAGGTGCAGAAAAGGGAAAAAAGGAAAAAATAGAAATAAATAGAAAAGAAAGTAAGAATATAGTAAAGAAAAAGAAAAATATATAAAGAAGTGACTTCCCACTTTTATCACAACAAGTATAAACAATTTTAGTAACATCACCCCCTCTTAAAATACAACAAATGATCTTTTCTTCCCATATCCCATCTCTTATCAATAAATAAATCAATAAAGCATCATCATTTCAGTCCTGGTGTCAGCAAAAGTCCATTAAGGATCACCAGAAATATCAACATATCTATTTTAATGTTGATCAATATTCCTTCCTTTTACTTCTAACAATCTTAATCTTTAGTCCATTCAAATAATGTCATATAACTTGATTTCTTTTCATGTTTTCTTTGTCCCTTCTCATGAGAGTCTTCAAAACTTTAACAAGCCTCATTTGTAAATCCAATATAGGAAAATTATCCAAGTGACTCTCTTGGTTTATTGTTTATATATCCCTTTTAATTATTAAGACATCAGCCAGTTTCTTTTGTATGTCCAGTGTAACATCTTTTTCCATGTCATTCTTGTAGCCTGTTATTTGTAAATCTACTTTCAACTCAGTCTCAGTCTTGTCAGGTAGAACTTGTTCCTCTTCCATAACATATTTTAGATAGCCCTCCATAGGCAGATGTCTATGCTGACACTATTAAAATTAACTTCTGAGTCTATTGTTCAAAAACATCCTTCAATTTGTCCAATGTTAGAATATTTTGCTTGTCAAAATTATGTATAATCTTTAGTTCCCCCTAGTTCCCTCTAGTGTCCAATTTTTAAAATCTTATTATTTCTGAAAAAATAATTCAAACAAAATCATTTTCCCACAGCAAGGATTCTTTATAATTAATTCCAAAATCTTATTTCAAATTTATCTGGACCCTTAGTCTATTTGTAACTTTCTAAAATTAAAGTTTTAATCATACCTTGCTGTTTATTCCAAAGACATTTTTTTAAAGTTCTTAAACTTGCAGTTCAAACTTTATTTCACTAAGGATTGAAGGAAACTGCCTTGGTGCTGTAAAACTGGTTGATCCAAAGGTTCCTAATAGTTGAAAAGCAATTAAAAAGCAATTTCTGAAAGCGATTAGAAAAGGAAGTATGCAAACTTACTGTCCTTTCAAAGGCGTCAACCATGGGTTGAGCAAGATGGATATTCCCTAGTCTCCCAGAGCATTAAATCTCCCAGAGACCTCTATCTTGCAGTCTTCTTGTGAGGAGCAGCTACCTGGAGCACTTGTGGGTGATCTCAAGTCCTCTCCTTGCCCAGAGAGGAATTATTGAAGAACCAGTCTACTCACTGGCTCTTCATTCCGCAGTGGTTGTTGGCTCTGCTTTTTGGGGCCATCTTTAGTCCACCATTTCTTCCTCTTGAAGTCCAAACTGCTGCATAAATTATTATCCAGTGAAGGACAGAACTCAGGCATGTCTTTTCGCCACCAAGTTACTAAATTAATACCAGAATACAAGGAATCTCTTCACATTCTCTTGGTCTTTGAAAGAATTTTAACAAACTGAATGATTTTTTTTTCTTCCTAGCATTTTTCCTGCATGTGCAGGGTCCATTCCCCCCCCTCCCCCCCAGATCAACTGAATGTTGATCTGTTGGTTGCAACAGGAATTGACCAACTAGCTTGTCTCCTGAGCCTGACATTGAGGGCTGAGAGAGAGTGACTGGCCCAAAGTTGCCCAGCCTGCTTTCATGCCTAAGGTGGGACTAGAACGGAGTCTCCT